>CM048651.1:28948265-30407431 GCA_026413185.1 Pueraria montana var. lobata | reverse complement strand
ACTGCTATTAAATATGACAGAAGAAGTGTGACACATCTACATTTGTTCCCCAGTAAAAATATGCAGAGAATTAAGTCATTTTCCATTTATCTTACCAGCAAGAAAGGCTTTTCGTATTTTGCTTAGCTCTCTGGTGACATCCACCATATTCATTCTTTCTTTTGGTGATTCCATTGAACAAGCAAGTCCAATCTTAAAGACTGAAACTAAGCACTTTTCAATAGTCGGAGTAAGATTTTGACTGTTTTCCTCTTCTACGGTTGCTTCTTCCTGTTTTGGTACAAGAGATAGATCCAATATCTGTAAAGATTACCAGGACATGAATTTACCACAATGTCATGCAAACTTTAACTATCTTCAAAGATTTCATCTGTGGGTCTTCTTCCAATAAGCATCTCCAACATAAGAATCCCGAAACTATACATATTGCCATTCATAGACACCTCAGAACCCATTCCATACTCTAACATAAACAGCAAAAATAGTCAGTACTTTGTAATTAGTAAATAAATATCAAGTTTTCATCAAAAGATAGGGGAATTCAAACAAACATTGATCCGAGAGTTTAGAGAATACCTAGAGGAGCATAGCCAATAGTCCCCTTTATTCCAATTGTACTTGTTTGTTTAGAAGTGGTACCATTAATGGTTGAGAGGAGTCTTACTATGCCAAAATCACTCGCGTGAGCAGTCATGTCATCATCAAGAAGGACATTGCTAGTCTTTAAATCACAATGAATGATCCATTGCTCGCATTCATGATGAAGGTAATGCATTGCAGAAGCAACATCAATAATGATATTTGATCAAGGTTCAATGTTGGGTGTGAATCATCAGTCCATAGTGAATCTGAGTCTCTTCTTGAGAAGATATCTTCTCTTATTCTACAGGGTGATTCTTGGTCCTTTTTATTTAGTGAGTCCTACATTTGAAGTACAGTTCTCACAACACTTGTCCTCAGTAACAAGTGTTCATCCATGATATTTACTACATGGATGCTTAGCAAATCATCTAACCCATCAGTGGGTAGATTCTTTGCTGTTGGAACTCTTTTAGAGTCCCCTAAAATGGGAATATGTATGCTCTTCCCATTGATGATTGGTGGTGCATAGCTTGTGTTAACTCTCCCTTTTGTAGTAGCCATCACATTACTTCAGGATCTTTTCCTCCTGCACTATTAAGTGTGGTCGAACTCAGAGGCTGAGCTTTGATACCAACTGAAGTGAATCAGAAGGTCACTAGGAGGGGGTTGAATAGTGACACTTAACTGACTATGGCTTTTTTGAAAAGAACACTCAACTTATGAAGTTTTAGGATATATCCAAGAGTCAACTTTAAGAAGCTTCGTTGAGAGCAACCAATATCCTATTATAGTACTTTGTATAAAATAGTTTTTCAATAATAGTCATAGAAAAATACTGTCGTATACTGCTTTAGAAGCTACTAAAAAAATGTGAGATTCAGGGTAGGTAGAATATGTTTTTGATAGTTAAAAACAATGAGTAGATGTATGATTCTGGACTTTCAAAAACAATTTGAGTAGCTTAAAAGAATTTTATATCAAAGATATAACAATTTAAAAACCAAGCTACTCAAGGTAAAGATTCAAAAACACACAGATCATAAGTAGTGAAAATGATAAAGCACATAGAGGAATTATCCTGGTTCACCCCACCTAGGCTACGTCTAGTCCCTACAATTGTAAGCTTTCCACTAACACAAGCACCAACCGAGTATTCTTTCTTTCCTGAAGCCTCTCCTAGGCTCCTACAACTGAGTATTCTTTCTTTCCTAAAGCCTCCCCAGGCTCCTACACCTCAGTATTCTCTAAGCCTCTGCAGGCCTAAGTATTCTTTCAACAAGCCTCTCCATGCTTAACCCCGGTGTTCTCTAAGCCTCTGCAAGCTATCTACCCAAATATTCTTTTGAAAAGCCTCTCCAGGCTTTAAACCCTCAGTAGCAACTGCTACTTGACCCTCATAACAACCTGCTGTGGTCGCACTCAACCTTTAGAAGCAACAATCCCCTGACTACTCTTCTGAGATTCCCTATCCTAAACAGGTTCTATTTGGATAGGTACCTAATACAACTTACAGGAAGAAACTCATCAGTAAACTCCCCTTGAGAAGATGTTTACAAACTCTTTATGGCAAGATAGATTTGACTATACAAATCAAGAGAGCCTGGGCTAAGGAAGTCTAGTATCATAAGTTGATGAGACTTCTGACCTATGTCCTTTCTAAGTTGTTTCCTTCCTAGCAAAGAACTTTGGCTACACTTCAATGTCCTTATATAGACTATCTTGAAGATGACCGTTGCACCTTATCTTGGAGGCCAAGGAGATCCATTACTCCTAAACTTGATAGACTTGGAGGTCAAATGAGATCCATTGTGAGTTGTCTCAATCACACAGCTAGTTCCTCCTCCTTCCTTAGCTGGAATAGCTTACACACAGCTGGTTCCTCCTCCTTCCTTAGCTGGAATAGCTTGCACATAACTTTGAATTTTGAGTTCTGCCCATTGGTGCCTATTGTTGGTTCAGAACTCATGACTTCTCCTTTATTCCAGCTCAGTCATGAGGATTGCTACTTCTACAGAAAAGTAAGTCTTCTGCAGAATGGTGATGATTCATTCTCGACCATTGCAGACTGTGAATGACTACTTTTCTTCTTCACGAATAGATATGTTTCCTTGCTAAAGTAGAACTTAGCTCTCTCTTCTCTTGAATAGATCCATTGGATCAAGAGAGCTTCATCAAGGCAGTGCATCAATACACTACTGCATGGTATTAACCGTTATAGCTCTTGGGGTGTGCTTCTCAACTATGTAGACACGTCTATCTTCACTTGTTGTCTCAGCAATGCATCTTTTGATGATCCTTAAGTCATGTGTAGCTTTTGATATATACTCCTTGACTCATGCTACCTCTAGAATCATGCTTCTAGTCATATATAGCTTCTGATATCTACATTTTGACATAGAAAGCATGATTGCCCTTCTGCTTCTAGATTCCTGCTTATCAAATTGGACGGTCTTCAGATTTGGGAAACCAAAGTTGTAGGCGAATGCTTCACACCTTGTTCTCCATACTTCTTGATAAGTTTTGTTTCTTTGAAAGCACTTCAAGGCAAACCATTAGTAGCAAAAGTCTATCATACTTAAAATCTGCTTTTTAAAAGTTTGTTGTCATTAAAACATTCATCTCATAAAGTGTTCTTCAATAGCAGGAACATACGTGAAAGTAGATTGGATCTATTATTTGGAAGGACTTACAGAGCATCTGAGAGGACGATATATGATAAGAACCATAAAACATAGTTTAAAATAGAAAAATGTAAATATATATTAAAATAATATATATAATATAGTATACTTATATGTATTAATATACATTAATGTAAATAGGTATATATATATATATATATATATATATATATATATATATATATATATATATATATATATATATATATATATATATTAAAAAATTAATGTGAGAAATTTAATTCTTTATTAAATATAGTTAGGTCTATTAAATTTATTTAGATCCAATCAACGACTATTGTAAAGTTAAAGTCACTATCAACACTATGTACTTAATTTCTACTTATTAATTAAAATTAATTATTATTCTTGAAACATATTTTAATGACTAAATTTAAAATTAAAATATAGTGACATATATACATATATATATATATATATATGTGTATATATATATATATATATATATATATATATATTTGAAAATGGTTCAATTAGAATTTGTTAAACAGATTAAAAAAATAAGAGGATATTGCAGATGCATGTTACGAGACTGAAGTTCAATACTTCATGAGAGAAGTGTAATCAAATGAGAGTTAATGTGAGAGAGAGTGGGGAGAGTGGAAGCCTAAGATAGTCTTACACGTTTATACATATAGGAGAATAGTTATTGTTCGTAAAATATAGTTTAATGTAACTAATTTGAAAAAATGAGCGTAAATAGTAATATAATATTTAATGTTACTATTTAATATCAATATTATTAAAACTGATATTTAATTATAAAAATTTTATAATAAATAGCAATAATGTGAGGAATTTAATTCTTTATTTAGGTCCATTAAACTTGATTAGATCAACTAACAACTAATGAAAAGCTTAACTTTCTATCAACAACTATATGTTTCTTAACTTTTATCCTTAATTATTAATTAAAATAAAATATTCTATATCATTTTAAATTGAACTAAATATTAATAAAATATTAATTTTAGTTATTATTATTTATAAATACATTTAATAACTAAATTAAAAAATATAATATATTTATATATAAAATAATAATTTATTTCTTAATTTCTATACTTAATTATTAATTAAAATGAAATATTATGAATTTTGTAACACTGCAATTTTCTCAGCTAATGATTTCAAAGTGATTGAAAATAATTATAAGCCAAGATTAATTTTTTTTTATTCTTGAAAATTTTAATTAAACAATATGTATGATTTTTCTATGTGAATTTCAGTTGAAATTTTCACTGAAATTGAGACCGTGTGCTGACTAACAGTGTAGAACTACACTGTGAATGTGAGCAAACAGTCAAAACACCTATAGAACTAATTATGATTAAATATTATTGATTGTAATTAAGTTGTTAGAATTTTAATTAATTCTGACATTGATAATTTAAAATATTTTATTTTACTTTGATACCCAATACACAGTCTAAGGAAACTTTTAAGAGTCGGAAAATTTCTATGAAATCATGATATTAATCTAAATGTGTCATTAACACATTTATCAATATCATTAAATCATATATGTCAAAGTTAATTAAAGTGTAATTAACCAAAAGACGTAAAATCCTATCTTTAATTTAATTAACCTACTTTAGTCATTCTTGTTCAAACTTTCAAAAAGCAAATCTTACCTAAAATTGCACATCTTTGGACGTCCACCTTTCTCATCCTATTTTCTTGACATTGCCTAAAAAGCCACCAATCATCCTTTACCCCTAATTACCTATGGATACAAGCATACCTTGTCATATTTCTTTTATTCTCTTCTAGTTAGCCGAGACCCCTCCTTCTCCACCTCTCAATCAATTTTGCTTCCCTCCCCTAAGTGTGCAACTTTCGTAACTTAAGGATAGGTGTTGTGTGGTGTAAGGACTTCATCTACTCCATTGAAGCCATCAAGATTCAAAGCCTAAAAAACCAAAGAAAGATTCAGATTTTACTAGCATTGTGGTGGTAGTTGAAGCTATGTACCAAGAGCCTCTCTCCGGCCTCTTCCGTTGTTTTTGGTTTTCCTCTTGTCTATGTGCTGCTGAAGCCGTGGAGTGCTGGAGAGCTAACCTTCTCCATCATTTGAGTTTTCCTTCTCTCATTGTAACTTCATAGCTCTCCCTGAGAGGTAAGGGAGCTTACTTACCTTCTTATTTTCCACTAGTTTCTATATACACAACTATATTAATAAGATGAGCTTCTTAAAATTTGGTAGAGGTTGTTTGTTATTAAATCTATGATTACCAAGGATGAAATGTTGTTGAGAGGTTGCTTAATCTACATTAAAACCTTGTTATATTGATTTATTCCTTTGTTTCTAACCATGAAAATGTGATATCTTGAAATATAGGAGCTTCCGTTTGGTATGAATAATGAGTAGTTATATTTGATATTTCACATGACAAGTATTATTTAAGTTAATAGAAATGTTGTGCGTGCAAATAAATTTATTTACTGTAATTTGAAAATATCATGCTACACGTAATTGTTTTACATGACTGAATATAGATTCTATTTTTCTTTTTATATTCTTTACTGCACCTAAAAAAGTAAAAAAAAAAAAAAAAGTAAAAAAATATCCCTAATGAGCTAAAGGTTTTATGAAGAATGTTATGGTCTTTTATAATTTACGTAAGTGGATAGGAATTAGTTGATTGAATTTTTGTAAGTGTAGAGTGTTTTTTTTTTTTTTTTTTTGTGTTAAATCATAGGAGAAACTAACAATAAATAGAGGGGGGGGGGGGGGTGTTCTTTTGAAAAAGGAAAGAAAGAACGAATGTTGTTTACTTGGGTTTCTAGTAGTGAAAGTCAGTAAGTATTTAAAATATTTAAAATGGGTGCTGGAGTGTAGAGCTGAGTATTTAGGGTACTGTTATAAATATTTCATATAAAGCTAAAGTTGACTAATTAGAAGAAAGGCTAAAGATTCAATACTAAGATATTAAGTTTAAATGTTAAAATAGTACTTTAACTAATGGACTAAGAAAAAGTTTCGAATGAAAATTCCTATAGCTTTTAAAAATCTTCACATGGTAATAGTAAGTGAGGTTTTAAATCTTTATACTTGTAGATGATTTTTTTTTTAGGAAAAAAAAAAAAGATAACGTGAGATCAAGTAAGTGAAATTGATATGTTTTGAAATAAAAATTTAAGCAAATTGATTTTAGAGATAAAAACTAAAAACTTAGAAACTTTAATTTTAGATTTAAAATGTTTAAGAAAAATAAGCTTAGACAATCGTTGACCATTTTGGTAATTATTGAGAAAAGGTTAATATATATGATACTATCTTTACAAGAAAAATAGAGTAAAAGGACAAAAGTAACTTCTTGCTTCAAGTTATTTTCTAAATTTATTTATGGCTATAAACATTTTAAATTTTAAATCCATAGGTGATGCAAATAATTAAGATAATTTTATTATTTATTTTGGAAAATATTTAATAATTGTCTTAAAACTATATGACGTAACTAGCTATTTAAACATATACAAAAAAATGTCAAAGGTGTGAGAAAAATAGTTGTTAGAAGAATCCTAAGAGATTTTGTTCTATGAGATCATGGAAATAAGGTGATACTTTACTTGATATTCTCGTGGAGAGGCCCGACCTAGTTGGTGGCAAGCATATTGTTGATTATGTCTAATCAACATAAGGAGAATTTAGCAACCAGTGAATTTCTTAGACACTGTGGAGAGGTCTGGCCTAGATGAGGTGGCAGACATACTAAAGGGTGTGTCTAATCACATTAGGGGGACCTAAGTAGAGTTGATATTTATCTTAACATTGATTTTGGATGAATTGATTGAACATGCATTCTTGCATATGTTGTTGAGCTACCCCATAAGACTGCAGTCTAGGGGAGGGGAGGGAAGTAGATGTTGGTGTGAAACCTTGAGTATAGGTGGACATGCGATTCCATAAGAGGCTAGGATTATCGTGATTCATGTGTCGTGGTAGCTACTACTACCGTATACCTATCCTGACAATGCCATTGTTCTGCTCCATATGACTCGGTATCGGTGTCACCTCGATGGTTTATGGCATGTGTCGCTCTTCGGATCCACGAGGTTCATTATTGGTGTTATATGATGTTCGAGGGACATATCTGACTGATCGCTCAACGTGTTAGGAATCTCCACGGAGTTGTGTTTGCATACATTGCATGACCCTATCATTTGTGTACACTTGTTGGTTGGTAGTGATTTGGTATATGTATTTATGGTTTTAATAGTGGATGGTGTATATATATATATACATGTGTGATCAGTAGTGGACTACCAGTGGATGCATGCAAAATCTTTTATGTCTATTTTATTTTTTGAGAGCTTAACCTTGCACTATTTGAACATGTGGTTTGTGTCTGTGATAAAATCGAACAACACGTTCGTGGGAGCAAATGGATGAGGTTTAAGATCTACTCTTTGTAATTCCCTGACTATATTCGGTCTGCATGCTCTTTGATGGTTGCCATTACCAAGGTGTCGCTACGAGGGACGGACGTCAAACGAGAGGCATACTCATCACATACGTATCTTATGAGGATGCATCGCCCTCAAATGAGGGACTATAGATTTACAAGGACTTAATTCCCTTTCGAGTCTTCAGTTTGGCCTCACCTGGGATTTCGACAAATAGCAATATGAAGGAACCTACACACGAAGTGATTGCAGCAATGATTAAAGTTGTACCCTACCTCTTTTGTCTTTAGAGCTTCATAGTGGAGGGAGATTCTCTAGAAGTCTCCCCACTGTTATGTTTTTGAGTTTTAATATATGACCAACATAGAGTATGCGTGACATATCCCTATCCCATTTTTTATGTATCTTTTACTTATGGTTACACTTCTAGAACGCACACTACTTTTGAGACACTTTGATTATTGTTGGTTGTAGTGCCATGAGGCACATATATTTCCTCCTTATGTTTTATGATCTATGCTCAAGGTATTTTTAGTATATGTTGCATATTTGTTCTAGAATTGTTATACAAAGTTGTGAGATAAATGGGATGTCACATGAATCACAAAAAATTTACACACCCTTTTTATTAAATAAATTAATATGAAATTTTGAAAATTAAAATTGAATCTTTTCCACAAAAATTGTTGAATCAGTGTCATATAGCGACAATGGGTCGTTACAAATTCTTTTAAATTTAATTGCATATTTATAAAATCATTACTTTTAATTATTATTATTATTCGCGAAATATATTTTAAGGCAATGTTACCTAATTCAAAAAAATATTATCATAAGTAGTAATATAATAATATTTAATGTTACTACTTAATATTAAAATGATCAAAATTAATATTAAATTATCAAAATTATAAAATAAATAACATGAATGTGAACAGTTGCTAAAATCAGATTTGAAAATAAGAAATATTTAATCGTAAGGAAATTGTTAACAAAAGCACATTATTGCATGTAATTAGAGACAAATGCTTTATGTGTCAATCGGGAACTCAATCACCTCTTCTTTCCAATTTATGTCACAGGTATTCCGGCATCTACACTTATAAAACAAAAATCATAAGATAAGCCTCAGAGTATCTATTTCATAAACTGAATAAATGAAGCAATGGTGATCTCCAAAAATAAATAAATAATTGAAGCAATGGTAACCTAAAACAAGGATAACCTTTGACTTATAAAAATAAAAAATGAAAAAATGTAGAAAAATGTTCATAATACATTTTTTTTTGGGTCACCAATCCATGACATTGGTGCGAAATATTCACCAGCTTTGCTGGTGACTAATCTCTGCTGAGGAACCTGGTTGGCCACCTTTAGTGGGGTCTCCCTTCTCAACCACGTTTTTTTCCATCCATAAAACTCGAACCAGAGACCTTGCTTACGGGGAACCGAGCCCATAACCACAATATGTTCACTTATTCAATTAATTCAAAGTTTTAGGTGGCCGAAATATGATATCTAGCAATAAAAAGAAAAATTAAGACTATCAGAAGATTAATTAAAGAATCACTACTACAAAAAATGCCTTTAACATCGCCACTTTGACATCGGTTAGAGGAGAACTGATGTAAAACAAAAACGCGGTGGCAATTTCGTAAATAAATAGATATTCTTACATCGGTTCTCAATAGAACCGATGTCAACACAAAAACGCGGTGGCATACTTGTAATTAAGTGAAAACTATTGACATCAGTTGTGTGGAAAACCGATGTTGTAAGCGTGTCTAGGTTTTTTTTCACTCATCTTTTCCCTTTCCTACTAGCGTAAGTGTCGTCACTTCATTTCTCTCTGCGTTGTCTTCTACACGAAGTCCCTTCTCCTCAAACCTTTAATCTCGAAACCCTAACCCACTCACCCTCAAGTTCCTATTCGTCACCGTTGCCACCCACCTTGAACTCGCCCAACTCGCACTACTCATGCACTCTTATCCCTAAATTTTAAACCCTTGCTCCCAACCCTAACACGTGACCCCCTCTTCACCCCCAATGTTCCAGATTCCTTCCACCACGAGGTGCGAGCAGCGGTTTCGCCGCGAGGTGTGAGCAACGATTCTGCCGCGAGGTGCGAGCAACGGTTCCACTGCGAGGTGCGAGCAATGCTTCAAGAACTATGCCGACAACGGCACGAACACAAACTTCACTAGCTACGGTTCCGCCGCGGCGCAAACCTCCAGCGAGTTTAGCAACTACGACAAAGTTGGGGTGCCCCGTGGCAATGATGAATTAAATGACTTATTATTCTAGTCTTATTATTCAATGATGAATTAAATGCCTTGTTACTCTAGTTTTATTATTCAATGACTGAGTTAAATGACTTGTTATTTATTTTAGTTTTATTATTTAGACTGTATTCTTCTAATTTAATGACCAGTGAATTTTTACAGCAGAGAATAACAGAACTTTTTACCTGACCAGTGAACTGCCAGGGCAAACGACAAGGTTAGTTGGATAAATCTTATTTTTAGATGTGCTTATTTTTAATTATGTGTTTAGATTATGGAATGAGGAAAATAAATAAAGAAATGAGAATCATTAATGCTGCTGAAAATGGCTAAATAAAAAATAAAGGAAAAATTAATGTTGCGGGTATATATTTTAAGTTGTACTAAATATTTTGATATAGTGAACTGCTATATTATATAATATCCTACTTATTCCTGCATATGAATATCGTTCGATTTGATATGTGAAGTTCTATGGATTTTGCTTGAAAATATTTGATAGATATTTGTTATTTGAAAATATTCTTCTATAATGTGCTTCCATGAATGGAGAACTTAGTAGCTAAATTAGAGATAACATTAACCAGAGAAGCAACTTATGGTACATAGGACAGCTGTGCAAAATAAGCTTGCAAATTTGAGAGTCATTTACTGAAACCTAGAGAGGAAGCTAGTTGAAGCGCTTGATAAACTTGTGTGCAGAGCAGAAGCTAGAAAGGGTTCATGTAGGACTTTAAGAACTATATTTTGTAATAGAATAACTATATTTTGTTGTATATTTATCATCATCGGACTATGTCTTACTTTTAATTTTGTGTAACAGATTGGTAGATCAAAGTGGAATGAAAATGTGAGGAGCTCAGGTCTTGTTCTAAGAGTTGATGTTCCTTTCTCCACCATTGGGCGCCCTTCCTTTTCCATTTAGATAAATAGTGGCATTGAGTTTAGATAGCATATTCTAGTGTTTGATATCATAGGTTTGGTTCCTTCACAGTACTTGTAGGAGATCCTATTCTGGTAGTGTACTACTTTTGTCATTTTCTATGGTTCAGCTCAAGCACTTTGTAATGCTAAATTTATAATTTTGACATGATAAAATGTGCTATGGTGCTGCACTCACCTCACGGATGGATGTGGAGAGGAGGCATGGTACACATTTTGATTTATGAGACCTTGTGCTTTACTATCTATTGAATTAGTGTTCATGCAAAACTCTTTAGTGTTGTTGTAGTATTTTGATAGGCCAAAATTTGACTTAAGCATTATAATTATATATTAGGAAGTTATTAGACAATTATCTTTATGCAATTTCAGAAATAATGTATTTGTAGACTGATTTGGGTTTTAGAACTCAAAACTGCCATTTTTTTTTATATTATAATGACTTTCTACATCGGTTGTGGTTTTAACCGATGTAGAAAGTACCTAAACGACATCGGTATTCTAGAGAACCGATGTTGTATTGGTACTTTCTACATCGGTTGAATGCACAACCGATGTAGAAAGTTGGCAGATTTACCCATTTTGACACACTTTTTACATCGGTTTAACGAACAACCAATGTAAAAAGGTGTTTTCGACATCGTTTTATAAACCGATGTTGAAAGTGTCCGACTTTCAACATCGGTGGATACAACATCGGTTCAAAACCGATGTTAAAGGGCTTTTTTAACCGATGTTAAATGTCTTTTTTGTAGTAGTGAATGCATGTAAATGTTCTTGGACATGCAAATGTAATTAGTTTTTTGAATCTCGAATTCTGGACATGCTTGATTCTTAATCATATGCGGGGATGATTCTGTGCAACGTGCAAGCCAAGTACCACGTATATAGTTAGTTTCTTTCACGTATATAACATTGATTATTTGAATTCCACAAGTAAGTTAATGTATAATGTGGTAAAGATATTTAATTATGTATATAATGGAGGATGACTAGCGCAGTTTGAAGAAGTCAAATTTAATCTTGAAAATTGAGAATTTATAATAATCCCTTATATTAATTTATGAGAAAATAGACTATATGTACTGACAGTATAAAATAGTTTTACGCCGTCATCCAATCACAACCTACCATGTATGGTAAGTTTGTTGACTTTTATGATAATTATCCTAAAAGTCATATCAACTGTGATTTGTTATTAGATGACAGTGTAAAATTGCTTTACACCGTCAGTGCGTGACCATTAAACTTCTAATTTATTCATATATTATAAATTAGAATACATCATTGAATTGTTAATTTCCTTACTTTCAATTAATAATGCTCAATATTGTATCTTTTATCTACTTGGAATGGCGCATTTCATACACTAGCTTTATAATTAGCTAAAAATCTCCATTTTAACTATCTCATTTTTTTTATCTATATACTTGGTCTTCTTAGCTGTGTATTTTTCAATCTTTTCTTTTATCTTTACCTTTACATAAAATTTTAATAATTTTTTAAAGAAATTATGACTATTTAAAAATAAATAATCTTATATTATAATTTATTTTTTATAAATTTAACATATAATTTATTTATTTAAAATTATTTTTATTATAATTTTTAATTATATAAAAAATATTTATCACATACAGTCCACAAACTACAATAAATAAAATGTTAACATTATTGAAAGTCTTTAAAGAGTGATCCACGAAAGTAATATTACTGTCTTCGTCACCGAAAAAGTAATATTTTATTGTTACTTTAAAATCTAAAAAGAATTCTATCTTGACCACTGCACTGATGGGTCGTTTATTAGTCACCTATCAGTCCTACGTAATTTGAAATAAGGGAAAGTGAGAAGAATGCAATTGGATGCAGGAATTAATGAAAGTGGACAAAAAAAAGTAGCTTTAATAAAGATTAAAGAAATTTATTATCCACCACCATTCATTTTAGAGTTTAATTTTATTTTTATTTTTCAAAGTAAAAAATTAAAGATTTATAGTTGTTTATATAATGAAGCATGACTAGTGCAATTTGAAGAACACAAAAATAATTTTGAAAATTGATAATTTTTAGTAATTAATTACTGACCTCTTTTTAACATGTCTTCATCACAAAAAAGTAATATTTTAGTCTACTATATTACTTTAAAAGCTAGTCCTATGTTCATTCATTATGTCCCACAGTTGTTTTTTTTAATGAAATGCTTTAACCTTTCTTAGTCAAAAAAGAAAAAAAGTGTTACCTATGAAAGTCATTAATTGCAAGTCATGCATCCAAAAAAAAAAAAGTTACTTTAAGTCAAGCATCCCTAAAAAAGGTCACCGTAAGGCTGTGTTCGGTATTGAAGACGGAAATATGTTACTGCAGACGGAAATATATCATACGCGTTTGTTTCAACAAATTTATTAGGAAATTAAGTTTGTATTGGGTGGGTCCCATATGACTTAATTCTTTCTTCACCATTTAAGTGGGTAAATAAGGAATGATGAAGGTTAATACACAAAGTCTAATTTACCCTTATTTTACTCTTTCTTTCAAGTCAAAAAGAGAAATGATACTCACTGCACACACGGAGCCATTGTGCTTGAATAGTGAATACCATTGTACAGGGACACAAATCGATTTTTTGCACAATAAAATTGATTAAATGCCACCAAAAAATCGATTTTTTGCACAATAAAATCGATTAAATGCAAAAAAATATCGATTTTTTGCACAATAAAATCGACTAAATGTCATAAAAAATCGATTGTATACTTGTAAAATTGATTATCCAGTGCCTCATTGATACGTTTGTGCAATAACTTAAAGGGTAAAAATGTCATTTTATAACTATATTAAATTCTCTCTTCCTTATTTCATCTATACCAAACAACTTTACAATATTATTTCTACTCTATTTCTCACCCCTTTCTCTTAAAACAAACAACACAACATACAACTTTATTTCTACTCTATTTCTTCTTTTTCAAATTATTTCTCTTCTATTTCTATCTACTCTATTTCTCTTCTCTGAACCAAACACAGCGTAAGTGTCAAGCATCCCCAACTTAAACGTCTTTGCTAGTCAAGTGTACCGAAAAAACCGTCATTGGCAGTTGGTTGGTGAGTTATCCCTGTTCTATGTCAAGTTGATATTGTTATTTTACTACAAAGATCAGTCGTATGTAGAAGATTTTTTCTTTTAAATTTTACTATTTTATTAATCCATTCAAATTTTCTTATAGTTTTCGTTATTCATATGCTAGACATTTTTCAGTTTTTATCAATTTTTAATATTTTCAATCATTGTTAATTTTTATTTTTACAAAATTTCATTTTTTTTATTGGACATTCGGGTTAAGTGGGTTGCACACAAATTAGGCAAAAACATGATCTGTATATAATAAGCGGATTAGCCTAGTCCAACCCATTTAATTGCGGACCAAAATAGATTGAGCTAAACGAACTAGACTGGCCTATATATCCACCTATAGCAAGGATCAATTTGGTCTAGCAACAATACTTAGATGGATTATCAAAGTGAAACTTTTTAAACATAGAAGGCCAATCTAAAAATTAACAAAATTAGTATTTTAGCTCGTGCATTGCACCTAAATGTTTATTTTATATAAATAAAATTTATAATAAAAAACATTTTAAATATATAAATTATATTATAATTAAAATATGTAATTAATAAATGTATTTGTATTTTTAAATTATATTTTAGATTTATTATAAATAATTTTTATTGTGATATATTATTATTTTTAAATATTGATAATTTTTTTTAAAATACTAAAATTCAAGTTAGAATCAAGATATTTTCGAAAGGTAGAACTGAAGATATTAAAAATGATAGATTGAAAAAAAGATAAAATGTTAATTTAAATAATTCAGTTGATATTAAAAGCATAAAAGGATATATCAAATACATATTAAGAGTGTATTTGAATTTTGAAGATAAAATATATATATTTGAAATTAGTTTCTGATATTCAGTTACATTTAAACTGTTTGGTTGATGTTAAAAGTAGAAGAAGATATACCATATGCATGTTAGGAGAGTGAAGTACATCACTTCATGAGAAGAGAGTATTCAAATGAGAGTCAATGTGAGGGAGAGTGGAGCAGTGAGAGCCCAGATAGACTTATACATTTATATATATAAGAAGATAAGATGCGAGACTAAAAGAGAGTTTTAACCAAAAAGGTATCTTTAATGAAGAACAAAGAAATGCAAATTTCTTTTATTTTAAAGTTTATTTTTTATTTTATGTTCATATAGTTCTCTTATACTAATATTTAATTATGAATTTACTTGGTAATTAAAAAAATATAACATTTTAGTTAACCTTATTTATTTATACGAATTTACTAGATAATAAATTAAAAAAATTTATATCTTAATACTATATAACTATGTATAAATAAAAGAGATTAAATATATCTAGTTATTTGTATAATGAAACATGAATAGTGCAGTTTGAAGAAGTCAAATATAATATTGAAAATTGAGAATATTTAGTAATTAATTACTAAACTGTATTTTTAAAAATAAAAATAATTACTAACCTCTCTTTAACAGCCGTCTTCATCACCAAAAAAAGTAATATTTAGTTTACTATATTTTTTTGGCATATTTTTATTTATTATATTACTAATTCAAAAACAATTTTATATAATAAATTGCATAAGTGTTACCGGCGAAAATCGTCAATTACAAGTCAAGCATAAAAAAAAAAAAAAAAAAAAAAAAAAGTCACTGCAAGACAAGCATCCCAAAAAGAACATTGCTAGTCAAGCTTCCCCCAAACGAACGTCATTGCAAGTCAAGCATCCTAATTCATAAAAACAAATGTCACTCTTAAGTCAAGCATTCCAAAACAAAACGTTATTGGCAATTGTTTCTTCCGCGATGCGGGAGCGGGTGAGATATCCTTGTTCTATGTTAATATGTTATGTGGACCACTGTGCACATGTTGATATTGCTAGTTTGCTACACCCATGGGTTAATTACTTAATTAATTAACTAGTGCATGTGGGGAGTAATATTTTTTTTATTATTTTAGAAAATTAAATTTAAAAAATAATAATAATAATAATAATAATGGATTGGAGAAGAAGTGCATGTTGTTCCTTCTGGTGCTTTGATTTTGATTACCAACATTAAATGTCAAGTCAATTACCAATTGGCAACTGGCAGTTACTTTATGTGCTGGAAAATAACTTAAACGTAAGTAACATGCAATGATTCCGGAGAAAAATCCTAGCGTTTTCCTGTTCCTATTAATAATTGCCCAAAATTCAAAAAACTTTTGTCAAATAGTATAAAGCTACTTTTGAGATAAAACTATAGTTTCCAAATTAAAAAATTTGCAATAAAGCATAATATAAAGCTATCTCTATTTGAAAATATTTTTTTCCATCAAAATTAAAAGTCAATTACCAATATGATCTTTCACGATGATTCAATCAATCTGTTAAAGACGAAGACACAAATGTTACTTTCAAAGTGCGTTTAAGTACTTATGCGTTTAACTAAATTTAAATTGATCATTTTATATTAATAAATTTATTTATTTCAAAATAGTTTTTAATAATAAATTCATTTGTCTAAAATCAAAATCTCCTAAAATTAAACTTCTTTAAACAAAGATGCGACAGACATGCCCCAGTTTATAAGTTCATTCCAAGTCTTTTTATAAATTTTATTTTATTATAGGTATTGTCAAAAGTCAGTACTTCTCCTCCACCAAGTGAAGACTCCTATAAAGTGAAGACTCAGTGGAAACTTTTTCCTCCGTGAATAATACGAGTCTATTTTACTTTATTGCCTTTGATGACAGTCCTGTATATTTACCACGACTAGTATTTTTTTTTATTTTATTTTACCTTCACTTTAAAATTTAAATCAAATTTACGTTTAACTTAAAATTAGGTAATAGTATTTTAAAGAAGCAAAAAGCATATAAAAAACAAAATTAAATGCTCAAAAGAAGTCATATGGCTGAACAAAAAAAAAAAAAGAATAAGGGTTTATTATCTTTTTAGTCCTTAAACTTTTTAGAAATTTTGTTTTTAGTCTATGAACTTTTTTAATCTATTTTTAGTCCTTTAACTTTTTTTTTTCAATCCTTACTTAATAGAATTAAAAAAATTAGAAACTAAAAAGATAGTAAACCCAAAGAATTATTACTAAAATACTTTTTTTCATAAGTGAGTACTGAAATTTATCTTTCAAATTATAATTCTGAGTTCTTTATTGTTAAAGGAGAGAGTTGTTTTCTTCCACATTAACTCACGATTTCTCTTGTATTAAATATCTATTTTTATTTTTATTTATAACATTTTCTTTTTCAAATGGTATTACTTTAATTAAATTTCAATTTAATTATAAATCTTAATAATTTATATCAAATCAAAGATATGTTTCTTTTTAAATAAACTAAAATTTAAGATTGTAGTAATCACAGTCAAATTTAATTTAAAATTAATTTTTATGTTTTGAATTTTAACACACCATATAAATAAAAATGTCATGATTTAAACAATTTATTTTCATAGTTTTTTTTAAAGTCTCATTTCTTAAAATTATTCCTATATAATAAAATAGATTATTGTTCATTATTAATACTGAATATAAATTTTCATTTTCCTTAATTTATATGAGGTTTGGATTCAGGGGAGTTTGCAGTTCTGGGGTATTGGAGCAACTGGCTTTGGATTTTGTGGGACAATGATACTATCAGTGGCTTATTAGGACAATCACATATGGGTAAAGCATTTAGTTTTCATCTGAACTCAAAATCATTCTCAAATGCCCATAAACTTACTTGTTTACTATTAATTTGGTTTTATTGGCATTTGTCTCATCTTTATTTCTTAACATGGACAGGTACAGAGCCAAGAACAAATACAACATGTTACAACACTGGCCTCAACAAAGTAGCAACAAAATGAACGAAAGTGCACAAAAGAGGGAAAGAGAAACAGATATTGACAATGTTAGCATCAATAGAGCATCAAGGCCAGAAGAATGTATTAGACAAAATAGTTACCCGCTTGTGGCAATGGAGCCACTCTGCTTAGAAGTTCCAGGTATTGAATTCTCAGCTCCTCTCTTTGCCCTCTCCCTTCTCTGCAGAATTTTGGAATGGACCCCCTCCCCTTTTCATTCACAGTAGCAGTATTTGTAAGCTCAATCTTTGAATTTTTTTAATCACACTAGCCCAACCTATTGTAAAGCAGGTTTGTGCCTTTTGGGAACAAATCCAGCAGGTGCAAGATTTTTTGGTGGCTATAGTTTAGAACTAGCTAGAAGAGGAGGACTATTGGTGCTTTAGTGCAGAGCTAGCAGCTTCAGAGCTAGCTGGGAAGAGCTCGATCAAGACTGTCTTTCCCTTTTGCTTTTGTTTTGTTTATTTTATTTTATTTTATTTCTTTCTTTTTTTGGTTATGTTTGTTTTTTTTTTGTTTTGGGCCCGAGTTGATCATAAATTATTTAGTTTTGGGTTGTATCTAGACATTATGGATCTAAGCTGTTGGCCCAAAGCATTTTTATTCTTGTTGGCCCAGATTTAGAAGTAAAAGGACATTTATTTATTTATTTTTATTAAAACAGAAATAATTAGAGAGATGGGACAAAATTGGGTGTTGACAGTTGCCCCTTTTTACTTATATTTTATTAGATAATATGATGAACTAAACACTCTTCATATTATCATAATAAAAGATAAGTAAAGATATAAACACCAATTTTGTTTTTTGAAACGGTGACTCGATACAAAGAAACAAATGGTACGGGGATCCGAAACATAAAAAGCAATGGGCGTGAGGACCTGAAATATAAAATGCAGTGAGTACGAGAACCTAAAACATAAACACCGCAGGCGCGGGGCCCTAAGAATAAAAAGTAGCAGGTACGGGGACCTGAAACATAAAAGCAGTGGGTACAGGGACCCGAAATGTAAAAGCAACGGGCGCGGGGACCCAAAACAATAAAGCAGTGGGCACGGGGACCCGAAGTATAAAAGCAGATGGCGTGGGGACCCCAAAATATAAAAAATAGTGGGCACGTGGACCCTAAACATACAAGCAGTGGGCGCGGGGACCCAAAACATAAAAAGCAGCAGGTACGGGGATCTGAAGCATAAACAAAGCAGCGGGCGCGGGGACCCGAGACATATGCATGAAAGTTAAATGGTGACAACATGGAATGTAAGATGTTGAAATGTGTGCATGACATGCAATATGAAAGTGCTCTTGACCAAGGGGTATTTTATTTTGTGCATTTTTCCAACCTTTGATACCTTTACATTTTTAGTGCCTCAACATTCATGGAGGAATCACTATTTTTGGTAGCATGTTAGGGATTGTTTCAAGCATTTTGAACTATCAATCGGCCACTACCCATGTAAGTATTGGCCCAAGAATCACGATGTTTCCCATGACTTTTAAAAGTATTCATTGTAATTCTAATGATCTTTAATTGTTATTGCACGCTTTATTCTTGGCACATAACAGAATGAAATAACACAATGAAATAAAGAGTAATAGGATAAGATGAAAGTGTTTTACTACTGCTTTGGGAAGGAAATTGCAGATACAAGAGTCATCACAACATGATAAAAAAGGAGTGACAAATGGAATAGAGTAACAATGTTAATTTCCATATTTGCAACTTTGAGAATCCTATCTGCTATCTTTTGAGGACTTTAGATGCTTTGACAAACTCATTACCCATCCTTTCGAGTTATCCAAGCACATCAACTTTCTAGGGCTTGCCCCACTTCCAAAAACTTTGATGCATTCATCAATCATCATCCCTAGATGAAAACTTCCCCCAATCTCAAGTCTTTCAATATGATTTTTTGCCTAGACCGCCTTCTCAGGTTTTCGGTCTAGTGAATCTTTTCTCTCTCTCTCTCTCTCTCTCTCTCTCTCTCTCTCTCTCTCTTTTCATATATAACCCTATCTTTTGCCTAGGCTGCTCTTTTCGAGTTTTCAACCTAGCAGGTTGCTCTAACTTTTGCCTAGGCCGCCTTTTCAGGTTTTCAGCCCAGCGAGCTTTTTCTTTTTTCTTTTTCAAGTATAATACTTCTTGACTGCATCAGAGTTTATAGGAAAGGGCAAGTCTTCGCCATCCATATTTGAAAGTATTAATGCACCTCCTAAAAAGGCCTTCTTCACCACATAAGGTCCTTCGAAATTCGGGGTCCAGTTCCTTCTATGATTTTTTTAGGTTGGCAGGATTTTCTTGAGCACCAATTCTCCTTCATGGAATTCTTGAGGACGAACCTTTTTATTGTGGGCACTTTTCATCCTTTTTTGATATAGTTGACCATGACATAATGCGACCAATCTTTTTTCTTCAATGAGGTTTAATTGGTCATAACGAGCCTGAACCCATCCAACCTCCTCGAGCTCGGTTTGTGCCAATACTCTCAACGAAGGGATTTCTACTTCAATGGGGAGCACAACTTCCATTCCATACACCAACGAATAAGGAGTTTCCCTGGTTGAGGTGCGAACAGTGGTTCGATAACCATGTAATACAAAAAGGAGCATGTCGTGCCAATCCCTATATGTTACCACCATCTTTTGGATAATCTTCTTGATATTCTTGTTTGCTGCCTCTACTGCTCCATTCATCTTTGGACGATACGACGAAGAGTTGTGATGTTGAATTTTGAAATTCTTGCACAACTCTTTCATCATTTTGTTGTTCAAATTGGTCCCATTGTCATTAATGATGTGGCTTGGCAAACCATATCAACAAATCAAATCCCTCTTGATGAATCTGAGCACCACATTCCTTGTTACACTGGCATATGATGCTGCCTCAACCCACTTGGTGAAGTAATCAATGACAACAAGGATGAAGCGATGCCCATTCGATGCTTTGGGTTCAATTGGACCGATCATATTTATTCCCCACATTGAGAATGGCCATGGTGCAGCCAATATATTCAAGGATGTTGATGGGGCATGGATATTATCAGCATATGTCTGACATTTGTGACACTTTCTCACATGCTTACAACAATCAGCCTCCATGGTCGACCAATAGTAGCCAACCCTTAGAATCTTTCTTGCCATCACATGTCCATTTGCGTGTGTTCCAAACGAGCCTTCATGGACCTCTTCCATTATCTTCTTAGTCTCAAATGCATCAACACATCTGAGCAATACCATGTCATGGTTTCTCTTATAAAGCACATCATCATTCAAAAAGAATCCCATTGCCAATCTCCTTAAGGTCCTTTTATCATTTTTTGAAGCACCGAGAGGACACTCTCTATATTTCATGTACTGCTTGATATCATAAAACCATGGTTTCCCATCTGGCTCCTCTTCCACTACTTGACAATAGGCTGGTCGACCCCAATTCTGAATTTTTATCAGTGGCACGTCCCCTCCTTGACTTATCTTAAACATTGATGACAAAGTGGCTAGAGCATCAGCCAATTGGTTATCTTCATGAGGGATGTGATGGAAAGCAATCTCGTCGAACTGTTCCATCAACCCCTTAATGTAAGAGCGGTACGAGATTAATTTTGCATTTCGAGTCTCCCGTTCACCTTTGAGCTGATGAATAACTAAGGCTGAGTCTCCAAACACCTCCAAAATTCTAGCCTTGAATTCAATGGCTGCTGAGATTCCCATTGCACATGCTTCATATTCTGCCACATTATTGGTATAGTCAAAACCCAATCTTGCAGTGAATGGAATGAATTGATTCGTAGGGGAAATTATCACTGCCCCGATTCTGTGGCCCAATGTATTGGAAGCTCCATCAAATAACAGAGTCCATTTTCCTTCATCCATGGATTCCTTATCTTCAAACAATGCCATTATGTCTTCATCTGGGAACTCACATTGCATTGATTGGTAGTCTTCTATAGGATGGTGAGCCAAGTATTCTGCTAAGGTGCTGCCTTTGATAGCTTTCTGGGTGACGTAGACAATATCATATTCTGACAATAACACTTGCCAAAGAGCGATTCGACCAATGAGAGCAGGCTTCTCGAAAATATACTTAATTGGATCCATTTTGGAGACCAACCAAGTAGTATGACATAACATGTATTGCCTCAGCCTACGAGCAGCCCAAGCCAAGGCACAACAAGTCTGCTCAAACAGAGAGTACCTCATTTCACAATCTGTGAATTTCTTGCTCAAATAATAAATGGCATGCTCTTTCTTACCAGATTCATCGTGTTGCCCCAGTACACAACCCATAGATTCCTCAAGTACCGTCAGATACATGATGAATGGCCTTCCTGGCACTGGTGGTACTGAGACTAGAGGTTCTTGCAAGCATTGCTTAATCTTTTCGAAGGTCTTTTGACAATCTTCATTCCACACCACTGTTCGATTTTTGCGCAACAACTTGAAGATTGGGTTACAATTAGCAGTTAATTGGGATATGAACCTAGCAATATAATTAAACCTCCCTAGGAACCCATGAACTTCCTTTTCTGTACTTGGGGCTGGCATCTCCAAGATTGCTCGCACTTTATCAGGATCAACCTCTATGCCTTTTTCGCTGACTATGAAACCCAACAATTTGCCCAACTTCACATCGAAGGTGCACTTAGCAAGATTCAACCGAAGCTTGTATTTTCTCAGACGATCAAACAACTTTTGTAGGTCTGCAATATGTTCCTCCTCTGTTCTAGACTTGGCGATAATATCATCCACATACACTTCAATCTCTTTATGCATCATGTCATGGAACAAGGTCACCATCTCCCTCTGATACGTTGCCCCAGCATTTTTCAATCCAAATGACATCACCTTGTAGCATAAGGTTCCCCACAATGTGATGAATGTGGTCTTTTCCATGTCTTCAGGCTCCATTTTAATTTGATTGTATCTGGAGAACCCATCCATGAAGGAGAAAAAAGAATGTTGGGCAGTGTTATCTACCAGCATGTCTATGTGAGGCAATGAGAAATCATCCTTGGGACTAGCTTTATTCAGGTCCCGATAATCAACACACATTCTGACCTTCCCGGCTTTCTTTGGGACTAGCACCATATTGGCAACCCATTGGGGGTATTTAGCCACCGCCAGGAACCCTGCATCTAGTTGTTTTTTAACCTCCTCTTTGATCTTCAGTGACACCTCTGCCTTCATTCACCTCAACTTTTGCTTTACTGGTGGGCAATCTGGCTTCAATGGTAATCTGTGTTCAACTATGCTAGGATTTGACCCAGGCATGTCCTGGTATGTCCATGCAAAGATATCAACATAGTCAAATAGGAGCTTGAGCAACTGGTCTCGCACATTCCCCTTTATGGCAGTACCAACCTTGATTTCCTTCTTATCATTTTCATCCCCTAGATTGATCATTTCAATTTCCTCCTCATGGGGTTGAATTATTCGATCCTCCTGTTCCATTAATCTTTTCAACTCAAGTGGAGTTTCTAAATCATCATCGTCCTCATCATCTTGATAGATAGGATGATCAAGGTTGTAGCATGGGATATCAACATCATTATTCTCAAGACGATTATTTTCAAATATCTAATTTTGGGTTAACATGAAATAAAGGAAAATAAATAAAGGTTAAGGAGAAGGGACAAGAAATAAACAGAATAACCGGAAAGTTGCATCATGCATTTCATTCATTCGATATACCAAAAAGTAACATGCATGCCCATTTCAACAAAAAAGTCATACTAGAGATATGGGCATAATCTTAGAGTTTGCATTACAATTACTTTGAAAGTGAATTAAAAACCACAGGAAATTCTTGGGTCTTCCAGTTGTGTAGCTCTTCATAAGGGCCACATGGGTACACCAGGTTGTCACGATCATCAACATCTTGATCTTCATTTGCCATGGCCACTTGACCTGCATACACTAGTCCTCCGCTTCTGAAACTTCGGTAGAGGTCACAAATGGGAATCCTCTCGGTCTCTGGCTCTCAATTCTCCAGACGGGCCAACCTCATCTCTCTCTTTTCCTTTGCCACTCTTTTTTTGTCAGCATTTGTGAACTTATATCCCAGCCCACATCGATTCTTATTTTCTGGCAACTCTATCAACTTTGCGACACCTTTTAAGCTTTTTCCCAATCCATGCCCTGGCTAATATCCTTCACTTAACATGATCTTTGCCACCCTCATAGATGTTTTTGATAATTACGAGTTCCTAGGAGAAGACTCCACATAAGCAGTACTGATTACCTCCAAAGATTGGAAAGAGGTTTCAAGGGCTTCTTCAGCTGCTTCAATATAGCGAGTAGGGGCTGGGCTACTCACCAATATTTCCTCCTCTCCAGAAATGATCACTAGTTTATCATCCACCATAAATTTTAGCTTTTGGTGTAGGGTAGAAGGGACAACTCCAACTGAGTGAATCCATGGTCTGCCTAACAAATAACTATATGTTGGCTTGATATCCATGACTTGGAAGGTGATCTCGAAGGTGAAAGGACCAATCTGGATACAGATCTCAATCTCTCCCATGACTTCCCTACACGATCCATCAAAAGCCCTCACAATCATAGAACTCGATTTCATATGAGTCTCATCCCAAGGCAGCTTATCTAGAGTTGACTTAGGCATCACATTTAATGAAGACCCGTTGTCAATCAATACCTTGGCTACAATGTGATCCAGACATTTCACTGAGATGTGCAAAGCCTTGTTATGGCCCCTTCCTTCTGTTGGAATCTCATCATCTGTGAAGGTGAGGTAATTATTAGCAGTGATGTTGCCAAAAATACCCCCAAACTTGTCTAGTGTAATGTCATGAGCCACATGTGCTTCATTCAAAATCTTCATCAACAACTTTCTGTGACTTTCTGAATTCATCAATAGAGATAAAATAGACACCCTTGCCGGTATCCGATTCAACTGATAGATGAGCTTGTACTCACTCTGTCGAATGAACTTGAGGAATTCTGATGCCTCTTCATCTGACACTTCTCTCTTCTTTTCTTTTTTCATTAGTGACTTTCTCCTCAACGAGCTTTTTACCTTTTGCAAATTCTCCTTCAATGACGTCTCTTTCTTTCACCTTGGGGTTTTTCACTAAGTCTTCCCTCCTTAATTCCTCAGGAGCATAAACTCTACCACTGCGTGTCATCCCTCCTACCCCTGCAATATTTGTGACCACCATTCCTCCAGTATGAGAACTCATGTTGCCACTTTCTTGTACCTCTACACGATACTTGCATAGTACTACCTTAGTGTCCTTGTAAGGAAAAGGAGCTGGAACTTGCACAACGATGGGTTTGGGAATTGGAGGTACATGCAAAGACACATTTTTGGTGAAGCGAATTACCAACGGCTTCCGAGCAACTACATCTCGCTTTTCTTCTGATTGGGCCATTATCATATTCTCTTCCTCCCACACGCGACCTATTTGGACCAAGTTTGAGTCCATCAACCTCTGTAGTATCTGCTTGAACTCAATACACTCCTCAATAGAGTGTTTGGCTTTTGGGTGAAGACCACACACTTTTCCTTCAAAAGCTTGCCCCTCAATCATCTTAAACTTGCACAATTCTGAGAAAAGGATTGTCATAGGTGTTTTGACTTTCCTCACCTCCTTCATTAACTGACTTGACTGCCTTTCAATGGCGTTTACTGATGCACCACCATGACCTGGAAGTGGGTTACTCCCGACATTCGGTCCTTCTTCTTTAAAGCATAGTGACCCTTCTTCTATTAAGTCTTGCACTTTATGCTTCAAACCCCAACATCTTTCGGTGGAATGCCCTATAGTGCCTGATGGTAATCACACTTGGCATTTGGGTCAAAGCCCTTTGGATACGATGGTTCAACAGGTTTCAAGGGGAAAAGGACAACCAGAGAATTGCAAATCAAATGCGGCAAGAGTTCGGTGTAGGTAATGGGAATTGGGGTGATTATTCTTTGTTGGTTACTTCTTTTCTTTGAAGCGTTAGTGGTATTAGGGTATGGAGCTCTTGGTTGGCTTGCTTGAGGCACTGAAGGTAATGAGGCTTGTGGTAACGACGGTTGGTAAGCCACTCTAGATTGGTAAGGTTGTGGGTAAGGCAGTTGGGAAACTGATGCTATCTGTGGGTTATACACGAATGGAGGCCGGTAGTTGGGTACAAAAGGGATGGGATTGTAACTGGGCATGACTGGTGCAGGTATTACCACATTTGTTTCACCTCCCTTTTTCTTGTCAATGGTTGTTGGGGGTTTCTTCACATTTGTTGATCCTGTTGACGTATGAGTAATCTTCCCACTTCTTACTCCCATCTCAACCTTCTCTCCAATGACGACTAGGTCTGAGAAATTAGATGATACGTTTCCAATCATCCTGTCGTAGAAGGGTGATTGGAGCGTATCAATGAACATTGTGACCATCTCTTTTTCAGACAACGAGGGTTGTACCTGAGCAACCACTCCTCTTCAACGTTGGGCATACTCCTTAAAAACTTCATTCTCCTTTTTCACCATGTTTTACAAATGTGTTCGATCTGGTGCTATGTCCATGTTGTGTCTGTATTGTTTCAAGAAAGCCTCTGCCAAGTCCCTCCAAGTATGTATTCAGCCTCGCTCCAAATTCATATACCAACTCAGAGCGGCACCCATAAGGCTTTCTTGGAAGAAATGGATCAACAGTTTATCATCATAGGCGCATGAGGCCATCTTCCTACAATACATTGTGAGATGGTTTCTCGGGCAGGTGTCTCCTCTATATTTATCAAATTCGGGGACTTTGAATTTGTGAGGAATCACGACATCTGGGACTAGGCATAGATCCATGGCATCGAAAGCATAATGACCGATCCCTTCAATGGCTCTTAACTTTTCTTCTAGAAACTGTAGTTTATCTTAGGATTGAGAGTGTTCAGGCTGACTATGGTGTATCACAACAGTTGGCATAAGGTTGGTATTTTGGTGATTTGAGGGGCCTCCAGGAAGGGTTGTATCAGTTAGTGATGTGTGTGTAAGGACATAAGGTATGTAGGTGGAAGGCTGAAGCAGAATTTGTGGGCCATTGGTTCCAAGGTTTGGGTCTCGGATTTGTGTTTGGTCTGGAGGATTTGAAGTGGAGGTGTGGGGATTGCCTTCAGTGTTATTGGCCACATGTGGTGTATAACCTAGAGGGGGGCCATATGAAGGGTTTGTAGCAGACACGTGTTGGTTAGCCTCTTGAGCATTGGCAGTTATAGGTGGTGTGTAGCCGGGAGGGAGGCCATACGGAGGGAATGCTACTTGAACACTAGGATTGGCTCGCGGAGTAAATCCTGGAGGATATGAGGGATTAGCTTGATGTTCTTCCGAAGAATTCCCATTCGTGCCATTTTGCAGCATTTCTAAAATCTGGTCCATCTTTCTTTTCATCTGATTCATCTCCTCTTTCAACTCTTCATGTTGTTGCTTTAGGTCATCCATGACTCCTTCCATGATCTTTGTCTTGGCACGTGTCCCATAAGGGTGTTGTAGGGATGCTTTCCTCGCTTCAATATTTTGTTAGGTTCTAAGACCTTGGACGATGTCCAACCCCTCGAATTTCGGTTTTGATGATAACAACTAAAGGATAAATTTTGAAGTATCTAATGATCTAGTTTGAGTGTTATAGGACTTACGTCGTCCAATTTTGCAATGGTATTGTATCTCTCAAACCTGGACTTTATGTTTTAATAACGAAAGCGTCCAAATGTGTTTTTGTAAGAATTCTACAGGCAGCGTCCAATGCTCCTGTGAGAGCAAGCGTCCAACGACTATATAACCCACTCTGTAGTTTCTATCTTAAAATAATATTATAAGGAAATACGTTTTCAATGATTCTATATAATGCAACGATTATTCTCTCACATTTTAATATGTCATTCTATTTGATTTTTCAAATAGTATTGAACAGGAAAAGAAGAAGCTTCTCTCTGCAGAAAAAGTACAAGTAGGAGAGGCGCTATATGTACGGCTGTCACTTCATCTCTCCACCCTAAGTCAAAACGTGAAAACGGTCACATGCTATGGAGAGAACCGCTCTTGGCAAAGGAACAGATCCCTCAACGGATACCTTCAACAAGCTGCCTATATATATAGAGGAATGAGCTCATGTATTAGACTGACGAAAAATTTATAAAGAGCTGAATCTCCGTCAAAACAACTGGACGATCAATACTTAAGCAAAACGAGCTTTCTTCTTAGCTTTGCTAAGCGATTCTGTATATTCGTGTTTACTGTAATATCCTCTCTGTGAGAGTTAGTCTTACTTTCTATTCTCAAACAATTCTGTTTGGAAAGCCAGGAGTGGCTTATTGTTAAAGAATACTTGGGTTTGTGTTTAATCTCAAGGGGAGATTAAGGGTGTGCCAGGAGTGGCCTAGAGAATACTTGTAGCCAGAAGTGGCAAGGTTAGAATACTTGAGAGTAATCAGATCTTGATTAGTAGAACCCTTCAAAAGTTTTTGAAGGAGAACTGGACGTAGCTCAGTTGAGTGAACCAATATAAAACTAAGTGTTCTATTCTCTCGCTTTCTAGCTTACTTGCATATCTATTAAACTATCTCTTCAACATACTACGAAAGTGATTCTTTACAAATTTTATCTAAGATTATCTATTACGTGTGTTCTAACGAAAAGCAAGAAGAGTAGTTTCATTGGACTGTTGTTTTTAAACTGCTGGACGATAGCATAATCTTCTGTTTTACTAAGTTCTTGTAAAAATAAAAGATATACTATCTTCACATTAGTTAATGTTTTTCAAAGAAATTATAAATACACTATTCAACCCCGCTTCTAGTGTATTTCTCTATATTTCAGTTGGCATCAGAGCTCGACCTCTTGGGTTGAGTACTTAGCAGTACAGAGGAAAGATCCTAAGAAAGATGAAAAACGAAGGACAAGCTGTGAACAGACCACCACTCTTCAAGGGTGTCAAATATGATTACTGGAAACAAAGAATGATAGCATTCTTTGAATCTAGCCATATTGACATGTGGGAAGTTGTGGAGATGGGCGACTATATTCCACTTGATGCGAGCCTCAACGAAATCCCAAAGGCTAGATGGACGAAAGAGCAAAAACAAAGATTTTATCTCAACTCCAGAGCCAGAAACATCATCATGTGTGCACTGAGCGAACAAGAATACAACAAGGTGCACAGTCTCAAAAGCGCAAAACAAATGTGGAACACTCTTGCGTTAACATATGAGGGTTCCACTCAGGTAAAACATAACAAACTCAGTCTCCTTACTCGTCAATATGAGTTGTTTAGTATGGAAGAAAACGAGGACATACAAAGTATGTTTGGACGGTGTCAAACCATACTAAATGAACTTAGAGCACATGGTAAAGATTACAATAACTATGAACATATTGACAAAATTCTAAGAAGTTTGCCTAGGAAATGGAGACCACAGGTTACAGCCTTGAGAACAAAAAAGGAACTGGACGATATGTCCCTAGAAGAACTCGTGGGAACTCTCAAGGTGCAAGAACTAGAACTGCATCAAGATAGTGATGGTAAAAAAAATAAGTCTCTGGCGCTCAGCGTCCAGAAGCCAAGGAAAGCATCATCGTCCAAAGCCATGCAAGCTGAAACATCATCAGACGAACAATATGAAGATGATGACTCAGACGAGAATGATGAACTATCCTTTATATCCAAAAGGATACATGCTATGTGGAAGAAGAAAGGTGGATCCAGATGGAGAAACCTAAAGAGGAAAGACTTCAAAGAAAAGAAGGAGAAGAGTCCAATTGCATGCTACGAATGCAAAAAGCCAGGACACTTCAAATCAGAATGCCCAGATCTCGACAAAAGAAGGACAAGAAGAAGAAATTCTTCAGCAAAGGAAAGGGCAAGAAAGTTCTGATGTCCACATGGGAAGACCTGGACGATGACTCATCATCGGACGATGGAGAAGAAGAGGAAGCACACATATGTCTGATGGCAAACACCTTAACTGATTCTTCTGAACCAGAAGAAGAAGATGAGGTAGATTTTAATGACATAGATTCAATTCAAGAAGCTTATCATGAACTACTTTCAAACTCTTCTATTTTGTCAAAGGCCTATAGAACTTTAAAGAAATCATCCAAATCACTTTCAAAAGAAAAAGAAGCTTTAGAAAAAAGTGTTAGACAACTGGAAAATGAAAAGGAGGATTTACAGAAAAAGTTTACAGAGCTCTCAAGGCAAAATGAAATTACAAATATGGAGAGGCGAACTCTCTGGAATGATGCTGCTCAAGCCTATAAATCCTATGAGGATTCAAGGGCTAGAGAAAGAAATCTTTCCATAGAGATTCGAAATCTCAACGCAGAAAACAAAAGGCTAGTTGAGAAGCTTCTGAAAGTTGAAGCAGATACTTCCTTAAGAGGTCAACCACATGATGTTGTAAAACTTCATGAAGAAATTGACAGCCTAAAGAAGGATCTGTCAAACTTTGTCAAGGGCTTTGACAACCTAAAAAATCTTTTAAAATATGAAGGTTGTAAGAGACCAAATGACAGGTCAGGACATGGATATAAGGGAAAGAAATATATTCATGATGAGGAAACAGATGTTTGCTACTTCTGTGGGAAACCTAGACATATAACGTCCAAATGCAGACACCTGCCTAAGAAGGGAGTATTCAATGCCCTTCGAGCTAACAAAAAAGGACCCAAGTCAATCTGGGTACCTAAGGATAAAATTGTTCCTGTTGCAGACATGCTTAACAGCAGGAAAGAAACTCCAATCATGGTACCTGGACAGTGGGTGCTCACATCACATGACAGGAGAAAGGTGTATGTTCCAAAGCCTCCTACCCAAGACTGGTGGGACAGTCACTTTTGGAGGGAATCAGAAAGGGATGATAGCTGGCGTAGGTAAGATTGGTATACCACCCTATCCTTGTATTGATAAAGTTCTTTATGTTAAAGGTCTTAAACATAATCTACTTAGCATAAGCCAATTATGTGACAGTGGATATAATGTTGCCTTTAACAAAGGTGAATGTACAGTCAAAAACTCTGATGGGTCCCTTCTCTTTACTGCAAAGAGGCAAGGCAATCTGTATAAGATTAAACTTGGGGAACTATCAAGTCAAAATGTATCATGCCTAGTTTCTGTACAAGAAAATCATTGGTTATAGCATAAAAGACTTGGTCATGCAAGCTTGAGGTTGATCTCAAAGCTGAACAGGCACAACCTCGTAAGAGGACTACCAAGTATGTCATATAAAGATGATCTTCTTTGTGAAGCTTGTCAGAAAGGGAAACAAGTGAAAAGTTCTTTTCAAAGTAAAAACATTGTTTCCACTTCTAGACCTCTTGAGCTGTTACATATTGATCTATTTGGACCCACAAGAACAACCTCGGTAAGTGGTAAAACATATGGATTAGTTATAGTGGACGACTATACTAGATGGACATGGGTCTTATTCCTATCCCACAAAGATGAGTCCTTTAAGGCCTTTTATAACCTCTGCAAAAGAGTTCAAAATGAAAAAGGAGTATGCATTACTTCTATCAGAAGTGATCACGTGGGTGAATTCGAAAACGAAAGTTTTCAAAGGTTCTGTGAGGATAATGGTATCCTTCACAACTTCTCAACACCTAGAACACCACAACAGAATGGTGTAGTTGAGAGAAAAAAATAGGTCACTCCAGGAGATGGCCAGAACCATGTTGAATGATAATTTAACCCCTAAACACTTTTGGGCTGAAGCAGTGAATACTGCCTGCTATTTACAAAACAGAATCTATATAAGGCCGATATTGAAAAAGACTCCATATGAATTGTGGAAGGGTAGAAGACCCAACATATCCTACTTCCATCCATTTGGATGTCAATGTTTCATTCTGAACACTAAGGATAACCTGGGAAAATTTGATTCTAAGTGTGATGAAGGAATACTGCTTGGATATTCTGAAACTTCAAAGGCATACAGAGTTTATAACTCTAGAACCTTAGTTGTTGAAGAAGCTATCCATGTGAAGTTTAATGACAACAAGCCTGATAAGGAATTATCAGAGCTGGACAAATCATTTGCAGATCTCAGATTGGATGATGCAAGTAAGTCATCAGATTCATCCAACCATGATGTCTCAGTTGAAGAATCAAATGCACCACTGGACGGTCCAGTCGCAGAACAAAGAGAACCAAATGGACGTAACTGGCAAATGAAGAAACATCATCCACAGGAGCAAATCATTGGAGATCCAAAAGACAGAGTCAAAACCAGATCTTCACTTCAACGACAGCAAGGTCACACAACATTCATATCTCAAATAGAACCTAAGACTGTGGATGATGCCTTAGAAGATGAAGGCTGGGTCAAAGCAATGCAAGAAGAACTTGACCAATTTCAAAAGAACAATGTCTGGAAGCTAGTAGAACTCCCCAACGACAAAGAAGCTGTAGGAGCAAAGTGGGTGTTCAGAAACAAGCTGGACGAAGCAGGTAATGTTGTGAGAAACAAAGCAAGGTTGGTAGCAAAAGGTTACTCACAACAAGAAGGTATAGATTATACTGAAACTTATGCTCCCGTTGCACGTCTGGAGGCAATCCGCATTCTACTGTCATTTGCAGCTCATAGCAATATGAAGCTATATCAAATGGACGTAAAAAGTGCATTCCTCAATGGACTCATAAAGGAAGAAGTCTATGTGGAACAACCCCCGGGATTTGAAAGTGATGATTTTCCAAACCATGTTTTTAAACTTAACAAAGCCTTATATGGGTTGAAACAAGCCCCTAGAGCTTGGTATGAAAAAATCAGCACATTTCTGTCAGAAAATGGTTTTTCAAGAGGAAAAGTAGGCACTACATTATTTCGCAAAGACTACTCTTCTGGTTTTATTATTGCACAAATATATGTTGATGATATCATATTTGGTGCCACTAATGAGTCTCTCTGTGAAGACTTTGCCAAATTAATGCAAACAGAGTTCGAGATGAGCATGATGGGTGAGCTGAAATTCTTCCTTGGACTCCAAATCAAACAAACTGAAAAGGGAATATATATACATTAGACTAAGTATGTCAAAGAGCTGCTAAAGAAGTACAAGTTGGACGATGCAAAATCAATGAAAACTCCTATGCATCCAACAACAGTACTTGGACTGGACGACAACTCAAAGAAAGTAGATAATACTCTATACAGAGGTATGATAGGATCACTCCTATACCTCACAGCGTCCAGACCTGACACCATGTTCAGCGTATGCTTATGTGGCAGATTTCAATCTGACCCAAGGGAAGTTCACTTAGCTACTGTTAAAAGAATCTTTCGATATCTTGCTGGAACCACTAACCTTGGGTTATATTTCAAAAGGCAGAAAGATTTCAGGTTAATAGGATACTGTGATGCTGATTATGCTAGAGATCGAATTGAAAGAAAAAGCACCAGTGGAGGGTGTCACTTCATTGGTGGTAATCTAGTCTCCTGGACATGCAAGAAGCAAGGAACCATTGCTCTGTCCACTGCTGAAGCAGAGTATATTTCAGCTGCAAAATGTTGTTCTCAAATCTTGTGGATCAAACATCAACTTGAGGACTACAACATATATGAGAGTAACATTCCTATCTTCTGTGATAGTAAAGCTGCGATAAATCTTTCTAAAAATCCCATATTGCATTCAAGGGCCAAACATATAAAGATTAAACATCACTTTATAAGAGACCATGTTCAAAAGGGTACTGTGCAATTACACTTTGTAACCACAGATAATCAGCTTGCTGATATATTCACCAAACCCCTTACTGAAGACAAGTTAATCCTTCTGAGGGACAAACTTGGCATGGACTCTGTAAAGGAATGATTAACATCTACATGATGCTTCCAATAAAACCATAGCGTCCAAAGGACATGTCGTCCAAGGATCACTAGAGTCATGCACATGCATTACATATATTTCACTTAAGTCCAATATGTGGACGATGTTTTTTCTTTTTTTTTTCTTATCTTAGTCTTTTCTTTTGATTCAAATAATCAAAACGGATAGTTTTAAGAGTAAGTATAAGCTAATACTCTATGCTGAGTCACCAAAATGTTAGTAACCGTACACAGTTACCCACATTCTTCGCACGTCTCATCATGGCGGGTTTTATGGCGTCATTTACATTTCAAATATTCAAAAAGCCCAAAACCGTTTCATATCCTCCAAACAAAGCCCAAATATACACTTATCAATTCATCACAGAAAAACACCACCGTATCCATCTTCTCTGAGATTATCAACACCCTAAACACACACACACTCTCTCTCTCAGAAACCCAAAACCCTCTCAGAAAACCTAAAAATCCAAACTTTTCTAGCATGGCAAACTCTGCAAACTCAAGCAACTCGGAACCCGACGTCCTCACTTACCCTGAAACCACAGTTGTGTGCCAAGGAGCTGCTACAGTGCACATTGAGAACTTCTTCGACATCGAAAAGCTTGAGAAGCTGGGACTGAACCTGAACGAGAGCCTTCTGAAGTGTGGAATCAGAGGCTACTTCAATGAAAACCAGAAAATATTCCCTGAGTTGATCAGAATGTTCTGGAGAAATGCCAAGTTCCAGAGCTCAAGGGAGCTCGTGGCCACGATTCTTGGATGAGAGGTGACACTGTCCATCGAGACCATTGCAAAGGTAACTGGTTGCATTAGGGAGCAGAACCAGTACAGAACAGACTGGGCCAAGCAGTACAACAATCACGTTGCGACCGTGCTTTGCAAGACCAAATCCACCGAGTCAATAAAGATTGAGTACAGGAACCTGTGTGAGGAAGCAAAAATCTGGCAGCAGGTATGCAACAAGAGTATCCTGCACAAAGCTGGGTCTAAGGACTCAGTCACGGACTTACACAAGTTTGTGATATTCCATCTTATGGAAGGCATTCCCTTCAATCTCCCTCACATCATTTATGTCAATATCGTGAGAATGATGAAGTCTGTGGGTGGCTATGATGACATTTTCTACGCCGCCCTGATGAACAAGATCTTCTGGGACCAGAAGGTCTATCAACGCTTCTTTGATGAACTGGAAGAAGAAGTTTACGAAGCTATTGTGAAGAAAGGGCCAATGGTAGCAACACAACAACTGTTTGGTGAGTCCAACATAAAACCTATGAAGATCAAGCTAACAGCCAAGGTCTTAAGGGACCTGGACGAGGACACCATCAACAAGCAACGACATGAACATAGCAAGATCATCTCCAATAATGATGAAGAAGAGATTTATCTTCTTGGTATTGGCAAAAAGATCAAAAGGCTGATGGAGGAACAGGAGGGCAGAAAGATCACACGACAAATGTCTCAGAAGCATGAGGAAGATGCTAAAAAGGAGAGAAGAACCAAGAAAAGACATGTTGACACATCCACTGCTCAGTCCCCAGCAGGGAAGCGTCCAAGGACTGATACGTCCAAACCTGCTCAAGCTGAGCAACGTCCAAAGGTAGCACCAGTAAAGCTTGCTCCAGAAAAGCAAAAGGTTCGGAAGCTTCAACTACTGGACGACTCTGATGATGATGACCAGATCCCAATTGGTCAAATCATGAAGAAGGCAGAGGAGATGGAGGGTCCTCAGCAAAAGAAGCAGAAGGTACAACCTGCAAAACCAATTTCCTTTCCTTCTAACGTGCCAAGACGAGTAAAGACTGAGGCAGCAAGGCCAAGGAGAATTGCAGTTCTACCAACTTCTCTCAAGACACCAACAACATATCCACCAGCACCCTACTACCAACAACACCCAGTGCTCCATCCACATCAACAACCCAGCATCCACATCTTCGCTTGGACCTGTCCAAGTTTGTGCGTCCAAGGGATGCGTGGAGGGATACCTGGTCCCCATGGACCATACCCCCCAAGCAGAAAACCAAAGAAGAAAAAGACAGAGAACGTTTCCCGGTTGCATTCCTTACACGAAATAACCAGAATTACTGTAAGAAAAATGACGTAATTCGGAGGCCTCTACAAGAGCCTTTGAAGCGGCATTTCACTACTGTCTCAGCACCAGAGTGGACGAGGTATGTTTGCACTCATGTTTCTTCAGCTGCCTATTCTGCTATGCCAAAAGGAGTGATCATCAGCAACCCTCTGCCCAATTGGACGAGAGAAGTGTACCCACACTTGATACGCATGCCTCATCCTTACTCCTGTCCAACTGGAACTCAGCAAAGAGTGCGTCCAGCAGCAGAAGATCTGTAGAAACCAGAGGTGGAAGTTGCCCCTCGATTCACCAAGACGGTTGTGGAGCAGAAAGGGAAGGCTCCAAGAAAAATGAAGGCACTGTCTAAGAAGTCCCCTGTTAACAAGGATATTGAACTGGCTGCAGAGTTGCAGTTGGCCATTAAAGAAAGTCTGGACCCTTCTATAACGAAGCAGCGTCCAGATGCAGGGTGGGTCAAGGATGTTCAAATCTGGACTCCAATCACAAAGTTCCTGCCTCTACCAGCTGGAACTCCAGTGCTAAACTTCCAGCCTGGCGACTATGATGAACTTGGAAAACTTCTGCAACAAATGTATATACCAAACCAAGCCATCGCCTACCCACCAAACCTTCACATAAGCCGTGCCACAGAAATAAAGTTTGTACCAGACAGGGTATGTCCTAGACTACCTTTATATGATGCTGGTCGCAAGAAAGGCTACAAGTTCTACGGCATTGAGATGCCCAGCAGGGAAGAGAAAGTTGAAACCCTGCAAAAATCCTCTCACACCTGGGGTCATCTGTTTGACAAGACTGGTAAGCTTACGTGTTCACTCGGAACCTTTGATTCCATTATCTTTTGGCGCCAGATCTTATGGAATGATTCCCAGAAAGCCTCCTCCTCAGGCAGCTCCAAGGATGACTTTGTTCACCCCCCTCATGGTATTGAGGGGCTGCGTCCAGTAAAGACTCATCACTTCTCAGACACCTTTGCCTGCTTTCTGAAAGATTCAGATGATTATCTGGAGTTACTGAAGACATTGCCAAAAATCTGAAGCAACAAAGTGTTTGATCTTCGAACACTGGATCGCACAGAGTTTGTGGAGGAACTCCAAACTCTGCATAAGGAGTACAAAGCAGAAGAAGCCACAGCAGCAGAACAAGCTCATTTAGAGCAGCTGGCTCTTGAGGAAGCTGAGACCGCAACCATAGAAAAGGAAGATAAGGTTGCTAAGTCGAAAGCTACACAGACAGAGCTGGATGAAGCATATGCCAAAGTAACAAAGGTGCTAGCTCATCTTGACCTGGACTCATCTGTACCAGTGGACGTGGAACACTTTGTCACGTCACATGAAGAACCTACCGTCCAATCTGGAAAGTCCAAGGATGATAGAGAGCTCGTTGTTGAAGCCTCCAAGCTAATGGAAGCAACTACAGCAAAGCCTACTGCTAAAGATATCACCAGCTTCCCCATTGTTGATGCATCTACTGAAGCACATTCGGGCACACGACAACTGGTTCCCACCGGATCTTCAAGTCCAAGGGGCATCCATCCCTTGCGATTTGCTGAACCTCAAGGAGTCTCAGAAGATCGTGTTCATGAGATAGTGCAACAGGCTCTGAGGCAACAACAACTGGAGACCGAAGCAGCTCTTCAAGCTTTTCAGCAAAGACAACAGGCTGAGGCTGCTCAACATCGCCTGATGCTGCATAATGCCATCATTAAACAGTTCATGAGTCTCTCCCAGACGCTTGTGAACCAGATTCAAAATACAGCAGCCACCTTGCTTGGACAAGTTGCTCATGCAGCTCCACCCGTCCAACCACAACCTCCTCAACCAGCACCACCTATACAAGCACCACCAGAACAACCACCACCACCACCACAAGAACCACCTCCACAGCCATAAGGTGACCATGATGGCCCAATCATTTTTCCATCTTTCAAACCTTTTTGTTAATGACAAAGGGGGAGAAATTGGAATTTTGATGTCATAGAAGTAAATAGCTAAACACTCTGTATATAAAAATATTGGCATCTTTATCAAAACATGAGGTGTTTATTTCATAAATTCCACATCCATATCCTTGATATGTTTTTCACTCTGATATCTGTTATACTTGATATATACTTGCCTTTTATATTTCTCTGTTATCAGATGCATAAGAAATGTTGAACTCAGGGGGAGTACTTCATTTCACATTTATACACTGGCATAACATAATCATCTCTGACTTGATTCATTGTATTCTTATATGATTATGTGTCTGTTAACATCAAAATTTACCATTGTTTGTCATTATCAAAAAGGGGGAGATTGTTAGGTTCTAAGACCTTGGACGATGTCCAATCCCTCGAATTTCGGTTTTGATGATAACAATTAAAGGATAAATTTTGAAGTATCTAATGATCTAGTTTGAGTGTTATAGGACTTACTTCGTCCAATTTCGCAATGGTATTGTATCTCTCAAACTTGGACTTTATGTTTTAATAAGGAAAGCGTCCAAATGTGTTTTTGTAAGAATTCTACAGGCAGCGTCCAATGCTCCTGTGAGAGCAAGCGTCCAACGACTATATAACCCACTCTGTAGTTTCTATCTTAAAATAATATTATAAGGAAATACGTTTTCAATGATTCTATATAATGCAACGATTATTCTCTCACATTTTAATATGTCATTCTATTTGATTTTTCAAATAGTATTGAACAGGAAAAGAAGAAGCTTCTCTCTGCAGAAAAAGTACAAGTAGGGGAGGCGCTATATGTACGGCTGTCACTTCATCTCTCCACCCTAAGTCAAAACGTGACAACGGTCACATGCTATGGAGAGAAACGCTCTTGGCAAAGGAACAGATCCCTCAACGGATACCTTCAACAAGCTGCCTATATATATAGAGGAATGAGCTCATGTATTAGACTGACGAAAAATTTATAAAGAGTTGAATCTCCGTCAAAATGACTGGACGATCAATACTTAAGCAAAACGAGCTTTCTTCTTAGCTTTGCTAAGCAATTCTGTATATTCGTGTTTACTGTAATATCCTCTCTGTGAGAGTTAGTCTTACTTTCTATTCTCAAACAATTCTGTTTGGAAAGCCAGGAGTGGCTTAGTGTTAAAGAATACTTGGGTTTGTGTTTAATCTCAAGGGGAGATTAAGGGTGTGCCAGGAGTGGCCTAGAGAATACTTGTAGCCAGAAGTGGCAAGGTTACAATACTTGAGAGTAATCAGATCTTGATTAGTAGAACCCTTCAAAAGTTTTTGAAGGAGAACTGGACGTAGCTTAGTTGAGTGAACCAGTATAAAACTAAGTGTTCTATTCTCTCGCTTTCTAGCTTACTTGCATATCTATTAAACTATCTCTTCAACATACTACGAAAGTGATTCTTTACACATTTTTATCTAAGATTATCTATTACGTGTGTTCTAACGAAAAGCAAGAAGAGTAGTTTCATTGGACTGTTGTTTTTAAACTGCTGGACGATAGCATAATCTTCTGTTTTACTAAGTTCTTGTAAAACTAAAAGATATACTATCTTCACATTAGTTAAAGTTTTTCAAAGAAATTATAAATACACTATTCAACCCCCCTTCTAGTGTATTTCTCTATATTTCATATTTACTCTCTTTTCTCTGCTAAAAAAATGTCTTATGAGTATGGAGAAATGAAAATGCAACTACCCTATTTGTTGTTGTTTGTTGTTTTTGTTGTTTTTTTTTTTTTTGTTCTTAGGGATGCAAGGTTGTTAGAGAACCATAAGTTGTACGACTGGCCGATGAACATTATTTTTTCGAGTATGTGGTTAGAAGCGACATGAACATTTTCTCTTAGACTTTTCCTCTAGAACGTCACATTCTAAGTACTAAGCCTTAAAGAATATAGGATTTTAAAGCAGCTCATTACATGAACATCTTCTTTTAGACTTTTCCTTTAGAACGTTACGTTCTAAGTACTAAGTCTCAAGGAATAAAGGTGTTGAGAAGCCAAAATCATAGTAGAGAGCAAATAAACAACATCTTTCATTGATAATCAAAACAAAGTACATGTCATTAATGGGTGAAACAACGCAAAATACAAGGGACATTCTTCTACAACTTGACATAAAGTACAAATTATCATTCATCATTACTAGCCATATTTCTCATTTGGCTTATCATCCCTTTACAATACTCAATGAATTCATAAATCTCAATTGGCATTGGAAGTGGGTCAGTCATCCCTTCAGCTCTCCGCAAGTAATATGAGGCCTCATTGAGCATTCGCTTGATCTGTAGCGCTCGACTCACAAAATTATGTGCCCAAAGCTTTTGTTGCCCCTAGTAATCTCCAATAACTTCATTCAGTTGCATTACCTGGTCTTCCAACTTTTCTTCTCATCTAATGTGACTTGATGTTCTGAAGCTAGGTTTGCTTTCAGTTGTTCCTCACTTCGGACCATGCTTTTATATTCAACCACCACCATTTTCAATTGTTGCTTCAGATCATCCAGTTGTCTTTGAGCACTTTTCTCGGCCTCCTTGGACTCTGCCCATGCCTGCTTCCACTTTAGAGCATCAACCCTAGCCTCATCTCGCTCTTTTCTTCGCATCCCTAACTCCGTGCTTGTGGCGTCCAAACAACTTTTCGTATTGAGCTTCTTTTCTTCTTCTAGTCTTGCCCTCTTGTTGGCCTCGACAGCTGACTGCATCTTTTGCATACTTTCGCTTTGTCCCACTTGGCATTCTCGACGAGCTGATAAACCAGACTTTGATTGTATTTTAATGTGAATTTAGATGCCATTTTCATACATTTTGAATATATTTTATTGGCAAAACTCACTGTTTGGTGTTAGTTGGTGCAAGACAGGTACTCAAGAGGCTTCATGAGGAAAAGAGTTGAAAATTGCACTTTTTGGAGCAAAAATGCCACTGTCTAGAGGACCAAGAAAAAAGGCCAGAATTGAAGTAACGCAAGGACCATGGCCATGGTAAATTACCATGGCCATGGTAAATTTACCATGGCCATGCTGGTTGCGTAGTAGAATTAGACTTTTATGCAAGGACCACGGCCGTGGTCATTTTACCACGGCCGTGGTAAGTTGCGCTGTCAGCCATTTAAATTTTGAATTATTATAAATAGGATAGGAAACCTTTTTATCTTTATCTTTTGTTCTATTTCGAAAACTGAGGGTTGTGGGTGAGAAAGAGGTCCTGTGAGAGACTCTGAGCTGCGGGAGGACGTAGAGAACACCATTGGGGATCATCACTGTAAAGTTTCTTCCCTTTTGTAATCTTTATGTCTTCTTTTGAGTTTTCTGGCTTAATCATGAACATGAGTGGCTAGTTTCTCTTAGCCCCGGATTGTGATGTAGTTGTACCCTTGTACCCCGGTTCTAATTTTAATAAAACCTCGATGTTATTCAGTTATTTGTATCTCTTCACTACTTTTATTGCTTTTAGGATCGATCAGTCTAAACATAAGTTAATCTCTTGTCTATGATCAATTGCTTGCGATTAACTGAACTGTGAAGTGATTGGATTTGTACAATTTGCATGATCAAACTTATTGTATGAATTTCCAGTAGATTAACCTGTTAATCAACCTCTCTGAGATTTATCATTTGGTCTAAATTAATTCACCTATGATCAATTGGGAATTAAATTAGGGGAAATAGCGTTATTAACTATGATCAATTGTTAATTAACGAATTTAAGAGGTCGCTGGCAAGTAACACATTTAGGGATTTTATTAAGATTAGAATTGGGGGAAAAAGGGGGTACATGTGAAATCACAATCGTAGGCTTCTTTATCATAATTGTTCTCACAGTAATCTTTCTGCTCCGATTCTCTTTCTTTTGAAAAGAACAATTGACCAACATTCTTCTCAATTTGATTTTTATATTCTGGATTGCTTAGTTATTTGCGAGATTAATTATTTGGGAACACGACTGGTCCTTTGGGTTCGATATCCGGACTCCTAGAGTCCACTGTTACTACTGTGTAGGGTACGCTTTCCCTTTGCGAACGCATTTTTACGCATCACGAGCTTTTGCTAATTCCCTCTTCAATCTTTCTTTTTCTTCTTCAGATTTTACTAGTGCATCCTTAAGCTTTTCTATCTCTTCTGGGCTAATTGGGGGTTGTATCGGCACATCTTCCACAGCTGAGGCTGAACTACGAAAGGGTAACTTGATCTTTTGAACCCTCTCTTCAAGCCATCGGCTATAACTTTTATCTGCCATCCAACTTCCAATTCCTAGTCCTTTTCCTTTCCGAACAACTCGATTTCAAGCTTGCCATGGAGCATTTCTAAGTCCTGATTCAACTCATAGATGATAAAAGGAGTCACTGACTCTTCAGTTGGCAGATTCCTTATCGGATAACCAAACTTCCTTATCCCATAAATGATAAGAGCGAGCACATCCATGAAACCATCCCATTTTTCTTTATTTGTAAGATGTTTTGCATAGTTTTCCAAATATTCCCTCGGAAAACCCTCAACACCTCCTTTTGTATCCTTCCACTTTGCTAGCTCCCTCACACTAATATTCAAGGACGAGGCGATTTTGGATAACGAAGGATAATGTCCCATGTATAGATAAGGCCCTTCATTATCCAAGGAATACCCCAATATCTATTCGTACTCTTATAGTGTTGGAGCTAATTGGAAGTCTTGAAAAGTGAAGCACCTTAAAGGAGGATCATAGAATTGAGCTAAAGCAGTGAGAGCCTTCTCTTGCACATTTGCCTCTAACAGGTCAAGAATATTTCCATATCTAGTAGTGAAAGTTCGAAGCTGAATAATCTTCAACTTGTCACTGAGGTCCCTCAAACTCTTCACATCATGTTGCTTAACCCCCAATTGCAGTGTTCGCCTGAAATCCTTTTCCATGTTCTTCGAAAAGTGTTCACAGCGAGTCTTAGGTCCTTATGGTACCCCTAACAACCTGGAAAATGATGTAACATGCCAAGAAGGTCCTATCCTATGAAAATGCATTATGCCCCCTTTTTTTTTTTGGAAATGAAATGCATGATGTTTGTTATGAAATGATGAATAATAACACAGAGAAAACTACTCATTTCTGCATTATTTATTTTTCTATACATATGTTATGCCATTTGAAATGCGAGGGTAAGGAACTACTCCCATTGTATCCTACGAAGGTATCCTTAACAGTTGACAGCTCTACGGGCTACTCTAGTAGTGCTCTTTCCCAACAGGTGGTTCTATGGTTCTAAAACGGTTCCTAGAGCCAAGGACCCTCTCTCGGAATATCGATCACAATCATAGGTAAACTATTAGAAGTGATAATACCCTTGAAAGGATCAAACTCTAGGTGAGGCCTTCATGATAACCAAGCAGGATGTATATCCAGAAGATTACCACTACTCAACCTCTTACTTGTCCTAAGATGCACTCAGGCCTAGGTATAGGACCTCACTCATAAGTGTGTGAAAACTGTGTGAGTGAAGTGTGTGAAGGGAGCAATTACTAAACTATCCAATCTGCAAAACAAACGACACACATATAATATAGCAAAAGGTTTTCTATCCTACGGTTCAAGAAAATATAAGCATGTGTATATACGAAGCATAAATAAACCAAAACAAATAACGATGAAAAGAAAGAAAGAAGACGAAGAAAGAAAAATAAAATGAATGAAACAAATTTAACAAGGTGAGATAAATACAAAAAATTACAGATATTTTGCTTAATTAATTATGACAAGTTTGACCCTCAAAATGTCCGCAGTGGAGTCGCCATCTGTCGCAACCGAAGTCACGGCAGGACAGCGAAAAAATAGATTTTTAAGATAAACAGAGGAGTCGCCACCAATATTTATTAAGGAAAACATTGGAAAACCCTTTGAAGAAAAGAATGGTCTTTGTAACCAAATATGAGTTCGGGAGTCGATTACGCGTGGGGAAGGTGTTAGCACCCTACGACATCCGTTCTAAAACGGTTACCTCTAATTGATTAAGCAAATTATTTATAACTTCGAAAATATTTATCTCATCCAAAACTAATTATAAAACAAAGGTTTATTTTATTTTTTTATGAAGATTAATTTTATTATTATAAAAAAAAGGAAGAGTTAATATTTATTAATTAATCTTTTTAGCTCGACAGGAGTGGTTCCCTGCTCCTACGTATCCCCAGCTGCAATGGAGAATTCAGAGTTACGTAGTTCTTTGGGGTAGAAAATATTTGCGTGTTGATATATTTTTATTTTTATCCTTATTTTTCAGATTTAGGATCTCTGAGCTGTCACAACTCATAGGTCCTAAAAATATAAGACTAACAGAGGTGTACACCCAAGTCCATCTTATTTAGAAATTTTATTCCTGAAGCAAACAAATTTCATATTAATATATTATTTTAGAGAAAAATTTTAAGATATCAAGTTGTCACAACTTGTACCTCAAAATCTCAAGATTAAGAGGATGTCACATCCAATTAACCATTTTTCTATTAAACTTTACTTAATAATAATAATAATAATAATAATAATAATAATAATAATAATAATAATAATAATAATAATAATAATAATTATTATTATTATTATTATTATTATTATTATTATTATTATTATTATTATTTTCAATGCAGTTAATGAATTCAAAAGAATAAAAACTAAAGCCAATAATAGTTCCCTTTTGATATTTCATGGTCGATATTTGAAAACAAACAAAAAACTTACGTTGAAAAAGAGTTGCCAAATAACTTGTTTACTTAAAACACCACCTAAATTAATTGTATGAACAAAGCCCGCTAACTAAATGGCTTAAACTCTCGCAAAAAATAAACATAGGGCTCAGGTCCAATTTTTATTTAACAAAACTCAGCACCAAGTTAAATAAAAGAGGGCAGCCACATAAAAGGGAGAAAAGAAAAGAAAACTTCACGAAGCTTCCTTCCTCCCTCATGTGCGAACAGAAGAGGGCTTTTGCCCTGTGCACAAAATGGCATGACGGGAAAAAAGGGAAGAGATCCCTTATGTGCGTTGGTGGCCTGATGCGACTGCGACGACCTCCAATTGGTCGCGGTGGTGGCTTCAGAGTCATCGGGGGTGACGCGGATAGGGTTATAAGTGAAGGGCGAAGGTGTGACGACGATGACGGTGATTCGGGCTTCATGGTGTTTGTGGATGGCGGCACCGTGGTTGTGCGCGTGGCGGAGGGTAAGGATTACGTGGTGATGGGTCGTTGCTTCTTTTTTCTCTTTTGTTGGATTTTGTTGCAGATCTGGTTTAGGGGTTTCTGGATTTGGGATTTGTGAGGGGATAGGCTTGAGTTTGTGGTGTTGGGCTCGTGGCTGTAGTAACGGGTACAAGTTTGGAGCCCGATTGGGTCAGTAGCAGGGGCTTTGGGCGTTTCATGATGTGGGGTTCGATGGTTTCATCGCTTTGGGTTGGTGATTTGAGGTTTGGATTCAGGGGAGTTTGCAGTTCCGGGGTATTGGAGAAATTGGCTTTGGATTTTGTGGGACAATGATACTGTCAGTGGCTTATTAGAAGAATCACATATGGGTAAAGCATTCTTAGTTTTCATTTGAACTCAAAATCATTCTCAAATGCACACAAACTTACTTGTTTACTATTAATTTGGTTTTGTTGGCATTTGTCTCATCTTTATTTCTTAACATGGACAGGTACAGAGCCAAGAACAAATACAACATGAATGTTACAACACTGGCCTCAACAAAGTAGCAACAAAATGAACGAAAGTGCACAAAAAAGGGAAAGACAAACAGATATTGACAATGTTAGCATCAACAGAGCATCAAGGCCAGAAGAATGTATTAGACAAAATAGTTACCCACTTGTGGCAATGGAGCCACTCTGCTTAGAAGTTCCAAGTATTGAATTCTCAGCTCCTCTCTTTTCCCTCTCCCTTCTCTGCAAAATTTTGGAATGGACCCCCTCCCCTTTTCATTCACAGTAGCAGTATTTATAAGCTCAATCTTTGAAATTTTTTTAATCACACTAGCCCAACCTATTGTAAAGCAAGTTTGTGCCTTTTGAGAACAAATCCAGCAGGTGCAAGATTTGTTGGTGGCTGTAGTTTAGAACTAGCTAGAGGAGGAGGACTATTGGTGCTTCAGTGCAGAGCTAGTAGCTTCAGAGCTAGCTAGGAAGAGCTCGATCAAGACTGCCTTTCCCTTTTGCTTTTGTTTGTTTGTTTTATTTTATTTTATTTCTTTCTTTTTTTGGTTCTGTTTGTTTTTTTGTTTTGTTTTGGGCCCGAGTTGATAATAAATTATTTTAGTTTTGGGTTGTATCTAGACATTATGGATCTAAGCTGTTGGCCCAAAGCATTTTTATTCTTGTTGGCCCAAATTTGGAAGTAAAAGGAAATTTATTTATTTATTTTTATTAAAATAGAAATAATTAGAGAGATGGGACAAAATTGGGTGTTGACAACATACACATCGTTCTTCTCTTCAGTTGCTGCTAGCTTCCCGTTCTACTCTCCAATCGCCAAAGAATTTCACTAGTCCTTGTCCTCGTTCAACGTTATAGTGTCTTTGGATGAGAGTATTACAGTGTTGCCTCAACGGAACCCCTTATAGCTCACACAATCTATCCTTGTCGTTGTTTGTCATCCCATTGGAACTATATCCTAATGTTGTATGGTGATGTTTAGATTATTTAAAAATGATTTTTCAATTTAGTCGTAACAAAAAAAAAACTAATTAATATATTTTCTATTGATTTTACACTTAAGTAAAGTAGGCATGGCAACGGGGCGGGGCGGGGACGGGTATGTGGTTCCCCGTCCCCGTCCCCGCTCCCCACACACGTACCCGTCCCCGTCCCCGATCCCCGACGGGGATAATTTTTTTTGCCCATCCCCGTCCCCGTTCGGGGTTGGGTATACCCGTCCCATCCCCGTACCCGTCCACAAGTATCAGAATATGTATGAAAACCAATTCAGGAACAGTCACAAAACAAGTAAAACTATTTTTCTTTTTCCGTTTTAAGAAAATTGTACAATTATTCGGTTAAGGCAAGCCAAGAATAAAAAATAAGGTTAAAAAGGATGGTGCCATTTTCATAATATACATAAAATGAATAGGCTAAAATAATAGTAGTAGTTATTATTTCGGGGACGGGTACGGGTACGGGTATCGATACATACCCATCCCAGTCCCCGTACCCGGTTAGAAAAGTCGGGTATTACCCGTACCCGTACCCGTGCCCGATCAGAGCGGGTATTCCCCATCAAAGTCGGGACGGGTTTGGTCGGGTACCCGCGGGTACGGGTTTTTTTGCCATGCCTAAAGTAAAGTGAAGGTAATGTAACAAGCCAGCTTATTTTCTTACCTTAAACTATGTTGTGGTTGGTCAATGAAGTGTATACTCATATATGCATATGTATAGTAATTAGATTTAAGTGTTTGATTAAGATAAAATATGGTTGCTAAAGAGACATAATAAATTGACTTCAAATAGTATAGAAAATTATTATTAGATATTATTAGACTTTCTTTTATATGGAAAAGTTTTATTTTATATATATATATATATATATATATATATATATATATATATATATAGAGATAGATAGATAGATAGATAGATAGATAGATAGATAGATAGATTATGTATAATAATAATAATAATAATAGTTGTTTTAAATAAAATTAGAGAGAAATGCTAGCAATACACTTTCCATTACACTCTTTTTAACATGTTATTTATTATTGAGTGTAGATCCTCTAATGTAGAATGGTGCAATATTTAGTAAAGTAAGAAGACTATTGGCCCTTAATCCTTGTAACATTCAAACAATAGAACTTATTACACCTGATCCATTCTTTATATACACCCATATTATTTCTATTTTATTTAAGTAAACCAAAACTCTAATTAACAAACAAAAAAAAATATAACTCTAAAATTCATCTCAATTTTTAAAATATAATTTAATTTATATTTTAAGAATGAAATAATTTTTCCATTCTCGTTATAGTGGCACCCCTTATGTTCCAAACGGCGTTAACTTGGTCTGCTCACGTGATTTTTAAGTAATTTTTTTTTCCGAAATACCCCCCATCTCCTCCCCACCTACCGCTCATGTTACCACTGCTGTTGCCGGCGCTGTATTCTCTACTCCGTTGCGCTCTTCCTCTTTCTCCTCCTTCCCGATGCCGCCTTTCTCCTCTACCCCTCCAACCCGGAGGTCCACCTGGCCCATATCTGACTCATTGACATCAAAATCTGAACCAATCTGAGGCCCATTCTTGACCTCTCATTCTCCCTCACTATCAAAGTTCGCAACAGGGGCTTCTTCTCCCTTGCCTATGACTCCCTCATCGTCTCCATCAGCTACTGTGGCCGCCAGCTTGACTTTGTCACTGGCGGTGGCCGTCGTATCAAGGTTCATGACTCCACTTATTTGTATTTGTAGAAACAATGGTAGTGCAGATTGGCAATCTCAATCTAAAACGACAGAGGAGTATCATGCGTAATGTTTGAAAAACATAGGGGGTGCATGTGTAATATGTATAAAACACAGGGGGTGCATATGTAATTTTTATTCAAGGATATAAATGTAATTCAACTTTTAAAACTAAACATAACTTAACGCCGTTATACGAGGGAGTGTCAAAGAAATTCTTTCAAATGGAGGGATGCCGTATGAAATTCTCATAAAACATAGAAGTAAAATTAATAAACAAATTGGTGTGGAAAATATGGATCAAATTTTGAGAGCATTTTGATGTTTTTGCAACAAAATTTGGAAAATCGAGAATCATATAGGAAATAAAAATATGGAAGTACAATAACATGATTACATTAACATGGAAGTATAATATAGGAAATAAAATTTGGATGGAGTATTACATCCATTAAGAGTTATATGTTACATGAAGGATGGATCAGACTGGCTAGAAAACAGGCAAATTAGTAGACAACTTTGAACCCGGTTTACATCATATTGCACACATTTGTTTCCAAAATAACTGTGGTTTGATTTCAGCTTTAATTCTTCTCAAATGTGAACACCTGAAATTTAAGAATTTCATTAGATTTGTAGTTTTGGAACTTTGAAAAATATAGCAAGATGACATAAACAAAATCAGTTAATAGCCAAAGCTAGTTACAATTAGAATGCGTTTTGCCCTTTTTTTAGCTCATTTTTTCCTTAAAAGAAAAAGTTGGGCCAAACATATTTTATAAAAAGCTCTTAAAAGTTTAAGCAACTTATTTAGTATGAAAAAAAATATGTAGCTTCTATAAAAATCTATAAAGAGGAACTTTTTTATTTATTTATTTTTTTAACTTAAGCAAAGTTTTTACTTATATCACACTTCAAATCTAAAAACCTTAAATTTTATCAATTTCTTTTTCTTTGTTCTGATCACGTACAACGATATTCACCTTGAGGATAGGTAATTTGGCTTTGTTGGCATGGTGCTATGATGTGTGTGTGTGTGCATGGGTGTGTGTATTTTTTATAAATATATATACTCTTATATTAGATGAGATGATTATTTTTTAAAAAAAATATTTTTTTCACTAAACAACTTGTAGTTTAAAAGATGTTTTTAAGTTAAAAATAAATAAAAAATGACAAAAAAATTACTTTATTTTATAAGAATGTGTTTAATTACGTGTTGTACATTTTTTTCTCCAAAAATATTTTCCTTTGAAAGTAATTTTGCTCAAAAAAATGTGAAATGAATTTTTCTTTTACATTCACGTGAACAATTCGTTAAGTTCTATTCTAATGGAAATATAAATAGACATAAAGCATGTAAAATAATCAATTTTACTACATCATTACTTTTGAAGAGGAAAAACTTCATCTTATTATTAATTTAGAAGAGGAAAACTGTATTATTAATTTGGAAGACGAAAACTTCGTGTACTTGTGAAATACAGTAATTAATAAAAAACTATATATGAATTTTTTTAAACATAAAACTATTTTTGAAACATAAATTATATATGTGGAAAACTAAGTAAAAACTCATTCACTTACCAATAAGAAAGGACTTTCTAGTTCGATTAAGCTCCCTAGTGACATCAACCACCTCCATTCTTTCTTTTGGTGATTCCATAGAACAAGCAAGTCCAATGCTAAAAAGTGAAACTAAGCACTTCTCAACATTTGGATTAAGATTCCAATTGTTTCCTTCCAATGTTGTTGCTTCACCTGTTGGAATAAGCCATGGGTCCAAAATCCGCAGAAGATTATCAGGAAATGAAATTGCAACAAAGTTATGAAGTTTTTGACCATCGTCAAACATTTCATCTGTGGGTCTTCTTCCGGTAAGCATTTCCAACATAAAAATTCCAAAGCTGTACATATCGCCATAAGTTGACACCTCAGAACCCACTCCATACTCTAAAATATATACCAAAAATTGTCAATACACAATGCTAATAAATAACAACTTGACACTAAAAGATATGAGAATTTTAAGAAACGCTAATGATTCAAAACTTAAGAACATACCTGGGGGAGCATAGCCAACAGTCCCCTTTATTCCAATTGTACATTTTTGCTTAGAAGTGGTACCATTGATGGTTGAGAGAAGTCTGGCTATGCCAAAATCACTCACATGAGCAATCATGTCATCATCAAGAAGGACATTGCTTGGCTTTAAATCACAATGAATGATTGATTGCTCACATTCATGATGAAGATAATGCAATGCAGAAGAAACATCAATCATGATATTTAATCTTTGATCCAGGCTCAGTGTTCTCTGATGCTCTGCACTTGGTGTGATAGGATGCAACCATTGCTCTAAGCTTCCATTTCTCATGTACTCAAAAATCAGAGCTTTGAATTCTTGACCTTTGTAATCTGTGCTAGAACAACATGTCAAAATCTGAACCAAATTTCGGTGTCTAATATTTTTAAGAGCATTGCATTCAGCAAAGAAACTCTTGTGAGCTCCTTTTTGTTGAAGGTTTAGGACCTTTACGGCAACAACTTTGTCTTCTAACTCAAGAGTTCCTTTGTAGACAGAGCTGAAATTTCCAGACCCTATCAAGTTTGTTGTTGAGAACCCATCAGTTCCGTTGTGTAGGCTTTGGTATGAAACTTTAGCTAGCTGGTCAATTGTTGGTGAATCCAAAGATGGTTTCTTACTCCTTTTCCTCATCCAGTAGATAGTTAAAATAATTGACAGTATGAGAAGAAAAACAAGCACACTAACTATCATTGCTATCAACCTGAACCTGTGGTGTTTTGCAAGTTTGTTACCTTTGACAGGGCATAGTGGCAGATGCAGTTTTGAAATGCCTCCACAAAGCTTACTGTTTCCAGTAACCACTAACCCACTTGCATTTTTGAAGACACCTTCTGTTGGTACCTCACCATCCAACATGTTAAAAGATACATTGAAATATTGTAAGAAAGAAAGGTTCTGCAGAACCTTAGGAATTGATCCAGACAAGTGGTTTAGTGACAGGTCTAATTCTTGAAGACTTTTGAGTGATGCCAAAGAGGATGAAATGATTCCTTGTAAGGAATTCCCTTGCAAATAGAGGTACTCCAACATTATGCATTCTCCGATGGTTCCAGGAATGTCACCAGACAAATGATTCTGAGACATATCTAGCCAATCGAGATTTTTTAGGTTGCCCACTTCTTTCGGTATACTACCACTCAATGCATTTTGTGACAAAGCCAACAAGTTTGTTAGAGAGGAAAGATTAAAAATCTCTACAGGTATGGTTCCTCTAAAGTTGTTTCGCCAAAGACCTAGATATTGTAACTTTTGGCAGTTTCCTATGCTTGGAGGAATATTTCCTTCTAACATATTTTCTCCCATAGCCAAAAAATACAATTGACTAAGGTTGCCTATGAAGGCTCCTATCTCTCCTGATAGCCTGTTTGCACTTAATTGTAATTTTTGCATCTTGTGAAACTTCCCAAAAGTTGTTGGGATAATCCCATCAATGCGGTTATATTCCATTGTCAAGAGAGTCAACCCAATTAGATTTCCTATTGTCGCAGGGATTTTTCCTGTTATCTGGTTACCTCCGAGATATAGTCTACTGAGTTGGATGGATAAATTGCCCAAGGAATTTGGCAAATGACCTCCAAAATTATTGCCAGCTATAGATATCACTTGCAACTTACTACAATTTGTCAATGATTTAAAAAAATCCAAATCATTAGTTGAATTGTCACCTAGATTATTTTTCCCCAAAGATAGGAGATAAAGATATTGTAGCTTCCCCAGACTTGGTACTTGTCCCACGAAATGGTTATGACTGAAATCAAGTATTGAAAGGATAGATGCATTTGTGATGGAAGGTGGAATTGAACCTGAGATCCGATTGTCACCAATTTGAAACAATTGAAGATTGGGTAGGGTGTGGAACATGTTGGGTGGAAGAGAGCCCTTAAATTGATTTTCTGCACCTATGATTTCAGTAAGAGATGAGATATTATAAAGACAAGAAGGAAATGTTCCAGCCAGTTTGTTGGAAGCGCAAATTATAAATTTCAAGCTTTTGAGACGGCATATTTCTTGTGGAATATCTCCCTCTAAGTTGTTAACAGCCACCGAGAGATCAGTTAGGGATGAAAGGTTCCCTACGAATGATGGGATTCCTCCGGTTAGCTGGTTTTTATCAACGTTCAACTCTGTGAGCTTCAAAAGTGAGCCAATTTCGATTGGTATTTTGCCAATTAGAGTATTCCCATATAAGACTAACTCTGTTAGCTGAGTGCAACCTGTCAAGTTTGTAGGAATTTCCCCTACCAATGTGTTATTGTCGACAAAGAGTTGCTGCAGTTGTGACAACCGTCCCAGTTCTTGTGGGATTTTGCCGTAGAAGCTGTTGTTTCCGAGGTCTAACATTCTCATATAAGAGAGATTGCCTACGTGAGGGGATATGGATCCCTTCAACTTGTATCCAAGCAAGTTTAAGTGTGTAACTCTTAGAAGCATGGGATTGCATGTGATTCCATGCCAGTTACAGAAGTGAGTAGAAGTATTCCAAGAGAGGAAGATTCCATATGGGTCAGTGGATATGGATTCCCTGAATTTGAGTAGTGCCAAATGATCAGTCTCATTTTCTAAGGCAAAGGCAGTCATGTTGGAGGTAAAGCATAGTGAGTTGAATGTAAAGAGAGAAAACAGGTGGACATATATAGACCAAAATGCAAGTAACATAAGAGAAGAATACTTCATTTTGATGAGGAATTGGAGGCTGCTAGATGGTGGTATTTCTATTTTTAGATTTAAAAGTTGTACTTGGATGATATCAGAGAAGAACATGTGTTCCTTCCCTTACTTTGTGTATAGAGAAAACAGGTTGGCATATATAGACCAAAAGGGAAGTAACAAGAGAGAAAATTGCTTCATTGTGATGAGGAATTGAAGGCTGGTAGATGTGGTAGTGTTTCTATGGTTAGATTGCCTTATATAGGGACATGATCAGAGAAGAAGCACGCTGCACGCATGAAATCAATAACCAATATTTACATGGTAGGAAGATAAATCCAAGAAATGATTTATACGTAATAAACATGTCTCCTCAAAAGAAATAAATGCATTAACTCCGAAAAAAAAAAAACTTCCTACATTATAACCAAAGCGCGCGTTTTCCTATATATATATATATATATATATATATATATATATATATATATATATATATATATATATATATAACGTGTAGAAGTAAATTTTCTCAAAGAACATATATTTGCCATGATAGGTAAATAATTTGTAGCGAAAAATGATCTTCTCATGTTGGTGTCTTTCTTTAGTCATGAACAATATGTGACATTTTTTAGATTTTTTTTTATTTTTGACAGATATTTTTGAGAGTTAAAAGCAAGCTTAGACTAAAGATCTTAATATATGATAAAGAGTGCAAACCCTTAAACATAACTACCAATGTTGTGTTTAAAGTGGTTTTCACAACCTTTAAGTAAGCGTCAAATTCTTTATTTATCATTATATATTATCCCAAAAGGAACTATTTTATTGTTAAATATTTTTAAAGCTTTATTTCAATCTTTTTTTTTTTTATCATTGTTGTTTACTTTATTTAATAAGCATAATTAAACTATACGATATAATATTAATTTTTTTTTATCTAGGCTAATTAGGTATCTATTTTACTATTTTATTGTTTACATGAGACTATACATTTTTTTCTCGATGCATTCTTTTTTATTCATTAGAAGTCATTACCTTTTGTGAGTATTTTTTACTCAACTAATATCATTATCAACTTAATTCTTAGATTTGCTATAAATTTTGTTTAGATTGTGAATTTGTGTGTGCTCTTATAATAGAAGAATGAAGTGTTTGCGGAACTGGGCGCAATTACCTCTTTGAACAGTGTGGAAAGGGACACTTTGTATTAGATAGAAACTACAAACCTCTCATTAGCGGTTATAAAATATAAGCATAATTGCATATTTTACTACTCAACGATCATTATTTTGTGAATTTTAATATTCTTTTTTTTTTGTAAATTTTACCACTCAAGTTTTCAATTTTGTGTATTTTATTACCCAAGTTTTTTATGTCCATTTTATCATTATTTTTTCGATTTTGGTGTATTTTAACATCATGTTAGTAACAAAATGATGTCATTTCGCAAAAATTGGTAATAAAACGACATCATTTTATTTTTTTCTTTAACTTCTTTTTAGTGACACGTAAACATTGGTAAAATACGCGAAAATTGAAAATTTGGGTAGTAAAATTTAGAAGAAAAAAATGAGTGGTAAAATTCACAAAAAATGAAAGTTGGGAGGTAAAATGTGCAATTAAACCTAAAATATAATATTAATATTGCAAAAAGTCTCTAAGTGGAGAATGATCTACCAATCTAAGATTTCTTTCTTCGTCACTAAAATTAAGTAATATTTTAGTCTACTATATTATTACTTTAAAAAGAATTTTGAAAATGTTGCTTTGTTACAGGTAAAAAGTCATTACTAGTCAAGCAATCCCCACTACACCCACCCACACAACCACGCATACAAAAATGAAGACATTGCCTGACTGCTTGATATTAACAAATGGTTTAATTATATATTTTAGGGTTAATTATGTTTTTCAAAAATACACTAGATTTGAATTTAGTCCTTTGAAAAAAATTTCTTTGCATTTGATCCCTAAAAATACTAGATTTTAGTCATTTTCTTAACTTTGTGTGCTTCTATAATTAAATGTGACCACGTGGTCATTCGAGTCAGCAATTTTAAAGTGATTTGACATGCAATGTAACTAATTAAAAAAATTAAAAATTGTATTAAATTAACTAATTAAAAAAAATTAGAAAAACACTTAAAAAATAATAAAAATAGAAGGTTGGAGAAGGTAGTATTCCTCTGATGTATCTGTTTCATTCTAAGTTGATGCAACTGGTTCAACTCAATATTCCCAAATAATCAGCTCACCGCACTGTCTCCTACCTCTTAACAAAGTTAAGAAATTAAAGGACTAAAATGTGGTATTTCTAAAATTCCTGGGATCAAGTATAAAGAAAAAAATTTCAAATGACTAAAACAAAATCTGGTATATATTCAGAGGTCTAAAACCATATTCAACCTTATACTACCTCCGTCCCTATTTAAAAGACATAGTTTTAAAATTTTCTTATTCCTGTTTATAAGACTTTATTTCAACTATCTTGTGCATTAATTATTTTTTTACTAAGATACCCTTATTTATTTCAACTTTAAATTGTCTTTTTCTCTCTCCCATGAAGATTGGAGAAGATGAATAGGCTTCCAATAATGTTAAGGACAAAATTGGAAAAATATTACAAGTACATACAAATTTAATGCAAATACTTAAATCAACCAATTTTCTTAATATGCGTCAATTAGTCAACAACGTCTTATAAATAGGGATGGAGGTAGTATTTTAATACAATGATTAAAGTAGTGGTTTTATGAGGTATATATATTTAATACAATGATCAAAGAAGCGGTTTATGAGGAAATCCACTAAACCACGATATTCATCGATTCAAAATGATCTAATTCGTTGTTTCTGAAAATTTAAACCAAATCAATTAAATTAGTTTAGATTGATTCGGTTAACTAATTATTTTCATTTTAAAATATGAACCAAATAAATTATAATTTGTTCAATTCTCAAATTATTATTTTTTTTAATTTGATGACCTAATAAATTATTTTTAATTTTTAGTTTAATATATTTTAAACTTTAATACTTATATTTTCTCCTACTTTTTTATTTTCTTTCATTTTAATCTTCTTGTGATTTTATTACAAAGTTTCTTAATTTGACCATGTTTATTATGTGATTTTTATCATATTTTGAGTAAAAGAAAATAAGATATGTAAAGTGATCATTATAAGAAAAAAACTAAATATGAAATAAAATAAATAATTAGTTGTACAAAAATTAAAAAATTGACCATGAATTAATATAAAATTAAAAATTGAATAAAATCAACAATAAGTGAAGATAAAACTTCTAAAAAAATATATTATGTATTTTTTTTTATCATAACCCAAGATCTAAACCAAATCAATACCGAGGGCGAGGGGGTTTAACTCAATTGGTTGAACAGGGTGCGTGAGTTGCTGTAAATCCCTGGTACCTGTTTTCGATTCCTATGGATAAAAAAAAAACCACTAACTCAATTTTCATTCTCAATTTCCATTATAATTTATAACCAAAGTGATTTCCTTTTCTTTTTAATAATCACTCAAAAATCAAAAAGTTTTTTGTCAACTATGAATACAATAAAAATAACATCAGGCTATTTTTGGCCAAATTTTGCTATAAACTATTTTAAAATAAAATACAAACTACAAATCTTAAAAAAATGTTGTAGGTGATTATATTTGTTTGATATTCTCAATGATGTTTTATAGTTTTTTTTTTTAGGAGAATGATGTTTTATAGTTGAACAATTATCAATATGTCCCATTATTCAAAATAAAAGATAGCAAGTTCTGTTTTCTTACATGTATATCCACAATAATAATTATTAGAGTTATACTATTCCACTCATGTTTTCTAGGGTACATTTTTTTCCTATCTCTCTCAGTTGCATTATTCACTTTATTTCAAGTTTCTCTCTTCTTTTTTTATCTTTTTTCTAATTGTAAAAAAATTATAAAAAATGTGTAGAAGTAAATTTTCTCAAAATAATTTGTTTTATAATAACCTAATGTACTTGAATATAATAACTTTATGCATTGTAATTTCTCCATTATTGTAGCTAATGCACATGGTACCTTTGATTTTGAAGTTTAATTTTGATTTTATTACAATTAAGTTTTGTCAAATCATTAAAAATGAGTTTAATTTTGGCAAATTGTCATACCTTTTTTTACATAATTAATTAATTATAAATCACTATAGATATGACACTAAGTGTTTTTTTTTTATTCTTTTACCTTTTTTTTTTATTCTCACTAAGTGTTTGTTTGAGTTAGTATTTGTAAAATTGATTTTGAATGAAATTAATTCTTAATGATTCAACCTTAATCCTAAAGTCATCTTGACAAAAGTTGACAATCCTACCAAAGATATCAATCCATGATTGGATGATAATGTAAAAAATATTTACACTTTTAATACATTCTAATTAAATCTTTAGAGAATTTAACATTTTAGTTGATTTTTTAGTATAACAGTTAGAATCTTTTTTAAACGTTACTATTAGATAGTCTATATATAATATACAACTAGAAAAATTAAAATTAGTGAGGGTATTATCTATATGTAATTTTATAAAAAAAAAAATCATTGCAAAAATTTAGTGACCCAAAATTAGCGAGAAAAAAAAGCAATTTGTCTTCAGTAACTTTGGTCACCAATCGATTGATTTTGAGTATATATAACAACAACAACAACAACAATAATAATAATAATAGTTTACACTAGCTCATTTTCATATAATAGTATTTTTTTATATATTATATAATAAGAGCTGGTATGGTTCACGATATTGATACTCCGTGTTACACGTTGGTAGGTGTAGATAGTTGACCTTTTGACTAAATATATAATAAAAGCTGATATATATGGTCCACGATATTGATACTTCATGTTAGTGTTACACGTTGGTAGGTATAGATAAATCTTCTAAATTTGCTCACTATGCCTCTTCCTATATTTATCTTTTTTCCTTTTAGCAAATGTTTACTCATTTTCTTTTGTTCTTTACTTTTTTACTGTTAATATCAAAGTTCGATATTGTTAACATGGAAACGTCTAATATGGAAAAGTGTTAAATTCTATTACAACAATCCTCTAAACTTTTATTAAGAGGTGGAAAAAAGATGAATATGTGAGAATAGAAGGTGGTGCCTCCTAATAAATTAGTGAAAAGTAAAACAAAAGAAAGACTTAAATGTGATTTTAACGTCTGTAATTTAATACTTTTCTATTTTTAGTTTTTATAAGTTTTTTTTTCAGCTTTAGTCTCTAACATTCTAAACATTTCACTTTTTTGTCCTACTAAGGGTGGTCATGGGTTGTGTTGGTTTGAATTTAAAATATTTTGATTCAAACCAATCAATATTAATTGGTTTGAATTGGTTCAGTTTAAAAAGAAAAAAAAAGTTGGCAACCCAAACCAAATCAATCCGATCACATTTGGGTTGGTTCGGATCAGGACATCGATCGAGTCACCTCATAAAATAATAAAAAAAATTAATAATTAAGAAAAAAAAAAAGAAAAATAATAGAGAAAAAATAAAAAAAATCATAATATAATGAAAGAAAATTCATGGATAGTATTAAAAGTGAGAAATATAGAATTACACAACTTAAATATTATAAAATTATAAAATTGCACATAGAAAATTAAAAATGTTCTAAGATAGTATGAGTTTGGGTTGGTTTGGATTGGATTGGTTCGACATGCTCAAATTCAATACTCGAACCGATGTCATCAAGTTCGTAATTTTAAAATTCGAACCTGAATCGATGACCTAAACCAACCAAGATTTTCTCTTTGGTTTGGTTTGGATTGATTGGGCCATCGGTCACCTAAAAAATAAGGAAAAATAGAAAAATAAGAGGAAAAAAGTAAAAAATCATAATAAAGTGAACGAAAACTAATTTATAGTTTTGAAAGTGAGAATTATAGAATTACACAACATAAAAATTATATAATTATAAAATTCCACAACATAAAAAATTAAAAGTTTTCTAAAATAGTACAAGTACATATTGGTTTGAATTGGTTCGGGTTATGCATGTTCAAATCCGATACTTGAACATATGTCATCAAGTTCATAATTTCAAAATCCAAAATAAACTGATGACTTGAATCAACTTAAAATTTTCTCTATTGTTCGGTTTGGATTGATCGGGTCATCATGTTGATCTAGACCTACGACCACCCCTAGTCCTTGCCGCCAAGGTCCGTTATAAAAATGTTAAAGATGATATCAACATCATGTCATGATGACATCATCATGCTGTCATGTTAGCAAAAGGCGAGATGTCTTGATGAGCTGGACAAGGATGAGCGAGAAGAAATCATAAGAAAGGGGGAGCTAATCACTGAACAACAGAAATTTGGTGAACCCAACATCATGCCTATGAAGATTCAACTGACTATCAAAGCCATCAAGGAGTTGGCAAGGCAAGTATAAATAAGAAGAGAAGTGAACATAGCAGACTAGTCCAAAATGATGAAAAAGAATAGATGGATCTATTTGGTATTGCAAAAAAGATTAGAAGAATCATGAAGGATCAAGAAACCAGGAAGGTGACAAGGCAGATGTCATAACAACAACAACAAGAAGTTGTAGAAAAAGAGAAGAGGACCAAGAAAAGGCAAGAAGAACCTGCACTGTCCAATCCTCCTGCAGACAAGGATAAGAGTCCAAAGACAACTTTTGACAAAAGGAGTCCAAGGAGGCAAGTCCAAGAAAAGCCATAAGTTAGGAAGCTCGAGATTATGAGTGATTCTGATGATGATGATGATGATAACGTTCCAATTGGCCAGATCAAAAGAAAAGCTGATGAGATAGAATCTGGGCCTTAGAAGAAGCAGATGGTCACTACAACGTCCAAAGAGGGTAGCTCTGTTATACCCACTGCAGTACCTCGAAGGATCAAGACATAAGCAACAAGACCAAGGAAACTGCCCATTCCTCCTCCTTCCTCTCAAGACACTTAGAGTGAATCCACTGTTGCACCTACCACTGATCAACAGCAACAAAAGCCTACACAGCGTCCACCTCTCAAGTTGAACTTGACCAAGACCGTGCATCCAAGGGACACTTGGAGAGATACCTGGGCTACTTGGACCATTCCTTCAAAGGTCTATGAGAAGACTAAAGAAGAGAAAAACAAGGAAAGATTTCCAACTGCCTACTTCACAAGAAATGAGCAGAACTATTGCAAGAAGCATGATGTTATATTTAGACCTCTTCAACAACCTCTAGAAAGAAGCTTTACTTCAGCGTCAGCTCCTACCTGGACGAGGTATGAGTATAATCATCAATCCTCCCCAACACACTTAGCTTTACTAGAAGGCGCAATCATTTGTAATCCACCACCAACTTGGACGAGGCAATCTTATCCAAACTTGGTTCTGATGGAAGGTCCTTACATTTGCCCAACTGGTACACAACAAAGGGTGCGTCCTACAGATGAAGAGGTTCTTGAGCCTCAAGTGGAGATTGCTTCAAGATTTACCAAGCCTCTACTTGATAAATCCGGTAAAAGGCAAAAGCAGAAGAAGACTGCTACAGCTAAGAAGCAAACAAATGTTGATAAAGAGTTGGTTGCTGAACTACAAGTTGTGGTCAAAGAAAGCTTGGATCCATCGAAGACAAAGCAGAGTCCAACAGTGTGATATGGGTAAAGGGCATTCAGTTCTGGACCCCAATCACTCAGTTCATGCCACTTCATCTGGGAACTCTAGTGTTCAACTTCACACCTGAAGATTACAAGGATTTGGGTAATCTTCTTTAGCAAATGTTCCTACAAGATCAAGCTATTGCTTATCCTCCTAACCTCCACATCAAATGCTCAATAGATATCAAGTTCGTACTTGATAAGGTATGTCCTCGACTACCTATATATGATGCTGGTAAGAAAAAAGACTTCAAGTACTATGAGATTGAAATGCCTAACATAGAAGAGAAGGTTTAGCTTCTACCCTCTTCACATACATGGACTCATCTGTTTGATAAGTCTAGCAAACTCACAAGGTCTCTTGACATATTTGATGCCAAAACCTTCTGGTGTCAAATTATATGGAATGATTCTGAAAAGGCTAGTTCATCAGGGTGCTCAAGAGATGATTTTGTGATTCTACCTGATGGCATTCAAGTCATGCGTCCAGTTAAAACTTATCACTTTGATGACACCTCAGCATGTTTTCAAAGAGCTAAAACTCTGCCAATTTACTTAGATGACCAACACTTGTGCAAAAAGAGCATTCCCTTAGCTTGGTAAGTCATTCTATGTAATCTGTTTTATATTGTAATATCCTCTCTGTGAGAGTTGATTTGATACTTGTAATCAAACTGTTGTTTGGAAAGCCAGGAGTGGCTTAGTGACAAAGAATACTTGGGTGTTGTTTTTAATCTCAAGGGGAGATTAAAAGGTGTGCCAGAAGTGGCCTAGAGAATTCTTATAGCCAGAAGTGGCAGGGTAGAGAATACTTGTTTGTAATCAAAGTTTTGATTAGTGGAACCCTTCAAAAGGTTATTTTTGAAGGAGAACTGGATGTAGCTCAGTTTGAGTGAACCAGTATAAACCAAGTGTTTTTTACTCTTTCACTTTTCGCTTACTAGTTATCTCTTGTGTTGTTTCTTCGCATTTAGACGCACAAGTTTCCTTTATAAATCTATTTGTGAAAAGGTTCTTTATTTTATTTGGACGATATCCTGAAAACGCAGTTTCATCAAACTGTTATTTTGAACCGTTGGACAATAGCTGTAATTCCACATTTTACAAGTCCCTTGTAAAATTTGAATTAAGACATCTCCTTCTTTGCTAAAAGATTTTATTTTATCTAACACACTATTCAACCCCCTTCTAGTGTGTTCTCTGTATTTCAACACACAGGCATGTTAGTCCTCTCGTAGACCAGACATACTACTCTGCCTACATCAGGTGCAGGACGGACATATGACCCTATCTTCCAGATAGGGTTTTAAGGCAGTTTGGGTACATACAGGGGATTTCTCGATCACCTCCTCCCCGTCCTCTCTATGAGAGGTGTAGTCAGGCGTGTAATGAGTGGTAGTAGCATGTGGTGCAGTTGGCGAGCCTATGCCACATGAGGCTCCATAGGCTTGCACTTCTGATTACCTGACGTGGTATTATCAACATTCACATCCATTTGTTATTCCACCAGGGGAGGGAGAGGCACCACGTAATCCAATACGTATCCCTCACTTCGGATGACAGCCTCAGCCTCAATCTCAACCTAGTGGCCCTCTGCCAGATTATGTACCTGGTGCAGATTACCTGTGTGAGGTAATGCAAACAATTTTTTCATTATTTTGTTTTAATTTTTATCAAAAAAATAATTACTAATTGTATTTCATTTATGTAGGATCGGTACCAGAAGATTGCCTCGTTTATGGATAGATTGTTGTACACTAGAGCGGTACCAGAGGGCACACGTAACCATGAGCTCATGTAATGGGCATTGTTGATCACACAGGAAGGCTCAACAACTAGGTGCAACTCCCATGGACAAAGACAAAGGAGGAGGGTCGGGGCGGTGGCCTCAGAGATGGTTGGTTTTATTTTGTATTTATTGTTATTTTGTAAACATTTGTATTTATTGTTATTATGTATCTAACTTGTTATTTTGTATGTACATCTTATTATTTGTATGAACTTATATTTCACAGTTTATGTTGTGAGTAAATTAGATTTTTTTTTCCTTTATAAACTGCTTAAAAAATACATGCCTAGTGTTGAAGTCTAAGACTTTGGACGATGTTCAACCCCTCAAACTTCGGTTTTGATGATAACAAATGAGATTAAATTTTGAAGTATCTAATGCTTTATGTTTGAGTATTATAGGTACCACACCGTCCAATGCCTAAGTGGTATTGTATTTCTTAAGCTCAAACTATATATTTATGTGCTTAATGCGTCCAATATGTAACTGGAACTTGTTCTTCTAAAGCATAAATCCAGCGTCCAATGCGCTGTAATAAAATAAAAGTCAAATACATTGTGAAAACCAGCGTGCAAACACTACGTCCATTTGAGGAAGCGTTCAATCGCTTAGATAACTTACAATACCTTTTCTATCTAACAAGTTATATAATGCGTCCATTATGTGTGAAAGTATATTTAAGCTTTTCGATGATGATTCTCTGAAATGTTCCTTATTCCCTCTCTTATCATATGTGACATTTCATTTGAAAATTCGAAAGTGTACCACAGGGGACAGAAAAGCTTATCTCTGCAGAAGCTATATTGAAGTAGAGGCGCTGCATGTATTATTATCTCCTCTCTCTCTCTCCACCCCAAGCTGATACGTAGCAACGATCATATGATTGTGAGAGAACGGTTGTTGGTAAAGGCTCAGATCCCACAATGGATATCTTCACCCACCTGCCTATAAATAAAGGATCAAGCTCACGAAATCAACAATGAAGCACTCAAGTTTTCAAAGAGCTGAAACTTTGCTAAAACAATTGGACGATCTACACTTGTGAAAAAAGACCAATTCCTTAGCTTTCGCTAAGTTACTTTGTGTATTCTATTTACATTGTAATATCCTCTCTGAGAGAGTTTATTTTGAACTTGTAATCAAACTATTTGTTTGGAAAGCCAGGAGTGGCTTAGTGACAAATAATACTTGGGTGTCTTTAATCTCAGGGGGAGATTAAAGGTGTATCAGAAGTGGCCTAGAGAATACTTGTAGCCAGAAGTGGCAGGGTAGAGAATACTTGTTTTTAATCAAAGGTTTGATTAGTGGAACCCTTCAAAAGGTTATTTTGAAGGAAAACTGAACGTAGCTCAGGTTGAGTGAACCAGTATAAACCAAGTGTTTTTACTCTATTGCTTTGAGCTTACCAGTTATCTCTAGAGTTTCTCGCATTAGATGTAACACCCTAAATCCGGGTTTACATATATTCTCAATTTAAACTTATTTTAATTCAATAGGCATGTTACTTTATTCAATTCTTGTAAAAGAAAGAAGAGATCCTTTATTTAATTATTTTCTAAAATACGATAGCTTGTTTAATTGTGCAAATCAAGTGTAATTATGAAACATAAGTTGGAATTTTACCAAATTGTTAAAAACTTTTTATTTCAATTTCTATTTCGAAAGTTGCGCTTTGCTTAGTAATTAAAAACAAGTTATTTAAGTTTTCAAGAAAACTATGTAGCGTTGTTCAATTATAAATGGGCACTTAATTTCCAATTAAGCAGAATGAATAAAACGAGATATTTTTCTGTTACAAGATATACATATATACATAAAGTAGAGAATTTCATAACCTAAATATTTTCCGGAGTACTAGTAATATATACACATATACACGTTGCTCAAGGTATATACCAAATACACAGGGTAATAGAGTATGAAAACTAATATACATAGTAAAATCTGAAACCTAGGCCTACCCATATTCAAATACATAAAAGGGAAAAACCTAGTTTTAGAGCAGTCATCTCTAAACCCAACCCTGCATGTTAGACTAATCCAAAGAAATAGGATAGCGGGGGATCTTTGACAAGATCCCTGAGAAGAAATCTAGTAGTCATCGCCCACGGGATCCTCCGCAGAATCTTCCTCAAAGTTCTCCAAATCCTTCGTAAAAACCTTGACTCATTGTTCCCTAAGTTCACAACTAGCGGCGGATCCCCCCTGACTGACTCCCACCCAATTACATCTCCAACTCTTTTTTTTTTTTTAAGCGAAAACTGGCATGCACATGTGCTACATGTAGCATACCAGAAATATATTAAAAAGGAAAAAGAAACAAAAGCATGGGGGGATATAGCCAAAACCCATGAAGAGAAAAGTGAAACAAAGAAAAAGCAAAGAAAAGCTATCTAAGGCTAAAGCTAGGAAGATCTAGCTTTTACAAAAGCACTCCTCACTGCTGAATGTGAGGAAACAACCCAAAATAAACCTTGTAAAAACCAATTAAAAGAATCCATATTACTAGTTAACTCTATGCAGTGTAGTTGCAGGGAATTAACTCAATCCACAAAGAAATGTGCTGCAAAGAGGTAGACAGCAGTCATTTCTGCATGATGCTTGGAGACAACAATCCTGCACACAATCATCAAAAGAAAAGAGCTTCATCTTAACCCAAAAAACAGAGGAGATATGAGGACTAGCCTAGTGTCTTGAGCTGGTTCTAACCTCCTTATGCTTAGAACCTTGCTTAGCTCCTTTTTTTAGCCTATGTTTTTGGGATTTAGGGAGGACCATGGTGAAGTTAACATCCTGATTAAGCTCTTGAGAGGGCCTATCAGGGGGTATGTCTTCATCAGTCTCATCCACAACATCACCCCAGAACTTGGACAAAATGCACATATCATGTAGAACCCGAGGATTCATTGAACCATTCCATCCATCCGCATCTTGAGTAGGAGAGACATGATCTATTTCTAGAGGAGTTTGATGTTGAACCTGCAAAACATCAGCAACATCCTTTTCACAAACTGATTGTGTGCTCTCTTGATTCTCTATTCCATTAAGAAATATCTCAAGGTGACCCTCTTGGAAGTCTGCAGAAACCACTCCACATGGCTTTTGTACAGAAATATCAGCATTTGAAATCTCTGGAGGAATAATAGCTATTTGGTTCTCTACTTGAGCTGGTGTAGGATTAACATCCTCCTGAGATTCAATAATAGTATTTTGCACTTCATCTGATGAAGTGTTGTCAGAGTTTTTGTTGATTTCTTGAACCTTGTCCAAGTGATCCATGGGATTCAATGGAATTGTAGCATGCGTATCTTGTACAACTTTTGTCTCAGTGTGTGCGGACTTTTGACGAGCATGTTCTGTGCTATTCTGAAAAGGCTTGTCAATCTTTGGTTTGTTCATTGGTTGTGGATCTTTTTTCTGCACTGCTCCAGTGAATGCCCAATGGAGCCACAAAAGCTGCAAAAAAGAGGCAATTTCTCATATTCAAGAGAAACAAAAAAAGCGAAAGATTCCCTTTCAACAAGAATTTCAGCAGGCAGCATTTTAGCCAGATTTATATCCACCAAGACTCTGGCAAAGTGACCAAACTGTTTGTTCTTGGTGGCCTCATCTAAGGCAATTGGAGTGCCTACCCCAGCTGCAATCTCACAGAGAGTTTTGGGCCTCCAATATTCCATCGGAAGGTTGTATAAGCGAATCCAGCATTGAGCATGAGTTTGTCTCATTTTGCTCGGATTGAAGTCAGCACTCCACTGAGAGAGTCGAAGAAGACCCGGTTGGAGGTTCCAAGTGCCAACCATCCAAATGTTTCTGAGGTCATCCACTGAGGCAAAGCTGATTTCGAAAAAACCCTTACCGAGTGGTATCAATTTCCACTGAGCAACTGGATTCCAAAGCTTTGAGAGCTTTTCCTTTAAATCATTCACTTTAATTGGAGTTGAACCCTTAGGAAGAATCAGTCTACCATGTAGATTGTTTTTGCATCTTAGGAGGCCTTGCTGATATTCATCTTCAGAGATCCGAATGGATATTGCCTCCCCTTTGATACATGGCTTTGGGAGCTGGCAAAGGGGAAAGCTGAAGGATTTTGAAAGAACCTGGGCGAAAGATTTAGGCTTTGTGGTTGGAGAGGTGGCTTTGGAAACTTCCTTCACAGGTGAAGAAACTTGATTTAGAAAGGGCCAGGGGCAGACGGCTGCCCCAGCCTCCATCCAGAAGGTCAAACGCATCTCCAACTCTTTGACATAAGAGGGGTTCAGTGAAAAGCAGGAAGCGTCGGTCCAATCATGAACTCCTCGAATGGTGTGGCATCGGGAACAATAGCGGGTATCGATGAACTCTTCAAGGACACTCCGAAGAGATGGATGATGACGAAACTGATGAGGATAGCCCCCTTGTGATCTCCACAGATACTGCCATTGGCGCCTAAAACAAAAATGTAAGGGTGAACTCTTCGCTTCATCAAACAAATCACATAGAAAAGACTTTAAAAGTCACACACAATCCTGCTAACCACTGCGGGGTGGTTCTCTAACGTTCACACTTGGAACCTACTCATTCCCAGAACTGATCTCTGTAAACTATAACACACTGGGCAGCTGCCACTGTAACTCCCAGAACTCAGTGGTCTTACATTGAGTGGAATGACTGTTGGGAGTACACCATCACCCTGGTATAAGGTGGGCTCTCACCAACTGAGATTTTCTCGTGGTTATTGTCAGGGTCGCCAAGTCGATTTGTGTGAACGTAGTCACAACTCGACGCCTACCCTCCAAGGTCGTAATGCCTCACAATCATCTCCCAGGTACCAATCTGTCATCATTCATACTCCGAGGACTTACTCCTCGCACTCTCTCTCTCATGGAGATTATCTTTGCTCGTCACTATGGGTTTCAAGACGGGTCGAATCGACGCTAAGCTCAAGACCTTGTCTTGGCTCTAACAAAATTTATACCATACGAGAATATGCTCTCCATCACCCATTGGTGACCACGTTGTTCGATCTCCGCCAACATCTTTACATCTTTCTTCCAGCCAGAATTGCCCCACGCGACTTCCTTCACAAGTCTGTCGTACACGCATATTTCCTCATTGCATGACTCTCAAGGCGCATATCGCAATCATGTATCAAGATTCTTTATTACATTTTTATTTGTGCCTTACCCTCTCAATTTCTAAAATTTTTAATAATTAACACTTACTGACGATTCCTCCACGCAAGGGTCCTAGAATATTTATCTAAGTCCAAAGCACAAATTAAAGAGTTCATTTATTAAGCTTATAAAATAAATAAATTCACAAATCTAAATTATTTGTTCTCACTGTTGGAAATTATATTATTATTATTTTCGGTAAAAAATTTCTGGATTACTAGGATAGTGTCCTAGTCCACATAATCACTCACGTTCAAGTCTTATGCTCACAGATCACAGACATCAAAGAAAATTTCAATTCACACTATAGTCCAAGTGACTACCACAGAGCGTTTCAAAACGCACAATCACACGCACAGAGATGCCATAGGTTCACATTCCAAGGGTCTTACAATCATTTAAGGCAAGGGTCAAATTTACCCACTGCCTTGTATGCACATATTTAAAATTAATTCACACATTCAAATATATCATAGTTCAAATATTACATGTCAAGGCAATTTTAAGAGCAGAATTCCTCTCTGGCAGCACCCAATATCTGTCCAAAATTAATTTAGCAAACGATTTTTGTTTGGGCAAATTCTTATATCAAATTAAAGATATTAAAACCTATTTTTTAAAAAGGTAATTCACACTCTCAGATTAAATCTACAAAAATTATGAAAATTCCTAAAAGTTCACTGGTCAGCATACTCCTCACAGTGAGCATACCTCAAAGATGTGCAATTTTCTCAACCTTCCCAAATGAGATTTTCTCTCAAATTTTTATGGTAAAAATCTAACATTCATACATTTCAGAAAAAGTAAAACTTGATTCCTAATTCCTCCTACATACTTCCCAGTAATTTCTTTTCTAAGACCTATGTCTCAGGTTCGAAATTTGGTATCCATGTATGAGATCTGTCTAAACCTAATTAATTAACTTAGCAATTTTGGGTGAAAAATTTTGAAACTTACATCATTTTAAATATTTGTTTGTCTAGTTTTATGATAAAAAATTAGATGTCAAAAACAGTCATTAGTTTGTTTTAAAAAGGTCAAAAACGGAACCTTGCCCGAACCAGTTTTCACAAGCAGAATAGTTCCATTGAATGTCACCGTTAAACCTTCATTTGAGGTTATATCACAATGGTATCGAAAGCAAAGTTGGTACATTTTGAGTCTACTTTAGCTGGGGATAAGTTTCATCAAAATCCAACAGTTAGATTAAAAGTTATGTTTAAAAATGAAAACGTTGTCCAGGGCTTCAACGTGAAACAGCTACTGCCCAACCAGTTTCCGAAAGTAGAACGGTCCCATTGCAAGTCATAGATGAACCTTCATTTGAGGTCATCTCACAATGGTCTCAAAAGTAAAGCTAGTGAATTTTGAGTCTACTTCAACTGGGAACAAGTTTCATCAAAATCTAACGTCTAGATAAAAAGTTATGGTCGAAAACATAAACACTGTCCAGGGCTTCTATCATGAGACAGCCACTGCCAACATCACTTTTTTTCAAAATTTCTTGAGAGTGCATGAGTTTCTAACAAATTTTGGGCATGGTCTCCTTTGTATTGGAGCCATCCCATGATTTTTAGGCAAGAAGAAGATGAGGAGAAAAGTTTTGACATAGACACAGCCACTGCCAAAACCAGTCACACACATACAACTACGCATTTCATGCAATCAGTTCACATGGGAGGCATTTAGGGTGAGAGTGGTTGGATCCTCCACCTCCAACCACTTAAATCCATCAAAAAGTTCCCTTACTGTGATCAAGATCTTGCTGGACAGAGGAGAAGAAGCTGGTTAGCTTCCTTCAAAGGAGTATTGGCTGTAGGGCACTCCAACTAGAGTATGCAAGAGGAAAAAGAAGCTGAAAAAAATGGTGTTTGTGAGGGAGAGTGAGCTGCGACCACAGAAGGGAAGAGAGAGGGAGAAGCTATTTTAATCTTCTCCTTTGACAGAGGTGGTTTGGCTGGAGTTAAGTGAGTGAGTGATTGAGTGAGTGTAGGTGAGTGTTAGCCTTAAGTGTGATTTGAGTGATGGTTAGCTAGGGAGGCTGAAAAAGTGTGATAGGGCTAGCTGCTGGCTTTGGCAGCAGTGAGGCTGTCCTTGCATGAGATGCAAGTGGCCAATGGTCACTTGATTGGATGGTTGAGGGTCATGTCAATTTAGACAGTGTAGAAATACACTATGTAATTTAACTCAGAACGCGATTTTTACAACGAAAACTAATCGATAACTATCTAATTTAAATTTTAGAAATTCTTTACAATTGAAAAACTTTTTAAAGTGACTTTCTTAAAATTTCTCTGTAGAGTAATCACTCACAGATAAATTTTACGAAAGATTACTTGTCTTGCGAGTCTTAGATTTTGAAAACGACTCAAAACAGTCCATTTTTTTTCCAGATATTTCAAACAGATAATTATTTATTTAATTTTATAAATCTTTATGAAATGAAAACTTTTTAATAACTCTTATAAAATTCTCTCTATTAGAGGAATTGCTCACAAATGAATTTTATAAGCGATACCCTGAAGGGCAAGTTTCAGAATTTAAAATAATCAAAATAATTAAAACCAATTTGAAACCAATTAATTAATTAATACATAACAATAGATATATTAACTATTTACTAATAGTAATTAATCATAGTCCAATTAATTACTAGCAGGCATAACAGATAATCACTCACAGATAAATACACAGGAAAGTAACTACCGATAATTAATTGCAGAGAATTAATTCCAGCGAGTTACTCACAGAGGACTTTTTATTACAAGCAATTGTTTTAATTAGATTACTCACTTATATTTTAATTACAGAGGATATTATATCTTTTGATTTTATAAATTTTTTCCTATTTGACCATTATAACGAATTACTCATGTTATTTATTTTCCTTTGTTTTTCTTATTTACTCAATTAAGTACTAACTTTTTTTAATTACTCCAAGTATATTCTTTTCTTATTTAAAACAAGCAATTAAATCCCTATTAATTTCTAATTAACCTCTCATGTTCTTACTTACTGAGTTGTAATTTTTGGGGTGTTACATTAGACGCACAAGTTCTTTATTAACTTATTTGCGAAAAGTATTTGCTTCACGCTTGAATGACAGCTTCTAAATGCAATTCCATTAAATAGTTGTTTTGAATCATTGGAGGATATCAGAAACTCTATGTTTTTACAAGTCATTTGTAAAAATCTAAGTTAAGATATCTCCATCTTTGCGAAAAGCTTTTAAACTTTATCTAACACACTATTCAACCCCCCCTTCTAGTGTGATTTCCGACATTTCACCTAGTAATGTAACAAAGAATGATTTCTCCATTAAAATCGTAGAACAAACAATAACAACAAGCGACATAATAACACAACTATAGATATTTCATAGAAAAAAAAGGAACCAACATAATAGCACTTCTACATAGATTTCATTAAATAAAAACTTTTACTACATAGATTTATCTTCACTAGAGCTAGTTGCAGCCATTGTTTCACGCATCAGAGCAATAATCTCTTTGGTAGATCTTGGTTTACACACCAGGGCAAGAATTTTTTAAGGAGATCACCCAAATGTTGCATATAACTTAATCGGTCCTTTCGAACAAAATTCACAAAAGATGAAAAAAATCTTACCCACATCATTGTCATCCTTAAGCTCCATACAGTCGTACTCAACACAACCATCACCTACATATCCAGGTTGATGGTAATAAATGTCAAGTAACATTCTACTACCATTGATGGCATCCTTAACTGCTTTTTTAAAGCAGCAAGCGACATGTCCTCACTTTTTGTTTGTGTTGAATATCCATTTTGTCTAAATTTGCATATAGTTCAAAAGCTTTAAATATGTTGATAGGCAACTCAAGGAGTCCATATGATAAAACTGGTTTAGGATGGATATTCTGACATTCCCTGCATGAAAGAACCTCCTAGAAAAAATGCTAAAAAGTGTACCTAGTGTAACAAAAAGAGCCACAGAGCCACTGAATGTTACTTTAGGAAAAAAGTTCCTAAGAAGGAACTTGTTAAAGGACCCAAATTGGATTGGGTACCTAGAAGCTCCTCTTTTTTTGCAGGATCATACCATGAAGAAAAGAACAAGGAAACTGATCTTGAGTGGTGGTATAGAAAGAGAGGGAAATGTCCCATCTTCAACTGAAGCAAAAGAGTGAAGAGTGGTTGTCACCAAGAGTGACAATTGTCAATCCAAAGGCAGAGGGATTGACAAAGTGAAACACTTTGCTACAATAAGGTTCAGAAAGACAAGGAGAAGTCTTTAGAAGGAATCAAAAGTTGATCAAGAGACACAGAAGCTCTAGAAAGAGATTAGAACTAGAGAAGTTCTGAACAAAGAAGGACAAAGAGGTAGGCTCACAAAATAACCGAAAATTCTCAAGTAAGTGCAAGTCCACTCAGCTTTAACTATGTTAAATTCTTGATTAAATCTATGAGTTAGTTAGCCAAAAAGCCTTAGTTAAGTTCTATCAGAAGCATAGCCAAGCTTCTGAGGTCCTTGAGACCACATAGAAAATATCATAACGTAAGGAAAACCTCTGATATAAGTTATGAAAAAAAAATTCAGAACTTACCAGAAGCATAATTTGTTAGATAAAATAGTCACTCCTATAGGGAGTAAATAGGAGTAATAAGAAAAAACCCACTTAATTTTGAAAACCTTTTCAAAAACAAATGTCAAAGTCTTTTTGGAAGATACCTTGCTTTTGGGTTAGATCCAATCTTGAGAAATATATTGAATCAAAGAGATTAGTAGGTGATGCTATTGTTTAGATTCCTTTAATTTCAAGGTTCAATTTTAGATTTACCCAATTATTTAAAACATATTCGATTAACTAAAACATATATATATATTTTTTGGAAGGCAAAGTGAATGTATGATATATATAAATAGAATTGATGGTACACAAGATATGCAGGCACCAATAAGGAGCAATTACAAGGAGGTATACGGAACCAAACCAAAACCACTGTTACCAAAAGAAAAGTATTGATAATATTCCAATACCCTTTCCGTCGCTTGCAGGAACAAATGATCAACATTCATTCCATATATGTTGCTTTTATGAAAATTGACTCTCAGCCCTGAAATCAATTCAAAGCTCGTGAAAATAGCCTTAATAGCCCACAGGTTGTTTAAAGAAGGATCTCCTACAACAATTGAGTCATTCGCATACTGTAAAATTGAGAAAAAAGTATCTGCATGGAGAGTTAGACCGCAAAAAACCCCAACTTCCACTGCACTTCTAAATAGTGTAACATCCTCATTTTATTTTACTGTTTGTACATATTTATATATGAATATCATGAACAATTATGTACTGTATTTTATAGAAACTTTCTATATGTATTTTCTTAATGAAATTAATACAGTTCTACTTAGAAGAATTTTCTGAATCTTTGGATGTCTTTGTTTTTGCCTGAATTGATTGTTGACTGGACTGCTATGTTAGACAGCTGTCCAGGATAGATTTTCAAGTGTGGAATTTTGGACTAATCTGTAACTTAATAAAAAGGTAATTGAATATAGATTAAAAATATATACAGTTAAAGAATTAAAATGCTAATTTCGAATTGTTAGAATTTTATGAAAGTTAGAACTCTGAGAAATTCTTACGATAAAATTCTAAGGCAGAAAATTCAGAGAAAATTCGTATGACATCTATAGAATTATCTAATAATTGTAATATACTTAGAATAATTATTAAAAATGTTTAACCAAGAAAAATTAAATTTAGAGTATTAACCAATCACAAGGTGACAAATCAAAGTTTCTAATGTCACTAAATTAAGCTAATTAGACTTGGATTAAGAGATAAGTGATACACTATCCCAAGGTTTTTGATAGTGAGGAATCCAATGGTGGTGTTAATTTCTTCAAATTCTAATTAGTTTATAAGATAATTAAGAGCCCTAAAAATATTCTAGAAAATTCTACACATTGGACCAATTGACCAAGCTAGTTGGAAGGTAACACAAGGCACCATTTTGGACGTTCAAGTGGGGCTGGAAACTTAGCCAAATTGGCTGCCTCATTCTCACGTGAATCACTGCCCTTGGACAGCAGCTGGATGGGAAGATTTAATTAAATTGAGTGAAGAAGAAAAGTCTACAAAAATTGCCTACAATTATTGACTTTTGGCCAAGCAAATGGCAAGTCACGTAGGAACTCTTTTGGCTGTCCAAGTGGGCTGGAAAGGTTTGCCTAACTGACCTCCCTTGGCAAATGGGGCTGCTGGACGTGTGGGAGGCTGCTGGACTTGAAGAGAAAATTCAATTTGGTGGATAAATTGTTTAATGAAGTATTAAAACTTAAAACAAAAATAAAAGTCACCAAAGCTAGCTTTTCTAAAAACAGAACCGTGAGTGAGTGCAGCTGCAGTTTCCATTTTCTTTTCATCTTACCTTCATCTTTTCTTCTTAATTTAAGAAAACAAACCATCCAAACCTCACCCTACCCAACATATATTAGGCCAAAAGAGAAGAAATTGGGAGAAGACCTCAAAAATTTCAAGAAGACCAAGGAGTGAGGGAGAAAGGGATTCAAGGGCTTTTCATCAAATTAAGAGTTCAAGGTAAGGATCTTGGCATTTAATTTCAATTTAGATAAATTGGAAGTAGGAGAAACATGTTCTTAGGTTTAATTTCAAAATTTGGTTAAGAACCATGAGAATAGGAAATTGATTTGGGGCTTTTATATGTTTTGATGCTTGAATCTTAAATTAGATGATTGAAACAAATGTTTGGTTGATTTAATGAGATGTGTGATGGATTGAACCTTGTTTGATCTTGATTGAATCTTGAATTGGTTGATTATTGATTGGAAATTGGCTTAGTTGATTTTGTGAAAATTGTTGGAATTGGTAGAAATGACTCACGGGCATGGTGGGTTTGGAAGGATACCATGTGGAAATTTTTTAAAAGACCAAGGGCAAAATAGTAATTTCACATGTAGGGACACATTGGGAATTTTACAAAAAGATTAAGGGCATTTTCGGCAATAATGAAAAAGTATAAGGGCACAATGGTAATTTTACATATTCTAGAAAGTTGGAGGACATAATTGGAATTTTGAGAAAAGATTAAAGGTAATTTGGTAATTTTACATTTTTAGGACATAATTGGAATTTTAGGAAAAGATCAAGGGTAATTAGGTAATTTCACATTTAGAGGATACAATTGGAATTTTATAAAAAGATTGAGGATAATTAGGTAATTTCATAGATTCTAGAACAATTAGGGACATATTCGGAATTTCATAAAAAGATCAAGGGCAAAATGGGAAATTTTAGAAAATAGTAAAAGTTTAGTAATTTTTCCTAGTAAAGGACTAATTAGTATTTTATTAAGGTATTGATGTTATAATGCAAAATAGTGAATTTTTATAATTTTTATGTGATTGTTTAATATTAATTATTTGTTTATTAGCATCATTGTCATATTGCATAAGCTTGAGTTCTTGGAAAATACAAAGATTTCAAATGAGAAATGAGTATTTTTTGGGGAATTGATTTCCAGGACTGTGTTGACTGACCGGACTGCGGTAGTCATGTATTTGAAAATATCATTGAGATTATGAACAGAGAACTGTGTTAACTGACCGGACTGCGGTAGTCATGTATTTGAAAAGATGATTGAGACTATGAACAGGGAATATGATAGTCCTGAGAAATGGGTGAGCAGAGTAAGTTAGACAGGACCATATAGTTTGTGATTATATAGTCTGTGGGGTGAAGGATATTGGCAATTCCACAGAGGACCGTAATCTGGAGCGCAGATACTGTCGTGGTGGCCTTCCTGGGTATCCTGACCTCCTAATTCTGTCTAGTTTATTCGCGTTTAGTAGGGACTGATAGCTGAATTACATGAGGTAATGGTAGGCCAGTTACTTACTAAACACTCAAAGGGGAAGTCTCCATGGAGCATGGTCAAAAATGATTTTGAGTCAAAACTGCATTTGCATAAATCATATTGCATTTAATTATGTGTGAGAACGGTTAATTTGTATCAGAAATGTACATGTTTGAAATTGTTTTAATTGTATGAGAAATTAAATGCCTGATCCGGTAATGCTGTCCCTAGATTCTAGGGAAGTTTGATTTGCAGGTGTTTTAAAGAATAGTTAGATAGAAAAGATGTAGCAACTTCCAGAGCTATAGGATGAGAACTTTTTGGGGTATTTTAATGCTTGTAATAATTAGAATTATTTTGTAGTAGTATTTCTGTAAATTATAATGATACATCTTGAACTTTAATGGATTGTATTTATTATATTTAGAATTTTTTTTATGAATATTATATGTAAATTAAATAAATTGAAAGGGGGTTACAAATAGTCCAGGCAACCCCTCTGCCACCACTAGGAAAAAAAAAGGGGCTAGTGGATCCCCCTGTTTGAGACCTCTTCTAGCTTGAAATTGTTGAGTCAGGCTTCCGTTGACCAAAATAGAGATATAGCTTGAAAAAACTATCGCTTTGACCCAAGAACACCATTTTTCGTCAAAGCCCAACCGGATCAACATGTAGTTCAAAAAGCCCCAATTAACCGAATCATAGGCCTTTAGAAAGTCTACTTTGAACATAAAAAGGCTCTTGTGAAATCTGTTTGCCCAATCAACGAGCTCATTAATGACTAAAGCACCATCCAAGATTTGCCTACTCGGGGTGAAAGCTGATTGTGTAGGGGATATAATATAGGAAAGCACTATTTTCATCCTAGCTGCCAAAAGTTTGGACATGTTCTTATGGATACTTCCAATAAATTAAATCAGGCGATACTCTGAGAGTGATAACGGGTGGCTGGATTTAGGAATTAACACAATAAAAGAAGAGGTGATCGACTTTGGTAGAACAACATTATGATAGAACTCTTGGACTGCCTCACAAATATCACCACCTACAGTTTCCCAACACGCTTTAAAGAATTCAAAGTTCATACCATCAGGGCTGGGACTCTTTCCCCCATCACAGCTCCATACAGCAGATTTAATTTCCTCAGTAGAAAAGGGTAATGTTAAGGAATCCCTTTCAAGAGGACTGAGTTGTTTGAATTCAATTCCATCTAAGTTCGGCCTAATCAAGTCAGGTTCTTGGAATTGATTATGAAAATGACGAAGAACCTCATTTTTAATGCCATCAACATCATCAACCCACCCCCGATCAGTATTAACAGTTAAGATCTGATTTCTTCTTTGCCTACAACGCATAAACGAGTGGAAAAAACAGGAATTAGAGTCCCCTAACTTTACCCACCTAGCTTTAGATTTTTGGTAGATGATACTTTCCTTTTGCCTAAGAAGTTTCCAGAACTCATGTGACAAGCAATTTCTTTGGTGAGAAAAGTTAGCTTGCCCCTCCAAAATTTGGTCATCTAGATAATCCATCTCGGCGGCTATTTGGTTGATTTTACTGTCCACCACACCTACAACTTGTTTGCTCCAAACTTTTAGCTTATCCTTTAGAACCTTCAATTTCTCTATAAGTGAAAAAAGTTTCTAGCCCGGAATAGCAGTTTGTGTCTAGCAATCAGCAACAAGCTTCTTAAATTCAGGATGATCTATCCAACAATTGAAGAAGCGAAAAGGCTTGGGACCCCAATCCTTCACATTATTTTGCAGAAGAACAGAACAGTGGTCCGAAATATCGCGTTTACCTACCCATTGGGACATAGTATTCCACAGAGAAATCAAATCTTCAGATAGTAGGAAGCTCATAGATTTGCCATCGGAACTAATCCAAGTAAACTTCTTCCCCATGACAGGAACGTCCATTAGCTCCATCTCTTGTATGAAGGAACATAAGTCTTTTGCCTCTGCATTATTGTAGAATTCAGGCCTGCCCTTTCTTTCATCTCTACTGAACACTACATTGAAATCCCCTGCAATGCACCAAAGATCCACCCCAAAACCCCTTTTGGACATGACGAGGTCTCTCCATAGATTTATTTTCCTAGATAGAGAAACAGGGGGAATATATGTTCACAACTATGCACAACACACTGCTATTTTTCCAATCAAAGCAAACTCCAAGGAACCCATCCCCCTGGAAGTGAAACCTTACCTGAAAAAGGTCTTTCCTCCATATATTGAGCAAGCCCCCAGATAAACCTTGTGATGCCTTTATTTGCCAGTCAAATTCAGACCCACCAAAACCCCACACCTCCTTCACGATTGATTCTTCCAGCTTTTCAGTTTTTGTTTCCTGAAACATACAAAAATCCACCTTACTATCTTCGATCAAGGATCTGATTCGCCTTCTTTTTGCGCGATCCTTCAACCCTCTAACGTTCAGCGAGAGTATTCTCATGGAGCACCAATATTCTCCCCACCATTTGGTTTAGCCACTCGATCCCTATCTTCCATTTGCTGAAACTGTTGCACAGAATATTCATCCTGTGATAGCCCCTTCACCTCAATAGATTTGGCAATATCCCATGTTTTTCTTGCAATGTCCCCTTCTGATTTTGTTCTATGTCATTGATTGCATCTTTGAATGTCAGACTCTGAGGCGTCTTTTAGGAATAGAGCACTCCTCTGCTTAGGATGCCTAGAAGAGATCACTCCCTCCCCATGTGGAGCGGAGCACTTATTTGATAAGCACTATTCATCAAAGGCCGTGCCACCTCTTCAGGCTTACTCAGAGATCTAGGCAGAGATAATCTTCTTGAGCAGTCCATCGAAGCTCTTGGCAAGACCAAAGCTGAAGTAGCTTGGTTGGGTTGAACCGGAAGTTCGGGATGGCCCACTTCAGCAAGGGCATCTGAGGAGACAGATACACCCAGAATAGGACATGCCTTATTTTTGTTACCCACTCCTGTTTCGCCAAGATTTGAAATTTGAAAGTTTTTAAATTTCAAATCTTCTATTTCGTTTCCCTCCAACAACTCCTCGATTCCTTCACTCTCTAGTCTTGCTATTGAGTCTATCTCCTCTGAATCTTCTAAATCAATCTCCAAGGATTGATTTTTATTTCTACAGAGAAGACAGTTTGCACAATCTTCAGCTCCTTCCTCTACCAATATAAAATAATTATGCTCTTAATATCCAACACGAATTCAACGTTTATTATGTAACATGAATTCAAGGAAATGAACAAGTAATTATCTAACAAATCAAATCAAACTCAATGAAATAAAATTTCAAGGATTCAAAATATCCAAACAAACTCTACATACACTGATTTTATTTTTCATACAACACGATATTTCAAGTTTTACATTATTAAAATTTAAATTACACTAGTATGTTACTCGTGCGTTCGCACTAATTATTACATATTGTTCTTTTTTTATGTTATTTAATCATAAATTTATATAAATATTTCTTTTATAATGATTTGGTCAATTATATTGTAATCAATTAATTTAATAATACTTGTTAATTAAGTTCTTTTATATTATTTAACTTAAAAATATTAATATTTAGAAATTACTTTCTATATTTCTTTAACTATATATTATTTTTTAATATAATATACGTGTATATAAAAAATATAATCACAAAAATGTTTTTTTTTATATAAAATTACTGTTATTAAAAGAGTTAAATAGTCATTCTAATTGTATTTCAATATTTATGCGAGATTTTTTCAAAACATTTTTTTTAAATAATATTAAATGTAAACCTTTTGCATAATTTTTGTAAAAAAAAATTAATTTAAATCATGTCTAAGGAAAATCCTCTTCTTATCTTGACAATATTTTGTAAAAATACTACCCGTATGTGTATATGTAGACATGTGGAATAAAAAGTACCTACTAAGTTTAAAAAAACTTAAATGAATAAAATCATAAATACACAGAGTTTGTATGTTAATAATGCAAAGTTATTCTCAAATTAAAAAACAAATAAACTATCACGTGTCCTAAATAGTGTAATAGAAAATAACTTTATTTATTTTCTTAACTTTATGTATTTTCTTAACTTTATATTATTTTATACATTGATAATGTAAAGTTATTCTCAAATAACAAAAAATGCAAATTATCCCGTGTCCTAAATAGAATAATAGTATATAAAACTTTAGCTTCAAACACAAAATTAAATTGGCACTATTCGTAATAAAATTATTCAAAAATGCTTCAAATGTATTTTCTTTATTTGAAACTTGTTAATAAATTTTTTAATTCATATTTCAAGTAATCCTAATATACGTTTTATTTAAGATATTTTAGAGAAATGATTTTTTGGTATTTTTAAAAAAGTTTTAAGAATAAATCATTTTTTTAATTTTATGTTTGATAAGCATGTTAATAATTATTAATTATTAATCTATTTTTTATCAATAGCATATTTACATGTTGAATTTTGATTACATTTTTTTAATAGAATTCTATTTTAAATCTAAAATTGTATTAATAACATTAAAAAATTAATTTTGTGTAAAATAATGGATGACCAAAATAATATAGTTACTTTTTGAAAGAATACTATAATCATATTATTATTAGCATGATACATTCACAATATACTCAAAATAAAAATATTGAGTAAAGATATTTGTTAGTTAATCTGAACCGTTAAAATGAAAGGCAAGGCTTGAATGCATTTGAAAAAAGAATGGGAAAATTTTTAACTACAATGCAACATGTGACACCCAAATAGTAATGAAGGCAAGACTATGTAATAGATGAGACATGTGGCACCCAAATAGTAATGAGGGAAAGACTTTTATATACTAGTATGGTACCCGTGCTATTGCATGGGATCACGTTGAATTTTATACATGTTTTAAAATTATTTGTTTATATACTTTTAATGGAGTATTATTGAATTATTATACATGTTTTAAAATATTTTTTTAACTTAACATAATTATCCTAAATATAATGAAAAATGGAATAGTGTTAATATCAAAATTAGATTGTGTTTGGAGTAAAAAAAAATCAAAAGATAAATAATTTTTCATGATACAATACATGTTCGAGATAAATATTAATTTTCTTAGATATGCTTTTGACAAAAAAAAAAATACAATTAGATCTCAATGTAAACAAATTCACTTATAAGAGAGGGAGAGAGAGGGAGAGAGAGTATGTGTGTGTGTGAAATCATTGTCAAAATCACTTGTGCATATTCATATATCATTTTTTCATTAAGCTTTACTTCGACCTTTTTAAGCAAATTAGGAGTGACAAAGTGTATTAAACTGCAAGGTCAATATGTCAAAAATGACGGGATAGGTTAAATGACTCAACTCAACAATTCACCTAGCCAACCAGCCAGCTGAAGGAGAGCAGTGTTTATGCAATAAATGTAGCAATTAAAAGCATTTTATTTATGATGTTGGTGAAGAAATAATATAAAACTATTTAACAATGATAAATCAATTACTTATGTAATTTTAAAAGGAAAAATCTTATTAAAAATGCTACATGAAGAGAATTGGCCGGTTATAAATTTATAATATAATTATTTTAACATTTTATCATCAATAAATTTGTTTATAATATAATATCATAATCTATGATAATACGATACTATTTTTAAGTTTTTACAACAATAACATGCAATAATACTTTATCATATACAACTATTATTTTATTATTATTATTATTATTATTATTATTATTATTATTATTATTATTATTATTATTATGGTGCAAAAAAATTCTTAGTATTTTATGTTTAAAACAATTACAATATTGTCTTAAGGTTTTTAAATTTATTCATTAATATTTTATTTACATGAACTATGATATAATTATAATAAAAAAATTATTTGAGGTAATATATATATATATATATATATATATATATATATATATATATATATATATATATATATATACACACACACACACGGACATATTTCTTATAGTACAGTATAATATACTATATAAGTAAAACGTAACAGTATAATATATAAATAACAATAGAAGTCTTGATATTAGCAAAGGATAAGGTAAGAAATAATTTAAAACTAATTTTTCATAATATATCAATTACTCATGTAATTTTAAAAAATAAAAAATCTTATTAAGATGTTACATGTAGAGGATATACTTATTAATTACTATAACTAAAAATTATTTGTTCAAAAATAAAATTGGATATGTTTTAGCAAAAACATTATGTGCGAATATATAAAAAAATAATTTTAGTTTATAATATCATAAAAATTTTAAATATTAAAAAAATATTGTATGAATTGTAACGTTTCATAAATTTAAGCATAAATTCTTTTAACATACTAAATTTTTAAATAGCAAAAAATACATGTTTTAAATTTAAAATTGAGCAGTAAAAATTATCACAAAACTGACACATAATAAGCTAGACAATTTATCTATTATTATTTATACAGTAGTAAAATAGTAAATAGAGTTATAAAAAAAACAATAAATAGAATATAAAAATATAAAATTGGACTGAAAGGGAACTTTAAATATAGTGAAGGATATAAATCTCAACAAATAACAAAAAGTAACTTGTCTTTACTTAAAATTCTGACATGTATCCTTCCAAAGGTTCTCATATTTATATGCTATGGACATGTAATATATGTAATAGAAGAATATATGTAATAGATGTAATCCATAGCATATAAATTTACAAAACTTTCAAGGGACACCTGTCAAGTTTTTATGCAATAGACATTATTGTACACATGTCAGCATTTTAATTTTTTTACTTCTTTTTTGGTTTTTTTTTTATTTATCTTTGTCAACTCCCCCACTCAACCCTCTCTCAGGCATAGTTATAAAAATCAGACCGGACCGCCCGGTCAGACTGGTTCGACCGGAAACCAGTGGTCTGACCGGTCCGGTTCGACTATCGGACTGGATATGCAATCAATCCGGTTTGACCCGGATCAGCCCGGTTTGACCCGGCCGAGTTTGGTAAAAAACCGGTGACCCGGACCCAGTTGACCGGGTTCAGCTGAGTTTTTTTTTTTTTTTTATACAATTCTTGTAAACAATGTAGTTATTTGAAATTCTTTCCATAGTACCATTTGAAATCCATGGCAAAAGTTAATTGCTAAATAGTATAATATAATATAATAATATGCTCCTATAACATTTTAATTAAATTGTTAATAGCTAATTGCTTAATAATATATAATAATATGTTCCTATAATATTATTTTGATGATGACAATAATATATAATAGCTAATTATTATTATCTTGATATGATTTAATATTTATGTGTTTTATACATCTTCACCATACTTGCTCATGACCCTTCGACAACTTTTATACTTAGCCATGAAAAATAACAAGAGTTTTTTTAGTAATTTAATGATAATACCCAACAAAATAATTTATAGTAATAAATGATTATGTAATATTTATAGTTTGATCATGATTGATTTTAATTTTAGAGTATAAATTATGAATTGATTACATTTTGTTAGCTATATATATATATATATATATATATATATATATATATATATATTATTAAATTTTTAATATATACCTGGTCAAACCAGGTCAATTGGTGACTCACCAGTTCGACCACTGACCCATCAACCTAGTGCCTCGACCGGGTCGATGACCGGTTCGGTTTTCACAACACTGCTCTCAGTTACTTTTCTAGACTCAGCTAGCCTATTGGGCTATAAGCATAATACAATCTACTTAATGATTTTGTTATATGTTTATAATATGAATAGAAATTTACTTAACGGAGCAAAAGATTTCTATTAGAAAACCAAGTTATTGAAAATAAATGATTCTCAATCAATTTTATTTTTTATTTTATTTCTTGGGTAGTGCAAAGGCAACTTATCATTCAGAACATGGAAATAAAAATAGTGCAAATATCACGTTATTTATGATAAAAAAAAAAAAGAACTAACATATTTTTTCGTATTATTTATGATTAGAAATGAAACTGTACAAAGCTATACATGTAACGATAATCTTTCTTTTCAGTTAAAATAATCAAGTGTTTTAGAGTTCATTCTTGATTTTTTTTTTTCTTCAAAATAAGTAGTTATACATGTAACAAAATTTAAATTTAAATTTTTGTAGAGGCTACATATATTCTCTATTGTAGACAACTTTGCTTGAGCCTATGGGCGATAAAGCTCTTCACATGAGAGTGAGTATTTAGTGTGAGACACGAACTCAAGACCAATAGTTAAGCTGGATTCCATGTGAGATTACGGGTTTAGTTTGTTTTTAGTTCGTTGTTGTCTCTTTTGCTTATTTTGCTTTTACTCTCTTGTAACAATATATATATATATATATATATATATATATATATATATATATATATATATATATATATATATATATATAATGTATGTGCTATTTTAAATTTAATTTAACTTAATTTTTGTCATTTTTTTTATATTTTGAAATGAAAGACAAAAAAGACCTAGACATTGCTGGGTTGGAACATTAGGTAAATTTAAAATTTCTCTTATACGTTGATATTATATGTAAATTTATTAATATTATATTATATATAAAATAAACTCATAGGAATTGGTGGACATTTCTTTTTATGAAATCAAATTGGAGAATTTATAAAAACACAAACTTAATGAAAAAATTATTATAGAATTTGGTAGTATCTTACAAATTTGGGCAAGAAGCTTTTCCATTAAGTATTTAAGTTGTTTTTACATTTAAGAAGCATTTTTATTGCCATTACAATTTTATATATTTTAACCTGATGAAAAACTGATTTTTGTTAATTTATTTTTTAAAATCAGTAATCCTTTTATATTTTTAATAATTTAATCTCTCAAAAATTTGTAACAACATTTATGAACACTTATTATATATTCACAAAATAAACATGTAAACATCACAAATAATAAATTGTTTATATTCTTTTTGGTTCTTTTTTCTTATACTTTTTCTTTAAAGGATCAAAGCCTCTTTGTTCTAAGTTGCCTTTTTCTTTGGTTTCATTTTGAATAATTTTTTTTCTTAAATTTTAGAGTAAATTACACTAATTATCTTTAAGATTTTGTAAAATTACACAAACACTCACTACTTTTTTAACATTTACAATAACCTCCCTTTAAGGAAGTTCGGTGTAATGTTTTTTAAACAATTAAGAGAAGTTAGTATAATGTATAAAAGAATGTCGGTGTATATTTTTCTAAAATTAAGGGGTTATTATAGAAGTATGTTGTTTGAACGATTCACTCACATGAAACCCACGATCTAATGCCCCAAAGAAACATGCAAACTTATGAATAAAAAAAGAATAACACAAGTTTGTAAATATGAGATTAACTTAATAACTTATTAAAAGAAATATATATCATTATTATAAGGTAGTATATTCACTTTTTTACATTTGTTTCTTTTCACATGGACTATAGTTATAAAAAAAAAAAACTAATTAGTGTTGTTTGAATGGGATTTATTTAAAGCTTCACTTGCTAATTAGATGTGATAAAAAATTAGAGATGCTATGATATTGCAATGTGAACAAATTAATTGTAGAGTGTAGATCAAAATTTTTTATATATTTGAGTTGTGTCGTGAAAAAATTATTCTCAACAAATATAGGTTTTGTTCAAGTTGAGTATGTAAGTTCATAATACATAACTAGTATGGTGACACGTGCGATGCACGAGCTTGTTATTATTATATTTTAAAATTATAAAGTTGTTATTTCAATTTATATTTATTACATATATTATTTAAGAATTATAAAACATAAAATTTAGAGTAATGCTTACAAATAATTAATCTAATAGTTTAAGAAAAATTATTAATACATCATATTTTCCTCATCAAGATTGTACCTTTGTTAACTACAGGTAATTGAAATCAGAAAAAAAAATGGTATGTAAGGTATGGTCGAAGAAAAGAAATAAATAAAAGTAGTAAAAATATTTAATAAGAGAATAAATAATGAAGAAGGAAAAAAAAATTGGTTTATCTATAATTTCTTCTCTATTTTTATAAATATTGAATATTCGCAAAAGAGTCAACAATCGGTCAAAAAACACTAAACAATGGGGCATGGAAGTGGCTATTGAAGACAAAACAATGAAAGGAAGAAAAATATATATTATTCTAATTAATTTTAAATTATATAATAATAATTATGTTAATTTTAGAATAGTCTTAATTACCTTGTATGTGTGTGTGTGTGTGATCTATAATTAATTTAATTATTTCAAATCAGATTATATACTTGTTCTAATTACATTAATTACTATATTTATATAATTTCATGAATTAAAAATGGATAAAATATTTCTCTAAAAAAATTTCCTCTCAATCACATAAAATTTGAATATGATAGTGATAGTACGTAATGTGATACCTGAAAAATAATTTTTTCATAAAAGATTATGATTACTATTATTACTATTGTTACTATTGATACTGCTACTATTAACATTCTTCTATCAATTATTGAACCTGTTACGGCAACAGCTACCATCACTACTACTATTGCTAATATACCTTTTTCCATTAGCATTATATTTTGATTAAGATATTTTAGACATGAATCAATTTGATTTCCTTCATAAATTTCAAAGGTTTGCATAAGAATTTAAGTTAATTTAAATTTTATTATTAATAATAAATATTGAAAAATGTTAGACATTTTTTTTAAAATACTATTTGTTATTTTTAAATTATGGGTTGATATTTTGACATTATTAATATGAGATTTAATTGATGTTTTTTTTTTATTATTTACATAAAATTTATAATTCAAGTGTGATACTTTAAGTACAAATTATTTTGACTAAAACTAATTTAAATTAAATTAGAATAACATATTATTCATATTTATTAATTTGTTATCTTAAATTAATATCATTAGTAAAATATTTATTATGAATTATATAACAAATAATAGTAACCATAACTATTTAATTATTAATGATTAACAATTAATTTGATAATAAATGTTGAAATTTAAATTAGAATATATATATATATATATATATATTATAAATTAATTTGAACTAAAGCAATATATATATTAAATATATATTCAATAAATAAATAATTATATATAAGAATTAAAAATTAATGGTCATTCAATTTCTATTAGGTGCTAATTTGTTTAATTAGACTGGTTTATTATACTTAATTTCCTTAATTATGTAAAAGTTAAATCATTATCCTTTATTTTAGCCTGAAAATTTGTTGCATACTATGTTTCTTTTTTTAAAAGATTTTTTAATTCATAATCCAAATAAACAATTTAATTTGCTGCATGCTATATTACTAGGACACAAATATGTTAAGATTTTTTAATTGATTATCAAGTAAAAATCTGTTATTTTTTAAATTTGTTCTAATTAATTGATTATCAAGTAAAACTATCAGACTCATTACACACTACAACCATCCACCTATTTTACTTTGCACTTCCGCTTTGTATATGTATGCAACCTTTCTACGAGAGCCTCACATGAGATCAATCCACAACAGTTGCACATGCACTTCTCCACTATAATACCAGCCAATTTGATGTAGACAATGAAATCACGTATCGTACTACAATTGCATAACTCCCCACTACAATTTATAAACATTAGAAAATTATTAAGGTAATTTGAAAATGTAGCTAATCATTATTATTATTATATCATTAATTACGATAATGGGAAATTGCAATGATCAGCCTATTAATGGGGATTAAAATTTTTGTGAATAATATATGCTAAATCATTACAAATATATTATTCAACATATATATTATTAACATTTATATATATATGTATATATTATTCAACATATAATTATTAAAAAATTTATTCAGCATATATTTTTTATAAATTAAATCATAGTCTACTATTTAAAATTGTAGTATGGTTATAAAATTTATAATTGAATAAAGTAATTGTAACACCCCATGGGGGTGTGTACCTTTTTCCTATTTATATTACTAAATTCCAAAAATTTAGAATATAAGGATATCAAAGTTTACTATGCGGAAAAATTAAACTTAAAACATATCTTACATAGACAAATCTAATACAAGCTCTTGGCACTTATATGCCGTACAAAACACAACCAAAAAGGTACTTAAATATAAACTAACTCCCATACATTGGGAGATACAACACTACAATAATCTTCGTCCCAATAAGCAATTTCATGCTCCAATCTCCTTCCATGAGGCATCCACCTGCTAAACCTGTAAAAACATGAAACTAAAAGGGATGAGACATAATGTCTCAATGAGTGCTCTAAGACTCTAGGTTGACTCTCTATTCTATAAATCATTTTCTTAACTCTCATGGCTTCTCATTTCTTTTCTTGATACTCATACTCACAACTATAATCTCAACATCTCTTCCTTTATCCCCAAGCTAGACAAATCTATACATACACATAAACATATTCCAATCAAGGAAAAGGAAAGAAACTAAACTTTATATACTTTGAAAATACTGTATATAATAACTATAAATCTATAAAAAGATACAGATTTATATTAAGTCATTTCATACATATACATCAATAAGACACCAAAAGCCAACAACATCAAATACAATCACCATAGTACGACAACCATCATGAATCACATTTAAACATCATCAATCAAAAGTCTCAATAAATCAATCATCACCAACCATCATCACAACTAATGTATAATAAAAGTCGATATGTAACCTCAAACATCAAACACTGACTCTACTCCATGGAGTTTCGACACCATATGAGTGGTCCCTCATAGGCCCCATCCCCTACCATAGTCTGTACATTATGACCATTCAGGGAGTCCCTTGAGCTGACCCTACGGGAAAAGTGTGATTTTATCGAAAATAGACAAGTGCTATAGTGGCTTACCTTCGTAAGTTTGCAAGACCTTACATCTATAAGGATTCGCCCACTCGTCTATTCTATAGGCCCACCGTTAGCCACCACGAAAACCCCAGCACTAGGTTGAGAGCCTACCTAGCACCCTCAACTTACGTGCCTACTCATATGTCTGTGCATCAACTATGCACCCACCGTATTCCAATGGCAAAACATATTTGGAGTCCCTTACAGTCTTAGATACGACACCTCCGTACCTGCCATCTCCAATGGCCTGACTTAAGGGTCCAAATACATCTCAACAAAACACATACACCTCAATAATAAATAATGTTCTCAACAAATTATCAGCATCTTAATCAACAATATAATAATCTCATAAAACAACTATATACGTACTTGGAATTGGTTTGGGAACTCTTAAGAAAGCATTCAGGGTAAAACAAAACATTATGCCTAAATTTAGCTTAAGCCAAAAAATTTTCACTTAAGTCATTTGTCAAATTTCCAAAATCCGCTTAAGTCAAAATTTTCGGCTCAAGCCAATTTCGCCCACTTTACATTCGGCCCAAAATCCGCTTAAGCCCAAAATTTTCAGCTCAAGCCAAAAATCCACTTAAGCCCAAAATTTTCGGCTCAACCAATTTTTTTCCATACCACATTCGACCCAAAATTCGCTTAAGCCAAAAATCTCGGCTTAAGCCAATTTTGTCCACTTCACATTTGACCCAAGAGTTTTGGCTTAAGCCAAATTTTGTCGAGAATGCTAAATCTCACATACAATCCCAAATTCGCTTAAGCCTAAATTTTTTGCTTAAGCCAACTTTCAATTTTTTGCAACATGGTCTCTTCGAAATTTCACGATTCCAAGCCCATCAATGGCTACCCAAGCATCCAAACTCACAATAATCAACCCTTAAACACGTCTATTACACTTCCAAACAATTGATTTTTTCGATAAACCCCTTAATCAAACATAATAACTAAAAATCCAAAATCTTCAATCCTAAGGTTCAAAAGAGAAAAAGTGGAATACATGCAAATCAAGGGGATAGGAAAGGACTAGGGGGAAGCGCTCACCTCCCGGGACACGTAGAGATGAGCTCCGGGTACTGGGTCTTCAAACCTCTGCTCCATCTCCTCCTTCCTCTTCTTCTCCTCTTCTCCTCCTTCTCTCTACCTTCCTTTCTTTCTTTCACTTTCTCTCTCTAACTCTCCCTCCTCCTTTCTATTTAAACTGTGGTGCATGTGTGCAACTTAGTGAGCCTTGGCCCTCCTTGGGTCTTGGCTCTCCATCTGGGTCCAATTATCTTATTTCTATTATATTAACTATTATTAATAATGCTTAAGGGTATCCTTTAACCATTAAATACAAAAACTATTCCATAAAGATATCTCTTTATTATTTATTTCTAAGGTCCGTAAATTAGGGATATTACAGTAATTATTGTCTTCGTACATTTAATTATGAATATAAATTTTGAATGTAAAGTTTAATATATGGAGACAATATAAACTTTTGGTGATTTTATTTCAATTAATTGTTTAATTGTAAAAGTGTACATTAATTACCATATTTAGAAATATTAATATTATTACCTTAATTACTATATTTATAGTTTTATGAATTAAAAATAGATAAAAAATTTCTCTAAAAATCTATGTGTTGATAATAATTAATTTAATTATTCAGAATTTCAAATAAGAATATATATATATATATATATATATATATATATATATATATATATATATATATATATATACTTATCATAATTATATTAGTTACTATATTTATATAAATTTATTAATTAAAAATAGATAAAAATTTCCTCTAAAGATTTCCCGCTCAAATGTATAAGAATTCCCTACAAGACTTCTTTACTTTTATTAATATAAAGATAAAGATACATACTATTTTTTAGCAATAAATAACTATATTTATTTGTCAGATTTAGTTTTATTTTCTCCTATATAACTGTTTTTTATTTTATAGAAAAAGACAGAAAATCTCCAAACATTGCCGGAGTATGAACACACTAGATCGTTGGAATTATTTCGATTAAAAACACTTTTAAACTTAATCTTTTGTCAGACATAAAATGAGTTCTACACTGATTAAATAGTCTAACAAAATGCATAGATCAAATTAGATTATTTTCTTTATTATTATTATTTTAGATTATAGATAAAATAATTTTAAAATGTCATATAAATAAGTTATATTCAATTCTTATAAAGCCTACCCTTTCTATTTTTATTTTTTGTCTCATATTTTGAGTAACAATGATTTAATTTTTCATAATTTTATAATTTGTTTTATATAAAAATTTCATTATTGTCCTATTAATCGATTAGTCTATTTAGTGATACTCAAACCTATAAAATTTTTAATATAAAATAAACTCTTATAAGTAGACTAACAAATAAAGCTAGATTTAAAAAACAAAATGTATCTTATAAGCAAAAATAATACTAAATGCCTATAATCTCATCTCACATAAGTATTAATGAAATATAAATTATGTATTAGACATTAAAATAATAATTTATTTTAAGAAGTATTTGATTATTTTTATATTTTAAATTATTCAAAATATCGTTTATAAATTTTAAATATTATAGAATCAGTAAAGTTTTTTTTTATTTGCAAAATAATTAAATTATTGTATCCTTTCACAATTCAAAATTACAAAAATATTAAAATTTAACATCAATTAAATCCTTTTGAAAATTTTAAACATAATTTACTCATATAAAAAAATATTTGTAAATTTATCACTAAATATACGTCCCGTGCACGGGTTAAACAGTGGTAGATGAAGTATACAGTAATATTAGAGGACAAATGTCGTGGCCTTGTCTGTCAGCCCAATTCATACCGTATGAAAGGGCAACCAATCCAACGGTTAATAGTGCATCATAAGTTGCACTACTTCTGAGTCCTGACTCCTATCTAATCTATTAACTATATAATAAAATTAAGTCTTTTATGCCACATGTGAAGACAATTTTTATCATATGTCAGCATTTGAAAAGTTTTAATTTTTAAAACTTTTTTTACCTTTTTTCCTCTTAACTTTCTCTTTCTTCTTTTTCAGTTTTGTACTTTTTAATTTTTTTTTCTTTCTTTACTCTTCTTATGATATTTTTTACGTGTTCTTCTTTTTTTTTTTTTTTTTTTTTCTTTTTTACATTTTTTTAACATTTTCTTCTTCTTTCTTTTAATTTTTTTCTTTCTTTTTTTTTCTTTTATATTTTTCAATACACGTTTTTTTAAGCTTTTATACTTTTTTATATATTTATATTATTATTGCATTACCAATTTATGTATTTTATTTATAAAATTTATATTCTTAAAATAATTAATATAATAATATGTTCATATGGTATAATTTCATATAGTATAATTTTGTTGATTAATATTTATATAACAATTTTAACTTTTTTACATAAAAATATAATAAATATATTAAAATTAATTTGTTAAATATATTCCTTATTACAAAATTATTTTAAATTACTTACTCAATAATATCATAAATTAAATTAGTTTTAATTTTTTTATGATAGAGACTACAAGTATTATTCATGAAAGATTACAAGTAATATTGATTTCAATATTTTGCATCTAATTTAATTAATTTTTATATTTTATCTATTAACTATATAATAAAACTAAGTCTTCTATGTCACATGTCAAGACTGTTTTGCCGTAAGCATTTGAGAAGTTTTAATTTTTTAAACTTTTTTTTATCTTTTTCCCTCTTAACTTTCTCTTTCTTCCTTTTCTGTTTTGTAATTTTTAAAATTTTCTTTCTTTTCTCTCGTTATGATATTTTTTACGTTTTCTTCTTCTTCTTCTTCTTACGTTTTTTTATGTTTTTTTCTTCTTCCTTTTAATTTTTTTTTCTTTTTACATTTTTTTTATTTTTTATTTCTTTTATGTTTTTTCTTATTATTTCTTTTATATTTTTTAATACATGTTTTTTATAAAGTTTTTATACTTTTTTATATGTTTATATTATTATTGCATTACAAATTTATGTATTTTATTTATAAAATTTATATTCTTAAAATAATATGTTCATATAGTATAATTTTGTTGATTAATATTTATATAACAATTTTAAATTTTTAACATAAAAATATAATAAATATATTAAAATTAATTTGTTAAATATATTCTTATTACAAAATTGTTTTAAATTACTTACTCAATAATATCATAAATTAAATTAGTTTTAACTTTTTTATGATAGAGACTACAAGTGTTAGTCATGGAAGATTACAAGTAATATTGATTTCAATATTTTGCATCTAATTTAAATAATTTTTATATTTTAAATTATTCAAAAAAATTTTTATAAAATATAATATCATAAAATGAATAATTTTTTATTTACAAATATAGTTGTAAAGTAATTGAATTATTTTATCATTTAACATTCTAAAATTACAAAATTAATTAAATTTAACAAAAGTTTTTTTGGTCATGGGTCAGAAACAACGGATGTCCCCAACCCTTTGAGTTAGAGACTAATCCTGCTCGCAGTTCATGGCTGCCGTTGGCCTAAAGAAATTTTGCACACAGAGGGAATCCAACATGAATTTTCCGCTTAACCTCTCACTGTACATGACTGTGCTAGTCCAATGGAATTTTGCACATGGAAAAATCAAATACGGGTTCTTCTGCTAAATATATTGTTCCCACATGTAAACGCAGTGAGGCCTTACACCACTGCACCAACCCTATGGGTTAAAATTTAACTAAAGTTAATTCCTTTTTAAATATTTATACATAATGAATTTCTCAAATAATTATATAAATATTTTAAATTAAATATGTAATATATATGGCACTATGATCAAATATGTTCTATGCTTGAATACTCCCTCTTACTCTTTCTGTCATTTTAGAAAACTTAATTAGTTAATTAAGTTTGTCTTAATAAAATTATTTAATTTTATAAACAAATGTATTTTAAACATACGTTAAAACAAAAATGACTCGTGTGAATGCACGGTACCTTGCTATTTACGGACAAAAGCAAGAGACTGGCTTCGTTTTTGCTGAAAGTGAAATAAGAAAATCATATAAAGTAAACATTTGCTAAACTAAAAAAATATAAAGAAAGCATATAAAGGCATTAGCTCTTCACTCTTCACTCTTCAGTGAAGAGGAAATTTAACATAAAATAAAATTAAATGAAAGGTTAAAATCAGAAAAACTCATCCAAGAAAGAACGAGTGTTGTACAGGTAAACTTTGGACCTTGAGAAACATATTAAATATTATAGCTGAGGATAAGCAATAACCCTTACAATGGGAATTTCTTCTTGTTTCTTGACAGATAAATTTCACGAAATAGTAAATTCAACGAATGAATAGAACCCTTCAAATACCAATCCAACAAAAAAGCTCAGACAGAGGCTATATTCATAACCAATGAGAAGGACATGCATATATAAATAGTATTCAGAGCAGAACTTGAATCTAGATTTCAATTTCATGAAACAAAAACAAGCATACATACATCAATTAATAAATAATATAAGATATTAGTTAGACACATGCAAACACACAGATAAACCAAGTAAAACTGTAATCTGTAATAAATAAAAGATATTCACTTTTTCATCCCACTAGATAACACGCAGATTGACACTAGCAAAATCTTACTCTAGGTTGAATTGCAAAATAATAACTCATCCAATCTCTGTTTGGCTTGTCTGGCTGCTGCTACCCTATTCTCCTTTGGGTGTGCTTGGTTAGCATGTTTTTTTTTTTTTGCAGTTTTCTTTCAAATACAGAAGGAAAATTAATGCAACCCCATCAACAGTGATGATGAAGCAGGTTGCATCCTTAGCTACCCCACCAGCATGCTTCTGTCCAGAAGTACTAGGCTTGAACTGTTTCTTGCCTTTGTTCTTCTGTGCAGAAGCAGGCCTCTTTTTGCCCTTGCCTCTTCAAGACTATATCATCATAATGGACTTTGTCTTTCCCTTGTTGATGTTCTGCTCAGCAGTCCTCAACATGTTTGCTAGCTTAGGTAGAGGTTTAGCCAAATCGTTCATGTTGTAGTGCATAACAAATTGGCTAAAACTAGTAGGCAATGAGTGTAGGATCATATCCGTGGACAACTCAAGGCCCATAGGAAAGCCCAATCTCTCCAGACGCTCAATATTCCCAATCATCTGGAGAACATGAGGCCCAACTGGGTTTCCCTCTACCAGCTTGTAGTGGAAAATGGCTCTGGATGTGTCAAATCTATCTTGCCTTACTTGGTCTTGAAAAAGCAACTTGAGGTGTACGATCATATCAAATGCATCCATGTTCTCATGCTGCTTTTGCAGTTGAGAGTTCATGGTGGCAAGCATGAGACATCCGACATTAAGCTTGCTTGTCAGCCCTTGAAGCATCATTTGCGGGTTGCTCAGGTGTTGGTTCATCGAGCACATACAGCTTTCTTTCTTGCTTGAGGGCAATCCTCAAGTTTTTATACCAATCTAGAATGTTATTTCCAGATAACTTGTCCTTCTCAAGGACTGATCGCAATGACAGTGTGTTTGCAAACATGGTAATTCTAAAAACATTTAAACATGCAGAGAATTTTGTATTACGATTTAAAAATACATTTAATAAAAACTTTTATTAAATATGCTCCCACTATGTTACTCAAATCAATAACCCTCTTTTATTGATTTGGAAAATCCTGTTGGAAGATTTTCTAGTGGGCCAAGATCCATATTTCACTTCATCCTGAGTCAGCTTTGGCTGATCGTCTAGAACTTAGTTATTTAGGTAGGAAACTCCTTTCCAATTGCATCCCCATGCAACTCTTGGATCAGTTGGGTGAATAACTCCTTATTCCAATTTATCTTATAAATTGATGCCCAACTCATACCTCCAAGCTCTCTCAATCCTATTGATTGGCTCAGTTAAGTCAAACCTAATGGTTGACAATTGGATATTGCTATTATCCCATCGTGCCTCACCAAGATTGATTAAGGTGCCCAGCTTTGGTGTGACCCACACTTATATTAATTGAGGGAATTTTTATTAAGCGATCTCACCGGTGTTTGTATTAACATACAAGGCGTTTCTCTTAACATGCATGACATACATCTCAAACATAAGACATAAAACCTATACAAAGCATACACCCATACATTTCATACATCACATATATAAAACATAAAGTCGCAGTGATATAGTTATGACCCCTAAGAAATAAAATTAAATCATGATACGTAGGTAGTATTTAAAATTACAACCAAATTATGACACGCAGTCTCCCAAAATTACACGACACACAGGCCGCATAAAGAAATAAATCACGGCACGCAGTCCGTATTTAAAATAAACCATAATAAACTAAGGTCATAACCATACACCGCTAAAATAAAAGATATAAAACAATTTTATAATAACGTATAGCTACCATGCATGAAGCACGACTGTGCTCAAAATTACCACAGCTGTGGTCCAGACTAGCATGGCCGTGATGGCCAGCATGGCTGTGCTCAAAGTTAGCATAGCCATGGTCGAGTGCGTTCCCAGATACAATTCTCCGTCCAGAACGCGTTGAATTGCAAAAAAAGATCCCTAAAGAATTCGAAGTGCGTAGAAAGCATACAAAACATTATTGAATCAAACATTTAACAACAAATAACATGATTTCAAGCAACATATCTTATATGAAATAAAATCATGCAAAACATGCTTTCTCACACAAAAGAAACCACCTAAGGACTCATGGAAATCATACGACCAATGCTCTGATACCACAGTTGGGGTTTCAAGGTCTATAATTTAAAATTTTTATTGAAGACCATGAGCAGAAGCAACCCCCTTCCCATGGATCACACATAACTCATGAATCTCTAAGGGTTTAGATGACTACGTTTGTAGCGTGCTTTCAATTAACTGGTTGCCTTGATCACTAAGTGTCAAACCAACGACGCCTCTACTCAGTCCACGCGAGCAACTATTGGAGCTGGGTATTGGTGCTAGCCGACAGTAAACACGTAGGGATTTAGAAAGAACTCTCAAATGTAATTTTATCATACGTCAGTTGTGAGGTATGCACCTCTTTATATAGAAACATGAGTTCTATCTTAATCCCATAAAATATCTTATCAAGTCTTATTTGATATTATCAAATCTCATTTGATTTAGATATACAGATAATTATCTTATCAAATCTTATTTGATTAGATAATTAACTTATCAAATCTTATTTCATTTAGATAATTAATTAAATCATATCTAATTGATTATCTTATCTTATTTAATTAAATTTCATTTAATTAAATATGTTGATTAATTAATTAAATTGCATTTTATTAATTAATCATGAACTAAATTAAATCACATTTAATTTATGCATATGCTCCAATTAATTACTCAATGCTTGTGACCCTATAGGCTCTCACTAAACTGGCAATAACATTATCTCTATAATATTATAGATAGTGATTGACATCTAGCAATGCATCGCTGCCACCCAGCCTATGAGATAATCGGTGATCCAATTTCAACCTTTACAACAAACCATTTCCACCGTGTAGCCTTTGTCCCTTAGTCCAAATGTCTCGATTTGAACACGAGGCATAAGAGTGTCATCCTCGTTAAGTCCAATAATTTATTTCTCGATACCCAAGTAGACGTTTAATTACAAATAGACTCAATATCTCATATTAGTCCATTTGTGCATGGCCATGCATATTGTACGTCTCACTCTATCGAGAGGCCTACAGACACAACTCCTGTTATGCAGGAGGGATGAGTTATCTACATCATCACATTTCTCAACATGATTCATTCCACGCCTAAGTACTACCTTTATAATCACCCTATTACAGATGACGTTTGATAGCATTAAAACATACAACTCCTACATGTAGGAATTGTAGTGGCTTTAAGTTGAAGGACTACTATCACTTTATGGTTGCCATGAGAAGCGCTTATGACAATTACATAACTATTATGAAGCCTTCTCATAGTGGGTCTGTCTAGTATAAATATTACTCCTAATATTTATACATATGTGCCAACCTGATTTCCCATATCCATGACTTGTGAGATGCGGTCAGGTGTGCCCTTTGGTACTGCTCTGGTGTGCAACAATCCCTTCATAATCGCGACAATCATCTGGTACCAATCCTAAACAAATGGAAAATACAATTCGTAATTATTTTTGGATAAAATTAAAACAAAATAATGAAAAAAATGTTTACATTACCTCACACGGGTAATCTGCACTAGGTACATACTTTGGCAGAGGACCACCAGGCTGAGGCTAAGGCTGAGGTTGTCGTCCAAAGTGAGGGATACGTACTAGACTACGTGGTCCCTCTCCTTCTCTGGCGGGATCACAAATGGATGTGAATGCTAATAATACCACGCTAGGTAGTTGGAGCTGTAGGCACATGGAGCCTCACATGGCACAGGCTTGCCGAATTACACTACATGCTGCTCCACTCGTCCTACACCTGGCTACACCTTTGATAGAGAGGATGAGGAGCTGGCGGCCAAGGAATCCCCTGTATGTACCTAAACTGCCTCAAAACCCTATCCGAAAGATAGGGCTGAAGTGTATAAAATAACGTATGAAGGGGGGTTGAATTGTGTTTTCACAAACTTTGATTGCTTTTCGTAGATTCTACAGTAGCTCAGAATGTAAAGTGTTCAGAATGAATATTCGTTCTGAGCTCATAAAGAGTTCTTTAGCAGTTTCCAGAAAATGTTTCCCCAGAACGAAACTTCAAGTTCCCTATGTGTTGAAGGATCTTTCCCAAAACAATTTTTTCTATTTAAAATATTGTTTAAAAAAATGATTCATTGAAATATGTAAAATAGAAATTATAAAAGCTCTTCTAAGTAAACTGTAAAGGGAAGAGTAAAGAGAAATCACGCAGGAAAATTTTATATTGGTTCACCCTAAACCTAGGACTACATCTAGTCCTCACTCTCCAGTGAGATTTTCACTAAAACAACACCACAACCAGTCACCACTGGCTTACATAGCAACCTCAACAGGTTCAACACACCATAAAGCTCACACCATCTCTTTACACAATAATAACAATGTCACCACACTGCTACACAGGTACTTCCTCACCACAACACCACACCTTGGTCTTGGCTTGGAGATTTCACTAAATACAACAAAAGGTATTTGTTATTCACTGCATAAACTACAGATTCTCCCTAATAGGAGTTTTCCACTCAGGAAATACAATCACACTTCTCTCTTGTTTACAAGAAATAGCTCACAAAAACTAATGTAGAAGTAGGTCACTCTCACTGAGAGGCTTAAAGCAAGAAACTCACAAATCCTCACTGAGGAAGAAAGGCTCGAGTAGCTCTCTTTCTTGCTTGCTTCAAGGTGCTTTTAAAGGCTTCCAAGAGGTCCCTTTTATAGTGTATAAACCCTTAGCCATTAGACTTTTAACACAGCTGTTCCATGACAGAAATTTGAAATATGCCAGTTGTGTGTGACCTGTCATCATTTTGAATCTGTTCTGAGAAAACCATTCTGATGAGCAGATTCTGATGAACTTCTGAAGATACATCAGAAGTGCATTATGATGTTTGCTGAGGAAGGACGTATTCTGATGTAGGTTCCTTCTGATGAAGACTTTATGATGAGGCTTTGAAAGTAGCACATCTTCATCCCAATGATAAACTCTTCATAGCACTGATCATTCTAAAGCAGCTTGCTTCAGTATATGGAATATGTAGGTTGTTGTTGGTGTTGAATGTATTCAGTCCTTGATGTAGACTTTCTAAAAGATTTTCTTAGCTTTTATTCTGATGTTGCTCATCAGATTCTCAAGGACATATCTTAGCTATCAATCCTCTTACATCTCTTTTAACTTCTGTCAGCATCAACCTTCTGATGAACCCTCAGTGATTGTGATTCATATGGAATATGTGATGTTGTTAACTTTAGTCTTCTGATGAGTCCTTTGTGTATGTGACTGCATATGGAAGACATGAAGTTACACTTCATTCCATTCTGATGTCAACCTCAGTCTTCTGATGAGTTCTCTGTGTTTGTGGCTGCATATGGAAGACATGATGTTGATCTTCAATTTGTTTTGATGCATAGAGTATTCAGGGTCTTGCCTTCAACACATCATGCAGATGTGATCACTCTATCTTGATTCTGGACAACATCATTCTAATGCTTCTTCTTCTTTTGCAGCTTCATTCTGATGGTGTAGTCTTTGATCTTTCTTTAAATGAGATAGTCTAGATGTTTTCTTCAACTTGCTAAATCAAAGGTCTTTAGAGGAAGCACTAACTTCATCATGTAGATGGGGCTTTCTAAGACTTCATGTGATGCACAATTGAGACATCCATCCTGATCTTGTTTCAAACTCAATAGAATGCTTGATTTCAATCTGTTATTGACATGATTCTGAAACACTTGGCAGATTGTTAGCTTGCATAGCTTCATTATTCAATTTGCAGACACTAATGGTTTGTCATAAACAAAACACTAAGGGTTTTGGATTAAACAAGGGTCGCATGTCCGTCTTGCACCTGATGTAGATAGAGTAGTATGTCTGGTCTGCGAGAGGTTTAACATGCCTGTGTTCCTCATACGGGGACCATATGACATCATCCATCTGCAATAGATCCAGAAACTCCCTGGTCCCATTAGCCTTGCCAGTACCCCTCGTTGGCCTCCATCTAGCAGCAAGCGGAAGCTTGTGGTCATAGCCAGACAACCATTCCCAACCACCAATAGATAAGAGATGCTCAAACACATATACCTGTAAAACATCAAATATATTTTTAGGTAATATTAACAAACAAACAAACAATTATGTAAACAAAAAATAAAAATTCCTTACCATCATAGCGTCATATAACCTCCACACTGCTTGCCCTCACGCAAGCTCGTGTAGGAGAAATGGTCATAAAGGTATGCCAATGCAGCCACTCCCCAAGAGTGCTGGCAGCAAGTAGATAGATTGCTGAGGTAAATGAGGTAGGCAACATGTACATGCGTCTAGCTCTTGTCAGCAAATATCACACTGCCGGCCAAGTGCAATAGATACGCCCTCGCAGCCCATACATAGGACCCAAAAGCAACGTATCCCTCATACAGCTCCTCTAACCAAGTGAGACGTACTCTGGGTCCTACTCTCATCACAACATCTGCCTCTTCGTCAGACAAAAGGCTAAGCTCAGACCTCGGCAATCCCTAATTTGCTCCCTGTTGAAGGTCGCCAGCTGGGTAATCAGGGTGCCTGTGATAGGAAAATGTAGCAGACAACTGCAAAAACAACCGCTTCCCATGAATCACGCATTACTCGTGAATCTTTAAGGGTTTAGATATTTACCTTTGTAGCGTGCTTTCAAATAACGGGTTGCCTTTGATCACTAAGCGTCAAAATTGCGGCGCCTCTACTCAGTCCACACGAGCAATGATCGGAGCAGGGTCTCGGTGCTAGCGGATGGTAGACACGTAGGGATTTGGTGTGACACACTCTCTCAGATAGTAAAATATTTCATGTTCATGTCTCATGTCATGTCAACCTCACTCATATATATAGGAGATTGATCTAACCCAAACCCCAATCAAATATTATCTTATCAAATCTTATTTGATTAGATATACAGATAATTGTCTTATCAAATCTTATTTGATTAGATATTTAACTTATCAAATCTTATTTGATTAGATAATTAATTAAATCATATCTAATTAATTATCTTATTATATTGCATCTTTATTTAATTAAATCTTATTTATTTAATTAAATGTTGATTAATGAATTAAATCACATTTTATTAGTTAATCATGAACTTAAATCACATTTAATTTATTCATCTGCTCCAATAAATTACTCTATGCGTGTGACCCTATAGGCTTCTACTAGACTGACAACAACATTATCTTTATAATATTATAGACAGTGATTGGCATCTAGCAATGCATCACTGCCACCCAGCCTATGAGATAATTGATTATCCGATTTCAACCTTTATAACAACCATTTCCACTGTGTAGCCTTTGTCCCTTCGTCCAAATGTCTCGATTTGAACACGAGGCATAAAAGTGTCATCCTCGTTAAGTTCATCAATCATTTATTTCTCGATACCCGAGTAGACATTTAAATACAAACGGACCCAATATCTCATATCAGTCCATTTGCGCGTGGCCACGTATATTGTATGTCTCACTCTATCGAGAGGCCTATAGACATAACTTCTGTTATGTAGGAGGGACGAATCCTATCTACATCACTCATATTTCTTAACATGATTCATTGCAGACCCAAGTACTACCTTTGTAATTACCCTTTTTACATATAACGTTTGATATCATTAGAGCATACAACTCCTACATGTAGGAATCGTAGTGACTTCAAGTCGAAGGACTACTATCACCTTATGGTTGCCATAAGAAGCGCTTATGACACTTACATAACTATTATGAAGCCTTCTCATAGTGGGTACTCCTAATATTTATACTATGTGTCAGCTTGATATCTCATATTCATGACCTGTGAGATGCAGTCATCATGCTACTCACACAATAGTGTTGATGCATCATTGTCATCCTTGTTAAGAATGATTCTTTGACTACAAACACTTTAAGAATCATGTTCTATTATTCAATGAATCTCACATCGTCGAATAGTCTGCCTATTCTAAGGACGTTACTATATCATACTATAGATAACATAATAATTGAAATGCCTCATATATAAAATATATAAATCAAATTCGTAATACAAATGTAGCCTAAAATAGATTGGGCACTAGGGCTCACTCCAATAACATCTTCAAGGGTGATGGTCATCTCTCCGACTGGCAGATGGAAAGAACATGTCTTCTGATGCCACCTCTCAAGAAAGGCATTCACCATGCCTTTATTCGCAGTAGTATACCGCGCCTCATAAAGGCCCTTAAGGCTTGATTGGTCCACATACGCCTTCACCTACAGCTAGGTAGGGTAAGCAATCACCTTCCCAGCATGGCAGACCAGCTTTAGCTCTGGTCAGACCTAATAGATCCATACGTGCCCAGCTATGTGTTCCTTATAGGAACTAAGTAGCGTCAAATCCATAGGACCTCCTGGAAATGGCGTTCCAATGATCCAGTTTGGGAATGGGATCTGTGGTACCTTTGTGCCACCTTTGTCTTAGCCTCTGCCACAGCCTTTGCCACCTCTGGCTCAACCTTGGCATTTGTAACTCATGCACCAGCTGCTCTTGCTACTGTAGTGCACGTAGGCGATCATCGTTGGGCCGACGACATGCAGATGCTGTCACACATCGACCCCTAGATGGCTGGGTAGGCTCACTAGCATCACCCCCTTCTTTCAATGTCAAGTGGTCTCGTTGAGGATCGTACGAAGTGAACTTCATATGAGCCATAAGTAATCTGCAAAAAATAAAACAAAATAATAAACATTAAAAATAAAATAAATAATAAACATTGAAAATAAAATAAAGTAATAAACATTAAAAATAAATGTTAATGAAAAATATAAATAAGAAACAAACATTAATTTTAAAAAAAACATTAACTAAAATAAAAAATACATTTTACTTGTAAAAACATTAAATACAATAAAAATTTCTCAATAAAATAATAAATATTTATTAAATTCAATAACCATTTGCAAAATAACAAAAAATATACATTAACAATAAACATTTAAAAAATATAAACTACCAATTACATTAATTTTAATTATTAACATAAACATTAATCAGTAATTTTTATAGAATTATTAAAAATATTTAAAAAAACACAATAGAATTGATTCTCTTGTGTTGTTTGAAAAGCAACACAACAAAATTGTGATTCTGTTGAACTTTAAATAAATAAATAAAAATGAAATCGGAAAGAGGAAGAAGAAGAAGACGAGCGAGACCTGGTGAAGGAACGAAGAGGGAAAGGAAGAAGGTGAAGAGGGAGGTGAGAAGAGGGAATGGGGTGGGGCGAGGAAGGTGCGGAAAAGAGGGAAGGGTGGGGAGAAGAATAGACAAGGGTAACCCTATATTTTTACCCGTTTTTTAAATTTTATGGGGTGTAAATTGCAAATCAGGAGGTATGAATAGCAACCCCCTCACAATTTATCCCTATTTTTCTCCTTGTTCTTTTTTGGGCCACTGGAACCCATTTAACAGGAAAAATAACAAAATAGATAAGTAAATAACAATATATAAATAAATTTGGGCTTCCAGACATATAACAAAGAGTCTAGTCCAGATATACAATAAGAAAATAGAGAATATCACAAAAATCTAAAAAAAAATACAAATAAAATAAAAAAGAAAAAGAAAAATCAATGATACTTCGTAATACATCATGGTTGAGTTTGGAAAAAATGCACTTTTATGATATAATTTTGTAATGCTTTTTATTTATTTATTTATTTTTATCAGAATCTACTCTTTCTAGCTGAAGAGAAAAGCAATAAACTGTTTTCTTTTGTTATTTGTTAAACATGTTTTATAATTAAAAAATTCTCTTTTTTCTCAAAAAAGTACATACATACAGGTTCTAATATCTATTACAACAATAAAAAGTTCTGGAAAGAGATTATACCTTGGTGGACCAACCACCAAAATGATCCTGTTAAAAGTACTTCTGAAGCATTATTAGGCCAAACTACACAAGTAGTCTTCAGAATTTGTAAAGCTTTTTGAGCATTATTAATCTTCTTTTGCTTTTCTTCAACTACCTTGTGTGCATCCCTGGGAGAAAAGGATGTGATATTGTTAAGATTTAGGTTATTTGTCTATCTATCTAAATATATGACACATTAATTGAATGGTGTCTGGGGGATACATTATTGCCAATGACTAGTTTAGGATCCCGAGGAGAGGCCTTCATATTAATGTTGACAGTAAATGAAAAACTATTCTATTGAAAGAGAGCCATTCTTCTAGTTTCTTTGCAGTAAAAACAAAACTAAATTTGTGGTAGCTAGCAGCTACTCCTACACCGATTAAATCACACAAAAACTGTTCAATGTTTTAAATATGCTTAATTGGTCTCAGTTTATCGACCCACAGAGCCTGTGAAACTCCTTGCTAAAACCAGTCAATGCACACAGCCACACACACAGCATATCCAAGTCCATACTAAGACCTTAGAGATAAAGAGAGATGCCCATAAAATGAAAGATTTTGGATAAAAGAGAAGCACCAATTAAGTTTCTTTTATGATCAACATTGGATAGACTTAATGCACACAGTTTTAGTAACATTCAAATTTCTTGGTGTATATCATTCAATATATGCTATTATAAAGATGAAACTGATAAACATATTGTGGTTTTATACTTTGTTGACTCCCTTGGCTTGTGTGATTCTCCCAGCCCAAAACAAGTTGCACACAAAAATTCCCCTCTGCTCTCCAAAATAAGTGGCAGAAAATTCTCTTATCTATCCTCATACAGATTAATCAGGTCCAAACTTATTGCAAAGCATAAAAAATGCTATAAATGAGCTAAGTGGACTTCACTAGTTCTTAAGAAAGAACATAGAGAGAACTGCAGCAAAGATCCAATATTGGATATAATTCACTGTTGTTCATTTCCAATAATTTGTAAATGATTTATTTTCTTTTTGTTTGGGTAATTCACAGACAAGTCTCATTATTATTAGCTTATTATATTATTACACTCACAATCTGCATTGTAATTTTATCTGAGCTAGACCTCAACAAGTGAAGTCTAGAAGATAGCTCCGATTCCAGATTCTGGATACGGGATTTCAAAACGCCTTCCAATGTGTTTTGCTCGAAAGGCACCTTCAACAGTTTCATCACTTCTCATTGAGACTCTTTGCTCTTGTGCATGAAGCTTGCTTGTTAACTATGTAATTGTGAGATTTTGCAAATCGTAAGACTCTTCAATTGCAGAGATATTGGCTTCAAATTTGTTAGGCACCGAAACTATGATTTTTTCTACAAGCTTCTGATCTGTAAATGATGCCTCACCAAGAAGCCTCATTTGATTCACAACATCCATTAATACACCAGAATAATCTTTGACAGATTCATTGTCCTTCATCTTCATCAAATAAAATTCTCTCTTCAATGTGAGAAGCCTAACAGATTTGACCTTGTTATTGCCCTCAAATTCATCTTGGATCTTGTCCCACACCTGTTTAGGTGTTTCCAAGTCCATGGTTTTGGTAAAAATGTGATCTGCAAGTCCTGAATGCAAGCAAGTGATGGCTTTATCTTTCTTCAACTTCTCTTCATAAGCTCTGATCTGAGCAACTATAGGATTTTCTCTCAATGGCTGGTGGATTAGCTTCAGAGATTACAACGTTCCATAAACCTTGAGACCTTAAGACAAATTTCATCATAACAACCCAAATGTGATAGTTTGCACCGTTAAACATTAGAATGATAGGTGAAGAATTGTTAGAAGTAGACATATTTGCACCACAATTGCGTGAAAAATAAATCGCTCAATAAGTCAATAGTGTTTGCACTCAACCTCACCATGTTTAGCACTCAATAAAAATATTTCCTAACAGCCCGTAAGAAGCAAGCTCTAGATGCCGCTGTTAGAATATTTTGTAAAATAAAATATAGAAATAGTGAAACTTGCATAGAAAATAGAGAGATTAAAAATGGAGGAAAATAGCCATTGAAATTCAAGAAATGAGAATGCCTATGTATAGGCTTACAACCAATATGAAATTCCTAAACAATCTAATCTTCTATCTGATTTTTTTCAAATTTAAATTAACTAATTGAAACAAAACATAAAAGATAAAATCAACAACAATAACAAAACTCTATCTAAAGCTTATTCTAAATCCAAGATTTAAGTAAGGCAAAATCTCATAACAGTAATCTTTCCCTTCTTCAATAACCTAAATGCTAAAACTAGTGGCTAGGATTTTTTTATTTTATCTTTACCTTTGCACTTAGATTTTGCATCATGGGAGCCACCTCATGGTCCATACAAGACATTTAATTATCCTTGGAGAAGCTATGTTAAAGTTAGTGGAGCTTTGAGGCATTGTGCTTTCATGGTCATGGCAATGCATGGATGCATACTTTCAGAAATTCAGGTAAAAGGAACCTTTCCTTTCATGATTTGTGCTAGATGTTACCTGTATTATAACCATGACTGAACTTTTTGTTTATAATTGACTCTACTCACGGTAAATTTATCCATTTTCATCTACCTGATTTGCAGTTTTTTTAGTTGTTCTTTGATAAAGCCTACGTCTCTACCTGATTGTTTTCTTTATAATGTCTTCTTTCATTCTTCACCTTCTATGAACTCACTATTTGATTAATTTTGACCATTGTATTCACTGCTGAACAGTTAGAATATGGGTACTTAATAAATGATTGCGCTTAAAAGCAGTCAAACACCTAATATTTCTGGAGCGAAAGGAGGGAGTTGTGCAATGATCAATTGCATATATATTGAGGGCTTATATTTCTCTTTTCTATGTATTTGAAGAATGGGAAAATGTTCTATGATTAATTAATACCAAGGAACCAATTCATCTACACCAGGGCAACGGAATGTCCATATTTGTATTAGTAGGAAGATGTTGATATTTTTGAACTAGGCAGATTGGTTTATTCCAAGATCTCTATGGTAGACTTTAGCCAATCAGTTGAATTTTAGAAGATACTTATCAATGATTAAATATTAGCATTACAATTTGTATTTCTTGTTTGATGCTTGAGTGCCATTATCTTAAAAAATTTCCCAAATGCCAGATTTTCAGTATTGTATTATAATTTCTTCGAGTCTCAAGACATTCCTTTTAAAATTCATGAATAGCATCAGTTACTAGTCTATTATGCTACTACTAAAGTTCATGAATAATGCCTCTTTTAATTAACTTTTGAACTTGGCAGATTTGTTCATTCGAAAAATGTCTCAGGTGGAGTACAGCTGAGCAGTTGAATTTCATAAGATACCTACCTAGCAATGGTTAACTTACATGATTTGCATTACAATTTATATTTTCTGTTTGACGCTTGAGTGCCATTCCCTTTTGAGTTTAATTTATAGCACCATTTGTATAAAAAAAGAAAATTTACATTGTCAATCAATAAAAAATTCACTATTACTATGACTTTAAGGTAGTTATTGTAAACATCTTCCCAAATGCCAGATTTCTAGTATTGTATAATTTCTCCCCAAAAAGTCCATATAAATAGCATCAGTTACTAGTGTATGATACTACTAAGATCTAATTATTCAGTTCTTTTTCTTTCTTTCTCCCCATATATAGGATAAGAAAATGAACTTGTTATAATTTGTTCTTAAAATTACTGTATCATTGCATTAAAATTTAACGGATGCTGAATGAATATAATAAAGTTACAAATTCAAATTGCTGTGGATGATGTGTCATTTATCAATTGGTTTGGGAAGGCATGAGAGTTTTGTTGTTTTACACATAATCCATAGTCAATTAAGTTGTGGTGTACTGTCTGCATAAAGGGAAACATGGTGCTATTTTAGTCCATGTTGAAGCCTTCTAGCTCACCTTGAAATTGTCTTAGAATGAAGATCCATGATTCAGAAAATTTTCCTTGCTTTTACACATATATATGTTGGTATTACTATGCATTGTTGGTAATCAAATTTCATAAAATCCAGGCACCCCCAGAAAAGAGAATGGTTTTCAGTAATGAACTTCAGAAGGTTGGTATTGAAGGAGCTGAATTAAGTATTGCGTCAACTTGGAAGCAAAGTGGAAAAAATGGAAAAGTTGAGCAATATAGACATACTCTTGAAAGTGCATGAGGCGGCTGAGCAATCGTAGTTGAAAATTGACAAACAATCATTCGTCTTAGTCAATTAGAGAGCTGGTAGGATGCAAAAAAGCCTAAAGAAGTTGAAAATCATGACAATTTGTTGATTGATGCCAAAGACAATAATGAAAATGAAAACAAACCCTCATTGATCTCTTCCCTCAGTGAAACAGGAGCTGATTCAAGGCTTAACATAAACATAGAGCCTTCAGTTCTTGAGTTGCACATTTCACAAAGCATGATGTGCAATAAAATGTCATGGCCACGCCTCTCATCATTTTATGGAGATAACGTGTTACTTGAGCAAGACTCCAAAGTATATGAAAGTGCAAGCTCTCTGTCCTTGGCAACATTTGCTTCTCTTTTAATAGAGTTTGTTGCAAGGCTTCAAAATCTTGTGGATGAATTCCAAGACCTTAGTGAGAAGACCAATTTCAAAGAACCATTTGATGAACCAATGTTGAAATAGGAGGCAATGGCACTTTTGGACCAAACTTCACTGTCACCTTTATTTCAATATTGGACGTATGTATAATCTATCACTTTAATGTATATTTGTTATAATCCATCCATAATCTAAAATATATATAAGATAATATAAAAGCTACACTACATTTTTCTTCAATTTTCATTTTTTTTATTTCTCATAAATTATAATTTTATTTTATTACTTTCCATTCTTCTACTTCATATCTTTCTTTTAATATTTTTTTAAACTTTCCATTTTTATTCTTCTATAGTCACTTTACTAAATTTTTTAAACAAATAATAATCAAAGTACATTAATTTTCAATAAATTATTAAAAATACATATTTTGATATATGTGTGTGTGCGTGCGCTTGTGTGTAATTTTAAATCAAGAAAAATGAACATATACATTAATAACATGCTCTTTAAGTTTTTTTTTTTATTTTGTAAATTTTATTATCTTTTAGTTTTAATCTTGAACATTGTTATAAAATAATATTGAATGATATATATGTAATTTAATTTTTGTGTTTTTAATAATAATATATTTTAATTCTATTTATATTAATAATATTAGTATGAAGAGCATAATTTTTTTTAAGTTTAATTAATGCATTGTAAAAGTTTTTACATTATCAACTTATAAGAAATCATTTTTTGTACGACTTATAGAATAGTTATTATAAAAATCAACAAATTTGTTTTAAATGACTAGAGATAATAATTCTACCTGAACTTTATGGGTAATTGCAAAAAGTATTCATAATGGATAGGATAAATATCCATTCAATGGAGATTGATTCGGATATGGGTACTATAGTACTCACCCCACCCCATACTGACACCTAAGGATCAACTTATATCAGTATAACTTACACCAACTATTGCACTATTAATAACTCTTCATAGAATGTCAATTTTACTTAATCAACCATTGAATTATAACTATATGTTACCTTGAAACCCTTGATTGTTAATTTGTACCAAAGTTTGTAAAAAATTGAACAAAAAGTAATCAAATAATCATATTTGTATATATTTTAAGAAGCGCACACACACAAACAACGTCGTTGATATATTTTGATGTATATGAATAACATCAAATAATTATGGATTAATATAATATTTTGTTTATATGATCTATACAAAAGGAACTTTCAATGAATAGTGAGATTGAGAATAAATAATCTAATTATAAGTTATTGAATCATGTAATAGTTAGTGTAAGTTAAATTAGTGTAGTTTGATCACTCCTCTATGAGTGTGTGTATTATGAATTATATATTTAATTCAATATATCATATGTGTGTGTATTATTAATTTAATTATTAAAATGTGGTTATATGAATCCTAAGTTTCTTACTTCCTTCTGAACTAACTCTACCTTTGAAGTCATTGTGACGTACACATCGTTCTTCTCTTCAGTTGTTGCTAGCTTCCCGTTCTAAGCTGCAATCGCCAAAGAATTTCACTAGTCCTTGTCCTTGTTCAACGTTATAGTGTCTTTGGATGAGAGTATTACAGTGTTGCAGCAACGTAACTCTTATAGCTCACACAATCTATCCTCGTCGTTGTTTGTCATCCCATTGGAACTATATCCTAATGTTGTATGGTGATGTTTAGATTATTTAAAAATGATTTTTCAATTCAGTTGTAACAAAAAAAAAAAGTAATTAACATTTTTTCTATTGATTTTACACTTAAGTAAAGTGAAGGTAATGTAACAACCTAGCTTATTTTCTTACCTTAAATTGTGTTGTGGTTGGTCAATGAAGTGTATAATCATATATGCATATGTATCGTAATTAGATTTAAGTGTTTGATTAAGATAAAATATGGTTGCTAAAGAGACATAATAAATTGACTTCAAATACTCCCTCCGGTCCTTTATATAAGAAACAAATAACTAAATCGTCAAGACCAATAAAAATAGTTAAGTTAGTTAGTTATAATTAATAATGTCATAAATTTAAATTTTATTCCAAAAGTACCCATTAAATTGATTGGTTTAAGTAGTGGTTACATTAATGACACAGCACCTCCACCAATAAGTGTAGGTTGTATTGTTAATAGATCAATAAATGCATGAGAAATGAGTAGGTATCTCATTAATGAATTTCACAAGATGAAGGGTAAAAAAGAAAACTAGCAATTAATACATCTTAAAGTGAATGTATGTTTCTTAATTAGGACAAAAAAAAACACCCTTTTGTTTCTTATAAAAAGGACCGGAGGGGGTAGTAAAGAAAATTATTATTAGATATTATTAGACTTTCTTTTATATGGAAAAGTTTATTATATATATATATATATATATATATATATATATAGATTATGTATAATAATAATAATAATAATAATAATAATAATAATAATAATAATAATAATAATAATAATAATAATAATAATAGTTGTTTTAAATAAAATTAGAGAGAAATGCTAGCAATACACTTTCCATTACACTCTTTTTAATATGTTATTTATTATTGAGTGTAGATCCTCTAATGTAGAATGGTGCAATATTTAGTAAAGTAAGAAGACTATTGGCCCTTAATCTATATAACACTCAAACAATAGAACTTATTACACCTGATCCATTCTTTATATACACCCATATTATTTCTATTTCATTTAAGTAAACCAAAACTCTAATTAACAAAAAAAAATAACTCTAAAATTCATCTCAATTTTTAAAATATAATTTAATTTATATTTTAAGAATGAAATAACTTTTCCATTCCCGTTATAGTGGCACCCCCTATGTTCCAAACGGCGTTAACTTGGTCTGGTCACGTGATTTTTAAGTAATTTTTTTTCCCAAAATACCCCCATCTCCTCCCCACCTACCGCTCATGTTACCACTGCTGTTGCCGGCGCTGCATTCTCTACTCCGTTGTGCTCTTCCTCTTTCTTCTCCTTCCCGATGCCGCCTTTCTCCTCTACCCCTCCGACTTGGAGGTCCACCTGGCCCATATTTGACTCATTGACATCAAAATCTGAACCAATCTGAGGCCCATTCTTGACCTCTCATTCTCCCTCACTGTCAAAGTTCGCAACAGGGGCTTCTTCTCCCTTGCCTATGACTCCCTCATCCTCTCCATCGGCTACTGCGGCCGCCAGCTCGACTTTGTCACTGGTGGTGGCCGTCGCATCAGGGTTCATGACTCCCCTTATTTGTATTTGTAGAAACAATGGTAGTACAGATTGACAATCTCAATATGAAATGACAGAGGAGTATCATGCGTAATGTTTGAAAAACATAGGGAGTGCATGTGTAATATGTATAAAATACAGGGGGTGCATATGTAATTTTTATACAAGGATATAAATGTAATTAAACTTTTAAAACTAAACATAGCTTAACGCCGTTATACGAGGGAGTGTTAAAGAAATGCTTTCAAATGGAGGGATGCCGTATGTAATTCTCATAAAACATAGAAGTAAAATTAATAAACAAATTGGTGTGGAAAATATGGATCAAATTTTGAGAGCATTTTGATGTTTTTGCAACAAAATTTGGAAAATTGGGAATCATATAGGAAATAAAAATATGGAAGTACAATAACATGATTACATTAACATGGAAGTATAATATAGGAAATAAAATTTGGATGGAGTATTACATCCATTAAGAGTTATATGTTACATGAAGGATGGATTGATTTATTTAGACTGGCTAGAAAATAGGCAAATTAATTGACAACTTTGAACCCGGTTTACATCATATTGCACACATTTGTTTCCAAAATGACTGTGGCATTTGATTTCAGCTTTAATTCTTCTCAAATGTGAGTACTTGAAATTTAAGAATTTCATTAGATTTATAGTTTTGGAACTTTGAAAAATATAGCAAGATGACATAAACAAAATCAGTTAATAGCCAAAGCTAGTTAGGATTAGAATGCGTTTTGCCCATTTTTTTAGCTCATTTTTTCCTTAAAAGAAAAAGTTGGGCCAAACATATTTTATAAAAAGCTCTTAAAAGTTTAAGCAACTTATTTAGTATGAAAAAAAATACGTAGCTTCTAAAAAATCTATAAAGAGGAACTTTTTTTTTTTATTTATTTTTTTAACTTAAGCAAAGTTTTTACTTATATCACACTTCAAATCTGAAAGCCTTAAATTTTATCGATTTCTTTTTCTTTGTTCTGATAAGGTACAACGATTTTCACCTTGAGGATAGGTAATTTGGCTTTGTTGGCATGATGTTATGATGTGTGCGCGCGCGCGCGTGGGTGTGTGTATTTTTTATAAATATATATACTCTTCTATTAGATGAGATGATTATTTTGTAAAAAAAATATTTTTTTTTCACTAAACAACTTGTAGTTTAAAAGATGTTTTTAAGTTAAAAATAAATAAATGACAAAAAAATTACTTTATTTTATAAGAATGTGTTTAATTACGTGTTGTACATTTTTTTCTCCAAAAATATTTTCCTTTGAAAGTAATTTTGCTCGAAAAAATGTGAAATGAATTTTTCTTTTACATTCACGTGAACAATTCATTAAGTTCTATTCTAATGAAAATATAAATACACATAAAGCATGTAAAATAATCAATTTTACTACATCATTACTTTTGATGAGGAAAAACTTCATCTTATTATTAATTTAGAAGAGGAAAACTATATTATTAATTTGGAAGACGAAAACTTCATGTACTTGTGAAATAAAGTAATTCATAAAAAACTATATATGGATTTTTTTAAACATAAAACTATTTTTGAAACATAATTATATATGTGGAAAACTAAGTAGAAACTCATTCACTTACCAATAAGAAAGGACTTTTTAGTTCGATCAAGCTCCCTAGTGATATCAACCACATCCATTCTTTCTTTTGGTGATTCCATAGAACAAGCAAGTCCAACGCTAAAAAGTGAAATTAAGCACTTCTCAACATTTGGATTAAGATTCCAATTGTTTCCTTCCAATGTTGTTGCTTCACCTGTTGGAATAAGCCGTGGGTCCAAAATCTGCAGAAGATTATCAGGAAATGAAATTGCAATAAAGTTATGAAGATTTTGACCATCTTCAAACATTTCATCTGTGGGTCTTCTTCCGGTAAGCATTTCCAACATAAGAATCCCAAAGCTGTACATATCGCCATAAGTTGACACCTCAGAACCCACTCCATACTCTAAAATATATACCAAAAATTGTCAATACACAATGCTAATAAATAACAACTTGACAAAAAAGATATGAGAATTTTAAGAAACCTTAATGATTCAAAACTTAAGAACATACCTGGGGGAGCATAGCCAACAGTCCCCTTTATTCCAATTGTACTTGTTTGCTTAGAAGTGGTATCGTTGATGGTTGAGAGAAGTCTGGCTATGCCAAAATCACTCACATGAGCAATCATGTCATCATCAAGAAGGACGTTGCTTGGCTTTAAATCACAATGAATGATTGATTGCTCAGATTCTTGATGTAGATAATGCAATGCAGAAGAAACATCAATCATGATATTTAATCTTTGATCCAGGTTCAGTGTTCTCTGATGCTCTGCACTCAGTGTGATAGGATGCAACCATTGCTCTAAGCTTCCATTTCTCATGTACTCAAATATCAGAGCTTTGAATTCTTGACCTTTGTAATCTGTGCTAGAACAACATGTCAAAATCTGAACCAAATTTCGGTGTCTAATATTTTTAAGTGCATTGCATTCAGCAATGAAACTCTTGTGAGCTCCTTTTTGTTGAAGATTTAGAACCTTTATGGCAACGACTTTGTCTTCTGACTCAAGAGTTCCTTTGTAGACAGAGCTGAAATTTCCAGACCCTATCAAGTTTGTTGTTGAGAACCCATCAGTTCCGTTGTGTAGGCTTTGGTATGAAACTTTAGGCAGCTGGTCAATTGTTGGTGAATCCAAAGATGGTTTCTTACTCCTTTTCCTCATCCAGTAGACAGTTAGAATAATTGACAATATGAGAAGAAAAGCAACCACACTAACTGTCACTGCTATCAACCTGAACTTGTGGTGTTTTGCAAGTTTCTTACCTTTGACAGGGCATGGGGGTAGATGCAGTTTTGAAATACCTCCACAAAGCTTACTGTTTCCAGTAACCACTAACCCACTTACATTTTTAAAGACACCTTCAGTCGGTACCTCACCATCCAACAGGTTGAAAGATACATTGAAATATTGTAAGAAAGAAATATTCTGCAGAGCATGAGGAATTGAACCAGACAAGCGGTTTTGTGAAAGGTCTAAACTTTGAAGCCCTTTGAGTGATGCCAAAGAGGATGGTATGATTCCATGTAAGGAATTCCCTTGCAAATAGAGGTACTCCAACATTATGCATTCTCCAATGGTTGCAGGAATGTCACCAGACAAATGATTCTTAGACATATCTAGCCAATCGAGATTTTTCAGGTTGCCCACTTCTTCCGGTATACTACCACTCAATGAGTTTTGTGACAAATCCAACAAGTTTGTTAGAGAGGAAAGATTAAAAATCTCTACGGGAATGGTTCCTCTAAGGTTGTTTTGCAAAAGGTTTAAGTATTGTAACTTTTGGCAGTTTCCTATGCTTGAAGGAATATTTCCTTCTAACATATTTTCTTCCATACCCAAGTAATACAATTGACTAAGGTTGCCTATGAAGGATCCTATCTCTCCTGACAACTTGTTTACACTTAAGTCTAACGATTGTATGTTCTGAAACTTCCCAAAAGATGTTGGGATAATCCCATCAATGTGGTTATCTTCCATCGTCAAGAGACTTAAGCCAATTAGATTTCCTATTGCCGCAGGGATTTCTCCTGATATCTGATTTCCTCCAAGCATTAGTTGACTGAGTTGGGTGGATAAATTGCCCAAGGAATTTGGCAAATGACCTCCAAAATTGTTGTAGGGTATACATAACCGTTGCAACTTACTACAGTTTGTCAACGATTTTAAAAACTCAAAATCATTAGTTGAATTCTCACCTAGAATATTTCCCCCCAAAAATATGAGATTAAGATATTGTAGCTTCCCCAGACTTGGAACTTGTCCTCCGAAATAGTTCTTGTCAAAATCAAGTAATGAAAGGCTAGATGCATTTGTGATGGAAGGTGGAATTGGACCTGAGATTCGATTCTGACCAATTTCAAATACTTGGAGATTGTGGAGGGTGTGGAACATGTTGGGGGGAAGAGAACCATTAAATTGATTTGATGTACCTGAGATTATAGTAAGAGATGACATATTATAAAGACAGAAAGGCAATGTTCCCGTCAGTTTGTTGGCACCAAATGATAGAATTGTTAAGCTTTTGAGACGACATATTTCTTGTGGAATATCTCCCTCTAAGTTGTTATTATGGACATCGAGAGAAGTTAGGGATGAAAGATTCCCTATGAATGGTGGGATCCCTCCAGTTAACTTGTTGTTAAAAATGCTTAAATTTCTAAGCTTCCGAAGTGAGCTAATCTCGATTGGTATTTTGCCAATCAGATTGTTCCTATATAAGAATAAGTCTGTGAGATGAGTGCAAGCTGTCAAGTTTGTAGGGATTTCCCCTACCAATGAGTTATTTACGACAACGAGTTGCTGCAGTTGAGACAACCATCCCAATTCTTGTGGGATTTTACCGTAGAAGTTGTTTTCTGCGAGGATGAACTTTGCCATATAAGAGAGATTGCCTACATGAGGAGATATGAATCCCTTCAACTTGTATCCTTGAAAGTTTAACTCTGTAACTCTTTGAAGCATGGGATTGCATGTGATTCCATGCCAGTTACAGAAGTGAGTAGAAGCATTCCAAGAGAGGAAGATTCCATATGGGTCAGTGGATATGGATTCCCTGAATTTGAGCAGTTCCAAATGATCAGTCTCATTTCCTAAGGCAAAGGCAGTCGTGTTGGGGGTAAATAAGCATAGTGAGTAAAGTGTATAGAGAGAAAACAGGGGGGCATATATAGACCAAAAGGCAAGTAACATGATAGAAAATTGCTTCATTGTGATGAGGAATTGAAGGCTGGTAGATGTGGTAGTGTTTCTATGGATAGATTGCTTTATATAGGGACATGATCAGAGAAGAAGCACGCAAGTTGTTCTTTCTGCTACTTTCATTCTGATTGCCATCATTAAAATAAGGTGAAGTCAATAAACAATAATGGCAGTTTTGGAAAAGTTATATGGCAGGAAAATAAATCCAAGAAGTGATTTATACGTAATAAACATGCCTCCATAAAAAAAAAAAAAAACAATGCAATAACCAAAGCGTTTTCCTGTTTGTAACAAAAAAAGAAAAGCATTTTCTTATGTTTTTAAGAATCACCCAAAAATCAAACAACTTTTGTCAACTATGAATACAAAAAAATAAATACAAAAGATAAGGCTATTTTTGGCCCAACTTTTTTTATAAACTATTTTAAAATAAAATACAAACTAAGAATCTTAAAATTAAAATAAAAGTTGTGGGTGATTATATTTGTTTGGAATTCTCAATTATGTTCTATAGTTTAAAAATTATCAATATGTCCCATTGTTCAAAATAAAGAAAGATAGCGAGTTCTGTTTTTTACATGTATATCCACAATAATAATTATTAGAGTTATACTATTCCAATAATGTTTTTCTGTAATTTTTCCAATGAATCCAAAAAATTGCAATCATGTTTTCTAGGGTACCTTTTTTTTTTTTTTATTATCTATCTCTCTCTCTTGCATTATTTACTTTATTTCAAGTTTCTCTATTTTTTATCTTCTAATTGTAAAAATAAGAAAAATACAAAAAACGTGTAGAAGTAAATTTTCTCAAACTAATGTTTGTGTTTTATAACAATTAACCTAATGTACTTGTATATAATAACTTTATGCATAAAATAATCTCTCCATTATTGTAGTTGATGCACATGACACCTTTCATTTTGAAGTTTAATTTTGATTTTATTATAATTATGTTTTGTCAAAGCATTAAAAATGAGTTTAATTTCGGCACACTGTCTTAATTTTTTTTTACACAATTAATCTATTAGAAATCACTCTAGATATGAGACTAAATGTTTGTTTGAACATATGTTTGCAAAAATGATTTTGAATTAAATTAATTCTGAATGATTCAACGTGAATCCTAAAGTAATATTTACAAAAGTTGGCAATCCTACCAAATATTTACATTGTTAATACATTCTAATTAAATTTTTAGAGAATTTAACATTTTAGTTATATTTTTTTATTAAAACATTACTATTAGATAGTAGATATATATACCCACTAGGGTCGACCTATGGGTGGGGGGCTTGAGGTAGTATACAAAAGGCCATAGGTTTAAACTTCAGTGCGATTATTGTACATAAAAAAAAAGATAGTAAATATATAATATACAACTAGAAAAATTAAAATTAGTGAGGGAATCACCTACTATGTAATTTTTTTTAAAAAAAAATCCATTGCTAAAGTTTAGTGACCCAAAATTAACTAGAAAAAAACAATTTTGTCAGTAAATTTGGTCACCAATATATTGATGTTGAGTATATAATAATTGGATATGCAATTGTTGACATTCAAAGTGCGTTATCAATCATTTTTACATTTATCTAAACAATAACATTATAATTCCATGCTGATTATATAACTAGAATTCATAATATTATGGACCAGCATGAGTTAACAACTCAATAAGTATTTATAAAGAGAAAATTACACAGACTATTATAATAAGGTAGTTTTTTTTTTAACTAAAATATTATTCTATTTTTAGGATAACTCAAACATTTTTATAAAATGACTTAATGTGCAATTAAAAATTAAGTATTTAAGTAAGAAATTAATAGTTAATAAATAAGAATGTATTTTAAAAAACCATACCTTTTTTAAATGACATGTTTTTTTTTAGTTCTAATCATTGTGCTTTCGAGAGTCTCTATGACAAACGGTGAAATCTCCTTATATATATAAATGACTAAAAGATTCTCTCCTCTCCTTGCTTCACTTTCCCCACTCTCTCTTAAATTCACTCTTATTTGAATACTCTACTCTCATGGAGTGGTGTAGTTCACTCTCCTATCATGCATCTGGTTCTTCTACTTTTCCTAAAATTTCTCTTATCAATTTTTGTAACTACCCCACATTCACAATATTTCTATAACTACCTTCATCACTTCTTTATCTGATGCTATATTTTTATTTTAAAAAAATTTATCAGTATTTTTAACTCTATTTTTTAATTCCTAAGATTTCTCTCTTTCATAAATAATTTCAAATCCTTAATTTTTTTTTCAAATTTTATACTCTCTAATCTATTTTTTTAAATATTTCTTTTATCGGATTTTCTAACTCTATTTTTTAATTCCGAAGATTTATCTCTTTAGTCAATAATTATAAATCCTTAATTCAATTTACTTTTCAATCTTCAAAGTTAATATTAAAAAAATTAAAGTTACATTGTTACGTCTTCCCTTATCTTCTTTTTTTTTTTTTAAAATTTTATAGTTTCTAATTTCTTTTATAATTATCTCTTTTTTAAAATTTCTTTCAATGTGCTATATAATCCTTTGTTTTTTTTTTCAAACTTCTTTTTATTGACAATATAAATAAGGTAGTGAAATTTTTAATAAGCCCGTGCAAACACTAGTGGCATATTTAAGGTTTTTGTTTTTTTAAGCTAAGTGTGCCTTTCAATTCTTTTCATAAAAAAAGCATAATTGAGGTGTGTCTTTATTCTATTATACTATTCATAACATCGTAAAATTGTGGTTATTGAATTCTAAGCTATCATCTCTCAATTGTTCACATTTTGCAGTGCAGCTTTGAGAGTTAAAATTTCAAGTCCCTTAATAATTGGGTATGCAATTGTTGACATTCAAAGTGTGCTATGAATCGTTTTTACATTTATCTAAACAAAAAATCTCCTTATATATATAAATGACTAAGAGATTATCTCCTCTCCTTGCTTCACTTTTCTCACTCTCTCTGACATTCACTCTTATTTGAATACTCTCCTCTCATAGAGTGATGTAGTTCACTCTCCTAACATGCATCTGGTTCTTCTACTTTTCCTAAAATTTCTCTTATCAATTTTTGTAACTACCCCACATTCACAATATTTCTATAACCACCTTCATTCACTTCTTTATCTTGTGCTATATTTTTTTTAAAAAAAATTATCAGTATTTTTAACTCTATTTTTTAATTCCTAAGATTTCTCTCTTTCATAAATAATTTCAAATCCTTAATTTTTTTTTTCAAATTTTATACTCTCTAATCTATTGTTTTTTCAAATATTTCTTTTACTGGATTTTCTAACTCTATTTTTTAATTCCGAAGATTTCTCTCTTTAATCAATAATTCTAAATCCTTAATTCAATTTACTTTTCAATTTTCAAAGTTAATATTTAAAAAATTAAAGTTACATTGTTACATCTTCCCTTATCTTTTTTTTTTTTACTTTTATAGTTTCTAATTTCTTTTTTAATTATCTCTTTTTTAAAATTTCTTTCAATGTTCTATATAATCCTTTGTTTTTTTCAAACTTTTTTCTATTAACAATATAAATAAGGTAGTGAAATTTTTAATAAGCCCGTGCAAACACTAGTGGCATATTTAAGCTTTTTGTTTTTTTAAGCTTAAGTGTGCTATTCAATTTCTTTCATAAAAAAAGTATAATTGAGGTGTGTCTTTATTCTATTTTACTATTCATAACATCGTAAAATTGTGGTTATTGAATTCTAAGCAATCATCTCTCAATTGTTCACATTTTGCAGTGCTGCTTTGAGAGTTAAAATTTCAAGTTCCTTAATAATTGGGTATGCAATTGTTGACATTCAAAGTGTGCTATGAATCATTTTTACATTTATCTAAACAAAAAAAATTATAAATCCATGCTAATTATTTGACTAGAATTCATAATATCATGGACCAGCATGAGTTAACAACTCAATAAGCGTGTATGAAGGGAAAATTACATAGATTATTATAAGATATTCCGTCTAAACTGAAATATAAGCAATAAAAGAAAAACTGATTTGCGTCCATTAAGAAAATAAGTTAACATCATTTAATTTTGATAGTTTCAATGAAAAATTAATTCATTTTCTAAAGTATTATCTACATTAATTTAATTGCGTTCGACAAAAAAAGAGAAGGTTTTTGGAAATAAAACTCTCATTAAATGAAAAGTATTTTGGATATGGTATCATTTAATAGGGAAAAGTTAGTTAACATTTGCTTATATTTTAGTCCATCACACGTAGATTTTTTTTGCTTATATTTCAGTTCGGAGGGAGTAGTTTATTTAACTAAAATTTTATTCTTTTTTTTAGGATAACATAAATATTCTTATAAGATGACTTAATGTGTAATTAAAAATTAAGTATTTGTGTGAGAAATTAATAATAAATAAATGACAAATATATATGTACTTTTTTGTTTTGAGTTCTGAAAATCGTGCTTTGAGAGGTCAAATGGCATATTTGAGTTTTTTGTTTTTTTTTTTAAGCTTAAGTTTGCTCTTCAATTCTTTTCACAAAAATAGTAGAACTGTGGTGTGTATTTATTCTATTTTACTAATCATAACATCGTAAAATTGTGATTATTGAGTTTTAAAAAATACATAATATTAGGCTAAAATACACATTTAACCCACTAGGGTTGGTCTAGTGGTGAGGGTTGGGGTAGAATGCATGAGGTGATAGGTTCAAACCTCAATGTGACCATTGTGCACATAAAAAAGGCTAAAATCACATTTAGTTCTTTATGTTTTTGATTATATCTAGTTTGATCCCTTATCTTTTAAAAAGTTTAATTTAGTCCTTTATGTTTTTAAAGTAAGTTATTATGTTCCTTCTGAAATAATGATCATTTTCGATTTTGAGATGCAATTTTAAAAATTACAAATTAGAAATAACTAATTAATTAATTAATTAAACAATAAATTACAACAAAAATAAAATATAATTAATAAAACAAAAGAATGACCTGATTAGGGGATAATTTGGAAGCAAATGTCCCAACCATTCTCTATTATTTGAATTGTTTGGAGATGCCATCCTAATTGTAACATCGGCTTTATCTATTTTATAAATTATAAAATTGATTGAAATATAATTTCTGAAAAATTTAATTAATAAATATCCTTGATTTTTCAGTGTAAGTCTCGGTAGAAAATTCTATTGAAACCGGGACTGCGTTGCACACTGAATAGAGTAAGAATAAACTTCAAAAGAGAACAAACAGTTAAGAAAAGTGAAAGATTTAATTATAATTAGGTCCTTATAAAATTTTTATTTTTCTTCATTATCGTTGATTAAAAGAATAATATTTTAATGTAATTCTGAAAAATACGATTTTATGTGACATCCTAAATTTTTTTAAAATGTACTAAATTAAAATTAGTGAGTCATATATTTATTAATTCATAATTAGCAATTCAATTAGAATTTTATAACGGATCAAAAAATTTAGAAATTTATTACCTTGCCATGAATTTTTTCACCTAAAGTCAATTGTACACTAACCACCGACTTCCCACGTACTTATTTGGTGCCAATTCAAAGACATAGACCCATGATTTTTGCTGACTAAAAATGCATGGCTTTATTAACGTTGCCTTCACTTTCATTACTTGGCTAAATAATTCAAAAACCAAAGACCCTTATAAAAGTAAAGCATTAGGGGATATTTCCTCAAAATTTCTTCCTTATTCAGGTGAAGCTCCAGCACTTCTTCCTCCTTCGTTTTGTTTTATTTATTTTTCCTTGTCTCTTAAATTATTACTGACGTACAAGGAGCCAAAATTCAAAGGCTCAATTCCTTTAATTTCTGCAAGGACCCCATTCTCACGCGGTTTTTCCTTTTTGTCAAATCACCAAAAATTTCAAAGGTAGCCTTTTCCATTTTCAAGTTGGCCAAAATTCAAACACAATCATCCTAATATTTTGCTAACAGGCACGACACGCAGGTCAAGTCATTGTGGTCTTTTTTCTCTCTCTCTTTTTTTTAAGAGGTGTCATTTGTGGTCTTATAGATAGCTATATCTGTGTTTCGAAATAGAAAAGTTTCTAAAATATTTATTTTGTTAGGACTTATCTGTTATTCTAGTACATATAAAAGAATAGTTTTCCAACTTTATTCTTATTTCTTGATATTTGCAATAAATATTTAAAATATCAAATTTGACAAATGACACATTTAATTTTATAAATATTAAATTTTATTGATTTAACCATTACATTAAATTTTTTTTTATGAAACATATTAAGTTTATAAAATTTTACATAATTTAAAAATTAATTTATATTACACTTCTTTAACATATCTTATTTGACATATAAATATTTTTCTACCATTAAATTACATATCTAAGAAAGTTTAGATTATCTAAAATTTAATACATATCACAATTCAGTTAGTTAAATAAAATTTAACGTTTATACAAAGTTAAATGTAGTATTAATTGATGAGAAATTTAGTTATATACTAACCGTATAAAATAGGTTTACATTGTCATCCAAGCACACACACACACACACACACACACACACACACACACACACACACACACACACACACACACACACACACACACACACACATATATATATATATATATATATATATATATTACTGCAGGAATAGGTACAAGAAGATACCCGTCCCAATAGTAGATGATGGGTTACAAAAGAAGTACATGTATACTGTTATGTATATGTCTACATCAGTGGTTAAATTATATTTATGTTACTGTATACAACAAAAATATCAAATAAACAAATACTGCAACCCCCAAATAAAACAGAACCCATAAAGGAGTAGTAGAGCCTATATAAAATTAGAAGATTAATTGAAATCAAACCATGACATAGTAATATTCAAATTATTAATTATACCTTTTTTTTATAACACATATTTGGTTTCAATTTTGAAAAGTAAAGAGAGATAAAAGAAGGAAGAAAATTTGACGAAAATGTTAAGATATATATTAAAGTTAGAAATTAGATAAAATTAATTAAAATAAAATTTATATAATGATGTTGAGTTTATAATATAAATAGATATCAAATTAAATATCTTAATTTGTTGAAATAATAATATATTTTTAATTTTTGTTTAAAAAATTTAACCTGCATAATCCACTAAAATTGGCTTAGTGGTGAGACAAGTTTGGAAAATATTAATATGTACGAGGACATGAGTTCATAGATTATAATTTCAGTGTGACTATTTAAAAAGAATAATAATAATCCATGCACAGTGCGGTAAAGATATTCAGTTATATGATATAATGAAGCATTACTAGTGTTGTTTGAAGAAATCAAATTTAATCCTGAAAATTGAGAATTTTTAGTTACTAGTAACCTCCCTTTAACAATCTAGCTATCTATCTATTTATAACATATAAATCCTGAGCTACGAGTGACCATTTCAAAAGAAATTCATTTATCTGATAATTACTTACAATTAAGAGCATTAGTAACCTTCCATTTGTCCATTTAAAAAGATTCCATTATAGTTTTTTTTGGGCAGAAGATTCCATTATAGTTAAACTCATTTATTAGATAATTACTTTTAATTAAAATGTATTTGTAACATTCCATTGAGAATTTTTAGTTACTAGTAACTTCTCTTTATTCCATCTCTTTCTCTCTCAAGATGTCAAATACCATGGGATGTCCATGCATCTTTATCCTAAATGTTAAGATATATTGATACTATTTTTTCCAATGTTGGCAAATCTTGTGCTAAGATTGAGTGATTTTTAATAATATTCAGTTTGCCTATCAAAAAATAAAACTATATTTTTTTTGTTCCATTTCATAACTATAAGACTCATTATTATTTTTACATCTATTACGAGCCATATTGTCAACATTTTATTAAATTGAAAATTCTCTTATTACCATGACTATAAAAATTCTCTTATACTCAAATACGTAACACCTTATTCACCAATTTAATGGTCTTATAAAAGTCTGGATTTTTAAGTTTTAGTGAAAATTATTCTTTTCCAATATTTATATTTAATAATATTTTCATACTATTTATTATTTTTCCATAACCGATATTTTAATCAAATTGATTCTCTTAATTAAAAAATAATTATTAATATTTAACTGCTAATTAAATATAATTTAAAATTATACAGATTACAAATTATTAGTTACTTAATACAAATTTAATATAAATTTTAATTTCATTATGATTCCCTTTAATGTATGATACCCTAAACATATATTTAAATTAATTTAAATCAATTATTAAATTCAAAATAAAATTTAAATTTATACTTTTAAAATATAACTAAATTTAAATGATTCATGCATAATCTACCAATATACTTCAATAACTCCTTAGTCATATAATTTAATAATATAACAATTTGATCATTGCAAGCATTAAAAACACATGTTTTCTATTGGACTTTATTACTACATGTTCTTTTTTTTTTTTTTTTTTTTTTTAATTTTATAAACTCAACCATTTTAACTCATGTGGTACATTGGTGGCTATTTATGATCATGCCGAAAAATGTTTACGTTTTCATTATTAGACGATCATACTAAGAACAGTCAAATATTTGATCAAATGATTTAGTATATATCTTTTATTATTACATATATTATATTATTTTATAATGTTTTAAATTTATTTTATAATACATAAACTAAAATATATCTTGAAAACTAATGTGATAGGTAATTAGTTATTAAAAAGATTATAATATCCAATCTATTTGTGTGATTTAGAGCTCTAACTTCCCTATTGAAGTTCAAATGTTAGTAGATGTCATTATTATATTTTAAATATTTGTTTTTGGTTACAAATGAGAAAAAGAGAAACAGAAAAAGAGAAAACTACACAAAATCAGACACCCTTCCTAGGAAACTTAGCTCCTTGCGCATCAGCCTCAAGAGAAGGAGAGAGAAATGCAGGAACGTATGCTGAATGATACAAACCCAGTTGCTTTGAACAAGCCTCTTAATGCAACAAATCTCATTGCTATAATGATGAGTCCCCGAAATCGAACTTGAAGCCAACTTAACAGTAGTGTCTGAATCAGAGTAGCATACTACTCATTATATTATATTATATTTTAAATATGAAGATATATAATGGCTAATTCAATAAAATTTAAATAATTACTTACCTTACACATATAATTAATTATATTACTCTCTCAATTCTTATATTACTATATAAATGGAGGGTGTTATGAAAATCAAAATATTGCTCTACCTTCACATTTTTTTCACAAAAAGAATCCAACAAATTAAAATGGAATATCCATTTCTCCAGGACCTTAACACATGGCGCGATAATTGGGTTTTCAAAGTTTGAATAGTTCACCTGTAAAATGCAATGCTTTTAAAATCGGACCGGTCATTGAATCGATGAAGGCACTGATTCTAAGGTTTAATGATCTAACCATAGTTGAACTGGTAATAATTAAACAATAGATTTTTTTATTTTTAATTATAATATATAAAAAATATTAAACAAAAAAAAATATAGTATTCATAGTTTCATAATATTAAAAGTTAAAGTTCACTTAAAAATATCATAACTCAACTATTATGAGTTTTTTTTTCGTTTTCCATGACTTCTACCATTTGTTTAATGGTGGGACAGTATACTAAATATTGTTACTCTAACTATTATATATTTATATTTATATATAATATTTACCAAAGATTCAAAATTGTTCACTCTATCTCTCGCGTTATATGTTATCTATCTATTATATCATTTATATGTTATAAATATGTATATCAATATCATGCTATGCTAATATAACTATTATAATATGTATATAACTATCTGCATAGTTTGCACAGTTGTGTGCCAATTAGACAGAAAAGGGAAAATTCCCTAACCCGAAATACGTCATTTTCCAATTTCAAAAAAAAATAAAATTGATGTTTTACTAAACCGGTCCAACCAGTCAAACCATCGATTTTCATCGATTCTACTGGTTATTGACCTGTTCCATCGATTTTTGATCGATTCTTTGACACTCTGGTAATTTGAGGGTCATCCGGACTGGTCGACAGATCGATCCTTGGTCCAACCTATTGAACCAACCAGTCCAGTCCGATTTTGAGAACCATGGTAAAATGTTTATACAACACAAAACGAAGAACATCTAATCTTATTGAAAATGATACTACTAGATGAAAAGGCAAACGTTTCTTTTTAAGCTTTATACATTATTTCACATAATTATATCATACATCATGTTTAATGTTTTCTAGTTTTTTATTATTTTTTCAGCTTTGTAAATATTAAAATAACACACTAACAAAGTTCTTGTCATTCACAATTTATTTTCCACATTAATCATTGAAAACCATTTTTTCCAAACGAATATTTTATTTAATTTTTCTTATAAAATTTAACACTAACATTTATTTTTTATCCTTACGTTCAACAACCACAACGATTACACTTACATCACTTCATCCACAATATCCTAACAATGTCTATATCCTAAATTTTGACAAATATATGCTTTCTTTGTATAATTTACAAATATTTTATTTTGTAAATTAAAATTTTGACAAATATTCATTAACAAATAATTTGTATAAATAGTTTCAAAAAATATATGTTAATTCAGTAGTATAATTTCAACAAATATTTTACAAATTTTATTTTATAATTTAATATAATATTTATTTTTTAAAATATTTTTAACATCTTCAAATTATATCATATACAAATATTAATTTACAAATTATTTGTATAATGAATATAATTTTGATAGAGATATGTTTTTTTTTACGTATAATTTCATCAAATGTTTTACAATTATTTTGCTTTTATAATTAAATATAATATTTTTTTGTATAATATTTTTAATATCTCGATATTATATTTTATACGATTTTTTATAAACCCCCACGTTGCGCGGGCCAATATCTAGTTATAAAATAAAATGTTAACAGTATAAAAAGTCTCTGTAGAATGATTCTTTTTTTGATTCATCTCTGTAGAATGATTCTGAAAACTGGAAAGTAACATTTTGTGTTTTCGTCACAAAAAAGTAATATTTTAGTCTACTATAATTATCACTTTTAAAAGAATTCTAAGTGAACCACTGTGGATATTGCTGCACCAATGGCTTGTTTCGTGGGCTAAACGCAAATTGGATTTTAGTCACTTATCGGTCCTACATAACTTTTTTTGGTACTATTGATCCTACATAATTTGAATTGGAGAAAGTGAGACGAATGAAATTGGATGCATGCAGAAAGTGTAGTTTTAAAAAGTATCTTTAATGAAGATTAAAGTAATGCATATATCTTTGATTTTAAAGTTTAATTTTGATGAGATGACGAATCAATGAGTTGTCACGTCATTGTTACGTGATTAATAATTGTTAATGTTGTTACTTGATAATAAGGACTAAAATAAAAAAATTTAAATTTTTAAAAGACAAAAACTAAAAAAAAACTATAAATCACTAAAATAAAAAAACATCCTATTTTATAGGGACCAAAAAGTTATTTAAATCATGTAGGAACGATATATTTTTGCACACTAGCTATTTTAGAATATATATATATATATATATATATATATTCTAAAATGAATAAAGAATGAAATGGTTGAATTTACCTATCCTGTTAAGCATTCAGCAAAAAAAAAAAAAAACCTATCCTGTTAAGCCTTTTAGAAGAAGGGCATAAGAACCAAATGACACTTATTGGTAAAAGAACGAAATAGTATTTTAAAATTTAAATGAAGATACACATTTTAGTTTATATATACTTTATTGTTATTTTGTATTATTAATATACTGTTTTAAAATTTAAATAATTTATGTTTATGATTAATGGGTCCTCTTTATATCTGCTTATAACATATTCTCGAGGGAAAAAATTCCAACATCGAAGTGAAATTGCGTTAGGAATCTTGTCTTAAGACATCTTCATCATGTACTTGTGTATCAATTTCTTGAGATGCATTAGTACTGAAATTTCCGTTAAAATTGCTTTTAACTATTTCAATTTGAAATCAAAAGTTCCAATTCTTTAGATTTGCTGCACCGCATCATATGTACACTTACATGTGAAAAGAAGAAAAAAGGGCAACAATGATTCAAAGTAGATTGAAGCTAGACCAATGAAAATCCAGGACCCAAACTAACCCCAGAATTGGTCCATTGAGAACATTGGCTTGTATTATTACTAGGAAAATCCTTTGTAGACTTAAAAGCAATGTCGTAGAGAGTAGAGACTAATAAAAACCACAGACTTTTGTTTGTGTGAAAGAAATTTTTTCATAAATATATTTTTGCACACTAGCTATTTTTACATTAGTTATTAGCATGCCAGTAATTGTTGATGCGTATTGTATGTAAGAACTGGGATTCATGGTAGATCAATTACTGCAATGGGGCAATTAATCTGGTATGAATAAAATATTTACATGCATGAGTAGTTAAAATAATTATAAAAATAACTTCAACACAAATTTTATTATATCATATTATTATACTTTTAATTTCTTATTAATTATATTTAAGAGTACAGCTTTTTTGAGTTTTAATGTCACTGGTTTGCCTTCTCATTTACGGATTAATTTTTGTCTTCTCCCCCCCATCCCCCCACCCCAGCTTTTGTCCCTAACCTTTTAATTTTTTATTAGTCTTTTTTTTTTTTCCTATTTGGACTTTAAGTCATTCCTTGAATGTGAACTCTAATATTATATTAGAATATGTGTGAATTATATATAATATTCCAAGTGTGTAAGAAAGCGGATTAAAAAATTTAAACTTAAGCGACTTATTTGTCCAAAAATAATTTGACACTTTGGACTCACTGTTCTATAACAAATATTCCATTTTATTTGTTTCCAATAAATAAAAATAAAACAGGTGAACTCTAAAACCCACGCTTAATTTGAAATACAAGTTCAAGTTAGAGATTGAATGCAAGTGATATATGTTGAAGAACTGTTGAAGAATAATAAGTTCACTCAAACTAAAAGTATAATACCTAGTATTCCCATGCTCTTAAACACGACTCCACACACAAATTTAATATTCTAAAAGTGTGTTTAACTAAATTTAAATTGATAATTTTATATTAATAAATTAATTTATTCCAAAATAGTTTTTAATAAAAAAATTAATTTGTATAAAATCAAAATCACCTAAAATGAAACTTCTTTAAACAGAGATGCTATAGACATGCCCCAGTTTATACGTTCATGCTAAGTCTTCATAAATTTAATTTTATTGCTACTTGTCTATTTTAGTGAAGACTCCTATAAAGTGAAGATCCAGTGAAAACTTTTTCTCTGTGAGTAATACGAGTCTAGTAGAATTTAAATCCGTGCATTGCACGGCTTCTCCATTAAGGTGCCACGTTAGATCCAATCAAACATGACACAAGCTTCTCCATTAAGGTGCCTTGAAAGTTGTGATAACAAGAAACCAAAGTGTGTGTTTGGATTTCCGTTTAAAACCCTCTAAACAAAAGTTTGCACATTCCAAAGCAATAAAAATAGAAGTAATTCCCTTATTACTTTGAAGAGAACCTAGGTTACGTTGAACATAGCTCTTTCTTAAACACACCCTAAATTGTGTCATTCAATTGATTTGCAAAAATTAAGGTTTGAATTGATTTGTAAATTTTTTATGAAAATAGTGTTTTACTTATTATAGGTGTAAACATAAATTTGTCCATGTAAGGGGGTATGAAGTAAGAATTTTTTTTTATGATGAGAAATAAGGATTATAAGTCCGAGTCGTGTAATGACATATGCATGGTTAAGAATACTTAAAAAAGAGTCATGTACATTTATTTATTTTAATCTTGGTTATTTAAATATGATCTAATGGTCTATATTTATAAGTTTTATTTCTCACGGTAGGAAGAATTAATCTTGATTATTCAAATATGATTTAATGGTCTATATTTGTAATTTTCATTTCTCGTAGTAGGAAGAATTTTGATTTGATATGTTCTCCACAACTTAGAATCAAATCTAATATAATTGTATACATTTTTGAGGAAAAAAAAACTCGTTTGACAGTTTGCTATGAGAATTTCATTCTATTTTTTTACTTTTAATTATAAAAATGCTAACTTATTTTGATCTTATTTTTCCTTTTCTAAAGTTTATACAAGAAACAGTGAAAACAAAAATTGAAAATAGAAAAAAAAAATAGGTTGTTTTCTTTCCATACAAATTTTTTGAAACAGAAACAAACAAAAGTCCCAGAATTGTAGTTCCAAGCATACTCTTAATGAACCTTGCAGTAGTTATGGTGGAGTTTTAATTTTGGGTAATGCATTTTGTCAGACTTACACTGAATCGGTTGGTCACAAATTTGTACTCAATGCAACGTTTGATGAAGTTGATGTTGCAAGCTATGATGGGTTGTGGGTGCCGGGTGGGAGGGCTCCAAGTATCTTGCTCACATTCCTGGTGTTGTGGAGCTGGTGACCAAGTTTGTCAGTTTGGGAAAAGAAATTGCTAGCACTTGTCATGGACCTTTGATTCTGGCAGCTGGTGGAGTGCTTAAAGGTCGCAGTGCACGGCTTTTCCTTGTCTTAAACCAGTGCTGGTTGCTGCTGGAGTTCATTGGGTTGACCCTGACACCATGGCAGCAACGGTGGTGGATGGTAAGCTCATTACTGCAACTACTTATGAAGGGCACCCGGAGATTATTCTCCATTTTTTGAAGGCATTAGGAGGCAAAGTAACTGGCTCCAATAAGAAAATTCTCTTTATTTGTGGGGTAAGTTCAAATGTTTCTCATGTTGCTTACAGTTGATAATCATGATTCATGATTCATGTTTCTTGGCAGGACTAGTTGTAGAATAGAATTTTCAGGCGTAGAGCTGAGACTATCTACTTTTTGTTTGAGAGATTCCTAGCCACACATTGTGTAAGATTGTCTTCTTACACTATACCATTGAATATTTTTTGTGTAGGCCAATTGCCTCAGTTATTGCACCTAGTGTACCCAATAATTTAATTTCTCTTTGTTTTCATGTTTCTTTCATAAAACTTTTCACTTTTATTGCAATGATGATTGATGAAGATGAGTTTTAATAACATTAATTGCAGGATTACATGGAAGATTACGAGGTCAAGGTTCCATTTCAGTCCCTACAGGCATTAATACAAAGTGTGAAATATTAAATTGAAACAAAATAAGTAACTAAATTCATAGTTTACCTCGATGTCAATCAGGATCATGTCCAAAAAATAAATTTCTTGTTCGTCATTCCTTTTACAATGAGTCCACATTCGAACAACTTGGGTGTTGATTGACCATGAGTGTAAGGCTGGATGTATGTCTTTGACTTTGATTTGTTTCAGTTGAGAAAACCCATTCTCCCTAACAATGAATCATCAAACTCAGAGAATGGCACTAATAAGAAATATACAACATAAAGATTTGAAAATTTTTTGCTCTAGATTCACAACTGAAAACCACTATCTATTGTAGTTATCAGTTTTGTAATTATTACATTTTTGCATTTAAATTAAGATTTATCATCAAAACTACATATTAAAAATTATTAGCAATCCTTTATTTATCTCCTTTATTGGTGCGTCAGTCAACATGATGGCTACCTTTCCACGCAATTTTTTTTCTTACGATAAGTATAAATTGTTTCATCAATTATAATTAAATATTTTTTAATAAATAATAAATAATTTTTCATTTTTAGAACTATGTTTATAATCTTTGGTATTTAAATTTGAATTGTATACAAAATATACATAATAAAACAAAAAAAAAGGCACGATAACAATTTCATCTTAGCTTTATTATTAAATTTAATAACAAATTATGTTAATTATTAAATTCTATCTAAATTGGCTTGATAAATATGTTTGCTTCATTATTAAATATATTCATAATTTAAACCTTTTTTTACCGAGTTATTATTGACTAATACAAACTACTTTTCTTTAGTGGGTTATCCAATTCTATATTCTAAAATATATCAATGTCTGTCAAAACAAATTAAACTTTAAAAAAAGCTTAAGATTTATATATTTTTGCATTATTTGGGTTTATTGAGAAAAAAAAAAGTAAGCTTATGAGTAAAAATTTATGGAATATAAGTAAATATAAAAAAAAAGTTGTGGCTGGTTTGATAGCTATGTAAAAAAAATTATATCCAAATGTTTAACTAAGTATAATAATGCCAAAAAAAAAAAAACATAAACAGGTTGAAGTCCAGCTTCATAACGAAAACCAACAAACCAGTGTATAAGATATATCGATACTCAACTAATGAAGCAAAATAGAACGGTCCTCAAATTTTACACATGATCTCAAATATGAAGCTGTTGTGATCAGCATTAATAATACCAAGGTAAACTATATCTTCATGAGTAATTGCTATTTTAATTAACTTGCCAACATAAATACCCCTCAGAGCAGAACCAAATGTTTAACTAATCTAATAACAACAAAAAACCATCGTAAGTAACCTAAAGTGCAAAAGATAAGCAAAATAAAGATATTCATCATCCATAACAAACATCAATACATAGCTAAGGTTCAAAATGCAACTTTGGTACCCTGAATTCATAAAACTAAGGAACTATCTTCCTAACATCAGCTATGTTCTCTGACTCATTCTCAAACTCAAACACCAGTTCATCCCCCTCTTCAAACGCATGTCTGGTACAAAAAGCCTTCCAACCCTCACCAATCTTGAATGATTTCCTTAGACGAGAACGTTGTTTAATTAATAGCCTGCATAGGTTGATCTTTCCACGAATATCAAGCATAATAGTCTGGAATCGTTTAGACTTTAGAAAATCAGCAAATTCACAATCCAAATTCTGGCAAACCAACATAAAAAAATCAATTAAAATAACATATAACATATGTTTACAAATATATTTATTGTTTTTTTAGGGGCAGGGACCACACTGACCAATTGACTACCATGTGCCTTGTAGTGTGACAGCTTCACTTTGAAGGACTTTTGGATTGTTCATTCACTCTATATATGCCTTTGTCCTTTACAGAACGGCTTCGGGATTGTGGGGGTGGGGCATTTGGTTTAGTAAAATACTCAATCTGAAAAGTTGAGTCTCCTATATACCTAAAGTAGACAGCATGCTGAACGGTCAACTTATAAAATTCTTTTAGTTGCTTCCAACCATTTGTGATTAGGGCTTCATTTCACCTTTTTTCACATCGCACGACAAGCTGGTGACCCTTTCCATGTATCAAAGTCCATGTATCAGCTAGTTCATGGCCAAAATTCATGAAAAAAGAATCACAAACCTTGGCGTGGTCCTGTTGCAAAACAATAAAAGTAAAAAATGGGTCCCCATAAAATGAAACTCTTCATCCTTATCTACATTAATATGGAAAATAGAGCATATTAGTACCTGAACTTAGTCGAGAAAAGAAACAAACCCACCCAAGGTAACTTTCTCCAAAATGACTTTTGGATTCTCCATTCCTAAGTGTGTTGTGGCCAGTGTCGAAAACAAAAGCAGAACTAGTGGTATATAAGGACTTTAAAGCTGTTTTGAGAATATAAAAGGTTACAACTTAAAATCCTTTATTTAACATATCCCTATGCCAATAATGTTTGACATCCTAACGCGTAGCTTGGTAATTGAACTTTTCACCATTCCTTTGTTACCGAAGTAAAAAATGATAAATTATTTTTGGGCTTTTATTAAAATGATAAATTATGTTTGGGCTTTTAACTTGTACAATGCAGAAGTGGGTGGAACCAATATAATTGTAATTCATAAAAAAAAAAAATCAATTTTTTTCATACTTTTTGTAAGTAAATTAATAAAATAAAATTAAACAAAGGTATAAAGACCTTTCAAAAAAGGTTTATATTGTAGGAATAGGCCATTTTTGGCAAGAATTTACAATTTAGTTCCTTACACCAAAGTTTGTAAATTAATGTTTCACATAGACAACATGACAGTCAATATCATTGACTTATATTGGTAAAGATTTTTAATTAAATTATATATAGTATGATTGAGTTATATTGTTCAAGTTTTTAAAAGATAAAGAAATAAAGAATAAAGAAATAAATAAATAAGGAAATATAAAAATACGTGACCAATATCTAACAAAAGTGGAAAATACCTGAACTTAAAAACAGTCTTCCAATCAAAAGTGGCCTTAATTAAAACAGTCTAGCACATGATAGTAAATACTACAGTCTTCCAATCAAAAGTAGCCTTAACTAAAGCAGTCTAGCACATGATAGTAAATACTACAGTCTTCCAATCAAAAGTGGCCTTAACTAAAACAGTCTAGCTCATTAAAAGAGTGACTTAAAAACATCAAAAAAAAAAAAAAAAAGGTCAACCATCATAAACAAAATTAAAGCTTCTCAATCTTGATTTTCTTCCTCAAACCCTTCAGTGGAACATCAAGGTCTAGCTGGCTTTTTCCAGGCACACACTGTGTACTAAGAGCAGCTTCAATTTTGGCTTTTGGTGCCTCAGGATGTGGTTCATTCAGTTTAATGCCACATGAAGTTCCAATAGGAGTTACATCCTGAGATGCAAATCTAGTTCCAGTAGGAGAAAAAAGTTCTGTAGAATCAGTTTGGGCTTCATCAAATTGTTCCTTATCTTGAGAGTCAAACCCAATCAAACTCCCTCCTTGGTTTGGACTTGCCAAGTTAGCCTTCAAAGGAGTAAAGTCCTGTGAATCCTTTGACAGATCTGTTGTTTGTATTTCATCCATTTGAGAATCATTTTCATTATCCACACCAACAACAGAAAACTTAGGCATTAAGTCCAAAGACAACAACAAAAATACAGTTAGATATAGATGTCATCATACAAACATATAAACATGAGATAAATTAAATAAATTCTTATTTTTTTTACATAATAATCAACTGTAAATTTCAAACCTGAGCAAAATCCATGGATTGAACATCCATGTTGGCTTCAATAGATGTAGCCAAATATTCCTTAAACCTTTTCATAATCAACACATCATTACAAATCTTCTTAACTCTAAAAGATTGTTCAAATTTTGAGCTGGTACCATTTCTAAAATCTACTTTAAAAATAAAGCTTTTGCCTTCCAAGTCAGAAATTTCTTTGGGAAGTCCTCGACTGTTTCCTTTCTACAGATACAGTTTCAGAAATACTGTTATTGGCTATTGTTATAATGTAAAATAAAAAATTATCATAAACAGTGTTTCATATGGTCTAAAATAAATGTTAAATAACTACCTTCTCTTGCTCTTCATACATGTCAGTACATGATTTGTTAATTAGCATGGTAGCATCACTGTCAAAAATCACAAAAGTTGCAGAATCAGTATGATCAGTGACCCTGACCTTGATCCTATACCTAATATGCAACATTTTAAAATAAGAATTACATATATGCTTTATTTGATTTTATGAAAACAGAACATGGAAAAAAAAAAACCTTACAACCACCTTGACAACATGCCTTTCACACTTTTCACAAAACCACATTTGAGAGTCTGGATAAACAAACTTATTGCAGAGAGAGGCGGTATAAAACCAATCTTCATCTTCCATTATGTTGTTGACAGTAGCAAAAAATGCATACGAAGACTCCTTTGTTTGACACAAAAAGATAAAAGAACTGAATCAATAAGAGTAGCCAAATAATTAATTGATGTCTAAAAAATAAAACAAACTATAAAGCAATTGGACCTCTTTGCAATCTTTAAGACCCTCAATGGTTTTTGTTGTTGTCAGTTCAAGAAAATCTTCTTCCATACTAACTTTTCCTGAATCTGTCAATTTGCTAAGACCTTGAGATGGTGACTCCATATTGTCAAGCATCCTTTTAGCAAGCTTCATCACATCCTCACATTTTGGTTTAAAAATTAACTTTGTACAGAGCATACAATTATGAAGATGTATCTTGTCTACATAAGCAAAATGGCAATATCTAATCAATTAATCTTGTACTTATAAAGTATAAAGTATTAATATAACATGCAATAAATAAATATACCTTGAAAGCATTTCACTTTCACTAAATGGACAATTACAACAGTGCTATTCACATCTCCAGAAGCAAGGAAAGTGTTCAGTTCGTCTACATAATTCTAGAATAGAGTACACTCTATCTTATCCCTGTTGTCAAATATGTATGTTTAATGTATGTTTAATAATAATGTTAAATATATAATATATCATATAGTTTGATTAAAGGGATACAAAAGTTTACCCATCAGCTTCTACACAAATAACATTCATTTTAGTGTTGCTTCCATTCTTAGAGAACTGTCTCTCAGTTCCCACACCTATAAGGACGCCCATGACATCTACTCACGTTTGAACACATTTGAAAAAATTAATCAGTAAAGAACAATTTGAAAAAAAAAACTATAAACATTGAAAAAAAAATTAAACCTACCCATTAAGTAATCATCATCCCATTCACCACCAATAATCTTACGAATAGAGACAAAGTCATAGTTTTTTTCGGGTACCAAAGCTTTATCCAACTCTTCTATTTTAGTATTCAAATTGAAGTTAATCTTGTACTTATGAGTGGATGTTCTAAAAGTACCACTATTTTCAGCCACATCAAATGTTCGAATGAAGTATACACTGCCTTCTCGTAAATCTTTCTAAAATTTGTAAATGACCATCTTTCTGAGAGAAGCGTGGATTCGAACTCCCTACAACAAAGTCAAAATCAAAATTGATCAGTTTAAAATTTACAATAAAGAACAATAAGTTACAAAAACATACTGATGAAACTAACCTTTGAATCCACCGGCAACAATTCAATTGAGAAAGGTATCTTTGACTTTCCCATTCTTATTGTGATTTTCATAATGTATGATTAGTGCTTGATAAATACCACAAGAGCAAATTAAATTTAAGTTCATGATATGTATAAAAGAATTTAATAAATAGATTGTTTTTGTTGTGTGCCATAGTGTTATTGATAATTTTTCATGGGTGTTGGGCTTAGATTATGAGTCTCATGTCTTTTAGACCATGTAAGTGAGCTTCATGTTGTAGAAAAGGGTGTGTGTTTAGTGGTGGCATAGGAGCAGATAGTAAAAATTCAAGACACCCAAGCTTTTAAAACGTGGGAAAGCTTCCCATTCTCTCATTTCCTTCATTTCTTTCGTTCCTTTCTTCCTCTTCGAGCCTCTCTTCCCTCTTTAGTAGAAATGGGATTTCCACACTCTTGGTGAGTTGATCCTCATTCTCTAAAGCTTCTTTATTTGTTATTGTGTTGGTAAGCACCCCTCTTCTTCTCCTTTGGTCTCTAAGTTCAGTTTCCTTCTCCCACCAAGTAGTCATGAAATGGGTTTCATGTAGAATCTTGGTTGGTGGGTTAAATTTTGATTTGAGCTTAGTTTCTTGTTGGTTAGATCCTCTTCTAGTTGAACTAGTAGCAAGAATTTGGAAAAGGTCTCTCTAGGGGTTTCAAGATCCTTCTTTTGAATTCTTCATCAAGAAAAATCTCAAAGTTTTGGGTAAGGGAAGCTTGCTCTTTTCTTCTTTGTGTTAATTTGTGATGTGTTGGAATGATTCTTAATCTCATGTATGGATAAAGTGGTTTTGAGTTGGGTTTGGGGATGGGAAATAAAATGGGTTGAAAAATGAGTGTTATGAAGTTTTGAATCATTTTAATCGATTACACCATGTGGTAATCGGTTAAAATGAGCTACAAGGGTTGGGTTTTGGGCGTTGGGTCTATTTTAATCGATTACATATGTTTGTAATTGGTTAATTCGAGTCCCAGTGTGTGTTTTATTGATTCTGGGTCAGCTGTAATCAATTACATAGAGAATGTAATCTATTACATCGAAAGTGTAATATGTTACATCAAGAATGTAATCTGTTACAACAGCCAAAACTCAAATTCTTTTTAGAGTGAGAAACTGGAAAAATGATCTTCATGAAAGTGGTAAATAACCTTTTAATTTCAAATGAGAACTTAAGATGATCCTAAATGCTTTGAAAGTAAAATCAATATTTCTTATGGATGTTTTCTAAAATGAACAAGAGTATGGCTTATGCTTGTTATTATATTGATGATGAGATGATTATATAGTTGATTGAGATGCTTATAATTATTGTGGTGAATATTATTCGTTGTTGAGAATATCATATCCTTGATGAGATGATGATGATGAATGATAATCTTGTAATGTAATTGTCCCTATATGTTGGAGGGTTAGCTATGTACTTTGGGAAGGTTTTTGTATTGGAAAATGGTATACTTGGGAGGGTGAGTTTCATGCCTGAGCTCCGGCCCATTAAAATGACTCGGCGGTCTCGCCTAGTAGGATATCTTCCCAAGTACCACTCCTATGTTTTGACTCCGAATGGCGTGTTGGAGTGTTGAGAACTACTTCCCAAAAGGTTTAGTGACCCTTTTAGTGTATATGGGATGGATTGTTGTCATGGTTGAGGATTGTGGATTGTTAAGATGTATTTGGACCCTTAAGTCAGGCCATTGGAGATGGCGGGTACAGAGATGCCGTATCTAAGACTGAAAGGGGTTCCAAATATGTTTTGCCACTGGAATATGGTGGGTGCATAGAAATATTCCAAATGTTGTATTTGCACATTGGTGCGTAGGTATGCACAATTGGTGCACAGGCATATGAGTAGGCACATAAGTTGAGGGTTCTTGGTGGGCTCTCAACCTAGTGCCGGAGGTTTTCATGGAGGCTAATGGTGGGCCTATAGAATAGACAGTTGGGCGAATCCCTATAGATGTAAGGTTTTTTAAACCTTATAGAGGTAAGCCAATATCCACACTTGTCTATATTCGATAAAAGCACACTTCCTCCGTAGGGTCAGCCCAAGAGACTCCCTGAATGGTCAGATAGTGCGACTATGTTAGGGGATGGGGCTTTGGGGGACCGCTCATATGATGTTGAAACTCCATGGAGTATAGTTAGTGTTTGATGGTTGAGGTTGTCTAGTGGTTATGATGTACATTAGTTATGCTTGTGTTGTGATGAGGACTGTGATAGTAAAGGTTCACATGTGATATATAATGTTGATGATTCATGATGAGCAGTGGTGATGGATTTATGATGATAATGTTAGTTGAGAATTTATACTGTGATTTTGATGTATATACATCTATTAAGTTGAGCTTTGATGTTGTGGTCTGATGGTGTTTATTAATGAACAATGCGAGATAACTTTTATATAAACCGAGTTTTGGATAAAGATTACTAGCTATTATGTAATATATTTTCAAAGTATGTAAAGTTTAGTTTTCTTCCTTTTTCCTTATTTGGAATCTATTTATTTGTATATGTATGGTTTTGTTTTGGTGAGCTTACCCTTGCGTGTGGCACATGTGGTTGTGACTGTGATGATCTTGAACTACGCGTTCAGGGGAGCAGACTTCTAGGAGGCTGCATTCTCTTGAGAAGTATTGGAGTTGGATCATCCCTTTCGGAAGCACAGTGGATAGACTTGCATGGACGTAGAGATATTTGTTCTCTGTTTATGATGTTTTACATCTTTATATAGGTATAAAGATGATCAGCTTAGGTTTACCTTATATGTAGCTTTCAAGAGTTTTATGTTTTTAAGGACATATCTCCTTTTAAAATGTTGGAATTTCATGAGACACTAAGTTTTGATCTAGTTATGTTTTGTAAATGCATGATTATTATCGTAATTTTTGAAACTCTATTTGTAATTATGGAATCGCAAAAAGTTCATACATTACTTTCATAAATAAATTTAAGAGAAGAGTTTCAAAAGAAATGAAATGAAATTTCTATCTTCTTTAGTTATGTAACGAAGGTGGGTCGTTACATGCAGCAGAATTGTACAAGTTAAAATTGCTCTGGCAAGCGTCGGTGTGAGGAAGATGTATACGGGAATCTGAATAGGAAGAGAAATAAAGAAAAGCATGTGCTACTGGTTTTAAGTGAGTTTTAATCTGAGCAATTGATTTTTTTTAATTATGATCTAAGGGCTATTAATAAATGTTCTTATTTCTCATTATAAGGAGTGTTCTCATTTGAAACAACTTATTGGTGGCTTGATTTTGAATACCAAAATATCATATTGATTTAAGTTATCATTCTTATGTTAAAACAAATAAATAAAATAAAAAAACTCAAATAAGAAACTTGTCCTGAATTAAGCTCGTGGTTGTCATAGTATTGTTATCGATACTAATACCTCTCTTGTTAATTAGATGGAACATATCATAAGTAATTTTTTACTTCCAGTACTTGGGAAGTATTGCATATTAAATATGAGTATCTGAATTACATACTATGATGGATGAAAATCCATATAAAGGTGCAGGTTTAATTAAAAAAAAAATTGACTATAAGAATAATAATGCAATCAAAGATCTGAAACAGGATAACCATGTTTTGGATAAAGGATAACCAAGTTCCCAATTTGGTTTTTACTAGTAAATTATTTCTATTAATGTTAACATCACTAATACATTGCAATAAAAAAAAACATCACTAATACAAAACTTTACGTAGAATGCTTCCAGATAATTTGTTTTTTTTTTATATTTAATAATCTTTTGTACAACATAAAGTTAGTTAAGGAAAATCAAAACTTTAGTGTTATTGATATATTGTAACATGGAAAATTGAAAATGCATATGACAAATGGAATGAACAAAACTTAATACAGAAAGGAACGAAGTGAATCGAAGTTTCTCTTAAATCAATGTGTTGTTATCCAAAATATTAAAAAATAAATAAAATTGATCAAGGCTTAAAGCCATTCAGAATTATAGAGGTGTGGTTTAATTTCAATACAACAATTTTATAAAGAAATAGCATGATACTTGAGAAGCTAGAGTAGAAACAGACATTCAAGCATATCATGCAAAGGCAACAGTTAATCAGGTGCTAGAATTAAAACTTAAAAATGTTTAAAATGAGTCCAATCACAACTATATAATATGCTACAAGAGTATATATAGATTAAAACCTTAGCTTTGTCAGGCATATGCTCTCCACTCTCCATGGACCACACTAGATCAAACTGGCTAATTAAGGAATGGTTGTTCTAGAGCATTAGGAACCTGAAACGAAACCTGCAATCACATAAACATGAAAGCAAATATTATATATTTATATTATATTATATTAGCTGCATGTGCATAGATTCCATATTAGTTATTAAGAACATTTAATGTTCTTAATAACTTCTATAGAATTTTTAATAATTTCTTTACAAAGAACAAACTAGAGTTAATTTCATATTGCCGCACTCGCAAGAAAAAATTGGATAGAGAAGGTGTGTATGGCATTTCAGGGGAACTAGACCAGTAGACTCCTAGAGTTAATGATTGAAAGTGAAAAATGCCACTGCCATGGTAGCCAGTGGAACAGAGATGTTGTCATCTACTACCTTAGTAATGGGAAGGGACTCCACCAATGTTGCCACAAAAGAAATAAAAGCAACTCTGGGCACAGTGCTTGCCAAATCCAACATTGGACATGTCCTAGAACTGAATATTAATATAGCATCCTACATGCAACAATAGTATCAAAAGCATCAGTGTCAATTTCCTAATGAGTAAAAGGAAAAGTTGAGTTGAAAAGTTGGATAAGATTGTAACACACCCAATTGAAACCAAGAATCGAAAGACAAGCATAGATATGCTACCAGCCCAACTCTTACGTTGATTGTAAGGAATCTTCATGGACCCATATCTTCTACCAATGATATCAGTTATACCTGCAAAACCATCAAGTTCAATGTTGAATAAACAAAGCAAAAAAATCATCAATTAGATAGAAATATAGATGAAAATGTACTTATTCTATTACCATTCCCTACACACATCATTGCCAAGGAGACCACACCAATTGGAGACTCACGCCAGAACACAAGAGCATATAAAATCAATATCAAGCATGAATGAACATTTAATGCCTAGACAAACCAAATTTGCAGTTTTTGAATGGAACACCCCCATGACCATGAGCAAATAAAACCAAAACAAGTGACAAAAAAGAAGTAAGTCCACCCCGTTTTGCTCTTCTAAAACAAAAGCTCACAAAAGTTGATTACTTTTTTTAGCATAAGTTGGCAATTTATAAGGCATCTGTAAAGGCAAAAATCACAATAAAGGGGGGTTGAATTGTGATTTATAAAAATTTTTGCAAACTTTTTATAAACAACATGTAACCTCTGTTGAACAAAAAGATCGTTTTTGAAGAAAACTTTTTATCAGACGATAATACACAGATGAAAGCCATTTTTAAGAAAATAGATTTAAATCACAAGACAAAGTCAGTTCTAGCAGTTATAAGCAATAAGAGAGCAAGAAAGATAACACATGATTTTATATTGGTTCATCTCACCTCGAGACTACGTCCAGTTCTTAGTAAACCACCAAGTTCCACTAACTTTCACAAGTTACAAGTATTATTCACTACCACTTCTAGCTCACCCAAGTAGTTTTTCACACTTAGCCTCTCCAAGCTAAAAACCCAAGTATTCTTTACTACCAAGCCACTTCTGGCTCTAAAACAAATCACAAGATTTATTTTTATGTAAGGGGTGCACAAACTTTTTATTTATCATCTTACAGACGGATATACAAGGTTAAGAGCTAAGTCTTTTTCTCTCAGGATATGCAAGGTGATTTGAGAGCTTTTACAAAGAAAATTTTTTACAAGAGAAAGAATGAAGGCTTGGAAGAATGCTTGAATTTTGAATTCAGTTTGTGTGTTGTATGTGCAACACCTCAAATCTTCTTCTATATATAGACTTACTAAGGAAGTAACCGTTGTCTCTAAACGGTCTTCTTTCTTGCGTCTGACCATCGTCTGAAGGAAGTTGGTTGAGGGGCATTTAATGCACCAACTAGTCATTCTGAGCTGATAAAGCATTATGCATATCTTTCTTGAGAAATTCTCCATATCCTTCTATTGCAGTGGTCATATCGCTTGCTCAGACAAGTACTCAATGCTAGCTGTAGTGCGTCTTTTGAGATGAGGGGAACTTCTGATACTTTGACTCTTCTTTCTGTTTCCCTTTATGCATTTCGACAGATCCTAGGAGGATGTTTTATGAACATTCCCTGCAAAATAGATTACAAAGCGATAATGCATTTACTATGCCTATAAATGCTTATTCAGACTTCAGTGCATGTCTACATATCATCTGTATCTTACAGACACAAATCCAACATTTTCGTCTGTCTACATTTTTAAGATGCAATCTTTTTACTTAATATTTGTTTTGCATCAAATGAAAATAATTGAGGGTCTAGATTCGTCTTATGACTCAACAGTATCAACAAGTTTGCAATGGCATCGCAAATTTGTATTATAACTACACACAAGTTTCAACTTATGCCGATCAAATAAATTCTTTTCTACATTTGAAGAGTGGAAACTTAATTGAAATATAAAAATCAGCTCTGAAAAGTTTAAAATCATAAGCTTTGATTTGAAAATACTTTTGCAAGATGGGGAAACAAGCAGACAGTAAAATAACAAGTCAATCTTAAGATACTTCCCCAAAAACCATACTGTAAAGAACTGATAAAGAAGATAAAAGTACTAGGGAATTGCAGGAAGAAATTAGAAGAATGAATGTTATTCTCTCAATATCCAAAAGGCCCAATGAAAGAAAGAGTATACAACTACCCAGGACTTCAAGAGCCTGGTCTCTCCCCTAAATTTGTTTCAACTCACCTCCAAACTCCTAATTACATCTGATGGCCCCTATTTATAACACTTTTACTATCTTTTACAATATTGATATACTACTAGGACTGACCCCCCATCTAATTACACATTAATAAGATTGGGCCCATCTAATTTGGGCCTATTCCTTATCCTTCTAGTGTATACACTTTTAATTGGGGGTCTAACAATACTCCTCCAAGAGATTCACCTTCTCCTCAAGGTGAAAGTCAGGAAATGTTGTTGTATGACAATGAATAACTCCCAAGAATCTTCATAAGTGGGTAGATCATGCCAACATATGAGGACCTCCAGTTCTCTTGATGAGTTGTTGCGGGCAGCTAAGACCGATTATGAGGTAACTTGGAGTTCCATATCTACAGTCAATGCAGAAGGAAGAGGTTGAACCACTGATGGAGGTGTGACTGCTCTTTTTAACAAGGATACATGGAAAACTGGGCGAATAGAATAGTCTATTGGAAGCTGTAACTGATATGCTACTGCACCTATTTTCTTTAGAATCTAGTAAGGACCATAAAATCTAGGGCTAATTTTTCATATCTCTTCCTTGCTAAGGTTTTCATTCAATAAGGGTGTAACTTGAGGTACACCCAATCTCCCTCTGTAAACTGCACCTCTCTCCTCTTTTTATCAGCTTGAGCCTTTATACGGTCTTGAGCTCTCAGTAAATTAGCTCTCTGCTCTTGAAAAATAGCATCTCTGTCTTCAAACAACTTGTTAACTTCTTCTTCCTTTGATGTTGGCATTAGTCCCTTAAAGATAAAAGGTGGATCTCTGCCATAAAGTTCCTTGAAGGGTGTAAGTTTCGTGGAGCCACTATAGTTAGTGTTAAACCAAAATTCAGCCCAAGCCAACCATTTCTTCCACTGTTTTGGTTTAACACCAGAAAGACACCACAAGTATGTCTCCAAACATTTGTTGGCAGCCTCTATTTGCCCATCCAATTGAGGATGATAGGCCAAACTAAACTTCAACTTGGTATCGGCTTGACGAAATAACTCGGTCCAAAAATGGCTGAGGAATATTTTAACCTGGTCAGAAACAATAGTGGAAGGAAAACCGTTCAACCGCACTACCTCTTGGATGAAGTATTCTGCTACCTCTCTAGCTGTAAATGAGTGGCTAAGGGGAATAAATGAGCATACTTGGTTAAACGATCCACCACAACAAGGATGGTGTCTTTACCCTCTGATTTAGGAAGACCTTCAATAAAATCTAATGAAATGTCACTCCCAACCTATAAGGGTATTTGGTAACGGCTACAATAAACCTGCGGGAGATAATGATTCATGCTTATTTCGTTGACATGTATCACAGGTTTCCACAAAACCCTGGATATCCTTCTTCATCCCCTCCCAATATACCAACCTAGCTAGTCTTTGATCAGTTCTAAAGAAGCCGGAGTGACCACCCAATCCTGAGTTATGAAAATCAGCTAAGAGCAGTGGAATCCTAGCTGAAGTTCTTGGTAGCACCAGTATATTCTTATACAACAATTTATTACCTTGTAAGGTGTAGTCTGGATGAGACTCTGAATTCACCATTAAATCCTAAACAATGACTCTTAATTAGTCATGTTGTTGAATTTCAATCATCCAGTCATCAACCTCACCAACATTAGAGGCAGAGATAGCAGCATAAGTCATTCTCCTAGATAGTGCATCAGCTGCTCCAATTTCACATCTAGGTTTATATCTAATTTCAAAATCAAAACCCAATAATTTTGATGTCCATTTGAACTGTTCTTCCCCCATCAAATGCTGATCAGTAAAGAACTTCAAACTACGCTTATCAGTATGAATAATAAAATGTTTTCCCAAAAGATAATGCCTCCACTTCTGGATTGCCACCACTATAGCCATAAATTCTCTCTCAAACTGATTTGAGTTTATTTCTTTCTGATAGAGCTTGACTTAGAAAGGCTATTGGTCTCCCCTCTTGTAGCAACACTAGTCCTAATCCTTTGTTGGATGCATCTGTTTCTAGAGTAAAGATCTTTGAAAAGTCAGGGACTACCAAAATAGGTAGTTGGGCCATGACCTCCTCCAAATTGTCAAAAGCTGACTGAGCTTCTTCATTCCAATGAAAATTTTCCCTTTTTAATAATAGTGTCAATGGCTTAACAATCTTGCCATAATCCCGAACAAATCTATGGTAGTACCCTGTGAGACCAAGAAATCCTCTCAACCCTTTTGCATCCTTGGGTACAGGCCAGGCAACCATTACTTCCAGCTTCTTAGGGTTTGTAGATACTCCTTTTGCTGAGATGATACGACCCAAGTCTTTTAACTTCTCTTGGGCAAAACTGCATTTCTTCTTATTTGCCACCAAGCTAGCCTCTCTTAAAGTTGGAAGAACCATGCGTAATTGTTTCTCATGGTCCTCCACATTGGGGCTGTATATTAAGATATCATCAAAGAAAACCAACACAAATTTACGAAGGAAAGGCTTTAATACCTCATGCATCAATGCTTGAAAGGTTGAAGGTGCATTTGTCAACCCAAAGGGCATTATTAGAAATTCATAATGCCCTTCATGAGTGCGAAAAGCTGTCTTATGTACATCCTCCTCTCTCATGTGGATTTGATGATAGCCAGATTTGAGATCCAACTTAGAAAAAATAATGGCAGCACATAGGAAACTTATTTGGCACCGTGATCTTGTTAAGGGCCCGATAATCGACACATAACCGCCACCCTCTATCCTTTTTCTTCACCAAAATCAAAAGGCTTGAGTATGGACTAATATTGGGTCTAATAATTCCAGCCATTAACATGTCATTAATCATCTTCTCCATCTCATTTTTCTGATAATGAGGATACCTATAAGGTCTTGGATTTGGGATCATTGCTCCTTCCTTGAGGAAAATAGCATGATCGTGCTTTCCATGGGGAGGTAACCCTGCAGCTCCTGAAAGGCATCTTGATACTCTATTAATATCACTTCCATAGTTGGAGCAATTCTCTCCTCCTTGTTCTGCTCTCTAGATAAATCAACGCAAGCCAAATAAAACCCCATTCCCCCATCTTGCCAGGACTTTAGGACTAATTTGAAGGATGTCGTGGTTCTGGTTAGTGAGGGGTCTCCCTTCAGCACCATTATGGCCCATTTCTTCAGAATTATGAGTGTGAGATCATTAAAATTCACCTTGATCTCTCCCAAGCTTGATAACCACTCCATGCCCAATACCATCCCAGCACCTCCCAAATCAAAAATAAAGAATTCTTGCTATATTTCCTAGCCTTGCATCCTTAAAGTCAGATTAGGACATTTACCTTTTCCTTGTATCTTCCTGCCATTACCTACCTCCACATAATAAGGGGATGTCTCTACAATTTCTAAATTCCTATCCATAGCTAATTTTGTGCAGAGAAAATTGTGGGATGCCCCACAATCAATCAAGACCAAAACTAGCCGCCCTTATACTCCTCCCTATACTTTGATGGATCATGTAGGTGTGAGACCACTCATACTCATCATGGATAACTGCAGTGCTTGGTCCTTGTCCCTTTTTTTGGACCCCTCTTCTTCATCTTCTGATTCTGTCCCAACCTCTTCAAGTATCATGACCTGATACTATTTGTTCTTGTATATGTGATTGGGGCCAAACTTCTCGTCACATGTGAAGCATAGTCCTTTCCTCTTCTTTTCTTGTTTCTCGTCTTCTGTTAACCATCGAAAATTGCCCTTCTTCTCATTGAAGTAAATGGCTTAACTCTCTCTCCTATTTCCTTCGCATTCGAGGTCTAAAACAGTGGTCGTGATTCACTTTTGATTTCTCTATCTACAGTCACCATTTTTCCCCAAGCTGGCTGTCTTATCCTATATATTTTAGGGGGAGCAACACTTGCAAGGTTTTGTAATGCTCTATTCTTCTCATCTATCCTCTATGCCAAATCCATCATCTCTTGAATGGACTGTACTTGGTGTAATCGCAACTCTGTTCGAATATCCTCTCTCAACCCATTCAAAATGATCCCCTTAAAGAACTCAAGATCAGTTCCTTGGAGGGGGTTAGCATAAAGCTCAAACTGTTCCTTGTATTCGTCTACTGAATCTGTTTGCCTTAATCCCAGTAACGATTCAAAAGGGTTCATTATCATTTCTGGCTGAAATCTACTTACAACTACTGCCTTAAATTCTGCCCAAGATGGGTTCGGATTACAAAACCCCACCAACGAAACCAAGAAAGGGCATTTCCCTCTGTTGCAACCATCTCCACATTCAATTTCTCATTTTCCAAGCCCTTTGAGTTAGAAATACCTTTCAACACGAAGGACCCACCCATAAGCATCATCACCAGAAAATAGAGGAATCTTAAGTCTGCGCCACGTTTCATCTCCAAGATTGGCATCAATTTTGTGCCCAAGAACAGAACCATTATCTCCATTTGTTTGTACATCTTCATGATCCTTCCTCCATTGTTTTTTGCTATTTACACTTGACCCATTCGAAGAATTCTTCTCTGTAATTTGCTATGATAACCTTTCTAACATATCTTCGATCTTTTTCATGCGACTTTCTCTTAGCTCTTGATCCCTCTTGGCTTTTTCTCGATCTTCATCTTGTTTCTGAATCCATCTTTCAAACCCGGCTCTGTCCCTCTGTTCTTGAAAATGATCTTCTTAGTTTTGTTTCATCAACATCTCCAAGTTGTGTTTGAATTTGTCCATGCGTGTCTCCATTCTTGTACTAACCATAAAGAACTCCCTGGTTGGGAGTTTCTTGGCAATGGAACCAGTTGTAAAGAACTGATAAAGAAGATAAAAGTACTAGGGAGTTGCAGCAAGAAATTAGAAGAATGAATGTTATTCCCTCAATCTCCAAAAGGCCTAATGAAAGAAAAATTATACAACTGCCCAGGACTTCGAGAGCCTAGTCTCTCCCCTAAATCTGTTTCAACTCACCTCCAAACTCCTAATTACCTCTGATGCCCCCCTATTTATAACAATTTTACTATGTCTTACAATTCTGATATACTATAAGGACTGGACCCCATCTAATTACATAATAACAGGACTGGGCCCATCTAATTTGGGCTTATTCCTTATCCTTCTACTGTACACACTTTTAATTGAGGGTCTAACACATACCTGAAAGTAGAAAGCCATCCACATACCAATCTGATTGTTATAATAAATAACAGTTGCATCCTCCAAGGTCACTCTGCTGTACATACCAATTGTGTTGTCCAAGCTGCATCAAGAGATATAAAGCCCATCCAGTCAAAATCATAATAAGGTAAAAACCAGGTCCAATACAGTTGGATAATTAATAATGTTTTGGAAACAAGTTATCAAGCACTTTTATAATTGGTGAATAATGAAAAACAAAAGACCACAATACCACACAAGTAAGCATACCTACAATAAACCATATTTTCAGTATTGAAAAGTAGTAATTTTTAGAATGGGAGAAACTCCACACCTTGTAGTTGCCAGACTACATCCAGAAAGACAGAAATAATTTCACAATTGTGCTGAAAGTAATTTCCCCACTTCTCAAGATCTTGAACCAAGAGTAAATAACATAAGCAACACATAATATCATATCTTAGAGTAATTGTTAATTAAAAATTAGTTAAATCCCCTACACTACACTAAGGGTTTGGAAATTTGAATATTACATAAATTGAAAGAAACAATTCACCTACAAAGGTGTCATTAAAGAAACCAATTTTGCACTGCAGAATCAGCACCCTCCTTATTAATTCTCTCTTGTAGAATATGTAATTGGTTCACAAGATCCCTCTTGTGCTAATTATTTAGACAAAAAATAAAAAGGAAATTCAACAGCAAAGCCAAATAAATCTACATATCAAAATTTAAAAGAGTAAAGAGTTAAGAATAAGTCAAAAGAGTAAGGGAAATAGAGGTACCTCGTTGCTGAACAGTATTGAAACATAATTAAAGAAAACCCTAACCAAATTGAAACATAATTAAAGAAAACCCTAACCAAATTGATTGAAAGAGAGGTACCTCGTTCAATTAAGCATGTCCGCCCATGTCATCATTCGACCTTTCTGTGCATCGCACCTTCTGCTCATCACACCGCTGAGCATGTTTCGCACGAAAATGGGTTTCATATCTCAAATATGGAAAGAGTTTGAGAAATCTCAGATCTCATATCTCATTTTGCACATCTTATATCTTGAAATGGATTCAAATCCCTCAAATCTCATATCCCATTTTGCAGTTCTCGGAGAGCAGAGTAATGAGAGAAATCGAAGTCGAAACAGAAGGTTGTGGTGGTGGTTGGAGGAGAGGCTTTGGAGGCGGGGCTTGTGGTGGTGATGGTAAAGGTGAGGCTTTGGGTGTGGCGTTGGGGGAACCAGAGGAAACTTGACCGAGAACAGAGTGAGAGGGTTCACAAATGGTAGTAATGTCTATGTGGTTTAGGGTTAGGTGAGAGTGAGAGCGCGAGGTAGAGAGGAAAGAAGTGAGACTGCGAGGCAGATACGGTTGGGTGCAAGAGAGAGTTTGAATGCAAGTTGAGTTAGAAAAATCATTCACTACATCAGTTATGAGATATAACCAATGTTAACTACAACTAATAACATCAATTATCTGTTAATCTATGTTAACAACGATCATTTATTTACAAAAATGTCACCATGCATTTTTTAACATCAGTTTTCATATAACCGATGTCAATTAGACGATGTTAAATGTATATTTTGTAGTAGTGCATGATGGCAGCATGGGATGATATAGACTCGACATCCTTTGGAAAGGAAGAAGAACGAATTGCCAATATATGTCTCATGGTAGATTCAGACAAAGAGCAAGTATCTGATTCTGAACCTGAAGTTCAAACCTATTTACCATATATAAGCTAGTTTCTTTCCTAACAGGCAAGCTTTGGAATATGCAAGAGTGGTCAAGACTCAGTTATGGGTGAAGAAGCAAGCAATAGTTTACCCTCCAACCTTGCACATCAAATAATAAACAAGATGAAGTTCTATCCAGATAGAATCTGCAATGGATTGCCTATCTTGGATATGAATAAAAAAAAGATCCCTAAACCCAAAGCACCCGAGCTGCCCATGAAAGCCAGAGTTGAATTCCAGAAGTTTCTAGACATGATTGAGCAAGTATGGAACCACAGAAGGCTCAACCAAACTTTCTATGAGGATGATGCTAGAAATTTTTGACAACAACATATATGGTACCTTGTCAAAGAAACTAGAAGCTCTAAGTTGTCTGATGAAGAGAAAGCTGAAATTCCTACCGGAGGAATTGGATGAGCAAGGTCCAATGGTTGCAGGTTCTACAACTTTGATAATGTTATAGCATGCTCAATAAGGAAAATTTTCTACCGACACTTAGTGAGGCGACCCACTTGATGCTATGTCTTGGAGCTGTTATGTATGAGTTGCACAAAGAAACTTTGGAGAAGCATAAGGATGAATGTGCCAATAAACACACACGCACACACACACACACACACAAACACACATATATTATATATGTAATATTTAATGATATTTGTTTAGTAAATATTTTACAATCAATAAATATATCATATTTAATGATATTGTTATAGTTAATTATATTTTATATTTAATAAATACATTAAATAACACAATATAAAAATATTTTTATTTATATATCTATATAAAACTACATTCCTAGCATTAAACGTTGTCTAGTTTACTAATATACTAAATGTAATTTATTAAACACTTCATTGCATATTACATTTTAAAAGTAATTTGTATATATTTTTTATTTTGCTCAACAATAGGAATCACAACTCTTTATTTAACTGAAGTTAAAACAATATATATTTAACTGTGCATAATAAAATAGAAGAAAAATGATTAGTTAATTATTATTTTGTCAATCCTCTAATTGTATCAAGCATTTATTATTGATTTCAATGATATTGTTATTTATACAAGAGTGATAGTTGATCTTTCTCTTTGTTATTTTTATTTTGCACGCGTAGTTTGAGTAAATCACCCATTAAATAAATATTACTTTAGAATTTTGGTCTATATTAAAATATTTATATATCCTTCTTTTAATTAATGCTAGTATTTTTCTATCACCAACATGTAAGAATCTTTTTCTAAATTCACCTGCTAAATAATCTACTTTACTTATAGTAGTATTGATAACTTATAATATGTTGATATTTTCTTATCATTTCGTCTAGATACTTATGACTAATTAATAATGTCTTGTATTAATTATCGAGGACTTCAAACCTAATCTTAGTTCAAGTCTTGTAGATGAAAAAAAAAGTAGTTGAGAGAGGAGACCCCATTAAAGGTGATTAGTTATGTTTCCTGGTGAAGATTAGTCATCAGCAATAAAGTATGTGGATACTTTGTATCAACAACATGGTTTCCCAAAAAAAAAAAATTACTCCTCCTATTCCATTTTATACGACGTTTTAGCAAAAAGAAAAAAATGTTCCACATTAGTTGTCGTTTTACAAATTCAATGAAGTATTAGATATTTTTTTTCCATGGAGTACCCTTAGTGAGAAAAAATCTAATTAATTAGAGAGATTAATGGTATATTAGGGAATTACATAATATATTTTATGAAATTTAAAATATTAATTGTATATTTTAATACTTGTGCAAAATAGGCCCTAAACGTCATATAAAATGGAAAATAGGGAGTATATGAAAAGTCATACATTTATTACATGTAAAAAATACTTTATAGACAACAAATTTAATATAATATTTGATGATATTAATTATTATACTTAATTCTATTTTACATTTAATAAATACATTAATTTGCAATTAATATTTTACACTCAACAAATTTAATATAATATGTAATGATATTAATTATTATACTTAATTCTATTTTATATTTAATAAAAACATTAATTTACATTAAATTCTATATTAATACTCCATTATATATATATATATATAGATAATTACTCTCTCTTTTCCAATTTAAATGGCATTTTAGAGAGAAAAATTGTTCCAAAATAGATGTCGTTTTACAAAACTTATGCTGCATTAAATATTTTTTTTCTGGACTACCCTTAATCAATACTTAGTGGATGTAGTGTATAGTAAGGTAAATGAGTAATTAATTAAAGAGATAAAGGACATATTAGGAAGTTATCTAATATTTTCTACGAAATTCAACAAATTAATTGCATTCCTTCATACTTGTGTCAAAATCTTAAATATCATATAAACTGGAACCCAAGGAGTACTATATACTATAAAAAATTTACTCTATGATTTTGTTGGGGTTAAATTAAATTCTAGTTAAAATTATAAAAAGTTTCATTTAATAGTTTATGTCAACTTCTTATGGAAAACCTATGTAAATTGAAAGCATATTGTAGAAAAGACAAGCACAGCACACAACAAGAAGTTCAGCGTTGAAGTTGTTCAACTATATATATCATCACTTGGGTCCACCTTATTATCATGTTCACTTGCTGACAAAGTTCATACCAAGCTGTAATTGACAAAATAATGCTCCATTCCCCTTTTTCAAAGGAACCAGTTATGTACTAAACATAAGAGAGCTTCGCAAGGACTTTGGCTCACAAATCTATTAAAGTCATAGGTATTTGCACGTCTTCATTTTATTTTAGATCCTTTTTTTTTGTTGCTGAATCTTAAAAACACTAATGTTTGTGAGCTTAAATCAAAGGTCAAAAAATTCTTCAATCCTAAACCCTAAATGACGACTTGTGCATCCTCTGCAATAAAACCCTAACTATTATTCCCTTATCATTTTTCTCTCACAAACCTTTGATATGAAACGTGTAGAAAATTCTTAAAATTGAACCTTAGATATGAATTTGAAAATCCATTTGCAAGGCTAGCGGGTAGTATTCGATTCAAGTAAATGGTGGATCTATCTTTTTCTTTTGCCTTTTATTGAAGAGGCTTCTAATTCGTTTTGTGAGTTTCTGTTGCCTTTTATCTTTTTCTTTTTTCACGATATTTTAATAATATTTTTTTGTGTTCTAATGTGGTAGTGATGTCTAAGTGATATTTGAGATTTTATATAGTAAGACTATAAAAAGTACTTTGCTTAACACATTACTTACAAGCTGAATGCATGTTTCTTTTACCTACAATTGGTCTCTCTAACTATCAGATAACTTTCCTTTTTGTGATAATTAACTTAAATTCACCTTTCATTGAAAATTCGTTATTATCAACTCATATGTGTTGCTCCTCCTTGACCGCTTGTTGCATATTTGATTTTAATAATTATAATATACGCTTTCACTCTTTTCTTTTCAATATGTTAAATTATTTCTTAATTTTTCTAAATTAATGCTTTTCAAGTGTTACTGCATAAGCTTGAGTAGTTGATGAATGATGAGGAACTATGTTCTTTTCAAGTTTTCACTTATCACTCGGTATGAATTTCTTCATCCCTCCCCCTTTTATATAATTTTGGCTGTAGTTGGCCTATTGTTTTCCTTGTCATTTTCATGTTTCCCTCCTTAGTCCTAAATCCAAATCTATGCATTCACACTTAACACCACATCTATTTGTTTGCTTTTAATTACAAAACAATCTTTATTCTTTATATACTCTATGTTCTGTACTCTTTTGTGATAGGGTGGTAAGTTTTATTTAATATATAATATAAATTAGATGTGATCAATGTACGTGTACCCAAAAATATATTATATTACCAATATATAATAATAATTTGCATATGTAGGAATTTAATTGGTTGTGCAAAATAGGTAAGACAAGAGAATTTTAAGAATTGTAAAATTCTAGATTTGTTTTTTTTTTTGGTGATAAATAAATCACACTATTTTTTAATTGTGTTTTTTCTTTATAAGGTAGTTATGATACATATTTATTTCTTTGTGTGGTACATATTTATTTCTTTACCTAAGAATGATGACAATACAGGACAAATTTGCAAGTTTTACTCCTAGAAAGAGACACAATTCTTGAGGTTGTATAGTCCAAACGGATGTTGTTCGTATAAATGATGTGTCAAAAGGAAAAGAAAAGTTTTCTATTTGGTTGGTGACATCTATTTAGAGAGGTTCAAGCAATCAATTCAATGTAGTTGAATAGTGCAAATGGATGCATGAATTGTGATAAATATGCTTGCATTGCTAAGGATAGCAGGAGAATGCCATATACAACAAAAGGTGTTTTTGGCAACATTTGAAAAATGACACCAAAATATGAATAAATGTTGCTAAATGCATTCTCCCGCCATCCTTAAGAGTGGAAGCACATTTATCACACGATTCATGTATCCATCTGCACAATCACAACAACATAAAATTGGTTCCTGGAAATTCTCTTGAATTGTCACCATTCTCCATAGCATCATCCTTAAGTTTGAGGTAAGGAATAATTTATCTGTACCATGTGAGGACTTCTTCAAGCCCATTGTAGAACCTATCTTCTAAATAGAAACTAAATACATCTTTAATATATATATATATATATATATATATATATATATATATATATATATATATATATATATGTGTGTGTGTGTGTGTGTGTGTGTGTGTGTGTGTGTGTACGACTCCTGTGAGAACACTTTCTTATGTGAGAAATGAGAACAACTAATAACAACCATCAGATCAAGATTAAAAATAATAAATGGTTGAAATATTTAAAATTCAAATTATATTTTAGGAAGTGATAATTGTGATCTTTTATAGATTTATTTTTATTAGATTATATTATATCATAATTTGAATTTTAAATATTTTAATCTCAACAGTTTATTATTTTTAATCTTGATCTGATGGTTGTTATTAGTTGTTCTCATGTTCTCACATAAGAAAGTGTTCTCACAGGAGTCGTACTATATATATATATATATATGTGTGTGTGTGTGTGTGTGTGTGTGTGTGTGTGTAGACATTAAAATAAAATGGGCAAAAAGAGAAACACAAATCATGGTTGCAATTTGGAAACTAGTTAGAGCAGAGCAACTTCATTGGAAATTAAAGCAGTTAGTTTCATATCCTCATCGAAAGCAGATAAAGTTTTTTCGATAATAGAAATTGCTTGTTCATAACAGTTTTGACCATTTCCAATGTCATGTAAACTATTTCGATTGACCTTTTCCCAATTTTCAAAGTAACACATACCCACACACGTGAAAACACCTATCCCCTCATTGCTTTTTTTGAAATCAATGCCAACGATGAGATTAGAAGATTCCAGCCGAGCATTCGCAAGTGTAGCAGTAACCTATATGCATTGCTTCGTTATTAATTGGACAAAAATATTGTGTATTTTCTCTCTAGAGTTGTAAAACATCTATGAACATTGAATACTTTAAACATATATATTGAAACTTGAGAAAAGAAAAAAAGTATAAAGAATTTAAGCAGTTGGCTGCATGCCTATCAAGGCTATTAAAATCGAGATTTTACCTAGGATCAAGAGATGGATGAAAGATCATAAGTCAGAGATCATAACTCGGATGTAAGATCATATGTTCCTACCTACAATTAATACTTATATATAATGCTACATATACATAAAACATAACATAGATAAAGAAAATAACCTCTAAATCACAATATTAATAAACTTAAATTAAAAAGTCATAATCATAATAAATCATATGTTCATAACATGTAGATTAATAGAACTAAAATTCATAATTATATGTAATGTTTTATTTAGTTTTTTATTAGTATTATTTAGTTTATTATATAATATGTTATGTTTTAAAGAATTTAATATATTTTTGTTACTATTATTATTTAATTTAGTTTTTATATTATATGCTATGCTTATTTAAGAAACAAATAAAAAAAGAAAAACCTGACTCAAAATAAATGTCTAACAAACTAAAAAAAAAATTAAAAAGAAAAAGCACTTAAAAAAATGTTGGGCCAATTGGCCCAATTCTCATAACCCTAAATTTACTATAAACTTAAAAGCCTTAAGACTCCAATAGCTACTCACAATCGTCTCCCAGGTTACTGGGAGGTCAGATCGTAGTAGAATCACGATTTTAGTTGTAAAACCGTATGATTTGATCTCTGGAGATCTTTTAAACCTTATATTTTTTCTTCGCCTTGTCCAAAAACGCCACCATTTGTGTGCTAGTCCTTTGCCTTTTGCAACAGCTGAACTTCAAAGCCACATCACCACCGTCGATTTGTGTCATCGACAAAGGCATATCCGAAGCAGTGCAATTCTTTGTTGTTGTAGCCTGTGAGGCTGCTACATTTTGCTTCTTCACATTTGCATATGGGACTTGGGAAACAACTGTGAGCAGCTGTTGGAGTCTTAAGGCTTTTAAGGTTATAGTAAATTTATGGTTAGGAGGATTGGGTCAATGCACCCAACATTTTTTTAAGTGCTTTTTCTTCTTTTTCTTTTATCTTTAGTTTGCTGGACATTTATTTTGAGCCAAGTTTTTCATTTTTATTTGTTTTTTAAATAAGCGTAGTATATAATATAAAAACTAAACTAAATAATGATAATAATAATAATAAATATAATAAACTAATAATACTAGTAAAAAACTAAATGAAACTTTACATATAATTATGAACTTTAATTCTATTAATCTACATGTTATGATCATATGATTTTTTTTAATCTAAGTTTATTTAATATTTTGATATAGAGGTTATTTTCTTTATCTATGTTATGTTTTATGTATATGTAGTATTATATATAAGTATTTTAGGTAGGAATGTAGGATATATCTTACAATCCGAGCTATGATCTTTCGTCCCCCTCTTGATCCTAGGTAAAATGTCGATATTAACAACCTTGGTCCCATATGCAAAAGTGAAGAAGCAAAATGTAGCAGCCTAGCAGGCCATAGCGACAGAGAACTGCACCGCTATGGATGCCCTATTGGCAATGCAAATCAGCAGCAACGATGTGGCTTTGATGTCCAGCTGTTGCAAAAGGCAAAGGAGTCGCACGTGAATATGGTGGCATTTCTGGAACAGAGGAAGAAAAGATTTAAGGTTGGCAAGATTGTTAGAGATTGGATCATACATTTTTATGACTAAAATTGCGATTCTACTATGATCTTACCTCTCAGCAATCCTATCTCCAATTCAGCATGAATGTCCTCCCTTGAGTCGTAGAATCGTGCAAGTTTATGAGTTAAATTGTGATTTTGACAACATTGATGCCTATATCTCAAGCCAACCTCACTGCACATTCAAATTATTTTACTCACGACAACATACAAACACAACTTTCTTATCTTTTCTTTTTCCTCCCTATTTAATGTACATAGGCTGTTTTCTGACAGCTAAAGCATAGATAAATAACAAAGAAGCAAGAAAGAGATGGGACTGTATTCTAATTAATGGCCTATACAACATCCTCTGTTAAGCCACTTCTTTCAGCTAAACTTGTTTGTGTAATTTCTAGGGCCCATGTCTGGTGGTAGGATTAATATAACTAAATGATTTACTCGTTGAATAAAAAAATGATATAATTCTAAAAACCTTTTATCTTGGAAAAATAAAATCTAGGATATAAGAAAAAAAAAGTACTTCTCATGTTTACTACACTAATTAAATTCACATTGTTATAATTATTATTTATTAAAACTAATTAAAAGCTTAATATTGCTTCATTCAAAATAGATTCTTCAAATATTGTCAATTGCTTCATATTTGAGAATCCAATAAGTCAAACTACAAAATATTATAAAAAAATTAATAAAGAAAATATTTAATATTATATTAACATATAACATATATTAACCAAAAGAGCAAACTAAAATTGCTTAAAAATCATCTAATTAATTTAAATATCTTTAATCTCAAATAAGGAAATATGTATCATAAGTATAAAGAAAAACACAAATTAAATATAGTGTGATTAATTTATCATTAAAAGAAATAAATCTAGATATGATGTAATAATATCATATCATGTTAAAATCAGTTGTTCAGAGTTTTGATAGAATATGATTAATTATTTAAAATTTGTATTTAACATATTATATATATATATATATATATATATATATATATATATATATATATGTAAACTTTTGCATATAAAATGAAAATATATGAGGCTAAAATATGTTTTAAGTCCCTAATAAATTAGTGAATTTTGTTTTAGGTCCCTAATAGAATTTTTCTTTGCATTAGATCCCTGATATATTAAAAAATTTGTTTTGGGTTCCTACTGTTAGTTAAGTGATGACATGGCCGTTAAAAATTTTAAAATGCGATTTCTTGCAGTTTCTAAAACCGCCAGTATCCATTTAACAATTCAAAGTACAGTTTATGGCAGCTAAAAACTGCCAGAATCAATTAAAGCAAAAAAAGATTAAAAAATGCTAAAATATGTTTTAGGTCCCTAATAAATTAGCGATTTTTGTTTTAGGTCCCCAATAAACTTTTTTCTTTGTGTTAGATCCTTGATATATTAAAATTTTTGTTTTGGGTCCTTGTCTTCAATTAAGTGATGGCGTGGCCATTAAACATTTTAAATTGTGATTTATGACCGTTTCTAAAACTGCCAGTAGTCATTTAGCAATTTAAATTACAATTTCTTGCGGCTAAAAACTGCCAGAATCAATTTAAGCAAAAAAAGATAAAAAAAAAAAAAGATATATCTGAAACTTATACACCTTCCTATTATCAACTAATACACCAAACCAGATCTGAACATTATACATTAGATCTAGAATTACCCAAACAAAACATAAGCCAAAGTAACTCAACCAAGATAAAGAAAAAACTCAAATAAGAACCTTATCCATTAGATCTATACACCCAGGAATGAACGTTTATCCATTAGATCTATACACCTAATGAAGGTGATTTTGTGAAATTGTTTTTGGTTAAATATGAGTTTGAAGTGATTTATGTTTTTGAAATTTTCATCTCTTGCATCGTTGCTTCGTTCCATCTAGGATTCGAAAGGCAAGGTAGTGTTTTTATTGCCTGTTGTTGTGTGTTAATTTGTGTATGAATTTGATCTGGGTATAGCAATTTCTAGTGGTTTTTAGCCTCTAGAAATCTCATTTTAAAATTTTTAGCAGCCACGTCATCACTTAACTGACAATAGGGACCCAAAACAAATTTTTTATTGTATCAGGGATCTAATGCAAAGAAAAAATTTATTAGGGACCTAAAACAAAATTTGCTAATTTATTAGGGACCTAAAACATATTTTAGCCTTTTTTTATTAATCTTCTTTTTGCTTTAATTGATTTTGGTGGTTTTTAGCCACCAGAAATTGTAATTTAAATTGTTAAATGAATACTGGAGATTTTAGAAACAACCAGTAATCCCATTTTGAAATTTTTAATGGCCACATCATCACTTAACTGACAGTCGGGACCTAAAACAAAATTTTTAATATATCAAGGATCTAATGCAAATTTTTTTTATTAGGGACTTAAAACAAAATTCGTTGATTTATTAGGGACCTAAAACATATTTTAGCCAATATATTAATAGCAAAATTTAAAAATTGAATATATTAAAAAAATTAGTATTTGTAACAATAATAATAATGATAATATAATTTACAAAAAATATATTATAAAAAAATTATATCAATTATTTAGGATATCTGATAACATTTTTTTTAACATTTATCATGTATACATATGTTTCTTTGTCATTTTGTTCTCTACCATTTACTATAAATCTTTGATGTTAATTGTGTTATTGATTTTCTAGTTATTGTTATATAATTTTTACAATTTAGAAAATAAAACAATATGTAAAATTCAAAAAGTTATATTTAAGATACTTTTTATATAATTTTATAATTTTAAAAAAGAATAATATGTAAAAAGTTAAAGGATTTAATTGGTATACACTGATAATGTAGAGATTTTTTACGCCGTCAACTAATCACAAAATGTCACATCTTTAAAAAGTTTGAGTCTTCTCCTAACAACCTTAAAAGTCACACATCATGAATTGTGATTAGTTGACAATGTAAAAAACTTTACACTTATAATCTAAAGCAATTGAAGTCAAATTTAAAACATATATTAGAAATCATCAGATAAAAAAACATATATTAGAAATTATTTTAAAAAAATATTATGCAAATATTGTCATATACACACACATATTACATCTTGATATTATATGATCCACCTCAAACATAAGATCAGATAGTGTGCATCAAATATTGGATAGCACAAAAAGCTTACCATTCTCTTACTCTTATCTAGCTCTTATTTTGTATCCTATCTCATCCTAACCTTTTTTTTTTTTTTAAAAAAAAGAAGCTCATATCATTTCATTCATAATAATTGCATGAATACAATTTGGAATACGATCAAAGCAATGTGGACTAGCAAAAAATCTAGATGTCCTAGCAAGTGTATGAGTCACTAGATTAGCTGGTCTACGAGAAAAACTCATAGAAGAGTTGTGAACAAACTTAAGAGCTTCTTTGCATTTCTGTAGAATAGAGCCAAATTCTCACTACAAGAAAAGGTACTTTTGGCAACATTTGAAAAATGTTGCAAAATTATGAATAAATGTTGCTAATATACTTTCACAACATTTTATCAAATGCAGTATAAAGTCTACGTCGCCAAAGGCTTTTAGCAACATTTTTACATATTAATTGCAACATTTTAAAAAATGTTACCTATCTATCATTTTGCAACATTTTAAAAATGTTACCAAGTTATTGTAACATTTATAAAAATGTTTTTGTAACAATATAAAAATGTTGTGAAATTATTGTAACATTTATAAAATTATTTTTGTAACATTTTAAAAATGTTACTAAGTTATTGAAACATTTATAAAAACGTTGCCCAATTATTGAGACATTTTAGGCTTGGTCCAACTCGAGAAAAAAGCTCCTTCCAAAATGGCATCATCCTTGTTAAAGGATATGTAAAAGACTTTGGAAAGTTCATACTAGGCAATTAAAGGATATGTAAAAGAATATGTTTTTTTCAAAGATATATTGTCAATTGACAGATTTCTTTCAATGACAGACAGAAAATCAAAATTACAGTGTACAAGAAGAGATTCACAAACACAACCAATGTACAAGAAGTCATTGTATCCAAAAACTTGTTTCCAAGGTCACCCTCTAGAACTTTAGATTCATCAATTACAGTGATGCTTCCAACCCCACCAAGAACAAATAAACATTGCAATATGCTCAAAGTCTCCACGAGAATAGCCACAATGTTAGCTGCTGTAAACATGAAAAATATGAAAAACACATTAAAATGATTGGCACAAGAGTTCATGTACAATTCTAATAATTTATACCATATCTTTCATAGTTACTGCACTATGCCATAAAACACATATTAAAAAGCACTTACATGGCCTCCTTGCAAGCATTTAAGGGCTTTCTCCTTCACAAATTGGATGGTTAAGATGATTAGGATCCTTGTTAACTTTGTCTATTCTTGCCACAAATTCTTTTAATTTGCTACAAATTTTTAAATGATAATTAATATAGGCAATCTTTAACATTCACAATAGACTAAATCCATAATTTATTGGGGGATAAACTCACCTCTTTTCTAGCTTCTTGACAGACTTTTCCACATTTTGAGATTCTAAAATATATAAAAAAAATGACAACAGAAAAATAAAAAATAAAATAAAAAGCAGTAACAAAAAAAGAATAGTATTTACCCTTCATCTGTCTTTTCTTATGAGTTTTTCCCTTTTTTCTTTTTTTACTCCCAAAGTTCTCATAGTGTGCTTGGTCCATTTGATCTTCAACATCAACAGGAATAGACTCCCTTGCCTGCAATAAAGAGAAAAACAAATGAATGTGCATATATAAATCAAAGTTCTTATAAACAAGTTTAGAAATTACATGGGGATTGGCAAAAGATTGTGCATCAACAGCTTCTCCTTTATTTTCATTGGGTATGAAAATGCTAGATAGATAAGGAATTGTTACTCCTGGAAAACTTTTCTGTAATTCAGCCAAAACTATTTTGAAGCCACCTAAAAGTTCCAACTTCATTGCTTCTACTTCCTCTTTTATTTTCTCTTGCATTTTCTCTTGCATGATTTGTATCTCTATTTCAGCATTCCTTCTAACTTCATCAATTAATTTTTGTGTTTCAAGTGCAGACCTTGTTTCCCCATAAGTCTGAAGGCACAACTCCTTTTCCATATGTCCTTACATGGCCAGGTCGGTCTTTTCCAAGAATTTGGGAAAATATGTCATCTTGGGCTGTACTTTGCTCTGACTCTTTAGGATGTAAAGCAATTACATCCTCAAGTTGTGACTACAAATTAGAAATTAAAATAATAAATAACATTAAAATGCAAGTAAAATGCAAAAAGACAATAAAAACAACATAAATAACATTAAAAACAAGTAATAATAGTAAATAACATAAACTAACAGTAAAAACAATAACATGAAATAACAACAATAAATAACATAAATAACAATTCCCTCCCTCCCGTTTGGGCCATTCATATCCATGTCAGTATCCTCACCATCAATAGATTCATTCTCTGAAGTAAAAAAGACAAGCACACATAATTGTTTCAGCTCATAAATCATCTTAATTAATAAATATTTTCACCATCAGTAGATTCATTCTCTGCCAATAATGCAGAACACGCATCACTTTGATTTTCATCTTCCAAGTTTCACATTTTGAACATACAAACGACACAATTGTACCCCACCAGCCAATTCAAACTAAAACCAAAACCAACAGCAATAACCATTTCTCCCCTTCACTAGAACCATAGACAAGAAGCACACCTAAACACATATCACTTTCCACTGCCACTCACCAACACAAAATGTAGTAGAATCTAATGAAAAATATACAAAATTTTAATTGGAACGAGTTGTACTCAATTAAACCGCTTGAAAAATAATGTGCAGTCAGCATTAAAACCAAGATAAATTACAGTAATTGCAACCCAAGATAATACTCATACCACAATTCTACGGGTTCCCTCATTCATTGAACTTCTATTTTTAGGCTTGTGTGTCATAAGATACATTTCCACACGAGAGGGCTCTCTTCCATCAGGGTTCTTGATTGTCTAATCATACAAAAAATGCAAGATTAGTTCAGTGGTGGTTGCTGAAAACAACACAAAACCATTAGATCACTACAAAAGAATTACCTCTTCATGACGTATTTCAGCAAAAGTTTTTGAACCTGTGGTATGCATGCTTGTAAGCTTTGCTCTACTAATTTTGTTCTTCTTACTACGTGTCTTTAAAAAAAGAAATATACAATTTTAGTAAATGCAAGGAAATAATCACAAATCAAACACAATAATAATAATAATCATAAAACAGAAGTCACCATAGCTGAGTCAGATTTCCAGTATTGTATAAGAATTTTCCACTGTTCAAGAGGAACTATCGATGGTCGATTCTTTAAATTGTACTCATCAGGCATATTTGGCTTGAAATACTTCTTTTTTAATCGACACTTGTGACTCCTCCAACTTGAACAAATGGTTTGAAGAACCCACTTTTTAGCACGTTCTTCAACATCAAATTTTGTCTGCACATCAAATATACAAAATTAAAAATAAAGTTAAGTTAATTAGGAAAAAATTCAATAAAGACAAAGGTAAAAAGTATGATACAATGACTGTTTGCCACATATCATCCCAATTTTCTTTTAGTCCTTTCCAGCTTGTGTAAATTAGCGGAGCAATATGTGCATTCCTTGCCAATGTTCCCAAATAAGTGCTCAATGTCGCCCGATAACGACCAATAGGCTGACCATGTATATTCAGTTTAACCACCAAGCGATCTTCATATCTTAAGCCATGAGTCTTAAGGCTGTTGGTCGGACCCCTTTTTTTTTTATTAGAAGAACCTGCTGTTAAATATACAATTAAAATAAGTTCTGAACCAATTTTGTAAATTAAAATAAGTTCTGAACCAATTTTGTAAATTAAAATCAGTTCTGAACCTGTTTAAATTAAAATCAGTTCTGACTTCTAAACCAGTTCATATTAAAAATCAGTTCTGAACTTGTTTAAATTAAAATCAGTTATGAACAAATTTTGTAAATTCAAATCGGTTCTGAACCTTTTTAAATTAAAATCAGTTCTGAACCAATTCTATCAATTAAAATTAGTTTTGAACCTTTTTAAATTTAAATAAGTTCTGAACCAATTCTATAAATTAAAATCAGTTCTGAACAATTACTCACCTTCATGGTCAATCCATTGCGATGCTAATGGCACTTGACAGGGGCTTGATGCAACTTCCTCAAGCTCATCAACCATATCCTCCATTGAGTCATTCCTTGAAAACGTATACTTCTTGGTTAGTTGGGGTGTTTGCTCTCCTTGCTTGCTTGACCATGAAACTTTATGTCTTTTCTTCAATTGGGGTGTTTCCACTCCTTGCTCACAAATGATACTTTTCATTGAGTTTCTTGGCCTTGAAAGCTTATCTTTCTTGTTCACCAATGTTTGCTCTTCTTGCTCACCAATGGAACTTGGCCATGAAACTCTATACTTTTTATTCAATTGGAGTGTTTCCCCTCCTTGGTCACCAATGATATTTTTCATTGAGTTACTAGACCTTGAAAGCTTATCTTTCGTGCTTTCCATAAAGCTGTACCAAAATGTTAGAAAATATAAAAACAATATAGATCCAAATTAACATAATGTATAGACATATTACATGGAAAAACTCAACATTATATATAAGAATAAGTACATTCAAATATATATAAGAAAAGCATTTAAATTGACAACTCATCTTGAATAGACATTGATATAAACAAGTCATTGTTCGTTACAAGAATGCTAAAAATTTAAGGACAATCGTTTTTTTGTTACACGTGTATCAATCATTGTCCCGGGCACATCATCCCTAACCCAATTAACAATTTCATCTTCAATAACCATAGGTTGATCAAGCATTGAACTTTGACCTTCTACATCACCATTCTCCAAATCACCAAATATGTCGAACAAGTCTCTAGGGATTGTATGAGTAACAACATGCCAATGATCACTTGGATCCGCTGTATAATAAACTTGTCTTACTTGACTTGCAAATACAAATGGATCATTTTTGTAAATCAACTTTGCAAAATTTACGAGCATCATCCCAAAATTATCTTTTTTGCATTGAAACCAATCACATTTGAATAACACAAACTTGGCATGCCCATAATAATCCAATTCAACTATATCTTTCACAACTCCATAGTAGGTAACATTTTCCACTTGAGGATTTTCATCATTCACACTTTTAAACTTAGTTGTAGATGAAGTGACCATAACCCCTGAATTTTGTGTCTTCCTTTCACAACCTTCAATGACAAACTTATATCCATTTATCACATAAGCATTAAATCTTCTAACAGCAGGGTTAGGTCCCCTAGACAACCATTTAAGCTCTTTACTAACAACTGAATTCCTAATATGATCTTCAAACCATTCATGAAAAGTGAGACATTGATCCTTTGCCTTATTCCATTTTCCTGCTAAACCATTGTGAGCAAGGTTGTAAACAAATTCCTCATGTTCTCTGTATAAGAAAATCAAACATATTACGACACATTTAAGAGTATGCTAAAATTATCTCACATGAAGACATGTAGATGAATATTGTCTTACTTGATGTATGGCTCAATGATATCACTATTAAATAGTACATATCTATGAGCTTGTTCCCACACAAGAGGCTCTAGACTTGTCATTACTCCATCCCCTATTGGACCATCTACATTCCTCGCTGGCCTATTGAATTTTGTTTGAACATCATCTTTCAAATACCTTGAACAAAATGTCAAACACTCATCTGCTATGTACCCCTCTGCAATAGAAGCCTCTGGTCGACTTCTATTACGTACATAATTCTTCAATTTAAGAAGAAACCTAAAAAAAAATAAAAGAATGTAACTTAAGATGATATGAATGAAAATAAAACAACCTTAATGTATAGGTATATTAAAATGTACTTAACTAGTCTATTACCTCTCAATTGGATACATCCAGCGGTAATGCACAGGTCCAGCAATTCTAGCTTCATGTGCTAAATGTATGGACAAATGCACCATTATAACAAAGAAAGATGGTGGAAAATTTTTTTCCAGTTCACAAAGAATTAAAGCTATTTGAGCATCAAGGCATTCAAACTCTTCAACCTTAATAACTTTAGAGCACAAGATCTTGAAGAAAGAGCTCAAGTTGATTAGGACTTTAGCAACTTCTTTTGGTAAAGTTTTACGCACTGCTATTTTAAGTAGGTCTTGCATTATTATATGAAAGTCATGACTTTTAAGACCAAGAATGTTGTGTTGTTCAAGTTGCACACACCTAGCAATATTAGAGCCATAATTTTCTGGCAACTTCACCCCTTTTAAGACACCACAAAAAATGTCTTTTTCTTTTGATGAAAGTGTGAACCGTGCAGGTGGCAACAATACTTTATTGAATCCTATATGTTTAGGATGAAGGTCTTTCCTTATGCCCATCTCTACCAAGTCAAGACGAGCTTTGAGATTGTCCTTTGATTTCTCCCCTAAATTTAATAGTGTGCTCACCACATTCTCACAAATATTCTTTTCAATGTGCATTACATCGAGATTGTGACGATGAAGATTAGTAACCCAATATGGCAACTCAAAGAAGATACTTCTTTTAGTCCATGGATCACCATTATTTTTTTTCCTCTTCTTCTTAGTCTTCTTAGTGTTCCCAAACACATTCTTCCTTTCACGTAATATTTCCAATATATCAGACCCTGATAATGCATTGGAGCTGCTCTTAATTCTTTGGTACCATCAAAACACCTCTTATCTTTTCTCCACTTGTGCTTTGAGTCTAAAAATCTTCGATGAGACATGTAACACATCTTTTTACTATTCTTCAAGCTTCTAGAGCATGTGTCATAATTACAAATTGGACATGCCAACTTTCCACTAGTACGCCAACCAGACAACATAGCATAAGCAGGAAAGTCACTTATAGTCCAAAGTAACGCAGCATGTGCACGGAACATTTGCTTGCTAGAGACATCATAAGTTTCAAAACCTTTCTCCCATAACTCCTTTAGCTCATCAATCAGAGGTTCCAAATAGACATCAATACTACTTTTAGGGGAAAAGGGACCAGGAATGAGTAAAGACAACATCAAGTGTGGTTGCTTCATGCATAGCCATGGAGGTAAGTTATATGTCATTAAAACTACTGGCCAAACACTATGTTTATTACTCAATGATTTAAATGGATTAAATCCATCACTGGCTAACCCAAGCCTCAAATTTCGAGGATCTGATGCAAAATTTGGATGTAGAGAATCAAAATTTTTCCATGCAATTGAATCTGCTGGATGCCTTAATTTTCCATCTTTAGTGCGACCATTCTCATGCCATTTCATTGATTCAGCTGTTTTTGATGACATAAATAGTTTCTTGATCCTCAGTTTCAAAGGGAAATACCTCAATACCTTGGCTGGAATAAGGGGTGAAGCTACCTTACAAGAAACTTTTCTGTTGGAATTTTGAACCTTTGATTCCTTATATCTAGAAGCTTTACACTTGGGACATATAACTGCATTCTCATACTTCTTCCAAAATAGGATACAATCCTTAGGACAAGCATCAATTTTTTCATACCCAAAGCCTAAATCCTTTACAATAGACTTGCACTCTTGGTATGTTGATGGTAAACAAGAATTTTCAGGAAGCAACTCTTTTAGCAATTGTAGCAACATATTAAAAGACACATTGCTCCAACCATGAAGATTCTTAATGTGGAGCAAACGAACAATGATTGAAAGCTTTGTGAAACTCTTACAACCAGGATATAGTTCTTGGTGGGCATCATGTATCAGTTTGTTAAACCTAACTATTTCTTCATCAATCTCTTCACTATCCTCATCCAAAATGTCATCAAATTCACTCTCTTCAAATGGCATTGACATCATGAATGTTTCTTCTAAGAGACCATCCAAGTTATCATGCATATTAAATTTACCATGTTCCTTATCATGGATATTTTTTGAAGAGCCACCCTCCCCATGAAAAATCCACTTCTTATAACTACTTTCAAATCCTGTACAAATTAAGTGGTCATACACCTCCTCTTGATTACCCCAAGAACAATTCTTGCAACTCTTGCAAGGACATAAAATTTGATCTCCTTGGGCAGAATTATGAAATGCAAAATCAATGAAATGTTTAAGTCCATCCATGTACCTATGAGAGGATCTTGGTTCAAGCATCCAACTCTTTTCCATGACTATTCTCTTGTAAAGAATTCAAGTACCTAACAAGAAAATGAGAAGAAATGATAAGAATGTTAAAATGATTAAAATGGGAAAATTAAAAGATATTTTCTTTACAGCATGATAGGTCTAATTGCAGTAAAAGAATTAATGCTATTTGAGCAAAAAATATTTTAAATGCATGACACAAATCAATAGAAATAAAAATATAGGAAAGGACAAAGGTGGAAAGTAACAAGAGGAAAGTCTGCTCGCTGAGATTTTTTTCTACTGATAATGTGTTTTAGTTTGTGTAAGGCCAGGGAGACAAAGTTGTCAAATCACCAAAAGTAAATATGACAAAATATTCTGCAAAAATTATAACCATGAATAAATGCACCTGCACATGTCTATTTGATACTTACATGTTATCAAGTTTGCCAAAAGATTAATCTAGCCATACTAAAATGAAAATTGAAACAAGGATAAAGTTAAAGCCTTAGGAGAGGAAATAAATAATAAATGATTGGATAAGAACTATAAGCTTTGAGAGTATAACCAATAGTTTTATCATTGATATGCTAACTTTTAGATAATAGGAATAGAACAGCCAAAGATAACAAAACCAGAAACAAGATAAAAATTAACAAATATAAAAAGATTCTAACACAATTAGCTAACATAAGTCAATTGAAATAGATAGGAAAGGACAAAGGTAGTAAGGAGCAAGAGAAAAGTCTGCTTGCTGAGATTTTTTTTTATTGACTTAAATGCTCGCTGATAATGTATTACTTCCTTGTGCAAATAGTCAAGTATGCTGAGGTATTCCTTGTGCAAATATTTTTTACCAATGATAGAGTAATGATTGCTAGACTAAAATGTAGATATTTCTTGTTTGCAAATGCCACAATTTCTTTCAAGCAGTTGGTAGAATCATATCCTAGGCCCTTATCACTAAGACATACTTTTTGTATCTATCTTCAACATACTGTCATCTTATCACTAGGCTGGAATAAAAGAAAGAATCCGATAGGAATTTGTAAACTTTATTTACATAAGTTATGTAGAAAAATAGAATTCCAACTTAATCACATGGCACCATCTTACTCCCACTCCCAACTTTAAAGGAACTTCTTTATCAAGATTGTTTTCTTTCACAACTTAGTTTTTTAAGTCAGTTTTTGACAGAGGTGGAAAGTAGCAACAGGAATGTCTACTCCTATGGAACACTGCTAGGCATGTAGGTCTTTTTACTCTTGTGCTCTCTTTCTTTAAAAAAAAACTTAAGATTGTACACGGCAGGTACCAAATAAATCAAGATAGATAGTGCAGATATTCACTTTTATATCATTCAATGTGGCAACTAGTTCATGTAAGGCTTGCCTTGATTTTTCACTAAATAAATTATATAATTAAACACCAACACTAGTGTAATGGAATCCCAAATTTCATTCCATTAAGAGGTGTATGTGTAAATAAATGTTTTGCTCGCACAAATTTAGCCACCAATAAAACAGAGTCAATATACTTGGTGAATTATAAACTTGTTGATATACCAGATGAAGTTACAGATCAAAGTCTACAAATAAAACTTGTTGGCAAAATTCCTATGGAGCTTGGCTTTGTACCTTATAGCTAGAACTGCTATTCATTACTATGAACAATTTAAGAAATATGCACAACCAGTACTCAACAATGATTAAAATCAAGCTCATCTAGACAAAGAATAAAACAAGCAAACGCAACTTGAATTTTGGATTACTACAAACATTCATAACAAATTACAGAATGTAAGTAAGAAGGAGAGTGAACCTTGTGCCATGGATGAGGTTTTATCTGTGGAAAGTTAACTTCCTTGGTTAGAGTTCCTCAAACCTGAAATAAACATAATTAGATTGTAATTGTTCATAACTCTTTGGGGGAATAGTTAAGTAAAAAACTAGGGAATTCCAAATTACAAATGTGAAAATACAGTGTGATTGAGATCGAGATTGAGAAGTGTTGAAATCATAAGAAACATTGTGATTGAGAAGCATCGAAACACGAGAAACACTGATTTTCCATTTTATAAACGGAAAATCAAAATCGTAAGAACATTGCTATTAGATTGATAATATCTGAAATCGAAGTTGCATTAAATCAACTTACAACGTGTCCACAAAACGAGGCGTGTCTTCAAAACGTGTTCGCGATTTCAGCGAGGAAGTGTGGCTTCAACGAAAATCATTGCGAAGGAGTGTATCCATGGGTGTGGCTTCGAGATCTAGGGCGTGATTTTGAAAATCGTTTACGGGAGCAGGGCTTTGGGTGCGGCTTCGAGACTCATTTAGTGCGGCTTTGGTTCAGTGATAATCAGATAAGGCATAGATAAGTAAAAGTTAAGACTCAAGAAAACTTAAAAAATAACGATAATTTCCCTCTGATTGAAAGATGGAAAAAGAAAATTGAGTTCAATAAAAAAAGTGTTACAATACTGCACGACTCACACTCTAATAGAGTAACAGTGACATTTTAAAATTTCCTGTTGTGCCTAAGGTAGCTTGCGCTATGCCACGTATTCTTTCAGCCTTTAATGATAATGAAAACGAGATTACGTGTTGCAATAGCTTTGACACACTGTATTGAAAAGGATAGTAAAATAGCCAATAGATAAAAGTAATTAAATATAAAAAATAAAACAGTAACATTTAGTTTAATAAATATTGCAAAATGAATTTTATTAAAAATATTAGTAACATTTTTAAAAATGTAATTAATAAATGTTGCAAAATGAAATATTTGTAACATTTTCACAAATGTAAATTAATAAATGTTGCAAAATAAATTTTATTAGAAGTATAGTAGCATTTTTAGAAATGCAAGTAATAAAATGTTGCCTAAAGCCATATATGTAGTAGTGTCTGAATGGAGAGCTTCGCATGAGAATAAGCCATTAGAAGCTTGCTTACAATCCGTTTCCAAGATAATATGATGCAAATTCCTGGAACGAATCCAAGAGACAGAAGACAAGAGAGCCATAGCTTCTGCTCCATGAACCTCAGGAATGCCATGGTACCATGAGGACATACCAGCAACAAAACAACCATTCTCATCACATATAACAGCAGCAACTCCAAAAGTCCCTGAATCCTTGAAGATAGCTGCGTCAGTATTACATTTGAGCATACCAGGAGGTGGTTTATTCCAGCAAGTTGTACGATTATCTGGTGTTGAGTGAGGTAGACAGTTACTGGAATTTTTGGAGTGAATCAACTGCCATTCTAAGATCATCTCACTACAAAAAGATATGTTCTTACCGGCATTTAATTGTTGGCAGTTACTTTAAACCACCAGAAATGTTGAGATTTCTAGCACATTTTATTTAGAATCACTCCAAAAATGGATACAGTGTAAGCGCTTGCTTTAACTTTTCATTAGTTAAAAAAGCTTTCTTTTACATAAATATTAAAAAAAATAAAAATTACTTATTGTTAAAAATTACCCAAGGCCACATTAAAAAAAAAAAAAAAAAATACCCAAAGCCAAGGGCATGACCTCAACGACGCTCTTTTTCCCTCTCAACCTCGATCTTTTTCTGGGGTTGTTAGACAATAAAGAATTACAGTCCGGGCGAAAATGTTGATATCTTTTCATACCCACTTTACTAGAGAGACAGGAAAGCACTACCTTAATTGCTTGGGGCTTATCACATTGTAATGGGTTATATTTATAAGGAAAAATAAATCTGTGGAATTTCCTATGTGGGGCTTATTCAGTAATTAAGAGAGCTTTTCTTTTTTGCTAGCTAGTTAATTAAGAGAGTTTTTTCTTATAAGATTTTTTTCCCGAAATTAGTGTGTGGCTAGACATGCATGAAGATACAATTCCACTTAATAATCTATAACAGTATATAAAAGGGATACTTTTTTTTGTAATTGCCTTTGGTCTCCACAATTTTTAGACCATTCTACCCTTAATAATATTTCAGAAGTAACAATTTTATTCTTGCACTTCTTTTTAAACTTCCACTATTCACTTTTAAACTACATAATTACCCCACTACTCATATTTTCAGTTTTTTTTTCTATCAGTTTTTTTTTTTAATATAATCTCTCAACCTTTTTTTTTATATTATTTTTATTTAAAAATATAGAGAGGCACGAATTGCCTCTCTTCCCCCTAGACATGCATGTGGCTAGACATGCATGAAGATACAATTCAATTAATAATATGTATAAATTTGCTTTTGGGGGACAATTTTATACAATTTCTACGTGATCAGCAGCACAGTGACTGACCTTCACGTCTTGTTTGCATTTTGGTGTTGATATACACGTGTTTAATTTTGATGTATTTTATGCTGTAGCAGAAAAAATTAATTACGTTCTATTCTAGTTAGTTGTGATTACTAGCAAGTTGGATTAATATAGTTGCAACTTGGACATATTAATGACTCTAATTTGCCTTTCTTTTGTATTGTATAACTCATTCTTTAGCAATTGGATAGACGAAATTTCCATGAAACCTCCGCGTAAGTTCAAAGATTAACCAACAACTATATATATACTATCCAAACCTAGTAGCCGACAGCCAATTCTTGATGATATTGCGCCTTTGCATGGTCTAAGGTCAAAAAATGGGGTGTTAAGTTAGCTAATGTGGCTGTCATGTTCTCATTTTTAATCTTATACTATATATACCTTTACTTACTTTTATAGTGAAAATAGTCCATTTGGGTTCATCCTTTAATTTATTCAGACAGCATAGACTTACTGATATTTGGGTCTACGTCTAACTGGAGTGAGGCTGGATTTGGGCATACGTTGTGCTTCAACTCAAATCCTATAGTTTCTCTTTATTAATAAAAATTTTACTTGTGAAAAAACACGATCCAAACCTAAGGTGATAGTATGATAGAAACAAACACTACTTAGTTAAATTTTCTTCGAATTTCCAGATGCCCAGATGGCCTTTACGTTTTCAGTCCCAAAGTATGGAAAATTTGAAGTCAAGTTTAGTAAGAAAAGTATTGTAAAGGAACTCAATCTTATACCAGAGCAAATTTTCAATCACTCTCAAATCTTGACTTGCTTTCAGGTCATTTTCTTTTTAAATACCTTTTTTTGATGCTCTTAAGAGCCATCTAACACAAATACTCGATCAATATCATCCCTTCACTGGCCAAACTGCTAAAAATCCCAAAGCTAGTGAGCCTGAAATCATTTGTGACAACGACGGTGCTCTAGTCATTGAAGCTCACTCACATGTCTCTCCCATTAAAGAATTTAGATTTTTATAATCTCAATGAAACTATTCAAGAAAAGGCATTTACTTTTGATCATCCATTAGGTGAAGCTGTGAAGCCTGTTCCTTTGGTAAGTTTTATTGCTCCCTGGTGTGAAATAGCTCAAAATAAATCACTCTCGTCTCCAGTACCATCAAAGGAATAGAAACCGGTGATCCAGTGGCCATTACTATGTCTTATATATAACGCCAATAGATTTAGAATGAAGAATGCAGCAACCATCCGTATTTAACTTATAAGTTCCGACCATCTAGAAACCATAAGAGGAGATCTGGAAGAGAAGATCCTGGTGGAAAAGATGAATATTTTGAACAACATAGTTTGTATGCCATTTATCTTCATCAAAGACCTGATTGTTCCTCCATTTCCATACCCACCAAACTGCAGCTGAGAAGAGGAACCCAGTTTCCTTCGTCATATTCAAATCTCCTTCGCATGAGGACAGTCGTCTCTCAAGCTATGGAGGACATCTTCATTACTGTAAGAACAGTGGGGGCAAGAAGCATCAGAGTACATATGCCTATATTCCTCCTTGTAGCATAGCATTAGTGGGGAGAGAATTGTGAAGAATCAACCAGAACATCATTCTCACTTTTTCTGGAATTTTAAGTTTCCAAAGCCATTTAAAATGGACATATGGAACCGAAGGAGGAAGTTGATTTCCGAGAGAAGCAAGCCATTTATAATCTGACCATGGATAATATTTTCTCCAGACCCACCTATCAGACATATTATGAACCAAGGAAGGAGTAATATTCTGTAACAGGTCCATAAAACGGAAAGAGCAATGCTATATGGTACGAATTATTTATGCACAAAACAGACAAAATCAGGCGGGTGATGTTTTGATTGGTTTTTTTTTAATAAAATAAAGAAATAATAATAATTATGAGATGAAACAGAAATCAGCCATGTCTCTTCGTGCGTAATTTCGTCCCATATATTTCGTACCATTCAGCATTTCTCAAACGGAAATGTGTTTCTATTTTATATTCGGGTGTGAGATATCAATACAAATCGAAAACTAGTTTAACTCAAATACTCAAATAGAAACAAATAATTAGCGTAAACTATATAAAATTAGAAGATAAATTGAAATCAAACAATTGAATAACAATATTCAAAATATTAACTATACCTTTTTTTATAACATGTTTTTGGTTTCAATTTTGAAAAAGTAAAGAGAGATAAAAAAAAGGGAGAAAATTTGATGAAATTTTTTGTATTGGTCTATAGTTTAGGGATGAAAATGTTAAGATATATAGTATTTAGTAAAGTTAGAAATTAGATACATTTAATTAAAATAAGATTGATCTAGTGGTGAGGAGTTTCAATATCATGCATGATAACATGAGTTCATAAATTATAATTTCAGTGCCATTATTGTCAAAATAAATAAATAAATAAATAATCCATGTGCAGTGTGCTAATGATATTTAGTTATATGATATAATGAAGCGTAACTAGTGCTGTTTGAAGAAATCAAATTTAATCCTGAAAATTGAGAATTTTCAGTAAATAGGTAACCTCCTTTTAGCAATTATAAAATAAAATGTTAACATTATAAAATGTCTCTGGAGAATGATCCTGAAAACTGGAAAGTAACATTTGTGTCTTCGTCACAAAAAAAAATTATTCTGCTATAATTATTACTTTTCAAAGAATTATTATTTTAATTTTTATTACATGAAATACAAGAACATTACTGAAATGGGAGAATAATAAAGTTAAATAATGTTTTCTTTATTAAATTCTTTTTAATATATATTCATAATATTGAATACTATTTAAATAAATTAATTTTTATCATCTAAAAATGTTATTGAACAATAATATAGAAAAAATTGATTATTTATATTTTTAATTGATACTTAAATTTATTTAATTAATTTACATATAATTAAATGACTTCAAATCATCTTTAAAATTAATTTTTAAAAATGAAAATAATAATTGATTTTTTAAAAAAGTAAAATTAAATTAATTTATTACCTGAAATAAATGCACATTACTAAAATAAATAAATAATATAATTAAATGAAATTTATGATTATTTGAAATTTTTATAATTTTTCAATTTAATTTATATTTTATATTTTTAAAATTTTAATTTGTTGTAATTTTTTAAAATTCTTAATACAACAATATATTTATTAAATGCTTTTTGGACTGTTTATTAAATTCTTTTTAATATATATTGACATTATTGAATTCTGTTTAAATAAATTATTTTTATCATATAAAAGTATTACTGAACAAAAATTTGGAAGTTTTTAAATATTCTATCTTTTATAATTAATATTTAAATGAATTCAAAAAACAAATTTGTAAATCATCTTTAAAATTAGTTTTAATTAATTAAAATACTTTTTTATATTTCTAAAGTTAAAAATTTTAAATATACTTTACTTTTTTGTTTATCCGAAGGAATCAAAAACATGTACCAACAACTCAAACACCCTACTTAACCAACTGAGCTAGACCCCCTTGGTTAAATATACTTTACTGGCATAGTGTACTACATACTAAAATAATAATCTTAAGCCACGACATGAACCTAAGGAATTATGTGTTGCACAGCCCACTCGAGCAAATTCTTTTGCCTAGGCGTTTCATGTTGTTAGTAGCTGCCTCACAGGTCAAACAATAGTCATGTAGAAAAAGTGGTTTTCTAAAACATGCTCAAACTAGCAAGTAGAGTCCACAAACCTTATCTTGTAACCATTGCATGCAAAGAGCACCAAGCTTATAAATCAATTTGCAAACAAAAACCACTCAAAAACTCTACAAACCTGATTCACTTGATCAAGCTTGCTTATGATATTTAGGTGCACATCAGGAAATTCATCCTTCAAATGGGACAGAAAAGTAGGAAGAAGCTGCTCAATTGTTGCATCCTGCAATAAAGAAAACGAACAGGTAATCAGGTATATATAGTTTCTTGGAATTTTTGAAAGAAAAAAGGCTAAACAATGCTGCCACAGCATTAATTGTATAATTAAAAGCATCACAATCACAATGCAGTATAACAACATAAAAGTTTCAATAACAGCAGAAATTAGAAGTTGGATACCGTAAAATAACTAACCAAGCACAAAAATATACAACAGATAGCTCAAGAGATAAATATTAAGAAAAAAAAATATTAAGGAATTGTATGCAGAACACAAATCAAACATGAAACATTGATAACATTCACATAGGATTCAACTCTGACTAACAGTTTACAGTTACACCTTTGCCAATGCAGTTGGGCAGGATATGTACAGAGTGCACTTAAAACAATACAACATATTTGTACCCAAATTACCCGTACTACTAGCATTACACATACTTCATTACATACTTAAAACAATACTACTAGCATTAATTAAAGAATGCATGTAAATGTACCAGGTCTGGACATGCAAATGCAGTTAGTTTCTTTAAATTCAAATTTCATTTTAAAATATAAACTATAAACTATTATTATAAATATTAAGCACACACGTCTATTTTTTTCTATTTTTAATTCATAAAAATACATCAATTTTAGTAATTAAGGTGATTATTTTATTAATCATTCACAATTTAAACATTCTAATTGATAAGACAGTTATATATTCTAATTCAAATTGATTAATATCACTAATATATATTTTGAGGCAAATTTAAATTAAATTTAGATTTAAATTTAAAAATCTCGCAAGATTCATTTTAGGCAGATACATCTCAAAAAAAATTTCTATTTGAAATACAAATAGCTTTTTTTTTTCATTTTTAATTTATAAAAATACATAATTATATTAATTAAGGTAATTATAATCAATATAATTTTTATAATTTAAAAATTAAAATTTACAACACAATTATATTCTTATTCAAATCTTGCAATTGGATTTATTTTTATTTCATAATTTTCTAATGCAAATATATATTTTGGTTCAAATTAATAAATAACACTATTACATATTTTGTTTCAAATTTAAAGTAAATTTAAATTTAAAAATATTGTGAGATTTATTTTAGTAGATCAATCTTTACCATTATTTTGTTACAATATTATAATCATATCATTAAATTGAATAATTTAAATTAAATTAAATAGTTAGATATCCACCCATCCCCATTAAAAAAATTTGAATAATACCCATATCTATACCCGGTCAAAGTGGGTATTCTCATCATAGTCAGGTCGGATTCAGGTTGATATCCATGGGTTCGGGGCTCTTTGGCATGCCTACTTGAAATTACTTAAGATTATTTTACAGCCTCTTAGTTATTAGCCTAAATAAAATATGATTAAAATATCATTATATGCATTATCTTATTTTTGTATTGATCATTAATATTTTTATTGCAATCTACTAATCTATAAGTTCAATTGCCCACAATATTTTTTAATAATTAACATTAGACATTATCTTCTTTATGATGAAAATATATTTTTTAAAGAAAATTAATAATTACAAAATAAATTATAAATTTTGTTATTATTAATGTTTTTATTAAAATTATGTATATATTTAAATTATATATAAATGCAAATATCTTTATAAAGATAATAGTGTTCTAAAACAAATGTTTATATAAATTAAAATGATATAAGACATGTGTAAATATAAAATTATTTAAATATATATCAATATTCATAATTAATTTTATATATCTTTTACATATACATACTAACACATACATATATAAAAAAATTAAAAATTAAAAAATACATTAAAAATTATAAATTATAAACTCAACACCCATACAAGGAACGGCTTATTAAGCTAGTTATATTATATAATGAAGTATAACTAGTGTTGTTTGAAGAAATCAAATTTAATCCTAAAAATTGAGAATTTTTAGTAACTAGTAACCCCCTTTAGTAATCTCCTTATATATATATATATATATATATATATATATATATATATATATATATATATATATATATATATATATATGAATAAGAGGTTATCTCCTATCCTTACTTCACTCTCCCCACTCTCTCACACATTCACTCTTATTTGAATATCCTCCTCTCATTGAGTGGTATAGTTCACTCTCCTAATTAACATGCATCTGGTTATTCTACTTTTCCTAAAATTTCTCTTATCAATTTTTGTAACTATCCCACATTCACAATATTTCTATAACTACCTCAATTCACTTCTTTATTTGATACTATATTTTTTTAATATTTTTTATCAATTTTTTAATTCTATTTTTTAATTTTGAATATTTCTCTCTTTCATCGATAATTTCAAATCCTTAATTCAATTTACTTTTCAATTTAAAAAAATTAAAATTACATCATTGCATCTTCCTTTATCTTTTTTTTTTCTTAAAAAAAATTATAGTTTCTAATTTCTTTTATGAATATCTCTTTTTCAAAAAAAAAATTCGATATGCCATATAATTTTTTTTCTTCAAATTTTATACTCTCTAATCTTTTGGGTTTTTTTTAATATTTCTTTTATTTGATTTTCTAACTCTATTTGTTAATTATGAATATTTCTCTCTTTTATCAATAATTCCAAATCCTTAATTCAGTTTACTTTTCAATTTTCAAATTTAATATCAAAAAAATTAAAGTTATATCATTACATCTTTCCTTATTTTTTTCTTTTAAAAAAAATTACAGTTTCTAATTTCTTTTATAATTATCTCTTTAACTAAATTTCTTTCGATGTACTATATAATTTTTTTTTTCAAATTTTGTACTCTCTAATCTATTGGTTTTTTTAATATTTCTTTTATCAGATTTTCTAACTCTATTTTTTAATTATGAAGATTTCTTTCTTTAGTCAATAATTTTAAATCCTTAATTCAATTTACTTTTCAATTTTCAAAGTTAATATTAAAAAAATTAAAGTTACATTGTTACATCTTCCCTTATCTTTTTTTTTTCTTATTTTTTTAAATTTTATCGTTTCTAATTTCTTTTATAATTATCTCTTTTTTAAAATTTCTTTCAATGTTCTATATAATTCTTTGTTTTCTTTCAAATATCTTTTTATTGACTATATAAATAAGGTAGCGAAAATTTTAATAAGTCCGTGCAGTGCACGAGCTAAAACACTAATTATATAATAAAATGTTAACATTATAAAAAAGTCTCTACAAAATGTTCCTGGAAACTAGAAAGTAACATTTGTGTCTTAGTCACCAAAAAAGCAATATTTTAGTCTACCATAACGATTACTTTTAAAAGAATTTTAAGTGGACCATTGTTGATATTGCTGCACGGATGGCTTCTTTTGTGGGCTAAATGCAAATTGGATTTTAGTCACCTATCGGTCCTACATAATTTTTTTATACTATCAGTCCTACATAAATTGAATTGGTCCTACACAAAAAAATTTCCAACATCGAGGTGAAATTGCTTTAGGAATATTCATGTACTTGTGTATCAATTTCTTGAGATGCATTAGTACTGAAATTTCCATTAAAATTGTTTTTAACTAATTCAAATTGAAATCAGAAGTTCCAATTCTTTAGATTTGTTGCACTGCATCATATGTACACTTACATGTGAAAAGAAGAAAAAAAGACAACAATGATACAAAGTAGATTGAAGCTTGACCAATGAAAATTCAGGAGCCACTAACCTCCGAATTGGTCCATTGAGAACACTGACTTGTGTTATTACTAGGAAAATCCTTTGTAGACTTTAAAGCAATGTTACGAATATATATATTCCTTACGTCAGAGTCAAAAATCGTATTCATACTTTCCACTGTGGGTTCCACGCAATATAATGACAGAAAATGGAAAACGAGAAAAAATGATCTGGTTTAGTTATTTTTTAATTCTAAAACTGATTTACGAATCTATTCTTAAACAGCTTTATATAGAGTTTGGTAATTGGATGTGATCAATTCGAAGAAGTGCATGTTGTTCAGGTGAAGTCAATAACCAATTGGCAACTGCCGGCAGATCATTCAGATAACAATAAAATAAATCCAAGAAACAAGCAAAGGTTGAATATGGGTCCTTGTTTTAGACAAATTTATAAAATAACTGTATAACGAAAGAGACTTCCTAGTTCCTATTCACATTAAGAATTATTACCCCTAAATCAAACAACTTTTGTCAAATATGAATAAGTACAATAAGCTTACAAAACATTAACAATTGCCCCACTAATAGAGAGCACCATGTTGTTAATTAGTTTAAATTTATATTTCTGCGTGTTATTTTTCTAATCAATTTTTCATATTATTTTTCTAATTTTAATAGTGACTGACGTACAATTTGCGTTTGTTTTCTTTTTGTTCTCACTTATATTTGTCTTCATATATTTGGATGTCAGTTAATGTCGATACATATATAACATCTAAATTTTGGCATTTGCCTCCATGCATTTTACCATTTATCTCTTTTTTTTTTAATTAAGAAATTGTGCCGCATACCCTTTGAATATCATTTATCTCTACATTTTTTAATTAAGATTTTTCCTTCCGTTTTCACTAGGCTTGTGAAATGTATGAATTGGATAATTTTTTATTTCGATTATAAAGGATGGATTAACAACAATTCATTAATCCATTTACGATCCACTAAAAATTCATTTAAAAATTCAATCCATTCATATTGCTTTTAATAAGATTGATTCATTAAATATTCTCTTATGGATGGATATTCAATCCATCCATATAATTATATTTAAAAATGAAATGTTTTTAATGATTATTCAAAATACTCATTCTTTCTCAAAAATATTTCTAAAATTTAAATCATGTCTATAACATTTTTTGTTTAATTCACTTTAAAGAAATGGATATTTGATTTATTTTTTTAGATAATATTTAAAAATAAACCATTATTTTATAAAATTTAAACAATTCTAAATAAAGTATAAAATCATCTTATATGTATAAATGTCTAAGTTTATCTGTGTTCTCATTATTTCACTCTTCTCACTCTGTCACATTCATTCTCATTTTAATAGTCTATTTTGATTCATCCAAACAACATTATTTTTATTCTATTTTTTATTTCTATCATTTTTATTATCTTTAGTTATTTTCTTCTCTATTTTATTTTTAATTCCAATAGAGCTTAAATGGCAAGTCAATTCAGATAATGGTTACCAATCCTACTTCACCCACTCATGTGTCTGATTGTTTCAGAGGAAACCAGGTGAGAACTTTTTTTGGAAGTTTAAATTAAAAAATAGACAAATTTATTCTTGCAAAAAAGTTTTTTTTAATTTTTTCAAGTAAATAAAAAAATACATATTTATTTATATTTGTTTTCTTTTCTTTTTCCTCTCATCATATTGAGCAAGATAAACAGATTGATTAATTTATACCCAAAAACGTTATACCTTTAAATGTTTTTATTATAATATTTTTAGAATAAAATAAAAAATTTAGTTTATTAAATAATTTTTTCGTCATGTACGTTTGATTTAAACAATCTATGTAATACCAGGATAGCATGACTGATATCACATGAAAGCTATTTTGCTAAAATTATATTGCTACATGTTATTGTTTTCTTATCAAATTTTCATTTTTTTTAATTCTTAATAGTGATTGACATTTTGCATTTGTCTTGTTTTTGTTGACACTTATATTTGTCATTATATATATGGTGGATGTGAGTTAATTTTTGCGTTTGTCTCTTTATGCATTTTTCCTTCTTTCTCAGTTTTTTTTTTATCAAGAAATGGTCCATGCACTCTTTGGATCAATATACGAATTTTGTATAAAAACAAAATATATTCTTTAACATCATGTATAGCGTTTGCTATACTTTTTTTTATTATTCATTAAGAATAATTTTGATGTTATTCTGACTGTAGAACCAACTGACAGCTACTACTATTTTATTATTCATTTGTCTTGCTTAATTGATATATTTCAAGGGAGTTATAAGGTGGTCTAGTGGTTGAGGGGAGGGACATAAGAGTTGGAGTGATATGGAGTTCACGAGTTTGAATTCTCCACTAAGATAATATACTAATTACTAACATTTGCCAATAAAAAAATTGATATATTTCAACAAGTGCAAGGTTTTGTTTATGATATGGAGAAGAAAATTTATGGAGGTAATTAGGTAAAGATTCAACGAATCTGAATGTGAGACTCAACCTTCCAATGTCAATATCACCCCAGGCTGCTGCTGCAAAACTGGGCCACTGCGAGTTGCTGAATTTTCATTGCATTTTTTGAGTTGTTTAGATAAATTTTGGATTCAACTATTTTGGCTTCCTTTCATGACAAAGATGAAAGCCTTGATTCCGAGATGCTGCCTTGAACAAATTTTTCCAAGAAATATATTAAGATGTTAATGAGGATATAAGAAGAGCTTTGAAAAAGTCATTTTGAATCTACCAATCCTGGTCAAAGTAAATTCTAGATGTAGGCACTGCATCTCTCTTAGAAAGATTTTATATATTATTCACAAATGCTTTTGATTTTAAAAGAAGGTGTTCTCCTAAAAAAAAGGTGTTCTCATATTTTCTTTGACAAGCTCTGATATTGTAACTTCTGGCAATTTCCTATGCTTGAAGGAATATTACCTTCGAACATATTTTGTCCTAAACCCAATTGAATCAACTGACTGAGGTTGTCTATGAAGGCTAGTATTTCTCCTAATAGTTTGTTTCCAATCAATTCTAACACTTGCATCTTTTGAAAGTTCTTAAAAGTGGCTGAAATCAATCCTTCAAATTGGTTATTTTCCATGGTCAAGAGAACAGGGTTAATTAGATTTCCTAATGCTCAGAAACTCTTTCTGATATATAATTATCCCCATAATATATACATGTGATTGAGTTGGGTGGACATATTTCCCGTGGAATCTGGCAAATGTCCTCCAAAATTATTGGTGGATATATTGATCACATACAATATACTACTATTTGAAAATAGTTTTAAAAAATCCAAATCATTACTTGAGTTGCCACCTAGATTGTTCTGAGCTAAACCCAGAAGCTGAAGATCTTTCTAGCTTCCTTAGAAATGGAAGGAAAAAGGTCATCGTCCACATGCTTTTTTTCATCCAGCATCCACCCGAAAAACGTGGTTAACAATATATACATGATTAAATTTATTTTACAAGTGGTTGAAAGTAAATAAATACAACTTCACATAATTTATTAATACATGATTAATAATGTTACACGGTTATTAAGATATCTAATCATGATTAACTATGTTTCACAAGTGGTTAATAATATCATAAGGTTACTGATTGTCACACATGATTGACTATGTTCAAAGGTATGCAAAAATGCATGGTGGATGCTTCCAATGACGGAGAGGATTCCAGTGAGCGGCAGTGGTCTCCTGTGAGAAGTGGAACTTGCATACATGCCCCTGCACAAACACTGCAATGTCAAAGTCAGAGAGTGTAAGAGATGTATAAAATGAACTTAGATTCATAACTGTAGGCATGAAATGCCTTTATGTAGTAGTATTTGGCAGGTGACGTGTTAAAGGAAATGGATGGATCCAAGGGGGCTGAAAATTGGATCATCAAAAAATAGTTTGAGAAACTCTTGAAATTTAGAAACATTCCTTTGGTCACAAATGAAAATTTGATCTTGGAATCAATAGATTAATGGGATACTCTTTTAATAGGCTTGTAAATCCTTATTTCAGAATTATCCAATGTAACAATTAAGATCAATATGCCAAAGACTAAAATATGTGATCAAGAATATAGATACAAATAGGTAAGGGTGTGAAAGATTGCACAAGTACTTTTTATATTGGTTCAATCACTTGCATGTTCTACATCCAGTTCCACTAACCAAATCAATGATTTTTTTTTTTTTTTTTTATCAAAAAGAGGTATGCAATAGCATCTCTATAGAGACAGTCATACCACCAAGGTTGGCACCATTATCTCTAACAAATGTTGCATGCCCAAATATTATTAAAGATAAGAAAAAGAAGATGTACAACAGCATTGGGGGCAAAACCAAACCCATGATGAGAAAACTAAGGGAACCTATAACTCAAGAGTCCCATCCTATAACGATTGAACTCCTTCGAAATGAAAGGTGGTGTAACATCCCACCAACAAGACTGTTGAATATTCAAAGCATAGGAGGCAAACCTATCTGCACAAGTGTTTCCTTCTAGGTAAATATGAGTGATAAAAAAAAAATCATCTGTCTCGTGAACTCTACACAATTTCTCAATCTGTTTAAAAGCCTCCATGGAACAATGTCTTCATTTTTGAAAGCCTTTACCACCAGTTCTGAATCGCACTCTAGCCAAAGATACCTCCACCCTCTATTATAAGAAATTTCAATGGCTATCATGGCTCCCTGAAGCTCCGCATGAAAAGCATTGCATATTTTCAGATTTACTGCAAAAGAACCTATACAGTTCATGCTACTGTTTGTAAAAATCCCTCCACATCCCGCTCTACCCGAGTTTCCTCTAGCTTCCCATCCGACTTACATTTAAGCCAATTATGGATTGGAGGTCTCCAATACATCTGTTTAATTTCCTTATATCTTCTTGGGATGACCTTTGACATGGAAAAACTTCAGAATCTGAAATTCAGAAATGGAAGATGATGACATATAATCCTTAGAAGTGTTTCCCATCATGTTTCAAATCAATAATTAACAGTGTTAATATATACATAATTAACATGTATATATACTGTAAATACAAAACATGTATATTAACAATAAAATGTTAAACCAAGTCTAGGCATATCTCATAAATTTTTTTAGGTAAGATCATTTTTATTTAATTTAAACGTAAAAAACATTTTTAATACTTCTCATTTATTCAATGTGAAACAGTGAACATTAAAACTTTTGAAATATTCACAACAAAAAGACTACACACAGATTTTCAGATAAAAAATAATCTTTATTACCAAAGCAGAGAATTGAAGTATCCCATTCATTTTTCATGTAAATATATTTTGCTGACGAAACCAAGGCACGAGTAGCTTTATTCGTTAGTTAAGGAAGCACTTTGGTTGCATCATCAATATCATGAACAACAGTGGTTACTGGTTAGTGATGAGGGAGAAGGAGGGGAATGTGGTTGTTGTTGTTCAGAGTCACAATAACCATGAAGAATAACACCCTCTTCAGATGTGAAGCCAAGGGAGGCAAGCATGTCGGGCCAACAGTCATGGCCGACAATCCTTATGGCCTGGCAGCAACTTGGGCCCAAGTATGTCTGACCATTGAGGAAGAACGTTATGACCTCACCAGTGCATGCTTACAGCTCAAACAACGAGTCCCAGCTGTTTGCTGACTCACCATCTATCTTCAACCGTGAAGCCAGGCTCGAATGTGACCCTATTGCACTTATTGATGTGGCAGTGTTGGATGATGATGGTGAAGCCATGGTCACAGCAAGAAGAAGAATTGTCACAGCAAGGACCTTGTGAGTGGAAGTTATTCTTTTTTGGAATAGGCTTATATATGCAGATTGGCCTTATTATATATACAGAGCTAGCTAGGCAAGAGTCCTCAGTAGTGCAAAGAAAGGTCAAGAAACAGAAAAGACTGAGAACGGCTCACTAAGTAGTGGCTATTTCATATTCATAATGCTAAATAACCGTTTTGGTTCTAATGTACTTTTGCATTTGTGACATTAGCTTCATTAGTTACTCGGTGGTTAACATTTTTTTTTTCTCTGTCCCAAGATCATAGAAGAACAAACAGAATAAAAAAGAGACCCAATGCCTCGACCCAACTTGTGTAGCAGTGCCCAGCCCAAAACCACAAGACATGGATCAATAAAAAAGTCACATAAAGCAATCCACACCTTTTTTTTTTTTTTTCGTGCACGACCATATTCCCAGCTGACAGTGAAACTAATTTAGTTGGGTACATACAATTATTAATTATTAAAGTGAGACTTGTCTTTTTTTAATAGTCTTTGACACATATAATTAAAATTCTAATTTTAATGAACATATGTTTGATTTTATTATGCAATATTGGAAACACAATTTAACTTTAATTCAATATCACTTTTTTTTTACTGCTTAATTCAATATCACTTTTAACCATTTAAAACTTTTTATATGATCAAATTCTTTCTACTCTGCATTCTTTTCAACAAATTCACGCATACTCAAAAAGGAAATAATATTGTTTATGTTCTTCAATAAAAAAAAGGGTTCGAAAAGAATGCTTCTAGAGCAATAGTTCGCTTAAGGGCAAGCATACCCTACACGGTAGTTACAGTGGACCTAAGTCCGGATATCGTACCCAAAGGATTAGAGGAGTTCCCGAATAATTCAAAATTGCATTAAACTAAACAATTTAATTCTATTGACAATTTGAGAAAATATGTTCAATTACTTGCAGAAAATAGAATTATGCAAATAAATTCCCCAATTCCTATTCTGATTGATTTCTTAATTAATCTTCAATTGTTAACTTCTCTTTAAATTGCTAACAGGTTCTTGGTCAAACACAACTAACAGTCTTTCCCCTAATTTAATTCCTATTTGGTCATTTAGGGTTCAAATTGAGAGAAAGATTAAAAATTATTAATCTGGTCAAAAGTTCACTAAATACGTTTGGTCATTCGTTATTTCATAAACCCAATTGTTCTACAGTTCCGTCAATTATACAAAGATGGTCACTAACGAATAAAAGACTAATTTAGAGTGGTCAATTCTAAAATAATTAAAAGTAGTAGAACAAAACAATCATCTAAATAATCATGAACTTCAATTAAAAATAAGGAATTAGGGTCTATAGGCACAATTACATCATGACCCTAGAAAGGGGAAAATTAGCCAGCCATAGGCACATGAAAGCAAATGAACAACCCAAAATACATGAAGAATAAAAGAGAGTAAGAAATATTACAATTTAGAACCCCCGTGATGTTCTTCACGTTCTTTCCTACTCACTAGAGCTCCCTCATAGTCCCTCACTCACTCCTTTCTATTTTAAAATAGAGTAAAAGATGTCTAAACCCTCACTTCCAATTTTCTATTTATAACAAAAAAAACTGTAATTGTCATGCGGAAGTCAGCACAGCGATGCTCTTTGAAGGCTCTTTTTGTGCAATTAGAGCATGGTCGTTCTCTGAGGAGCATGACCATTCCCGGAAAATGATGATGTTGATAACTCCTTGTGTGCAAATTTGAGCACAATCTCGAGCATGGCCGTGCTCATTGAGCATGGTTGTGCTCTTTGGGAGATGCCTAAATATTCTTTAAATCATCCCTTTTCAGGCTCTTTTCATGTTTATTCTCTCGAGGCTTTCCTGTTACACACTAAGCATAAAAATGCGAGTTTTACCAAAATAACTTATATAAAATAAAGCATTTTAGGGCCAAAACTCATGTCCCATTACGTACAAAATGTGGTTTATCAACCTCCCCATAATTGAGCATTGTTTGTCCTCACTTATTTTTCCAAAATCAAGAAATCATTTTTCAGGGCCCCAAAATTATTAAAGTACATAAAAGCTAAAATACACAAGTGGACAATGCAATCCAAAACCAAAGGTAGTTCCTCGAAGAAATCCATTAGGCTTTTAACTATGCCTAAATGCTCAGTTTCCAAAGAGCATCAGTTCACTCATCTATCTATTTCTCAGTGTTTCACGGACATAAGAAATTCACTCAAGTCACACTTAAGAAAGCACAGTCACAAACCTATTTATCAATCAACTCAACTCAAGCAATTTTCTAGAAAATAGAAAAGTGAGGCATCACAAGGTGTAATGGGGCTAGGTTGCAGTGTAAGGTGGGAAAAAGAATGAACAAGATATGAAAAAGGCTCAAAACAAAATTCACAACTGGTGACTTACAACAGTAGAAGAGCAAGTACCATTTTCTTGTTTAAAAATTTCCCAAAGATTTTTTTTCCTTTTTAGTCCAAGCTTCTTCTTCTTTTTTTATCTTTTTTTTTTCCTTTTTTTTAAAGGCTTTTTGATTGCCTTATTTTAATTGCAAAACACAAAAGAAGAAGCACAACTTGGATGATCTTTTCCTTTCACCTCAAATTTTCACTAATTGATCCCTTATCCTTTAGGTCACCAAGCATACAAGATTTAATAGAGTAGGGTGCCAAAGAAATTTTCAACTTAAGGCTGAAAGAGGGCAACTAGGTGATTAATTGAAGCAAAAATTCTGAATTCAAGAAGATAGCCTAAAATTTGTCTCAACAATTCCATAAGCCAAAAAATCATTCAAGGATATGAATTTCAAAATAAGTCCTAGAACCTGCTAACTCAAGAAAATTAAAAACCATGCATTGAAATAAATCATGGCTCAAGACTCACATTTATGTGGTTAAGCTCAAGGGAAACTGTTCATTGAGGAATTTTCTGCTAATGTTTCACCTCCTTAGAGTGAATCCCATGGTCTCAAATGCAAATCCTATTTTTTTTTTCATTTTTTCTTCATTTTTTTAGGGCTCCTAAAAGTACATTTCTCAAATTTTAAGAAAATACAAATATACACAGAGTCATACAATTGCAATGGGGATCAAACATATTATGTACCAAAATGCTCAAAAGTTGGGGTGAAAGCATGTCATACCTGGTTGATGCCCCTCCCCACACTTAAGAAAGTGCATAGTCCCCAATGCATAGAACATAAAACTAAAACATACTGAATGCAAAACTGAAAGGCAGAAAATATAAAAAAGGATACGTTGGCTTGAAGGCCAGTAAGTTCATCGGTTGCCTCTTGGGGAACGCTTGTTTAACGTCATGAGCCTGACGCAACCTCAAGGGTAAGATCAACCCTTGAACATGGAGATGTCCTTTTCCCATGGGGTCCTCCATCCCCACACTTGGGTAAGACTTAGCCTCAATCATCTTCATCTTGTCAATGGCTTGCACAAAATTACATAAAGAGGGAGAGGAGGAGCTCTTTGAAGGACCAAACACATTGAACTCTTCCTCCTCATCACCTAGCCTCCAAGTCAATTTTCCCTACCTAACATCAATCACTGCCCCTCCTTTGTTGAGGAAGGGTCACCCCAAAATAATTGGGATTTCTTCGTCCTCCTCTATGTCCAAAATTACAAAGTCAACAGGAAAAATGAATTCCCCAACCTTAACCAATAAGTTCTCCACTACCCCATGTGGGTAGGTTAGGGTCCTATCTGCAAGCTGAATAGAGATGTTAGTAGGCTGGGGTTCTTACAACCCCAGCTTCTTAAACATAGAATAAGGCATCAAATTAATACTAGCACCTAAATCACACAATGCCCTTAACAAATAATGAGTTGCATATAGTGCATGGAATTGAAAAACTCTCTGGGTCCTTAAGCTTGGGAGGTCCTTAAGCTTGGGAGGCAATTTCTTTAAAACCACAGCAGAACATTCCTCATTGAGACCAATTAAAGCAAAGTCTTCCAATTTCTTTTTATTTGAAATAATTTCCTTTAAAAACTTGGCATACTTTGGCATTTCAGCAATTGCCTCAGCAAAAAGAATGTTCACATGCAATTTCTTAAACATTTCAACAAACTTAGAGAATTGCTTATCCTTCTTTTCGTCTCTCACTCTCTAAGGAAAAGGAACATTTACCCGAGGAGATGTCAGTACCTCCTTTTCATTCCCCCTGTCTTTTTCTAGGCTCTCTTCAGTAAGAACCTCCTCTTCTGGAACTAGAGTTGGCTATTCCTTCTTCTTCAGCTCCTCCTTAGCCTTCTTGCTCCTGTCATCACCATATTCACCTCCTCCTTCTTAGGATTTTCTTTAGTTTAGGAGGGAAGGGTACCAAGGGTTCTTTGAGACATCAGAGTTGTCAGATTAGCCATCTGTATCTCAAGAGACTTCATGCGGTCATCATTTTTAGCCATATACTACATCATGGCATCTTACAGTGTTGGCTTCTTCTCTTCCTGTCTCATTCTCTGGTTCTGTTGGTGAGGGGGCCTATACACATTCTGATTCTGATAGGTATTCTGATTTTGCCCCTGCCTAAGATCTTGGTTCCCTTGGTCTCCCCAAGAAAGGTGAGGGTGATCCTTCCATCCTGGGTTGTAGGTATTGGAGTAAGGATCATACCTTACACTCTTCCCACCAGCATAGTTGACTTCCTCCATTGCTTGAGTAAAGGCAGCACTCATTTGGCATTCTCTCCCTTCATGAACCTACCCACAATTACCACAAATAGGAGGTGGAAGAGCAGCAGTCAGAAGTTGTGTCTGAGCTTTCATCATGGTTTCAATCTGTCTTGTGAGTAACTCCAGCTTCTGATCAATGTCTGAATTTGAGGAAGATGACTCCACTTGATTTACTTACCTCTTTAGAATTCGCCTATCTCCACTGTTGTTATAGGCATTTGAAGCCATATCTTCAATAATCCTAATGGCTTTCGAGGTTGACTTATTCATCAATGATCATCCACAAGCAGTATCGAGGCTTGTCCTATTATGTGTGGACACGCCTCCATAAAAAAAATCTAAATAAGCCTCTAAGGGGTAGCCATGATGAGGACAGCTTCTGAGCAGTTCCTGAAATCTTTCCCAAGCCTTTGACAGACTCTCTTGCTCCTTCTGTGCAAAATTCCCAATTTCTCTTTGTATCTGGTCCGTCTTCACCACAGAATAATATTTCCTCATGAACTTGTTTGCACACATATCCCAAGTAGTGATATTGTGCTCAGGTAGTGAACAGAGCCAGTCCAATGCTTTCCCACTTAATGAAAATGAGAAAGTTGCCAGTCTAATGTATTCTGCTGTCACATTAGGATATCGAATGGTATTGGTAACCATTAGGAACCTCTACAGATGCATGAGAGGGTCTTCAGCAGGTAGTCAATGAAATTGGTTACTCTCTATCATGTGCAAAAATCCTGGCTTTAGTTCCACATTCACATTTCCCAAATCTGGCAATAATATATTGTTGGTTATCCCCACTTGAGGAGTGAGATAGGCCAACAATGTTTGCTCTAGTGGATCATTAATAACATTTTCACCACCATTGCCACCATTTTCTCCATTTCCCTTAGCCATAATTCTTCTCCTTTGTTCAACTCCATTCCTATAATCAAGTTTCTCAATCTCAGGTTCATTATGAAGCAGTGGCCTTTGAGATCGAGTGACATACACTGTTAACACAAAGAAAACCAATTAAAACGCAACTGGCCAAGGGAGTTTAACAAATAAAATAATTTAAAATTTTCACAATTTTCAGAAATTAAAACAAAAAATTCTAATTAACAAGAAAATAAAATAAAATAAAATAAAACTGTAAACACTATAAACAAAAAAATTTCAGTTTCACAAAATAAATTACTTAGGAACTACGCAACTAGTCCCCGGCAACAGCGCCAGAAACTTGATGCGTAAAATATGTTCGCATAAGGGCAAGCGTACCCTACGTGGTAGTTACAGTGGACCTAAGTCCGGATATCGTATCGAAAGGACTAGAGGAGTTCCTAAATAATTCAAAATTGCATTAAACTAAACAATTTAATTCAATTAGCAGTTTGAGAAAATATATGTTCAATTATTTGAAGAAAATAGAATTCAGAGTACGAGTAATAAACAATTCACTAGATTAACATATAAGAAAGCCTAGGGTCATGATATCAATTATGCAAATAAATTCCCCAATTCCTATTCTAATTGATTTCTTAATTAATCTTCAATTGTTGACTTCTCTTCAAATTGCTAACAAGTTCTGGTCAAACATTGCTAACAGTCTTTCCCCCAATTTAATTCCTATTTTGTCATTTAGGGTTCAAATTGGGAGAAAGCATAATCACATAGAGAAAGATTAAAAATTATTAATTTGGTTAAAAGTTCACAAAATACATTTGGCCATCCATTATTTCATAAACCCAATTGTTCTACAGTTTCGTCAATTATACGAAGATGGTCACTAATGAATAAAAGATTAATGATTTAGAGTGATCAATTCTAAAATAATTAAAAGTAGTAGAACAAAAAAATTGATGAATAATCATGAACTTCAATTAAAAATAAGGAATTGGGGTCTACAGGCACAATTACATCATGACCCTAGAAAGGGGAAATTAGCCGGCCATAGGCACAGGAAGGCAAATGAGCAACCCAAAATACATGAAGAATAAAAGAGAGTAAGAAATATTACAATTTAGAACCCTTGTGATGTTCTTCACTAGAGCTCCCTCAGAGTCCCTCACTCACTCCTTTCTATTTTAGAACAGAGTAAAAGATGCCCAAACCCTCACTTCCAATTTTCTATTTATAAAAAAAAAAAAACTATAACTGTCATGCGGAAGTCAGCATGGCCATGCTCAACGGAGCACAACCATGCTCTTTGAGCGGGTAAAATTCAAAAATCTGCTTCAGCACGACCATGCTCTGGTCGTTCTCAGAAAAGAAAAGGTTGACGTTGAAGGCTCTTTTTGTGCAAATTAGAGCACGGTCGTTATCTAAGGAGCACGACCGTTCTCGAAAAAATGGTGTCTTTGATAACTCCTCATGTGCAAATTAGAGCATGGTCTTGAGCATGGCTGTGCTCATTTGAGCACAGTCTCGAGCACGGCCATGCTCATTGAGCATGGCTATGCTTTTTGGGAGATGCCCAAATATTCTTCAAATCATCCCTTTTCAGGCTCTTTTCATGTTTATTCTCTTGGGGCCTTCCTATTACACACTGAGCATAAAAACGTGAGTTTTGCCAAAATAATTTACATAAAATAAAGAAATAAAGCATTTTAGGGCCAAAACTCATGTCCCATTACGTACAAAATATGATTTATCAACCATTTCTGAGAACAAACTTTTAAATTTTTTGGAATGCTCATACAGTCAATCTTTTGGTCAATAATATGACTTAGCCAAGTCCACAGCTCAATTGCTTTTTCACAACTAAGAAACAGATGATCAACTATTTCAAAAGCTTTATGGCAATGGCTACAAGTTGAGACAAGTTGAATACCTCTTAATTTGAGATTGTCATCTGTTGGAAGATTGTTGTGCATTGCTCTCCAAAGGACAAATGACTTGGATGGAGGGATGAATGTGTTCCAGATTGTCTTTCCCCAAGTATTTGCACTGTGAGATTAATTTAAGAACTCAAAAGACTCTTTCAGGGTATGAGAACCAGAGTTGGAGGCCATCCAAATGAGCTTGTCCTTCTGCCAGGTTACCGAAATAACCATTTCATGAATCTCCTTGACCAGATCAGGGAATTTATGTTGAAGAGCCATTAGTATATTCCATTTACCGCCTCTCCAAAGATCCTTTACTCGAGCTGATAATTGATTATTAAGATGCTCAGGGGTTCCCATAGTAGTTGCAATTGGTTGACTCAATCATTTTTCACACCAAAAGTTAATATTTGTCCCATCACCAATCATCCATGAAGAGTTTTCAAGAGCAACTAGTCAATTACTCGTGCATTCGCATGGGTCACGTTTGTCTTTCTGTGTGTTCTAAAATAACTTATGTATATAGTTATTTGCTTAAAAATGAATAACAGAGTATATAAGATAGAATCAAATATTCTGACCAGAACCAAACAATTTTTTCTCCTAAATTTTTCTAAATATTTTTTTACGTATAAACCTTACTATTTTACTATTTGAAAAAATATTCCTTAATTTTTTTAGTTTAATGTAATATTTTTTTAAAATATTTCTAATTTCTCTAAATTATGTCATATACATTTATTTATAAACCTCCGCAATGCGCAGGTCAATTTCTAGAGGGATTAAAAGCAAATATTATAATATGCATTTTAGAAGGGAGGGACATATAACAAGCTCAAGATGATGTTTACAGTGGAACTGCAGAAAAGGACTTTAACAAAGAATAGAAGAAAGCTTGGACTAAAATATCCACAAATCCAAGCTTTGTTCAACTGAGCCTCTATATCTGAATATCTGACTCCAAGGTCATTTATGGAAGCCCGATAACATAGAAGTTCCTAATTTTATGACTATTGATTGTTCAGTATATGACTTCATATTTAATCAAATACCAGGACAGCGTATAATTACATTATTACATTATTCAAGTATCATTATCATCAGTACCACAGATATGCTTAAAAGCTGAAATGAGACGATTCCAGTACCAGGTCATGTCATAGACAAATTCCGGTAAAACACCATCATAGGGCTATGGCATTGCAGGTTTCTCATGGTGGAGCAGCATTTACACCTTATAAAGTAAAGAGTCTCTCACTGTTCAGAGACCATTCAATGTACATTGAACAGGTTTTTAACATGCTCTGTTCACATCTTCTATTCTGTAAAAGCAAACCCAACACTGGAACGAGACCCACTAGACCAAAACCTCCACCATCTATGGCAAATGACTCATTTGGCTTTCTCAGGTTTTTAACATTCTTTGTTTTTTAAATAGCTTTCTCTAAAGAAATTCATTTTTTTCTGTGACCCTGTGACCCAACATGAACCAATCCACATGTAATATAAAGTTGGTTCAGTTCAGATTGTGATATTGATTGCATGATTACTAAATCAGTAAATCTGCTTCTGTGTTGCAGTCTGGAAAGGCAAACCCTGGACAGGAACTGCACAAGGTTTTGACAGATGAATCAAGCTCTGGGGAAGGCATGCTTAAATCTGTCAACTTGAAATCTGGACATATTGTCCTTGAGACTGTTAATAGACTGGAAGCTGCTATATTCTCATGGAAAGAGAGAATTGCAGTACAAGTTCTAACTGGAGAAGACACACTAAATCCTTTTGTTTTTGGTTTTATCTTACTCATTTACATTGCTTGCTGCCTACCCCCAAAAGTCTGAAAATTCCATGTTATATTCAGTTTCAAACCAAAAAGAGAACAGGAAAAGGTAAATAAAAAAGCAAAGGAAAGTATCCAATTTGTTGAGGGTGAAAAGTTTGTCATTATTCAAGTTGTGCGATTTATGGCATACATTCAGTGGTATTGTTGTTTCTTTCTGTTTCTGTAGGATATTTCACATACCATTTTGGAAGCATATTCCAGAGTTCTAGCAAATTTAGCCTTCAGCATACTGTCTAGAATAAGAGATATGTTGCTTTCCTGGGATAAATCTCTCTCAAACTTGGGTGGTTGGTTCACATATCAGGCAGTCCTAACTTGATAAGATGAACAAGGCGGATGGAAAATGTTGTAATGCTAGCTGTGACAGTATTCTGATTTAGAACTTTCCTCAATGGATGCCAAATCCAGCTCGGTATCAGCTACACCAAACTGGAGTGGTGTCTGGTGCATTAGTAGAGAGGCTTGTACAAGTGTGTCTCCTCAAAATTCTCCATAGTGGCTTTTGTTTAAACGCTTTTGTAAATGTTATTGTTATTACTATATGGCATGCTCAGTAAGAATAGAGGCAAATGATAGGTTTGCCTTCCCATAAATTTTGGTTGGTTTTATAACCAACTATACACAAACCTTTGTCATATATTGTGGTTTTTATAATCAAGTGGTTTTGTATGACAGTGAAAAATCAAGAGTGTTTTCAATTTGATGTTAGCACACGTTTGGGGGAGAGCAAACGAGAAAACAGCCATATACCAAATGTTTGTCATTCTTAAGTTTCAAAAAACACAAATGAGTAGCTGAATTGAGCTAAACAGAAGAATTTGGCTATCTTTGTAATTGAAAGTTTACAGAGAATCTTCTATTTGTAGTCATAAAGGTATAGGGGAATGTCATAGGGACTTAAATATTGCTCAATTAAAAAATATGGGAATAAACTTCTAGAATGAGCAGGATCTTTTTGAAAATGGTATACAAGCATGACCGGTTTTGAGTTTGGATCATAATTTGGTTAAATGCTTATCTCAGGTCCTTTCCTAGAAGCTCAAATAAAATGTAGCTTATCATATTTTTTTGGTGAATAAATGTAGCTTATCCTATGAAACATCAAATTAAATATCACCAATAAATTAAATTAACATCATATAAATAAAAACAAGATAATAATATTCTTATTAGTTAAAGTAAACATAATTTAATATAATAAATAAAGTAAATTGACTTGAGGCCCACCATCAAAATTCTTATATATGACATCCTAACTATTTGTGAAAAATTAAATTCATAATTAGTTTAATTAATATGACATTACTTTATTACCAGATGCATCTTAATATAAAAATCTTCTCTGATCGTTTCCCTTCATACTTCTCCAACCATTGTATAAAAGGAGCCTGGTTTTTTTTCTTTTTAAAAATATAAATTCTAATGTATTTGATCAATGATGCACGCGCCCAGGAAGAAATTTTCCATAGCAACAAATGGGTAGATATATATAATGTCATCAGTGGCATATTGCCTAAATTAGATTGCTTTAGGAGACTTGGTCAATTTGACTAGGTATAGTAATGGAAAGTAATATTTAGAAACCAATATAACTCGATCAATTTTTGATGCATAAAATGCGTTCGCAGAGGGCAAGCATACCCTACGCAGTAGTAACAGTGGACTCTAGGAGTCCGGATATCGAACCCAAAGGACCAGTCGCGTTCCCAAATAATTAATCTCGCAAATAACTAAGCAATCCAGAATATAAAAATCAAATTGAGAAGAATGTTGGTCAATTATTCTTTTCAAAAGAAAGAGAATCAGAGCAGAAAGATTACTGTGAGAACAATTATGATAAAGAAGCCTAGGATTGTGATTTCACATGTACCCTTTTTTCCCCCAATTCTAATCTTAATAAAATCCCTAAATGTGTTACTTGCCAGCAACATCTTAAATTCGTTAATTAACAATTGATCATAGTTAATAACGCTATTTCCCCTAATTTAATTCCCAATTGATCATAGGTGATTTAATTTAGAGCAAATGATAAATCTCAGAGAGGTTGATTAACAGGTTAATCTACTGGAAATTTATACAATAAGTTTGATCAAGCAAATTGTATAAATCCAATCACTTCACAGTTCAGTTAATCGCAAGCAATTGATCATAGACAAGAGATTAACTTATGTTTAGACTGATCGGTCCTAAAAGCAATAAAAGTAGTGAAGAGATACAAATAACTGAATAACATCGAGATTTTATTAAAATTAGAATCGGGGTACAAAGGTACAACTACATCACAATCCGGGGTTAAGAGAAACTAGCCACTCATGTTCATGATTAAGCCAGAAAACTCAAAAGAAGATATAAAGATTACAAAAGGGAAGAAACTTTATAGTGTGATCATCCCCAATGGTGTTCTCTACGTCCTCCCACAGCTCAGAGTCTCTCACAGGACCTCTCTCTCACCCAGAGAACCCTCAGTTTTCGAAATAGAACAAAAGATAAAAGATAAAATGGTTTTTCCTCCTATTTATAATAATTCAAAATTTAAACGGGCTGACAACGTAACTTACCACGGCCGTGGTCCTTGCATAAAGGTCCAATTCTGCTACGCAACCAGCATGACCATGGTAAATTTACCATGACCATGGTAATTTACCATGGCCATGGTCCTTGCGTTACTTCAATTCTAGCCCTTTTTTTTTTTCTTGGTCCTCCAGACAGTGGCATTTTTGCTCCAAAAAAATGCAATTTTCAACTCTTTTTCTCATGAAGCCTCTTGAGTACCTGTCTTGTATAAACTAACACCAAACAGTGAGTTTTGCCAACAAAATATATTCAAAATGAAAATGACATCTAAACTCACATCAAAATACAATCAAAGTTCAGTTTATCAATTTTCATGAAATTTACTTAGACCTTTTCGAGGGCTTAGTGGTTACTAAATTCTCAATTTCCATCATTATAATGTACAGAAGGGAGACTAATGCAGGGGAAGAACTCAAACATAATCATAAAAATAGGAAATCTATAATAAATCATTGACACCTACTTTACTCTATTATTGGTCTCTTAACATTAATGAAATATTAATGCTATAAAAAGTCTCTGGATAATGGTCTATATGATGGTGATATATTGGTCTACGTATTATTACTTTGAAAAGAATTTAATTAAGTTGATTTATTGATTTTGGTTAGAGCCATTTCTAGTCTAGTTGACCTTGACTCCTATTTTTTTTATGGCCCTGGCTATTGTTTCTATGGGAAGTAGAAGGTGAGAATTTCATGTCACGTTACGTGAATCATTGAGGCAATTGGTTACTGAATCGATCCTGATCATCTCAGCGTTTCAATCTCACGTAGTTTGGATTCAGAGAAGTCAGCAACTGATAGAACAAGTGTTCTGCTTGGATGACAAGGATATCTATTAGGAAAATGTTTTTGTTTACAACAAAATGAAGTAAAATAGTTTCCTTTAATTTTTAGGTGTATATGTGTATATATAAAAGATAAAAATGTAAGAGATAAAGATACTTGGGTATGGTAATAATTCTATGGTGTGGATGTTTTGAAATTCAATCATTGAAACTGTTTGTTATTCTCATTCTACATAAGAAGTGACATAAGAAGAGTTGGGCCATTGAAATATGCAAAGAAAAAAATACTGTCAATTACAAAAGAAGAGTGCAAAAAAAAATCTCAGCTAGCTATTTCTGCACTTACCACTAAAGACAAGTTTATGGAATCCCCCGAACTCAAAAGGAGAGTTTGAGAGTATTATGATGTTTTTGCAGCAAAATTTGGGAAATCACAAGTCATAAAGGAAATAAAAATATGGAAGTATAATAAGTCTTTTATTTGGGTGGAGTATTACATCCGTTAAGTAGAGAATTTGACATGAGTCATAGATGTTACATGAAGGTTGGATTTATTTATTTAGACAACTAATAAACTGGGGCAAATTAGTAGACAATCTAGACATTAGGCAACATATCATATTGCATACACCTCTTTCCAAAATGACTGGCATTTGATTCAGTTTTAATTCTTCTCAACGGTCAACACCTGAATTTTGAAAATCATAGCAGGAGGGAAGAAAAATCAAACTACATAAACAAAATAAAGTAATTAAGGATGTGTTTGTCAATTAAAAGACTGTTATACAGTCACCAAAAAAATTGTGAAATGAATTTTTTTGACTTTGAGCTAAACATTTCTTAAGTTTTATTCTAATGAAAATTTGAATAAACATAAAGATAAGGCTATTTTTGGTCCAATTTTTTTTTAAAAAAAACTATTTTAAAAAAAATACAAACTAAGAATCTTATAAATAAAATAAAAGTTGTAGGTGATTATATTTTTTTTTGGAATTTCCAATTATGTTTTATATAGTATAAAAATTATCAATATGTCCGATTGTTAAAAATAAAAGAAAGATAGCGAGGTTTGTTTTTTACGTATATATCCACAATAATAATTATTAGAGTTATACTATGTGCATGAAATGATGCCCGAAAGAAAAAAAAGAGAAAAAAACTTACTTTGTGAAAGAAGACTTTAGTCCTAAATTTCACAAACACAAACTCCACTAACTAGTTAAATCCACCGCAAGATATTTTTCAATATGTTGCCATGTAGTCTTTTTAAGAACGGGACCATGAAAATTGGCACTTGCCACTTGCCAAGAAGCCACCACCTCATAATTAATGCCAAACAATTTAAATGAAAAAAATAATTTATCAGTTTATGTTCCTGAAACAAAAATAATAAAGTAAAAAAAAAAAAAAAAGTAGAAGAAAGTTGCAGACTAGCTGTGTTTTTTTATCTTCGGTGCTTGACTGCTTGTAAGGGTGTTTATTCACCTTGTTTTGCTTCAATTTTTTGGCTTCTTCTTCTTCTGATAACGGAAGTTTGTGAACAATGAGATTAAGGCTTGGAGTGCTAAGGGAAGTGAGGACTTTCACAGGAGTGCTTTGCTTGTATCGGAAGTTTGTGTAGCAATGATATAAAATAGTAGAAGAAATTCAAAAAAATAAAAAATTGTACTTGTTATCAGAAGTGATGTTATACTTTTGTCTTATTTATGGGACAACATTAAAAAAAGAGAAAATTTTGACTTCTATAAATTCTTTTATTTTATTTCATTTTTATTTAAATAACTCAAATTAACTGATGGAGATTGGGGAGGGACAAAATAAGTGTGTGTGTGTATAATATTTTTTGGGGTAGCCGATTAACTAATTGGGGGATGCAAAATAAGAGTATACATATAAATTTATAGTGTTTATTTTTTTTTAGGGTAACCATGGCCACCATTCACTAAAGAGGAACTGCCCCCTGTTTTTAATGCTTTGATCAATAATGCACACGCCCAGGAAGAAATTTTTCCTAGCAGCAAGCAAATGGGTAGATATATAATGTCAACAATGGCATATTGCCTAAAATAGATTGCTTTAGGAGACTCGGTCAATTTGACTAGGTATAATAATTGAAAGAAATATTTAGGAACCAATACAACTCGATCAATTTTCATGAAATTTAGCTTAGTGGTTACTAATATAAGGTATAATAATATAATGTAGTGAAGGGAGACTAGAGCAGTGGAAGAAGTCAAACATAATCATGAAAATCGGAAATCTATCATAAATCATTGACACTTATTTTAGTCTATTATTGGTCTCTTAACAGTAATGAAATATTATTGCTATAAAAAGTCTCTGCATAAAGGTCTATATGATGGTGATATATTTATTGGTCTACGTATTATTATTTTGAAAAGAATTTAAGTTTTTTAAAAGAATTAATTTCTTATTTGTGCCTAAATATGTGATTCAATTAAGTTGATTTTTTTATGGCCCTGGTTGTTTCTATGGGGAGTGGAAGGTGAGAATTTCATGTCATGTTATGTGAATCATTGAAGCAGTTGGTTATTGAATTGATCCTGAACATCTCAGGGTTTCAGTCTCAGATAGTTTGGAATCAGAGAAGTGAGAAACTAATAGGAAAGGAAACTAAAAGAATATTGGAAAGGATAGAGCAAGTATCATCCGCTTCTAGGATGACAGGGTTTTAAGTCAGGCAAAAGTTTTGTTTACAACAAAATGAAAGAAAATATTGTTTCATTTAATTTTGAGGTGTATATGTGTATTCATAAAAGATAATAAAAAGTAGGAGATAAAGATAATTGGGTATGGTATAATTCTATGGTGTGGATGTTTTGATATTCAAGCATTGAACTGTTTGTTATTCTCATTCTTCATAAGAAGTGACATAAGACAAGTCGGGCCATTGAAATATGCAGAGAAATATACTCTCAATTACAAAAAGAGGAGTGCTTAAAAAAATCTCAGCTAGCTATTTCTGCACTTACTACTAAAGACTTGTTTATGGAATCCCCCAAACTCAAAAGGCAAGTTTGAGAGTATTATGATGTTCTTGCAGCAAAATTTGGAAAATCACAAGTCATACAGGAAATAAAATGGAAGTATAATAAGTCTTTTATTTGGGTGGAGTATTACATCCGTTACATAAGTCATACATGTTACATAAGGATGGATTGATTTACTTAGATAACTAATAAACTGGGGCAAATTAGTAGACAATCTGCAACCCAGTTTAATTTTATTGACATTAGGCAACATATCATATTGCATTCACCTCTTTCCAAAATGACTGTGGCATTTGATTCAGCTTTAATTCTTCTCAACGGTCAATACCTGAATTTTAAAAATCATAGCAGGAGGAAAGAAAAATCAAACTACATAAACAAAATAGAGTAATTAATGTTGTGTTTATCAATTAAAAGACTGTTATACAGTCACCAAAAAAATTGTGAAATGAATTTTTTTGACTTTGACCTAAACATTCCTTATGTTCTATTCTAATGAAAATCTGAATAAACATAAAGCATGTAAAATAATCAATTTTACTATATTAGTAATTTTGATGAGTAAAACTTCATGAACTTATCAAATAATTCGTATAAAAACAGAGGACAAAAGAATAAATTAATATGGAATTTTTTTTTGAAACATAAAACTATTTTTTAGAACAATAACCATTTTGTGTCCTGTAGCTATATGTGGAGAATTAAGTAGATCCTCATTCACTCACCAACAAGAAAGGCCTTTCTAATTCAATTAAGCTCCCTGGTGACATCAATCACATCCATTCTTTCTTTTGGTGATTCCGTAGAACAAGCAAGTCCAATCCTAAAAAGTGAAACTAAGCACTTCTCAACATTTGACTTAAGATTCCAATCATTTCCTACCAATGTTGTTGCTTCATCTGTTGCAATGAGACGTGGGTCCAAAATTTGCAAAATATTATCAGGAAATGAAATTGCAACAAAGTTATGAAGATTTTGACCATCTTCAAACACTTCATCTATGGGACTTCTTCCAGTAAGCATTTCCAACATAAGAATCCCAAAGCTGTACAAGTCACCATAAGTCGACACCTCTGAACCCACTCCATACTCTAAAATATATACCAAAAACTGTCAATACACAATACTAATAAATAACAACTTGATACAAAAAAATATGAGAATTCGAAGAAACAATAATGATTCAAAACTTAAGAACATACCTGGAGGAGCATAACCAACAGTCCCCTTTATTCCAATTGTACTTGTTTGCTTAGAAGTGGTACCATTGATGGTTGAGAGAAGTCTTGCTATGCCAAAATCACTCACATGAGCAACCATGTCATCATCAAGAAGGACATTGCTTGGCTTTAAATCACAATGAAGGATCGATTGCTCACATTCATGATGAAGATAATGCAATGCAGAAGAAACATCAATCATGATATTTAATCTTTGATCAAGGCTCAGTGTTCTCTGATGCTCTGCACTTGGTGTGATAGGATGCAACCATTGCTCTAAGCTTCCGTTTCTCATGTACTCAAAAATTAGAGCTTTGAATTCTTGACCTTTGTAATCTGTGCTGGAACAACATGTCAAAATCTAAAGCAGATTTCGATGTCTAATATTTTTAAGTGCATTGCATTCAGCAATGAAACTCTTGTGAGCTCCCTTTCTTTGAAGGTTTAGAACCTTTATGGGAACAACTTTGTCTTCTGACTCAAGAGCTCCTTTGTAGACAGAGCTAAAATTTCCAGACCCTATCAAGTTTGTAGTTGAGAACCCATCAGTTCCGTTGTGTAGGATTTGGTATGAAACTTTAGCCATCTGGTCCATTGTTGGTGAATCCAAAGATGGTTTCTTACTCATTCTCCTTATCCAGTAGATAGTTAGAATAATTGACAGTATGAGAAGAAAAGCAACCACACTAACTATCACTGCTATCAACCTAAACTTGTGGTGTTTTGCAAGTTTCTTACCTTTGACAGGGCATGGTGGCAGATGCAGTTCTGAAATACCTCCACAAAGCTTACTGTTTCCAGTAACCACTAACCCACTTGCATTTTTAAAGACACCTTCAGTCGGTACCTCACCATCCAACATGTTAAATGATACATTGAAATATTGTAAGAAAGAAATGTTCTGCAGAGCATTAGGAATTGATCCAGACAAACGGTTTAGTGAGAGGTCTAAATGTTGAAGTCCTTTAAGTGATGCTAAAGAGGGTGGTATGGTTCCATGTAAAGAATTGCCTTGCAAATAGAGGTACTCCAACATTATGCATTCACCAATGGTTGCAGGAATGTCACCAGACAAATGATTCTGAGACATATCTAGCCAATTGAGATTTTTCAGGTATCCCACTTCTTCCGGTATACTACCACTCAATGAGTTTTGTGAAAAATCCAACAAGTTTGTTAGAGAGGAATGATTAAAAATCTCTCGCGGTATGGTTCCTGTAAGGTTGTTTTGCGAAAGGTATAAGTATTGTAACTTTTGGCAGTTCCCTATACTTGGAGGAATATTTCCTTCTAACAAATTTTCTCCTAATTCCAAATGAAACAATTGACTAAGGTTGCCTATGTAGACTCTAATCTCTCCTGACAGCTTGTTTGCACCCAAATTTAACAGTTGCATTTTTTGAAACTTTCCAAAAGTTGTTGGGATATTCCCACCAATGCGGTTATATTCCATCGCCAAGAGAGTCAAGCCAATTAGATTTCCTATTGCTGTAGGGATTTCTCCTGATATCTGATTTCCTCCGAGAACTAGTTGACTAAGTTGGGTGGATAAATTGCACAAGGAATTTGGCAAATAACCTCCAAAATTATTGTAGGCTATAGATAACAGTTGCAACTTACTACAGTTTGTCAATGATTTTAAAAACTCCAAATCATTAGTTGAATTGTCACCCAAATTTAGGATATAAAGATATTGTACCTTCCCCAGACTTGGAACTTGTCCCACGAAATGGTTACCAATGAAATCAAGTATTGAAAGGATAGATGCATTTGAAATGGAAGGTGGAATTGGACCTGAGATTCGATTGTCACCAATTTCAAATACTCGGAGATTGGGTAGGGTGTAGAACATGTTGGGTGGAAGAGAACCATTAATTTGATTTACTCCACCTGAGATTATAGAAAGAGATGACATATTATAAAGACAAGACGGCAATGTTCCAGTCAGTTTGTTGTCAAAAAATGATAGAAATGTCAAGCTTTTGAGACTGCATATTTCTTGTGGAATATCTCCCTCCAAGTTGTTAACACTCACACTGAGAAGAGTTAGGGATAAAAGATTCCCTATGAATGATGGGATTCCTCCAGTTAACTTGTTGTTCCAAACGTTCAAATGTCTAAGCTTCCAAAGTGAGCCAACTTCAATCGGTATTTTGCCAATCAGATTGTTCCCATGTAAGTATAAGTGTGTGAGCTGAGTGCAAGCTGTCAAGTTTGTAGGAATTTCCCCTACCAATGAGTTATTTACGACAATGAGTTGCTGCAGTTGAGACAACCGTCCCAATTCTTGTGGGATTTTGCTGTAGAAGCTGTTGTTTGCGAGGTTGAAGATTCTCATATAAGAGAGATTGCCTACATGAGGAGATATGGATCCCTTCAACTTGTATCCTTGCAAGTTTAACTTTGTAACTCTTTGAAGCATGGGATTGCATGTGATTCCATGCCAATTACAGAAGTGAGTAGAAGCATTCCAAGAGAGGAAGATTCCGTACGGGTCAGTGGATATGGATTCCCTGAATTTGAGCAGTGCCAAATGATCAGTCTCATTTCCTAAGGCAAAGGCAGTTATGTTTGGGGTAAAGAAGCATAGTGAGTTGAATGTATAAAGAGAAAACAGGGGGTTATATATAGACCAAAAGGCAAGTAACAAGAGTGAAAGTTGCTTCATTGTGATGAGGAAATGAAGGCTGGTAGATGTGGTAGTGTTTCTATGGGTAGACTGCTTTATATAGAGTTTGGTAATGGGACAGGATCAGAGAAGAAGCATGCGTGTTGTTCCTTCTGCTACTTTGGTTCTGATTGCTATCATTAAAGGTGATTTATACGTAATAAACATGCCTCCTAAAAAACAATGCAATAATTCCTCAAAAATACCTTCCTACAGTATAACCAAGAGGGTTTTCCTATTCTTTTTAATAATCACCCAAAAATCAAACATCTTTTGTCAACTATGAATTCAATACAAATACGAAAGATAAAGCTATTTTTTGCCCAATTTTTTTATAAGAATATTTTAGTTATCCTAAAATATTATTGTTTTTTTAGGATAACTAAAATATTCTTATAAAATGACTTAATGTGTATTTAAAAATTAAGTATTTATGTGAGAAATTAATAATTAATAAATAAGAATGTATTTTAAAAAAAAACGTACATTTTTTTATAAATGACAAATTTTCTTTTGTTTCGAGTTCTGATTATCATGCTTTTGAGAGGCTCTATGAGAAACGGTAAAATGGCATATTTAACCTTTTTGTGTTTTTAAGCTTAAGCGAGCTCTTCAATTCTTTTCACAAAAATAGTAGAACTGAGGTGTGTCTTTATTCTACTTTACTAATCATAACATTGTAAAATTGTGGTTATTGAATTTTATGCAATCATCGTAAAATATATTTTTGGTACCTGATAAATTTTTTAATATTGTTTTTGGTTCCTAATAATTTTTTTTAACTTTTTGATCCCCAATAATTTTTTATTTTGTTTTTTGTCCCTAATTTAAAATGTTATCTAAATCACTTTATTTCACTTTTCAAAGCGTTATCTAAATCATTTTAGGCACCAAAACAAAATAAAAAAATGTATTAGGGGATCAAAAAGTTAAAAAATTATTAGGGGCCAAAAACAACATTCAAAAAAATTATCAAGGACCAAAAACATATTTAAGCCTTCTTTAAAATATAAACGTTTACTATATATCAAAATATTTTATTTTCAAAATTAATTTAAATTGATATTATACTAAATTTAATATACTTACAACATATAATATCATATAATATCATTACAAATTCTTAATGGAAGACAAATTGAATTATTTGGACAAAAATATCAATCTTTTAAATATTTATTACAACTAATATACTTTTCTATGATTGGCCAATTAGCTAATATTGCACGATTATGTTAAAGAGAAAATTACTTACATTAGAGAACTTAATAGTAGGTACATTTTTCTTTTCACAAGTAAAAGATAATACCAAACACTTATAACAAGTCATCTTACAAAAATGCTAATAATGAAATATAAATTGTCTGTTAGAGATTAAAATAATAATAAGTTTATCTTAAGTAATATTTGATTTCAATAATTTATATTAATTTTAATTATTTTTATGTTTTAAATTATTCTTATTATATTTATAAACTTTAAATATTAAATAAATAATAAAAATTATTTTTTATTTACAAAATAAATATAAAATAATTGATTTATTTTATCAATTCAAATTTCAAAATTACAAAATCATTTAAATTTAACATAACTTAAATCTTTTTAATATGTCATACAATTTTATAAATATTTTAAATAAAATAAAAAATATTTGTGAGACTATAACTAAATATATATTTCATGCATAGCACGGTTTAAACGCTAGTTTACAATTGTGCTGATAGATTAGCCTTCCAAGGTTTCTCTATACAAGGTTTTTTTTGGTGGGAATCTATCCCTTCTTTTATTAGGGATGATTTTCTTAGAAACAAGGCGGGTCTTCCGTCGTATAGGTTCCATTAGTTGTTTGCTCCATGGGCTTTGGTTTGGTCCCCCCATGCGTTTTGTATCTATTCCTCTTATATATATATATATATATATATATATATCCGCCTTGCTTTTTGGTAGAGGGTAGGATTCCAAATCTGTTGGGATAATGCTCTTTTACCTTGGCATGCGGTCTTTGCTAAAAAAAAAAAAAAAAAAACGCTAGTTTACAATAAATATGGGAAAAAGCAATTGTGTTTTAGCTTTACAACTGAGAATTACACCTACAATTTATATAATAATATATAGGCTTAATAAGTATGTTTTTCATAGTATAATATAATTGTTTTATGCTTCATTTTTTTATCTATAAGAATCGAAGACAAGTACCAGTGGATTTACAGTAACTCATGCACCATTCTCAACCAACTAAGGTAGACCCCACGGTAATTGTTTTATGCTTTTAGTCTTTATAAAATTTTTCTTATGGTTTGGATTCCTATAATATTTTATTTTACTGTTAGTCTTTAATGATGTTTGTTTAGTCCTTATAAAATAATAATTCTTTTTATATCAGTCCCTTTATATTATTAAATATCATTTTAGTCCCTATTAATTATTTAAGAAATATTAAGTCTGTTCTTTGGTAATATATATATATATATTAAGTCTGTTCTCCAATAAATGGATGTACTGCATTTGTATAACATCTGAAGCCATTAACATGCTGGGATATAAAAGCTTTGGAGGTAATATAGCCTTGAAAATAGATGTCAAAAAAGCTTTTGATACTATGGATTGGAAATTCTTACTTAAAGTTTTGTCAGCCTTTGGTTTTGAGCAAAAATTTTGTAATTGGATTAGCGTTATCTTACACTCTGCGAAATTATCACTTTCTGTCAATGGTCGATCTGTTGGATACTTCCCGTGTAAGCGTGGAGTTAGACAAGGGGACCCTTTGTCTCCTCTTCTCTTCTGCCTTGCGGAGGAAGTTCTTAGTAGAGGTATTCACAACTTGGTAGCTACTGGAAATCTTCATCCTATGTCTGGGCCAAGAGGTCACCCAACTCCAACTCACGTCATGTATGCTGATGATCTTATGATCTTTTGCAAAGCTACGAAGAGAAACCTCCAAACTCTTAAAACTCTTTTCCAATCTTATGCAGAGGCCTCAGGTCAAATCATTAATTTGGAAAAAAGTAAGTTCTATTCTAGCAACATTCACTCCTCTAGGCTTGCTCAGGTGGTTACTACTCTTGGCTTCTCTGCTGGCAGTTTTCCTTTCAATTATTTAGGTGTTCCTATGTTTATAGGAAAACCAAAAAAGATTCATCTTCAGGGGATTGCTGACAAAATTTGTTCTAAACTAGCCTCTTGGAAAGGCAAACTGCTGTCGATCGCGGGGAGAGCTCAATTAGTTAAATCTGTTATCACTGGTATGATTCTTTACAGCTTCCAGATTTACAAGTGGCCAGCATCTCTTCTGAAACTTGTTGATAAATGGTCAAGAAACTTCATTTGGTCAGGGGACACCTCCAATAAGAAGTTAGTGACAGTAGGTTGGCATAGAGTTTGTTCCCCCTATGCAGAAGGGGGCTTAAACATTAGATCATTCAAAGCTATTAACCAAGCTGCCACCTATAAGCTTACTTGGGAGATGGTCTCTTCTCCTAGCACATGGGCTTCATTTCTTCGGGCTAGATTTTTGAGGAAAAATTCACCGAGAAAATTTGTTAAGTCTGCAATATGGCACTCTATTAAGCCTCATCTGCAATCTATTAAAGACAACACCTCTTGGGTTATTGGAGATGGCGCTAGCATTGGGTTTTGGACAGACACGTGGCTAAATCGTCCAATAGTTGAAATGCTTGATATCCCCTATCAAATCCAGCATGGCTTATCTGCTAAAGTGATTTTCTGTGTAATCAGACTTGGCAAATTCCTTTAGAATTGGAAAATCATTTTCCTTCTCTAGCTGCCGAGATCAAAAGTTACATTGTCCCATTGTTGCCCTCTTCTGATTTGATGGTTTGGAACCACTCTGAATCTGGTTTGCTCTCTTTAAAAGATGCTTTCTTCTTTTTAAATCCCCCTGGCCAATTGATTCCATGGTGCAAACTAATCTGGAACCAACATATTCCCCCATCAAGATCTCTTCTTTTTTGGAGACTTTTGCAAAATAAACTTTCTACAGATGAAAATTTGCGCAGCAAAGGTTGCACTTTAGTCTCTATTTGTTGTATGTGTGGTGCTGATGCAGAGTCTTCCCATCATCTATTCCTATCTTGCCCTTTTGCAAACACTATTTGGAGTTGGCTTGGTAACAAGATTTTTTTTACATTTGACACCTCTAGCTTCCACTCCCTATTGGAATGTTGCTATATTGGGTGGAGTAAACAAACAAAAGATCTTGTTCTGGCTGCAATTTTGAGCGTAATATCAACCATTTGGCACTGCAGGAATAAAGCTAGATTTGAGAACAAAAAAATCAGTTTTAATTCCGTCGTTAGCACTATCTCAGCTGCAGCTTCTCTCACTGGCAATCTGTCAAGTGGCAGTATGGACTCATCAATCAAAGAGTTTCAGATTCTTAAATCTTTCAACGTCTCCTGTCACTCAAAAAAGGCCCCCAACATCAAGGAGGTGATATGGTATCCTCCTCTATGCTTTTGGATTAAATGTAACACTGATGGTACTGCTCAAGGCTCACCTGGCAGGTCTGCAGCTGGTGGGATTTTTTGAGATTTTAGAGGTGCAGTAATAGGCTGTTTTGCTGTTAATTTGAGGATTTCCACATCTCTTCATGCTGAGTTTATAGGAGCTATGACAGCCATTGAGATAGCTCACAAAAAAGGTTGGAATAGGCTATGGCTAGAATGTGATTCTAACTTGGTTGTTGAAGCCTTCTCTTCCAGAAAAGGTGTCCCTTGGTCTCTTCGTAACAAATGGATTAATTGCCTATCGATTGCTAATCAAATGCAATTTCAAATCTCTCACATATACAGAGAAGGCAACATGTGTGCAGATAGAATTGCCTCTCTTGCAATCAATGTACAGGACTTTTGTTGGTGGGATTCTCCGCCTACCTCTATTAACCATGACATTTTTAGGAATAGGAATAGTCTTCCTAGCTATAGATTCAAATGACTGTTGTTCTCTGGTTTATCCAGTTTTTTGCTGCATGGGTTTGGTTCATGCCCCCCCATGTCCTTGTTTCTTTTTCTGTTTTTTATAATATTCGGAGGGTTGCTTTTGGTTTGATAGAGCCAAGGGTGCCAACCTAGTTGGGATGTTTGGCTCTATTGCTTCCTTAGCTCTCCTCCTTTTTTTCGGGAAAAAAAAAATGGATGTCACAGTATCAATGAATAGTGACAGTATTTATAACCGCAAAATAAACTTTTGCGATATCAAAATCATAAGTAAAACTTTATAAGACTATATACACATACACATATTTCCATAAAAAAGAAAAAAAAAAGTAAACCTACAGGCTGAGTAGCTATTGATAAGACTATAAAATATGTAAATGGGTCTAATGGTCTTACTAATAATCACACATCTCTATATTTCCCCAACAACTATTTATTTTTTATTAGAAAAAACTTTTTATTTTAAATTTATTTTGTTTGGCCCCAAAAATATTGTTTAAGCACTGCTGGTTAGTTAAATAAACATCAAGTGCTTAACAAGTAGTGCACTACAACAGTTTATTCTCGATCAGCACGATTCTTATCAAGCATACTAACCACCATGATGGAGATGCTCTTAGCATAAGGAAGCATGTGCGCGGCCACGCGAGCCAGAGTCCATTTTGAAGTCAAGTGTCTTGGTCTTGGATTGGATACTTTTGAGACATGGTTTCTTTTCCATACTTTATTTCATATTCAGATATCCCATAATATCTGTCTTCGTCTTGGATTGGATACTTTTGAGACATGGTTTCTTTTCCATACTTTACTTCATATTCAAATATCCCATAATATTTGTGTATACTTTTTTGCTGATTAAAATTTTAGGTGAATTGAGTCTTGAGATTCATCAGGGACAGGACAGACTACAAGGCTCAATGAGCGCTAACAGAAGTATTTACAAATTATTCACTGCCAAAATCCTCACATCGGCAATGAGAATCGAACCATGTCCTTATGAGATATGAGTTCGTTTCTTATCAACTGGATCATCCTTTGTTGACAATATCTGTGCATACTAATTATTAATTACTTTTACCCAAAATAATGTAGAATGACAGACAACAAAAAGAAAAAAAGTATCGAAAGCAGGAGAGAAAAACCGAACATGACATGGATGAGAAATGAGAATATGATCGGTGTGTTTCATAATTAGCTGTCAATTGCATGAATAAGGGAGTGAGGTACTATGCTAAATCTATATTATTGATGAACTTTTCCAATAATATTAAAAATTAAAAACTAAAGATAAAATCAAGCTTTGTCAATGTTCTCATGGATTTATGTATTAGACAGTTTTTCATAATTGTTATATTTTTACTTCTTCGTTTTTTTCTTTATGGTTAAGCAAATATTATAGTGTTATATTGTTATAGTTTTTCAAATTTGAAATTGTTGCAATTTAAGTAACCATCCTAATCGAATCAAATATAAAACCACTACAATTGACATCTCTTGCATGCATCAAATACAAAACCGCGTTTTTTTTTATGAGAATAGGGGCGGTAACAAAATTCCCAGTGGACTGTGGATTCTTAATTCTTATCCTTTTTCTTGTGCTGGTTATTCATTTGTACAATACTTGGGCTCTCTATGCCTGTTGTTTAGTTTGTGCTTTGGGTTGTTAAGCCCCTGTTAATAAAAAAAAAATGGTCATACACACTATCCAATCTTCTTCTAATGTGTTTCTTTTATTTCACCATTTGGTTATTTTTAGCACTTTCATTGAATGTTTTTACCTAAAAAGTGTTATTTTGGTGTAGGTTGGACAAGAGTTTGAAAAGAGTAGAAAAAGCCTCAAAAAGAGTTAGACGTTTGCTTCAGAGCATGAAGCATAGTCGTGCTTAATTAAGCACGACTGTCCATCATGATAAAGGCTCCATTGTTAGAATCAAAGACATTGGATGATGTCTAACCCCTCAAAATCCCTATGGTTTTGATGATAACAATTATATTAAAATTTGATGGACTAATGGATTTCATTGAGTATTATAGGGTACTTTTTTTTAAAAAAAGAAACATGAGAGTAGAGAGAGGTGAGAGAAAACAAAGGGGGCTCAGTGAGGGGTTTCGACGTTCTGAAAACAAAAATACCACCTCTTTTTTCTTTGAAAAATTTCCAGATCAATTTCAGGTGTTAGATTTATGGAAAATTTTTCAGAGATATGGGAGGGTTTGGGGAGTCTATATTGCCAAAGAGAAAAACAAATGGGGGAATAGATTTGGCTTTGTTAGATTTTTAGATGTGAGGGGTGTCAAGGATTTAGAATCTCAGCTAGATAAAATTGTTATTGGTAACGTAAAAATGAGAGTGAACATCCCAAAATATGAGAAGCCAATTAGAAGGAATCATTTTGTAGATAAGTCTGAGGGAACCAGTGTGAGATACCAAGGTGGTGATAAGAAAATCCCATGGAATGCCAATCACGAGCATCTACAGGGAGCCAAAGACCAGATACCTGCTCGGGTTTATAAAAGGAACAACAATCACAAGAAGGGGAATTTCAATCTACAATGGCAACAAAAAAAGGTGATTATTGGAAACTCACAGGAAATAGAATGGAAAGGTCAAGTGATTTCTGTTCATGAAGACAACAAAGAGTGGCTCAAACATAGCTGGGTGGGACGCCTTAGAGATCTCTCAATGTTTGACAGATTGGACGAAGCTTATATATTGGATGAAACTGGGGAGATAACATTAAGGTATATGGGAGATGACATGGTGCTTATTACTGGACTGAAGGATCAGCGAGTTGTGGATTTGAATAACAACGGTGACGAAACTTTCCTTTCCATCTTTCACTCAGTGCAGAAATGGTCTCCGGAGTTAGTCTCAGGGAATAGACTAGCTTGGGTGAGAATAACAGGTATACCATTGGATGCTTGGGGAAAATCTTGCTTTTCACAAATTGTCGGGGGTGTTGGTTCGGTGGTTTCTATAGATGAGGAAAGCTTAAATATGATAGGGTGGACTTTGCACGTGTTCTTATTAAGTTGGTATCCCCACAACCAGTGGTTCTTTGTAAAACAGTGAAGATTAATGGGAGGCTCTACCAAGTTAGAGTTGTTGAAGAAGTGGTCATGCTTGTTAACAGGTGTAGTTGTGGGATATGGAGAAATAGACAGTTAGATGATGATTCTTCTAGAGCTAGTGATTTTCACGTTGAAGAATATTCTGAGGGGTCCGTAAGTTCAGAAGCAGGCTTTCCAAAGGAGCTGCAATTGAAAGATGATGTTATGGACGGTGGATGTGCGGCGGACGGGAGGTCCGACGGATGCTCAGCTAACTTTCCGGCGAAAATTCAAATTCAAACTAGTAAAACAGCTATGGAAGACAAAGAAAAGGACTTGTGGCAGGAAAATGTCAGAACTGAAGTGTTGGACAAGGAAGATGGAATTGACGTTGATAAGGAGGAAGGGGGCTTGCATTCTATGTTACATGAAAAAGTAAGGGTGGGGCCCAACCAAACTAGACAGTTTGACATTGAAGGAAAGAAAAAAGTCGCTGAGCCTAGCTTAGGTGTGGACGAAATGGGGTCAAGTAGGTACGATCTTGGGAAGAAGTGTGTGGTTGGTGTCGTGCAAGACTGTAACACAACAGTTACTAGAGGAGTAATGTGGCAAGCTGTAGAAAGGAAAAATAATTCGTTAGTAGTGGGAGAAAAGGCCGAAACAAGAAATGCTAATGAGATGGTGGAAAAAAGAAGCTTTTTAGCTAATGGGCTTATATAGGCCCAACAAGGAACATAGCTTGGGCAGACCGAGAGTTATGAAAACATAGTCCTGGAGCATCTGGCGAGCAAAGGCCCCTTGGAAAGTATGCCGAGCCAAGTTAAAACAACAGCTGGAATTTATTGTGATACTCCGAGTTTGTTTGTTGAAGACACTCCCAAAGCTATTGGCTCTGTCGAACAGTATGAAGGAGTGGCAACAATAGTGGAGCAATCACAAGATTTGGTATCTGAAGTAGAGGAAGTCAGAGGTGTTGTGAGGGGGAAACGTTGGAGACTCTTGTCGAGTTTCGTCTGAACAAGAGGAAGGGAGCAGTGGTGGCCAATTAGTGAAAAACAAAGCATTAAGAAGAAAATTGAGGTTAGATGTTTATTCCTTCAGCAATTCATTATCTGATAGCAATATCAGAAATTGCAATAGGAATTTTTGGGTGATGAATGATGTCATAGAGGCCACAAAAGTATGGGAAAATGGTAAATTGTTGGGTATGTCTTTTGCTGGAAATGAGAACGAAATGGTGACCAGACTAGTGGAGATGGAGAAGAGAGATAGAGGAAGTGGAAAGGGTAATAAGGAGGGAACACTTGAAAGGAAATTATGAGGATCATGACATACAATGTTAGGGGGTTGGGGGGGAGGATTAAGAGGAAGGTGATAAGGAATTTGGTAGTCAAAGAAAAGGTTCAACTTCTCTGTATTCAAGAAACAAAAAAAGAAGAGATGGACAAAGAGTCTTGTCTTAACTTATGGGGGGACTTTGAGTGTGATTGGGTGGTTAATCCGGCAGTACATAATGGAGGTGGATTGATTACTATATGGAATAAAAGTAGCTTGGAGGTACAAAATCATTTCATGGGTCCCGGTTACATTGGTATTGAAGGTATATGGAAGGAAGCGGGAGTGGTAGTTACTTTTGTCGATATTTATTCTTCTTGTGAATTAGCACAAAAGAGGAATATGTGGGGGGAATTAAAAGCAAGGAAGGCCACTAGTAGTATTTCTATTTGGTGTCTTTTGGGTGATTTTAATTGTGTGAGACAACAATGTGAGAGGAAGGGTGAATGTGTGGGTGATTATAGGGGGGTGGAGAGAAGAGAATTTAATTGCTTTATTGAGGAAATGGAGTTGGAAGATGTACCATATGTTGGAAGGGCCTTTACATGGTTTAGACCGAACGGAAAAGCAAAAAGTAGAATTGATCGATTCTTGGTGTCAAGTCAATGGTTCCAAATTTGGCCCGGTAGCACCCAATATATTCTTGATAGGAATATTTTCGACCATTGCCCTTTGGTGCTAAAGAATGTGATTTATGATTGGGGACCAACACCTTTTAGAGTTTTAGATTGTTGGTGTGATGAGGAGCCTTTCATTGAGTATGTGGAGCAAGTGTGGAGTCAAATGGTGTTTAATGGGTGGGGGGCTTTTGTTTTGAAGGAGAAAATCAAAGGGCTTAAAGAAAAACTAAAGACATGGAATAGAGAACACTTTGTTGATTTGGAGAAAGAATATCATGAAATTGGATAGAGGATGAATGAGATTGATAGAAAGGAGGAAATACAAGAACTTTCGGAGGAAGATTTTGAGCTAAGGAAGGAATTGCAAGCACAATTTTGGAGGGTGGCACAACATAATGAATCATTGTTGAGGCAAAAATCTAGATCTAAGTGGCTTTTAGAAGGCGATGCTAATTCCAAGTTCTTTTATTCAACCATTAATTGGAGGAGAAGGACAAATATGCTTCGGGGCCTTCAATTGGAGGGGAGGTGGGTGGAGGATCCGAGTGGGGTAAAGCAAGGAGTAAAGGAGTTTTTTGAAGAGAAGTTTAAAGAATCACAATTTGAGAGGCCAAGATTGGATGGAGTCAAATTCTCCAAGATCAAGGTGGAAGATAATGTCCGTCTTATTGCCCCTTTTCTAGAAGCGGAAGTCAAGGAAGCTATTTGGGAGTGTGGTGGATCTAAAAGTCGGGGGCCGGACAGTCTTAATTTTAATTTTATCAAGAAGTTTTGGAACGTTATGAAAGGAGATATTCTTCGCTTTTTGGGAGAGTTTCATGCAAATGGGCTTTTTCCTAGAGGTACGAACTCTTCTTTCATCACTCTTATTCCTAAGGTGGAATCTCCACAAAACTTGGGAGAATTCCGGCCTATCTCTTTGGTGGGGTGTTTGTATAAAATTGTATCTAAAATCTTAGCTAGAAGATTGAAGAAGGTGTTGGGGGGAGTAATAGATGCTAGACAAAGCGCTTTCTTGGAAGGGAGGAATTTACTTCATAGTGTGATGGTGGCCAACGAGGTGGTGGATGAGGCTAGGAGAAAAAGAAAAAAATGTATTCTTTTCAAGGTTGACTATGAAAAAGCCTATGATTGTGTTTGTTGGAACTATCTCTTCGACATGCTCAAATTTATGGGCTTTTGTGACATTTGGGTTGGTTGGATTAAGGGTTGATTGGTGTCAAGTAAGGTGTCGGTACTTGTTAATGGAAGTCCAACTAACGAGTTTGACATTCATAGAGGTTTACGTCAAGGGGACCCTATGGCCCCATTTTTGTTTACAGTGGTGGCGGAAGGGTTGTGTGGCCTTATGAGGGAAGCTATCGAAAAGGATATGTTCAAAGGGTATAGGGTGGGAGATGAAGGTTTGGAGGTAAATTTGTTACAATATGCGGATGATACTATTTTCATTGGTGATGCTTCATTGCGGAATGTCAAAGTCATTAAATGCATTTTAAGATGTTTTGAATTAGCATCCGGGCTAAAAGTGAATTTTTCTAAGAGTAGTTTTTTAGCTTTGGGGGTGGAAAGTGGTTTGGAGGAGAGGCTTGCGGGGGTTCTTAATTGTAAATTGATGGAGTTGCCTTTTGTGTATCTTGGTATGCCAATTGGGGCAAATCCAAGAAAGATGGAAATGTGGAACCCTATCATTAAAAAATTTCAAAAGAAGCTTTCTTTGTGGAGAAATAGACACTTATCATTCGCGGGAAGAGTATGTCTCATTAATTCCGTCCTTAATGCTCTTCCTCTTTTTTTCCTTTCTTTCTTTAAAATTCCTTGTGGGGTAGTTAACAAATTGGTGAGCATTCAAAGGGAGTTTTTGTGGGGTAGTGAGGGGGAAAAAAGGAATATTGCTTGGGTTAGTTGGGAGAAAATTTGTTTACCAAAGGAAAGTGGTGGCTTGGGGGTAAAAAATTTGAGTGTGTTTAATGAGGCTTTATTGGGGAAATGGAGGTGGGCTTTGTTTCATCAAAAAGACTCATTTTGGGCGAAAATTTTAGTAGAAAAATATGGGGGTTGGAGGGGTTTGGTGGGATATAATGAGTGCAAAGGGGCTTCCTTGTGGTGGAGAGATTTGAGGATGGTTTGTGGGAGAGGGAGTAAATCTAATTGGTGTGATATTGGGATGGTTTGGGAGGTCGGTAATGGTAAAGATATAAAGTTTTGGCTAGATTCATGGTTGGGCAGGGAGTGCTTGGAGGATAAATATAAGCAATTGTTCTTAATATCACAAGAACAACATGAAGTGATTCAAAATATGGGACAGTGGGTAAATAATGATTGGAAGTGGTGTTTCAAATGGAGGAGAAATCTGTTCCAATGGGAAGGAGAACTTGTTCAAAATTTTCTTTTGACATTGGAAAACATAAGGCCTAGACTTATGGTGGAGGATAGTTGGAAGTGGTGTTTTCATTATTCGGGCTACTACTCAGTCAGGTCGGGTTATGAAATGATCCTAAATCTGCATGGGGAACTTAATAAAAGCTCTTTTTGTTCATACTTGTGGCGGATAAAGATACCTCCTAAAGTTCTGTGTTTTGTGTGGAGGTTGTGGCTGGATAGAATCCCTACAAAGAAAAATCTAAAGAAGAGGAATATTCAACTCACTGTGGATAATGACACCTGCCCTTTCTGCTCTAACCATGAGGAATCTACTGCTCATCCTTTTTTCTCCTGCTCGCTTACTATCCAGGTTTGGCATCAGTGGTATTCTTGGCTGGATATTCAAACTTCTTTTCCTCTGGACACAGAAGCTCACTTTTGGCAACACAATGTTTCGGGTAGTTCTAAATATCAAGATGAGGTGTGGAAGATCTGTTGGTGTGCAATAGTTTGGAGCATTTGGATTCATAGAAACTCCTGCATCTTTAAAGGTCAGCAGTTTGACAATCAAAAAATTCTGGATAGTGCTACCTTTCTGTCTTGGTCTTGGTTGCGTAACAGAAACACTAAATTTTCTGTGTCAAGTAAACAATGGCTGTCAAACACAAAAGCTTGTCTTGTTTCTTTATTCAGAGGATATTGATTTAAGTATGCATGGTGGTGGTGTATGGACGTGATAATAGTGTTTATGGTGGTCTTGTTTCTTTGGTGTTGGGACGGTATTTACAATGTGGCCTCGCGTATGTGGAATTGGGATTGGGACTAGTGCTGTACATTGGCTGGTTGTGAACTTATTTATTTTGGTTTGGTGGGTAGATGGCAACCGGGCTGTTTCTTATGGTACTTGCCTTCCTCTGTCACGAAGGTGGTGAAATGGTGAGCTATATTACTAGTCTGTCGGCATGCAGGGAACAATTTTGGTTATGGCATTGAATTTTGGCCTTGTTGCTGGTATCGTAATGGGGGAGGGGGGTGGGACACATTAACATTGTTTTTTGGTTTGGCTGTTGGGATGTAGATACGTTGGTTCTTCATTTTTTGGGCACGTGTGGTTATTTAATATTTGCAATTTATAACCGCAAATATGATATAACCATTGATGTTATTGTTTGCTGTGGTGGGGCTCGTGATTATGAGCTTTGTTGATTGTAACACTTTTGGGTATTTCTTATGCCCTTTTTATATATATACATATATTATTTGCTGATAAAAAAAAAAAAAAATAGGATACTTTTGTCCAAGACAAATTTGGTATTGAAATCCTTAACCCTTACATTGCTCTGTTCATATATTTAAGTGCCCAATATAGTATTAAAACTCTTATACATGTTTTCTTAAAAGAACATCTAATGTCCAACGTGCTATAATCAAACAGCGTCCAACAATTTGTGAAAACTAGCATCCAAAGTGCTAAGTCATATTTGAGCTCCAAAGTGGAGGTAAGAAACTTACATAAATGTATTCTATCTAAGTGTTCTATATTGTCCAATATTTATACAACACACATGTGCACTTCACATGGATGATTCGTGCTCAAAAAGAAATGTACCTTTATTCCATCGTCTTTTTGAAATTAGCTAATCATTTGAATTTCAAAGTGTGCACAAAACAGACACAAAAGAAGCATATCCTCTGCAAAGCCGTTTTTGTACAGGTAATGGAGACAGCATGAACATTGCTCAGAAAAGGACTGAACTATTGTCGCTTTCTTTCTCCACCCCAAACTGCCACGTTACGATGGTCACATGCTGTGAGGAAACAGATATTTCTCAAAGGCTCTAATCCCAAGACAGATACTTTTCTAGATGCCTATAAATAGAGGATCAACACACAAAGAAGAAGGTTGAACGAGACATAAGAGAATGAAGCAAACTTGGAGCAGGTTGAGAGAGTTTTGTAGGACCGATAGTTGACTAGGAATCCAATTTGCTTTCAAAGTCTTGTTCTTGCACCCAATTTCATTCCTATTACTTTCTTCAATTCATACTCTGTACGACCAACAAGTGACTAGAAATCCAATTTTCTTTCAATGTCGTGTTCTTGCTTCCAATTTCATTCCTCTTACTTTCTTCAATTCATACTCTGTACGACCAACAGGTGACTAGAAATCCAATTTTCTTTCAGTGTCGTGTTCTTGCATCCAATTTCATTCCTCTTACTTTCTTCAATTCATACTATGTAGGACCAACATTGGTGACTAGGAATCCAATTTGCCTTTAGCCCACAAAATACCCATCAGTGCAGCGATATCAACAGTGCTCAACATAAATATCTCTTAAACAAATAATTTTGGAGACTAAAATATTACTTTCGTGGATCATTCTCATCTTTTTATAATGTTAACATTTTAATTTTTTATAACTAATATTTTAGTTTGCGTATTATATACGGTAACTATTTATTTTTATAGAATTAAAATTTATAATAAATAAATATTTTTAAATATATAAATTATATTTTAAATTTATAATAAATAATTTAAATTATGACATAAAGTTATTTTTAATTATTGACAATTTCTTTCAAAGAAAAGATTATTGAAATTGAATATAGAAATAGAGACCAAAGATGATAGATTGAAAGAGATGTACAATTAAGAATATTAAGTATTTAGATAAAATAAAAATAATGGTTTGGGATAATTGAGAGATAATTTTGTTGGCTAGTTTTGGAATATTAAGAATGTTTAATTTTTTTTTTGACAGAGTTAAGAATGTTTACTTAAGAGAGTAAAGAGAGTGTATCTCAAAAAAAAAAAAAAAAAAGAGTAAAGAGAATGAGTCTCACTCTTTTAGTTTATTGTGTCTTCTTATTTATATTATATGAGTATATTGCTTTTTTTTTTAACTGATTTTTTTTTTACTGAACAGGAGTATATTGCTAAAGGCAGGTTAGTAGTTACCAAAAATTCTCTAAGATTTAATTTGACTTCTTACAACTATACTAGTCATGCTTCATTATCTATATAAAGGGAATAGCATTCTCAGTAACCACTTTTTGGTCTCAACCTTTTTAAGACCATTTTGCCTTTAAATAATATATAAATCTAACAATTACTTCTAATTCTTTTCCACTTTTTTTGACATCCTTTTTCCCCTCAGTTTACAGATTATAGAAGTTAACCTCCACTCCCACACTTTTTTTATAACTACTTTCATAAAAAACCCACTACTATATAACCTCCTTTATCTCTCTTTTTTTTAAAAAAAAAAAAAAACAAATATAGAGAAACTGTGAGGCATGAAGTACATCTTTTTTTCCTAGTATAATAACTAAATATCTTTACCGCACTACGTGCTGATTAAATTTTTTATTCATAAGTTAAAAATATAGTGTCATTTTAATAAACTAAGATTTAATTATTTCTTAATTTATTATCTATTTATATTATAAACTCAAAATGATTATATAAATGTTATTTTTATTTAATTGTATCCAGTTTCCTCCTTCTTTTATCTGTCTTTACTTCTTCAAAAATGGAAATAAGGACGTGTTATAAAACAAATAAAAAAAAGTATAGTTAATAACTTTAGTATTATCAATATTTTAGTTGTTTGATTTCATCTTCTAAAAATTATTAGTTTCTCTTTGAATATTAGAGTATAGATGTTTCTTTAACTGATTGAATGAATCATTGAGAAAGATCAAGCTGGAAAAGTGACTATTAAATATGACGAAAAAATGATTTTTAAATTGAGATAGCTTTATATGATGCTTTATTGTCAATTTGGGAAATCATAATTGTCTCAAAAGATAGTTTTATATTTGACAAAAGTTTAACCCACTAGAATCTGTCTAGTGATGGAAGCTTTGATACTTTGCATGATGTTTTAGTTCATACTTCATCGTTGCTATTGTTAGTATTGACAAAATCCCTTAATTTATTTATTTATTCTTGACAAAAAGTAGTTTGAAAATTGGGTAATTTATTTATTTCTCTTACTGCTGAACTTATGGGAATTATTTATGCTATTGAGACAGCTTCAAGGAAATGGTGGTCAAGTCCTTGGGTAGAGTGTGACTCCAAGATAGCGGTTTTGGCTTTCAATTCTTCTGATTTAGTTCCCTGGAAGCTGAGAAATAGATGGCTAAATTGCATTCAACTAACAAAAAGGATGAATTTTAGGATTTCACACATCTTCCGTGAAGACAACAATTGTGCAGATAAGTTGGCATCTCACGGAACTAATGTACATACATTTCATTGGTGGGACTCCATTCCTAGCTTTATAAGGAATGATTTCTTTAGAGATAGATTTGGACTTACTAATTACAGGTTTAGATATTTATGATATAAAATTAATTGTATCATAAAATTATATAATAAATATTTTATGTGAAAGGAAATAAAAATCATAAATAAAATCTCATTCCTAATATTTATAATTTTTCTCTTCTTTAATTTTCTAATATTATACGAAAGATAAAAATGGAAGGGGAGGAATTGTGACCCTCTGTCCTTTAAATATTTTAACTAAATATATTATTTTAAAAATAATTCATCCACTATTCCCTCATCCCTTCCATTTATTTTTTTATCTAGATTTGTCAAAGATAAAGCAAAGAAATTCTATATATTTAGAATTGGCCGGTACAAATATGATATGATATATTTTAATAATTTGAATTGAGATCATACCCAAATTAATCTCTCAAGTTTTTTTTCTTGGTATAATTAATTTCTGAAGTATGAAACAAAGAATTTAGAACTGGCCGGTACAAATATGATATGATAGAGTTTAATAATTTGAATTGAGACCATACCCAAATTAAGCTCTCAAGTTTTTTTTTTTCTTGATATAATTAATTTCTGAAGTATGAAACAAAGAATAAACATTTTTTTGGGGATCTTTGATCGAGGCTCAGTGATCTCGGATGCTCTGCACTTGCTGTGAATGAAGCCATTGCTCTAATTAAGCTTCCATTTCTCATGTACAAAAAAAATTAGAGCTTTGAATTCTTGACCTTTGTAATCGGTGCTGGAATAACATGTTAAAATCTGAACCATAGCCACATAATTTTCAATACTCTTGGTACGTGGTATGGGTACACGGTACACGACCTCAGAAAGAATTGGTACATGAGGGGCATACATAGTTGATATGTTCCGATACCCTATTTAAATTTACAATATATTTTAATATATAAGTTAGCATATTACCAATAAATTTTTTTTATCTATCTAAAAACTATAAATTACTCAAAGTAAAATTTAAAATATCATAAATAAAAAATAACTTTTAAAATATTAAATAACATAAAATATCATAAATTACACAATAAAAGTATTAATTAAATAAGATAAATAAGGCTATATTTTAAAATGTAAAATTGGGTATATTACTATATTTCCATGTTCTGATACCCTTGATATTTTCACTACTAAAGATCGCATGTTTCCTTGGTGGTTTGGACTTGAAAAGTAATGGAATATACAATTTGGTTAGTGATTTCATGGTGGTGAGTGGTGACTGGTAGGCTTGAAGGTTCACGGTGTTGGTGGTAAGAGAGAAGAGTGGAATCTCAAGGGGTAAATTTGGAAATTGAGGAAGAAAAAACAAAAACGAGAAAGAAAATTATGAAAAAAAATCTACCTGTTGATTTTAAAATTATAAGATCAAACGGTCCATATTAACTTTCCCATGGTGGGAAAAATGTTTTCCTTTCCCACCCTAGAATTTGTCTTAATAATTATCCAAAAATCACACAATTTCTTCGTTAAATATAAAGCTATCTTTTGGGACAATTATGATTTCTGAATTAGACAATAAAGCTTGATATAAAGTTATCTCTCAATTTGAAAATAATATGTTTCATCAAATTACCAATTAGACGTTCCCCAATGAATCAATTAGTTAAAAAGGTTATACTTTAATACTCAAACAAAAACTAATAGTTAGCAACTTAAGTGCTTGTGCTATATATAATTAGAAGATGCAATCAAACAACTAAAAAATTAAAAATATTCAAGTTATTAACCATGCCTTAATTTTTTTTCTAACACATACTTATTTTGAACTTTGAAGAAGTAAAGAGAAGTATAAAAAGGGAAGAAAATTTGACGAAAGTGTTAAGATATAAAATATTTAATGAAGTTAGAAATTAGAATAAATTAATTAAAAACATTTACATAATCATGTTGATTTTATAATATAAATAGATAGTAAATTAAAAAAAATTATATCTTAATACTATATTATTCTGTATCAATAAAAGATTAAATATATCTAGTTATTTATATAATGAAACATGACTAGTTTGAAGAAGTCAAATATAACCTTGAAAATTGAGAATTTTCATTGATTAATTACTAACCTCTATTTTTTCGAAAAAATTACTAACCTCTCTTTAACAGCTGTCTTCATCACCAAAAATGTAATATTTAGTTTACTATATATTTTTGGTATTTTTTAGTCTACTATATTACTAATTCAAAAGGAATTTTATATAATAAATTACTTAAGTGTTATCGGTGAAAGTCGTTAATTACAAGTCAAGCATAAAAAAAAAAAAAAAAGTCACTGCAAGACAAGTATCCCATAATGAACATCATTGTTAGTCAAGCATCCTAATTAATAAAAAAACAAATGTCACTCCAAGTCAAGCATCCCAAAACAAAACGTCATTGGCAATTGTTTCTTCCGAGATGGAGAAGGTGAGATATCCTTGTTTTACATTAGTATGTTATCGACCAAGTTGATATTGCTATTTTGCTACACCCATGGGTTGTTTATGAGGACTAAAACTATACATAGTTTATCGAAAACAGTTGATTGAGTAAAGTGTGTGAGTTGTTGTAAATCGCCTCTCTTCAATTCTTACGGATCATAAACAAAATTATACATACTTCTAAATAAATACTTACGAGAGAAGAAAATAAAAAGACTATTTATAATTAAAATTAATTTGTCTTTACCATATTAGCTGGACATTCTGAATCAGTAAATAATTTCTTTTTACATGCAAAATTGCCATATTTCCAAATTTGTTGATGTTGCCTTTACTATATTTAGTGCTAATATGTGAAAATGTTTGAAACAGCCCTAATGTTTGGTAGGAATTGAGTTAAAAGGGGTAAGGCAAGCACTTCCTGCACCCCAAAAAAATAAAGTGTCACCCCCTTCTAGTGTGGGAAGAAACACCCAAAAAGTAAATGCATAAATAAAGGGTTAAGGTCCATACGAAAGCTACTTTGGGTTGGCCAATAGAAGATAAAATAGTGTTACAAAGAATTTTCATTTGTCATATGGTTTTAGAATACCTTACACCATAATGGGGTTAAGGACAATGTACCATTACTGCTCTTTGCAAAAATACATAATGAACCAATGAAAAGTACATTTTTATACAAGCTAAGATTTCATCGCACTTAACCTACATTGAGTCCTTAACATTTGAAAATCATTTTTTTGGCAGTCACAAAAACCAGAAATTTGTTGTCTACGAGGACAAGAAACAAAAAAGAACCTAGCAAAATACAATCAACATAATTATACATGGGTACAAAATCACATCAATCGTTAATGACTAAGATGTCGCTCACAACCATTTAACTATCACTGAGAAGCACCAAGTAGTATACAAGTATTCTGATAGGTGGAAATATTAGCATCTCTACACAGGCCTTCAATCTAATGCGTGTTAAAGATTGCTGCCTAGCTAGACATCATGACATGATCAATTGCCTGAAGTGCTTGATTGGAAAAAAATCTTACATCAACATCAAGATCCTCGTTGAGCTCAACCAGACTTGGACGAATCGTCTTCTCCACAACCTAAATGGAAATGAGGTTCACAGAATAAGAGTGAAAAACAAAAAGGAAGAAAACAAAGAGGATATAAGAGGACAGAAAGGACAATAGATGTTTATCATAATACAATATAAGTTGTGATGCTTAGTTGCTTACAAATTGATTGATCCACTATGGGGAAAATTGACTCCAAGACCTTTGCCACATTGAACTTAATGTTGGGTAGTCTACCATAACAGCACTTAAAAAACTAAAATACCTGTCTTTAGATGCAGTAATAACAAAAGGCAATAATTTTGATCAAGGGTTTTCAGTTAGGCAAATGTTTTGTTTACAACAAAATGAAAGAAAATATTGTTTCATTTAATTTTGAGGTGTATATGTGTATATATAAAAGATTATAAAAAGTAAGAGATAAAGATAAATGGGTATGATATAATTCTATGGTGTGGATGTTTTGATATTCAAGCATTGAAACTGTTTGTTATTCTCATTCTTCATAAGAAGTAACATAAGGCAAGTCAGGCCATTGAAATATGCAGAGAAAAATACTCTCAATTACAAAAAGAGGAGTGCTTAAAAAAATCTCAGCTAGCTATTTCTGCACTTACTACTAAAGATGGAATCCCCCGAACTCAAAAGGCATGTTTGAGAGTATGATGATGTTTTTGCAACAAAATTTGGGAAATCACAAGTCATACAGGAAATAAAAATATGGAAGTATAATAAGTCTTCTATTTGGGTGGAGTATTACATCCGTTAAGTAGAGAATTTAACATGTTAAATGATAAGTCATACATGTTAAATGAAGGATGAATTAATTTATTTAGACAACTAATAAACTGGGGTAAAGTAGTAGACAATATGGCACCCAGTTTAATTTTTTGACATTAGGCAACATATCATATTGCATACACCTCTTTCAAAAATGACTGTGGCATTTGATTCAGCTTTAATTCTTCTCAACGGTCAACACCTGAATTTTGAAAACCATAGTAGGAGGAAAGAAAACTCAAACTACATAAACAAAATAAAGTAATTAAGGATGTGTTTATCAATTAAAAGACTGTTATACAGTCACCAAAAAAATTGTGAAATGAATTTTTTTGACTTTGACCTAAACATTCCTTATGTTCTATGATAATGAAAATCTGAATAAACATAAAGCATGTAAAATAATCAATTTTACTATATTATTAATTTTGATGAGTAAAACTTCATGAACTTGCCAAATAATTCGTATAAAAACAGAGGACAAAAAAATAAATTAATATGGAATTTTTTTTTTGAAACATAAAACTATTGTTTAGAACAATAACCATTTTGTGTCCTGTAGCTATATGTGGAGAATTAAGTAGATCCTCATTCACTCACCAACAAAAAAGGCCTTTCTGATTCGATTAAGCTCCTTGGTGACATCAACCACATCCATTCTTTCTTTTGGTGATTCCATAGAACAAGCAAGTCCAATCTTAAAAAGTGAAACTAAGCACTTCTCAACATTTGGATTAAGATTCCAATCATTTCCTACCAATGTTGTTGCTTCATCTCTTGCAATGAGTCGTGGGTCCAAAATTTGCAAAAGATTATCAGGAAATGAAATTGCAACAAAGTTATGAAGATTTTGACCATCTTCAAACACTTCATCTGTGGGTCTTCTTCTAGTAAGCATTTCCAACATAAGAATCTCAAAATTGTACAAGTCACCATAAGTTGACACGTCTGAACCCACTCCATACTTTATAATATATACCAAAAACTGTCAATACATAATACTATTAAATAACAACTTGATACAAAAATATATGAGAATTCGAAGAAACAATAATGATTCAAAACTTAAGAACATACCTGGAGGAGCATAACCAACAATCCCCTTTATTCCAATTGTACTTGTTTCCTTAGAAGTGGTACCATTGATGTTGTAACTTTTGGTTCCTCTAAGGTTGTTTTGCGAAAGACCTAGATGTTGTAACTTTTGGCAGTTTCCTATGCTTGGAGGAATATTTCCTTCGAACATATTTTCTCCCATATCAAAATAAAACAATTGACTAAGGTTGCCTATGAAGGCACCAATCTCTACAGACAATTTGTTTCCTATTAAGCTTAACAATTGCATCTTCTGAAACTTACCAAAATCTGTAGGGATAATCCCATCAATTCGGTTATATTCCATCGCCAATAGAGTCAAGCCAATTAGATTTCCTAATGTGGCAAGGATTTCTCCTGATATCTGATTACCTCTGGGATATAGTCTACTGAGTTGGGTGGATAAATTACCCAAGGAATTTGGTAAATAACCTCCAAAATTATTGTGGGTTATAGTTAACGTTTGGAACTTACTACAATTTGTCAATGATTTTGAAAACTCGAAATCATTAGTTGAACTGTCACCTAGATTATTTTCCCCCAAATGTAGGAAATAAAGATATTGTAACTTCCCCAGACATGGAACTTGTCCCACGAAATGGTTATGACTGAAATCAAGTATTGAAAGGATAGATGCATTTGTGATGGAAGGTGGAATTGGTTCTGAGATTCGATTGACAGCAATTTGAAATATTTGGAGATTGGGTAGGGTGTGGAACATGTTGGTTTGATTTTGATTAGCAGCATTAAATGTTAAGTGAATAACCAATTGGCAATTGGCAGATACTTTATATGCAGAAAAATAAAGGAGAAAACTTAGGTACAGTTCCTTACATGTTGTTTTTACTGTTCTCGAATAAGAGTTGAAGATTCACCTCGGTAATCAGCAAAATCTTTTAAAGCAGGCTTTGTTATGTAGATTACCGAGATAAAACTCCAATTCTAATTGGATAATAGTACAAACAGTACCTAAAGTACTGTATCTAAGTTTTATCCAAAAATAAATCCAATAAATGATAACTTAAACGTAAGAAACATGCAATGATTCCAGAGAAAAATCTTAGCGTTTTCCTATTTGCATTAGTAATTACCCTAAAATCAAAAAGCTTTGGTCAAATAGTATAAACCTACTTTTGAGACAAAATTATGATATCCAAATTTGGCAATTAATAAAGCTATCTCAAATTGAAAATCATTTTTTTCGTCAAAATTAAAGTCAATTTACCAATATGACCTTTCTCAAGGATTCAATCAATCAATTAAAGAAGCATCTATTTATATCTATTTATATCGAGTTGTGAAACAATACACTTACACATCAATATCATATTCTTTGCCACATCACACATTCTGCTGACGTGTCATCCTCTACCACCTCCAATCTCTCACCTCAATAACTCTCATTCGATATTAAATCTCTCATAACTCACAGCCAAGGTTTTAAATTGCGGTCATGGTCACGGTCGCAGTCGCATTAAGGTTTTCGCGATGACAGGTATTGTGGATTGCGATTGTTACAGAGTGAATGCCTCACAACATGTTGCAGTCCGTATCGGTATCGTCCAGCTCCGATACCGTGTTGTTGCGGATGATATTGCCAATATGAAGCGATCTTTAAAACCTTGCTCACAACTCTACTAGTAGAAACTGCTACTAAGAACCAAATGAATTGTCATTACAAAGATATTAAAACTTTTGTAACTCCCATCTTTGCAATTAATGTTATTGGTATTGGACCCTACGAATTGAACTCCATATTGGATAGAGAATAATAAAAAAAAAATATAGTCTCCAAACTCATTCTCTCCTAGATTTGTAAATATGACCTCGTGTCATTAAAAAATGTAAGGAGTGTTTCAAAATCATGTATGACCCGGCTCATGATGTCTTCAAGCTGAATGTAGAAGGTAGCTCTCTTGGTAATCCAGGGAGGTCTGGGTTTGGAGGAGTTATAAGGGACGCTCAAGCTAGTTGGATCTGTGGTTACGCAGGTTTTTGTGGAGTCACAACAATTATGACCGCTGAATTGCAAGTAATTTTCAATGGTCTTCGTCTAGCCTGGTCCAAGGGGATTAGGAAGCTGATCTGCGAAATAGACTCTCAACAAGCTCTAACTATGATCAAAGATGGAGTATCATCTTTTCATCCTCATGCTCCTCTTGTGGATCTTATTCGGGTTTTCACTATAAAGGATTGGTCCCTCTCATTCCAACACTCTTTCAGGGAGGGAAATTTCGTTGCTGACAGCCTAGCCAAGCACGGTTCTTCTCAAGACAGCCCTCTAGTTATCTTTACTGCTCGTCCTCTCAGCATTAGGGATATGGTTTTAGCTGATACTTTAGGCATTTCTTCTTGTAGGTATTGTTAGTTCTGTCTGTTCTTTTCCTTTTCTTCTGCATAAAAAAAAAAAACCTCTCTGCAGAGGTGCATCGAAAATGCCAGGCCTTACCATTTTGAGACACTATTAATTCCTGACCTTGAAGTTGAAACTATCCATGGCAGAATCAAGCTCCACAAGTTTTGTGCTGATGGCTGGAACATCCTTTTCCATCACCTAGGTTGGCATTGCCTTTTAACAAATGTTCTTTCTATATTTGTTTTCTTTCTTTCTTTCTTTCTTTTTATTTTTTAGTTTCCAGTATTGATGGTTTTTTTGTGGCTAGCTTTCCTTCTTCTCATGCATGCATGATTGTACATGTATATTAGGTGATTTTACCCTGGCTTGTACCACTGACCTTGGTGAGATACTCAGTATTCTAAGGAGCTTTATCAACGTGGAGTAAAGCTTTTGGGTTTATCCTGTGATGTCCTGCAATCCCACAATGAGTGGATCAAAGACATAGAAGCCTACACTGAGTATGCCATTTTTCACATGCAGAGCAAGCCAATAGTGTTTCAAAACTATAGACAATTGACGACATTTGAACCAAAAAGGAGACATATATTTGCTTGAAAAATTAATCAAGAGAAATAGATTATGGCTTTTGTCATTGCATGCAGCAAGGTGTCTTAGAAAGTGGGTTATGGGCCTAACTCAACCTTACAAAACCGGCTTGTAAGGTGAGGGTTGCTCCCCACTTATATACACTATTTTGGCCTTATCACTAGTCGATGTGGGATCTCCAACACACCCCCCTCACGCCGAGGACTGGACATCTCGAGTGTGAAGTTTGCAGGATTGGACATCTGCGGGTGGTCCGATAGCGGCCCGATAGCGGGTGGCACGATAGGCCCACAACAAGGCACAATTGGCCCAACAGCAAATCGCTGGGATAGGCTCTGATACCATCTTAGAAAGTGGGTTATGGGCCTAACTCAACCCTACAAAACCGGCTTGTAAGGTGAGGGTTGCCCCCCACTTATATACATTATTTTGGCATTGTCACTAGTCGATGTGGGATCTCCAACAAGGTGCGAATGTGAAATTCATTGATGATTCGAGCAGAGAAATCAAGCAACTCAATGTAGTTGACCCTGATGAGAAAGACTCCACTTGAAACCTACCCTCTAGGCCTCTTCATATTGAGGGCCCAGATAAGAAGGTGCAATTTTTTCTTTGACTAATTAAAATAATGAAATTGCAGCTTTTTAATTTCTCTTTTGAGTAGTGGGGCTAACATGTTAATTGGTGGGTTATTTAGATCAAGTTGAGTATTCTATACCCTGCAACTATTGGGAAGAACATGGATGAAGTGCTGAGGGTTATAGAATTATCGCAGAAGGCCTCAAAGTTCAAGGTTTCCCCAACAAATTGGAAGCTAGAGGACCAGGTTGCCTTAGCAAAAATCAAATCACATAATTATATTATTTTTACTACTACTGTACGCAAGTCCTTGGTTCTCGATTACAGAATTATTTATACCCCCATGCACACAATCAGGTCAGTCATAACAATTTCATTAGGATTCCTAGCATTTTTCAGCATATTAAGAAAATTGACCATCCTTTCTGATCAACCAGAGCTAACAAGGCCACAAGCTGAGGAAAACAATGAACATTCTCAGCAAATCACCAATGAGCTGGTGTTGGATGCTGGCTTTCCATTGCCCAAACCACATTCAAAAGTCGGGTTTATAGTCCCTGGTGTCAATTCATAGTCTCCATTCCATTGTACTGTTACATTTCTATAAATTTAGTTCTTCTTAATTCCCATGGATGAGCTACACCTATATATAAATATATAATCAATGCAAGATGACAGTCAAATAATTAAGAGCATCTCCAATGGTCTTCATATAAGCAACTCAATTTACGCCACGTCAATCTTAAGTAACTCAATTAATTTTCTCTCCAATGAGAGTTTCTATTAACAAGTTGCTTAACTCACAAATATCCCCTCTCTCTCTCCTATATTAAATACAAAGTTAAGCAACTCATGAGCAATGCAAGCTGACAGTCCAATAATTAAGACAATTTTTTCTCTCCAAAAAACTAGAGATTATCATGGTGTAAGCGAGGGCCAAAAGCGAAAAGTCTTGTGGGTGAATTTTACTGACAACACCACAAGAATCAAACATATAAATTTATAAGCAAGTTTGATTCCATCGATGTCAAAGAACTATGTTTTTATATTGTATCTCAGCGTGAAACAAGTATAACATTTTACATTATATTATTATCAAAACTCAAAATTTTAAACTTATGGATGTGACATGGCCAAGTATTTAGAATGACTTGCTTAGGTAATATGATATGTACCTATTTATTGCAGGCTAAGAAGATGAGGGAATTGAATAAAATCGAAATGGCCAAATGGGGCATATGGGAATGTAGTGAAAAGCTTGATGAAATTATGGATGTTGCTGCCTCTGATCCTGATTTGGAAGAATCTCAAATTTAGCATGCCTTATAGGCAGCTAAAGCATCTACAAATGACTAGCCTAATGAGGATTGGCATGGTTGTTGCATTTGACCGCTCTCATTCATGGTACACAACACATGTATATGAAGTTTATTTAAATATAATAATTCTTAATTATACCGCTTTCACCTATTTACAAACTTGGATGCCTATACAATTTTCAAATAAGAATGGCTTAATTGTAGATTTTGTCACCCAACTTTCATTATTTTGTAAATTTTACCATCCAGGTTTTTTTTTTTGCGAATTTTATCACCCAACTTTCATCATTTTGCGAATTTTACCATTCAAGTTATTTTTCCGCAAATTTTACCATCAAACTTTCATCATTTTACGAATTTTACCACATTGATGTTTCACAAAAAAAAAAAGTTTTCAATTCTTTAACTTTTTTTCTGTGAAACATCAGGGTGGTAAAATGTACAAAAATTGAAAACTTAGGTGGTAAAATTTGCAAAAATAAAATTTGGGTGGTAAAATTCGTAAAATTATGAAAGTTGGGTAGTAAAATTTGCAATTAAGTCAATAAGAATTTCACATTAAAAATGCAAAAAAAAAAAAAGAAGATAAATAAGAAAATATTCATCTGAAAGTGATTGATCATGACTTAATTAGTTTCATTGTTTTACAGATTTTGGAAAGGTTCTTCACCTTCCTAGCTTTGGTTGGCTTCCTCGATGGATGTTGTCAACTAGATTTCCACCCGTGCAACGCATGGGATTTTTTCTTTCAATTTATTTCATTAATAAAATAATATTTACATGTTTTGAAATATTTCTTTCAATTTATTTTATCAACAAATTCTTTCAACTCCGCGTTGCTGGGCCTTTTCTATCTTTATTTTTAAAATATAGAAAAAAATAATATAAATAAAATAAAATATTTTAATCTATTAGCATGTATTTAGAACACGTAACATGAATCAACTATTCCTCTTGAATCAATTTTTATATATTTAATTTATTTTATAAACTGTTTATTTAATCATTCAAAAAATTATCTTCTAAGTTTTTGTAATATATCGGGGAAAATTTTCAATTATTTAAGTAACTATGCCGCTTGTTGGTTCATTCATTTTTATGATTTGAGAGTTATTATGTAAATTTCCATTACTTCATAAGTTTTGAATAGAATGATTATTTATATGTTTAAACATATTAAAATAACAATTTAAATCTGACCACACATGGGATAATCTCACTATTTTTTTTAATAATTTTATATATAATTTTTAAAAATTCAATCCATTAACTACAACAACAATTCAATCAACATGAAGTGTCTTTATTGTTTTAATTTTGTGTTAACACAACCAAAACGGATATCTTTAAATTATATAATTATTTTAAAACATATTCATAAATATTTATTTTAAGTTGATTTAAAAATATGTATTAGTAATACAATAAATTCTCTGTATAAATGCTTCTAAGATTTTATCATCCATTATGTTATCCCTCCACAGGTAGAGAGGGAGGTGCACAACTATTTACACGTTTACAGGAAATAATTGAATATTTTTTTTGTTTAAAAATAATTATATATTTTAAAAAATAGTAAAATGTTTCTAAATCAATTTCTTTCAGTTCAGTTGCCTTAATCTTACATATTAATTATTCAGTTCAGAGCCAATGAGTGAAAGTATGCCATAAAACAATGGCTTTGACTTCTGTAGTGCTTTTTAATTTTCAAGCATATTTGTTTAAGTCAAAGTTGACATATGTAGTTGATGCCATGCATTAAAATTAACTGAACTGATTGTTCAGCATCTCCAATATGGTATATTTACTTAGTTTATAAACAGAAAATTATTGACAGGTTAGGATTCATAAAATTGGAAATAATTTAAATCCTAATATTGAGATAAGGATGCAAGCATAATTTTCAATTATAAGATAGACCTATACTTCTGATATAAAATATGATTTCCATGTCTTTATTATTATTTCTTTTTTTCTTTCCATTTGATAAATAATTGTAACAAATTATGTGGTTTCAAATGTTCCTTCAACTTTTCTGAAGTCTCCACTGCTGTTCAAAAACTAAAATATCTTGTACTCAACTTTTGAGTTCACACTTCACTCTCTAATTAGAAGTGGCCATAAAATGGTGTCATCATAGTCACAACTTTACTCTTTGGATGTGATGATTGTAAAATTTTAAAAGTATTTTTTTAATAAGCAAAATGATATTATTAACAAAAGAAAGAGTTAGCTAGATCACAAGGTGTGGCTAAACCAAGCCATAACAATACAAGAGTATTAGTTTGCAATACAAAACTTGTATCCCTGCCACATCAATGGACCTTCTTATATATCGGCTTCACATCCCTACCAATTATATTCCTATCATAAAACGTGCCAGTGACCAGTGAAAATGACAAGAATCATAATGCTATGTGACCTTGCCTAACAACAAAACCTCATACTAAACCTGTCATGTATACATATCAATCCAAGTTGTAAAAAAATATGTCCAGTACTGAAAAAATTTGCATGCTGCATATTTCACCATGTAAACATTCATGCCATAAGTACACCACGTGTTATAATATATAACCCCATACAAACATATACAAACAGCTAGTTATCCTTTAACTTGCTGCAAGACATGTCATGGGTTCATTAGACCAACATCTAAGTGGTAGGAAAAATCCCCTTTGTTGATATTTCCACGACAGTTCCTACTCTTCCAAATCAACCATATATGTGATTCTTTTCTGGGGCAACTGACTAAGCCACTAAATTGTAAAATTAAACATTCTGGGGCAACTGGCTTTCCATAACAGTGCATAGAACTCTCATAAAATATATGGCTGGTCGACTCCTCCCTTAAGTTACAAGCTTGACACACAACCTTAGATAGAAAGCACATTCCTTCGAGCCAAATTCAGTCAAGTTGGTATCATGTTCTGTATCAATTTCCAAGCAAATCCTTGGATTTTCAAAGGTTCACACCTACGCCATATCAAAGAGAAAAGTATTAAATAAATATTAAGATAATTTAACAATCAATTAAAATCAGTGTATCAAGAATAGTTCAAAACTCACCTAGACCACTCCAGAACAATGTTTTGCAACACCCGCCTCAGTAATCTCATGAGTTAAGTATGAACTTAAAGGGCTGAAAAAAATGGTAATTTGTTACTCGGATGCCTAAGAGGCGGTGATTTGGCAAGAATTTGATCGGTTATCTCCCCAAAATTAGAAAGTTCAACATACTATTCCAGCCAAATTTACTCAACTCAAAATGATTACAGGAAATTTCAAATCTCAAGTATACAACATCTCTTCCCACTTCTACAGAATCGCAGGCAGCTTTATTTTTTATTTTTTTATTAAAGAACAGTCAATTCTATGTTACATGAAAAACGAATTAACTAAGCATAGCACCTAGAGCCACATAAGTTTTGCTATAGCATCCAATTAACCATGTTATCTTTTTCTTTTGTCAAAGAAAGTCTTAAAACACTGGCCACAGTCCAAGAGCCAAAAAAATGAACCAGAACTCATGATTGAATATTTATAATATACCATCTGGCTTCAGTGAATAAAACATCTCTAAATAGCCACAAATCACCCTCAAACGTCAATAGTAATCCATAAAGGAATATGTACCACTATTATCAAAACAAATGTAATTTGAATTCATTTAATCATAAAACCAGCTAATATATGTGTTCAATTTGTTGAAAAATTTAAGCACTGAGTACTTCTCCCCTAACAAATATGATAATATAATAATTTCTCCACGTTATTGTTAAGGAAAAATTTAACAAACTAACACTGTTCTTGTTCTGCTTCCATTTCTCTCAGTGCTCCTTTAACCTGCAAACCAAATAGGCTGCATTGGATTGGATTCATATTTAATCAAGAAAAAAACTTGGCATTACCTTACAACTTCAGCATGTGTACCCAGTGGCATCTGTGAGAGTTATTCTGTGAGTCACCAAACAGGGAAAACAAACTAATTCTTCATTTGTTCATGTAACCACTAATAAAACACAACCACCCCATACGCTCCAAATTAACAAAACTGATACAATGTTTTCGAAGAGTGGTTAATGAGTAACCACTGATTACTCCTAAGTTCCTAACTGGAAAAGCTTAAACCAGGCTTCATGTTACAAAAATACATTCATGTTACAAACATTTCATATTTATTGTTTCCAAGCATCACATAAAATTGAAGACACTGAAATATTTTCACAATGTGATGCAATGTGGATAGTCATCGGGAGGAAGTGCAATATGGTGTTGTATTAGACTGTTATAAAACATCATCTGCAAATGGTAAACATTTAACACAAAGAAAACATTAAATAACATACTAACAGGAACATTATGGGTAAGATATGCATAGAGAATAATAGGCTATATTAATTTATAAGAATTTTTTTTGTTTTGCAAATTAAGAATTTGTTGCTATTATTAAAGAAAGCATTATAAAATTTTTTATTCTCTCATCAGTAACACCTTAGCATAAAGACAGGTCAGTAGAAGAATAAAAAAAGCAGGTGGAACAATAGGGTTCAAGATTGAAACCGTTTCCACAGCAAATGGCTTATCAGAATTGACACTACCAACAGGATACATATGCCATAACTAAATTACCTTAACTTTCAGGCACCAAGTCTATTTGCAAGGTTAAATACCCATAACCTTGTCAAACACAACAGCCATCTTTTGACAAAAAATTCAAATGAAGTATTCTTTCAATAACAGACGAAGGTGAGAACTCCTGCATTTCATCGTAAGAAGCTATGCCTTATTTATAATCAAAATATATAGCACAAGTAGACAATTGGAAAAAATTGGGCTCCAAAGATTCAAATTTTAAATTTTGAATAATATAAAAAGACAAAACAATATGATTCACATTGTCTACACTAAAACTTTTGCAGTGAATATACGGACATCTATGCTGACATTCATTGATTCATTCGTAACTAACTTAACAGTACCGTTCAACTTTTGACTCTATTTTTGGACATAAGCAACATGTTGGTGGGGAAGTTGTTTCTTTTGGATGATTGTCAGATATTTGAGTGCCGAATTGCAAGACACAGAAACAATATTACATTAATTCCCACATAATTTGGTCAGATAAAGGAAAAGTAAGAACAAAACTCAGATTAGATTAGTTAGATGACATAAATCTTTGAAATTATTGGAAGTTAACAGGTTCACTGTTATTTGAACAGTGATATCGATCCTTTGAGTTTCCTGGTAGATGTTCAGGTATTGATAAGAATTGTTTGAGACATTATTTCATTTTCTTCCTCGGTGAGCTTCCTAATACCAAAGTACTGTTGCACTTTACGTTTGATAGGCAACTAGATACTTTGCTACAATGACTTAGGCTGCATCCACAATGATTTCCCAGCATCAGAATTACTGCAGTTTATTCATGATCATTGTACTTTCAAGCTTATTTTTGTTATGATGTACTTAGGTGGCTTTATTCGCATGTTTACATTATTTTAGGCAAACTCTACACTCCATTCTCTAATTCTCTCCATTGTAATTATATTTGTCTTTTAATGACTTTGAATCAAATATTATTATAATTATTTGATTTTTATCTTCCCTAAAAAATAGAAAATATGTTTGGAGACTGTAATTATTCCTAAAATCTGGTATTGCTAAGGTTGAATTATAATTATTACCAAACACCTTTATCTATTTATAATATATAATTTCTGAGCTATACAGCCATATGTTGACACCTCACTTTACAAATCTTTGCCTCATCAGCTTAATCACTTATGTGTCATTTCTTCTATAATTCTTTTTTTTTTTGTTAACTCCTCTTAATTTTTTTTCTTTTCCGCAAAATTCTTTTTCACTCATGAGAAAACTGTTACAATCACAAATAATGTTGGTGGTTACACCCTCAATCAATTTAGTCAGTTACACAGTCCAAAATAATTGTTCACGCACAGTTAATCATGAACTACTCCTCCAGAAGCGATGGACTTTTCACCCATTCTTACTCCATTGCCACCTCAAGCTAACTTTTTTTCTTTCGGAGTTTTTCATATTTAACTTTTTCCTACTTTTCTGCATATCTTTGTATTCCCCTGTCTATTTGTTTGTTTATTTCCTTTTACAACTTTTATTTGCATTGGAGGAAGAGAAATTGTGCATGTATGCTCTCTGATGGGAATCACGCTTTGATTACAACAAAGAACTATTTTGATACCAAAAAGAAAAGCATAGGGAGGGCTGTCAGCCTGTCACGTGTGTTAGAATCAAGGGACAGTGCAGCAAATCTGTTCTGCATTTTCAAGGCTTACTTTTATGTGTAGCTGCAGTAATTCTTTTATGCTTTGTTATTATCTTCATGGTTTGTATTATTAATGTTTACCTTTTGGAAATGGTAGGTGTTTGGGGGTAAATTTGTGGGGTGCTGCTGATGTAAACTAATTATGTAAAGAAATTCCCACCAAACTAATGTACGCCTTGTGTTTAGTTTTGGTTTCTAACAATAAAATCAATATTTGCTTATCAAAAAAAAATTATCTTCGTTCTTCACATGGGTTTCTTAAGATTTGTGAAGTTGTCTTCTAATAATTTGGGTTTTGTGGAATTTTAGATGGTTAAGGACCATGAAGAATGGTGCTAAAGGAAGAAAAATTGTTCTGCTTGACAAGGAGAACGACAAACTGAACAAGATCTAGGAGCAATGAGGTCATCAAATTTGGGACACTCTGAAACAAGATCTACGAGCTGTTAATTACTTTTGCAGTTTTTTTATGTTTTCTATTATGTTGAAAGGTTGGTTTTATTGCACACACTTCATGGTACCATGCTTGCCATAGAAATAGCACAAAAGAAAAACTGGAAAAATTTGTGGCTGGAATGTGATTCAAATTTGGTGGTCTCAGCTTTTGTTAATACAAATTTGGTTCCTTAGGAAATCCGCAACAGGTGGAAGAAGTGCATCTCTCTTACACATAATATGAAGTTCACAGTTTCGCATATTTTCAGTGAAGTCAACACTTGTGCAGATAAAATCGCCTTCCTTGGCCCTTTTGTTCATGATTTTTGCTGGTGGGACAGTAGCCCTCCCATCATTTTTATGATGTTTTTAGGAACAGAAGTAGCCTCCCTAGCTATAGATTCAAGTGATTGTAGTTCTGTCTTTTTTCATGGGTTTCAGTTTATGTCTTCCCATGTCTCTTTGTTATCTTTTATCTTTTTAATCTATATCTGGGTAGTGTTGCTTTGGGTAAGTTCAAGGATGCCAACATAATTGGGATGTCTGCTCTTATTTTATTGCACGCACATTCCCCCTTTTGTTTAAAAAAAAAAAAAAAGTTGGTTTTGCCTTATTGATATTAAGCTCCCCTCCATTTGCTTATTACAAATTATAACAACATTGTCATGTACTGTTAAAATTCAATAATATCAGTTACTCAATAGAAATACAGACACAATTATCACATTTATGATACAATTGTCTGACTTTTTTTTTAATAAAAAATTTATTACGAACTGTAATTTCATATCATTCTCTTTATTGTATGATATATAGATATAATCAATTATTATCTTTAAAATAAAATTTAAATTTTTACTTTGAAATACTCACGCGTAATCTTTTTTGATGAAAAAACTCATGCATAATCTAACAATATACTTCAATTAAATAAATTTGAATGGATTCCAGTACAAATCAGCCAAATTGAGAAGTAAACTAAAATTCCCTGCTACTAAAGGGCCATTATAACGGAATTTGTGACAAACTTAGAGTGTTGTTACTAGACTATTTTGTAATTAGTTTTATTATGAGAAGCTACTTGATATCTTCTCTAGCGCTCTTCTTTTTCTATTTATAATATATAAATTCTGAGCTACATAATATGCTTACACATCAATATCTTATTTTTTGCCACATCACATGATTTCCTGACGTGTCATTCTTTCCTTGTAATTCATCACCTCTCCTCTCACCGGCCTTACCATCTCTCACCCACTCAATAACTCATTTGAGATTAAATCTTTCGTAACTCCCATCTCCACAATTAGTGGCATTGCATCCTTTGCTAATAGAAACTGCCACTGGAAAACTAAATGAATTGTCATTACAATTAAATTAAAATTTTTGTAACTCTCATCTCCACAATTAGTGTTGTTGCCAGCACACCCTATAAATTGAACTCGATATTGCATAGAGAAAAATCAGATCACAGTCTCCAAACTCTTTTTTTTTTCTGCATGAAGTCCACTAGCTTCATGTCAAAGTCCCCATTCAATTGCTAGACACCTTCATTCCTTTCAAGTGGCAATGCTTCCTTCATCTATATGACATATTAACAAATTTATAGATTGCACGATCAGAGCCAATAAATCTCAGCTTCGGTTGTGTATTCTTCCGGAGAAAAAGAATTCTCATACTTATGGTATGCTCAACAAGCTTCTATTGATTCTGTTCTTATTTGTTACTATTAATTTCCACAAGCAAATGGCAATGCTTCCTTGATCTATATGACCTATCAGCAAATTTATATAGATTGCACAGTCAGAGCCATAAACCTCAGCTTCTGTTGTGTATTCTTCCAGAGAAAAAGAATCTGATACTTATGGTAGGATCACCAAGCTTTTATTGATTCTGTTCTTATCTGTTACTTTTCTACACTGTTTCTTTAACATTTCTTTAGTATGGTGTATAGATGTTACTCACTATAAAATCCTAATATCTGTAATATGAATATTTTTATTGTTTATATGTATACGATTGGGTAAAGAGAAAAAATCACTTGAACTTTGCTTATGTGATTTTTCTAACGAAGGTGCTCATTATTGCAAATTTAAAGTTTTTTTTTTCGTGTATTTATTTACAATATTAAGGTAATTTTTTTTTCAGTAATATAAAAAGTTTTCAATAATTTTATTTATATACCCACGCATTGCGCGGGTCAGCATGTAGTTTGGTTATTAAATGTTTATCTTTTGCAGCTGATCCTATGAAACATCAAATTAAATTATTATATTGATAAAAAAAAAAAAAACAAGATTAATACTATTCTTAATAGTTGAACTAAATACAAAAAATAAATTCAATTGACTTGACTTGAGGAGGCTTGTCATCGAAATTCTTTTACATGACATCCTAACTATTTGTGTTAAATTAAATTCATAATTATATTAATTAATATAACATTACTTAATTCCAACATGCATATAATTAAAACCTCCTCCTTCCCGTTCAGACTCCTCGAACCATTGTATTAAAGGAGCCTGGTTTCTTTCTTTTTAAATATTTATACTTTTTTTATGCTTTGATCAATGTAGGCACACGCCTAGGAGGAAAATTTTCCTAACAGCAAATCGGTAGATATAGATAATATCAACAGTGGCATATTGCCTAAATGAGATTTCTTTACGAGACTTGGTCAATTTGACTATTTATAATCATGGAATGTAAATTTAGAAATCTCTATAACTCGATCAATTTCCATGGCATTTACTTAGACTGTCTCAAGGGGTTAGTGGGTACTAAATTCTCAATTTCCATCATTATATGTGTTGTGAACTGCGACTAAAGCAGTAGAAGTCAAACATATATAATCATGAAAATTGGAATTCTCTCATAAATTATTGGCACCTATTTTTGTCTATTATTGGTAATAACAGTAATGAAATATTAATTATGTGAAAAGAATCTGGATAATGGTCTATATGATGCATGATAGTGATATATTGGTCTACGTGTTATTACTTGGAAAATAATTTCTTATTTGTGCATAAACAATTTCTAAACTCCAATTTTTTTATGGCCAGGACTGTTGTTTCTATTGAAGCAGTACGTTGTTTCTTTCCACTTAGTGCATGAAATGATGCCCGAAAGAAAAAAGAAAAAGAGAAAAAAACTTTCTGTGTGAAAGAAGACTTTAGTCCTAAATTTCACAAACACGAACTCCACTAACTAATTAAATCCACCGCAAGATATTTTTCAATATGTTGCCATGTAGTCTTTTTAAGGACGGGAATTAAAGGAAAGGCAAACCATGAAAATTGGCACTTGCCACTTGCCAAGAAGCCACCACCTGATAATTAATGCCAAACAATTTAAATGAAAAAAATAATTTATCAGTTTATGTTCCTGAAACAAAAATAATAAAGTAAAAAAAAAAAAGTAGAAGAAAGTTGCAGACTAGCTGTGTTTTCTTATCTTCGGTGCTTGACTACTTGTAAGGGTGTTTATTCACCTTGTTTTGCTTCAATTTTTTGGCTTCTTCTTCTTCTAATAATGGAAGTTTGTGAACAATGAGATTAAGGCTTGGAGTGCTAAGGGAAATGAGGACTTTCACAGGACTGCTTTGCTTGTATCAGAAGTTTGTGTAGCAATGATATAAAATAGTAGAAGAAATTAAAAAAAATAAAAAAATTGTACTTGTTATCAGAAATGATGTTATACTTTTGTCTTATTTATGGGACAACATTAAAAAAGACAAAAATTTGACTTCTATTAATTCTTTTATTTTATTTCATTTTTATTTAAATAAATCAAATTAACTGATGGAGATTGGGGAGGGACAAAATAAGTGTGTGTGTATATATATATAAAATATTTTTTGGGGTAGCCAATTAACTAATTGGGGGGATGCAAAATAAGAGTATACATATAAATTTATAGTGTGTATTTTTTTTTAGGGTAACCATGGCCACCATTCACTAAAGAGGAACTGCCCCTGTTTTTAATGCTTTGATCAATAATGCGCACGCCCAGGAGGAAATTTTTCCTAGCAGCAAGCAAATGGGTAGATATATAAATGTCAACAATGGCATATTGCCTAAAATAGATTGTTTTAGGAGACTTGGTCAATTTGACTAGGTATAATAATGGAAAGAGATATTTAGAAACCAATACAACTCGATCAATTTTCATGAAATTTAGCTTAGTGGTTACTAATATAAGGTATAATAATATAATGTAGTGAAGGGAGACTAGAGCAGTGGAAGAAGTCAAACATAATCATAAAATTCGGAAATCTATCATAAATCATTAACACTTATTTTTAGTCTATTATTGGTCTCTTAACAGTAACGAAATATTATTGCTATAAAAAGTCTCTGCATAATGGTCTATATGATGGTGATATATTTATTGGTCTACGTATTATTATTTTGAAAAGAATTTAAGTTTTTTAAAAGAATTAATTTCTTATTTGTGCCTAAATATGTGATTCAATTAAGTTGATTTTTTTATGGCCCTGGTTGTTTCTATGGGGAGTGGAAGGTGAGAATTTCATGTCATGTTATGTGAATCATTGAAGCAGTTGGTTATTGAACCGATCCTGAACATCTCAGGGTTTCAGTCTCAGATAGTTTGGAATCAGAGAAGTGAGAAACTAATAGGAAAGGAAACTAAAAGAATATTGGAAAGGATACAGCAAGTATCATCCGCTTCTAGGATGACAGGGTTTTCAGTTAAGCAAATGTTTTGTTTACAACAAAATGAAATAAAATATTGTTTCATTTAATTTTGAGGTGTATATGTGTATCCATAAAAGATAATAAAAAGTAAGAGATAAACATAATTGGGTATGGTATAATTCTATGGTGTGGATGTTTTGATATTCAAGCATTGAAACTGTTTGTTATTCTCATTCTTCATAAGAAGTGACATAAGACAAGTCGGGCCATTGAAATATGCAGAGAAAAATACTCTCAATTACAAAAAGAGGAGTACTTAAAAAAATCTCAGCTAGCTATTTCTGCACTTACTACTAAAGACATGTTTATGGAATCCCCCAAACTCAAAAGGCAAGTTTGAGAGTATTATGATGTTTTTGCAGCAAATTTTGGGAAATTACAAGTCATACAGGAAATACAAATATGGAAGTATAATAAGTCTTTTATTTGGTTGGAGTATTACATCCGTTACGTAGAGAATTTTACATGAGTCATACATGTTACATAAGGATGGATTGATTTACTTAGACAACTAATAAACTGGGGCAAATTAGTAGACAATCTAGCACCCAGTTTAATTTTATTGACATTAGGCAACATATCATATTGCATTCACCTCTTTCCAAAATGACTGTGGCATTTGATTCAGCTTTAATTCTTCTCAACAGTCAACACCTGAATTTTGAAAATCATAGGAGGAGGAAAGAAAAATCAAACTACATAAACAAAATAAAGTAATTAAGGATGTGTTTATCACTTAAAAGACTGTTATACAGGCACCAAAAAAATTGAGAAATGAATTTTTTTGACTTTGACCTAAACATTCCTTATGTTCCATTCTAATGAAAATCTGAATAAACATAAAATAATCAATTTTACTATATTATTAATTTTGATGAGTAAAACTTCATGAACTTGTCAAATAATTCGTATAAAAACAGAGGACAAAAGAATAAATTAATATGGAATTTTTTTTTTAAACATAAAACTATCTTTTAGAACAATAACCATTTTGTGTCCTGTAGCTATATGTGGAGAATTAAGTAGATCCTCATTCACTCACCAACAAGAAAGGCCTTTCTGATTTGATTAAGCTCCCTGGTGACATCAACCACATCCATTCTTTCTTTTGGTGATTCCATAGAACAAGCAAGTCCAATCCTAAAAAGTGAAACTAAGCACTTCTCAACATTTGGATTAAGATTCCAATCATTTCCTACCAATGTTTTTGCTTCATCTGTTGCAGTGAGTTGTGGGTCCAAAATTTGCAAAAGATTATCAGGAAATGAAATTGCAACAAAGTTATGAAGATTTTGACCATCTTTAAACACTTCATCTGTGGGTCTTCTTCCAGTAAGCATTTCCAACATAAGAATTCCAAAGCTGTACAAGTCACCATAAGTCGACACCTCTGAACCTACTCCATACTCTAAAATATATACCAAAAACTGTCAATACGCAATACTAATAAATAACAACTTGATACAAAAACATATCAGAATTTGAAGAAACAATAAATATTCAAAACTTCCGAACATACCTGGAGGAGCATAACCAACGGTCCCCTTTATTCCAATTGTACTTGTTTCCTTAGAAGTGGTACCATTGATGGTTGAGAGAAGTCTTGCTATGCCAAAATCACTCACATGAGCAACCATGTCATCATCAAGAAGGACATTGCTTGGCTTTAAATCACAATGAAGGATCGATTGCTCACATTCATGATGAAGATAATGCAATGCAGAAGAAACATCAATCATGATATTTAATCTTTGATCGAGGCTCAGTGTTCTCTGATGCTCTGCACTTGGTGTGATAGGATGCAACCATTGCTCTAAGCTTCCGTTTCTCATGTACTCAAAAATTAGAGCTTTGAATTCTTGACCTTTGTAATCTGTGCTGGAACAACATGTCAAAATCTGAACCAGATTTCGATGTCTAATATTTTTAAGTGCATTGCATTCAACAATGAAACTCTTGTGAGCTCCCTTTCTTTGAAGGTTTAGAACCTTTATGGCAACAACTTTGTCTTCTGACTCAAGAGTTCCTTTGTAGACAGAGCTGAAATTTCCAGACCCTATCAAGTTTGTTGTCGAGAACCCATCAGTTCCGTTGTGTAGGCTTTTGTATGAAACTTTAGCCAGCTGGTCAATTGTTGGTGAATCCAAAGATGGTTTCTTACTCCTTTTCCTCATCCAGTAGATAGTTAGAATAATTGACAATATGAGAAGAAAAGCAATCACACTAACTATCACTGCTATCAACCTAAACTTGTGGTGTTTTGCAAGTTTCTTACCTTTGACAGGGCATGGGGGCAGATGCAGTTTTGAAATACCTCCACAAAGCTTATTGTTTCCAGTAACCACTAACGCACTTGTATTTTTAAAGACACCTTCAGTTGGTACCTCACCTTCCAACATGTTAAAAGATGCGTTGAAATAATTTAAGAAAGAAATGTTCTGCAGAACATTAGGAATTGATCCGGACAAATGGTTTTGTGAGAGGTCTAAACGTTGAAGCCCTTTGAGTGATGCCAAAGAGGGTGGTATGATTCCATGAAAGGAATTCCCTTGCAAATAGAGGTATTCCAACATTATGCATTCTCCGATGGTTCCAGGAATGTCACCAGACAAATGACTTTGAGACATATCTAGCCAATCGAGATTTTTTAGGTTGCCAACTTCTTCCGGTATACCACCACTCAATGAGTTTTGTGACAAATCCAACAAGTTTGTTAGAGAAGAAAGATTAAAAATCTCTACAGGTATGGTTCCTCTAAGGATGTTTTGCGAAAGACCTAGATGTTGTAACTTTTGGCAGTTTCCTATGCTTGGAGGAATATTTCCTTCTAACATATTTCCTCCCATATCCAAATAAAACAATTGACTAAGGTTGCCTATGAAGGCACCAATCTCTGCTGATAATTTGTTTCCTTTTAAGCTTAAGAATTGCATCTTCTGAAACTTACCAAAAGCTGTTGGGATAATCCCATCAATTCGGTTATATTCCATCGCCAACAGATTCAAGCCAATTAGATTTCCTAATGTGGCAGGGATTTCTCCTGTTATCTGATTACCTCCGAGATATAGAAGACTGAGTTGGGTGGATAAATTGCCCATGGCATTTGGCAAACGACCTCCAAAATTATTGTTGGCTATAGATAACATTTGCAACTTACTACAATTTGTCAGTGATTTTAAAAACTCCAAACCATTAGTTGAATTGTCACCTAGATTATTTGCCCCCAGAGATAGAATATAAAGATATTGTAGCTTCCCCAGGCTTGGAACCTGTCCCACGAAACGGTTATCACCAAAATCAAGTGTTGAAAGGATAGATGCATTTGTGATGGAAGGTGGAATTGGACCTGAGATTCGATTGTAACTAATTTCAAATAATTGGAGATTGGGTAGGGTGTGGAACATGTTGGGTGGAAGAGAACTATTAAATTGATTGTTTGTAGCTGAGATTATAGAAAGAGATGACATATTATAAAGACAAGAAGGCAATGTTCCAGTCAGTTTGTTGACAGCGAAATCTATAAGTGTCAAGCTTTTGAGACTGCATATTTCTGGTGGAATATCTCCCTCTAAGTTGTTTTCACCCACCGAGAGATCAGTTAGGGATGAAAGATTCCCTATGAATGGTGGGATCCCTCCAGTTAACTTGTTTTTCCAAACGCTCAAATCTCTAAGCTTCCGAAGTGAGCCAACTTCAATCGGTATTTTGCCAATCAGATTGTTCCCATATAAGAATAAGTGTATGAGATGAGTGCAACCTTTCAAGTTTGTAGGGATTTGTCCTACCAATGAGTTATTTACGAGAATGAGTTGCTGCAGTTGTGACAACCGTCCCAATTCTTGTGGGATTTTTCCGTAGAAGCTGTTGTCTCCGAGGTCTAACCTTTTCATATAAGAGAGATTGCCTACGTGAGGAGATATGGATCCCTTCAACTTGTATCTTCTCAAGTTTAACTCCGTAACTCTTTGAAGCATGGGATTGCATTTGATTCCATGCCAATTACAGAAGTGAGTAGAAGTATTCCAAGAGAGCAAGATTCCATATGGGTCAGTGGATATGGATTCCCTAAATTTGAGCAGTGCCAAATAATCAGTCTCATTTCTTGAGGCAAAGGCAGTGATGTTTGGGATAAAGCATAGTGAGTAGAATGTATAGAGAGAAAACAGGGGGGCATATAAAGACAAAAAGGGAAGTAACAAGAGAGAAATTTGCTTCATTGTGATGAGGAATTGAAGGCTGGTAGATGTGGTAGTGTTTCTATGGGTAGATTGCTTTATATGGAGTTTGGCAATGGGCAGGATCAGAGAAGAAGCACGCATGTTGTTCCGTCTGCTACTTTGGTTCTGATTGCTATCATTAAAGGTGAAGTCAATAACCAATATTGGCAGTTGCGGAAAATTTACATGGCAGGAAAATAACTCCAAGAAGTGATTATACGTAATAAACATGCCTCCTAAAAAAAAAAAATGCAATAATTCCTCAAAAATACCTTCCTACAGTATAACCAAAAGGGTTTTCCTATTCTTTTTAATAATCACCCAAAAACCAAACATCTTTTGTCAACTATGAATACAATACAAATACAAAAGATAAAGCTATTTTTTGCCCAATTTTTTTATAAGAATATTTTAGTTATCCTAAAATATTATTGTTTTTTGAGGATAACTAAAATATTCTTATAAAATGACTTCATGTGTAATTAAAAATTAAGTATTTATGTGAAAAATTAATAATTAATAAATAAGAATGTATTTTAAAAAAACCATACATTTTTTATAAATGACAAATTTTATTTTGTTTTGAGTTCTGATTATCATGCTTTTGAGAGGCTCTATGAGAAACGGTAAAATGGCATATTTAACCTTTTTGTGTTTTTAAGCTTAAGCTAGCTCTTCAATTCTTTTCACAAAAATAGTAGAACTGAGGTGTGTCTTTATTCTATTTTACTAATCATAACATTGTAAAATTGTGGTTATTGAATTTTATGCAATCATCGTAAAATTTGTTTTTGGTACCTGATAAATTTTCGAATATTATTTTTGGTCCCTAATAATTTTTTTTAACTTTTTGATCCCCAATATTTTTTTATTTTGTTTTTTGTCCCTAATTTAAAATGTTATCTAAATCACTTTATTTCACTTTTCAAAGCGCTATCTAAAAAAATTTAGGCACCAAAACAAAATAAAAAAAATGTATTAGGGGATCAAAAAGTTAGAAAAATTATTAGGGACCAAAAACAAAATTAAAAAATTCATCAAGGACCAAAAACATATTTAAGCCTTCTTTAAAATATAAACGTTTACTATATATCAAAATATTTTATTTTCAAAATTAATTTAATATACTAAATTTAATATACTTACAACATATAATATCATATAATATCATTACAAATTTGTAATGGAAGACAAATTGAATTATTTGGACAAAAATATCACTCTTTTAAATATTTATTACAACTAATATACTTTTCTATGATTAGCCAATTAGCTAATATTGCACGATTATGTTAAAGAGAAAAATTACTTACATTAGACAACTTAATAGCAAGTACATTTTTCTTTTCACAAGTAAAAGATAATACTAAACACTTATAACAAGTCATCTTACAAAAATGATAATAATGAAATATAAATTGTCTGTTAGAGATTAAAATAATAAGTTTATCTTGAGTAATATTTGATTTCAATAATTTATATCTATTTTAATTATTTTTATGTTTTAAATTATTCTTATTATATTTATAAACTTTAAATATTAAATAAATAATAAAAATTATTTTTATTTACAAAATAAATATAATTAAAATAATTGAATTATTTTATCAATTCAAATTTCAAAATTACAAAATCATTTAAATTTAACATAACTTAAATCTTTTTAATATTTTTTTAATATGTCATACAGTTTTATAAATATTTTAAATAATATAAAAAATATTTGTGAGACTATAACTAAATATATATTTCGTGTATAGCACGGCTTAAAAACTAGTTTACAATAAAGATGTAAAAAAGCAATTGTATTTTAGCTTTACAACTGAGAATTACACCTACAATTTATATAATAATATATAGGCTTTATAAGTATGTTTTTCATCCTATAATATAATTGTTTTATGCTTCAATTTTTTTATCTATAAGAATCGAAGACAAGTTCCAATGGATATACAGTAACTCACACACCATTCTCAACCAACTAAGCTAGATCTCATCGGTAATTGTTTTATGCTTTTAGTCTTTCTAAAATTTTTCTTATGGTTTGGATTCCTATAATATTTTATTTTACGGTTAGTCTTTAATGATGTTTTTTAGTCCTTATAAAATAATAATTTTTTTATATCAGTCCCTTTATATTATTAAATATCATTTTAGTCCCTATTAATTATTTAAGAAATATTAAGTCTGTTCTTTGGTAATATATATATATATATATATATATATATATATATATATATATATATATATATATTAAGTCTGTTCTCCAATAAATGGTTGTCACAATATCAATGAATAGTGACAATATTTATAACCGTAAAATAAACTTTTGCGATATCAAAATCATAAGTAAAACTTTATAAGACTATATACACATATACATATTTCCATAAAAAAAAAAAAAAGTAAACCTACAGGCTGAGTAGCTGTTAATAAGACTATAAAATATGTTAATGGGTCTAATGGTCTTACAAATAATCTCACATCTCTATATTTCCCCAACAACTATTTATTTTTTATTAGAAAAAACTTTTTATTTTAAATTTATTTTGTTTGGTCCCAAAAATATTGTTTAAGCACTGCTGCTTAGTTAAATAAACATCAAGTGCTTAACAAGTAGTGCACTGCAACAGTTGATTCTCGATCAGCACGATTCTTATCAAGCATACTAAGCACCATGATGGAGATGCTCTTCGCATCAAAAAACATGTGTGTAGCCACGTGAGTCAGAGTCCATTTGGAAGTCAACTGCTTTGTCTTGGATTGGAAACTTTTGAGACATGATTTCTTTTCCATACTTTATTTCATATTCAGATATCCCATAATATCTGTCTTGGTCTTGGATTGGATACTTTTGAGACATGGTTCTTTTCCATACTTTATTTCGTATTCAAATATCCCATAATATTTGTGTATACTTTTTTGTTGATTAAAATTTTAGGTGAATTGAGTCTTGAGATTCATTAGGAACAGGGCAGATTACAAGGCTCAATGAGCGCTAACAGAAGTATTTACAAATTATTCACTGACAAAATTCTCACATCGGCAATGAGAATCGAACCACGTTCTTATGAGATATGAGTTCGTTTCTTATCAACTGGATCATCCTTTGTTGACAATATCTGTGGATACTAATTATTAATTACTTTTACCCAAAATAATGTAGAATGATAGACAACAAAAAGAAAAAAAGTATCGAAAGCAGGAGAGAAAAACCGAACATGACATGGATGAGAAATGAGAATATGATGGGTGAGTTTCATAATTAGCTGTCAATTGCGAGAATAAGGGAGTGAGGTACTATGCTAAATCTATATTATTGATGAACTTTTCCAATAATATTAAAAATTAAAAACTAAAGATAAAATCAAGCTTTGTCAATGTTCTCATGGATTTATGTATTAGACAGTTTTTCATAATTGTTATATTTTTACTTCTTCGTTTGTTTCTTTATGGTCAATCAAATATTATAGTGTTATATTGTTATAGTTTTTCAAATTTGAAATTGTTGAGATTTAAGTAACCATCCTAATCGAATCAAATATAAAACCACTACAATTGACATCTCTTGCATGCATCAAATACAAAACCCCATTTTTTTTTTTTTTATGAGAACAGGGTAACAAAATTCCCAGTGGACTGTGGATTCTTAATTCTTATCCTTTGTCTTATGCTGGTTATTCGTTTGTACAATACTTGGGCTCTCTATGCCTGTTGTTTAGTTTGTGCTTTGGGTTGTTAAGCCCCTGTTAATAAAAAATAAAAATAAAAATGTCATACTCACTACTCAATCTTCTTCTAATGTGTTTCTTTTATTTCACCATTTGGTTCTTTTTAGCACTTTCATTGAATGTTTTTACCTAAAAAGTGTTATTTTGGTGTAGGTTGGACAAGAGCTTGAATAGAGTAGAAAAAGCGTCAAAAAGAGTTACACATTTGCTTCAGAGCATGAAGCATAGTCATGCTTAATTAAGCACGACTGTCCATCATGATAAAGGCTCTGTTGTTAGAACCAAAGACATTGGATGATGTCTAACCCCTCAAAATCCCTATGGTTTTGATGATAACAATTATAGTAAAATTTGATTGACTAAAGGATTTCATTGAGTATTATAGGATTAATTTTGTCCAAGACAAATTTGGTATTGAAATCCTTAACCCTTACATTATTCTGTTCATATATTTAAGCACCCAATATAGTATTAAAACTCTTATACATGTTTTCTTAAAAGAACATCTAATGTCCAACGCGCTATAATCAAACAGCGTCCAACAATTTGTGAAAACTAGCATCCAAAGTGCTAAGTCATATTTGAGCATCCAAAGTGGAGGTAAGAAACTTACATAAATGTATTCTATCTAAGTGTTCGATATTGTCCAATATTTATACAACACACATCTGCACTTCACAAGGATGATTCGTGCTCAAAAAGCAATGTACCTTTATTCCATCGTCCTTTTGAAATTAGCTAATCATTTGAATTTCAAAGTGTGCACAAAATAGACACAAAAGAAGCATATCCTTTGCAAAGCCGTTTTTGTACAGGTAATGGAGACAACATGAACATTGCTCAGAAAAGGACTAAACTATTGTCGTTTTCTTTCTCCACCCCAAGTTGCCACATTATGATGGTCACATGCTGTGAGGAAACAGATATTTCTCAAAGGCTCTAATCCCCAAGACAGATACTTTTCTAGATGCCTATAAATAGAGGATCAACACACAAAGAAGAAGGTTGAACGAGACATAAGAGAATGAAGCATTGAAAAGATTAAAGTTCTGAAATCATCAAACTTTTAACTACAAACATTTAGAATATGAGATAAATTTCTAGGATCAATGTTGTGATGAGAATTGAAATAGATGCATGTGGACTTAAATTTAATTATCATCGTTGTCATTATAAAAAAAAGAAAAGAAAAAGAAGAAGAAGAAGAAGAAAAAAAAAACTTGGAGCAGGTTGAGAGAGTTTTGTAGGACCGATAGGAATCCAATTTGCTTTCAAAGTCTTGTTCTTGCACCCAATTTCATTCCTATTACTTTCTTCAATTCATACTCTGTACGATCAACAAGTGACTAGAAATCCAATTTTCTTTCAATGTCGTATTCTTGCTTCCAATTTCATTCCTCTTACTTTCTTCAATTCATACTCTGTACGACCAACAGGTGACTAGAAATCCAATTTTCTTTCAGTGTCGTGTTGTTGCATCCAATTTCATTCCTCTTACTTTCTTCAATTCATACTATGTAGGACCAACATTGGTGACTACGAATCCAATTTGCCTTTAGCCCACAAAATACCCATCAGTGCAGCGATATCAACAGTGCTCAACATAAATATCTCTTAAACGAATAATTTTGGAGACTAAAATATTACTTTCGTGGATCATTCTCATCTTTTTATAATGTTAACATTTTAATTTTTTATAACTAATATTTTAGTTTGCGTATTATATACGATAACTATTTATTTTTATAGAATTAAAATTTATAATAAATAAATATTTTTAAATATATAAATTATATTTTAAATTTATAATAAATAATTTAAATTATGACATAAATTTATTTTTAATTATTGAGAATTTCTTTAAAAGAAAAGATTATTGAAATTGAATATAGAAATAGAGACCAAAGATGATAGATTGAAAGAGATGTGCAATTAAGAATATTAAGTATTTAGATAAAACAAAAATAATGGTTTGAGATAATTGAGAGATAATTTTGTTGGCTAGTTTTGGAATATTAAGAATGTTTAATTTTTTTTGACAGAGTTAAGAATGTTTAATTAAGAGAGTAAAGAGAATGTATCTCAAAAAAAAAAAAAAAAAAAAAAAAAGAGTAAACAGAATGAGTCTCACTCTTTTAATTTATTGTGTCTTCTTATTTATATTATATGAGTATACTGTTTTTTTTTTAACTGATTTTTTTTTTACTGAACAGGAGTATATCGCTAAAGGCAGGTTAGTAGTTACCAAAAATTCTCTAAGATTTAATTTGACTTCTTACAACGATGTTGGTCATGCTTCATTATCTATACTATTATATAAAGGAAATATCATTCTCAGTAACCGCTTTTTGGTCTCAACTTTTTTAAGACTATTTTATCCTTAAATAATATATAAATATAATAATTACTCCTAATTCTTTTTCACTTTTTTTTGACATCCTTTTTCCCTTCAGTTTACAGATTACAGAAGTTAACCTCCACTCTCACACTTTTTTATAACTACTTTCATAAACCACCCACTACTATATAACCTCCTTTATCTCTCTTTTTTTTCAAAAAAAAAAAAAAAATATAGAGAAACTGTGAGGCATGAAGTACATCTTTTTTTCCTAGTATAATACTAAATATCTTTACCCCACTATGTGCTGATTAAATTTTTTATTCATAAGTTAAAAATATAGTGTCATTTTAATAAACTAAGATTTAATTATTTCTTAATTTATTATCTATTTATATTATAAACTCAAAATGATTATATAAATGTTATTTTTATTTAATTTTATCCAGTTTCCTCCTTCTTCTATCTGTCTTTACTTCTTCAAAAATGGAAATAAGGATGTGTTATAAAATAAACAAATAAGGTATAGTTAATAACTTTAGTATTATCAATATTTTAGTTGTTTGATTTCATCTTCTAAAAATTATTAGTTTCTCTTTGAATATTAGAGTATAGATCTTTTTTTATCTGATTGAATGAATCATTGAGAAAGATCAAGCTGGAAAAGTGACTATTAAATATGACGAAAAACTGATTTTTAAATTGAGATAGCTTTATATTATGCTTTATTGTCAATTTGGGAAATCATAATTGTCTCAAAAGATAGTTTTATATTTGACAAAAGTTTAACCCACTAGAATCTGTCTAGTGATGGAAGCTTTGATATTTTGCATGATGTTTTAGTTCATACTTCATAGTATTGACAAAATCCCTTAATTTATTTATTTATTTTTTACAAAAAGTAGTTTGAATATTGGGTAATTTATTTATTTCTCTTACTGCTGAACTTATGGGGATTATTTGTGTTATTGAGACAGCTTCGTGGTCAAGTGTTTGGGTAGAGTGTGACTCCAAGATAGTGGTTTTGGCTTTCAATTCTTCTGATTTAGTTCCCTCGAAGCTGAGAAATAGATGGCTAAATTGCATTCAACTAACAAAAAGGATGAATTTTAGGATTTTACACATCTTCCGAGAAGGCAACAATTGTGCAGATAAGTTGGCATCTCACGGAACTAATGCACATACATTTCAGTGGTGGGACTCCATTCCTAGCTTTATAAGGAATGATTTCTTTAGAGATAGATTTGGACTTACTAATTACAGGTTTAGATATTGATGATATAAAATTAATTGTATCATAAAATTATATAATAAATATTTTATGTGAAAGGAAATAAAAATCATAAATAAAATCTCATTCCTAATATTTATAATTTTTCTCTTCTTTAATTTTCTAATATTACCTTCAATTTTTTTTAACTAAATACATTATTTTAAAAATAATTCATCCACTATTCCCTCATCCCTTCCATTTGTTTTTTTATCTAGATTTGTCGAAGATAAAGCAAAGAAATTCTATATATTTAGAATTGGCCGGTACCAATGCGATATGATATATTTTAATAATTTGAATTGAGATCATACCCAAATTAATCTCTCAAGTTTTTTTTCTTGGTATAATTAATTTCTGAAGTATGAAACAAAGAATTTAGAACTGGCCGGTACAAATATGATATGATAGATTTTAATAATTGAGACCCTACCCAAATTAAGGTCTAAAGTTTTTTTTCTTCTTGATATAATTAATTTCTGAAGTATGAAACAAAGAATAAACATTTTGTTGGAGATCTTTGATCGAGGCTCTGTGATCTCGGATGCTCTGCACTTGGTGTGAATGAAGTCATTGCTCTAAGCTTCCATTTCTCATGTACTCAAAAATTAGAGCTTTGAATTCTTGACCTTTGTAATCGGTACTGGAACATGTTAAAATCTGAACCATAGTCACATAATTCGCAATACTCTCGGTACGTGGTACGGGTATGTGGTACGTGACCTCAGAAAGAATTGATACGTGAGGAGTATACATGGTTGATATGTTCCGATACGCTATTTAAATTTACAATATATTTTAATATATAAGTTAGCATATTACCAATAAATTTTTTTATCTATCTAAAAACTATAAATTACTCAAAGTAAAATTTAAAATATCATAAATAAAAAATAACTTTTAAAATATTAAATAAGATAAAATATTATAAATTACTCAATAAAAGTATTAATTAAATAAGATAAATAAGGCTATATTTTAAAATGTAAAATTGGGTATATTACTATATTTCCATGTTCTGATACCTTTGATATTTTCACTACTAAAGATCGCATGTTTCCATGGTGGTTTGGACTTGAAAACTTGTGGAATATGCAATTTGGTTAGTGATTTCATGGTGGTGAGTGGTGACTGGTGGGCTTGAAGGTTCACGGTGTTGGTGATAAGAGAGAAGAGTGGAAACTCAAGGGGTAAATTGGGAAATTGAGGAAGAAAAAGCAAAAAGGAGAAAGAAAATTAAGAAAAAAAATCTACCTGTTGATTTTAAAATTATAAGACCAGACGGTCCATATCAACTTTCCCATGGTGGGAAAAATGTTTTCCTTTCCCACCCTAGAATTTGTCTTAATAATTATCCAAAAATCACACAATTTCTTCGTTAAATATAAAACTATCTTTTGGGACAATTATGATTTCTTAATTTGACAATAAAGATTGATATAAAGTTATCTCTCAATTTGAAAATAATATGTTTCATCAAAATTTAAAGTCAAATTACCAATTAGATGTTCCCCAATGAATCAATTAGTTAAAAATGTTATACTGTAATACTAAAAAAACTAATAGTTAGCAACTTAAGTGCTTGTGCTATATATAATTAGAAGATGAAATCAAACAACTAAAAAATTAAAAATATTCAAGTTATTAACCATGCCTTAATTTTTTTTCTAACACATTCTTATTTTGAACTTTGAAGAAGTAAAGAGAAGTATAAAAAGGGAAGAAAATTTGATGAAAGTGTTAAGATATATAACATTTAATGAAGTTAGAAATTAGATTAAATTAATCAAAATCATTTACATAACATGTTGATTTTATAATATAAATAGATAATAAATTAAAAAAAAATTATCTTAATACTATACTATTCTGTATCAATAAAAGATTAAATATATCTAGTTATTTATATAATGAAACATGACTGGTTTGAAGAAGTCAAATATAACCTTGAAAATTGAGAATTTTTATTAATTAATTACTAACCTCTATTTTTTTCAAAAAAATTACTAACCTCCTTTAACAGTTGTCTTCATCACCAAAAATGTAATATTTAGTTTACTATATTTTTTTGGTATTTTTAAGTCTACTATATTACTAATTCAAAAGATGATGGCTTTAGGGCCTGGGGTCTGGAGCTTTGAGCAGATATTAGGAGAGGAGACTTGTGGGGAGGAAGGTGGCTAGGGGAGGAAGGTATGACAGAGGTAGGGTTTCGAAGGGCACTGAGCAATGGTAGCCATGGTGGGCCCAACAATAATGGGCCAGTAAACGATACCATAATTGCGAACCCGACAGTTGCGGAGGCCCAAAAAAAAGGGAAAGAGGCAATTATTTCTCTTTTTTAGAAATCGATGATGATGGCAATTAGTTGTAATCATTCAAAATTAATTGCAATAGAGGGAGCATTTAGCGAAACTAACGTAGAAGGAGAAGGATCTGATGAGGTGATTGTGGGGGAAAAAAGAAGACATGTGAATGGTAACCTATTGGAGAAACAAGTGCATGGTAGCCCCATGCAAAAAGTGGTTGTGGAGGAGAGTGCTAAGGATGGTACAGTGGATAAGGAGATTTCTTTTTTATTAAGTATACCTTTTTTTTTTAATAACGTCCTTATTTTCATTTTTGAAGAAGTAAAGACAGATAAAAGAAGGAGAAAATTGGATAAAATTAAATAAAAATAACATTTATATAATCTTTTTGAGTTTATAATATAAATAGATAATAAATTAAGAAATAATTATATCTTAGTTTATTAAAATGACACTATATTTTAACTTATGAATAAAAAATTTAATCAGCACATAGTGCGGTAAAGATATTTAGTTATTTATATAATGAAGCGTGACTAGCATCATTTTAAGAAGTCAAATTAAATCTTAGAGAAATTTTTGGTAACTACTAGCCTCTCTTTAGCAATATACTCATCTATTATAAATCAGAAGACACAAAAAATTAAAAGAGTGAGACTCATTCTCTTTACTCTCTTAATTAAACATTCTTAATATTCTCTCTCTTTTCTCATTTGAATATGCATTACATACACTATTTCCAAAACTAGCCAATAAAATTATCTCTCAATTATCTCAAACAATCATTTTTATTTTATCTGAATACTTAATACTCTTAATTGCATATCTCTTTCAATCTATCATCTTTGGTCTCTATTTCTATATTGAATGTCAATAATCTTTTCTTTTAAAGAAATTGTCAATAATTAAAAATAACTTTACGTCATAATTTAAATTATTTATTATAAATTTTAATTATATAAAAATAAATATTTATCATATATAATACGGAAACTAAAATATTAATTATAAAAAAAATAAAATGTTAATATCATAAAAAGTCGAGAATGATCCACGAAAGTAATATTTTAGTCTAATATATTATTACTTTAAGATAATTCTATCTTGACCACTGTTGATATCGTTGCACTGACGGGCTAAAAGCAAATTGGATTCCTAGTCACATGTTGGTCCTACATAGTCTGAATTGAAGAAAGTAAATTTGATTCATATTCTGAATTGAAGAAAGTGATGTGAAAATGCGAAAAAACTACGTTAAACAATGAAAAGATGCAGAAGCTATATATATACTTGCTTCAGGGAAAACGCGAAAAATCACATCACCATCTAATCAAACACACTTTATATTGAAAATAATGATGATTAAACTTAAGTCCTCATACATCTATTTCAATTCTCATCATAACATTGATCCTAGTGAGTTTATCTCAACTTTTAAATGTTTATAGTTAAAATTTTATAGAAGACTTCAATTATAATATACATGAAATATACACTTTAAGAATTGAATATTAAAACAAAAGAACTAAAATAAATATAAAATTGTATCATTATGAACTTAAATAATATATATGAATTATAAACTTTAAGTAAGAATTGAATAACAAAAGAACTAAAATAAATATAAAGTTAGATCATCATCTCATCAATATTGTTTCCCTCATCCTCATCATTAAGCTGTTTTAAATTCATTGATTTAGGATACGAAATTTTTGCAGCACAGTCATCATAAATTCTCATAGGAATTTGGACTCACCTATGAACTTAAACTCAAATCATTAATTTGAATGTAAATGCAGAAATCTTTTATTTTAGATCACTGTACCCTTGAGTGAGGAGATTGCATCAACAAACTCAGAATGAATTGAACGACAAATTTTTTTTTATCCGTAGGAATACAAGACAAGTACCAAGGGGTTTACAACAACTCACACACCATACTCAAAGAATTGAGCTAAATCCCATTGAACGATTATGAAAAAGGTTCATTAAACACAAAACAAAAATAAAATATATATTGAAAAAATATTATGAGAAAAAGACTATAACTAAATGAAATAATTTTACATATTAATTGAAATAGTTATTTATCGATAATTTTCAATATTACAATAACTAAATTAATCAAAACATTAGTGTATATTTTAAGAAAAGTAAAGTAGTGTATTTTAACAAATCTCGTATACACATATAAAAAATTGTTTATTTTTTATTTTTGTAATAGAAAATTAGGTACTGAATTTATATAATCAAGTTTAATAAATAATTTTTATTCAATTGATAAAATAAATAAATTATATTTTTCATTCTCTCAACACAAATCTTATTTTATTAATTTTAATTTTGAAAACTTTCTGTTAAAGTTACAATAATAGGAATAGTCAATAAAATTATACAAGTTATATATATATATATATATATATATATATATATATATATATATATATATATATATATATATATATATATATAACTCTTTTATATCCTTACATAGAGTACACTACTTTTTTAATTAGTCCATGAAAATGTTTTTTGTCACTTATTTTAGTCCTTCTATTAAATTCTAACAAAAATCTCATTAGTTAAAAGTGATATATAGAGGTGTTGACATGACTCATGAAGTGACAATTAGGATTAGAGTTGTCATGTTGGCTCTAGGCCCTACACCCAGCCTACTTGGCTCACCATAATGGCCCTAGGGGCTTTTAGCCAACCTAATGAGGGAGTCTTAATTAAAAGCCCCCAACCCACACAACCCCACTTAGTATGGGGTTACCGCTAGGGCTTAATGAGGGTCAACTCACAAGTCATGTGCTATTTCAAAATTGTTTTTCTCAACTATCGAAAAATATATTTTCAATTTGGCCTCAACAAGAATAATTTTAACTCAGCCTCAACCAATTGACACTGGTGTAACATACACCAATTGTTACACAATTCAATAACTTGATATAGAATATGATTTTTATCAATCCAACTGTTGAATTGTATCTACATATTACCAAGATTGTCTATGTCAAATTTTGTTAAAATGAACAATAATAAGAAGGTGATCAAATGATCCGTATTTTAGTATATTTTGAAAAGTTTATATTACGTCAATTTTAATCTATCTGAATGAGGTAGCAAATAATTTTGGATTAATATGAAATTTTGTATATTTGATCAAATGATGTTTTCTTAAAATCCACCGTTGGATTGAAAATTCCTTTCACATAGATTATGTATGCAAAATTTCAAATTAATCCAAAATTATTTGCTAACTCATTCATATAGATTAAAATCGACGTAATATAAACTTTTCAAAATATACTAAAATATGGATCATTTGATTACCTTCTTATTGTTGTTCAATTTTGACAAAATTTGACACAAACAATCTTGGTAATATATAGATATAATTCAACGGTTGGATCGATAAAAATTTCATTCTATATCAAGTTATTAAAATGGTGTAACTCTTTTAGAGTTACACTGGTGTAATTTGATCCCTCCTCATATATATATATATATATATATATATATATATATATATATATATATATATAACTCAGACCTAATCCCATCCGTTGATCTTGTCAAATCCAATGACTAAAATTATTTTATTTAAAAACAAAAAATAATAAAAGAAGTAGGTCACGTGATTCTATCCTACTTCAGATTCAAGTTTTCCATACAACTCATCGTCGGCACTCGTTAGAATCTTCATAGCAGTGGCAGCTCCGCTCTCCCCTTTCACTCCCTTCTTCTTCTTTGAATTCAATCCCGATGACAGCTTCAAGCACACCAACGAATCCTTCCCCCTACTGTTGCACCGTCGAAGCTAATTCAGAAGTTTCCACTGCTTTGATGATCCTGTTGATTTGCTCTTTCTGCACCTGCGTGGCAGCGGCGACGCCAGTTTCGACTTCCACACACAATATGTCCTCGGTGGAATCACATCAACAAACACAATGGCGAATGGTAGCAACTTCCCCAGCGTGATCTGAATCATCGTCAAGTCATCCTCCATATCGACACGTCGTCGTCCTCCACCGCCCTCTGTCGCAAGGTCATGATCAAAGACTTGGAATGCCATACTTGCGAGGTCATGAGGAGGGATCCACTTATTACAACCATTAGATTTCAAGAAAATGAATGATGAGGATGAAGAGTAACTCTCTTATATATATATAATTCTTTTATATCCTTACAAAGAGTAAACTACTATTATTTTAATTAGTCCATAAAAATGTGTTTTGTTACTTATTTTAGTCCCTCCGTTAAATAGAAGAAAAAAAAAAAAGAAATCTCATTAGTTAAAAGTGATAGGTGTTGAAATGACTCATGAAGTGACAATTAGCATTATAGCTATCATTTTGGTACAAGGTTGCAAGGCCAGCCCACTTGGCCCACCATAATGGTCCTAGGGCTGGGGCTTTTAGCCCACATAATGAGAGGACCTAAAAGCCCCCAATCTACACAGCCCAACTTAGTATGTGGCCAGGGCTTAAGGAGGGCCAACCCACAAGTCATACTATTTCGAAAATAATTTTCTCAACTGCCCAAAAATATATTTTCAATGTGGCCTTAACAAGAATAATTTTAACTCAGCTTTGACTATAGTAATTTTAAGTCAGCCTTGCCTTGAGTAATTTCAACTTGGCCTTAGCCAAAATATTTTCAACTTGTCTTCAACTAAGGCATTTTTGGCTGGCCTCTACAAGGGCTATTTTTTATCGGCCTCGGCAGGACCTAATTTAGGATGCTTAATTATATGGTTTTTTTTTGTGTTGCTAAAGGGCTTAATTATGTGGTTGTTACATGGGCTTCTTTTTCAGGAAATAAAATGAATAAATTAACCTTTTTTTACATGTGTTAAAATGAAGTTATATTTATTGATTTTATTCCTTATAGTGACAAGCTAAATTACAAAATGTGTTATAGCCTTATTTCACCATATAATTCATGTATGAGATTGTCACAATTGGGATGAAGACAAGATGAAAAATCAAAATATGAATTGAATGAAGAACAGGTGTTGCCGTCATAGTTTATTAAGTGAAATATATGGAAAAACCCTAAAGAAAGGTTTATAACCTAGATATGGATTCAAGAGTCGATTAGGCGTAGGGAAGATATTAACACCTTACGACTTATATTTTACAATGGTTACTCTTTAACCTAATGTGTAAATAATATTTTTCTTGCCCTTTTGCTTGTTAAGTTATTAACACAATTTTTTTTAAATTGTTAATTTTTGTAAAAATTAAAAAGTCAAATTGATGTTTCCGGATTAATCAATTAGTTAAAAAGTATTTATACTTAAATATTCAAACACAAACTAATAGTTTAATTAGCAACTTAAGTACTTTTGCTATATATTATTAGAAGATATCAAAGACTAAAATATTAAGAATATTCAAGTTATTAACCATACTTTTTTTTTCTAACACGTTCTTATTTTGAATTTTGAAGAAGTAAAGAGAGAGATAAAAATGGAAGAAATTAAATTTGACGAAAGTGTTATGATGTATAATATTTAATAAAGTTAAAGTTTAGAAAAAAATTAAAAAAGCATTTGTATAATTGTGTTGAGTTTTTAATATAAATAGATAATAAAATAAAAATAATTATATCTTAATACTATATTTATTTATAAATAAAACATTAAAGATATATAGTTGTTTATATAATGAAGCATGACTAGTGCAGTTTGAAGAACACAAAAATAATTTTGAAAATTGAGAATCTTTAGTAATTAATTACTGACCTCTCTTTAACATGTCTTCATCACAAAAAAAGTAATATTTTAGTCTACTATATATTACTTTAAAAGCTAGTCCTGTGTTCTTTCATTATGTCCTACATTGTATTGCATAGTTGTTTTTTTAATGAAATGCTTTAAGCTTTCTTAGTCAAAAAAAAAAAGGAAAAAGAAAAGGAAAAAGAAAAAAGAAAAAAAGTGTTACTGTGAAAGTCATTAATTGCAAGTCAAGCATAAAAAAAAAAAGAGTCAGTTTAAGTGTAGCATCACTAAAAAAGGTCACCGTAACTCAAGCATCCCCAAATAAAACTTCATGGCTAGTCAAGCATCCCTTGCCCATGAAATGAAAAACGTCACTGCAATTAAGGATATATACCACTATGCACAAGTTGATATTGTTAGTTTACTACAAAGATCAGTCGTATGTGGACCAAAACTACATCAGGGTATCGCTCTTTGATAGTTTGAATTGGACAAAGAGTCTCTTTTGGATATAAGCACTTATATAAATAAAATTAAGGAGGTAAAATGAATTAAAAGAGAGAACTTCATTCTATAAATTAATTTATGAATATGTTAATTTTAATTTATGAGCATCTTTTATGCTACCACTTTTTTTTTTTTAGATAATTTATGCTACCGCTTAGTCCTTTAATAAATTATTTATCTGATGTTTGTGTCATGTATGTAAATGAATTTTTCTTTTAAATTTTACTATTTTATTAATCCATTCAAATTTTCTTATATTTTTCATTATTCACATGTTAGACATTTTTCAGGTTTTATCAATTTTTAATATTTTCAATCATTGTTAATTTAGTTTTATTTATTTTTACAAAATTTCATTTTTTTTATTGGACATGCGGGCTAAGTGGGTTGCACAGAAATTAGGCAAAAACATGGTCCGTATAATAAGCTGATTAGCCCACTTCAATCCATTTAATTGCGGACCAAAATAGACCAAGCTAAACAAACTAGACTGGCCTATATACCCATTTGTAGCAAGGACTAATGCCCAGAATCAATGATATCATTACACATGTTGAAATTTCACCAGAGCTTCAGATATATTGAATAATCAGTATAAAACTATGCATCAGCCACTTAAATTTCAAAGCAAAAATGTATAAAGCCAACACAAAACAAAACCTAGAAGGGAATTTTTCAAAGATGACAGTCTTCTCACCAAACACATAGGGAGAACAAACTAGCACTCACACTCTCACTTAGACCAAGGCAAACTTATGATAGCTAAATGGCACACCGTGAACATGTTGAACATGACAGGCCAAAAAATTGATTTTCGAAACTGTTAGAACTAAAATTGGTTGTTTAGGTACTGAATGTCATTTAGGGCCTTTCTCGTATTATAATATTGTTTTCATCTACCCTCATAACTCTTCCTAGGCTTCTGAAGCTTGATCCAATTTCTTGAATGAGCTCATCATGAACAGGGTGAAAATAAGTAGACCTTAAATGATATGCACAAGAAGAAATTTACTGAAGAAAGGCTTAGTCATTATTCTTAAATAAATTTCTTATGCAACTTTTAATTTTGCACTCTACTTACTTTCACCTCCTATATGATAAATCCATTCTTCTTTCTTATTAACTTGATCCACCTTCAAAATCCTATGAAGAGCTACGAGGATAGATGAAATCGTCTGATACCATCACTCTGCTGCCATTTTATTTCAACCTTGCCATGGGTAAGGTATGTTGCTTCTCTTTTTGCTTCTTATCAAGAGTTTTTATTGTGATAATTGAGAAGGAAAGGTATGACTCTATTTTCATAAATTTTGAGTTGTAATGAGTGTTATTCCTACCTTTAGTATATTACTTGTTGATGTGTTATGCAGGAGATGAAAACAGAAAAAAGAAGGTTCAAGTACGAAATCAATTACTCGCTTGGATAGTCGTTCGGAGGCTTGGAGAGGAAGAACAATTGTTCGCGTTTCTTATGTTCTTGTTTATGATTGTATGCACTATTTGTGTACTTCTTGTATGCTTTGTACAATTGCTTTTTTTTTTTTTTTTATCATTCTATGCATTGTTTGTGCACTTCTTATAGACTTTTTTGCATCATTTATTAATGATAGCAAAAAGGTTTCTTTGGTCTAGATGACCCATGGTTTTTACCCTTGTTTTGAGGGGTTTTCCATGTTAAAAATCTTTGTGTATCTTGTTAATATTGTAGTTTACAATTTGATTGATCATAATACTGAATCTATAAATATATATGTGTATAAGTCTAAAACTGAAACATAGATAGAAATGTAAAACATAAATAGCATGTGTAAGATTACAAGTTGGGATTAACTATCAATAGAAACAATTTTTTTTTAAAAAAAAATAAGTATCTACATCAATTAAAGGGAAAAGCAAATAAAGAAAGTGGTCACTTTCTATATCGGTTATTGCCTTAACCGATGTAGAAAAGTCGATTTTGAACCGATGTAGAAAGTGACCACTCCCACTATCTACATCCATTCTAGAAACCGATGTAAAAAATCTTTCAGAACTGATGTATAGAAGACCCTTTTTGTAGTAGTGTCATCATGTTCATATACTCAGCCAACAAGGGGTCACTAGGTATGTATCACAACCATATGCTAAACACCTCAGACTAAGACTGACTAGAGCGTAGCAGTCCTTTTTGTAGGTACCCCCACCATTTGCTTGAGAAGAGGTCAGACGTTGCAGGAACATACATGAAAGTAGATCGGATCTATTATTTGGAAGGACTTATAGAGCATCTCAAGCAACTATATATGGTAAGAACCATAAAACATAATTTAAAATAGAAAATATAAATATATATTGTATACTTATATGTATTAATATACATTAATGTAAATAGTTATATATATATATATAATATTAATTTAAAAAATTAATGTGAGAAATTTATTTCTTTTTTAAATATAATTAGGTCTATTAAATTTATTTGGATCCAATCAACGACTATTGTAAAGTTAAAGTCACTATCACACTATGTATTTCTTAATTTCTATCTTTAATTATTAATTAAAATTAAATATTAATCTTGAAACATATTTTAATGACTAAATTTGAAAAAATAAAGTATAGCTAGACACACACACACACACACAGATATATATATATATATATATATATATATATATATATATATATATATATATATATTGAAAATGGTTCAGTTAGAGTTTGTTAAATCCATTAAAAAAATAAGAGGATATACTAGATGCATATTAAGAGACTGAAGTTCAATATTTCATGAGAGAGAAGAGTATTCAAATGAGAGTTAATGTGAGAGAGAGTGGGGAGAGTAGAGGCCTAAGATTGTCTTATGTTAGAACCAAAGACATTGGACGTTGTTTGACCTCTCAAACTTTGGTTTTGATGATAACAAATAATATTAAATTTTGAAGTAACTAATGAATTCTTTTTGAGTACTATAGGAAACACACCGTCCAATACACTTGTGGTATTGCTATCTCTATACTCAAACTCTATATTCTCTTACTTATATATTGTCCAAACATACAACTTGAACTTGTTTTTATAATGAACTACCCAGCGTCCAACGCACTGTTAACAAACAAGCGTCCAAACGTATTGAGAAAACCAGTGTATAATACACAGTGATCTTTTAAGCGTCCAGAAGGAGCTAAATAACTTACACAAAGTTTCTATCTAAGTTATGAAGCGTCCACTATCTTATAAGCTCGTACACTTGATCTTTTCGAGGATGATTTCATGTTGAAAAGTTTAGTACTTTTATTCCCTCGTCTTTTTTGAAATGACTAATTAATCATTTGAAATTCAAAAAGTGTACTGAGACAGGTGAGAAAGAAGCATTCTCTAAAAAGAAATCTTCTTCGTACAAGTAGTGGAGGCGTGCTTAGAAAAAGGACAGTACTGTTGTCCTTTTCTCTCTCCACCCCAAGCTGACATGTGGTAACGATCACATGTTTGTGAGGGAACAGATATTTTTGAAGGCTTCAATCCCCACAACGGATACTTTTTCTTTGAAGCCTATAAATAGAAGAGCAAGCACACAGAAGAAGTGATGAGTAACAATGAAGCTATTAAGAATTTTTCTAAGTGCTGAAACTCTGCTCAAATCTCTAGACGATCTACAGTTGTGCAAATAGAGAGAAAATCATCTACTCTGATTCTAGGAAAAATTCTTTTGCTTTGATATCAAAGCTCTTTGTTTAACAAAGTCTTTGTACTCTGTTTACATTGTAATATCCTCTCTAGAAGAGTTATTTGAACTTGTATTTATTCAAACTATTGTTTGGAAAGCTAGGAGTGGCTTAGTGACAAATAATACTTGGGTGTTTTTAGTCTCAGGGGGAGATTAAAAAGTGTTCCAGAAGTGGTCTAAAGAAAACTTGTTATAGCCAGAAATGGCAGGGTAGAATACTTGTTTTGTAATCAGTATTTGATATTAGTGGAACCCTTCAAAAGGTTTTTGAAGGAGAACCTCAGTTTGAGTGAACCAGTATAAAAACCAAGTGTTTTTATTCTCTCTTTTACTTAACTTGTTATTCTCTTGTGTTTAGTTCTTGCACATTGGCCACACAAGTTATTGTTTTAAAAACTGTTTTACTTATTGGACAATCTATCAAAACTCAGTTTCAGCAAAACTAAGATTTTCAACGTCTGAACGGTCTCACAGGATCTGTGTTTTGCAAGTTAATTGTTAAATCTATTTGTGAGAAATCTCCATATCTGCGAAAAGGGTTTTAAGATTTAAACTAACACATTATTCAACCCCCCCTTCTAGTGTGTTCCTTGCATTTCATCTTTATAAGTTTATACATATAGGGAAATTATTATTGTTCGTAAAATATATTTTAATGTAACTAATTTGAAAAACTGAGCATAAGTAGTGATATAATATTTAATGTTACTATTTAATATCAATATTACTAAAACTGATATTTAATTATCAAAATTTTATAATAAATGGCAATAATGTGAGGAATTTAATTCTTTATTTAGGACCATTAAACTTGATTAGATCAACTAACAACTAATGAAAAGCTTAACTTTCGATCAACAACTATATGCTTCTTAACTTTTATCCTTAATTATTAATTAAAATTAAATATTTTATATCATTTTAAATTGAACTAAATATTAACAAAATATTAATTTTAGTTATTATTGTTTATAAAATATATTTTAATAACTAAATTAAAAAATAAAATAAATTTATATATCTAAATAATAATTTACTTCTTAATTTCTATACTTAATTATTAATTAAAATGAAATATTATGAATTTTGTAACAGCACAATTTTCTCAACTAATGATTTCAAAGTGATTGAAAATAATTACAAGACAAGATTATTTTTTTCATTTTTTGTCAAACTTTCAAAAAGCAAATCTTACCTAAAATGGCATATATTTGGACGTCCACCTTTCTCATCCTATTACCCAAGAAAATTTTCTTAACATTGCCTTAAAAGCCACCAATCATCCTTTACCCCTAATTACCTATGGATACAAGCATACCTTGACAATATTTCTTTTAGTCTCTTCTAGTTAGCCGAGATCCCTCCTTCCCCTCCTCTCCATCAGTTTTGCTTCCCTCCCCTAATTGTGCAACTTTTGTAACTTAAACAAGATTATCAAGATTCAAAACCTAACAAAACCAAATAAAGATTCAGATTTTACTAGCCTTGTGGTGGCAGTTGAAGCTGTGGAGTGCTGGATAGCCATCCTTCTCCATCTTTTGAGTTTTCCTTCTCTCATTGTAACTTCATAGCTCTCCCTAAGAGGTAAGGGAGCTTACTTACCTTCTTATTTTCCATTAGTTTCTATATACACAACTATATTAATAAGATGAACTTCTTAAATTTTGGTAGAGGTTGTTTTTTATTAGATCTATGATTATCAAGGTTGAAATGTTGTTGAGAGGTTGCTTAATCTTCATTATAACCTTGTTCTCTTGATTTATTCCTTTGTTTCTAACGATGAAAATGTGATATCTTGAAATATAGGAGCTTCCGTTTGGTATGAATAATGAGTAGTTATATTTGATATTTCACATCACAAGTAATTATTTAAGTTAATAGAAGTGTTGTGTGTGCAAATAAATTTATTTACTGTGATTTGAAAATATCATGCTACATGTAATTTTTTTACATTACTGAATATAGATTCTATTTTTTATATTCTTTACTGCACCTAAAAAAGTAAACAAAATAAATAAAAACAATATCCCTAATGAGCTAAAGGTTTTAACAAGAATTTTATGGTCTTTTATAATTTACGTATGTGGATAGGAATTAGTTAATTAAATTCTTGTAAGTGTAGAGTTTTTTTTTTTTTTTTAAATCATTGGAAAAGCTAACAAGAAATAAAAGAGAGGGGGGTGTTCTTTTGAAAAAGGAAAGAAAGAACGACTGCTGTGTACCTGGGCTTTTAGATTAAGTTTAAATGTTAAAATAGTACTTTAACTAATGGATTAAAAAAAAGTTTCGAATGAAAATTCATATAGCTTCTAAAAATCTTCACACGGTGATAGTAAGTGAGGTTTTAAATCTTTATACCTTGTAGATGGTGGAAAAGAAAAAGATAACGTGAGATCAAGTGAATTTGATATGTTTTTAAATAAAAATTTAAACAAATTGATTTTAGAAATAAAAACTATAAACCTAGAAACTTTATAGTTAATATTATAATATTTTAGATTTAAAATGTCTGAGAAAAATAAGCTTAGACAATCGTTGAAAAGATTAATATATATAATACTATCTTTACAAGAAAAATAGAGTAAAGACAAAAGTAACTTCTTGCTTCAAGAAAGTTACATTCTAAATTTCTATATGGACTTAAACATTTAAAATTTTAAATCCATAGGTGATGCAAATAATTAAGATAATTTTAGTATTTATTTTTGAAAATATTTAATAATTGTCTTAAAACTATAATGATGTAACTAGCTACTTCAACGCATACAGAAAAACGTCGAAGGTGTGAGAAAAATAGTTGTTAGAAGAATCCTAAGGGATTTTGTTTTATGAGATCATGGAAACAAGGTGATACTTTACTTGATATTCTTGTGGAGAGGCTCGACCTAGTGGGTGGTAGGCATATTGTTGATTATCTCTAATCAACATAAGGAGAATTCAACCAGTGAATTTCTTGGACCCTATGGACAGGCTTGGCCTAGATGAGGTGGCAGACATACTGAAAGTATGTCTAATCCACAAAAGGAGGACCTAAGTAGAGTTGATATTGATCTTAACGTTGATTTAGGATGAATTGATTGAACATGCATTCTTGCATATGTTGTCGAGCTGCCCCGTAAGATTGCAGTCTAGGGGAGGGAAGTGGACGTGGGTGTGAAAACATTGAGTATAGTGGACATGCGATTCCATAAGAGGCCAGGATTATCGCGAATCCTGTGTCGTGGTAGCAACTACCCCTGTATGCCTATCTTGACAATGCCATTGTTCTGCTCCATATGACTCAGTATCGGTGTCGCCTAGATGGTTTATGGCACGTGTCACTCTTCGGATCTGCGAGGTCCATTATTGGCATTGTATGATGTTCAAGGGACATGTCTGACTGATCGCTCAAGGTGTTAGGAATCTCCATGGAGTTGTGTTTGCATACATTTCATGACCTTATCATTTGTGTACACTTGTTGGCTGGCGGTGATTTGGTATATGTATTTATGGTTTTAATTGTGGATGGTGTGTGTGTGTATATATATATATATATACATGTGTGGTTAGTAGTGGACTACCTCTTTATGCATGCAAAATCTTTTATGTCTATTTTATTTTTCAAGAACTTACCCTTGTACATGGGGTTTGTGCCTGTGATGATCTCGAACAACGCATTCGTGGGAGCAAATGGATGAGGTTCAAGATCTACTCTTTGTAATTCCATGACTATATTCCGTCTGCATGCTCTTTGATGGTTGCCATTACCAAGGTGTCGCTACGAGGGACGAATCGATGTCAAATGAGAAGCATACTCATGATCGCATATGTATCTTGGGAGGATGCATCGTCCTCAAGCAAGGGACTCTAGATTTACTAGGATTGACTTCCCTTTCGAGTCTTTGGTTTGACATCACCTGGCATTTCGACGAATAGCGATATGAAGGAACCTACAAATGAAATGATTGCAGCAATGATCAGAGTTGTACCCCACCTCTTTTGTCTTTAGAGCTTCATATGTGTCTTTTACATATGGGTACACTTCTGGAACACACACTACTTTTCAGACACTTTGATTATTGTTGGTTGTAGTGACATGAGGCACATATATTTCCTCCTTATGTTTTATGATCTATGCTCAAGGTATTTTTAGTATATGTTGCATATTTGTTCTAAAAGAGGAATGTTAGCGACACTTTCTCTAACACTCTCTTACTAACACTATGTCTGTGATTGGTTGAAATTTGTTGGAAATCACCAATTTTGGTGGATCTCACATCTAGATTAGGAGAGAGAATCATTAAATGATAAGTGTGATTCACCAAAATTGTGATTTCCAACAAATTTCAACCAATCATAGAGAGGGTGTTAGCAAGAGTGTCAGAGAGAGTGTCGCTAGCATTCCTCTTATTCTAGAATTGTATACAACGTTGTGAGATAAATGGGACATCACATGAATCGCAAAAAATTTACACACCCTTTTTATTAAATAAATTAATATGAAATTTTGAAAATTAAAATTGAATCTTTTCCGCAAAAATTGTTGAATCAATGTCATATAGCGATAATGGGTCATTACAAATTCTTTTAAATTTAATTGCATAATTATAAAATCATTACTTTTAATTATTATTATTATTATTATTCATGAAATATATTTTAAGGCAATGTTAACTAATTTAAAAAATATTATCATAAGTAGTAATATAATAATATTTAATGTTACTACTTAATATTAAAATTTTCAAAATTAATATTGAATTATCAAAATTAAATAATAAATAACATGAATGTGAACAATTCAATTTTTCATTAAATATAATTATGCCCGTTAAATTTGATTACATCTATTAACAACTATTGTAAAGTTTGAGTTTTGAACGACTATAAACATTTCAAGTCTCCTTTATTCTCTGAGAGAAAGAGAGAAAGAGAAAGAGAGAGATTGTTTTTTGAACAATAATGAAATATTAATGCTATGAAAGTCTCTAGATAATGATTTATATGATTGTGCTATATTAGTCTACATATTATTACTTGGAAAACAATTTCTTATTTGTGCACAAATATGTGATTTAAGTTAATTTATTGCTTTTAGTAAGAGTTATTTCTAGTCTGTTGACCTTGACTCCTCCTTTTCCTTTTTCTATTTTTTTATGGCCATGGCTGTTGTTTCTATGTGGAGTGGAAGGTGAGAAATTCTTGTCATGTTGCATGAATCATGGAAGCAATTGGGTTCTAAATCAATCTTTATCATCTCAAGGTGTCAGTCACACATAGTTTGGAATGAGAGAATTTTAAAAAGGATAGAGCAAGTATTATTATGCTCTGTTTGGATGACAGGGATTTCTGTTAGGAAAATATTTTTTTTTTGTACCAAAAAAAATTGATACATTAGTTTTGTTTTTTTGGCCTATACATATTTAATACCTCGTAAACTAAAGTCAGAAAAAAAAATCTATGCTAATTATTTTCGCACTTACTATTTAAGAGTTTATGGACTCTAGTGAACCCAAAAGAAAAATAAACAAATTGGTGTGGTGAATATGATTCAAAGTTTGAGAGCATTTTGATGTTTTTGCAGCAAAAATTGGAAAATTGGGAATCATATATGAAATAAAAATATGGAAGTACAATAACATGATTACATTAACATGGAAGTATAACATAGGATTCTTTAAAAAAAAAAAAGGAAGTATAACATAGGAAATAAAATTTTGATGGAGTATTACATCCATTAAGTATATGATATATGTTACATGAAGCATGGATTGATTTATTTAAATTGGCTAGAAAATGGGCAAATTAGTAGACAATTTTGAACCGGGTTTACATCATACTACATACTGCCTGTTTCCATAATTACTGTGGCATTTGATTTCACCTTTAATTCTTCTCAAGTATGAACACCTAAAATTCAAGAATTTCATTAGATTTGTAGTTTTGGAACTTTCAAAAACATAGCAAGATGACATAAAAGAAAGTCAAATAATAGCCGAACTTGTTACAATTAAAATGTATTTGTCCCATTTTTTTTTATCTTATTTTTTCTCTAAAAGAAAAAGTTGGACCAAACAAACTTTATAAAAGGTTTTTAAATTTTTAAGGAGTTTATTTAGTAAGAAGTAAAATGAAAAATAAGTAGCTTCTGAAAAATCTACAAAGTACAACTTCTTTTTTTTTTTTAAAAAAAAAAAACATAATCGAAGTTTTTACATATATCACACTTCGAATCTAGAAATCTGAAATTTTATCGTTTTCTTTTTCTTTGTTTAGAATAGGTACAACACTTTTCACCATGAGGATATATAACTTTGGCTTTGTTGGCCTGATGCTGTGTGATGCTTTGACGCTAGGTGGTTCTAACATGAGAATGATGAAATTATATATATATGTGTGTATATATATATATATATATATATACTCTTCTATTATATGAGCTGATGATTTCTTAAAAAATAATTTTTTTTCACTAAACAACTTGTAGTTTAAAGAAGTTTTTAAGTTAAAAATAAATAAAAGATGACAAATAACTTTTACTTTATTTTATAAGTTCTTATTTTGAGCTTTAACTTTAAAATAGCTTTTAAGTGAAAAATAAAACTAACAAACACATTTCACTTTATTTTATAAGGATGCGTTTAATTACGTGTTAAAAGACTGTTGTACATTTTTTTTCTCCACAAATAATTTCTATCAGAAGTAATTTTGCTCGAAAAAATGTGAAATGAATTTTTCTTTTACGTACATTCACCAGAACAATTCATTAAGTTCTATTCTAATAAAAATATAAATACACAGAAAGCATGTAAAATCCTCAACTTTACTATATTATTACTTTTGAAGAGGAAAAACTTAATCTTATTATTAATTTTGAAGAGGAAAACAATATTATTAATTTGGAAGACGAAAACTTCATGTACTTGTGAAATAATTCATAACAAACAAAGGACAAAAGAATAAATTATATATTGATTTTTTTAAAACACAAAACTCTTTTTAAAACATAAACTATATATGTGGAGAATTAAGTAGATCCTCAATCACTTACCAATAAGAAAGGCCTTTCTGGTTCGATTAAGCTCCCTAGTGACATCAACCACATCCATTCTTTCTTTTGGCGATTCCATAGAACAAGCAAGTCCAATGCTAAAAAGTGAAACTAAACACTTCTCAACATTTGGATTAAGATTCCAATTGTTTCCTTCCAATGTTGTTGCTTCACCTGTTGGAATAAGCTGTGGATCCAAAATCTGCAGAAGATTATCAGTAAATGAATATGCAACAAAGTTGTGAAGATTTTGACCATCTTCAAACATTTCATCTGTGGGTCTTCTTCCAGTGAGCATTTCCAACATAAGAATCCCAAAGCTGTACATATCGCCATAAGTTGACACCTCAAGACCCACTCCATACTGTAAAATATATACCAAAAATTGTCAATACATAATGCTAATAAATAACGACTTGACACTAATGATTCAAAACTTAAGAACATACCTGGAGGAGCATAGCCAACAGTCCCCTTTATTCCAATTGTACTTGTTTCCTTAGAATTGGTATCATTGATTGTTGAGAGAAGTCTTGCTATGCCAAAATCACTCACATGAGCAACCATGTCATCATCAAGAAGGACGTTGCTTGGCTTTAAATCACAATGAAGGATCGATTGCTCACATTCATGATGAAGATAATGCAATGCAGAAGAAACATCAATCATGATATTTAATCTTTGATCGAGGCTCAGTGTTCTCTGATGCTCTGCACTTGGTGTGATAGGATGCAACCATTGCTCTAAGCTTCCATTTCTCATGTACTAAAAAATTAGAGCTTTGAATTCTTGACCTTTGTAATCTGTGCTGGAACAACATGTCAAAATCTGAACCAAATTTCGATGTCTAATATTTTTAAGTGCATTGCATTCAGCAATGAAACTCTTGTGAGCTCCCTTTCTTTGAAGGTTTAGAACATTTATGGCAACAACTTTGTCTTCTGACTCAAGAGTTCCTTTGTAGACAGAGCTGAAATTTCCAGACCCTATATATCAAGTTTGTTGTTGAGAACCCATCAGTTCCGTTGTGTAGCCTTTGATATGAAACTTTAGCCAGCTGGTCAATTGTTGGTGAATCCAAAGATGGTTTCTTACTCCTTTTCCTCATCCAGTAGATAGTTAGAATAATTGACAATATGAGAAGAAAAGCAATCACACTAACTATCACTGCTATCAACCTAAACTTGTGGTGTTTTGCAAGTTTCTTACCTTTGATACGGCATGGGGGCAGATGCAGTTTTGAAATACCTCCACAAAGCTTATTGTTTCCAGTAACCGCTAACCCACTTGTATTTTTAAAGACACCTTCAGTTGGTACCTCCCCTTCCAACATGTTAAAAGATACATTGAAATAATTTAAGAAAGAAATGTTCTGCAGAACATTAGGAATTGATCCGGACAAATGGTTTTGTGAGAGGCCTAAATGTTGAAGCCCTTTGAGTGATGCCAAAGAGGGTGGTATGATTCCATGTAAGGAATTCCCTTGCAAATAGAGGTATTCCAACATTATGCATTCTCCGATGGTTCCAGGAATGTCACCAGACAAATGATTTTGAGACATATCTAGCCAATTGAGATTTTTTAGGTTGCCAACTTCTTCCGGTATACTACCACTCAATGAGTTTTGTGACAAATCCAACAAGTTTGTTAGAGAGGAAAGATTAAAAATCTCTACAGGTATGGTTCCTCTAAGGTTGTTTTGCGAAAGACCCAGATGTTGTAACCTTTGGCAGTTTCCTATGCTTGGAGGAATATTTCCTTCTAACATATTTTCTCCCATATCCAAATAAAACAATTGACTAAGGTTGCCTATGAAGGCACCAATCTCTACTGACAATTTGTTTCCTGTTAAGCTTAACAATTGCATCTTCTGAAACTTACCAAAAGCTGTTGGGATAATCCCATCAATTCAGTTATATTCCATCGCCAACAGAGTCAAGCCAATTAGATTTTCTAATGTGGCAGGGATTTCTCCTGATATCTGATTACCTCCGAGATATAGTCTACTGAGTTGGGTGGATAAATTGCCCAAGGAATTTGGTAAATAACCTCCAAAATTATTGTGGGTTATAGTTAACCTTTGCAACTTACTACAATTTGTCAATGATTTTAAAAACTCCAAATCATTAGTTGAATCATCACCTAGATTATTTTCCCCCAAATGTAGGAAATAAAGATATTGTAACTTCCCCAGACTTGGAACTTATCCCACGAAATGGGTATCACCAAAATCAAGTGTTGAAAGGATAGATGCATTTGTGATGGAAGGTGGAATTGGACCTGAGATTCTATTGACACCAATTTGAAATATTTGGAGATTGGGTAGGGTGTGGAACATGTTGGGTGGAAGAGAACCATTAATTTGATTGTCTGTACCTGAGATATCAATAAGAGATGACATATTATAAAGACAAGAAGGCAATGTTCCAGTCAGTTGTTGATACCAAGAAATATAGTTGTCAAGCTTTTGGGACTGCATATTTCTTGTGGAATATCTCCCTCTAAGTTGTTCCTATCGACATCGAGAATAGTTAGGGATGAAAGATTCCCTACGAATGATGGGAATCCTCCAGTTAACTTGTTACCACCAACGTCCAAAACTTGAAGCTTCCAAAGTGAGCCAATTTCAATGGGTATTTTGCCAATCAGATTGTTCCCAAACAAGTATAAGATCTTGAGATGAGTACAACCTGTCAAGTTTGTAGGAATTTCACCTACCAATGTGTTATCGTGGACAAAGAGAATCTGCAGTTGTGACAAGCGTCCCAATTCTTGTGGGATTTTCCTGTAGAAGCTGTTGTATCCGAGGTCTAACATTCTCATATAAGAGAGATTGCCTATGTGAGGGGATATGGATCCCTTCAACTTGTATCCTTGTAGGCTTAACTCTGTAACTCTTTGAAGCATTGGATTGCAAGTGATTCCATGTTAGTTACAGAAGTGAGTAGAAGTATTCCAAGAGAGGAAGATTCCATATGGGTCAGTGGATATGGATTCCCTGAATTTGAGCAGTGCCAAATGATCACTCTCATTTCCTGATGCAAAGGCAATCATGTTTGTGGTAAAGCATAGTGAGTAGAATGTATAGAGAGAAAACAAGGGGGCATATATAGACCAAAAGGCAAGTAACATGAGAGAAAATTGCCTCATTTTTATGAAAAATTGAAGGCTGCTAGATGTGGTAGTGTTTCTATAGTTAGATTGCCTTATATAGAGTATGGTAATTGGAACGGATCAGAGAAGAATCGCATGTTGCTCCTTCTGTCAATAACCAATATTGGCAGTTGTGGAAAATTTTTATGGGAGGAAAATAAACATGCCTCCTCAAAAAAAAAATGCCATATACAATATTCCGCAAAAAAGCCTTCCTACAGTATAAAATAAGCGTTTTCCTATTCTTTTTAATAATCACCCAAAAATCAAACAGCTTTTGTCAACAATGAATACAATAAAAATACAAAAGATAAGGCTATTTTTGGCCCAATTTTTTTAAAAAACTATTTTAAAATAAAATACAAACTAAGAATCTTAAAAATAAAATAAAAGTTGTAGGTGATTATTTTTTGTTGTTGGAATTTCCAATTATGTTTTATAGTATAAAAATGATCAATATGTCCAATTGTTAAAAATAAAAAAAAGATACCGAGGTCTGTTTTTTACAAGTATATCCACAATAATAATTATTAGAGTTATACTATGCCACTAATGTTTTCTAGGGTACATTTTTTTTTTCTCATTCTCTCTATTGAATTATTCACTTTATTTCGCGTTTCTCTCTCTCTCTTGTCTTCTCATTCTTCTAATTGTAAAAAAAAATATAAATAACGTGTATAAGTAAAATTTCTCAAATTAATGTATATGTTTTATAATAACCTAAAGTACTTGAATAAACAAATTTATGCATAAAATAATTTCTCCATTATTATAGCTAATGCATGTGACACCTTTGATTTTGAGTTTAATTTTTATTTTACTATAATTACGTTTTGTCAAATCATTAAAAATGAATTTAATTTCTGCACACTATCATAATTTTTTTTACACAATTAATCAATTATAAATCACTCTAGATATGGCATTAAGTGTTCGTTTGAATGTGTGTTTGAAAAATTGATTTTGGATGAAATTAATTCTACATGATGAGAAGTTCTATCATGAGCATAAACTCAAAACTTCATCTTGACACATAACCAATAAAAAATTGATGACTAATAAATAAAAATTAAAACATGCCAACTTTTCAAATAAGATAAAAATATAAAGAATGTAATATTTCAAATAAAAAAGGAAACCTACAATTCTTCCCTCTATCTACGTATAAAAAAGGAAAACCGCGATTTTCTCTCTATCTACTATTCGTCCCTCCATATGTGTGCGTGTGTGACACAATCTAATAAGAAACTACATAAAAATATTGAATTACTATTATAAAAAGGGTCTATGTAAAAATTTGAATATAAAATGGAGGGACAAAAATTGTAGGTTGGACATTATAGGGGGCTAAAAATACATTTTAACCTAAAATAAAATGTTAGTATTATGCAGTAAAAAAATGTTAGTATTACAAAAATTCTGAATGGAGAATGTTCTACCAATTTAATATTTAGTATTACAAAAAGCCTTTGAGTGGAGAATGTTCTACCAATTTAATATTTAGTGTTATAAATATTATAATATGCATTTTAGAAGGAGGGAACATATAACAAGCTCAAGATGATGTGATGTTTCCAGTGGAACTGGGGAAAAGGACTTTAACAGAGAATAGAAGAAAGCTTGGACTAAAAAAACCACAAATCCAAGCTTTGTTCAACTGAACCTCTCTATATCTGAATATCTGACTCCAAGAAGCTTTGTTCAGTACATGACTTCATATTTAATCAAATACCATGACAACATATAATTACATTAATTATTCCAGTACCGTTATTAATACAGCAATCCAATCATGCTCCGTAGTCTGTTCACGTCTTCTATTATGTAAAAGCAAAGCCAACACTGGAATGAGACCCACTAGACCAAAACCTCCACCATCTACAGCTAATGACTCATTTGATTTTCTCAGGTAACCTCCCTGTTCCTGTGTCTATATTACTTTGCTTCCTTGCATCTCCATTTACTTTTCTATTCTCTCTATTTCTCCACATTCTCTATTCCTCTGTTTTTTGAGTCTCTATTTCTCTCTGTTCTACCAGTTTCTATTCTGAGCTCTCTGAACTTATGCTATGAGGCAAATGATATTTATCGCTAGTTTGTGAATGGTTACATACTTTTGGTGGATTTTTATATCTTACAATGTTTCTATATTTTATGTTCTTGTTAAAATGTGTATCTTTTTGTTATATACTAGCCATCTACTTGTGCAATGCACATAACTTTAAAGTTTTTTTAATTAATTTCATGAAAAAATGTGTTTTTAAACTTGAAAAAATGAAAATATTGAAAGTAATTAATACAAAATGTAATATATATATATATATATATATATATATATATATATATATATATATATATATATATATATATATAATTTCATATTAATCCAAAAATTTTTGCTACCTCATTCATATGGATTAAGATTGACGTAATATAAACTTTTCAAAATATACTAAAATATGGATCATTTGATCACCTTTTTATTGTTGTTCATTTTTCACGAAGTTTAACATAGACAATCTTGGTAATGTGTCGATAAATTCAACAGTTGAATAGATAAAAATCACATTCTATATCAAGTTATTGAATGATGTAATAATTGATATAAGTTATATCGGTGTCATTTAATCCTCCTCACACACACACATATATATATATATATATATATATATATATATATATATATATATATATATATATATAAGAAGCATGCATACTCTACACAAGTAATTTGACAAAGAAAATCATCATCATCATTAACAAATAAATCAAGAGTAATCTCTCCCATGCATAGATCAAAAGTCATTGGTGTAACATCCTCATTTTATTTTACTATTTGTACGTATTTATATATGAATATTATGAACAATTATGTACTGTATTTTATAGAAACTTTCTGTACATATTTTCTTAATGAAATTAATACAGTTCTGCTTAGAAGAAATTTCTGAATCTTTGGATGTCCTTGTTTTTGCCTGAATTGCTTGTTGACTGGACAACTATGTTAGACAGCTGTCTAGAATAGATTTTCAAGTGTAGAATTTTGGACTAATCTGTAACTTAATAAAAAGGTAATTGAATATAGATTAAAAATATATACAGTTAAAAAATTAAAATGCTAATTCCGAATTGTTAGAATTTTCTGAAAGTTAGAACTCTGAGAAATTCTTATGATAAAATTCTAAGGTAGAAAATTAAGAGAAAATTTGTATGACATCTATGGAATTATCTAATAATTGTAATATACTTAGAGTAATTATTAAAAATGTTTAACTAAGAAAAATTAAATTTAAAGTATTAACCAATCAAAAATTGACAACTCAAAGTTTCTAATGTCACTAAATTAAGCTAATTAGACTTGGATTAAGAGATAAGTAAGACACTACCCCAAGGTTTTTGATAGTGAGGAATCCAATGGTGGTGTTAGTTTCTTCAAATTCTAATTAGTTTGTAAGATAATTAAAAGCCCTAAAAGACCTTCTAGACTAATATACCATTTTCCAAATTTTTGACTTTTGACACAAATTGAAAAGTCACCAAGGCAAGCCATCTTGAACGTGCAAGTGGCTGTGATTTTTTTTGTCCAAATTGGCTGCTATTGGAACAAGGCAGCAGCAGCAGCTGGACATGTGAGTGCCATTCAATTTGGTGAAGAAAACTTTTTATTAAAGACATAAGAAATTAATATAAAACAAAAAAGCACAAAATTTAACTCTTTAAGAAACCCAAAACCGTGAGCTTCTGCAGCTGCTGCCCCTCCATTTCACTTCATCTTTTCAACCAAAATCAAGAAAGAAACCAACCTAAATCTCACAAATTCTAACATAGCTTCGGTCCAAAGAGAAGAAATTTGAAGAAAAACCTTAAAATTTCAAGAAACCAAGGGAGAAAGGGAGAAGAAGATTCAAGGGTTCTTCTTCAAACTAAGGATCTAAGGTAAGGATCTTGGCATTTAATTTCAATTTAAACAAATTGGAAGTAGGAGAAACATGATTTTAGGTCTAATTTCAAGATTTGATCTAGATTCATGAAAAGATGAAATTGATTTAGGGCTTTTAGATAATTGATATTAGGAGTTTGAATTAGTTGTTTGAATCAATGTTTTGATTGGTTTCATGATGTAGATAGATGTGTTTTGATGGATTGAAATTTGATTTGGATTGTTCTTGATTGAAATTGGCTTGGTTGTGTTGAATTTGATGTTGGAAATTTGAGAAAAATTGTTGGAAATAGCATGTATACTATTCGGCCATGGCTAGTTTACAAGGGATACTATGTGGAAATTTTTATAAAATCAAGGGCAAAATAGTCATTTTACATGTAGGGTCACATTGGGTATTTTGTAAAAAGTTTAAGGGTAATTTCTGAAATAATAGAAAAGTATAAGGGTAAAATGGTAATTTCATATTTTCTAGAAAGTTTAGGGATACATTCGGAAATAGGTAAAAAGATCAAGGGTAAAATTGGAAGTTATAGAAAATAGTGAGGGTAAATTGGTAATTTTACATTGAGGATATAATTGGAATTTTAGAAAAAAATTAAGGGTAGTTTAGTAATTTTACCTAACAGTGATTTAATTAATAATTTATCAAAATATTAATGTTATAAGGTAAAGTGTTTAATTTTCGTATTCTTGTATGTTAATGTTTAACATTATTTATTTAATTGTGATCATTAACATAATTCATGTGCATTAGTCTTTTTGGGGGATTTATAAAGATTTCAAATGCGAAATGATTATGTTGACTAACCGGGACTGCGGTAGTCATGAGAAATGAGTTTGATATATGAGAAATGATTTTGTTGACTAACCGGGACTGCGGTAGTCATGTGAAATGAAAATGATTGAGAAATGATTTTTGGGGTGAGTAGAATTTGTTAAACATGACCGTATAGTCTGTGGGGTGAAGGATATTGGCAATTCCACATGTGGCCGGAATCTGGACTGAGATGCGGTCGCGGTGGCCTTTTTGGGTATTCTGATCTCCTAACTCTATTTAGCTTATTCGCGTTTAGTGGGGACTGTTAGCTGAATTGCAGTACGTAATGGTAGGCCTGTCTTTACTAAACACTCAAAGGGGAAGTCTCCATGGAGCATGGTCAAAATGATTTTGAGTCAAAACTGCATTTGCATAAATCATACAACATTTAATTAATTATGTGACTGATTAATTATATATGATATGTATATGTTTGAAATTGTTTTAATTTGTATGAGAAATTAAATGCCTGATCCGGTAAATTTTGTCCCTAGACTCTCGAGAAGTGTGAATTGCAGGTACTTTGAAGATTAGTTAGAAGATAAAGATGTAGAAATTTTCAGAACTATAGGATGGGGACTTTTTGGATATATAATACTTGTATTAATTAGAAGTATTTTGTAGTAGTATTTCTAGAAATTTTTAATGATGTAAATTAAAGTGATATATTTTGTGTTATAATCGAATATATATATATATATATATATATATATATATATATATATATATTAGAGCGTATATAACTATAAGGAAAATTAAATAATTAGATTTTTATTTGAAGGGGGGTTACAATTGGACAAGACTAAAAGTTAATATTTGAGGGAATTGACACATACATAACATATACTTTAAAAGTGTGGGAATCCAATCCAGTCTCCTCCCATGCCCAACTCATCCTTATGAATACTATGAAATGATCTCAAATGCAGAGATTAAGCAGCAGAACACGAATTCATGTAAACCATTAAATTACCAGTAACAAATGCGACTTAGTGCGAGAAAAATTACAAACAACTCTCTTGGGAAAAAGGGAAAATAGATAAGAGGAAAAATAGAAGAAATGATCATAACTGAAAGGCATGTAACTACAAATAAAGTAACACAAGTAACAGCATTTAAAAACAAAATATTTCTCACATATAATAATTAAGAAGAACCATAGTTAAGTTAATGAAAAGAAGCAACATTCTCAACTAAAGCTTGGCCCCAAATATCTTATGTGTCACTGCAACACTAAAACCTGCCATGAGTTAAAAATTAATAGCATCAATACAAAGTTATAATTCAAATCCACATACCTTTTAACAACCTACACACGTACTGTTAGCTAAAGTGCATATGCTAAGAACAATCAACTATATTTATTTTAATTATTTTGGGAGTTTTAAAAAGTCTTTGGAATATAGCTAAGAAAGCTCAAATGGATTACTCTTACAAAGATATGAAAGAATATCTACCAGAGCCATTACGTTCCTTTCCTTTTATTTTGTAAATGTAAGAAGCAATCCCTAAAGCAAATCCAATAAATATATCAGAAAATATAAACATCCTTAATATCGATTAAATCACATTGCAAAACATCCTAGACAAACGGCCTAAACCTTTGGTCTCCTTATTGAAACCGAAATGTTGCTCATGGATTATAGCGAGCTAGGTGTTTGGGGAAGGACAGGGAGACAAACACAGAAAGAAGAAATCAGAAAGGTGTCAAAATAAAGAAGCATCACCACAGACAACATAAAAAAGAGATTGGCATAGCATGGGATAAAAGAACATTCGTCTGATATTTTTCTATTTACACATGAGATTGGCCATATCAGACAATACCTATTTATATAAAGTTACTATCAGACGATACCTTAACATCAGGCGATACCTTTATATAAATATCCCTCTTGGTGCTTTTAAGCATCTTGGAATCCTCACGTGACTTCTTTGATCTCTTTTAAGTCCTTGTGCCTGACCACCATTTTGATTTCCATCACCCCTACATGCTATCACTGTTAAATACAGATGGCAAAAAAAAAATTGTGTATGACAAATAAAAGCAAGGAAAATAAACTATAGAGAGAATGGGCTGACAAAAAAAATTTGTGTATGATAACCATTTTCATTTTCCATCACCAACTCTGCAAAATAAGTTCTGGGATGAACAAAAGGAACAACAATACAACTTGCTTGTATACGTATGTTTCTATTTTACAAGCACTGAAGAATGAAACAGATAATAGAAAAAATTTAGGCTCCAAAATTTTAAATTTGAAATACATGCCAACAATAGTGAATCTGATGTCATCTAACGGTATCCAGAAACATGAACAGAAAACCTTAAACTATATGGCAGACATCGATAACATAGGTCAACAAATACCATTGTAAGAATCATTGTAACTAAAAAGCGTCAAGGTTCATCACGGAAAAAAATTCAATTTCAATAAAAAAAAAGTTCAATTCAGAATCAGTACATGTATAAGAGACCCACATTCTTTTACACTGAATTTGATGCACCAAAACTGACAAACACTGCAAATAATGGCACAACACGTTATACAATTTCAACACTTTTATAAAAAAAAGAAATTATACAAACTCTACACATGAAACAAAGACCCTCATGAATAGCGAACTACACGTAACGGTTTGCCTACATTTGCACTGAAATTGAGGTACCGGATTTTATACTATAGCGAATGGAAATTTGACATGTCAACTATGAAATAGTTCACAAAAGTTTAATAGTGCCTGCACTGAAGTTGAGGTAACTAAACTCTGACCATAGCAAACGGTTGGAATTTGAGATTCTTCGGAGTAGTTATATTAAAATATTTTAATGTCTCTGTAGTTTTTTTGTGGTTGCTTGTAAGTTTGGTTATAGTTTGCTTGTGCTTAGAAAAAGCGACTTGTAGCTGCTGGCTAATGATGTCTACTTTTAGCTTAGTCATAATTTGCTATTTATTTTGCCCGATGAGGGGCTTCATAGTTTTTCTATTTAAAGAGCTTACTGAAACAGTTCTTAGTGTGCAAAACTGAGTTATAACATTGAAATATATTAGAGCAGTTTTGTTCCTCTCTTCTTCTTCATGTACGTTTATGTTTCTGGTTTATAACTCGCAACTTTTATGTTTCGGCTTCGTTTGATAGTCTTTAGCTTCAATTTGATTGCATAGTTCGCTCAGTCTGTTGCTTCGTCTATTCAGACTATTGTTGCGTCTGATATGCTCAGTCTGATGTTCAGTCTGATGCACTGTCTGTTCTATTTTTAGCTCAGTCTGATAGCTATTTCAGTTCAGTCTTATACCCATTTTCATATGCCATCTTCTAACACAAACAACAGTATGACACATGAACTCTGAAGAATACAAATTCTACATTGCAAGGCTCTTGATAATGTAACACCCTCATTTTCACTTTCTATATTTGATTTTTTGTTTAATTCTTAATTTTATTTTTTAAGAATTGATAACCCTAAATAGGATAAATAGATATTAAATCACATTATTATGACTAATATTTTTTGATCTATATAATTGAAAATTTTAATAATTATTCTAGATTAAAATCTGAAATAATTATTAAAGCGACAATTATACAGAATTACTAGTATTTGTGACAAACACGAGAATGAGTCACAAATAATTATGAAATAATTAATTGAACTTAAAATTATGTTTTATAAAAATAAAAATAAAAATAATATTAATAATAAAATAAGTTGTAAAAGTGCTAAACCATTTCTCCACAATTCCTGGTCATATAATGGTTAACAAATATATTAAGACAAGTTTTTAGTTTTAAAACTAGATTCACTTAACCATCTAAAATCTAAACTTCACATTCTGTTTTATGTCAGAACATCAATGTACAAAACACACTCCACACAATTCACCTAATACATTTGAAATTTGAAATAGAAACCTGAACCCTCTAACCCCAAAGACTCACAAGATGCGTTTTTCCTTCCTTTCTTCAGCTTTTGCCCACTTGTTCACGTGAAGCAATCATTTCTTAAATTAGTCAACTTGCTAAAACTGCCTCACGTGACCAGAAGAAACTACACTGACTATTCCCTATGACATATCCCATATCCCTCATCTTCTATTTAAGCACATCCCCTACTTCAGAAAAACTCATACACACTTTTCCAACTTCTATTTCTCTGCTTCAGTTGATGTGTCCAATAACATACATGCACTCTTAATTCATTTTTCGCTTCATCCACTGTGAAGCAAAAACCATAGTAGACTTCATTCTCCACCCCTTCAAGGAACAAACAATAGCCCTTCCTCCTCTTATTCCCTGCTGCACGTGACTGTAAGGTAAGGGGGAGAGTGAGGTGGTTCTTTTTGTTGTTCTCTTCAAATTCTTATTTCTTTCATGATGTTGTATGACACTAACCTTGTAGTTCCTTGCTAAATTCCTTTATTTCTTACCCATATGAAGCTGAAATGTGAATTTTTCTCTAATCCTTGTACTATTTTTTTGTGCTATGAAATTCACCTTAAGGGGACTTTTTGCTGAGTTACCTTTTGATTCTTGACTCTTAAATAATCTAAAAATGAACTCAACACTTACAAGCCTGTAGAACTGAAAATATACCCTTTCTTTTGGTCCAAAAAGTCAACGATTTGGGTTAGTAGCAAGAAAGGCTGTGCTATTTTTGGTTCACTCTTTAAACCAAGCATTAACCTCTTCCTTCATAAAACAGTAGAAGCCAAAGGAAATACTCCTTCCTTCCCTTGACAGTTTCGTTTCCCTGTCAACCAACAAAGAAGCAAGTTTCTATTTTTATTAAACAACATGTTTTATGTTAAAAAGAAAGAAGACAGAAAAGAAACAAAGGATATGGACATGTGTGTGTTTAATACCAAGTAGGGGGCCACAAAGAAGGAAAGCCTATCTTTTTCTGAGAAAAGTTTCTGTTACCAAAAGTTAAAACACAACAAAAGTCAACTATGAAGTTTCTACTTGAGTGTGTGTGTCAGTTCTCAGATAATTAGAGCTAATATACTTCCTTCTTATCACTTTATCTTCCCTCACGTGATACAACTATAGGAATAATGAAAAGCTTAATATTTGGCCAACTCAATCACTAGATTTGGTGATGATGAAATCCAGAAACAAGAAAATTGACTTTTGTTAAATGGTACAAACCCTTACCTTCTTTTCTGTATAGTTTCGGTCCCTGGTATTGAAAGCAAGACAATCTCTAATTCTAGACTTCATCAGGTCACATAAATAATAATAATAACATTAATAATAATGATAATAATAGTTTTAAAAACCAAAGTTGATCATGCTTTTCTTTATAGGTAGTTCTCGGGTTTGGTAAGGAATAAAAATACAATGAGTCAAAATTTATATTAACAACTTAAGTATTTAATCCTACTACTTAGAATTAGATTTTAAAATTTAGACCTGATATTCTTGTTTGATTTCGGGTTGTCATAGGATAAGAAACAATGATTTAATATTTTTGTTAGTCATTTAAACACCTAATCCTACTATTCAGGATCGGATTTTAAACAAATTAAAAATTTGAATTCTTTTTATTATAGTCTCGGGTTGGATAAGAAAGAAGAGAATAAGTATTATTTCCAACTCTAAACACCTAGCTATATGATTCATAATTAAGATGAATAAAAATTTTGAGTTAATTTCCTTTAAACTTTTCACGTTATTTTTTTAGAAGTAGGAATAACCAAGTCTTTAATTTATTTTAGTTAATATCAAATTCTTATATCTAATTAAGTAATATTAGCATCTCTTAATTTTAAAATGGGTGACTATAAGTCTTAATAAGTAATTAAATTTAGAAGAATCCAAATTAAGTATCTAATAATTTCATAACATTGTAATGATTATTTTATAATAGATACTTAAAGTATATATCTTCCTGAAAATATTAGTGGATGTAATGATTTAATTGTGATATATTATGATGTTGTATATCTATATACTGTCTATTCTATTTGCCTGTCGGGATGACAGAAATTTGATCCTCTGTAATTTTGATACTCAGTGATGTTAGATATAGTACACTGAAATGTGATCATACAATAGTTATACTATTTATCTGTCTAAGGGACAAAATATTATTACCCTGTGTTGGTGCTCAGTGATTGAGACCAAATATTGATAAGTAGAATGTGAGTACTCTAGTGTGAGTACTATTAAGAAAGGAACATGCAGTGGCATGTTGCCTATAGTGGAAGACACAGCCTGGCAAGCTAAGGAATGAACGACAGGGACTCACTCATGGAAGTCTTGGGGATACGGTGCTGAGTGATGAAGTACCTGAAGGGCCAGGGTAACACCCTGTGTTGGGAACTTCATCTGACCAAGCTTGGCAATCCTGACTATTGCTTAGCATTCCATTGATTGGTGCGAGAGTACGCCTGAGTTATAGGACTGTGGATGTCTTGAATTTAGATAAATTGAGTTCATCTGTGGAAGATGAAAGTTTTGCCATAGGTTGAGGCATATGTACTCCCAGTCACTTCTAATCGGGGGGTATGAATCCATATTGCGTCTAGAGGTTTTAGTTGTTTAGATGTTAGGACAAGTATATCTAGAGTAAACCTTAGGTCCCCTGCTACTATTTAACTGACGGTAGTTTCTATCGTCAGTGATACTTATATATATAGAACCATACCTCACTCCTCTATCTTTCTTTCTGTATATGTACTTGTCGATTGGATACGTGAAGATGACGTTCATGCCCAGTGATCAAGTCTCCCCACTAATGCAGATATTTTAGAAGTTGCAGATGATGATGCGACAATGCACAATTTGAAGACTAGTTTTATTTATTCTTGTATTTGTGCTATGGTAGAAATTGTGTATTGCTCTGACTAGGTTATCTTATGTATGGGTTGGGATTAGCTAGTACATAATTTTCCTGTATTTATTTTAGTGTCATGAACTGGTGTTTGATGGTAAGATGATCATGGTTCTTTATATAATACTTTATGTATTCTAAATGTGGTTGATAAATGCTTCATTTAATTGCGAAAAAAATCTTCCTCGTTTAATAACTAAAACATATAAAATAATTAGTATGGGTTGTGTCTAATGTAATGGGGTGTTACAAATAACATCTACTATCATACCTCTGTTAATCATTATGTTGAAATCTAAATTATTAATCTAATTAAAGAAACTACATAAATAAGAAGTGATACATCCCATTAAGTTGAGATAGCCTAAAATGTGTGAAGGGCAAATGGAAGATAGCACTGTGGATTGAACAAGGAAATATATATAGAATTTTCTATAGCGGGATAATGAATAGCAGGGTAGCTATTATTCTGAAAATTTTCATAAAGTTCATATAATGTACTCCCTCCATCTCTTTTTAAGTGTCGAATTTTTGGAAAAATTTTGTTTCTATTTATCTGTCATTTGCAAAGTTCAAGATCACATTAATTACTATTTTATCAATTATATCCTTACTTCTCGCCAAATCTTTAATGAATTTTCGCATGCATTTATTGTAGAGTAGAAATGAAAAGAGGGTAAAATAGGAAATCCAATAATTACTTTATTAAAATCAAGAAAATTTAATGCATTCCTTGGTTTCTACATATAAACCTTAAACGACAGATAAAAAGAAACGGAGGGAGTATACTATATACATATAAATTGTCAAAAAGATAAAAATTACTCAAAATTCATGACATATGTAATGAACAATAAAAAGTCATAAATGTCTTAAACAAAACATACAAGTCAATACCAACAAAAGTCAAGTAAAGGTTTTCTAAATAAGAATCATCAATCATCATCTTCTAAATCCAAGTTTTCTTCTTTATCATTTTCACTACTATTACAGTAGATTTCTTCCTCTTCCTCCTCTTGAACTTCATCAATTTCTAATTGTTTTGCTGAGGACAAAGGCAGAGCAATGTCAACATAAGAGTGACAGAGCAAAGTTTAAGAAGAAAAGAAATGCAGTTGAGATGAGAGAGAAATAAGGGCTGGATCAACATATTAGAAGCCAACTATTCTTTAGACAATGAAATCTCTAAAATAGCCCCGAAAAAAGTCCTAACATCTATGTTCAGAGGGCTTTTTCAGAATCACCCCATAGGACCACTATTCTGTCCATGAAAACTGCTCCACTACAGCGGCCCCAATAGCAGCAAGATGTCACTCCACGCCATTCTGCCACTATAGTGTGCTATTTAAATTTAAAACCCTAGTTTATGTAATTTTCTAACTATCATTTTGCTTTAGATTTTGGTAAAATTGATTTTGAATCATTAAATGTGATTGAGATGTGTGCTCAAATAGCCAGTGTGAAATTGATTTTGGTAGTAAACCAAATGGGCCCTAAAACTATTCTTTGTTCATTCACAGCTCACACTGGTTTAATGTAATTATCTAAAATTTCATCACATTGTAAACAATGAAATGTACCCACACAATACAAGGATAGGAACTTCAAGTAGAAGATACAGAAACATACCCACACACATTCATATAGGCATAGTGTATTATATACTAACATAACAATCTTAAGCCAAGACATGAGCCAATGGAATTATGTGTTGCATAGCCCACTCAGGACCAAATTCTTCAGCTAGGCGCTTCAAGTTGTTAGCAGCTGCCTCACGGATCGAATGAACCAATGACAAACAATAAGGAAGTTAATGACAATAGTCATGTAAGAAAAGTGGTTTCCTAAAATATGCTCAAACTAGCAAGTGGAGTCCACAAACCTTGTCTTGTAACCATTGCATGCAAAGAGCACCAAGCTTGTCATCAAAAAACCCAACCCCCAATTGACTTGCCAATAAGGGTATATATTCTATTATTGCAATTCGAACCCTCCAATGCCTATCCTCTGTAAGCTCAACAATGGCTGGTAACAAAGATTGAGACAACAAATCGATTCCAATCACCTGCATGAATGACTTGATCAACATATCTTTGAAACGTTTTTTTTTTATATGATTTTTATTTTGCATGTCTATAGAAGGTGGGATAAGATCATAAGCTCTGTGCTAGAATTAGCAGCATTACCAGAAAAAAAAAAAAAAAAAAAAAGAAGGAAACAAGATTGCCAAAAGTTTATAAAGCAATTTGCAAACAAAAATCACTCAGAAACTCTACAAACCTGATTCACTTGATCAAGCTTGCTTATGATATTTATAGGTGCACATCAGGAAATTCATCCTTCAAAAGGGAGAGAAAAATAGGAAGAAGCTGCTCAATTGTTGCATCCTGCAATAAAGAAAAAGAACAGGTAATCAGGTATAGTTTCTTGGGAGTTTTGAAAGAAAAAAGGTTAAACAACACTGCTACAGGATTAATTGTAGAATTAAAAGTATCACAATCACAATGCAGTACAACCAACATAAAAGTCTGACACAAATCAAACATGAAAGATTGTAACATTAAGGAATTGTATGCCGAACACAAATCAAACATGAAACATTGTAACATTCACATAGGCTTCAACTCTGACTGACAGTTTACACCTTTGCCAATGCAGTTGGCCAGGATATGTACAGAGTGCACTTATTACAATTAAATCAAAGTTTTAAGTGGTTGAAGTCTGACACCCAGCAATTAAAGAAAAATTAAGACTGTCAGAAGATTAATTAAAGAAAGGAATACAAGTAAATGAATCTTGAAGTCTGGACATGCTTGAATCTTGATCATATGCAGGGATGATTCTGTGCAAGCCAAATGTACCACGTATATAGGTAGTTTCTTTTCTGTTGAATCAGTTTACGGCATAATATTGATTATTTGAATTCCACAATTAAGTGGACTGCAACAATATAAGTTGACATAGAAATTACCAACAGAAGAGTGGCCTCATGAGATCAGCTCTTAATCACTACGATTCATAATGTGGGATTAGAAAAAATCTGCTAAGATATATCTGAAGCATTGGTGTCAATATCCACGAAATATACTATATAAGTATTATATGCCAGGTTCAATTGATTCAGAAACATTTTGAACCTTAGCCTCAAAACAAAGAAAATATCAAAGAGAAACACTATGCTCATTTGAAACATGACAAACATTCTCAAAAAACTTGCAGTCCCAAACTAAGGAAAATTTGAAGTCAAGTTTAGTAGGAAAAATATTGTAAAGGAACTCAATCTTATACCAGAGCCAATTTTCAATCACTCTCTCATTTCTTGACCTGCTTTCAGGTCATTTTCTTGTTACATACTCAATCAATATTATCCCGTTGCTGGCCAAACTGCTCAAAATCCCAAAACTAGTGAGCCTGAAATCATTTGTGACAACAATGGTAATCTAGTCATTGAAGCTGAGGCACATGTCCCTCCCATTAAAGAATTTAGATTTTTATAATCTCAATGAAACTCTTCAAGAAAAGGTAGTCTCGGTTGAACCAGATTTCCATAGCATTTACTTCTGATCATGCATCAGTTGATGCATGCCAGGCCAAAACCATATTAGACACCTTCTTACATGTTCTTCTCCCAAATATCAACAATCCTTGGACCAAACTTTGATCAGGTGCACAGTGAAAGAGATACAGAAAATGCCAATGAACCATATCTTTCTGAAACGCCTTTATCATATCAAAGTATCAATTATTAACATGCTGCAGAGACTTGCTTCTGTGAACAGGGTCGAGAGAACAATGATTGAGGCTTTCTCTGCATATGTATGGAAGATAATGATGGTACCATTGATCAAAGGCATAAAAAGTGCAAGATGGGTTGAAAAACAAAGAATTCCATGACAAATTACATTGGCAATGTCCTGTCTTTGGCTTTTGGGGAGGCAAGCATTCACTAACTGAAGGAAGCCTCTATATTGGACATTGTAAACACAGTGACTATGGTGAATTGAATCCTAAACATAGCTAGTTCTGGGGACCAAAATTCATAAAATAAATATAAACCTTGAAGAATTTAATTAAAATACATTGTTGTCACATTATGTAAACATGAGCCAAATTTCACAGTATTGTGAAAGCTGCTTGAATAAATTACATAATGTGATGGTCTTGGACTATGGGCCTTTTTGGATAAACTTCTTTAGAAGCACTTACAGGAGAAAAAAATAAGAAGGATAAATGAAAAAAACTTCCCCATAATTGGTCCCATTCCATGGATGGGTATCACACTTAATGTATATGCATACTAAAACTTTCTAGCATACTACGAAGTAGGAAACCAGCATAAAGTCATCCATCCATGCAGTGAAACTGACAAGAATTACATCAGCTCAGTAAGTTCAGGTGCAGTTTACATCTTCTATATGGTTCCATAGCATTGTCAATGTCAGTCTTTTTATTAGAAAGTATTCCAACAACAGATACATTTAGAAGGTGAGGAATGAGTAGGAAGTGGAATTTGATGTAGGCAATTCAATGTTTCATATCACTAGTGCAAAAATTACATTTTATAACAGCCTTTTAGATCGGTTATAAGATCACCGATTTAAAAAAAAAGACGGTGGCATTTTTGTAATTATGAGAAGAGTTTAGATCGGTTCTCTAATAAACGATCTAATAACAACTTTTTAAATCAGTTAGAAGTTGAACCGATTTAAAAAGTTATCATTTTAAATCGTTCTTATTTAAAACCGATCTAAAATGTTGATTTTAGATCAGTTCTACTTAGAACTGATCTAAAAACTCATTCCCGCGCCTCCTATTTTTGTGAGTTTTTGCTCGTTCTCGCAAACCTAGAACCCTCGAGCCTTTTAGATCTCGTTCCCCCTCACCACGCCACACCCCACCGTCCCCCTCACTGTGCCAACCGTGGTTCTCAGCAGCGTTGCCATGTTTGGATCGCTGCCACGTTCGCAGCGCTGTCAACCGCTCATCCCCTCACCGTCGCCGTGAATGTTAGAGGTATTTTTTTATCTTGTCATTGATCTCTCACCACCTCTGTGAATCCACGAATCTGAACCTTGGTTGCCATTCTCGTTCGTCGCTGCAGGTTCGTGCGCGGGAGATGAGGCTTTCGTTGCTGGTTCGTGTGATAATTGTTGCCGTATTGTGCTTTTGAGACAGCGAGGCTTGGGATTTTGCTTGGAACACGCGAATCAAATCTTAATTCCTCTTTAATTGCTTGGTATTAAGTCTTAATTACTCTTTAATTTGTTGTTTATTCTGTTCATCTACGACACTATCCTGTTATGTCTTTCAAGTCAATGTTGGGTGCCTTTTCCATCTCAGTAGAAATTATTGATATAAAAGTTTGTTAAAGTGGTGTATCAGATTGGATTTGATAGTAAGTATCTTTTAAAAGTTCTGCATAAAGTATTATTTGCAATCATCACTTTGACTTCTATAAATCTTGTTGTTATGCTGAACATTTCAGCCATTAATTAAAGTGTGACTGCTAGAGAGAACATAGCTGGCCACTTGCAGGTGATGCTATAATTTCAACCTGAATGTTATACTTAGATTATTTTTCCCATCATGAAGATATCCCTGCTGAGTTTTAAAAAATAAGCTTTCCACTTATATGCTTCTAATCAAGTCACTGAAACTATCTTTTTCTTTCTTGATCAATTAAAACATAAATTCATCATGCAGTGTTCATCCCTAATAATGAAACCAAATTAAGCTGCATGTGTCACTTAGAAAATGAAATGTTGTTCAAGTTCTTGGTTTATAATTAGTGGTAATCAGCAAAGCCTGCTACTTGATTTTATTTAGATTAATTTAAATCAATATATGTAGACAGAATGAAGTGAGAATTGATGTCATTAATATAGTAAATTCTTGGCATTAGTTAAGTTAATTACTTGCAGCCTTGGCGCACACTATGTAGAATTAAACAAATTAAGCCTCATATGGTATAATAAAGCTTGTATGAGCTGGAACTTTATTGGCCGAGTGAAATTCTGCTTGCACATGCTAAGCTATGCAAGGTAATGAAAATTATAAACTATTTGAGTTTATATGGTGGCTTAGAGCTTTAGATATTAATTAGCAGCAACTCTTCATCCAAAGCTACTTCAGTTATTCATCTGCTTACTAAGATTTCTTCCATTCTTAGCTTTTGTTCAATCAAATTTTTGAAGATGGCCTAGAGAAATGTTGCTGCCAATTCGTCTTTTGAAAGGACTAGCTTGGCTTCACTGGATCAAAAGTTGGCCATGGCCAACCGTTGTTCCCATGGTAATGCATACTTTTCTCTGTGTAAAAGCATTATGTTTTCCTTTCCCTTCTTATTTCATGTCTGGACTGATAATATTTGGACCGTATACGTGGTTTCAGAATTATGATCATTGATGAGATTTGCAAATGTTACGATATCTGAATGTTTCTTGGTTTTAATATACATTTTTCATTTGTGTGTAAACAGAGGGTGTGATGGCAGGAGCTAAGGCTGTTGTTGTTGCTACTATTTTCATTGCCATTCCAACTGTAAGTACTCCTTCCACCTATTTAATTTTCTTTGTTTCATTCAGTTGTTTTGGACATAAAGTTCTCATGAATCATGACCTGCAGTTTACATTTAAAATAACCATTTGTTAATATTCAAACAGAGATTTTTGAAAATAACTAACTTGATTGTGCTTGATATATATGCAGCTGGCCAGAGTAAGGATGCTACCTTGGGCAAGAGTTAATCTAAATCACACTGCTCAAGCTCGCATAATTTCCACAGCAGATGGGAATTATAAAGATATCTAAATTTACTATTCCAAGTATTGCATTTGATAATGTTTATTGCACTCTCCTTACTCAAAGTGTTGTTCATGGTGCAATGGCTGGATACACAGGTTTCACAGTTGGTGCAATCAATGGCAAACATGCTTATATTCCATTTTATGTAAGTCATTGTTATTTCTACTCAGCAAATCTATAGCGTCCCTAGTGTTTGATTATATTTCAATTAAAAGGAAGTAAAAATGCACATGGAGTTATGCTTGTAATTTTTTTTTCTCTCTTTTGTAAGTTGGGGACCAAAATATAGGATACTTATGCATAAGCATCAAATTGGTATATAGGGATAAAAATGGGAGTAAAAGAATTTTAAAAATATGGTCCATACCAATTAAAACTGATCCATGAAAATTTCACTTCCTTTTTATATCTCATACCAAACTGGTACCGAGAATTAAAGAGACAGAGTGGTTATTAACAATTAATCACACTAAGTAATTATTTGATCTTATATGTGTAAATACTAAATAGAGTTTAGTTTTGGTACATTGATTTACACTATCAACTAATTAAAAATCATGTAGATGTGATTTTTAAAGTGATTATTACGAGATGTGACCATGTTGTGTATGTAGATATTGCTATTTCTTGCTTTAATTATTTACTTATTTTATCTATCTTTAGTTAATTTACACAACTATCTTGTGTATGTGGCTGTTGTGACTGTTTTACAAATTACAGGGAGGAAAATAAACAAAACGTATCGTGTATTTTTTTTTTAAATATTAACTTTTTAGATCGGTTATAAATATAACCGATCTAAAAGTTAACCTTTTAGATCTGATCTAAAAGGGTAACTTTTTAGATCGGTCACAAAAAGAACCGATCTAAAAAGTTCACTTTTTAGATCGGTTGTTAACCGATTTAAAAAGTCACGACTTTCTATATCGCTGGCATAGACATCGGCCATACAACCGATCTAAAAAGCCATTTTTAACTGATTTAAAAAGCCTTTTCTGTACTAGTGTATACTACATATTCGACCACACTTGCTGACTTGCTATGTCAAACTAACAGATTAAATTGCTTCATCTTTGTATGACTCCTAGAAAAGTTACTGAATTCTTTTACTGCTTTTACAAATTACAAGTACTACCTCTTGGATAAATTGAAAAGTATTTTTTTTCCTTTGTTATCTTTAATATTTAAACATTGAATCTACAACATGATTTTAGTTTAGATGTGGAATCAGAAATGTAAAAATCCTTAACTAAAGAGATTGATTGAAAGTCTCTGTGAAACATATGCAGTCACTGCATCAACTTATATTGTTCCAGTCCACTTTTTATCATGGTCCATGTATTTTGTGTTTATACTTATTGATTTTTTTTCACATGGAAGTTTTTATATTTTAAGCTTTATGAATTACAGGTCTAAAACCAAATTTAGAAAGAATTCTCTGTAATTTTGCCCCTGAATATTGAAGACAAGTTTATGAATCCCCAAAAATATAAAATAAAATAAAAATTCGGTTTGGTGAATATGGATCTAGATTGAAAGCATTTTGATGCTCTGCATTAAAAATTGGAAAATCATGGGAATAAAGGAAGTACATTTATAAGAAAAGAAAAGAAGTACAAATAATAAGTCCACTACTTAGTGGAGGATTACATCCATTAAGTATATGATATATGTTACTTGAAGGTACAATTATCAAAAAACAAAAATAAAAGTACAAACATCAAGTCCACTACTTGAATGATGCATTCATAACAGTAATATAACTGGGGTAAAATAATTAAATAGTTCCGCACCTTGGTGATTAACTCTACTAGAGTTCAGCTTACAACATACAGCAAAAATAGCTATGGCATTCGATCTCAGCTTTGATTCTTCAAGTGTCAACACCTGAAATTCGAGAAGAAGTCGGTTACCTTTGTAGTTTTGGAATTTTGAAATACATAGAAAAATGGCAAAACATGAAATTGTAACTACATAAGCAATTTATCAGGTAAGAGCTGAAGCAAGCAACATATGCAATTAAGCTTCTAGAAATCTCAATTTTATTATGTTGTTAAGATTGAAAAGCAAAACTAATATGTGTGAAATAATTCAAAAAATAAAATAGAAAACAAAGGACAAAAAAGTGTTATTATAAATAGAACTGCTATTAAATATGGCAGAAGAAGCAGTGTGACACATCTACATCTGTTCTCTAGCAAAAATATGCGGAGAATGAAGTTATTTTCCATTTATCTTACCAGCAAGAAAGGCTTTTCTTATTTCACTTAGCTCTCTAGTGACATCCACCATATTCATTCTTTCATTTGGTGATTCAACTGAACAAGCAAGTCCAATCTTAAAGAGTGAAACTAAGCACTTTTCAACAGTCAGAGTAAGATTCTGACTGTTTTCTTCTTCAATTGTTGCTTGTTCATGTTTTGGTGATGGGTCCAAAATCTGTAAAAGATTACCAGGACATGAATTTACCACAAAGTTATGCAAATTTTGACCATCTTCAAATATTTCATCTGTGGATCTTCTTCCAGTAAGCATCTCCAACATAAGAATTCCGAAACTATACATGTCGCCATTCTTAGACACCTCAGAACCCATTCCATACTCTAACATATATAGCAAAAATAGTCAACACTTTGTAATTAGTAAAAAAATATCAAGTTTTCATCGAAAGATAGGGGAATTCAAATCAAATAAACACTGATCCAAGAGTTTAGAGAATACCTGGGGGAGCATAGCCAAAAGTCCCCTTTATTCCAATTGTACTTGTTTGCTTTGAAGTGGTACCCTAGTTGGTTGAGAGAAGTCTTGCAATGCCAAAATCACTCACATGAGCAATCATGTCATCATCAAGAAGGACATTGCTTGGCTTTTAATCACAATGAATGATTGATTGCTCACATTCATGATGAAGATAATGCAATGCAGAAGAAACATCAATCATGATATTTAATCTTTGATCGAGGTTCAGTGTTCTCTGATGCTCTGCACTTAGTGTGATAGGATGCAACCATTGCTCTAAGCTTCCATTTCTCATGTACTAAAAAATTAGAGCTTTAAATTCTTGACCTTTGTAATCGGCAACATGTTAAAATCTGAACCAGATTTCGGTATCTAATATTTTTAAGTGCATTGCATTCAGCAATAAAACTCTTGTGAGCTCCTTTTTTTTAAGGTTTAGGACCTTTATGGCAACAACTTTGTCTTCTAACTCAAGAGTTCCTTTGTAGATGGAGCTAAAATTTCCAGACCCTATCAAGTTTGTAGTTGAGAACCCATCAGTTCCGTTGTGTAGGCTTTGGTATGAAAGTTTAGCCAGCTGGTCAATTGTTGGTGAATCCAAAGACGGTTTCTTACTCCTTTTCCTCATCCAGTAGATAGTTAGAGTAATTGACAATATAAGAAGAAAAGCAATCACACTAACTATCACTGCTATCAACCTAAACTTGTGGTGTTTTGCAAGTTTCTTACCTTTGCCAGGGGATGGTGGCAGATGCAGTTTTGAAATACCTCCACAAAGCTTACTGTTTCCAGTAACCACTACCTGCTTTCATTTCAAAAGACACCTTCAGTCGGTACCTCACCATCCAACATGTTAAATGATACATTGAGATATTGTAAGAAAGAAATGTTCTGCAGAACATTAGGAATTGATCCAGACAAGCGGTTTCATGAAAGGTCTAAACATAGAAGACTTTTGAGTGATGCCAAAGAGGGTGGTATGATTCCATGTAAGGAATTCCCTTGCAAATAGAGGTACTCCAACATTATGCATTCTCTGATGGTATCAGGAATGTCAACAGACAAATAATTCACTACAAGAATTCTCGCTATTACAGTGGGTTAAAAACCCACTGTAATCTAAAAAGCCCACTGTAAATCAAAATTATCGATGGCTTACCGATGGCTAGTGATCCCTCTGTAAAAACTTCGTTGGTAAATTTTTATCGGCGGCCCTGAAAAGCCCTCGGTAATACAGTGGGCTTGGCCCACTATAACTCGAGTGTAATACAGTGCGTTCTTTCGTCAATAATTTGACCGTCGATAATACCGAAGGAAAAGCCGTTGGTAATTTTTGTATAAAAGTACATTCGTGGAAGAATGTATAGACAGTTATAGTGGGCTAAGTCGTCTGTATTAATACAGAGGGTTTAGCCCACTGTAATTACCTATTTTTTAATATAAAAAAATTGAAATTATTAGTAGTTGGATATATTAGAGTCACTACCACCTATTTTTTTTAAATTATTTATGAAATTATTAGTAGCTGGATATATTAGAATCACTACCAAGATATGCTAAGCTCAAATGTTTGGTTAATTAGCAACTTTAAACATGTTCATAGATTCCAAGTGTAAAGTATATGAAATGTAGAAATTGGAACAAGTTTTTTCATTTCCATTTGCATCCAGAAAAGAATATATAATGTCTAAATTAAAGCAATTATATGCCTACAACAATATAACTTCTTAAATTGTAATGAATAATTGAAGTAAGCATCATTAGCAAACAAGAGTGTAAAAAACACCCACATATTGAAGCCACAATTTGAGATAAAACATATCATCCACATAGTTGTATGAGCTCCAAAAGGCACACACGCGCACACAACTCGTAAATCATTAGGATGAAACACCTCTAAACCCACTTGTTGCACCTTCAACATCAAGAAAATAAATTTGAAAATAAATTAAAGAGTTAGTTCTTAGTTATATAATGACTAAATAATCACATTAGTCCTAAACACATATCATGAACAATTCTTAACACCATATGCATTACAAAACAAATTGAATAGTCCAAACTCTGTCATTTCTAGTTGATTCAAGAGAAAGCCAAAATCCACATCTACGGCAAAAAAATAGAACATTGAAAACGTGAACACATTCACTACCTTAGAATCTCGAATTCACCAAATGCTTGTAACCTGTCAAAAATCTTAAGAGAAAATTAATTAAAGACACTAACAATATACATATCTTCAATAGTTAAATTTATTCGGGCTGCAAATTTAGAAACTTAAACATCTGAGAAACTATTACCAAACACTTTAAGTGCTTTAGTCTTTGGATTGGGTTCATGTGTGACAGGTTTTTGGGGATTACTTCCCAGCAATTCAGAAAACATTTTTCAATCAAAATTATTCAATTATGACCATTCGGTGGTGTAGGAGTTGTTTTTTCTTTAATAAAACTTTATAGTGAAGTCTAATGTTGATTAGAAAAAGACATTAGTGTTTGACTGTTTGCTAAAAACACTTCTAGCTTATTCAAGAACACAAGTACAAAATAAATTTGTATGGATCAAATACAAACCACAATACACTAAATAAATAACTTCTAGCTCACTAAAAACATGGTTTTACTGATTTTATACATCAAAGAACAGAACCAGTGAAATTATGCAGAAAAATCACTTAATTCATGCATCCAACTCATAGTTTAAACATAGTTTGGTTCCATTCAAATTTTGTAATGATATGGCACCTTTTGTAACTTAAAATCATCATCATAAGCAAGTTAATTTCATGATTTAACATGCCAATTAAAACCAGACCCAACAGCCACGTTTTTTTATATATTCAAGATTTTTCAAGTGCCAAAACATGCCAAGATGACCTCCTTTGCTCACCAAATTTTAGGGGGATCATATACTAAACATAAGTCACTTAATTTTCAACAGTTAGCACACTTTAAACATAGATTTCCACTATTATTTGCAGCAACAAAACAGAGAGAAATTATGCAGTAAAATTTCATAATTACATGCTTCAAATACATAATTTATGCTCAATTTGAACTCCATTAAGTCTAAGAATCATATGGTACATTCCATAGCATAAAATCATGTCCCATGGCATGTTAAATTCATATTTTTTCATCAAGAAAAGATGCAGGCAGCAGCACATATTTTCACTGTTCATATAGCACTTTCAAGGAGCAAATCACGTTCAAAAGACTTTCAATGCTCTTACCAAATTTTAGAGGAATCATACAAATCAAAATACACTTACTAAGCAATAATTAGCTCACTAAAAACATGATTTTCGTGCCTTCAACGCAGCAAAAACAGCACCAGTGAATTATGCAGCAGTTCTATTTCACAGCATTAAAATAACTCTATTCTTAAACCTCACTATCAATATGTACCAAAAATTTGAGCAATAAGTAATTTTGATCACCCAAACTAATCACCTAAAATACTACCATATTTACCTAGATGGCCGGATCACCAACCGAATCATTTAACAAAACTAAGCTAGTAGCATTAAAACACTTATATTTTTCTAAACAAAGAACATTACTCTCAACCTTTGCTCTATGCACCTACTCTCTATTATGCCTAGAACATAAACTAGACCCTTACCCCCCAAAACACCAAAATTCCAACACATACCATCTGACCACAACACCACACACTCACACGAACTAGATTGAGACCCTATAGGCACCATCAAACCCATGAGTCACCAAACCCCATTCAAGCACCACCCATTCATAACCAACACAACATCAAATAGCCCTCAAACAATACCATATTAGTTAGTCTTATAATCTTTCATTCAGAAATATTGAACCTAAAACAATTCCTAACAACTATCATTTCAAAGAAGTATACATTTAAGCAAATGGGAGTAATTGACTATTCTTCTTTCTAATAAAACAGCAGTATACTCATACAATTTAGTCCCTGCCTTTATCAAAACAGCAGTATACCTTTTCGAAAGATCCACCAGAATCTTTAGTAGCTGGAGTCGATGGACCTAAGGACCAAAATAAACCAGTTAAACAAGCAGCACCAAACAAAGAAAAAGCACTTAAAGACCCACAACCACACTCTCCAACTATTTAACTCTTAATCAATCAACATACAAAATTCAATAAAGCATTGAGGACAAAAAGTAATTAAAAGATGAATATAGTGAGAAGAAAATCTGATGAGCTTCCTTCAAGTCCCAAATAAAAATAAAATTCAGTAACCTTAACCTCTTCCCCCTCAAAGAACAACACAGGTTAAGTTCACTAGGATAGTACACTTGTCTTGTGCGACACCTTTGGCAGAGACATTCCAGTGTATGACAATAACAAATCCAAGTATTAAACCCAAAATATCTACACAACACAAACCCAATATATATATATATATATATATATATATTTCTCTAATAATTAAAATCATCTAATTTGTTCCCTTGGCAGAGTTTCTTGAGCAAATAGAACAACACTTCCAATCCAACACAGAACATGGAAAGAAAAAGTGAGGTGTGTGTGCAGCGAAAAAGGAATCAGAGAAAAAAAATTGACCTAGGGAAGCTGTGAGTGCAACATAGACGACGAAGAAACTGACCAATATTGAAGCTAAATGTTGGAGGTTCATGTGCAATTGGTATATTGAAGCTAAACGGTGGAGAGCGAGAGACAGAACAATAGCATAAGAAAATTAGAAAGAAATCAAACCAACTGGTATTTAGACAAACCTGAGTAGGCAGTGGCAGTGTACAGGATCGCCAACAGTGGCCGCGCGCTTCGTTGGCGGCAGCAATCTAGGGCGGAGCAGCTTCTCATCGAGCTGGGGTTTCTATCGCAGCACCTACTTTGCGATGCTGGTGCATAACTGACGCCGGTGGTTTGACGGTTCTTCATTATGTGTGTGCGGCGGTTCAGAGTTTATGAGTGTGCGGCGGTGACAGAGGTTGTGTGTGTGCAGCGTTCTGAAGTTGTGCGTGTGCAGCGGTGACTGAGTGAGGGGTGATGCTTTTTAGGTTTTAGGATTCTTAATTCTTAATTACAGTGGGCAAAGCCCACTGTAATCTTTATAATCAATTACAGTGGGTTTCACTCATTGTAACCTTTATTTTAATTATAGTGGGCTAAGCCTACTAAAATTAAAAAATAGATGGTTTGTTAATTTTAATAAATTAAAAAAAAAATACAGTGGGTTTAACCCACTGTAACCTTTATTTTCATTACAGTGGGCTAAGCTCACTGTACTACCATATTATTGACGAAAAAGCCGTCGGTAATAACTTTGACAAACAAAAAAAATAATTGATAATTCGTAATTGATAAATATAGGTGGCAAAGCCCACTGTAATTTATTGAAGGTTAGACCCACTGTACTCCGTTGTTATTACCGATAGAAAAGCCGTCTGTAATTTACAGACAGACAAACCCATTGTAATTTGTCTGTATTATTGACAAACTTGTAGCCCACTGTAACAAGCCCACTGTAATAGCGAAATTCTTGTAGTGATTTTGAGACAAATCTAGCCAATCAAGATTTTTTAGATTGCCTACTTGTTCCAGTATACTACCGCTCAATGAGTTTTGTGAAAAATTCAACAAGTTTGTTAGAGAGAAAAGATTAAAAATCTCTACGGGTATGGTTCCTCTAAGGTTGTTTTGTGAAACATCTAGATATTGTAACTTTTGGCAATTTCCTATGCTTTTATTTCCTTCTAACATGTTTTCTCCCATATTCAAATGAAACAATTGACTAAGGTTTCCTATGAAGGCACCAATATCTCCTGACAGCTTGTTTCCACCTAAGTTTAAGAGTTGCATCTTGTGAAACTTCCCAAAAGTTGTTGGTATAATCCCATCAATGCGGTTATATTCCATCACCAAGAGAGTCAAGCCAGTTAGATTTCCTATTGTTGTAGGGATTTGTCCTGATATCTGATTACCTCCAAGATATAGACGACTGAGTTGGGTGGATAAATTGCCCAAGGAATTTGGAAAATGACCTCCAAAATTATTGTAGGCTATAGATATCACTTGCAACTTACTACAATTTGTCAATGATTTTAAAAACTCCAAATCATTAGTTGAATTGTCACCTAGATTATTGATCTCCAATGATAGATAATAAAGATATTGTAGCTTCCCCAGACTTGGAACCTGTCCCATGAAATGGTTATCACCGAAATCAAGTGCTGAAAGGATAGATGCATTGTGATGGAAGGTGGGATTGGACTGAGATTTGATTGCCACTGAGACCAAGTGTTTGGAGATTGGGTAGGGTGTGGAACATGTAGGGTGGAAGAGAGCCATTAAATTGATTTCCTGTAGCTGAGATTACTGTAAGAGATGACATATTATAAAGACAAGAAGGCAATGTTCCAGTCAGTTTGTTGATACCAGATGATAGAAATGTCAAGCTTTTGAGACTGCATATTTCTTGTGGAATATCTCCCTCTAAGTTGTTACTATCGACATCGAGATGAGTTAGGGATGAAAGATTCCCTATGACTGGTGGGATCTCTCCAGTTAACTTGTTGTTCCAAACGCTCAAATGTCTAAGCTTCCGAAGTGAGCCAATCTGGATTGGTATTTTGCCAATCAAATTGTTCCCATTTAAGTTTAGGCGTTTGAGATGAACGCAATCTGTCAAGTTTGTAGGAATTTCTCCCACCAATGAGTTGTTTCCAATAGAGAGTTGCTGCAGTTGTGACAACAATCCCAATTCTTGTGGGATTTTCCCGTAGAAGCTGTTGTCACCGAGGTCTAACATTCTCATATATAGATTGCCTACGTGAGGGGATATGGATCCCTTCAACTTGTATCCTTCCAAATTCAACTCTGTAACTCTTTGAAGCATGGGATTGCATGTGATTCCATGCCAGTTACAGAAGTGAGTAGAAGCATTCCAAGTGAGCAAGATTCCATATGGGTCAGTGGATATGGATTCCCTGAATTTGAGCAGTGCCAAATGATGAGTCTCATTTCCTAAGGCAAAGGCAGTCGTGTTTTGGCTAAAGCACAGTGAGTTGAATGTAAAGAGAGAAAACAGGTGTACATATATAGACCAAAATGCAAGTAACATGAGAGAAAAATACTTCATTTTGATGAGGAATTGGAGGCTGATAGATGGTGATGTTTCTATTGTTAGATAGATATCTTTATATATAAAAGTTGATTCTTAGATAGCCAATTGCAAGTGCCAAATTTTCAAGATAATTTATGTGGCAGGAAAGAATTCTAAGAAATAATACCTTATCTGTGAGAAATATCCAATCAATAGCCCATTTCTTTTTGATCAGCCAAACAAATATATTTATTTATTAATAAAGTAAAAGGTACCAGAGGTACCATCCAACAGAACCATACAGCCAAAAGATAGAAAATCTAAAACCAGAATAACTACACCTAAACCCCTGACCACATTAAAGGCTACATTGAACCGAAACCATAAACCTGTCACATGGCAAAATGTTGGTAAGATTCAAAAGCTAATAAATGAGGCATGGTGCAAATCAAAGACAGCTCAGTTTGCCAAAGAAACTGTCCCAACCATCCCCCCCATGCATGAATCCTACGTGATACAAAAACAGACACAGACAAAACCTTAAAGGAGACAATCACAAACAGAGTAGCGGTTGGGCCATCCAATCATACAAAGAAGCTGAGGATCCATGCCGTGATCTTAATAAAATCCAGCAACTGTTCCTCATCTGATACTTTTTGATTAAAGATAATATCATTCCTCAAGTGCCGGCCAGATAGACCATACCATATAGTAGCAATCCACAAGCCCCACCATCTTATCCTCTTTGTCTTACCCAATATGAAAGCACAATGCTGCCAAAAATGGTGGCTGAAATTATTTGGTAATGCAGTCTGCACATTTGCCCATTGATAAATGCACAACCAAATATTGTAAGAAAAACAACATGCGCAACCGATCAATAGCCAATTGCAAGTGACAAATTTTCAAAATAATTTATGTGGCAGGAAATAATTCTAAGAAATAATACCTTATCTGTGAGAAATATCCAATGATTCTAAAGAAAAAGCCTTCATATATCCTAAGCAAGAGGTCAAGTGAACTCAAAAAAAAAAAAAAAGGTCAAGTCAATAGCAAATAGCCAATCTATCTATCTATTTATAATATGTAATTTCTGAGCTACACAGCCTTATGTTGACACCTCACTTTACAAATCTTTGCCACATCACCTTAATCGCTTATGTGTCATTTCTTCTACAATTCTTTTTATTTAACTCCTCCTAATTTTTTCTTTTCTGCAAAATTCTTTTTCACTCATTAGAAAACTGTTACAGCTTACAATCACAAATACTGTTGGTGGTTACACCCTCAATCAATGCTTAGTCAGTTACATAGTCCAAAATAATTGTTCACGCACAATTAATCATGAGTGACCATCTACTAGCAGCAATGTTTCTTGCGTACAATGGGATATAACTACTCTATTGCCACCTCCAGAACTACTCCTCCAGAACTGGTGGACTTTTCACCCATTCTTACTCCATTGCCACCTCAAGCTAACTTTTTTTCTTTTGGAGTTTTTCAGATTGAACTTTTTTCCTACTTTTCTGCATATCTTTGTATTCTCCTGTCTATTTGTTTGTTTATTTCCTTTTACCACTTTTATTTGCATAGGAGGAAGAGAAATTGTGCATGTATGCTCTCTGATGGGAATCACGCTTTGATTACAACAAAGAACTATTTTGATACCAAAAAGAAAAGCATAGGGAGGGTTGTCATGTGTGTTAGAATCAAGGGACAGTGCAGCAAATCTGTTCTGCATTTTCAAGGCTTACTTTTATGTGTAGCTGCAGTAATTCTTTTATGCTTTGTTATTATCTTCATGGTTTGTATTATTAATGTTTACCTTTTGGAAATGGTAGGTGTTGGGGGGTAAATTTATGGGGTGCTGCTGATGTAAACTAATTATGTAAAGAAATTCCCACCAAACTAATGTACGCCTTGTATTTAGTTTTGGTTTCTACCAATAAAATCAATATTTGCTTATCAAAAGGTAATTATCTTCGTTCTTCACATGGGTTTCTTAAGATTTGTGAAGTTGTCTTCTAATAATTTGGGTTTTGTGGAATTTTAGATAGTTCAAGGACCATTGAAGAATGGTGTTAAAGGAAGAAAAATTGTTCTGCTTGACAAGGAGAACACAAACTAAACAAGATCTAGGAGACAATGAGGTCATCAAATTTGGGACACACAGAAACAAGATCTACGAGCTGTTAATTACTTTTGCAGTTTTTCTTGTTTTCCTATTATGTTGAAAGGTTGGTTTTGCCTTATTGATATTAAGCTCCCCTACATTTGCTTATTACAAATTATAACAACATTGTCATGTACTGTTAAAATTCGATAATATCAGTTACTCAATAGAAATACAGACACAATTATCACATTTATGATACAATTGTCTGACTTTTTTTTTTAATAAAAATTTATTACGAACTGTAATTTCATATCATTCTCTTTATTGTATGATATATAGACATATATTTAAATCAATTATTATCTTTAAAATAAATTTTAAATTTATACTTTGAAAAACTCACGGGTAATCTTTTTTGGTGAAAAAACTCATGGATAATCTAACAATATACTTCAATTAAATAACTTTGAATGGATTCCAGCAATGTTTTAAGAACCGGACCGGCCATCGAACCGGCCGAGGTACTGGGTTAATGCGTCATTGGTGGGATCGGTTGGTCACTGGTCGGACCGGTTTGACTCGATATATATTAAAAAATTAAAAAAATATAATATAGCTAACATAATTTAATCATTTAATACTTCAAATTTTAAATTATTGTCATTATAAAGTACCTAATATTCCAAATAAGAAATAACAACCAATAGTCATGACAATACGAATCCATAAATAAGTTTCATACACAAACAAAATTAAAAAAAAAATTAAAACACATCGTTTCAGCACTTTTTTTTCAAAAACAAAATTACATCACAGCCCGGTTCAACCAAAGATCCGCCGGGTCACCGGTTTTTTAAAAACCGGCCGGTTCAACTCGGGTCGTACCAGATCAGATGCATTTTCGGTCCTTTCATCAAACCGAACCGGTTAAGCCACCGGGTTCCGGTTGAACCGGTCGGACCGGTTGGTCCGGTCCGGTTCTTAAAACACTGGATTCCATTACAAATCTGCCAAATTGAGAAGTAAACTAAAACTCACTGTTACTAAAGGGCCATTATAACGGAATTTGTGACAAACTTAGAGTGTTGTTACTAGACTATTTTGTAATTAGTTTTATTATGAGAAGCTACTTGATATCTTCTCTAGCACTCATCTTTTTCTATTTATAATATATAAATTCTGAGCTACATAATTTTTTGCCACATCACATGATTTCCTGACGTGTCATTCTTTCCCTGTAATTCATCACCTCTCCTCTCACCGGCCTTACCATCTCTCACCCACTCAAGAACTCATTTGAGATTAAATCTTTTGTAACCCCCATCTCCACAATTAGTGCCATTACATCCTATGGTAATAGAAACAGCCACTGAAAAACTAAATGAATTGTCATTAAAATTTTCGTACCTCTCATCTCGACAATTAGTGTTGTTGCCAGCACACCCTATAAATTGAACTCGATATTGCGTAGAGAAAAATCAGATCACAGTCTCCAAACTCTTTTTTTTCTGCATGAAGTTCACTGGCTTCATGTCAAAGTCCCCATTCAATTGCTAGACACCTTCATTCCTTTCAAGTGGCAATGCTTCCTTCATCTATATGACATATTAACAAATTTATAGATTGCGCGATCAGAGCCAATAAATCTCAGCTTTTTTTTTTTTTAGCAGAAAACAGAAAATATATTAAAGAAAAAAGAAAAACAGAACAACAAAACATGGGGGGACCAAGCCAATACCCATGAAAATAAAAGCAAGATAATCTGTAGCTAGCTAGGAAGACCTAAGCTAATGCTATAGAAATCCTCCAAACAAAAAGGAGGAGCATAGTAACATCAAGAAGAGCTATGATGTTGTATACCACTATAAGCTAAAAAAAAAAGCTGCTTGTGTTCAAACTCTAACGAAAATAACAATCCCCACTAGATAAAAAAGAGGACTAAAAACTCACATCCCTAACTATCCAAAGGAGAGTCATTACCAAGCAAAACAAGTGGAACTAGCCTGCAAAAAAGCACTCTTATGGTATGCTCAACTTCGGTTGTGTATTCTTCCAGAGAAAAAGAATTCTGATACTTATGGTATGCTCAACAAGCTTCTATTGATTCTGTTCGTATTTGTTACTTTTAATTTCTACAAGCAAATGGCAATGCTTCCTTGATCTATATGACCTATCAGCAAATTTATATAGATTGCACAGCCAGAGCCATAAACCTCAGCTTCTGTTGTGTATTCTTCCAGAGAAAAAGAATCTGATACTTATGGTAGGATCACCAAGCTTTTATTGATTCTGTTCTTATCTGTTACTTTTCTACACTGTTTATATGTTTATATGTATACGATTGGGTAAAGAGAAAAAATCACTTGAACTTTGCTTATGTGATTTTTCTAACGAAGGTGTTTATTATTGCAAATTTGAAGTTTTTTTTCATGTATTTATTTACAATATTAAGGTAATTTTTTTTTTTCAGTAATTTTATTTATATACCCACGCATTGTGCGGGTCAGCATGTAGTTTGGTTATTAAATGTTTATCTTTTGCAGCTGATCCTATGAAACATCAAATTAAATTATTATATTGATAAAAAAACAAGATTAATACTATTCATAATAGTTGAACTAAATACAATAAATAAATTGAATAGACTTGACTTGAGGAGGCTTGCCATCGAAATTCTTTTACATGACATCCTAACTATTTGTGTTAAATCAAATTCATAATTATATTAATTAATATAACATTACTTAATTCCAACATTACCTAATTATATTAATTCCAACATGCATATAATTAAAACCTCCTCCTTCCCGTTCAGACTCCTCGAACCATTGTATTAAAGGAGCCTGGTTTCTTTCTTTTTAAATATTTATACAATTTTAATGCTTTGATCAATGTAGGCACACGCCTGGGAGGAAATTTTCCTAACAGCAAATCGGCAGATATAGATAATATCTACAGTGGCATATTGCCTAAATGAGATTTCTTTACGAGACTTGGTCAATTTGACTATTTATAATCATGGAAAGTAAATTTAGAAATCTCTATAACTCGATCAATTTCCATGGCATTTACTTAGACCGTTCCATGGAAATTCTCAATTTCCATCATTATATATGTTGTGAACTGCGACTAAAGCAGTGGAAGTCATACATATATAATCATGAAAATTGGAATTCTATCGTAAATTATTAACACCTATTTTTGTCTATTATTGGTAATAACAGTAATGAAATATTAATGCTGTGAAAAGAATCTGGATAATGGCCTATATGATGGATGATAGTGATATATTGGTCTACGTGTTATTACTTGGAAAATAATTTCTTATTTGTGCATAAATAATTTCTAAATTCCTATTTTTTTATGGCCAGGACTGTTGTTTCTATTGAAGCAGTACGTTGTTTCTTTCCACTTAGTGCATGAAATGATGTCCGAAAGAAAAAGAAAAAAAGACTTACTGTGTGAAAGAAGACTTTAGTCCTAAATTTCACAAACACAAACTCCACCAACTAATTAAATCCACCGCAAGATATTTTTCAATAAGTTGCCATGTAGGCTTTTTAAGAACGGGAATTAAAGGAAAGGCAAACCATGAAAATTGGCACTTGCCACTTGCCAAGAAGCCACCACCTGATAATTAATGCCAAACAATTTAAATTAAAAAAATAATTTGTCAGTTTATGTTCCTGAAACAAAAATAATAAAGTGAAAAAAAAAGTAAAAGAAAGTTGCAGACCAGCTGTGTTTTTTTATCTTCGGTGCTTGACTGCTTGTAAGGGTGTTTATTCACCTTGTTTTGCTTCAATTTTTTGGCTTCTTCTTCTTCTGATAATGGAAGTTTGTGAACAATGAGATTAAGGCTTGGAGTGCTAAGGGAAATGAGGACTTTCACAGGAGTGCTTTGCTTGTATCGGAAGCTTGTGTAGCAATGATATAAAATAGTAGAAGAAATTCAAAAAAATAAAAAATTGTACTTGTTATCAGAAGTGATGTTATACTTTTGTCTTATTTATGGGATAACGTTAAAAAAAGAGAAAATTTTGACTTCTATAAATTCTTTTATTTTATTTCATTTTTATTTAAATAACTCAAATTAACTGATGGAGATTGGGGAGGGACAAAATAAGTGTGTGTGTGTGTGTATATAAAATATTTTTTGGGGTAGCCGATTAACTAATTTGGGGATGCAAAATAAGAGTATACATATAAATTTATAGTGTTATTTTTTTTAGGGTAACCATGGCCACCATTCACTAAAGAGGAACTGCCCCTGTTTTTAATGCTTTGATCAATAATGCACACGCCCAGGAGGAAATTTTTCCTAGCAGCAAGCAAATGGGTAGATATATAATGTCAACAATGGCATATTGCCTAAAATAGATTGCTTTAGGAAACTTGGTCAATTTGACTAGGTATAATAATGGAAAGAAATATTTAGAAACCAATACAACTCGATCAATTTTCATGGAATTTAGCTTAGTGGTTACTAAATTCTCAATTTCCATCGTTATAATGTAGTGAAGGGAGACTAGTGCAGTGGAAGAAGTCAAACATAATCATGAAAATTGGAAATCTATAATAAATTATTAACACTTATTTTAGTCTATTATTGGTCTCTTAACAGTAATGAAATATTATTGCTATAAAAGTCTCTGCATAATGGTCTATATGATGGTGATATATTTATTGGTCTACGTATTATTATTTTGAAAAGTATTTCAGTTTTTTAAAAGAATTAATTTCTTTTTTGTGCCTAAATATGTGCTTCAATTAAGTTGATTTTTTTTATGGCCCTGGTTGTTGTTTCTATGGGGAGTGGAAGGTGAGAATTTCATGTCATGTTATGTGAATCATTGAAGCAGTTGGTTATTGAATCGATCCTGAACTCAGGGTTTCAGTCTCAGATAGTTTGGAATCAGAGAAGTGAGAAACTAATAGGAAAGGAAACTAAAAGAATATTGGAAAGGATAGAGCAAGTATCATCCGCTTACAACAAAATGAAAGAAAATATTGTTTTATTTAATTTTGAGGTGTATATGTGTATACATAAAAGATAATAAAAAGTAAGAGATAAAGATAATTGGGTATATTATAATTATATGGTGTGGATGTTTTGATATTCAAGCATTGAAACTGTTTGTTATTCTCATTCTTCATAAGAAGTGACATAAGACAAGTCGGGCCATTGAAATATGCGGAGAAAAATACTCTCAATTACAAAAAGAGGAGCGCTTAAAAAAATCTCAGCTAGCTATTTCTGCACTTACTACTAAAGACATGTTTATGGAATCCCCCGATCTCAAAAGGCAAGTTTGAGAGTATTATGATGATTTTGCAGCAAAATTTGGGAAATCACAAGTCATACAGGAAATAAAAATATGGAAGTATAATAAGTCTTTTATTTGGGTGGAGTAGTACATCCGTTAAGTAGAGAATTGTACATGAGTCATACATGTTACATAAGGATGGATTGATTTACTTAGACAATTAGTAGTCAATCTGGCACCTTGTTTAATTTTATTGACATTAGGCAACATATCATATTGCATTCACCTCTTTCCAAAATGACTGTGGCGTTTGATTCAGCTTTAATTCTTCTCAACGGTCAAACCTGAATTTTGAAAATCATAGCAGGAGGAAAGAAAAATCAAACTACAAAACAAAATAAAGTGATTAAGGATGTGTTTATCAATTAAAAGACTGTTATGCAGTCACCAAAAAAATTGTGAAATGAATTTTTTTGACTTTGACCTAAACATTCCTTATGTTCTATTCTAATGAAAATCTGAATAAACATAAAGCATGTAAAATAATCAATTATACTATATTATTAATTTTGATGAGTAAAACTTCATGAACTTGTCAAATAATTCGTATAAAAACAGAGGACAAAAGAATAACTTAATATGGAATTTTTGAAACATAAAACTATTTTTTAGAACAATAACCGTTTTGTGTCCTGTAGCTATGTGTGGAGAATTAAGAAGATCCTCATTCACTCACCAACAAGAAAGGCCTTTCTGATTCGATTAAGCTCCCTAGTGACATCAACCACATCCATTCTTTCTTTTGGTGGTTCCATAGAACAAGCAAGTCCAATCCTAAAAAGTGAAACTAAGCACTTCTCAACATTTGGGTTAAGATTCCAATCATTCCCTACCAATGTTGTTGCTTCATCTGTTGCAATGAGTCGTGGGTCCAAAATTTGCAAAAGATTATCAAGAAATGAAATTGCAACAAAGTTATGAAGATTTTGACCATCTTCAAACACTTCATCTGTGGGTCTTCTTCCGGTAAGCATTTCCAACATAAGAATCCCAAAGCTGTACAAGTCACCATAAGTCGACACCTCTGAACACACTCCATACTCTAAAATATATACCAAAAACTGTCAATACACAATACTAATAAATAACAACTTGATACAAAAAAAATGAGAATTCGAAGAAACAATAATGATTCAAAACTTAAGAACATACCTGGAGGAGCATAACCAACAGTTCCCTTTATTCCAATTGTACTTGTTTCCTTAGAATTGGTACCATTGATGATTGAGAGAAGTCTTGCTATGCCAAAATCACTCACATGAGCAACCATGTCATCATCAAGAAGGACATTGCTTGGCTTTAAATCGCAATGAAGGATCGATTGCTCACATTCATGATGAAGATAATGCAATGCAGAAGAAACATCAATCATGATATTTAATCTTTGATTGAGGCTCAGTGTTCTCTGATGCTCTGCACTTGGTGTGATAGGATGCAACCATTGCTCTAAGCTTCCATTTCTCATGTACTCAAAAATTAGAGCTTTGAATTCTTGACCTTTGTAATCTGTGCTGGAACAACATGTCAAAATCTGAACCAGATTTCGATGTCTAATATTTTTAAGTGCATTGCATTCAGCAATGAAACTCTTGTGAGCTCCCTTTCTTTGAAGGTTTAGAACCTTTATGGCAACAACTTTGTCTTCTGACTCAAGAATTCCTTTGTAGACAGAGCTGAAATTTCCATACCCTATCAAGTTTGTTGTTGAGAACCCATCAGTTCCGTTGTGTAGGCTTTGGTATGAAACTTTAGCCAGCTGGTCAATTGTTGGTGAATCCAAAGATGGTTTCTTACTCCTTTTCCTCATCCAGTAGATAGTTAGAATAATTGACAATATGAGAAGAAAAGCAACCACACTAACTATCACTGCTATCAACCTAAACTTGTGGTGTTTTACAAGTTTCTTACCTTTGATAGGGCATGGTGGCAGATGCAGTTCTGAAATACCTCCACAAAGCTTACTGTTTCCAGTAACCACTAACTCACTTGCATTTTTAAAGACACCTTCAGTTGGTACCTCACCATCCAACGTGTTAAAAGATACATTGAAATATTGTAACAAAGAAATGTTCTGTAGAACATCAGGAATTGATCCAGACAAGTGGTTTCGTGACAGGTCTAAACGTTGAAGACCTTTGAGTGATGCCAAAGAGGATGGTATAATTCCTTGTAAAGAATTCCCTTGCAAATAGAGGTTCTCTATCATTATGCATTCTCCGATGGTTCCAGGAATTTCACCAGACAGATGATTCTCAGACATATCCAGCCAATCAAGATGTTTTAGGTGGCCCACTTCTTCCGGTATACTACCACTCAATGAGTTTTCTGACAAATTCAACAAGTTTGTTAGAGAGAAAATATTAAAAATCTCTATGGGTATGGTTCCTTTAAGGTTGTTTTGTGAAACATCCAGATATTGTAACTTTTGGCAGTTTCCTATGCTTGGAGGAATTTTTCCTTCTAACATATTTGCTGCCATTTCCAAATGAAACAATTGACTAAGGTTGCCAATGAAGGATCCTATCTCTCCTGACAGCTTGTTTGCTGTTAAGTTTAAAAGTTTCATATTTTGAAACTTCCCAAAAGTTGTTGGGATAATCCCATCAATGTGATTATCTTCCATCCCCAAGAGAGTTAAGCCAATTAGATTTCCTATTGCCGCGGGGATTTCTCCTGATATCTGATTACCTCCGAGATCTAGTTGACTGAGTTGGATGGATAAATTGCCTAAGGAATTTGGCAAATGACCTCCAAAATTATTGTAGGCTAGAGATAACGCTTGCAACTTGCTACAATTTGTCAACGATTTTAAAAACTCCAAATCATTAGTTGAATTGTCACCTAGATTATTTTCCCCCAAAGATAGGAAATAAAGATATTGTAGCTTCCCCAGACTTGGAACTTGTCCCACGAAATGGTTATAACTGAAATCAAGAAATGAAAGGATAGATGCATTTGTGATGGAAGGTGGAATTGGACCTGAGATTTGATTGCCACCAATTCGAAGTCCTTGGAGATTGGGTAGGGTGTGGAACATGTTGGGTGGAAGAGAACCATTAAATCGATTCACTGTGCCTGAGATATCAGTAAGAGATGACATATTATAAAGACAAGAAGGCAATTTTCCAGTCAGTTTGTTCATAGCGAAATGTATAAATGTCAAGCTTTTGAGACTACATATTTCTTGTGGAATATCTCCCTCTAAGTTGTTCTCAGTCAGCGAGAGATGAGTTAGGGATGAAAGATTCCCCAAGAATGGTGGGATCCCTCCGGTTAACTTGTTGTTAAAAACGCTCAAATATATAAGCTTCCGAAGTGAGCCAATCTCGATTGGTATTTTGCCAATCAGATTGTTTCCATATAAGAATAAGTGTGTGAGATGAGTGCAACCTGTCCAGTTTGTAGGGATTTCCCCTACCAATGAGTTATTTACGACAACAAATAGCTGCAGTTGAGACAACCGTCCAAATTCTTGTGGGATTTCACCATAGAAGTTGTTGTCTGCGAGGCTGAACTTTGTCATATAAGAGAGATTGCCTACATGAGGAGATATGGATCCCTTCAACTTGTATCCTTCCAATTTCAACATTGTAACTCTTTGAAGCTTGGAATTGCATGTGACTCCGTGCCAGTTACAAAAGTGAGTAGAAGCATTCCAAGAGAGGAAAATTCCATCTGGGTCAAGGGATATGGATTCCCTGAATTTGAGCAGTGCCAAATGATCAGTCTCATTTCCTAAGGCAAAGGCAATTGTGTTTGGCCTAAACCACAGTGAGTTCAGTGCAAAGAGAGAAAACAAGTGGACATATATAGACGAAAATGCACGTAACATGAGAGAAAAATACTTCATTTTGATGAGGAATTAGAGGCAGCTGCTAGATGGTGGTATTTCTATTCTTAGATAGCTTTATATAAAAAGTTGTACTTAGATGACATTAGAGAAGAAGAACATGTTCCTTCCCCTACTTTGATTCGATTGCCATCGTTAAGGTCAAGTCAACTCAACAAAAAAAAAAGTCAAGTCAATAGTCAATAGCCAATAGCCAATTGCAGATAATTTATATGGAAGGAAAGAAACATTCGATCCAGTGATTCCAGAGAAAATTCTCCCTATAGCAATATAGCCTAACGAAAGCCTTTTCCTATTCACATTAATAATTATCCAAAAATCAAACATTTTTTTTTGTTAAACATAAAGCTATCTTTTGGGACAAAATTATGATTTCTCAATTTGACAATAAAGCTCGATATAAAGTTAACTCTCGATTTACTTTAAAAAAAAAAAAAAATCCTCAATTTGGAATTTATTTTTCAAAATTTAAAGTCTAATTACCAATTTGACGTTTCCCAATGAATCAATTAGTTAAAAAACAATATACTTTAATACTCAAACAGAAACTAATGTGTTATATATAATTAGAAGATGAAATCCACTACTACAAAATGAAGATGAAATCAAACACTAAAATAATCTTCAAGTTATTAACCATACCTTAATTTTTTTCTAACACATTCTTATTTTGAACTTTGAAGAAGTAAAGAGAGAAATAAAAAGGGAAGAAAAATTTAAAAAGCGTTAAGAAATATAATATTTAATAAAGTGAGAAATTAGATAAAATTAATTAAAAAATCATTTACATAATCATGTTGAGTTTATAGTATAAATAGATAATAAATTAAAATTAATTGTATCTTAATACTATATTATCATGTAAAAATAAAAGATTAAAGATATATCTAGTTATCTATATAATGAAACAAGCTAGTGCAGTTTGAAGAAGTCAAAAATAATCTTGAAAATTGTAAATGTTTAGTAATTAATTACTAACCCCCCTTTAACAGCTGTCTTCATCACCAAAAAAGTAATATTTAGTCTACTATATTAGAACTTCAAAAAGAATTTTATATAATAAGTTGCTTAAATGTTACATGTAAAAGTCATTAATTACAAGTCAAGTGTAAAAATAAAAAAAATGTCACTGCAACACAAGCATCCCAAAAAGAACGTCATTGCTAGTTAAGCTTTCCATACAAAAGAATGTCATTGCTGGTCAAGCATCCTAATTTATATAAAACAAATATCACCAAGTCAAGCATCCCAAAACAAAACATCGTTGGCAATTGGCAATTGGCAATTGTTTGTTCCGTGATGGAGGGTGAGATATCCTTGTTTCTAAGTGTGGACCATTGCACACAAGTTGATATTGCTGCACCCATGGGTTGTTATTGGTGCTATTTCGCAGAAGTTAAATATACATTGGGCATATTTTTCCGTTAATGACTAAAACTAGGATTTGGCTAAGGTGAAGTATTTCTAATAGTCCACTTTCTCCAATTCATACTATGTAGGACCCATCCCCAGATGTGAATAGTCCACATAAATGATATCCACCAGTGTACCAATATCAACTTGTGGGCAATGCTTCACACTTAGAACAAAGAATTTTGACCCTCCATTCATGGAGATATTCTTAGGTAGGCACAAATTCAACACCTCATTCTTACACACAATAAAAAAAAAATAGACAAGTGGTGAAATATAAAGAAAAATATTAGATTTAATATTAGAAAAAATATTTACAGAATAAAATAATTTAAATTTCTTATTATCTTTTGTTTACGTAAATGAAATAAAATATTTAACCAACTAATTAAACGAAAAATTTTATAAATATATTTATATTTATTAAAATATTTTTTAATAGCAAATGGCATGACTTTTTTGGGATGCTTGACTTGCGCGATGGCGTTTCCTTTGGGATGCTTGACTTGCAAATAACTTTCACCAGCAACACTTAAACAACTTAATTATTATACAAAATTCTTTTTAAAAGTAATAATATAGTAGACTAATTTAAATATTACTTTTTGGTGATAAAGATAGAAATATTGCCTTCTGTGGATCATTCTCCCAGACTTTTCATGGTATATATTAACATTTTATTTTATATAACTGTTAAAGAGAGGTTAGTAATTACTAAAAATTATCAATTTCTAAGATTGTATTTGACTTCTTTAAACTGCACTCATGCTTCATTATATAAATAACTATATATCTTTAATCTTTTATTCATAAATAATAAATATAATATTAAGATATAATTACTTTTTAATTTGTTATCTATTAGTATTTTAACCTGTATAATGCACATAATAAATATTTATTTTATACTAGATAATGGATCCGAGTGATCCATAAAAAGCAATATTTTAAAATTTAAATGACACTTATTGGTAAAAGAACGAAATGGTATTTTAAAATTTAAATGAAGATACACATTTTAGTTTTTTTTTTGTTGTCCCGGGTCAGAGACCACGAGTGTCCCTTAACCCACTGAGAGAGACTACCATTGGGTCAAAGACCAATCCCGCTCGCGATGCGTGGTTGCTACTGGCCCAAGGAAATTTTGCACACGGAGGGAATCGAACACGGGTTGTCCCGCTAAATAGAATGTTTGCCCACATGTGAACGCAGCGGGATCTTACATCACTGCGTCAACCTTTGGGTTACACATTTTAGTTTATATATACTTTATTGTCATTTTGAATTATTAATATATTGTTTTAAAATTTTAATAAATTATGTTTGTGATTAATGGGACCTCTGTAGATCTGCTTAAAGCATATTCTTGAGGAAAATATTTCAAACATCGAGGTGGAATTGATTTAGGAACCTCGTTTTAAGACATCTTCATCATGTAATTGTGTATCAATTTCTTTTCTTTTTTTTAACGCCTTTTCTGTAATTGTGTATCAATTTCTTGAGATGCATTAGTACTGAAATTTCCGTTAAAATTGCTTTTAACTAATTCAAATTGAAATCAGAAGTTCCAATTCTTTAGATTTGCTACACTCTGTCAAAAAAAGATTTTCTACACCGTATCATTTGTACACTTACATGTGAAAAGAAGAAAAAAGGGCAACAATGATACAAAGTAGATTGAAGCTCGACCAATGAAAATTCAGGACCCACACTAACCCCCGAATTGGTCCATTGAGAACATTGACTTGTATTATTACTAGGAAAATCTTTTGTAGACTTAAAAGCAATGCTGTGGAGACTAGAGACTAATAAAACCCACAGACTATTGTTTGTGTCATAGAAATTTTTTCATAAATATATTTTTGCACAATGGCTATTTTTACATTAGTTATTAGCATGCCAGTAATTGTTAATGCGTATTGTATGTAAGAATTGGGATTAATGGTAGACCAATTACTGCTATGGGGCAACTATTTTTTTTTATTATTATGACATTAGTGCGGAGTATCCACCAATTTTGTTGATAACCAATCTTTGCTGGAAAATCTGATTAGCCACCTTTAGTGGAGTCTTCCCTCCTAACCATGTTTTTTTCCATCCACAAGACTCAAACATAAGATCTTGCTTAAGGGGAACAAGTCTAGTATCACTCAGACTAATGACTTCTTGGTTGGGGCAATTAATCAAGTATGAGTAGAATATTTATATGCATGAGTAGTTAAAATAATTATAAAAATAACTTCAACAAAATTTTATTATATCATATTAATATACTTTAAATTTCTTATTAATATTAGTTATATTTATAAATTAAGTGCGTTGATACAAAAATTGTTCACTATTATGTGGTGATCAATATAAGAATGATATCCGAATTTTGGTATATATGCACAGCAAAACCGTTTACCCACTAAGATAATTGCAATATTCTAGATCTTGAGCTATCAGAAAAGTAGAAATGTTACATATTAATCAAATAATATATCGATCTATTTGTTGAAAACAAAGCATGTCACACTAGAGCTAAATAAAATTTATGTTGCTTAAATCATTCAACCATAATTTATCATAAAAGTTAGACAGTTGAATCAATTAATAAAAAAAATGAGAATTTTTCTTTGTTTTTAATGAATAAAATTTGGGCTTCTTTCACTTCTCAGTCTTTGTCTCTCCGGTTTTTCGTTAGTTTTGCATACTAGTTATGGTATGTTTGGTTTTATAAGCCAAAATATGGCTAAATTACTCACGTGGTCGCTTAACTTTATTTTATTAGGTTACAATTTAGTCGCTTATTTATTAAAAGTTGTAAAATGGTCTCTTAAGCGATTTCTTTTATAGGATGTTTATTGTTTTCGAAACTGATCATTTTTTATTTTGGGACATTATTTTGAACTTTTTTTTTTATTGAATCAAAACCCGAACTTATCCAATTAGATTCACCTACATGAAAATTATGAAGCCCAACTAATGTTTGAACCAAAAAGGGACTTAAACATGGTGAAAATCGTGTGAAAAAAGAGTCTCACGAGCAATTTTCTAGTTGATTTTGAGAGATTTTTCAGTTTTTGGAAGCTCATGGAACACATTTTTTATGCAATTTTCACCTTGTTTATGTCCCTTTTTGGTCCAAACATTAGTTGAGTTTCATAGTCTTGATGTAAGTGAATCGAACAGGACAAATTTCACATATTGAATCAATAAAAAGGTTGAAAATAGTGTTCCATAATCGAAAATGACCGTTGTTACTTAAGGGACCATTCTAGAACTTTTAATAAATAAGAGACCAAGTTACAACCTAAAATAAAGTTAAAGGACCGAGTGAAAAATTTAGCCGCCAAAAGACATGATAAGTTAATGTGATTTTGTGCCCAAAGAAAAAAAAAACATATTCATGTCTGATTGTGTTAACTAAAATTAGTTTTTTTATAGGTTAGAAATTGTGTGTAATCTTTGTCAAGAGTGTGAAAGAATGAGATAGCATATTTAACTGACCTGTTTATTAAAAAAATCCCAATACTTTAAACTCTTGAGTCTTGACACAAAGCAATTTAGAACTAGAGAAAGCAACCCTCTTCCCCCTAATTTTTTTTAAATAGATATAGGTATTTTTTAATGTATGACACCTTCAATAATTTTGAAAAATAATTAACCCAATATTTAACTATTTTGGCCTTCTCAAAATATTAGGTCAAGATTTGCTACTCATAACTTTTGACTTTTAGTTGTTTCTAACTCACTAATGTAAGACTTATTCTCTCTAACACTCCTCCTCAAGTTCAATTATCGGGGCTCAATAATGACGTTTCATCAATTAATTTATTTCAAAATAGCTTTTAATAAAAAAAGAATTTGCATAAAATCAAATTCATCTAAAATTAAACTTCTTTAAACAGAGATGCGACAAACATGCCCCAGTTTATACGTTCATGATAAGTCTTCATAAATTTCATTTTGTGGCTATAGACAAAAGTTAATACTTGTCTATTTTAGTGAAGACTTGACAAACTTGATACATCCCCTATCAAGTGAAGACTCCTATAAAGTCAAGATTCAGTGAAAACTTTTTCTCCACGAATCTACTAGAATTTAAATCCGTCCATTGCGCGGCTTCGTTTAGATGATATTTTTTTTATATTTGTATTTAGTATTTATTTAAAAAATATATATATATATATATAATTAATTTTAAAATATTTAGTAGTACATAAAATATAATCATATTAAAATTGAGTAAGATGATTAATTATATTTTTAATCGAGAAGATATTATCTTAAAATATACTAAGCCTGTTGAAATTTATTATGATTTTTTCTTTCTCAAAGTAATAATAGTGATGTAATACCTATATATGAAATGTATAAAATAAAATATAAAAATTATAAATTCATAATTATTTGAATTTGAGTATTCATTTTTGTTTTTGTCAATAATATGTTTACATGTACTTGAATTTTGTGTGTTTATAATTAATAATTTTTAAAATGTTTTTAGTGTAAAAATTAAAATTTATTTTAAAATGATATTTTTAATCCTTTTGAAGATCTTATTTTTAATTATGTAAAGTTTTGAGGTAAGATGATTAATTATATTTATAATTGAGGAGATGTTGTCTTGAAAAATATTAAGCCTATTGGAATTTGTAATATCTCAAGCGCTAACAAGGGCAGGGAGCAGTGTTTTAAGAACCGGACCGGACCAGCCGATCCGACCGGTCCAACCGGAACCCGGTGGCTTAACTGGTTCGATTTGATCAAAGGATCGGAAATGTATCTGATCCGGTACAACCTGGGTTGAACCGGTCAATTTTTGTAAAAATCGGTGACCCGGTGGCTCTTTGGTTGAACCGGTTGTGTTGTAAGTTTTTTTTTTTTTTTGAAAAAAAAGTGCTGAAAAGACGTGTTTCAATTTTTTAAATTTTTTTGGTGTATGAAACTTATTTATGGACTTGTATTGACGTGACTATTGGTTGTTATTTCTTATTTTGAATATTAAGTACTTTATAATGACAATAATTTTAAATTTAGAGTGTTGAATGATTAAATTATGTTAGCTATATTGTATTTTTTTAATTTTTTTATAATATACCGAGTCAAACCGATCCGACTAGTGACCTACCGATCCGACAATGACCCATTAACCCAGTACCTCGGCCAGTTCGATGGCCAGTCCGGTTCTTAAAACATTGGCAGGGAGTGATCGTCGATGCAAAGGAGAAAAGGTATGAATAAGGAGTGACTCCTAGAAGGGTTCCAATGAGAGGGATACATGAATGAATCAAATACACACTGAAATGAAAGGGATCCATAGGCTGTGCAAGTATGAGTATGCCTTAGCCCAGACCAATTTCAAGATGGGTGACCTCCTGGGATGTTTCCTAGGAAATGTGAGGCCAAAACATGTTGAAAAGTCTTGTGCTGGTTTGTGGGGACAGTAGTCTATCCTGAAAGCAGTCAGGCGTTATGAAATTTATTATGATTTGCTCTTTCTCCAAGTAATAATAGTGATGTAATACCTATATGAAACCTATAAATTAAAAAAATAAGATACAAAATATAATAAATATAAATTTATAATTATTAAAATTTGAGTATTCATTTTTTATATTTTGCATAATATGTTTAATTACATGTACTTGAATTTTGTGTGTTTATAATTAATATTTTTTAAATGTTTTTATTGTAAAAAGAAAATTTTATTTTATCATGATATTTTTAATAATTGTGAAGGTATTAATTTTAATTATGTGATATTGCTAAAGTTTTTAGTTGGTTAACCTCATCACGACTTAAATTGAATACTCTATCAATGAAATGTGATTTGTCTATTATTATTATTATAGAGAGAGATGAGAGATCCACTTACTCCAAGAATAACTCTATGCTGAGGATGAATGATGATAAGAAGTAACTTTCTTAGAGTTACTCTTGGAGTAAGTGGATCCCCTCCTCATATATATATATATATATATATATATATATATATATATATATATATATATATATATATATATATTGCTACAAGACACTAGGGTAAGGGGCATGCACCCCAAAACCAACACATCCAAAGAAGAACCCCGGCCCAAATATTAGAAAGAGCCACAAAACACTATGGGGGACTAGGCCAAAACCCATGCAAAGGGAAAAGCATCAACGAAACCTAAAGCCAGGAAGAGCATTCCTGTTACAAGCTAAGAGTCACACTCTAACCATAAATTTTTCCAGCCCGTACTATGCGCAATTTCAAAAGCATGAAGAGCGCAGCATAAGCTTCAACAAAGAAGGCAGATTGAATATCAATGTAAACTGAGAAACATCCCAGAATGGCACCAGATGAATCCCTGAAAATACCCCCACCACCTGTGTGACCAAGAGAACCTTTAGTAGATCCGTCTGTGTTACTTTGATTGTACCACAAATAGGAGGAATCGAGTTGACTTGTTTTATGATTGGTGCATTAGGACCGGATCACTACAACAAAAGCTTTGAGGATTTGGAACTCATGCATGGAATGTGCCATACTACCATGTGACCCTTTGAAAGGGTTCCTGCAAAGGATGTCGCTAAAATAATTAAATTAATGGCAGTCTGAATGTTAACTGTGGCATTTCTGAATCTTATTTGGTTTCTGCAAAACCAAATCGCCCAAATTGCAATAGTAATTGCAGAAATGATGACATCTTAGAGCTGAGTACTCCAACCCCTATTTAAGACAGATAAAAGATTAATATGATATTGTAAATCCAAGGGGCATTGGAGAATATCTTGAAGCCAGTTCCAAATAGTTGTTGCAAATAGACAGAGAAGAAATAAATGTTGCGAAGATTCATTAGCGCAACCACACAAACTTTACATAGAATCCATAGTGCATCCACGTGCTTCATAATCTATAATTTCTTCAAATAAAGATATTTATCTATAAAGATTATTATATGCTCCAAATTTTATATCTTATAAGTTAACTATTATAAGTATTATTTATCTATAAGAATTATTATTTATACGAGGTACTATTTTTTTAATATTATTACATGCTAATTTTCATATGTTACTATTTTTTTTCTCATTGAATTTAAAAAGGGCAATGTTATTCATAATAATAACCACACTATTTAAATAGGTACTAGGAGGTTTACAACAACTCAGACACGCTACCCAACCAACTACGCCACCCCCTTGATATAACCACACTATTATTGCATACCTTACAACTATTTTGTATTCATCATACTGAATAAATATTTAGTACACTTTATAGTTTGAATTGATAGGAATAACAAATCATAATATCTTATAATTGACTGTTATGAAAGATATTATTATTATTATTATTATTATTATTATTATTATTATTATTATTTAATGTAAAATATCTTAAAGAATTAATGAAATGAAATTAAAATGGTCTAATAAAGATTTACAACTGATTGGTGTGATTCCAAATTGTCTTTTATGTATATGCATCTTTTAAAAATAGCATAGACAATTATTTGATAATTTATTTATATTTTTTAATATATGAAGAGACAATAATATTTTAATAACTTCTAATTCAATTATAATGAAAATATTATATTTTTATTTTTAAGTTTAAATATCAATTTTTTCAACATATTAAAAAAAATATTTCTCTAACATATAAAATATTACAATATCATATCAAAGTTAACATAAATGAATGTGTGATATTTGATAATGAACTGACTTCTGATAATTTAAATATCTAATCTTAAATTTACATTGCTTCATTCATTCACTTAGCAATTTAAGTTTAAATTTTGAAAAAAGAAAAATATAGGTAAAAGAAATTTTATATTTAATCAAATAAAAAAAAGTACATTATTTTTGTGTTTTTTTCTTCTTTTCTTTCCTTTGTTCCAAATATACCATAGCTGTGAGTGATCGTAAGCTTTATACGTGTTGTGGAGATTTCATATTTATTGGAATCAATACAAATCAAGTAGATGAAGCTAAAAAAAATTTGGATGCAATTCTCAAATAGTAGAAATCAAATATATTTTATTTCTACTATTTAGATTACGCTGATTGTAGTTCAATCTTTTTTTAGACTAAGACCCCAAATTGAAATCCTTTTTCATTTACTTTTAATCATTGATTACATTGATAAAAGTTAAGAAGTCATATTTAAGTGAAATTATATTCAAAGGAGATGCAGGTTTGCTATGCTGCTGTGGAGTTTATGGCGTAGAAGGAATATTAAACTATGGAATGAAGTTATGGAAATTGATGTATGTGTTATACAGAGAGCTGACACTGTCCTCAATGAATAGAGTTAAGCTCAGGCTGCCAGATTGAAGTTTCAAATCACTAATGATAGCAACAATGCTCATATCAAATGGCAAAAACCACCTCAGGGTCAATTCAAATGCAATACTGATGTTGCTTTGTTTCATGAAAACTGTAAGACAGGTTTTGGATGTTGCATTAGAGATTCCTCAAGTGCTTTTATTCAGACCAAGACTGGTTGGATCAATTCAATGTGAGGTGTCCAAGAAGGTGAGGCATTTGCTTTACTACAAGCTATGCAATGGGCAGATAAATTTCTTCTTCATTCTGTCATTTTTTAGACAGATTGTAAGTTATTAGTTGATCAAATCAATAAGCAGGAAGCTAATGTCTCGGAGGTGGGGATTCTTATTTCCTGTATTAAGCAACTTCTTCAGATTCATCCTAGTTTTATTATAAAATATGCTAGTGGGAAAAGCAATGAAGTTGCTCATACTTTAGCTAGAATGTCAGTTAGCTTTCCTAACCAGCTCATATTCCATTGTACTCCTCAATGTATTGACTTTCACATTGCAATGGAAATGAATTGAGATTCTTCTATAAAAAAAAATATTTAAGTGAAATTAGTCACTCTTACTTACAATTTTTATGTAAATTATAAGTAAAAAAGCAATAGGAACTAGAATAAATAGTGTAGTAGCAATAAATGCTAGAATATCTACTTCTATAATCTTTATTATGTTTTATTTCTCCATCACATGGTGCCAGTAAACACTACTATTGGTGAGCTAGCAAATAATCTCCTTGAAAACTTTCTTGAAAACCATATTTAACACATGGTAAGTGGATCCATATTTTGAGCACCAATCCTTTTCCTTTAATATTTGAAACCTAACCATAGTAGTGATGTATAAAGTTGGTAACTAATAAACATGACATCTCAAATGAAATCATACTGTAGAAACTAAGTGTTGAGTCATAAGATGAATCAGGACCCTCAATTATTTTGATTATATGCAAAACAAATATTAAGTAAAAAGATTGCATCTTATAAATGCCAACAGACGAAAATGTTGTATCTGTGTTTGTAAGATACAGATGATACGCAGACAGATGCTATAGTCTGAAGAAGCATTTAAAGGCATAGTAAATGCACTATCATTGTGTTATCTATTTTGCAGGGAATGTTCATAGAACATCCTTCTAGGATCTGTCGAAGTGCATAAAAGGGAATAGAAAGAAAATTCAAAGTTTCTGAAGCTTCCCACACCTCAAAAGACGCACTACAACTAACAATCAGTACTTGTCTGAACAAGCGATGTGACTACTGCAGCAGAAGGATTTGGAGTATATCTCAAGAAAGATAAGCAGAATGTTTTATCAGCTTAGAATGACTAGTTGGTGATAAGCATTTAATGCTAGCATTAAATGCCCTCAACCACCCTCCTTCAGACGATGGTTAGACGCAAGAAAGAAGACTATTTAGAGACAACGGTTACTTCCTCAGCAAGTGTATATATAGAAGAAGATTTGAAATACTAAAGATAACAACTGAATTCTTTTCCAAGCATTCTTTCAAGCCTTCTTTCTTTGTTATGTAAAAGTTGTATTTGTAAAAAGCTCTCAAACCACTTTGTGTATCCTGAGAGAAAAAGACTTAGCTCTTAATCTTGTATATTCGTCTGTAAGACGATCTCTAAAGTCTATGCGCCCTTTATAAAAACAAATCTAGTGATTTGTTTTAGAGCCAAAAGTGGCTTGGTAGTAAAGAATGCTTGGGTTTTAGCTTGGAGAGGCTAAGTGTGAAATACTACTTGGGTGAGCCAGAAGTGGCAGTGAAAAGTACTTGTAACTTGTGATAAGTTATTGGAACTTGGTGGTTCGCCAAGAACTGGACGTAGTCTCGGGTGAGACGAACCAATATAAACTCCTGTGTTGTCTTTCTTTGTCTTATATCTCTGATAACTGCTTTGAACTGACTTTGGGTTGTGATTAAAACCTATTTCTTTTAAAAGGCTTTCATATGTTAAGATATCATCTGTCAAAACGTTTTCTCAACTTCTATATCTCATCAGACGCTACTCTCTATTTATAAAAGTTTGCAAAATTTTTATAAATCACAATTCAACCCCCCTTCTTGTGATTTTTGCCTTTACACTAAGGTAATCATTGTGTTAAAAATAGTTTCTTCAATTTAGACGATACCAATCACAGATGCCGCAACAATTTCTTCATGGAAATTACTTGCCAATGTCAGAAGTTTTCTTCAACATGCTTGATACTGGACAACTATGTTATATGTGACTCTAAAGACTGATTGATGTTGAGTCTGATGGCTGCTCAGTCTGATGGGTGCTCGGTCTGATGAGGACCACCTGGTTCAAACTCAGGACCGTCTGATGCTTAGACAGATGAAACAGTTTATTTCATTAGTTTGTTGTGCATCGTCCGATGAGGTGTTTTCTATTACAAGTCCTAGTGACTTGGAACCTATAAATTTGTAACTAATTGGGGCCTTCATTTGTAAGCAGTGTGTGAGTAACTAATTGTGAAGTGAGAGATAACAGAAACACTGGGTACACAAAGGGGAGAGAGAAACAGAGTGTGAGGCTTGAGTATTTGCTAAAAGTTCATCTTGAACTTGTGAGGACAGAACCAAGGGTTCTCTATTGTATCTTATAACGATTCCAGTTTCATAGTGGAGTTGTTCTTCCTTGTGGATGTAGGCCACATTGGTTGAACCATGTAATTGCGTTGTGTTCTTGATTTTTCTTTTACGTTCTTTCTTTTGGGTCTGTGTTTCTTGGTTGGTACGCGTTCTTGGTTTTGGTTTTGATTTAGTTCTTTGGGTTCTTAGTAGTTTGTATTTCTTTCTTGCTTGTGAACCAACAAGTGGCACCGTCTATGGGATGAAAGAAAAGAAAGGAAGAAGACAAGAAGTTGAACCATGGGTACCAAGTACGATATCGAGAAGTTCTCCGGAAACAACGATTTCGGGTTATGGAGGATCAAGATGGAAGCCATCTTGGTGCAACAAGGATGCGTAGAAGCTTTGAAGGGGGAGACAAAAATGTCTTCCACTCTTTCACAAAAGGAGAAGAGCGACATGATCGACAAGGCAAGAAGTGCCATAATCTTGTGTCTTGGTGATAAAGCACTGAGGGAAGTTGCAAAAGAAAAGACCGCCACTGCGATGTCGGCCAAGCTAGAATCTTTGTAAATAATAAAGTCCTTGACAACCAGACTCTGTTTGAAGCAATATCTGTATTCTTTCAAGATGACAAAATCAAGATCGATAATAGAGCAGCTTGCAGATTTTAACAAGATTCTTGATGACTTGGAAAATATTGACGTGGAACTCTTCTTAATGCTTTGCCTAAGTCCTTTGAGCATTTCAAGGATGCCCTTCTATATGGGAAGGATCAGACCATTACTCTGGAAGAATTTCAAACTTCAATATGAACTAAGGAGCTCCAAAAGCTTTAAGAGTCAAAGACAGACGATAATGGGGAAGGCTTGAATGTCTCAAAAGGAAGAAGTGAAAAGAAAGAAAGTAAGGGGAGAAGTCCAAATCAAAATCAAAGGGGAACTCAAAGCTAAAGTGCTTTAACTGTCATAAAATAGGTCATTTCAAGAAGGATTGTCCAGAGAATGAAGGCAAGGAGTCTCGGGTTTCTCAGGAATCTGCTGATGTTGTTGTTACTTTAGACGGTTATGAGAGTGCAGGGGTCTTAGTGGCATCAACTTTTGAAACACAGAGGAATTGGGTCATGGGTTCAAGATGTACATACCACATGTGTCCCATAAAGGATTTCTTTAAGCCCTCAGAACTAAAAGAAGGAAGAGAGGTGCTCCTTAGGAACAACAAATCATGCAGAGTGCAAGGCATAGGCACTATCAGACTGAAAATGTTTGATAACCAGGAAATGCTGTTGCAAGATGTGAGGTATATTCTTGAGCTCAAAAGAAATCTTTTGTCTATAAGCATGTTTGATATTTTGGGATACTCAACCAAGATAGAACATGGTCTGATTAAGATTTCAAATGGAGCCTTAATTGTTGCTAAGGGAGTTAAAAGAAATGGTCTGTATATTCTTGATGGCTCAACTGTTATTGCTTATGCATCTATAGCTAGTAAGACATTACAAGATAAGGCTAAGCTGTGGTATTTGAGATTGGGACATGTTAGTGAAAAAGGTTTGGTTGAATTGGAAAAGTCAAAATCAGTTGAATGGTGACAAATTGGATAAACTAGAATTTTGTGATCATTGCATACTCGGTAAGTCTCATAGAATCAAATTTGTGACTGGCAAGCATGTTTCTAGTAGGCCCTTTAAGTATGTTCATTCAGACATATGGGGTCCTTCAAGGGTGATGACTCATAGAGGGGGTTCCTATTTTCTCACTATTAATGATGATTTCTTTAGAAGAGTGTGGATTTATATCTTGAAGAATAAGTCTGAAACATTTCAGAGGTTCAAGGAGTGGCACACCCTTGTAGAAAATCAACTTGGGACCAAATCGAAAGTCTTAAGGATTGACAATGGGCTGAAATTTGTTTTAGAACAATTTAATGAGTTTTGCAGGAAATAGGGAATTAAGAGGCATAAGACTATTGCAGGAACTCCTCAACAAAATGGCCTAGCTGAGAGAATGAACATGACCATTTTGGAAAGAGTCAGGTGCATGCTCTTGGGAGCAGGTCTACCTAAGACTTTATGGGGTGAAGCTACAAATACTACAGTGTATGTGATAAACAGATGTCCATCGTCTGCTTTGGACTTTAAGACACCTATGGAAGTATGGAGTGGGAAACCAGTAAACTACTCTAATCTGATAGTGTTTGGTGCTTTGGCATTTGCTCATGTCAAGCAAGATAAGTTGGAAGCTCGGGATGTGAAGTGTATCTTTATTGGGTACGCAGATGGAGTCAAGGGTTATATGTTGTGGAAGTTGGAGCCTGGAGAATCAAGATGCTTTATAAGCAGGGATGTCACATTTGATGAGACCAGAATGAGGATGATGTGCAAAAACCTGGAAGAAAGTAAGGAGAAAACTCAGTTTGAGGTGGAGCCTCCTACTCATGATCGTCTGATGAGATTAGGGGAAGCATCAGATGAAGCAGGTCAGCTACCAGCAATAAACTTAGGAAGGACAAACAGAGGGAGTATAGACTCTGACTATCTTCTGACCAGGGATAGGGAAAAGAGGAAGATAAAACCTACACAGAGGTTTAGATATGCTGACCTTATTTGTTATGCTCTAAATGTGGTTGAAGAAATACAAGACTTAGAACCGAAGAACTTTAGGGAGGCAATAGAGGGCAAAGAAAGTCAGTATTGGTTACAAGCTATGAATGAAAAAATGAAGTCCTTGGATAAAAATCAGACTTGGAAGCTTGCGGATCTACCTAAAAACCAGAGGGTAGTTGGATGCAAGTGGGTCTTCAAGAAAAAGGAAGGCATTCCAGGTGTAGAGAAGGCAAGGTACAAGGCAAGGCTTGTGTCTAAGGGTTTTACACAAGTAGAGGGGGTTGATTATAATGAAATCTTCTCACTTGTGGTAAAATATTGTTCTATAAGGATCTTGATGGCAATTGTAAATTAATATGATCTGGAGTTGCAACAATTGGATGTCAAGATAGCTTTCCTACATGGAGATCTTGAGGAAACCATCTATATGCATCAACCTGAGGGGTTTGCAGAGGATCAGACGAAAGTTTGTCTATTGAGGAAGTCACTATATGGCTTGAAACAAAGCCTGCATCAGTGGTACAAGAAGTTTGATGACTTTCTTCCGAGGATGTGTTTTCTAAGGAGCAGTTATGATAGCTATGTCTACATTTTGAGAAGAGAAAAGGAATGTGTTCTTTTCTTGCTTTTGTATGTAGATGATATCCTTATAGCTAGCTTAAGCAAAGATGAAATTTGTATGCTCAATGAGAGGTTAAACTCAAAATTTGAGATGAAGGATCTTGATACTGTAAGGAGGATTCTTGGGGTGGATATTATCAAGGATCAAACAAAGGGAGAATTGTTCTTATCGCAACAAGGCTACTTAAAGAAGGTAGTGGAAAGGTTTAGGATGCATCAATCTAAACCTGTAAGCACACCTTTGGGTCATCACACAAAGTTCTCAATTACTCAAGCTCCTAATTTTGAAGAAGAAAGGAGGAAGATGGACTATATTCCATATGCTAGTGGAGTAGGAAGCATCACGTATGGTATGGTCTGTAGTAGACCAGACTTGGGCCATGCTGTTAGCATTGTAAGCAGGTTTATGGCCAATCCAAGTCAAGCTCATTGGGAAGCTTTGAAGTGGGTGTTGAGGTATGTGAATGGGTCTCTGGAATCTGGTCTGAGGTACAAGAAGGCACCTCAAGGTGGAGATGCTATTGTGGGGTATGTTGATGCAGACTATGCAGGGAATGTGGATACTAGGAAATCCCTATCTGGGTATGTTTTCATGCTGTTTGGGACTACTATTTGTTGGAAAGCAAACTTATAGCTTGTGGTAGCTTTATCCACAACTCAAGTAGAGTATATTGTGCTTGCAGAAGGAGTGAAGGAAGCTCTATGGTTAAAAGGGATGGTTGGTGAACTGGGAATTGCACAAAGTTGTGTGAAAATTCACTGTGATAGCCAAAGTGCTATACACCTTGCAAATCATCAAATTTATCATGAGAGGACGAAGCATATTGATGTTAGGCTTCACTTCATTAGAGATGTAGTTGAATATGAAGAGGTTAGGATTGTGAAGATTGCATCTAAAGACAATCCTGCTGATGTGTTCATAAAGTCTCTACTGAGGTCAAAGTTCAAGCGTTGTTTGGGCTTGATTAATTTCTCTTAAAGCAAAATTTCAGAAGTGGAAAAGTAGTGCTATGGTGGAAGGAATCATCTCTTGCAATTTTAGAGTCAAGGTGGAGAATTGTTGTCTGTGACTCTAAAACCTGATGGATGTTGAGTCTAAAGGTTGCTCAGTCTAATGAGGACCGTCTGGTTCAAACTCATGACTGTCTGATGCTTAGACAGATGAAATAGTTTATTTCATTAGTTTGATGTGCATCGTCTGATGAGGTGTTTTATGTTATGTTTTCTATTACAAGTCCTAGTGACTTGGAGCTTATAAATGGAGGGCATGGGGCATTTGTAAGCAGTGTGTGAGTAACTAATTGTGAAGTGAGAGATAACAGAAATATTGGGTATGCAAAGGGGAGAGAGAAACAGAGTGTGAGGCTTGGGTATTTGCTAAAAGCTCATCTTGAACTTGTGAGGGTAGAACCAAGGGGTTATCTGTTGTATCTTGTAACAATTTTGGTTTCATAGTCGAACTATTCTTTCCCATGGATGTAGGCCACATTAGTTGAACCACGTAAGTGCGTTGTGTTCTTGATTTTTCTTTTACATTCTTTCTTTTGGGTCTGCGTTTCTTGGTTGTTACGTGTTCTTGGTTTTGGTTTTGGTTTAGTTCTTTGGGTTCTTGGTAGTTTCTATTTCTTTCTTGCTTGTGAACCAACAAACTACATAAAAACCAAAAAAATTGAGCATTGTATGTACAATGTGCATTAGAAAAGAAATAAATTATGGTTTAACATATGTTTCGAAGTCATTGGTCGGATCAGTGGGTCACTGGTCAGACCGGTTTGACTCGGTATATATTAAAAAATTAAAAAAATATAATATAGCTAACATAATTTAATCATTTAACAACACTTCAAATTTTAAATATTGTCATTATAAAGTACCTAATATTCCAAATAAGAAATAACAACCAATAGTCATGATAATACAAGTCCATAAATAAGTTTCATACACAAAAAAAATTAAAACACGTTGTTTCAGCACTTTTTTTTCAAAAAAAAAAATTACATCACAACTCAGATCAACCAAAGACCCGTCGGGTCACCGATTTTTTCAAAAATCGACCGGTTCAACCCAGGTCATACTGGATCAGATGCATTTTCGATCCTTTCATCAAAACGAATTGGTTAAGCCACCGGGTTCCAGTTGGACCGGCTGGTCTGATTCTTAAAACACTGATTTTCTGAGACCGAGGCATAAAAAAGAAATAACTGCTTCAACATACCATGAAACACCTTTATAGGTGGTGCATGGTGCACCACATTTATTTACCATTGGATACATTATTATTTAATTTAATAGTTTCACTATAGTTAATATATAGCACTGATTAGATAGCGCTTCCGGAAAAAATACTATATATATAAAACACAGAGGTGATATACACCGCTTGTTTGAACGAGCGCATTCTGTTATCCATAATAATGAGTGTTTATTTTTATTTTATTTTTTGAAAAAAAGATTTTATAAACCACTTGGACCAAAAAGCGCTCTCTAAATTTTATATCTAGTGACACTATCCCTCACAATCTCGCACTACTCATGCACTCTTATCCCCAAATTTCAAACCCTCGCCCCCAACCCTAACACACGACCCCCTCTTCGCCCCCAATGTCCTAGATTCCTTCCATCACGAGGTGCGAGCAGCGGTTCCACCACGAGGTGCGAGCAACGGTTCAAGAACTACGCCGACAACAGCAACGTTGCGAACACAAACTTCACTAGCTATGGTTCCGCCGCGGCGCAAACCTCCAGCGAGTTTAGCAACTACGACAAAATGGTGTACGTTCCGAATCTCAAATTCACCTCCTACGATTCCGGCGCCAGCAATCACAAACTCTCATTCTCGAGCTACGGCAACGAAACAAACTCTGGCTCGCAGACTTTTACAAGCTAGGGAAAACGCGTTCGCGGCGGAACCAGCGAGTTCGCGAATTATGCTGACAACGCGAACATTATGCAATTACGGCGACTTGAGCATCAGAGCGAACAATGACTCCTTCAAATTCTACATTTTCTACAGTTTTGATGTATTTTCTTGCAAAATGTTCATGTATCTCACAATAAAAAGTCAAATTCACCAACACATAGCACTAATTTGAATAGGAATTTGCAGAGGAACACAAAAAATGGCAGATATTCCTCGAGTGAAGCTTGGAAACTAAGGCCTTGAGGTTAGTTTTTATGTTGGATTGATTTGATATCCAACAATTATGTTTGATTGACTCTGCTGTTTTGTTCCCTTATGTTTGGAGTAGTAATGTACTATGTCACCAGAGGGAATTTAGGTACCAGGATTGTTAAATAATAATGAAGTGAAAAATAGACCAAAAGCTGAGTCAAATGCCATCTTTATTAATTTTCATAAACCTGTAGTAATCTGTGTTATTGTAACTAAGGAGAGTAACTGAGTAACCATCATTTGTCCTGTTGAAACTCTTTGATCAAATATGCATTCAGTAAAGGGGTCACTTTCTTTGATACTGCAGATTTTTATGGACTCCATGCCAATGAAGTTTTGGTCGGAAAGGTTAACTACCTGAACACTTTTGACATATTTGTTTCACTTTAACAAATAAAAATCAACAATGTAATCTAACATAACATTTTAACTGATTCTCAGGCACTCAGGGACTTTCCTCGAGATCAAATTCAGATTGCCACTAAGTTTGGGATTGTCAAAATGGAAAATAATAATGTGATAGTGAACAGCTCCCCTGAATATGTCCGGTCCTGTTCCGAGGCTAGCTTCCAATGCCTTGGTGTCAGCTACATTGATCTGTTTTATCTGCACTGTGTTGACACCACAGTACCCATTGAGGACACTGTGAGTGGTGCCACTAAACACTTTTTGTTACTTCTCTTCTTGATTTGAGTTTGAGGATAATTTGATGGCTTTGTCTTTGATATGTTGTTCTATTTTCTTTGAATGTCACTAAACACTGTTCTGTTCTGTTTACACAACCTAGTAATTTCTTTTGTTTCCTAACTTGGTGCTTTTTGATGTCTTTCATGAATCTTCATTAAATGACTTTGGTGGCAACACTTACAGGGAACTATGAATTTCAATAGTACCTTACAGTCTCCTTGGTTGTGGAATTGCATGGATTCTTCATCAAGGAGAAGATGTGGCTCCCATCAAAAGAATAAGATGTGCTTGGACAAAAGAAAATGCCTGATGGGATGATGGAGGAATTATCACAGGTAAGAATTACTAGGAAAATAGTTAGTTGTTCTGTATTTGTGTATACTTGTAGAAAGTGCCCTCCCCCTTTGCGGGAAGAAACTTATGTACATGTTTGTTCCCCTTTGATTTTAATGGTTCTCCTTGTTAAGTGCACTCAATATAAGTACTCTGATTATATAGCCATTCAAACATACCATTTTAGCTAATGCATATGGCTTTTTTCTGAACGATTAATGATTTATTACTTGCAGCCTTATGTATGGAGGAGCTGAGGATCCTTCAATTGCAGCGATGGTTTTAGACAGTCCCTTTTCTGATTTGGTTGATTTGATGATGGAACTTGTAGATACATATAAAGTTTGTCTGCCAAAGTTCACTGTGAGTATATTATATTAAGCATGTGCATTCATCCTACTTGTTCCATTGCATTGTCTTGTATGATGTTGATTTTCAGACCGGTTAAAAAACTAATTTTCAACTTTAATTTATATATAGATTATTTCAGTTGTTTTGAGAAAGGAATGATTAAGATGTAAGAGTTAGATACATAAGTTGACTTTATGTTTTCTTTTTTGATTTGGGAACCAGGGTGGTTATGTTTCACTCAACTACCTAAAACATGATACTTACTATATATTTTGTTTATTGTAGTTATATTCATCAACATATGATTTGCGAATTATTCATGAAATTTTATTCTGTTAAAATTAAATATCAGATGCATTTAGGACCATAATGAGGGAAGAAGGAGTTAGTGCACTTTACAGAGGAATTGTTCCCGCTCTATTTCTGGTATGTTGTTGGCTTTTGTTATTTTGCATGTTAAAAACCCCAGACCTGAAATGTGAAATATCTTCCCTGTTAGCTATGAGAGTAGCTGAAAATATAATGGCTCTAATTTGAGTTAGACATATCACAGACACACTACTGAGATATGGTTTTGTTTCCCATTTCAAGGAATTTCTTCTAAAGTGCAAAATTATTATGAGGAGATTAGAAGTTGGGGTGCCACAGCCAACTCTCCTCTTCAGTTGTCCATCTCGAAAAAGACCTCAACGTTTGAGAAGTAATATCTGTTTGCTTATTAACCTTCCCTCCAGAAGCGTATTCCATCACAATAGCCAAATGTGTAGGGGTTAATATGACCTATACTTGCAGAGAATGAGAACTAATTAAAATATATCTCAGGTGCAGGTAGGAAGAAATAGGCTAAGACAAAGTTGGGGTGCCCCTTGGCAACGATGAATTAAATGACTTATTATTCTAGTCTTATTATTCAACGAGGAATTAAATGCCTTGTTACTCTAGTTTTATTATTCAATGACTGAGTTAAATGACTTGTTATTTATTTTAGTTTTATTATTTAGACTGTATTCTTCTAATTTAATGACCAGTGAATTTTTACAGCAGAGAATAACATAACTTTTTACCTGACCAGTGAACTGCCAGGGCAAACGACAAGGTTAGTTGGATAAATCTTATTTTTAGATGATGCTTATTTTTAATTATGTGTTTAGATTATGGAATGAGGAAAATAAATAAAGAAATGAGAATCATTAATGCTTATGAAAATGGCTAAATAAAAAATAAAGGAAAAATTAATGCTGCGGGTATATATTTTAAGTTGTACTAAATATTTTGATATAGTGAACTGCTATATTATATAATATCCTACTTATTCCTACATATGAATATCGTTGGATTTGATATGTGAAGTTCTATGGATTTTGCTTGAAAATATTTGATAGATATTTGTTATTTGAAAATATTCTTCTATAATGTGCTTCCAGGAATGGAGAACTTAGTAGCTAAATTAGAGATAACATTAACCAGAGAAGCAACTTATGGTACATAGGACAGCTGTGCAAAATAAGCTTGCAAATTTGAGAGTCATTTACTAAAACCTCTCAAGGAAGCTAGTTGAAGCCCTTGATAAACTTGTGTCCAGAGCAGAAGCTAGAAAGGGTTCATGTAGGACTTTAAGAACTATATTTTGTAATAGAATAACTATATTTTGTTGTATATTTATCATCATCGGACTATGTCTTACATTTGTGTAACAGATTGGTAGATCAAAGTGGAATGAAAATGTGAGGAGCTCAGGTCTTGTTCTAAGAGTTGACGTTCCTCTCTCCACCATTGGGCACCCTTCCTTTTCCATTTAGATAAATAGTGGCATTGAGTTTAGATAGCATATTCTAGTGTTTGATATCATCAGTTTTATATTTTTCATGAAATGTACATAGTTTTGGTTCCTTCACAGTACTTGTAGGAGATCCTATTCTGGTAGTGTACTACTTTTGTCATTTTCTATGGTTCAGCCCAAGCTCTTTGTACTTTTTTTTTTTGATATATAGCCTGGATTATTTGTGTACAAGTTAATTTCAAAATAAAAATGAGCTTTTTTTTTGGACTGTTTCTGTGTATGGATAGCTTGGATTATGTGTACAGGTTTGGTGGATAACTGGATTGTGTGTTTGGGTTTAGAAAAATTGAAAATGAACCAAATCAAATTATAAAAAAAAGAAAAAAGAAAGCACTATATATTTAAATATATCAACACCGCTTTATAAAATAAGCGCTGTATGCATAGATAGCGCTTATTAGAATAAGTGCTGTATATATAAATATATATATATATAGCGCTTTTTAAGATAAACGCTGTATATCGATATGTCATATATAGCGGATTTTTTTCAGCACTATATGCCCATATATAGTGCCTACAGACATAGCGCTTAAAAAGCACTATCTAATAGCAAAAAAAGCGCTATATATTACCAATTTTGGCAGTGTTTAGTTTATAATTTTTCAAAGATTACATAGAAGTCCTCTTTCTCCTTTAGAATTCAGAACTCAGAAGATTTCTACTAATAGATTTAATGGTCATGTCACAGTTCATATTACATTGTGCCTAATTTAACAACCATAGTCCTCTAATGGCCCCTTTAACCATATTTTCCCATAATATGTGATATTGGTGCAGTTCCCAGAAGATTGATTAAAGAATGCATGTAAATGTACCAGGTCTGGACATGCATGTAAACCTTTTAGAAATTAACTCTTAAAAGCTCTCTTACTGCTCAAAATCCCAAAACTAGTGAGCCTGAAATCATTTGTGACAACAATGGTGCTCTAGTCATTGAATCTCACGCACATGCCCCTCCCATTAAAGAATTTAGATTTTTATAATCTCAATGAAACTCTTGAATAAAAGGTAGTCTCGGTTGAACCAGACTTCCCCTTGCAAATTCAGGTGACAGAGTACACCTGTGGAGGCATTTCCATAGCATTTACTTGATCATGCATTAGGTGATGTCTATTCCTTTGGTAAGTTTATTGCTTCCTGGTGTGAAATGCCAATGAACCATATCTCTGAAACACCTTTATCATTTCAAAGTATCAAGTATTAACATGCTGCAGAGACTTGCTTCTGTGAACCGGGTCAAGAGAACAAAGTTTGAGGTTGAAAAGGTAAGAATTTCAAGAAGTGAAGGAAGCCTCTATATTGGACATTGCAAACACAGTGACGATGGTGAATCCGAATCCTAAATATAGCTAGTTCTGGGGACCAAAATTCATAAAATAAATATAAACTTTGAACAATTTAATTAAAATACACTGTTGTCATATTGCATAATAAGATGGTTTTGGACTACTTCTACTCATAATAGGTCCGAATCCATGGACAAGTATCACACTTAATATATATGCATACTAAAACTTTCTAGCGTACTAAGAACAAGAAAACCAGCATACTGAAACTGATAAGAATTACATCAGCTCAGTAAGTTCAGGTGCAGTTTACATCTTGCTGTGTCAAACTAACATAGCCACTAGATTTAATTGTTTCATCTTTGTATAACTCCTAGAAAAGTTGTTACTGAATTCTTTTACTGCTTTTTCAAATTACAAGTACTACCTCTTGGATAAATTGAAAAGTATTTTTTCCTTTGTTATATTAATATTTAAACATTAAATCTACAACATGATTTTTTATAAGACTTGTACTAAGAAACGTCAAAATCTAGAGAGATTGATTGAAAGTCTCTGTGAAACACATATAGTCACTGCTTCAACTTATACATTTGCAGTTCACTTTTTATTTCCGCCAATGTATTTTGTGTTTATACTCATTGATTATATTTCATATGGAAGGTTTTATATTTTTACCTTTATGAATTTCAGGTCTCGTAAACCAAATTTAGAAAGAATTCTCTGCTATTTAGCCCATGAATATTAAAGACAAGTTTATGAATCCCAAAAAAAAATATAAAACAAAATAAAAATTTGTAACGGAGAATATGGATTTAGATTGAAAGCATTTTGATGCTGTGTTAAAATTTGGAAAATCATGGGAATAAAGGAAGTACATTTATGGAAACAAGTAAAAGAAGTACAAACAATAAGTCCACTACTAAGATGGAGTATTACATCCATTAAGTACTACTTCAAGCTACATATATCAAATAAAACAACTGTACAAACAATAGGTCCACTACTTGAATGATGCATTCATATGAGTAATATAACTGGGGTAGAATAATTAAACAGTCCGCACCCTGGTGATTAACTCTACTAGAGTTCAGCATACAACATACAGCATAAATAGCTATGGGCCTATGGCATTCGATCTCAGCTTTGATTATTCAAGTGTCAACACCTGAAATCGAGAAGAAGCCAGTTACCTCTCTGTAGTTTTGAAATTTTGAAACACATAGAAAAATGGCAGAAAATGAAAGGGTAACTACATTAGCAACTTATCAGGTAAGAGCAGAAGCTAGCAGCATATGCAATTAAGCATTTAGATCTCAATTTTATTGTTGTTAAGTTAATTAGTTTGGAAAGCAAAACTAATGTGTGAAATAATTCAAAAAATAAAATAAAAAACAAAGGACAAAAAAGTATCATTATAAACAGAACTGCTGTTAAAATCTTGCTGAATGTCACATCTACATTTGTTCTCTAGAAATCATATGGGGAGAATTAAGTCATTTTCCATTTATCTTACCAGCAAGAAAGGCTTTTCTTATTTTGCCTAGCTCTCCAGTGACATCCATCATATTCATTCTTTCTTTTGGAGATTCCACTGAACAAGCAAGTCCAATCTTAAACAGTGAAAATAAGCACTTTTCAATAGTTGGAGTAAGATTCTAACCGTTTTCTTCTTCTATTGTTGCTTCTTCATGTTTTGGTACAAGTGATTGGTCCAAAATCTGTAAAAGATTATGCACAAATGAATTTTCCACAAAGTTATGCAAATTTTGACCATCTTCAAAGATTTCATTTGTGGGCCTTCTTCCAGTAAGCATCTCAAACATAAGAATCCTGAAACTGTAACATATATAGCAAAAATAGTCAATATTTGTAATTAGTAAATAAATATCAAGTTTTCATCGAAAGATAGGAGAATGCAAAGAAACACTGATCCAAGAGTTTAGAAAATACCTGGCGGAGCATAGCCAACAATCCCCTTTATTCCAATTGTACTTGTTTGCTTAGAAGTGGTACCATTGATGGTTGAGAGAAGTCTTGCTATGCCAAAATCACTCACATGAGCAATCATGTCATCATCCAGAAGGACATTGCTTGGCTTTAAATCACAATGAATGATCGATTCCTCGCAATCATAATGAAGATAATTTAATGCAGAAGCGACATCATTAATGATATCCAGTCTTTGTTCAAGGTTCAGTGTTCTCGGATGCTCTGCAGTTAGTGTCATAGGATGCAGCCATTGCTCTAAGCTTCCATTTCTCATGTACTCAAAAATTAGAGGTTTAAATTCTTGACCTTTGTAATCGGTGCTGGAACAACAGGTTAAAATTTGAACTAGATTTCTATGTTTAATACTTTTAAGTGCATTGCATTCAGCAATGAAACTCTTGTGAGCACCTTTTTGTTGAAGGTTTAGGACCTTTATGGCAACAACTTTGTCTTCTAACTCAAGAGTTCATTTGTAGACAGAGCTAAAATTTCCAGACCCTATCAAGTTTGTTTCCGAGAACCCATTAGTTCCGTTGTGTAGGCTTTGGTATGAAACTTTAGCTAGTTGGTCAATTGTTGGTGAATCCAAAGATGGTTTCTTACTCCTTTTCCTTGTCCAGTAGAATGTTAGAGTAAATGACAGTATGAGAAGAAAAACAACCACACTAACTATCACTATTACTAACATGAACTTGTGGTGTTTTGCAAGATTATTAGCTTTCACAGGGCATGTTGGTAGATGCAGATTTGAAATACCTCCACAAAGCTTACTATTTCCAATCACCACAAAATCACTTGCATTTCGAAAGACACCTTCAGTTGGCACTTCACCATACAACATGTTAAAAGACACATTCAAGTATTCCAAAGCAGAAATATTTTGCAGTACATCAGGAATTGTTCCAGACAAGCAATTTTGTGAGAGGTCTAGTTCTCGCAGACCTCTCAGTGAAGCCAAAGAGGATGGTATGATTCCATGTAAGGAATTCCCTTTCAAATATAGGTACTCCAACATTATGCATTCTCCGACAGTTCCAGGAATGTCACCAGACAGATGGTTCTTAGACACATCTAGCAAATTGATATTTTTTAGTTTGCCTACTTCTTCTGGTATACTACCACTCAAAAAGTTTTGTGACAAAGACAAGTTTGATAGAGAGGAAAGATCAAAAACCTCTAGCGGTATTGTTCCTCTAAGGTTGTTTTGCTGAAGGTCTAAGTATTGTAACATTTGGCAATTTCCTATACTTGGAGGAATAATTCCTTCAAACATATTTTCTTGTAAACCCAAAAGAAACAATTGACTGAGGTTGCCTATGAAGGCTGGTATATCTCCTGAAAGCTTGTTTCCACTTAAGTCTAACACTTGCATCTTCTGAAACTTCCCAAAATCTGTTGGGATATTTCATTCTAAATTGCTCTTTTCCATGCCCAAGGCAATTAAGTTAATTAGATTTCCTAATTTGGCAGGAATTTTTCCTGATATCTGGTTACCCCCAAGAGCTAGTACATTAAGTTGGGTGGATAAATTTCCCAAGGAATTTGGCAAATCACCTCCAAAATCATTGTAGGATATAGATAACACTTGCATCTTACTACAGTTTGTTAATGATTTTAAAAACATCAAATCATTAATTGAATTGTTACCTAGATTGTTGTAAGACAAAGATAGACGTTGAAGGTCTTGTAGCTTGGCCAGACTTGGAACTTGTCCAGATATCAATTGGTTTTTACCAATATCAAATTCTGAAAGGACAGATGCATTTGTGATGGAAGGTGGGATTGGACCTGAGAGTCAATTGATAGCAATTGCTAATACTTGGAGATTGGGGAGGGTGTGGAACATGTTGGGTGGAAGAGAGCCATTAAATTGATTTGCTGCAGCTGAGATTATGGTAAGAGATGATATATTATAAAGACAAGAAGGAAATGTTCCAGTCAGCTTGTTGCTATGCAATGATAGAATTGTCAAGCTTTTGAGACTGCATATTTCTTGTGGACTATGTCCCTCTAAGTTGTTTTCACCGATCGAGAGAATAGTTAGGGATGAAAGATTCCCTATGAATGATGGAATTCCTCCGGTTAACTCGTTATCATGAACGTACAATTATTGAAGCTTCCGAAGTGAGCCAATCTTGATTGGTATTTTGCCTGTCAGATTGTTTCCATATAAATATAAGCTTTTGAGATCAGTGCAACCTGTCAGGTTTGTAGGAATTTCGCCTACCAATGTGTTATTTCCAACTGAGAGACGCTGCAATTGTGACAACCGTCCTAATTCTTATGGGATTTTTCCATTGAAGCTGTTGTTTCTGAGGATGAAGTTTCTCATATAAGAGAGATTGCCAACGTGAGGTGATATGGATCCCTTCAACTTGTATCCTGTCAAGTTTAAGTCTGTAACTCTTTGAAGCAAGGGATTTCATGTGATTCCAAGCCAATTACAAAGGTGGGTAGAAGAATTCCAGGAGAAGAAGATTTCATATGGGTCAGTGGATATGGATTCCCTGAATTTAAGCAATGCCAAATGATCAGTCTTATTTCCTGATGCAAAGGCAGTCATGTTGGGGGTAAAGCATAGTGAATTAAATGTAAAGAGAGAAAACCAGTGAACATATATAGAAAATGCAAGCAACATGAGAGAAAATTGTTTCATTTTGATGAGGAATTGGAGGCTGCTATATGGTGGTAATGGTATTCTATCCTTAGATATAGAGTAAGATAATTGGATGTGATCAGAGAATAAGTTCCTGTTGTTAAAGTCAAGTCAATAACCAGTAGTCCAGTACACATTATAGGTCAAGTCAATAACCAATTGGCAATTGTATATCACTAGTGTCCAACCCGGCGTGTGAATTAACAAAGAAGACGTAATGAAGAAGAAATAGGATCTAATCTTATTATTCAGTTAAGAAATGAATTTAGGGATACAGTGTAGTATATATAGGAGAGCTGTGTTAGTGACAGCTATCAACAACTAACTTGTAACTGACTAGCCTAACTAACTTAGAAATAGAAAACCATTCTATTTACATATACTCACCCCCCCCCCCCCCCCCCCCCCACAAACTCAAGGTGGCTGAGCTTTGGGAAGCTCAGACACTTTGAGTTTGCACTTAAGAAATAGGAACTGAGCAGTAGACAGGGGCTTGGTGAGGGCATCAGCCCATTGATCCTGAGCTGGGAGATGGAGAACCTTTAGCTGATTAGTAAGGACTTTTTCTCTGACAAAGAACAGATCTATTTCCATATGTTTAGTCCTGGCATGTAATACTGGATTATGTGCCTAAGGAGACAACACTCATGTTATCACAGTAAATAGTTGGTGCAGAGAATGGGATGCCAAGTTCAGTGAGCAAGGTTTGTATCCAGAGGACTTCAGTAGTAACCTGAGCAAGGCTTCTATATTCAGCTTCTGTGCTGGATCTTGCAATAGCTTGTTGTTTCCTGGACCACCAAGAAACAAGATTAGGTCCAAAATAAATAGCAGCCCCAGATGTAGAGCGCCTGTCATAAGGATCTGAGGCCCAATCAGCATCACATAGTGCTTGAATAGAGAAGGGATGGCTGGAAGTAGCAGGATGAAGATGAAGGCCATGATGAAGTGTTCCCTTTAGGTACCTTAGAATGCGTTTAACAGCTAACCAATGAGAGTCAAGAGGGACTGACATGAACTGACAAACTTTGTTAACAGCATAGCTCAGTTTAGGCCTAGTGATAGTAACATACTGCAAGGGCCCAACAACAGATCTGTACATAGTTGAATCCAAAAGATAATCTGAACCATTTTTGGATAGTTTGCAGTTGGAAGCCATTGGAGAGGGAAGTGGCTTTGCTTCAGATATATTAGTTCTCTGAAGTAAATCTCAAATGTATTTGCTTTGAGTTAGAAGTAGTGAACCATCAAGAAGATGATGAACCTTAATTCCCAAGAAATAATCAAGGGTGCCAAGCTGTTTTAGAGAGAAGCTGGAATTGAGTTTGTCAACAATCTGTTGAACAAATGTATCATAACTGCCAGTAACAATGATATCATCAACATAAACAAGGAGATAAACAATAGTACCTGAGGATTTGTATACAAACAGTGAAGGATCACATTTGCTGGCCTTAAATCCAAAGCTGAAAAGAGTGTGTTGGAGCCAATCAAACCACTGGCGTGGTGCTTGTTTTAAACCATAAAGAGCTTTATTGAGCTTGCATACTAGAGAGAGGTAAGAAGATTCAAACCCTGGAGGTTGCTGCATATACACCGTTTCATCTAGGAAGCCATTGAGGAACGCATTATTAACATCTAACTGATGTAAGGTCCATCTTTTGGTGAGAGCAAGAGTAAGGATCAAGCGAATAGTGACAGGTTTTATAACTGGAGAAAAAGTCTCTTTGAAATCAAACCCAGGAAGCTGGTGAAAGCCTTTTGCCACAAGTCTCGCTTTGTATTTGTTGATTGTACCATCATGATTTTCTTTAATCCGAAAGACCCACTTACAACCAATGGCCTTCCTATTTGAAGGAAGAGAAACTAGGGTCCAGGTCTGATTTTTCAACAGAGCATCATATTCAGTTTTCATAGCCTCAAACCATTTTGGATCTTTAATAGCCTGTTTGACAGTTTTGGGTTCACAATGAGCAAGAAAAAGTGAGGAAGGAATGCATTTTTTAGTGATACCAGATTTGGACCTAGTTTGCATAGGGTGCATATTTTGAGGCAAACTGGGAGCAATAACATTAGACTGACCAGAAGCTGAACTGGAACTTGGGACAGAAGTTTCAGCAGCAGGAGAAGTGTTGGACACAGTGGGAATAGACTCATCAAGAGGAGGCTGTGGTAATGAAGTAGTAGGAGACACATCAGGAATAGATGGAGACTGAGATTGCAATGGTTGAGAATTAGAAACAGGTACAGGAACAGATATAGTTGGAACTGGTGCAGTAGTATTAGTGGGCCCGGTGGTTGGAATTGGTAAGTTAGGTGCTGTAACAATGGGTATAATAGAGGTGGGTAAAGGGAAAATGGAGGGAGTGGTGGTACTAGTTGAAGGTGTGGGAGATTCTGAAAAAAGTTCCTTAAAGGGAAATCTGAACTCATTAAAAACAACATCTTTGGAGATGAAAAGTTTTCCAGTTAGTGATAAGCACCGATAGCCTTTATGAGATGGTGAATAACCAAGAAAGACACATTCATGAGACCTGAAATTAAGTTTATGAGAGTTGTATGGTCTTAAGAATGGGAAACAAGCACAACCAAAGGTCTTTAGAAACATATAATCAGGCTGTTGTTTAAAAAGCACAGTGTATGGGACTGAAAAGTTTAGAGATGCAGTGGGGAGTCTATTTATTAAGTAAACTACAGTAGTAATGGCATAGTCCCAATATTTGAGAGGAAGGGATGCATGACTCAATAGGGTTAATCCAAGCTCAACTATGTGTCTGTGTTTTCTTTCAATAACATCATTTTGATGGTGAGTGTGAGGACAAATGAGTCGGTGATGAACACCTAAGTCTGCAAGATACTTGGTAAATGGTCTAAACTCACCACCCCAATAAGTTTGAATGGCTTTTAATTTGGTGTTAAATTGCAATTCCACCATAGATTTAAATTGCTTAAAGATAGTAAAGGTTTCAAATTTAGTTTTAAGCAGATAAATCCAAGTGAACCTAGAATGTGCATCAACAAAGGTTAGATAGTAAAGGAAATTATTTGTAGAAGGTATGTGAGAAGGGCCCCACAAATCACTGTAAACCAGTTCCAAAGGTGTTCCATACACAGTTTCAGAGATATTTGATGGGAGTCTATGAGACTTCCCAATACAGCAAGCTGAACAAAAATCAGATACAGCTTTAACAGGTATAGAAAGATTACAAGGCTGTAAGACAAGTCTTAATACATGGGAATTAGGGTGTCCTAGTCTGGCATGCCACAGGCCAGAGTTATTACAATTAGAAACAGTGGTATTTACAAAGGAAATACTATTGGAAGAAGTAGAAACTGGTGTAGAATGCTTGGACTGCTGCAACTGAAGTGTTGGAAAAGAATATAGACCATCTGGACCAACCAATCCATGCAGCAGCACTTCATTGTTGGCCTGGGATTTAACAAAACAGTGAGTGGCATGAAATTCAAAGAAAACAGAATTATCATGAGCAAATTTACTGACACTAATGAGGTTTTTGGTAATGGAAGGCACATAAAGGAGATTGTGTAAGGCTAGATTCACTTTAGGATTAATGGTTGAGGGAAAATATGATGAACCAGAAGAATTAATAGCCAAACCTTGACCATTGCCAATGTAGATCTGGTCTGGTTCTTCAAAATTGGTTAGTTGTTGAATATTCTGTTGATCACCAGTGACATAGAATGAGGCACCTGAGTCAGGGTACCAAGTGTGAGAAGGAACAGAGACGGTGTTGGCAACCATTGCTGCTGGTTGGTGTTGAAAGTTAGATGTAGGTCTGAACTGAGCAGTGGCAAAATTGTTGTTCCACTGATTTTGTGAACCATAAGCAAAGTGAGCCTGAGAATACTAATGTGATTGAATAGAGTTATTAGGAGCAGAAAATTGCTGATAATTCTGATTAGGTCTAGGAGTAGGTGGTTGATAGTTGTAATCAAATCAATGATAGAAAAAGGCAGTAGTGTGGCCGTACTTGAAGCACACTTGGCACTGAGTGTTAGCAAACCGGCCTCCACGAGCGTGACCACTGCCACGCGGAAAGCCACGAGCACCGCGACCGCTGCGAGAAAAGCTACGATCGCTGCCATGGAAATTGTCATCATCAGTGTTGTTCGACGCGGAATTCACCTGCGGCGACTCGTCAGAGGAGTGTTGCGAAGACGAGGAGGACACTCCTTTTGCTTGAGAATGAGTAAGATTCAACGAAGGAGAATCAGAACTAATTTTCTTCTGAAACTTATCCAAACGCATCTCATGAGCAAGGAGAAGTGCTTCGATTTCTTCAATCGAAAGCATATCATCAAATCAACTTTCAATAACATAAATTACTGAACCATATTCTTGAGGTAAACCTTCAAGAATGACATCGATGTGCTCTTTCATTTGAACAGGATCTCTGACGGAAGCAAGTGTGTCTACCAGTGCTTTGATTCGAAGCAAGAACTCAGTCATGGATTTCATGTCGAGTGTCGTGGATCGAAGCTTAGTCCGAAGTTGACGAGCTTTGGCGCGAGTGAGTTTGTGGAAATGATCATGAATCTTTTCCCAAACCTGAAAAGCATGAACGTTTCCTAGAACGCGAGTGAGAATCAAACTCGATAACGTGGACTAAGCCATGAAAGAAACATTTGATCTTGCAGCTCCCATGCTGTGTACGCTGGATTCACGACGCCAGCGTTACAATCATCTTCACTAGTGAATCAAAGAGGTATTTTCGGCGCTGCAAGAAAATGTTGGAGTTGATGCGATTTGATTATCGGTTCAACTTGTTGACGCCATAGCAGGAAATTCTGATCATGAAGTTTCTCAGATATTGTGTGAGAAAAAATAGAGTGAGAAGCGGAAGACGAAACTGGTGGAGGAGGAGGATTAGATTCGGCCATTACAGGATCGAAAAAGCTCTGGTTACCATGTGAATTAACAAAGAAGAAGTAATGAAGAAGAAATAGGATCTAATCTATTATTCAGTTAAGAAATGAATTTAGGGATACAATGTAGTATATATAGGAGAGCTGTGTTAGTGACAGCTGTCTGAGTTGAACCAGACTTCCCCTTGCAAATTCAGGTAACAGAGTACATCTGTGGAGGCATTTCCATAGCATTTACTTTTGATCATGCATTAGGTGATGCCTGTTCCTTTGGTAAGTTTATTGCTTCCTGGTGTAAACTGCCAATGATGCTTGGTCCGAATCACATTCCATGGACAAGTATACACTAAATATATATGCATACTAAAACTTTCTAGCATACTAAGAATTAGAAAGCCAGCATACTGAAACTGATAAGAATTACTTCAGCTCAGTAAATTCAGGTGCAGTTTACATCTTCTATTGTAGCGTTGTCAATGTCAGCCTTTTTATTAGGAAGTATTCCAACAACAGATACATTTAAAAAGTGAGGAATGAGTAGGCAGTGGAATTTGATCTAGGCAATGCAATGTTTCATATACTAAATTTTCGACCACACTTGCTGACTTGCTGTGTCAAACTAACAGAGCCACTAGATTAAATTGTTTCATCTTTGTATGACTCCTAGAAAAAGTTGTTACTGAATTCTTTTACTGCTTTTACAAATTACAAGTACTACCTCTTGGATAATTTGAAAAGTATTTTTTCCTTTGTTATGTTAATATTTAAACATTGAATCTACAACATGATTTTAGTTAAGACGTGGACTCATAAATGTGAAAATCCTTAACTAGAGAGATTGATTGAAAGTCTTTGGGAATCACATGCAGTCACTGCATCAACTTACATTGTTGCAGTCCGCTTTTTATCATGGCCCGTGTATTTTGTGTTTATACTCATTGATTTTTTTTCATATGGAAGTTTTTATAATTTAAGCTTTATGAATTATTGGTCTAAAACCAAATTTAGAAAGAATTCTCTGTTATTTTGCCCCTGAATATTGAAGACAAGCTTATGAATCCCCAAAAAATATAAAATAAAATAAAAATTCGGTATGGTGAATATGGATCTAGATTGAAAGCATTTTGATGCTCTGCATTAAAATTTGGAAAATCATGGGAATAAAGGAAGTACATTAATAAAAAAAGAAAAGAAAAAAACAAGAATTACAAACAATAAGTCCACTACTTAAATGGAGTATTACATCCATTATGTATACGATATATGTTATTTGAAGGTACATTTATCAAATAAATAAATAACAGTACAAACATCACTACTTGAATGATGCATTCATATGAGTAATATAACTGGGGTAAAATAATTAAACAGTTTCGCACCCTGGTGATTAACTCTACTAGAGTTCAGCATACAACATACAGCGTAAATAGCGATGGCATTCGATCGTAGCTTTGATTCTTCAAGTGTCAACACCTGAAATTTCAGAAGAAGCCGGTTACCTTTGTAGTTTTGGAATTTTAAAATACATAAAAAAATGGCAGAAAATGAAATTGTAACCACATAAGCAATTTATCAGGTAAGATCTGAAGCCAGCAACATATGCAATTAAGCTTCTAAAAATCTCAACTTTATTATGTTGTTAAGTTTGAAAGCAAAACTAATATGTGTGAAATAATTCAAAAAATAAAATAAAAAACAAAGGACAAAAAAAGTGTTTTATAAACAAAACTGCTATTAAATATGACAGAAGAAGTGTGACACATCTACATTTGTTCCCCAGTAAAAATATGCAGAGAATTAAGTCATTTTCCATTTATCTTACCAGCAAGAAAGGCTTTTCTTATTTTGCTTTGCTCTCTAGTGACATCCACCATATTCATTCTTTCTTTTGGTGATTCCACTGAACAAGCAAGTCCAATCTTAAAGACTGAATCTAAGCACTTTTCAACAGTTGGAGTAAGATTTTGACTGTTTTCCTCTTCTATTGTTGCTTCTTCATGTTTTGGTACAAGAAATGGGTCCAAAATCTGTAAAAGATTACCAGGACATGAATTTACCACAAAGTCATGCAAACTTTGACTATCTTCAAAGTTTCATCTGGGGGTCTTCTTCCAACAAGCATCTCCAACATAAGAATCCCGAAACTATACATATTGCCATTCATAGACACCTCAGAACCCATTCCATACTCTAACATAAACAGCAAAAATAGTCAGTACTTTGTAATTAGTAAATAAATATCAAGTTTTCATCAAAAGATAGAGGGATTCAAAGAAACATTGATCCAAGAGTTTAGAGAATACCTAGGGGAGCATAGCCAATGGTCCCCTTTATTCCAATTGTACTTGTTTGCTTATAGAAGTGGTACCATTAATCGTTGAGAAAAGTCTTACTATGCCAAAATCACTCGCGTGAGCAGTCATGTCATCATCAAGAAGGACATTGCTAGACTTTAAATCACAATGAATGATCCATTGCTCACATTCATGATGAAGGTAATGCATTGTAGAAGTGACATCAATCATGATATTTAGTCTTTGATCAAGGTTCAATGTTGGGTGTGAACTATCAGCCCATAGTGAATCTGAGTCTCTTCTTGAGAAGATATCTTCTCTTATTCTACAGGGTGATTCTTGGTCCTCTTTATTCAGTGAGTCCTACATTTGAAGTACAGTTCTCACAACACATGTCCTCAATAACAAGTGTTCATCCATGATATTTACTACATGGATGCTTAGCAAATCATCTAACCCATCAATGGGTAGATTCTTTGCCGTTGGAACTCTTTTAGAGTCCCCTAAAATGGGAATATGTGTGCTCTTCCCATTGATGGTTGGTGGTGCATAGCTTGTGTTAACTCTCCCTTTTGTAGTAGCCATCACATTACTTTAGGATCTTTTCCTCCTGCACTATTAAGTGTGCTCAGACTCAGAGGCAGAGCTTTGATACCAATTGAAGTGAATCAGAAGGTCACTAGAAGGGGGGTTGAATAGTGACACTTAACTGACTATGGATTTTCTGCAAAAGAACACTCAGCTTCTAAAGTTTTAAGACATATCCTAGAGTCAACTTCAAGAAGCTTCGTTGAGAGCAACCAATATCCTATTATAGTACTTTGTATAAAATAGTTTTTCAATAATAGTCATAGAAAAACACTGTTGTATACTGCTTCAGAAGCTACTCATAAAATGTCATATTTAGGGTACGTAGAATATGTTTTTGACAGTTAAGAACAATGAGTAGATGTATGATTCTGGACTTTTCGAAAACAATTTGAGTAGCTTAAAAGAATTTTATATCAAAGATATAACAATTTAAAAACCAAGCTACTCAAGGTAAAGATTAAAAAACACACAGATCAAAAGCAGTGAAAATGATAAAGCACATAGAGGAATTATCCTGGTTCACCCCACCTAGGCTACGTCCAGTCCCTACAATTGTAGGCTTTCCACTAACACAAGCACAAACCAGAGTATTCTTTCTTTCCTGAAGCCTCTCCTAGGCTCCTACAACTGTGTATTCTTTCTTTCCTGAAGCCTCCCCAGGCTCCTACACCTCAGTATTCTCTAAGCCTCTGTAGGCCCAAGTATTCTTTCAACAAGCCTCTCCAGGCTTAACCCTAGTGTTCTCTAAGCCTCTACAAGCTATCTACCCAATTATTCTTTTGAAAAGCCTCTCCAGGTGTTGAACCCTCAGTAGCAACTGCTACCTGGCCCTCACAGCAACCTGCTGTGGTCGCACTCAACCTTTAGAAGCAGCAGTCCCCTAACTACTCTTTTGAGGTTCCCTATCCTAAATAGGTTCTATTTGGACAGGTACCTAATACATCTTACAGGAAGAAACTCATTAGTAAGCTCCCCTTGAGAAGATGTTTACAAACTCTATATGGCTAGATAGATTTGACTATACAAATCAAGAAAGCCTGGGCTAAGGAAGTCTAGTATCATAAGTTGATGAGACTTCTGACCTATGTCCTCTCTAAGTTGTTTCCTTCCTAGCAAAGAACTTCAGTTGCACTTCAATGTCCTTATATAGACTATCTTGAAGATAACTGTTGAACCTTGTTTTGGAGGCCAAAGAGATCCGTTACTCCTAAACTTGATAGACTTGGAGGCCAAAGGAGATCCATTGTGAGTTGTCTCAATCACACAGCTGGTTCCTCTTCCTTCCCTAACTGGAATAGCTTGCACACATCTTTGAATTTTGAATTCTACCCATTGGTGCTTGTTGTTGGTTCAAAACTCATGACTTCTCCTTTATTCCAGCTCAAACATGAGGATTGCTACTTCTTCAGAAAAGTAAGTTTTCTACAGAATGGTGTTGATTCATTCTCAACCGTTGTAGACTGTGAATGACCACTTTTCTTCTTCATGAATAGATTTGTTTCCTTGCTAAAGTAGAACTTAGCTCTCTCTTTTCTTGAATGGATTTGTTGGATCAAGAGAGCTTCATCAAGGCAATGCATCAGTAGACTACTGCATGGTATTAACCGTTATAGCTCTTGGTGTGTGCTTCTCGACTATGTAGACACATCTAACTTCACTTGTTGTCTCAGCAACGAATCTTTTGATGATCCTTAAGTCATGTGTAGCTTTTGATATCCACTTCTTGACTCATTACCTCTAGAATCATGCTTCTAGTCATATATAGCTTCTGATATCTGCACTTTGACATAGAAAGCATGATTGCCCTTCTGCCTCTGGTTTCTTGCTTATGAAGTTCGACGATCTTCAGATTTGGGAAACCAAAGTTGTAGGTGAATGCTTCACACTTTGTTCTCCATACTTCTTTATAATTCTTGTTTCTTTGAAAAGCACTTCAAGGCAAACCATTAGTAGCAATAGTCTATCATACTTAAAATATGCTTCTTAAAAGTTTGTTGTCATTAAAACATTCATCTCATAAAGTGTTCTTCAATAGCAGGAACATACGTGAAAGTAGATCGAATCTATTATTTGGAAGGACTTACAGAGCATCTTAGATGATGATATATGGTAAGAACCATAAAACATAGTTTAAAGTAGAAAAATGTAAATATATATATTAAAATAATATATATAAATATATATAGTATACTTATATGTATTAATATACATTAATGTAAATAGTTATATATATATATATATATATTAAAAAATTAATGTGAGAAATTTAATTCTTTATTAAATATAGTTAGGTCTATTAAATTTATTTCGATCCAATTAATCAACAACTATGTAAAGGTAAAGTCACTATCAACACTATGTATTTCTTAATTTCTACTTTAATTATTAATTAAAATTAAATATTATTCTTGAAACATATTTTAATGACTAAATTTAAAATTAAAATATAGTGACACACACTGACACACACACACACACACACACACACACACACACACACACACACACACACACACACATATATATATATATATATATATATATATATATATTTGAAAATGGTTCAATTAGAGTTTGTTAAACCAATTAAAAATATAAGAGGATATTGTAGATGCATGTTAAGAGACTGAAGTTCAATACTTCATGAGAGAAGAGTAATCAAATGAGTTAATGTGAGAGAGAGTGGGGAGAGTGAGGAGAGTGGAGGCCTAAGATACTCTTACATGTTTATACATATAGGAGAATAGTTATTGTTCGTAAAATATATTTTAATGAAACTAATTTGAAAAAATGAGCGTAAATAGTAATATAATATTTAATGTTACTATTTAATATCAATATTATTAAAACTGATATTTAATTATAAAAATTTTATAATAAATAGCAATAATGTGAGGAATTTAATTCTTTATTTAGATCCATTAAACTTGATTAGATCAACTAACAACTAATGAAAAGCTTAACTTTCTATCAACAACTATATGTTTCTTAACTTTTATCCTTAATTATTAATTAAAATAAAATATTCTATATCATTTTAAATTGAACTAAATATCAATAAAATATTAATTTTAGTTATTATTGTTTATAAATACATTTTAATAACTAAATTAAAAAATAAAATATATTTATATATAAAATAATAATTTATTTCTTAATTTCTATACTTAATTATTAATTAAAATGAAATATTATGAATTTTGTAACACCGCAATTTTCTCAGCTAATGGTTTCAAAGTGATTGAAAATAATTATAAGACAAGATTAATTTTTTTTTATTCTTGAAAATTTTAATTAAACAATATGTGTGATTTTTCTATGTGAATTTCAGTTGAAATTTTCACTGAAATTGAGACTGTGTGTTGACTAACAGTGTAGGTAGAACTACACTGTGAATGTGAGTAGACAGTCAAATCTCCTATAAAACTAATTATGATTAAATGTTATTGATTGTAATTAAGTTGTTAGAATTTTAATTAATTCTTACATTGATAATTTAAAATATTTTATTTTACTTTGATACCCAATACACAGTCTAAGGAAACTTTTAAGAGTTGGAAAATTTCTATGAAATCATGATATTAATCTGAATTTGTCATTAACACATTTATCAATATCATTAAATCATATATGTCAAAGCCTAACAAAACCAAAGAAATATTCAGAATTTACTAGCCTTGTGGTGGTTGTTGAAGCTATGTACCAAGAGCCTCTCTCCGGCCTCTTCGATTGTTTTTTGTTTTTCTCTTGTCTATGTGCTGCTGAAGCCGTGGAGTGCTGGAGAGCCAATCTTCTCCATCTTTTGAGTTTTCCTTCTCTCATTGTAACTTCATAGCTCTCCTTGAGAGGTAAAGGAGCTTACTTACCTTCTTATTTTCCATTAGTTTCTATATACACAACTATATTAATAAGATGTGCTTCTTAAAATTTGGTAGAGGTTTTTGTTATTAGATCTATGATTATTAAGGTTGAAATGTTGTTGAGAGGTTGCTTAATCTTCATTAAAACCTTGTTATTAATCTTGATTTATTCCTTTGTTTCTAACCATGAAAATGTGATATCTTGAAATATAGGAGCTTCCGTTTGGTATGAATAATGAGTAGTTATATTTGATATTTCACATGACAAGTAATTATTGAGTTAATAGAAATGTTGTGTGTGCAAATAAATTTATTTACTGTAATTTGAAAATATCATGCTACACGTAATTGTTTTACATGACTGAATATAGATTCTATTTTTTTTTTATATTCTTTACTGCACCTAAAAATGTAAAAACAATATCCCTAATTAGCTAAAGTTTTTATGAAGAATGTTATGGTCTTTTATAATTTACGTAAGTGAATAGGAATTAGTTAATTGAATTTTTGTAAGTGTAGAGTTTGTTTTTGTTAAATCATAGGAAAAACTAACAAGAAATAACGAATGCTGTTTACTTGGGTTTCTAGTAGTAAAAGTCAGTAAGTATTTAAAATATTTAAAATGGGTGCTGGAGTGTAGAGCTGAGTATTTAGGGTACTGTTATAAATATTTCGTATAAGCTAAAGTTGACTAATTAGAAGAAAGGCTAAAGATTCAATACTAAGATATTAAGTTTAAATGTTAAAATAGTACTTTAACTAATGGACTAAGAAAAAGTTTCGAATGAAAATTCCTATAGCTTTTAAAAATCTTCACATGGTGATAGTAAGTGAGGTTTTAAATCTTTATACTTGTAGATGATTTTTTTTTTTAGGAAAAAAAAAGATAACGTGAGATCAAGTAAGTGAAATTGATATGTTTTGAAATAAAAATTTAAGTAAATTGATTTTAGAGATAAAAACTAAAAACTTAGAAACTTTATAGTTAATATTATAATATTTTAGATTTAAAATGTTTGAGAAAAATAAGCTTAAACAATTGTTGACCATTTTGGTAATTATTGAGAAAAGGTTAATATATATGATACTATCTTTACAAGAAAAATAGAGTAAAAGGACAAAAGTAACTTCTTGCTTCAAGAAAGTTATTTTCTAAATTTATTTATGGACTTAAACATTTAAAATTTTAAATCCATTGGTGATGCAAATAATTAAGATAATTTTATTATTTATTTTTGAAATTTTTTAATAGTTGTCTTAAAACTATAATGACGTAACTAGCTATTTCAACGATACAGAAAAACGTCAAAGGTGTGAGAAAAATTGTTGTTAGAAGAACCCTAAGAGATTCTGTTCTATGAGATCATGGAAATAAGGTGATACTTTACTTGATATTCTCGTGGAGAGGCCCGACCCAGTTGGTGGCAGGCATATTGTTGATTATGTCTAATCAACATAAGGAGAATTCAGCAACCAGTGAATTTCTTAGACACTGTGGAGAGCCTAGCCTAGATGAGGTGGCAAACATACTAAAGGGTATGTCTAATCACATAAGGGGGACCTAAGTAGAGTTGATATTGATCTTAACATTGATTTTGGATGAATTGATTGAACATGCATTCTTGCATATGTTGTTGAGCTGCCCCGTGAGACTGTGGTCTAAGGGAGGGGAGGGGAGTAGAGGTGGGTGTGAAACCTTGAGTATAGGTGGACATGCAATTCCATAAGAGGCCAAGATTATCGTGATTCCTGTGTCATGGTAGCAACTACTCCCGTATGCCTATCCTGACAATGCCATTGTTCTACTCCATATGACTCGATATTGGTGTCACCTCGATGGTTTATGGAATGTGTCGCTCTTCGGATCAACGAGGTTCATTATTGGTATTATATGATGTTCAAGGGACATGTCTGACCGATTGCTCAAGGTGTTAGGAATCTCCACGGAGTTGTGTTTGCATACATTGCATGACTCTATCATTTGTGTACACTTGTTGGTTGGCAGTGATTTGGTATATGTATTATGGTTTTAATTGTGGATGGTGTATATATATATATATATATATATACATGTGTGGTCAGTAGTGGACTACCACTGGATGCATGCAAAATCTTTTATGCCTATTTTATTTTTTGAGAGCTTAACCTTCCACTGTTTGAACATGTGGTTTGTGTCTGTGATGATATTGAACAACACGTTCGTGGCTACAAATGGATGAGGTTCAAGATCTACTCTTTGTAACTCCCTGACTATATTCGGTCTGCATGCTCTTTGATGGTTGCCATTACCAAGGTGTCACTACGAGGGACAGACGTCAAACGAGTGGCATACTCACATACGTATCTTAGGAGGATGCATCGCCCTCAGACGAGAGACTATAGATTTATGAGGATTGAATTCCCTTTCGAGTCTTCAGTTTGGCATCACCTAGGATTTCGATGAATAGCAATATGAAGGAACCTATGCATGATATGATTGCAGCAATGATTAAAGTTTTACCCTACCTCTTTTCTCTTTAGAGCTTCATAGTGGAGGGAGATTCTCTAGAAGTCTCCCCACTGTTATGTTTTTGAGTTTTAGTATACAACCAACATAGAGTATGCGTGACATATTCCTATCCCATTTTTTATGTATCTTTTACTTATGGGTACACTTCTGGATTACACACTACTTTTGAGACACTTTGATTATTGTTGGTTGTAGTGCCATGAGGCACATATATTTCCTCCTTATGTTTTATGATCTATGCTCAAGGTATTTTTAGTATATGTTGCATATTTGTTCTAGAATTGTATACAGAGTTGTCAGATAAATGGGACATCACATGAATCACAAAAAATTTACACACCCTTTTTATTAAATAAATTAATATGAAATTTTGAAAATTAAAATTGAATCTTTTCCACAAAAAGTGTTGAATTAGTGTCATATAGCGACAATGGGTCGCTACAAATTCTTTTAAATTTATAAAATCATTACTTTTAATTATTATTATTATTATTCATGAAATATATTTTAAGGCAATGTTAACTAATTCAAAAAATATTATCATAAGTAGTAATATAATAATATTTAATGTTACTACTTAATATTAAAATGATCAAAATTAATATTTAATTATCAAAATTATATAATAAATAACATGAATGTGAGCAGTTGTTAAAATCAGATTTGAAAATAAGAAATATTTAATCGTAAGGAAATTGTTAACAAAAGCACATTATTGCATGTAATTAGAGACAAATGCTTTATGTGTTGATCAGGATCTCAATCACCTCTTCTTTCCAATTTATGTCACACGTATTCAGGCATCTACACTTATAAAACAAAAATAATAAGATAAGCCTCAAAGTATCTATTTCATAAACTAAATAAATGAAGCAATGGTGATCACCAAAAATAAATAAATAAATGAAGCAATGGTAACCTAAAAATGGATAACCTTTGAATTATAAAAATAAAAAATAAAACAATGTAGAAAAGTGTTCGTAATACATTTTTTTGGGTCACCAATCCATGACATTGGTGCGGAGTATTCACCAGTTTTGCTGATGATTAATCTCCGCCGAGGAACCTTGCTGGCCACCTTTACTGGAGTCTCTCTTCTCAATCACGTTTTTCCATCCATAAAACTCTAACCCGCGACCTTACTTATGGGAACTGAGCCCATTACCACAATATATTCACTTATTCAATTAATTCAAAGTTTTAGGTGGCTGAAGTCTGATATCTGGCAATAAAAAGAAAAATTAAGACTGTCAGAAGATTAATTAAAGAATGAATGTAAATGTTCCTGGACATGCAAATGTAATTAGTTTTTTGAATCTCGAATTCTGGACATGCTTGATTCTTAATCATATGCAGGGATGATTCTGTGCAACGTGCAAGCCAAATGTACCACGTATTTAGTTAGTTTCTTTCACGTATAAACATTGATTATTTGAATTCCACAAGTAAGTTGCCTGCCAAACTTTACCATAGATTTGAGTTTTCTTGTATATATGATCGAACCGTTTGGAAAGGAAAAAGCACAATGTTACCAACAGAAGAGTGGCCTCATGAGATCAGCTCTTAATCACTGCGATTCATAATGTGGGATTAGAAAATTTCTGCTAAGATATATCTGAACTGAAGCATTGGTGTCAATATCCACGAAATATACTATTTATGTAGTATATGCCAGGTTCAATTAATTCAGAAACTTTTTGAACCTTAGCCTCAAAACAAAGAAAATATAAAGAGAAACACTATCCTCATTTGAAAAATGTAATTGCAGTCCCAAAGTATAGAAAATTTGAAGTCAAGTTTAGTAGGAAAAGTTTTGTAAAGGAACTCAATCTTCAATCAGTCTCTCATATCTTGACCTGCTTTCAGGTCATTTTCTTGTTACATCAATTTACTTGTATAACCTTTTTTGATTCTCTTAAAAGCTCTCTAACACAGATACTCAATCAATATTATCCCTTTGCTGGCCAAACTGCTCAAAATCCCAAAACTAGTGAGCCTGAAATCATTTGTGACAACCACGATACTCTAGTAATCGAGTCTCACGCATATGTCCCTCCCATTAAAGAATTTAGATTGTTATAATCTCAATGAAACTCTTCAATAAAAGGTAGTCTTGGTTGAACCAGACTTGCCCTTACAAATTCCGGTGACAGAGTACACTAGTGGAGCCATTTCCATAGCATTTACAATTGATGTCTGTGTGAAAAGCCAATGAACCATATCTCTCTGAAACGCCTTTATCATATCAAAGTATCAAGTATTAACATGCTGCAGAGACTTGCTTCTGTGAACGGGGTCAAGAGAACAAAGTTTGAGGATTTCTCTGCATATGTATGGAAGATAATTATCGATACCATTGATCAAAGGCATAAAAAGTGCAAGATGGGTTGAAAAGGAAAGAATTCCATGCCAAATTACATTGGTAATGTCCTGTCTTTGGCTTTTGGGGAGGCAAGCATTCAAGAACTGAAGGCGAAGCCTCTATATTGGACATTCTGAACTGAAGGAAACTGACAAGAATTACATCAGCATAGTAAGTTCAAATGCAGTTTTAATCTTCTATATGGATCTATAGCATTGTCAATGTCAGTCTTTTTATTAGAAAGAATTCCAGTAACAGATACATTTAAAAAGTGAGGAATGAGTAGGAAGTGGAATTTGATCTAGGCAACGCAATGTTTCATATACTACATTTTTTACCACACTAGCTGACTTGCTGTGTCAAACTAACAGAGCCAATAGATTAAATTCTTTGATCTTTGTATGACTCCTAGAAAAGTTATTACTGAATTCTTTTACTGCTTTTAAAAATTACAAGTACTTCTTGGATAAATTCAAAAGTATTTTTTCCTTTGTTATCTTAATATTTAAACATTGAATCTACAACATGGTTTTAGATAGGACGTGGACGAAGAAACGTGAAAATCCTTTACTAAAGAGATTGATTGAAAGTCTCTGTGAAATGCATGTACTCACTGCGTCAACTTATATTGTTGCAGTCTGCTTTTTATTAACGCCCATGTATTTTGTGTTTATACTCATTGATTATATTTCATATGGAAGTTTTTATGTTTTTACCTTGATGAATTTCAGGTCTCGTAAACCAAATCTAGAAAGAATTCTCTACTATTTAGCCCCTGAATATTAAAGAAAAGCCTATGAATCCCCAAAAACATAAAATAAAATAAAAATTTTGTATGGTGAATATGGATTTAGATTGAAAGCATTTTGATGCTCTGCATTAAAATTTTGAAAATCATGGGAATAAAGGAAGTATATTTATCAAAAATAAAATGAAAGAAATACAAGCAATAAGTCTACTACTTAGATGGAGTATTACATCTATTAAGTATATGATATATGTTACTTGAAGGTACACTTTTCAGAAAACTAAAATAACAGTACAAACAATAAGTCCACTTATGAGTAATATAACTGGGGTAAAATACCCTGGCATTCGATCTCAGCTTTCAATAAGTTCCGCACCCTGGTGATTAACTCTACTAGAATTCAGTATACAACATACAGCATAAATACCCTGGCATTCGATCTCAGCTTTCATTATTCAAATGTCAACACCTGAAATTCGAGAAGAAGCCGGTTACCTTTGTAATTTTGGATTCTTGAAATACATAGAAAGATGGCAGAAAATGAAATTGTAAATACATAAGCAATTTATCAAGTAAGAGCTGAAGCCAGCAGCATATGCAATTAAGCATCTAAAAATCTCAATTTTATTATGTTGTTAAGTTTAAAAAGCAAAACTATTATTTGTGAAATAATTCAAAAAATAAAATAAAAAACAAAGGACATAAGAGTATTATTTTAAACAGAGCTGCTATATATTAAAATTTGGCAGAAGCAGTGTGACATCTATTCTCTAGTAATATGTGGAGAATTAAGTCATTTTCCATTATCTTACCAGCAAGAAAGGCTTTTCTTATTTTGCTTAGCTCTTGAGTGACATCCACCATATTCATTCTTTCTTTTGGCGATTCCATTGAACAAGCAAGTCCAATCTTGAAGAGTGAAACTAAGCACTTTTCAACAGTCGGAGTAAGATTCATACTGTTTTCTTCTTCTATTGTTACTTCTTCATGTTTTGGTACAAGTGATGGGTCCAAAATCTGTAAAAGATTACTAGCAAATGAGTTTTCCACAAAGTTATGCAAATTTTGACCATCTTCAAAGATTTCATTTGTGGGTCTTTTTCCAGTAAGCATCTCCAACATAAGAATCCCGAAACTGTAAATGTCGCCATTTATAGACACCTCAGAACCCATTCCATACTCTAACATATATAGCAAAAATAGTCAATACTTTGTAATTAGTAAATAAATATCAAGTTTTCATCAAAAGATAGGGAATTCAAAGAAACACTGATCCAAAAGTTTAGAAAATACCTGGAGGAGCATAGCCAACGGTCCCCTTTATTCCAATTGTACTTGTTTGCTTAGAAGTGGTACCATTGATGGTTGAGAGAAGTCTTGCTATGCCAAAATCACTCACATGAGCAATCATGTCATCATCAAGAAGGACATTGCTTGGCTTTAAATCACAATGAATGACCGATTGCTCACATTCATGATGAAGATAATGCAATGCAGAAGAAACATCAATCATGATATTTAATCTTTGATCGAGGCTCAGTGTTCTCTGATGCTCTGCACTTGGTGTCATAGGATGCAACCATTTCTGTAAGCTTCCATTTCTGATGTACTCAAAAATTAGAGCTTTGAATTCTTGACCTTTGTAATCTGTGCTGGAACAACATGTCAAAATCTGAACCAGATTTCGGTGTCTAATACTTTTAAGTGCATTGCATTCAGTGAAGAAACTCTTGTGAGCTCCTTTTTGTTGAAGGTTTAGGACCTTTATGGCAACAACTTTGTCTTCTAACTCAAGAGTTCCTTTGTAGACAGAGCTGAAATTTCCAGAGCCTATCAAGTTTGTAGTTGAGAACCCATCAGTTCCATTGTGTAGGCTTTGGTATGAAACTTTAGCCAGCTGGTCAATTGTTGGTGAATCCAAAGATGGTTTCTTACTCCTTTTCCTCATCCAGTAGATAGTTAGAATTGTTGACAATATGAGAAGAAAAGTAACCACACTAACTATCACTGCTATCAACCTGAACTTGTGGTGTTTTGCAAGTTTCTTACCATTGACAGGGCATGGTGGTAGATGCAGTTTTGAAATACCTCCACAAAGCTTATTGTTTCCAGTAACCACGAACCCACTTGCATTTTGAAAGACACCTTCACTTGGCACCTCACCATCCAACATGTTAAAAGATACATTGAAATAATTTAAGAAAGAAATGTTCTGCAGAGCATTAGGAATTGAACCAGACAAACGGTTTTGTGAGAGGTCTAAATGTTGAAGCCCTTTGAGTGACGCGACAGAGGGTGGTATGATTCCATGTAAGGAATTCCCTTGCAAATAGAGGTACTCCAACATTATGCATTCTCCAATGGTTCCTGGAATGTCACCAGACAAATGATTCTGAGATATATCTAGCCAATTGAGATTTTTCAGGTTGCCCACTTCTTCCGGTATACTACCACTCAATGAGTTTTGTGACAAATTCAACAAATTTGTTAGAGAGAAAAGATTAAAAATCTCTACGGGTATGGTTCCTCTAAGGTTGTTTTGTGAAACATCTAGATATTGTAACTTTTGGCAGTTTCCTATGCTTGGAGGAATATTTCCTTCGAACATATTTTCTGACATATCCAAATCAAACAATTGACTAAGGTTGCCTATGTAGGCACCAATCTCTCCTGACAGCTTGTTTAATTGTAAGTCTAAAACTTGCATCTTCTGAAACTTCCCAAAAGATGTTGGGATAATCCCATCAATGTGGTTACCTTCCATCTCCAAGAGAGTTAAGCCAATTAGATTTCCTATTGTCGCAGGGATTTCTCCTGATATCTGATTTCCTCCAAGATATAGTTGACTGAGTTGGGTGGATAAATTGCCCAAGGAATTTGGCAAATGACCTCCAAAATTGTTGTAGGCTATAGATATCCATTGCAACTTACTACAGTTTGTCAATGATTTTAAAAACTCAAAATCATTAGTTGAATTCTCACCTAGATTATTTCCCTCCAAAGATAGGAGATTAAGATATTGTAGCTTCCCCAGACTTGGAACTTGTCCCACGAAATGGTTATCACTGAAATCAAGTTTTGAAAGGATAGATGCATTTGTGACGGAAGGTGGAATTGGACCTGAGATTCGATTGCCACCAATTCCAAATTCTTGGAGATTGGGTAGGGTGTGGAACATGTTGGGTGGAAGAGAGCCATTAAATTGATTTACTACAACTGAGATTAGAGTAAGAGATGACATATTATAAAGACAAGAAGGCAATGTTCCAGTCAGTTTGTTTGTAGCCAAATCTAGAAATGTCAAGCTTTTGAGACTGCATATTTGTTGTGGAATATCTCCCTCTAAGTTGTTCTCAGACAGCGAGAGACCAGTTAGGGATGAAAGATTCCCTATGAATGGTGGGATTCCTCCAGTTAACTTGTTGCTCCAAACACTCAAAACTCTAAGTTTCCGAAGTGAGCCAATCTTGATTGGTATTTTGCCAATCAGATTATTCCCATATAAGTATAAGTGTGTGAGATGAGTGCAACCTGTCAAGTTTGTAGGGATTTCCCCTGCCAATGAGTTATTTAGGACAACGAGTTGCTGCAGTTGAGACAACCGTCCCAATTCTTGTGGGATTTTACCGTAGAAGTTGTTTTCTGCGAGGATGAACTTTGCCATATAAGAGAGATTGCCTACATGAGGAGATATGAATCCCTTCAACTTGTATCCTCGCAAGTTCACTTCTGTAACTCTTTGAAGCATGAGATTGCAAGTGATTCCATGCCAGTTACAGAAGTGAGTAGAAGCATTCCAAGAGAGCAAGATTCCATATGGGTCAGTCGATATGGATTCCTTGAATTTGAGCAGTGCCAAATGATCAATCTCATTTCCTAAGGCAAAGGCAGTCGTGTTGAGGGTAAATAAGCATAGTGAGTAGAGTGTATAGAGAGAAAACAGGGGGGCATATATAAAACTAAAGGGAAGTAACAAGAGAGAAAATTGCTTCATTGTGATGAGGAATTGAAGGCTGGTAGATGTGGTAGTGTTTCTATGGTTAGATTGCTTTATATAGGGACATGATCAGAGAAGAAGCACGCGTGTTGTTCTTTCTGCTACTTTCATTCTGATTGCCATCATTAAAATAAGGTGAAGTCAATAAACAATAATGGCAGTTTTGGAAAGTTTATATGGCAGGAAAATAAATCCAAGAAGTGATTTATACGTGATAAACATGCCTCCTAAGAAAAAAAAATAAACAATGCAATAACCAAAGCGTTTTCCTGTTTGTAACAAAAAAAGAAAAGCATTTTCCTATGTTTTTAATAATCACCCAAAAATCAAACAACTTTTTTCAACTATGAATACCAAAAAATAAATACAAAAGATAAGGCTATTTTTGGCCCAACTTTTTTTTATAAACTATTTTAAAATAAAATACAAACTAAGAATCTTAAAATTAAAATAAAAGTTGTGGGTGATTATATTTGTTTGGAATTCTCAATTATGTTTTATAGTTTAAAAATTATCAATATGTCCCATTGTTCAAAATAAAGAAAGATAGCAAGTTCTGTTTTTTACATGTATATCCACAATAATAATTATTAGAGTTATACTATTCGAATCATATTTTTCTGTAATTTTTCAAATGAATCCAAAAAATTGCAATAATGTTTTCTAGGGTACCTTTTTTTATCTATCTCTCTCTGTCGCATTATTTACTTTATTTCAAGTTTCTCTATTTTTTTTATCTTCTAATTGTAAAAAAAAGAAAAATACAAAAAACGTGTAGAAGTAAATTTTCTCAAACTAATGTTTATGTTTTATAACAATTAACCTAATGTACTTGTATATAATAACTTTATGCATAAAATAATCTCCCCATTATTGTAGTTAATGCACATGCACCTTTGATTTTGAAGTTTAATTTTTATTTTATTATAATTATGTTTTGTCAAAGCATTAAAAATGAGTTTAATTTCGGCACACTGTCATAATTTTTTTTTTTTACACAATTAGTCAATTTGAATAAAATTAATTCTGAATGATTCAACGTGAATCCTAAAGTAATCTTTACAAAAGTTGGCAATCCTACCAAATATTTACATTGTTAATACATTCTAATTAAATTTTTAGAGAATTTAACATTTTAGTTATTTTTTTTATTAAAACATTACTATTAGATAGTAGATATATATACCCAGTAGGGTCGGCCTATGGGTGGGGGGCTTGAGGTACTATGCAAAAGGTCATAGGTTCAAACCTCAGTGTGACTATTGTACATAAAAAAAAGATAGTAAATATATAATATACAACTAGAAAAATTAAAATTAGTGAGGGAATCACCTACTATGTAATTTTTTTTATAAAAAAAAAATCCATTGCTAAAGTTTAGTGACCCAAAATTAACGAGAAAAAAACAATTTTGTCAGTAAATTTGGTCACCAATATATTGATGTTGAGTAATAATTGGATATGCAATTGTTGACATTCAAAGTGCGTTATCAATCGTTTTTACATTTATCTAAACAAAAAAATTATAATTCCATGCTAATTATATAACTAGAATTCATAATATTATGGACCAACATGAATTAACAACTCAATAAGCGTGTATAAAGAGAAAATTACACAGATTATTATAATAAGGTAGTTTTTTTTTAACTATAATATTATTCCTTTTTTTGGATAACTTAAACATTTTTATAAAATGACTTAATGTGTAATTAAAAATTAAGTATTTAAGTGAGAAATTAATAATTAATAAATATGAATGTATTTTAAAAAACCATACCTTTTTTAAATGACATGTTTTTTGTTTGTTTGTTTGTTTTGAGTTCTGATCATTGTGCTTTCGAGAGTCTCTATGACAAACGGTCAAATGGCATATTTAAACTTTTTGTTTTTTTAAGCTTAAGTGTGCTTTTCAATTCTTTTCACAAAAATAGTATAATTGAGGTGTGTCTTTATTCTATTTTACTACTCATAACATCGTAAAATTGTGGTTATTGAATTCTAAGCAATCATCTCTCAATTGTTCACGTTTTGCAGTGCTGCTTTGAGAGTTAAAATTTCAAGTCCCTTAATAATTGGGTATGCAATTGTTGACATTCAAAGTGTGCTATGAATCGTTTTTACATTTATCTAAACAAAAAAAAATATAATTCCATGCTAATTATTTAACTAGAATTCATAATATCATGGACCAGCATGAATTAACAACTCAATAAGCGTGTATGAAGGGAAAATTACATAGATTATTATATTAAGATATTCCTTCAAAACTGAAATATAAGAAATAAAAAAAAAAAACTGATTCACATCCATTAAGAAAATAAGTTAACATCATTTAATTTTGATAGTTTCAATGAAAAAATTAATTCATTTTCTAAAGTATCATCTACATTAATTTAATTGCGTACAACAAAAAAAGAGAAGGTTGTTAGAAATAAAACTCTCATTAAATGAAAAGTATTTTGGAGATGATATCATTAAATACGAAAAAGTTAGTTAAAATTTGTTTATATTTTAGTCTATCACACATAGATTTTTTTTTGGCTTATATTTCAGTCGGAGGGAGTAGTTTATTTAACTAAAATTTTCTTCTTCTTTTTAGGATAACATAAATATTCTTATAAGATGACTAAATGTGTAATTAAAAATTAACTATTTGTGTGAGAAATTAATAATTAATAAATAAATGACAAATATATATGTACTTTTTTGTTTTGAGTTCTGAAAATCATGCTTTTGAGAGGTTCTATGACAAACAGTCAAATGGCATATTTGAGCTTTTTGTTTTTTTTTTTAAGCTTAAGTGTGCTCTTCAATTCTTTTCACAAAAATAGTAGAACTGTGGTGTGTATTTATTCTATTTTACTAATCATAACATCGTAAAATCGTGATTATTAAGTTTTAAAAAAATACATAATATTAGGCTAAAATACACATTTAACCCACTAGGGTTGGTCTAGTGGTGAGGGGTTAGGATAGAATGCATGAAGTCATAGGTTCGAATCTTAGTGTGACCATTGTTCTCACAAAAAAGGCTAAAATACGCATTTAGTTCTTTATGTTTTCGATTATATCTAGTTTGATTCCTAATCTTTTAAAAGATCAATTTAGCCTTTTATGTTTTTAAAGTAAGTTAATATGTTCCTTCAGAAATAATAATCATTATCGATTTTGAGATGCAATTTTAAAAATTGAAAATTAGAAATAATTAATTAATTAATTAATTAAACAAGAAATTACAACAAAAATAAAATATAATTAATAAAACAAAAGAATGACCTGATTAGGGGATGATTTGGAAGCAAATGTCCCTACCATTCTCTATGATTTGAATTGTTTGGAGATGCCATCCTAATTGTAACATCGGCTTTATCTATTTTATGAATTATAAAATTGATTGAAATATAATTTCTGAAAAATTTAATTAATAAAATATCTGTGATTTTTCGGTGTAAGTCTTGGTAGAAAATTCTATTGAAATCGGGACTGCGTTGCACATTGAATAGAGTAAGAATACACTTCAAAAGAGAACAAGTAGTTAAGAAAAGTGAAAGATTTAATTATAATTAGGTCCTTATAAAATTTTTATTTTACTTCGTTATCGTTGATTAAAATAATAATATTTTAATGTAATTATGAAAAATATGATTTTATGTGACATCCTAAATTTTTTTAAAATGTACTAAATTAAAATTAGTGAGTCATATATTTATTAATTCATAATTAGCAATTCAATTAGAATTTTATTACGGATCAAAAAATTTAGAAATTTATTACCTTGCCACGAATTTTTTCACCTAAAGTCAATTGTACACTAACCACCGACTTCCCACGTACTTCTTTGGTGCCAATTCAAAGACATAGACCCATGATTTTTTTTGCTGACTAAAAAGGCATGGCTTGATTAACGTTGCCTTCATTTACTTGGCCAAATAATTCCAAAGCAAAAGACCCTTGTGTACTTATAAAAGTAAAAGCATCACGAGAAACTTGCTCAAATTTTCTTCCTTATTCACGTGAAGCTGCAACACTCTTCCTTGTCTCTTAAATTACTGATGTACGTACAAGGAGCCAAAATTCAAAGACTCAATTCCTTTAATTTCTGCTGGCATGAGGGGTGCAAGGACCCCATTCTCACGGGGTTTTTCCATTGAAATCATGCTGACCGTGTAGCACATGTTGTCCGAAATGAAACTCCAGCTTCTTTTCCATTTTCAAGTTGGCCGCAATCATCCTAATATTTTGCTAACAGGCACGCAGGTCAAGTCATTTGTGGTCTTTTTTCGCTTTTTTTATTTTTTTAAAATTTTTTAAGAGGTGTCATCTGTGGTCTTTTAGATAACTATATCTGTGTTTCGAAATAGAAAAGTTTCTAAAATATTTATTTTGTTAGGACTTATCTGTTATTCTAGTACATATAAAAGAATAGTTTTCCAACTTTATTCTTATTTCTTGATATTTGCATTAAATATTTAAAATATCAAATTTGACAAATGACACATTTAATTTTATAGACCAGAAAGTGTAGTTTTAAAAAGTATCTTTAATGAAGATTAAATAAATGCATATATCTTTGATTTTAAAGTTTAATTTTGATGAGGAGACGAATCAATGAGTTGTTCACGTCGTTGTTACGTTATTAATAATTGTTAATGTTGTTACTTGATAGTAGGGACTAAATTAAAAAAATTTAATTTTTAAAGGACAAAAACTAAAAAAAAAAACTTTAAATCACTAAAATAAAAAAAAAACACCTTATTTTATAGGGACCAAAAAGTTATTTACATAATATATATATATATATATATATATATATATATATATATATATATATATTCTAAAATGAATAAAGAATGAAATGGTTGAATTTACCTATCCTGTTAAGCCTTTTAGAACAAGGGCATAAGAACCAAATGACACTTATTGGTAAAAGAACGAAATAGTATTTTGAAATTTAAATGAAGATACACATTTTAGTTTATATATACTTTATTGTTATTTTGTATTATTAATATATTGTTTTAAAATTTAAATAATTTATGTTTATGATTAATGGGTCCTCTTTATATCTGCTTATAACATATTCTTGAGGAAAAAAATTCCAACATCGAAGTGAAATTGCGTTATGAATCTTGTCTTGAGACATCTTCATCATGTACTTGTGTATCAATTTCTTGAGATGCATTAGTACTGAAATTTCCGTTAAAATTGCTTTTAACTATTTCAATTTGAAATCAAAAGTTCCAATTCTTTAGATTTGCTGTACCGCATCATATGTACACTTACATGTGAAAAGAAGAAAAAAGGGCAACAATGATTCAAAGTAGATTGAAGCTCGACCAATGAAAATCCAGGACCCAAACTAACACCCGAATTGGTCCATTGAGAACATTGACTTGTATTATTACTAGGAAAATCCTTTGTAGACTTAAAAGCAATGTTGTAGAGAGTAGAGACTAATAAAAACCAGACTTTTGTTTGTGTGAAAGAAATTTTTTCATAAATATATTTTTGCACACTAGCTATTTTTACATTAGTTATTAGGATGCCAGTAATTGTTGATGCGTATTGTATGTAAGAACTAGGATTCATGGTAGATCAATTACTGCTATGGGGCAATTAATCTGGTATGAATAAAATATTTACATGCATGAGTAGTTAAAATAATCATAAAAATAACTTCAACACAAATTTTATTATATCATATTAATATACTTTGATTTTCTTATTAATTATATTTAAGAGTACAGCTTTTTTGAGTTTTAATGTCATTGGTTTGCCTTCTCATTTACGGATTAATTTTTGTCTTGCCCCCCAGCTTTTGTCTCTAACCTTTTAATTTTTTATTAGTCTTTTTTTTTTTTAATTTGGTCATTCCTTGAATGTGAACTCTAATATTATATTAGAATTTGTGTGAAATATATAAAATATTCCAAGTGTGTGAGAAAGTGGATTAAAAAATTTAAACTTAAGCGACTTATTTGTCCAAAAATAATTTGGCACTTTGGACTCACTATTCTATAACAAATATTCCATTTTATTTGTTTCTAATAAATAAAAATAAAACAGGTGAACTCTAAAACCCACGCTTAATTTGAAATACGAGTTCAAGTTAGAGATTGAATGCAAGTGATATATGTTGAAGAACTGTTGAAGAATAATAAGTCCACTCAAACTAAAAGTATACTACCTAGTATTCCCATGCTCTTAAACAAGACTCCACACACAAATTTAATATTCTAAAAGTGCATTTAACTAAATTTAAATTGATAATTTTATATTAATAAATTAATTTATTTCAAAATAGTTTTTAATGAAAAATTAATTTGTATAAAATCAAAATCACCTAAAATGAAACTTCTTTAAACAGAGATGCGATAGACATGCCCCAGTTTATACGTTCATGCTAAGTCTTTATAAATTTCATTTTGTTGCTACTTGTCTATTTTAGTGAAGACTCCTATTAAGTGAAGATCCAGTGAAAACTTTTTCTCCGTGAGTAATACGAGTCTAGTAGAATTTAAATCCGTGCATTGCACGGCTTTGTTTAAATGGTATTTTTTATATTTGTATTTATTATTTATTTAAAATTATATATATATATATATATATATATATATATATATATATGCATATAAGTAAAATTAATTTTTAAAATATTTGGTAGTATATAAATAGTTATATTAAAATTGAGTAAGATATAAATTATATTTTAATTAAGAAGATATTGTCTTAAAAAATATTAAGCCTTTTGAAATTTATTAAGATTTATTCTTTTTCCGAGTAATAATAGTGATGTGATTAATACCTATATAGGAAAATTATAAATTCAAAAAAAATAAAAAATATAAATTTATAATTATTTGAATTTGAATATTCATTTTTTTATTATAAATAATAATTTTACATGTACTTGAATTTTGTGTGTTTATAGTTTATAATTTTTAAATGTTTTTATTGTAAAAATTAATATTTATTTTAAAATGATATTTTTAATCATTTTGAAGATAACATACTAATAGAATTAAAATAATTGTTATTTTATTATTAATATAATATGTATATTGGGTTGGGTCAGGTTCATCATATTTGGAACTCATTAACTTGACATTCGATCCAATTATGATTGGGTCAATCAAAATAAACTCAAACCAACCTAATGACCCAACTCAACTTTCTAAAATATACTTGGATTGATTGGGTTCGTGTATTGGTCGTGACCTACTTACGCGCTAGATGTGCATAGGAGATGTTTCAAATGAGAACACTTCTTATAATAAGAAATGAGAACATTTATTAATAGCCCTTAGATTATAATTAAAAAATAATCAACCGCTGAGATTAAAACTCACTTAAAACCAGTCATGTGCCATTCTTTCTTCCCCGTCTTTTTTTTTCTTCCACGATCGATCACGTACATGCATTCTTGGTTCTCCTTTCCATTCATGGGAAGGCTGCACAATTCTAGTAAATAAAACCTACAATTTGTTTTGCTAAATTCCTCTGCAAATGGAAGCCTCTGTTTAATATCACTTGCATAGTTCTTCCGCTTCCTATTCAGATTCATGTTCACAAATGGTTGGTGTGCAGTTTCAATGTCCTCCACCGTATACATGCATAAGAGAATTCTAAACATATACATGATTTTAAAATTCAAGATTAGGGAAGATGCAAGTTACTTTCCCCAATGTGATTGATCCTAATTTCCCAAAATTTTCAAAAAGAACGAGAATGTGAAATTAGGCCTTTTATGTTTGACTAATCCCTGAAGCCCATGATCATGGTGCATCACATAAATGCATCGAGTTTATGCAGCAGAATTGTACAAGTAAAAATTGCTCTAGCAAGCGTTAGTGTGAGGAAGAAGATGTATACGGGAATGTGAATAGGAAGAGAAATAAAGAAAAGCACGTGCAATTGGTTTTAAGTGACTTTTAATATGAGCGGTTGATTATTTTTCAATTATGATCTAAGGGCTATTAATAAAGACGGCTTCTACGGTGAACCATATTTGTAAGTGATTTATGGTGAACCATGTGTATCCACCATTAGATTCATCTATTGCATACAAGGGTATCCTACATTTTACACATTGGATTATTTCTTTCTAACCCTTTCTCTCTCCACCTCTATGATTCGATCTAAGTCATTCTCATCATCACCGTCACAGATCCTCTGCCCTCCCTGCCCACTCCGATTTGCCACTGCACGCTGCCTCCGGCTTCATCTTTGTCTTTGTCGACGTCAAACCTGAACGGACATGCTTCTCTATCTTCGTGCTTCCTCAACCTTGCCATGTCGCTGCTCCTCCACCCTCCCCTCCGCACTTCACTATCTCCCTTTCCACTCTGACGACCCTTTTGCCATCGAGCCACCCTCCCTCCAACTTCATCTTTGTCTACTCGGACTCATTCAATAGCACGTTGTCGACAAGAGACTCCACTGCGAGTGGAGACAATGTGTCGGTAGCAACACGCTCAAAGTTCTCTTTTTATTTCTCTCTTTCTTCTTCTATGTATGGGGTTTCTTTATTTTCTTGTTTATTATGAAATCTGAGATTGTTTTGTGAATTTTTTTTTGTTTGTTGAGAATATTCTGAATCAAAAGTGGAACTTGGATTCTAAATGTTGGACTGGAAGATTGGGAGGGGTGGGGGATTGGAAATCTGGGATCTGGGCATTGTTCATATGATGATTTGGCTAAATCACTAATTGATTTTCAAAGAGAGAAACACCGCCTCCGGTGGCGTCTCATGGCGGTTAGAGGGAACAAATCTGGTGAGGGAGAGAGGGAAAGAAGGAAAGAATAAGGAAAAAAAAAAAAAAAAGAGCTCTGCCACCGGAAATCACCTTCAGCGACACCCAGCAACGGCCCACGGCAGCTCACGGAACAAGTCCAGGAAGGTAGTAGAAATCCGATGTGGAAGATGTATGATAAATATGGTGAGACTAGATGAATCTTATGGTAAATAAAAGTGGTTTATTGCATATCACATGTAAGGGTGGTTCACCCTAGACACAGTCATTAATAAATGTTCTCATTGCTCATTATAAGGAGTGTTCTCATTTGAAACAACTTATTGGTGGCTTGATTTTGAATACCAAAATATCATATTGATTTAAGTTATCATTCTTATGTTAAAACAAACAAATAAAATAAAATAACTCAAATAAGAAACTTATCCTTAATTAAGCTCGTGGTTGTCATAGTATTGTTATTGATACTAATACCTCTCTTGTTAATTAGATGGAATATATCATAAGTAATTTTTTACTTCCAGTACTTGTGAAGTATTGCATATTAAATATGAGTATCTGAATTACATACTATGATGGATGAAAATCCATGTAATGGTGCAGGTTTAATTAAAAAAGAAAATTGACTCTAAGAATAATAATGTAATCAAAGATTTGAAATAGGATAACCATGTTTCGGATAAAGGATAACCAAGTTCCCAATTTGGCTTTTACTAGTAAATTATTTCTATTAATGTTAACATCACTAATACATAACTTTAGGTAAAATGCTTCTAGATAATTTGTTTTTTTTTATTTAATAATCTTTTGTACAACATAAAGTTAGTTAAGGAAAATCAAAACTTCAGTGTTATTAATATATTGTAACATAGAAAATTGAAAATGCATATGACAAATGGAATGAACAAAACTTATTACAGAAAGGAACGAAGTGAATCGAAGTTTCTCTCAAATCATTGTGTTGGTTTCCAAAATATTAAAAAATAAATAAAATTAATCAAGGCCTAAAGCCATTCAGAATTATAGAGGTGTGGTTTAATTTCAAGACAACAATTTTATAAAGAAATAGCATGATACTTGAGAAGCTAGAGTAGAAACACACATTCAAGCATATCATGCAAAGGCAATAGTTAATCAGGTGCTAGAATTAAAACTTAAAAATGTTAAAAATGAGTCCAATCACAAGTATATAATATACTGCAAGAGTATATATAGATTAAAACCTTAGCTTTGTCAGGCATATGCTCTCCACTCTCCATGGACCACACTAGATCAAACTGGCCAATTAAGGAATGGTTGTTCTAGAGCATTAGGAACCTGAAAGGAAACCTGCAATCACATAAACATGAAAGCAAATATTATATATTTATATTATATTATATTAGCTGCATGTGCATAGATTCTATATTAGTTATTAAGAACATTTAATGTTCTTAATAACTTTTATAGAATTTTTAATAATTTCTTTACAAAGAACAAACTAGAGTTAATTTCATATTGCCGCACTCGCAAGAAAAAATTGGATAGAGAAGGTGTGTATGGCATTTCAGGGGAACTAGACCAGTAGACTCCTAGAGTTAATGATTGAAAGTGAAAAATGCCACTGCCATGGTAGCCAGTGGAACAGAGATGTTGTCATCTACTACCTTAGTAATGGGAAGGGACTCCACCAATGTTGCCACAAAAGAAATAAAAGCAACTCCGGGCACAGTGCTTGCCAAATCCAACATTGGACATGTCCTAGAACTGAATATTAGTATAGCATCCTGCATGCAATAATAGTATCAAAAGCATCAGTGTCAATTTCCTAATGAGTAAAAGGAAAAGTTGGATAAGATTGTAACACACCCAATTGAAACCAAGAATCCAAAGACAAGCATAGATATGCTACCGGCCCAACTCTTATGTTGATTGTAAGGAATCTTCATGGACCCATATCTTCTACCAATGATATCAGCTATACCTGCAAAACCATCAAGTTCAATGCTGAATAAACAAAGCAGAAAAATCATCAATTAGATAGGAATATAGAGGAAAATGTATTTATTCTATTACCATTCCCTGCACACATCATTGCCAAGGAGACCACACCAATTGGAGACTCACGCCAGAACACAATAGCACATAAAATCAGTATCAAGCATTAATGAACATTTAATGCCTAGACAAACCAAATTTGCGGTTTTTGAACGGAACACCCCCACGACCATGAGCAAATAAAACCAAAACAAGTGACAAAAAAGAAGTAAGTCCAACCCCGTTTTGCTCTGCTAACACAAAAGCTCACAAAAGTCAATTGCTTTTTTTAGCATAAGTTGGCAATTTATAAGGTATCTGTAAAGGCAAAAATCACAAGAAGGGGGGTTGAATTGTGATTTATAAAAAATTTCGCAAACTTTTTATAAACAACATGTAACGTCTGTTGAACAAAAAAATCATTTTTGAAGAAAACTTTTTATCAGACAATAATACACAGATGAAAGCCCTTTTTAAGAAAATAGATTTAAATAACAAGACAAAGTCAGTTCTAGTAGTTATAAGCAATAAGAGAGAAAGAAAGACAACACAAGATTTTATACTGGTTCGTCTCATCCCGAGACTACGTCAAGTTCTTGGTAAACCACCAAGTTCCACTAACTTTCACAAGTTACAAGTATTATTCACTGTCACTTCTGGCTCACCCAAGTAGTTTTTCACACTTAGCCTCTCCAAGCTAAAAACGCAAGTATTCTTTACTACCAAGCCACTTCTGGCTCTAAAACAAATCACAAGATTTGTTTTTTTGTAAGGGGCGCACAGACTTTTTATCTATCGTCTTACAGAAGGATATACAAGGTTAAGAGCTAAGTCTTTTTCTCTTAGGATATGCAAGGTGATTTGAGAGCTTTTACAAAGAAATTTTTTTACAAGAGAAAGAATGAAGGGTTGGAAGAATGCTTGAATTTTGAATTCAGTTTGTGCGTTGTATGTGCAGCACTTCAAATCTTCTTCTATATATAGACTTCTAAGGAAGTAACCGTTGTCTCTAAACGGTCTTCTTTCTTGCATCTGACCATTGTCTGAAGGAAGGTGGTCGAGGGGCATTTAATGCGAGCATTAAATGCTTGTCACCAACTAGTCATTCTAAGCTGATAAAGCATTCTACTTATCTTTCTTGAAAAATACTCCATATCCTTCTGTTGCAGTGGTCATATCGCTTGCTCAGACAAGTACTCAATGCTAGCTGTAGCGCGTGTTTTGAGGCGAGGGGAACTTTTGATACTTTGACTCTTCTTTCTGTTTCCCTTTATGCACTTCGACAGATCCTAGAAGGATGTTTTATGAACATTCCCTGCAAAACAGATTACAAAATGGTAATGCATTTACTATGCCTTTAAATGCTTCTTCAGACTTAAGTGCCTGTCTACATATCATCTGTATCTTACAGACACAGATCCAACGTTTTCGTCTGTTTGCATTTTTAAGACGCAATCTTTGTAGTTAATATTTGTTTTGAATAAAATCAAAATAATTGAGGGTCCTAATTCGTCTTATGACTCAACAGTATCAACAAGTTTGCAATGGCATCGCAATTTTGCATTATAACTACACACAAGTTTCAACTTATGCCGATCAAATAAATTCGTTTCTACATTTGAAGAGTGGAAGGTTAATTGAAATGTAAAAATCAGCTCTGAAAAGTTTAAAATCATAAGCTTTGATTTGAAAATACTTTTGCAGGATGGGGAAATAAGCAGACAGGAAAATAACAAGTCAATCTTAAGATACTTCCCCAAAAACCATACTGTAAATAACTGATAAAGAAGATAAAAGTACTAGGGAATTGCAGCAAGAAATTAGAAGAATGAATGTTATTCCCTCAATATCCAAAAAGCCCAATGAAAGAAAGAGTATACAACTACCCAGGACTTCGAGAGCCTGGTCTCTCCCCTAAATCTGTTTCAACTCACCTCCAAACTCCTAATTACATCTGATGCCCCCTATTTATAACACTTTTACAATATTGATATACTACTAGGACTGGCCCCCCATCTAATTACACATTAATAAGATTAGGCCCATCTAATTTGGGCCTATTCCTTATCCTTCTACTGTATACACTTTTAATTGGGGGTCTAACAATACACCCCCAAGAGATTCACCTTGTCCTCAAGGTGAAAGTCAGGAAATGTTGTTGTATGACAATGAATAACTCCCAAGAATCTTCATAAGTGGGCAGATCATGCCAACATATGAGGACCTCCACTTCTCCTGATGAGTTGTTACGGGCGGCTAAGACCGATTCTGGGGTAACTTGGAGTTCCATATCTACAGTCAATGCAGAAGGAAGAGGTTGAACCACTGTTGGAGGTGTGATTGCTCTTTTTAACAAGGATACATGGAAAACTGGGTGAATAGAATAGTTTGCTAGAAGTTGTAACTGATATGCTACTGCACCTATTTTCTTTATAATTTGATAAGGACCATAAAATCTAGGGCCTAATTTTTCATATCTCTTCCTTGCTAAGGTTTTCATTCAATAAGGGTGTAACTTGAGGTACACCCAATCTCCCTCTGTAAACTACACCTCTCTCCTCCTTTTATCAGCTTGAACCTTCATACGGTCTTGAGCTCTCAGTAAATTAGCTCTCAACTCTTGCAAAATAGCATATCTGTCTTCAAAAAACTTGTTAACCTCTTCTACCTTTGATGTTGGCATTAGTTCCTTAAAGATAAAAGGTGGATCTCTGCCATAAAGTGCCTTGAAGGGCGTAAGTTTCGTGGAGCCACTATAGTTAGTGTTAAACCAAAATTCAGCCCAAGCCAGCCATTTCTTCCACTATTTTGGTTTACCACCGGTAAGACACCACAAGTATGTCTCCAAACATTTGTTGGCAGCCTTTGTTTGCCCATCCAATTGAGGATGATAGGCCAAACTAAACTTCAACTTGGTATCGGCTTGATGAAATAACTAGGTCCAAAAATGGTTGAGGAATATTTTATCCTGGTTAGAAACAATAGTAGAAGGAAAACCGTTCAACCGCACTACCTCTTGGATGAAGTATTCTGCTACCTCTCTGGCTGTAAATGGGTGGCTTAGGGGAATAAATGAGCATACTTGGTTAAACGATCCACCACAACAAGGATGGTGTCTTTACCCTCTAATTTAGGAAGACCTTCAATAAAATCTAATGAAATGTCACTCCAAACCTATAAGGGTATTGGTAACGGCTGCAATAAACATGCGGGAGATAATGATTCATGCTTATTTCATTGACATGTATCACAGGTTTCCACAAAACCCTGGATATCCTTCTTCATCCCCTCCCAATATACCAACTTAGCTAGTCCTTGATCAGTTCTAAAGAAGCCAGAGTGACCACCCAGTGCTGAGTTATGAAAATTAGCTAAGAGCAATGGAATCCTAGCTGAAGTTCTTGATAGCACCAGTATATTCTTATACAACAATTTATTACCTTGTAAGGTGTAGTATGGATGAGACTCTGAATTCACCATTGAATCCTGAACAATGACTCTTAATTTTTAATCTTGTTGAATTTCAATCATCCAGTCATCAACCTCGCCAACATTAGAGGCAGAGATAGTAGCATAAGTCATTCTCCTAGATAGTGCATCAGCTACTCCATTTTCACATCTAGGTTTATATTTGATTTCAAAATCAAAACCCAATAATTTTGATGTCCATCTGAACTATTCGTCCCCCATCAAACACTGATCAGTAAAGAACTTAAAACTACATTGATCAGTATATGAATAATAAAATGTTTTCCCAAAAGATAATGCCTCCACTTCTGGACTGCCACCACTATTGCCATAAGTTCTCTCTCATAAACTGATTTGAGTTTATTTCTTTTTGATAGAGCTTGACTCAGGAAGGCTATTGGTCTCCCCTCTTGTAGCAACACTAGTCCTAATCCTTTGTTGGATGCATCTGTTTCCAGAGTAAAGATCTTTGAAAAGTCAGGGACTACCAAAATAGGTAGTTGGGCCATGACCTCCTTCAAATTGTCAAAAGCTGACTGAGCTTCTTCATTCTAATGAAAATTTCCCCTTTTTAATAATAGTGTCAAAGGCTTAACAATCTTGCCATAATCCCAAACAAATCTGCAGTAGTACCCTATGAGACCAAGAAATCCTCTCAACCCATCTGCATCCTTGGGTACGGGCCAGGCAGCCATTACTTCCAGTTTCTTAGGGTCTGCAAATACTCCTTTTGCTGAGATGATATGGCCCAAGTCCTTTAACTTCTCTTGGGCAAAACTACATTTCCTCTTATTTGCCACCAAGCTAGCCTCTCTTAAAGTTTGAAGAACCATGTCAATTGTTTCTCATGGTCCTCCACATTGGTGCTGTATATTAATATATCATCAAAGAAAACCAACACAAATTTGCGAAGGAAAGGCTTTAATACCTCGTGCATCAATGCTTGAAAGGTTGAAGGTGCATTTGTCAACCCAAAGGGCACTACTAGAAATTCATAATGCCCTTCATGAGTGCAAAAAGCTGTCTTATGTACATCCTCCTCTCTCATGTGGATTTGATGATAGCCAGATTTAAGATCCAACTTAGAAAAAACAATGGCAGCACCTAATTCATCCAGTAATTGCTCAATAATTGGGATAGGAAATTTATTTGGCACCATGATCTTGTTAAAGGCCCGATAATCGACACAAAATCGCCACCCTCTATCCTTTTTCTTCACAAAAATCAAAAGGCTTAAGTATGGACTAATACTGGGTCTAATAATTCCAGCCATTAACATGTCATTAATCATCTTCTCCATCTCATTTTTCTGATAATGAGGATACCTATAAGGTCTTGGTTTTGGGATCGTTGCTCCTTCCTTGAGGAAAATTGCATGATCGTGCTTTCTATGGGGAGGTAACCCTTGCATCTCCTGAAAGGCATCTTCATACTCTCTTAATGTCACTTCCATAGCAATTCTCTCCTCCTTGTTCTGCTCTCTAGATAAATCAATGCAAGCCAAATAAAACCCCATTCCCCCATCTTGCAAAGACTTTAGGACTGATTTGAAGGATGTCGTGGTTCTGGTTAGTAAGGGGTCTCCCTTCAGCACCATTATGGCCCATTTCTTCAGAATTATGTGTGAGATCATTAAAATTCACCTTGATCTCTCCCAAGCTTGATAACCACTCCATGCCCAATACCATCTTAGCACCTCCTAAATCAAAAATAAAGAATTCTTGCTATATTTCCTATCCTTGTATCCATAAAGTCAGATTAGGACATTTACCTTTTCCTTGTATCTTCTTGCCATCACCTACCTCCACATAATAAAGGGATGTCTCTACAATTTCTAAATTCATATCCATAGCTAATTTTGTGGAGAGAAAACTGTGGGATGCCCCACAATCAATCAAGACCTGAACTGGCATTCCTTGTACTCCTCCCCACACTTTGATGGATCATGTAGGTGTGAGACCACTCATACTTATCATGGATAACTGCAGTGCTTGGTCCTTGTCCCCTTTTTCAGACCCCTCTTCTTCATCTTCTGATTCTGTCCCAACCTCTTCAAGTATCATGACCTGATATTGTTTGTTCTTGTATATGTGATTGGGGCTAAACTTCTCGTCACATGTGAAGCATAGTCCTTTCCTCCTTTTTTATTATTTCTAGTCTTCTGTTAACCACCAAAAATTGCCCATCTTCTCATTGAAGTAAATGGCTTAACTTTCTCTCCTATTTCCTTCCCATTCAAGGTCTGAAACAGTGGTCATGATTCACATTTGATTTCTCTATCTACGGTCACCATTTTTCCCTAAGCTGGCTGTCTTGTCCCATATCTTTTAGGGGGAGCAACACTTGCAAGGTTTTGTAATGCTCTATTCTTCTCATCTATCCTCTGTGCCAAATCCATCATCTCTTGAATGGACTGTACTTGGTGTAATCGCAACTCTGTTTGAATATCCTCTCTCAACCCATTCAAAAAGATCCCCTTAAAGAGCTCAGGATCAGCTCCTTGGAGGGGGTTAGCATAAAGCTCAAATTGTTCCTTGTATTCGTCTACTGAATCTGTTTGCCTTAATCCCAGTAACAATTCAAAAGGGTTCATTATCATGTCTGGCTGAAATCTACTTACAACTGTTGCCTTAAATTTTGCCTAAGATAGGTTCGGAATACAAAACCCCCACCAACGAAACCAAGAAAGGGCATTTCCCTCCATTGTGACCATCACCACATTCAATTTCTCATTTTCCAAGACCCCTTTGAGTTAGAAATACCTTTCAACACGAAGGATCCACCCATAAGCATCATCACCAGAAAATAGAGGAATCTTAAGTCTGCGCCACTTTTCATCTACAAGATTGGCATCAATTTTGTGCCCAAGAACAGAACCATTATCTCTATTTGTTTGTACATCTTCATGATCCTTCCTCCTTTGTTTTTCGTTGTTTATGCTTGACCCATTCCAAGAATTCTTCTCTATAATCTGCTGTGATAACCTTTCTAATGTATCTTCGATCTTTTTCATGCGACTTGCTTTTAACTCTTGATCCTTCTTGGCTTTTTCTCGATCTTCATCTTGTTTTTGAATCCATCTTTCAAACCCGACTCTGTCCCTTTGTTCTTGCAAATGATCTTCTTAGTTTTGTTTCATCAACATCTCTAAGTTGTGTTTGAATTTGTCCATGTGTGTCTCCATTCTTGTACTAACCATAAAGAACTCCTTGGTTGGGAGTTTCTCGGCAATGGAACCAATCGTAAAGAACTGATAAAGAAGATAAAAGTACTAGGGAGTTGCAGCAATAAATTAGAAGAATGAATGTTATTCCCTCAATCTCCAAAAGGCCCAATGAAAGAAAGAGTATACAACTACCCAGGACTTTGAGAGCCTGGTCTCTCCCCTAATTCTATTTCAACTCACCTCCAAACTCCTAATTACCTATGATGCCCCCTATTTATAACAATTTTACTATCTTTTACAATTCTGATATACTATGAGGACTGGGCCCCATCTAATTACACATTAACAAGACTGGGCCCAATTTGGGCTTATTCCTTATCCTTCTACTATACACACTTTTAATTGGGGAGTCTAACACATACCTGAAAGTAGAAAGCCATCTACGTACCAGTCTGATTGTTATAATAAATAACAGTTGCATCCTCCAAGGTAACTCCGCTGTACATACCAATTGTGTTGTCCAAGCTGCATCAAGAGTTATATAAAGCCCATCCAGTCAAAATCACAATAAGGTAAAAACCAGGTCCAATATAGTTGGATAATTAATAATGTTTTGGAATCAAGTTATCAAGCACTTCTATAATTGGTGAATAATGAAAAATAAAAGACCACAATACCACACAAGTAAGCATACCTACAACAAACCATATTTTCAGTATTGAAAAGTAGTAATTTTTAGAATGGGAGAAACTCCACACCTTGTAGTTGCCAGACTACATCCAGAAAGACAAAAGTAATTTCACAATTGCACTGAAAGTAATTTCCCCACTTCTCAAGATCTTAAACCAAGAGTAAATAACATAAGCAACACATAATATCATATCTTAGAGTAATTGTTAATTAAAAATTAGTTAAATCCCCTACACTACACTGTGGGTTTGGAAATTTGAATTTTACATAAATTGAAAGAAACAATTCACCTACAAAGGTGTCATTAAAGAAACCAATTTTGCACTGCAAAATCAGCACCCTCCTTATTAATTCTTTCTTATAGAATATGTAATTGGTTCACAAGATTCCTTTTGTGCTAATTATTTAGACAAAAATAAAAAGAAAATTCAATAGCAAAGCCAAATAAATCTACATAACAAAATTTAAAAGAGTAAAGAGTTGAGAATAAGTCAAAAGAGTAAGGGAAAGAGAGGTACCTCGTTGCTGAACAGTATTGAAACATAATTAGAGAAAACCCTAACCAAATTGATTGAAAGAGAGGTACCTCATTCAATCAAGCATGTCTGCCCATGTCATCATTACGACCTCTCCATGCATCGCACCTTCTGCGCATCATACCACTGAGCATGTTTCGCACAAAAATGGGTTTCATATCTCAGATCTGGAAAGAGTTTGAGAAATCTCAGATCTCAGGTCTCATTTTGCACTTCTTGTATCTTGAAATGGATTCAAAACCCTCAAATCTCATATCCCATTTTGCAGTTCTCGGAGCCCAGAGTAATGCGAGAAATCGAAGTCGAAACAGAAGGTCGTGGCGGTGGTTGGAGGAGAGGCTTTGGAGGTGGGGCCTGTGGTGGTGATGGTAAAGGTGAGGCTTTGGGTGTGGCGTTGGGGGAACCAGTGGAAACTTGACCGAGAATAGAGTGAGAGGGTTCACAAATGGCAGCAATGTCTACGTGGTTTAGGGTTGGGTGAGAGTGAGAGGGCGAGGTAGAGAGGAAAGAAGTGAGACTGCGAGGCAGATACGGTTGGGTGCGAGAGAGAGTTTGAACGAAAGTTGAGCTAGAAAAATCATTCACTACATCGGTTATGAGATATAACCAATGTTAACTACAACTAATAACATCAATTATCTGTTAACCGATGTTAACGACGATCGTTTATTTACAAAAATGTCACCGTGCATTTTTAACATCAATTTTCATATAACCGATGTCAATTACACAATGTTAAATGTATATTTTGTATTAGTGCATGATGGCAACATGGGATGATATAGACTCGGCATCTTTTGGAAAGGAAGAAGAACGAATTGCCAATATATGTCTCATGGTAGATTCAGACAAAGAGTAGGTATCTGATTCTAAACCTGAAGTTCAAACCTATTTCCCATATAGAAGCTGGTCTCTTTCCTGACGGGCAAGCTTTGGAATGTGCAGGAATGGTCAAGGCTCAGTTATGGGTGAAGAAGCAAGCAATAGCTTACCCTCCAACGTTGCACAACAAATAATAAACAAGATGAAGTTCTATCCAGATAGAATCTGCAATGGATTGCCTATCTTGGACATAAACAGAAAAAAGATCCCTAAGCCCAAAGCACTCGAGCTGCCCATGAAACCCAGAGTTGAATTCCAGAAGTTTCTAGAGATGATTGAGCAAGTATGGAACCACAGAAGGCTCAACCAAACTTTCTATGAGGATGATGCTAGAAAGTTTTGACAACAACATATATGGGACCTTGTCAAAGAAACTAGAAGCTCCAAGTTGTCTGATGAAGAAAGAAAGCTGAAATTCCTATCAGAGGAATTGGATGAGCAAGGTCCAAGGGTTGCCGGTTCTACAACTTTGATGATGCTAAAGCATGATCAATAAGGAAAAATTTCTACCCAACACTTGGTGAGGCGACCCACTTGATGCTATGTCTTGGAGCTGTTATGTATGAGTTGCACAAAGAAACTTTGGAGAAGCATAAGGACGAATGTGCCAATAAATACACACACACACACACATACACACACAAACACACATATATTATATATGTAATAATGATATTTGTTTAGTAAATATTTTACAATCAATAAATATATAATATTTATTGATATTGTTATAGTTAATTATATTTTATATTTAATAAATACATTAAATAACACAATATAAAAATATTTTTATTTATATATCTGTATAAAACTACATTCCTAGTATTAAACGTTGTCTAGTTTACTAATATACTAAATGTAATTTATTAAACACTTCATCGCGGATTACATTTTTAAAGTAATTTGTATATTTTTCTTATTTTGCTCAACAATAGGAATCACAACTCTTTATTTAACTGAAGTTAAAACAATATATATTTAACTGTGCATAATAAAATAGAAGAAAAATGATTAGTTAATTATTATTTTGTCAATCCTCTAATTGTGTCAAGAATTTATTATTGATTTCAATGATATTGTTATTTATATAGGAGTGATAGTTGATCTTTCTCTTTGTTATTTTTATTTTGCATGTGTAGTTTGAGTAAATCACCCATTAAATAAATATTAGTTTAGAATTTCGGTCTATATTAAAATATTTATATATCCTTCTTAAAATTAATGCTAGTATTTTTCTATCACCAACATGTAAGAATCTTTTTTTAAATTCACCTGCTAAATAATCTACTTTACTTATAGTGGTATTGATAACTTAGAATATGTTGATATTTTCTTATCATTTCGTCTAGATTCTTATGGCTAATTAATAATGTCTTGTATTAATTATCGAGGACTTCAAACCTAATCTTAGTTCAAGTCTTGTAGATGAAAAAAAAAGTAGTCGGGAGAGGAGACCCCATTAAAGGTGATTAGTTAGGTTCCTTTGTGAAGATTAGTCATCAGTAATAAAGTATGTGGATACTCCGTATCAATAACATGGTTTCCAAAAAAAAAAAAATTACTCCTCCTGTTCCATTTTATACGACATTTTAGCAAAAAGAAAAAAATGTTCCACATTAGTTGTTGTTTTACAAAATCAATGAAGTATTAGATTTTTTTTTCCCATGGAGTACCCTTAGTGAGAAAAAATATAATTAATTAGAGAGATTAATGGTATATTAGGGAATTACATAATATATTTTATGAAATTTAAAATATTAATAGTATATTTTAATACTTGTGCTAAATAGGCCCTAAACGTCATATAAAATGGAAAATAGGGAGTATATGAAAAGTCATACATTTATTACATGTAATAAATATTTTATAGACAACAAATTTAATATAATATTTAATGATATTAATTATTATACTTAATTCTATTTTACATTTAATAAATACATTAATTTGCAATTAATATTTTGCACTCAGCAAATTTAATATAATATGTAATGATATTAATTATTATACTTAATTCTATTTTATATTTAATAAAAACATTAAATGCTATATTAATACTCCATGATATAGATATAGATAATTACTCTCTCTTTTCCAATTTAAATGACATTTTAGAGAAAAAAATTATTCCAAAATAGATGTCGTTTTACAAAACCAATGTTACATTAAATATTTTTTTCAGGACTACCCTTGATCAATACTTAGTGGAAGTAGTGTATAGTAAGGTAAATGAGTAATTAATTAAAGAGATAAAGGACATATTAGGAGTTATCTAATATTTTCTATGAAATTCAACAAATTAATTGCATTCCTTCATACTTGTGCCAAAACCTTAAACGTCATATAAACTGGAACCCAAGGAGTACTATATACTATAAAAAATTTACTCTATGATTTTGCTGGGGTTAAATTAAATTATAGTTAAAATTATAAAAAGTTTCATTTAATTAACATTTTATGTCAACTTCTTACGAAAAACCTATGTAAATTGAAAGCATATTGTAGAAAAGACAAGCGCAGCACACAACAAGAAGTTCAATGTTGAAGTTGTTCAACTATATATATGATCACTTGGGTCCACCTTATTATCATGTTCACTTGCTGACAAAGTTCATACCAAGCTGTAATTGACAAAATAATGCTCCATTCCCCTTTTTCAAAGGAACCAATTATGTACTAAACATAAGAAAGCTTCGCAAGGACTTTGGCTCACAAATCTATTAAAGTCAAAGGTATTTGCACTTCTTCATTTTATTTTAGATCCTTTTTTTTTTGTTGCTGAATCTTAAAAACGCTAATGTTTGTGAGCTTAAATCAAAGGTCAGAAAATTCTTCAATCCTAAATCCTAAATGACGACTTGTGCATCCTCTGCAGTAAAACCCTAACCATTATTCCCTTATCATATTTCTCTCACAAATCTTTGATATGAAATGTGTAGAAAATTCTTCAAATTGAACCTTAGATATGAATTTGGAAATCCATTTCCAGGGCTAGCGGGTGGTATTCGATTCCAGTAAATGGTGGATCTATCTTTTTCTTTTGCCTTTTATTGAAGAGGCTTCTAATTCGTTTTGTGAGTTTCTGTTTCCTTTTATGTTTTTCTTTTTTCACGATATTTTAATAATATTTTTTGTGTGTTCTAATGTGGTAGTGGTATTTGAGTGATATTTGAGATTTTATATAGTAAGACTATAAAAAGTACTTTGCTTAACACATTACTTACAAGCTGAATGCATGTTTCTTTTACCTACAATTGGTCTCTCTAACTATCAGATAACTCTCCTTTTTGTTATAATTAACTTTAATTCACCTTTCATTGAAAATTCGTTATTATCAACTCATATGTGTTGCTCCTGCTTGACTGCTTGTTACATGTTTGATTTTAATCATTGTAATATACGCTTTCACTCTTTTCTTTTCAATATGTTAAATTATTTCTTTATTTTTCTAAATTCATGCTTTTCAAGTGTTACTGCATAAGCTTGAGTAGTTGATGAATGATGAGGAACTATGTTCTTTTCAAGTTTTCACTTATCACTTGGTATGAATTTCTTCATCCCTCCCCCTTTTATATAATTTTGGCTGCAGTTGGCTTATTGTTTTGCTTGTCATTTTCAAGTTTCCCTCCTTAGTCCTAAATCCAAATCTATGCATTCACACCATAACACCACATCTATTTGTTTGCTTTTAATTACAAAACAATCTTTATTCTTTATATACTCTATGTTCTGTACTCTTTTGTGATAGGGTGGTAAGTTTTATTTAATATATAATATAAATTAGATGTGATCAATGTACGTGTACCCAAAAATATATTATATTACCAATATATAATAATAATTTGCATATGTAGGAATTTAATTGGTTGTGCAAAATAGGTAAGACAAGAGAATTTTAAGGATCATAACATTCTAGATTTGTTTTTTTTTTTGTGATAAATAAATCACACTATTTTTTAATTTGTGTTTTTTCTTTATAAGGTAGTTATGATACATATTTATTTCTTTGTGTGGTACATATTTATTTCTTTATCTAAGAATGATGACAATTAAGGACAAATTTGCAAGTTTTTCTCCTAGAAAGAGACACAATTCTAGAGGTTGTATAGTCCAAACGGATGTTGTTCGTATAAATGATATGTCAAAAGGAAAAGAAAAGCTTTCTATTTGGTTGGTGACATCTATTTAGAGAGGTTCAAGCAGTCAATTCAATGTAGTTGGATAGTGCAAATGGATGCATGGATTGTGAGAAATATGCTTGCATTGCTAAGGATAGCAGGAGAATGCCATATACAACAAAAGGTGTTTTTGGCAACATTTGAAAAATGACACCAAAATATGAATAAATGTTGCTAAATGCATTTTCCCACCATCCTCAAGAGTGGAAGCACTTTTCTCACGATTCATGTATCCATTTGCACAATCACAACAACATAAAATTGGTTCCTCGAACCTATCTGAATAAATGTTATTAACTATGTAATCGAAGGATGTGAGTATCTGAACACAATCCATTGATGTCATCAGCGAATAGAAAATTTTTCTGTTTTCCTTTTAGACAATATTTATATGAACAACATCCTTTTGGACTACACAACCTCTAGATTTGTGTTTCTTTCTTGAAGTAAAACTTGGAAATTCTCTTCAATTGTCACCTTTCTCCATAGCATCATCCTTAAGTTTGAGGTAAGGAATAATTTGTCTGTACCGTGTGAGGACTTCTTCAAGCCCATTGTAGAACCTATCTTCTAAATAGAAACTAAATACATCTTTAAGATATATATATATATATATATATATATACGACTCCTGTGAGAACACTTTCTTATGTGAAAAATGAGAATAACTAATAACAACCGTTAGATCAAGATTAAAAGTAATAAATGGTTGAGATTAAAATATTTAAAATTCAAATTATATTTTAGGAAGTGATAATTAAGATCTTTTATAGATTTATTTTTATTAGATTATATTATATCATAATTTGAATTTTAAATATTTTAATCTCAACCGTTTATTATTTTTAATCTTGATCTGATAGTTGTTATTAGTTGTTCTCATGTTCTCACATAAGAAAGTGTTCTCACAGGAGTCGTACTATATATATATATGTGTGTGTGTGTGTGTGTGTCTGTGTGTGTGTGTATATATATATATATATATATATATATATATATATATATATATATATATATATATATATATATATATATATATATATGTATGTGTGTGTGTAGACATTAAAAGAAAATGGGCAAAAAGAGAAACACAAGTCATGGTTGCAATTTGGAAACTAGATAGAACAACTTCATTGGAAATTAAAGCAATTAGTTTCATATCTGACATTACCGTCTCTAAATCCAAAACAAGGAATCTAGTTGCCTTCATCGAAAGCAGATAAAGTTTTCTCGATAATAGAAATTGCTTGTTCATAATAGTTTTGACCATTTCCAATGTCATGTAAACTATTTCGATTGACCTTTTCCCAATTTTCAAAGTAACACATACACACACGTGATAACACCTATCCCCTCATTGCTTTTTTTTTAAATCAATGCCAACAATGAGATTAGAAGATTCCAGCTGAGCATTCGCAAGTGTAGCAGTAACCTATATTCATTACTTCATTATTAATTGGACAAAAATATTGTATTTTCTCTCTAGAGTTGTAAAATGTCTATGAATATTGAATACTTTAAACATATATATTGAAACTTGAGAAAAGAAAAAAAGTATAAAGAATTTAAGCAGTTGGCTGCATGCCTATCAAGGCTGTTAAAATCGAGATTTTACCTAGGATCAAGAGGTGGATGAAAGATCATAAGTCAGAGATCGTAACTTGGATGTAAGATCATATGTTCCTACCTACAATTAATACTTATATATAATGCTACATATACATAAAACATAACATAGATAAAGAAAATAACCTCTAAATCACAATATTAATAAACTTAAATTAAAAAGTCATAATCATAATAAATCATATGTTCATAACATGTAGATTAATAGAACTAAAATTCATAATTATATGTAATGTTTTATTTTGTTTTTTATTAGTATTATTTAGCTTGTTATATAATATGTTCTGTTTTAAATAATTTAATATATTTTTGTTACTATTATTATTTAGTTTAGTTTTTATATTATATGCTATGCTTATTTAAGAAACAAATAAAAAAAGAAAAACCTGACTCAAAATAAATGTCTAACAAACTAAAAAAAAAATTAAAAAGAAGAAAAAGCACTTAAAAAAACGTTGGGCCTATTGACCCAATTCTCCTAACCCTAAATTTACTATAAACTTAAAAGCCTTAAGACTCCAATAGCTACTCACAATAGTCTCCCAGGTTGCTGGGAGGTTAGATCGTAGTAGAATCACGATTTTAGTTGTAAAAACGTATGATTTGATCTCTGGAGATCTTTCAAACCTTATATTTTTTCTTCCCCTGGTCCAAAAACACCACCATTTGTGTGCTAGTCCTTTGTCTTTTGCAATAGCTAAACTTCAAAGCCACATCACCACCGTCTATTTGTGTCATCGATAAAGGCATATCCGAAGCAGTGTAATTCTTTGTTGTTGTAGCCTGTGAGGCTGCTACATTTTGCTTCTTCACATTTGCATATGGGACTTGGGAGACGACTGCGAGCAGCTGTTGGAGTCTTAAGGCTTTTAAGGTTATAGTAAATTTACGGTTAGGAGAATTGGGTCAATGGGCCCAACGTTTTTTTTAAGTGTTTTTTCTTCTTTTTCTTTTATCTTTAGTTTGTTAGACATTTATTTTGAGCCAAGTTTTTCATTTTTATTTGTTTTTTAAATAAGAGTAGTATATAATATAAAAACTAAACTAAATAATAATAATAATAATAAATATAATAAACTAAATAATAATAGTAACAAAAACATAATAAACTATTTAAAACATAACATATATATTATATAATAAACTAAATAATACTAGTAAAAAACTAAATGAAACTTTACATATAATTATGAACTTTAATTCTATTGATCTACATCTTATGATTATATGATTTTTTTTAATCTAAGTTTATTTAATATTTTGATATGGAGGTTATTTTCTTTATCTATGTTATGCTTTATGTATATGTAGTATTATATATAAGTATTTTGGGTAGGAATGTAGGATATATCTTACAATCCGAGTTATGATCTTTCGTCCCCCTCTTGATCCTAGGTAAAATGTCGATTTTAACAACCTTGGTCCCATCTGCAAAAGTGAAGAAGAAAAATGTAGCAGCCTTGCAGGCCACAGTGACAGAGAACTGCACGGCTATGGATGCCCTTATTGGCAATGCAAATCAGCAGCAACGATGTGGCTTTGATGTCCAGCTGTTGCAAAAGGCAAAGGAGTCGCACGTGAATATGGTGGCATTTCTGGAACATAGGAAGAAAAGATTTAAGGTTTGCAAGATTGTTAGAGATCGGATCATACATTTTTATGACTAAAATCGCAATTCTACTATGATCTTACCTCTCAGCAATCCTATCTCCAATTCAGCATGAATGTCCTCCCTTGAGTCGTAGAATCGTGCAAGTTTGAGTTAAATTGTGATTTTGACAACACTGATGCCTATATCTCAAGCCAACCTCACTGCACATTCAAATTATTTTACTCACGACAACATACAAAAACAACTTTCTTATCTTTTCTTTTTCCTCCCTATTTAATGTAAATAGGCTGTTTTCTTTGACAGCTAAAGCATAGATAAATCACAAGGAAGCAAGAAAGAGATGGGACTGTATTCTAATTAATGGCCTATACAACATCCTCTGTTAAGCCACTTCTTTCAGCTAAACTTGTTTGTGTAATTTCTAGGGCCCATGTCAAGTGGTAGGATTAATATAACTAAATGATTTACTCGTTGAATAAAAAAATGATATAATTCTAACGACCTTTTATCTTAGAAAAATAAAATCTAGGATATAAGAAAAAGAGGTACTTCTCATGTTTACTTCACTAATTAAATTCACATTGTTATAATTATTATTTATTAAAACTAATTAAAAGCTTAATATTGCTTCATTCAAAATAGATTCTTCAAATATTGTCAATTGCTTCATATTTGAGAATCCAATAAGTCAAACTACGAAATATTATAAAAAATTAATAAAGAAAATATTTAATATTGTATTAAGATATAACATATATTAACCAAAAGAACAAACTAAAATTGCTTAAAAATCATCTAATTAATTTAAATGTCTTTAATCTCAAATAAGGAAATATGTATCATAAGTATAAAGAAAAACACAAATTAAAAATAGTGTGATTAATTTATCATTAATAGAAATAAATCTAGATATGATGTAATAATTATCATATCATGTTAAAATCAGTTGTTCAGAGTTTTGATAGAATATGATTAATTATTTAAAATTTGTATTTAACATATTATTTTATATATATATATATAAACCTTTGCATATAAAATAAAAATATATTAGGCTAAAATATGTTTTAAGTCCCTAATAAATTAGTGAATTTTGTTTTAGGTCCCTAATAGAATTTTTCTTTGCGTTAGATCCCTGATATATTAAAAAATTTGTTTTGGATTTCTACCGTTAGTTAAGTGATGACATGATCATTAAAAATTTTAAAATGCGATTTCTAGCGGTTTTTAAAACCGCCAGTATCCATTTAACAATTCAAAGTACAATTTATGGCAGCTAAAAACTGCCATAATCAATTAAAGCAAAAAAAGATTAAAAAATGCTAAAATATGTTTTAGGTCCCTAATAAATTAGCGATTTTTGTTTTAGTTCCCTAATAAACTTTTTCTTTGCGTTAGATCCTTGATATATTAAAATTTTTGTTTTGGGTCCTTGCCTTCAATTAAGTGATGACTCGGCCATTAAAAATTTTAAAATGTGATTTCTGGCAGTTTCTAAAACTACCAGTAGTCATTTAGCAATTTAAATTACAATTTCTTGCGGCTAAAAACCGCCATAATCAATTTAAGCAAAAAAAGATAAAAAAAGAAATATCTGAAACTTATACACCTTCCCATTATCAACTTATAAGCCAAACCAGATCTAAACCTTATACATTAGATCTAGAATTACGCAAACAAAACATAAACCAAAGTAACTCAACCAAGATAAAGAAAAAACTCAGATATGAACCTTTATCCATTAAATCTATACACCCAAGAACGAACGTTTATCCATTAGATCTATACACCCAACGAAGGTGATTTTGTGAAATTGTTTTTGGTTAAATATGAGTTTGAAATGATTTATGTTTTTGAAATTTTCATCTCTTGCATCGTTGCTTCGTTCCATCTAGGATTCGAAAGGCAAGGTAGTGTTTTTGTTCCCTGTTGTTGTGCGTTAATTTGTGTATGAATTTGATCCGGGTATAGCAATTTCTGGTGGTTTTTAGCCACTAGAAATCTCATTTTAAAATTTTTAGCAGCCACATCATCACTTAACTGACGGTAGGGATCCAAAACAAAATTTTTAATGTATCAGGGATCTAATACAAAGAAAAAATTTATTAGGGACCTAAAACAAAATTTGCTAATTTATTAGGGACCTAAAACATATTTTAACATTTTTTATTAATCTTTTTTTGCTTTAATTGATTTTGGCGGTTTTTAGCCACCAGAAATTGTAATTTAAATTGTTAAATGAATACTGGCGATTTTAGAAACCGCCAGTAAATGCATTTTGAAATTTTTAAATGTCACATCATCACTTAACTGATAGCAGAGACCTAAAACAAAATTTTTAATATATCAAAGATCTAATGCAAACTTTTTTATTAGGGACTTAAAACAAAATTCGTTGATTTATTAGGGACCTAAAACATATTTTAGCCAATATATTAATAACAAAATTTAAAAATTGAATATATTAAAAAAATTAGAATTTGTAACAATAATATTAATGATAATATAATTTATAAAAAATATATTATAAAAAAATTATATCAATTATTTAGGATATCTGATAACATTTTTTTTTTTAACATTTATCATGTATACATATGTTTCTTTGTCATTTTGTTCTCTACCATTTACTATAAATCTTTGATGTTAATTGTGTTATTCATTTTCTAGTTACTGTTATATAATTTTTACAATTTAGAAAATAAAATAATATGTAAAGTTCAAAAAGTTATATTTAAGATACTTTTTATATAATTTAAAAAAAGAATAATATGTAAAAAGTTAAAGGATTTAATTGGTATACACTGATAATCTCGAGATTTTTTACGCCGTCAACTAATCACAAAATGTCACATCTTTAAAAAGTTTGAGTCTTCTCCTAACAACCTTAAAAGTCACACATCATGAATTGTGATTAGTTGACAATGTAAAAAACTTTACACTTATAATCTAAAGCAATTGAAGTCAAATTTAAAATATATATTAGAAATCATCAGATAAAAAAACATATATTAGAAATTATTTTAAAAAAAAATATTATGCAAATATTGTCACATACACACACATATTATATCTTGATATTATATGATCAACCTCAAACATAGGATCAGATAGTGCACATCAAATATTGGATAGGAAAAAACTTTTCACTCTCTTACTCTTATCTAGCTCTTATTTTGTATCCTATCTCATCCTAGCCTTTTTTTTTTTTTTTGAAAGAAGCTCATATCATTTCATTCATAATAATCGCATGAATACAATTTGGAATACGATCAAAACAATGTGGACTAACAAAAGATCTAGATGCCCTAGCAAGTGTATGAGTCAGTAGATTAGCTTGTCTACGAGAAAAACTCATAGAAGAGTTGTGAACAAACTTAAGAGCTTCTTTGCATTTCTGTAGAATAGAGCCAAATTCTGAATGGAGAGCTTCGCATGAGAATAAGCCATTAGAAGCTTGCTTACAATCCGTTTCCAAGATAATATGATGCAAATTCCTGGAACGAATCCAAGAGACAGAAGACAAGAGAGCCATAGCTTCTGCTCCATGAACCTCAGGAATGCCAGATACCATGAGGACATACCAGCAACAAAACAACCATTCTCATCACGTATAACAGCAGCAACTCCAAAAGTCCCTGAATCCTTGAAGATAGCTGTGTCAGTATTACATTTGAGCATACCAGGAGGTAGTTTACTCCAGCAAGTTGTACTATTATCTGGTGTTGAGTGAGATGGACAGTTACTGGAATTTTTGGAGTGAACCAACTGCCATTCTAAGATCATCTCACTACAAAAAGATATGTTCTTACCGGCGTTTAATTGTTGGCAGCTACTTTAAACCGCCAGAAATGTTGAGATTTCTAGCACAGTTTATTTAGAATCACTCCAAAAATGGATACAGTGTAAGCACTTACTTTAGCAATTTTATACAATTCACTTAATAATATCTATAAATTTGCTTTTTGGGGGACAATTTTATACAATTTCTACGTGATCAGCAGCACAGTGACTGACCTTCACGTCTTGTTTGCTTTTTGGTGTTGATATACATGTGTTTTTATTTTGATGTATTTTATGCTGTAGCAGAAAAAATTAATTACGTTCCATTCTAGTTAGTTGTGATTACTAGCCAGTTGGATTAATATAGTTGCAACTTGGACATATTAATGACTCTAATTTCCTTTCTTTTGTATTGTATAACTCATTCTTTAGCAATTAGATAGAACAAATTTCCATGAAACCTCTGCGTAAGTTCAAAGATTAACCAACAACTATATATATACTATCCAAACCTAGTGGCCGACAGCCAATTCTTGATGATATTGCGCCTTTACATGGTCTAAGGTCAAAAAATGGGGTGTTAAGTTAGCTAATGTGGCTGTCATGTTCTCATTTTTAATTTTATAGTGAAAATAGTCCATTTGGGTTCATCCTTTAATTTATTCAAACAGAGACTTACTATATTTGGGTCTACGTCTAACTGGAGTGAGGCTGGATTTGGGCATACGTTGTGCTTCAACTCAAATCCTATAGTTTCTCTTTATTAATAAAAATTTTACTTGTGAAAAAACACGATCCAAACCTAAGGTGATAGTATGATAGAAACAAACACTACTTTAGATTTTTATAATCTCAATGAAACTCTTAAAGAAAAGGCATTTACTTTTGATCATCCATTAGGTGAAGCTGTGAAGCCTGTTCCTCTGGTAAGGTTTATTGCTCCCTGGGGTGAAATAGCTCAAAATAAATCACTCTCATCTCCAGTACCATCAAAGGAATAGAAACCGGTGATCCAGTGGCCATTACTATCTCTCTGAGCTTATAATGCCCCCTGAGCCAATAGAATGAAGAATGCAGCAACCATCCGTGTTTAACTTATAAGTTCCAACCATCTAGGAACCATAAGAGGAGATCTGGAAGAGAAGATCCTGGTGGAAAAGATGAATATTAATTTTTAACAACATAGTTTATATGCCATTTATCTTCATTTCCATATCCACCAAACTTCAGCTGAGAAGAGGAACCCAGTTTCCTTCGTCATATTCAAATCTCCTTCGCAAGAGGACAGTCATCTCTCAAGCTATGGAGGACATCTTCATTACTGTGAGAACAGTGGGGGCAAGAAGCATCAGAGGACATATGCCTATATTCCTCCTTGTAGCATAGCATTAGTGGGGAGAGAATTGTGAAGAATCAACCAGAACATCATTCTCACTTTTTCTGGAATTTTAAGTTTCCAAAGCCATTTAAAATGGACATATGGAACCGAAGGAGGAAGTTGATTTCCTTGAGAAGCAAGCCATTTATAATCTGACCATGGATAATATTTTCTCCAGACCCACCTATCAGACATATTATGAACCAAGGAAGGAGTAATATTCTGTAACAGGTCCATAAAACTGAAAGAGCGATGCTATATGGTACGAATTATTTATGCACGAAACAGACAAAATCATGCGGGTGATGTTTTGATTGGTTTTTTTTTTTAATAAAATAAAGAAATAATAATAATTATGAGATGAAACAGAAATCAGCCACGTCTCTTCGTGCGTAATTTTGTCCCATATATTTCGTACCATTCAGCATTTCTCAAACGGAAATGTGTTTCCATTTTATATTCGGGTGTGAGATATCAATACAAATCGAAAACTAGTTTAACTCAAATACTCAAATAGAAACAAATAATTAGCGTAAACTGTATAAAATTAGAAGATAAATTGAAATCAAACAATTGAATAACAATATTCAAAATATTAACTATACCTTTTTTTATAACATGTTTTTGGTTTCAATTTTGAAAAAGTAAAGAGAGATAAAAAAAAGGGAGAAAATTTGATGAAAATTTTTGTATTGGTCTATAGTTTAGAGATGAAAATGTTAAGATATATAGTATTTAGTAAAGTTAGAAATTAGATACATTTAATTAAAATAAGATTGATCTAGTGGTGAGGAGTTTCAATATCATGCATGATAACATGAGTTCATAAATTATAATTTCAGTGCCATTATTGTCAAAATAAATAAATAAATAATCCATGTGTAGTGTGCTAATGATATTTAGTTATATGATATAATGAAGCGTAACTAGTGCTGTTTGAAGAAATCAAATTTAATCCTGAAAATTGAGAATTTTCAGTAAATAGGTAACCTCCTTTTAGCAATTATAAAATAAAATGTTAACATTATAAAATGTCTCTGGAGAATGATCCTGAAAACTGGAAAGTAACATTTGTGTCTTCGTCACAAAAAAAAATTATTCTGCTATAATTATTACTTTTCAAAGAATTATTATTTTAATTTTTATTACATGAAATACAAGAACATTACTGAAATGGGAGAATAATAAAGTTAAATAATGTTTTCTTTATTAAATTCTTTTTAATATATATTCATAGTATTGAATACTATTTAAATAAATTAATTTTTATCATCTAAAAATGTTATTGAACAATAATATAGAAAAAATTGATTATTTATATTTTTAATTGATACTTAAATTTATTTAATTAATTTACATATAATTAAATAACTTCAAATCATCTTTAAAATTAATTTTTAAAAAAGAAAATAATAATTGATTTTTTTAAAAAGTAAAATTAAATTAATTTATTACCTGAAATAAATGCACATTACTAAAATAAATAAATAATATAATTAAATGAAATTTAAGATTATTTGAAATTTTTATAATTTTTCAATTTAATTTATATTTTATATTTTTAAAATTTTAATTTGTTGTAATTTTTTAAAATTCTTAATACAACAATATATTTATTAAATGCTTTTTGGACTGTTTATTAAATTCCTTTTAATATATATTGACATTATTGAATTCTGTTTAAATAAATTATTTTTATCATATAAAAGTATTACTGAACAAAAATTTGGAAGTTTTTAAATATTCTATCTTTTATAATTAATATTTAAATGAATTCAAAAAACAAATTTGTAAATCATCTTTAAAATTAGTTTTAATTAATTAAAATACTTTTTTATATTTCTAAAGTTAAAAATTTTAAATATACTTTACTTTTTTGTTTATCCGAAGGAATCAAAAACATGTACCAACAACTCAAACACCCTACTTAACCAACTGAGCTAGACCTCCTTGATTAAATATACTTTACTGGCATAGTGTACTACATACTAAAATAATAATCTTAAGCCACGACATGAACCTAAGGAATTATGTGTTGCACAGCCCACTCGAGCAAATTCTTTTGCCTAGGCGTTTCATGTTGTTAGTAGCTGCCTCACAGGTCAAACAATAGTCATGTAGAAAAAGTGGTTTTCTAAAACATGCTCAAACTAGCAAGTAGAGTCCACAAACCTTGTCTTGTAACCATTGCATGCAAAGAGCACCAAGCTTATAAATCAATTTGCAAACAAAAACCACTCAAAAACTCTACAAACCTGATTCACTTGATCAAGCTTGCTTATGATATTTAGGTGCACATCAGGAAATTCATCCTTCAAATGGGACAGAAAAGTAGGAAGAAGCTGCTCAATTGTTGCATCCTGCAATAAAGAAAACGAACAGGTAATCAGGTATATATAGTTTCTTGGAATTTTTGAAAGAAAAAAGGCTAAACAATGCTGCCACAGCATTAATTGTATAATTAAAAGCATCACAATCACAATGCAGTATAACAACATAAAAGTTTCAATAACAGCAGAAATTAGAAGTTGGATACCATAAAATAACTAACCAAGCACAAAAATATACAACAGATAGCTCAAGAGATAAATATTAAGAAAAAAAAATATTAAGGAATTGTATGCAGAACACAAATCAAACATGAAACATTGATAACATTCACATAGGATTCAACTCTGACTAACAGTTTACACCTTTGCCAATGCAGTTGGGCAGGATATGTACAGAGTGCACTTAAAACAATACAACATATTTGTACCCAAATTACCCGTACTACTAGCATTACACATACTTCATTACATACTTAAAACAATACTACTAGCATTAATTAAAGAATGCATGTAAATGTACCAGGTCTGGACATGCAAATGCAGTTAGTTTCTTTAAATTCAAATTTCATTTTAAAATATAAACTATAAACTATTATTATAAATATTAAGCACACACGTCTATTTTTTTCTATTTTTAATTCATAAAAATACATCAATTTTAGTAATTAAGGTGATTATTTTATTAATCATTCACAATTTAAACATTCTAATTGATAATACAGTTATATATTCTAATTCAAATTGATTAATATCACTAATATATATTTTGAGGCAAATTTAAATTAAATTTAGATTTAAATTTAAAAATCTCGCAAGATTCATTTTAGGCAGATACATCTCGAAAAAAATTTCTATTTGAAATACAAATAGCTTTTTTTTTTCATTTTTAATTTATAAAAATACATAATTATATTAATTAAGGTAATTATAACCAATATAATTTTTATAATTTAAAAATTAAAATTTACAACACAATTATATTCTTATTCAAATCTTGCAATTGGATTTATTTTTATTTCATAATTTTCTAATGCAAATATATATTTTGGTTCAAATTAATAAATAACACTATTACATATTTTGTTTCAAATTTAAAGTAAATTTAAATTTAAAAATATTGTGAGATTTATTTTAGTAGATCAATCTTTACCATTATTTTGTTACAATATTATAATCATATCATTAAATTGAATAATTTAAATTAAATTAAATAGTTAGATATCCACCCATCCCCATTAAAAAAATTTGAATAATACCCATATCTATACCCGGTCAAAGTGGGTATTCTCATCATAGTCAGGTCGGATTCAGGTTGATATCCATGGGTTCGGGGCTCTTTGGCATGCCTACTTGAAATTACTTAAGATTATTTTACAGCCTCTTAGTTATTAGCCTAAATAAAATATGATTAAAATATCATTATATGCATTATCTTATTTTTGTATTGATCATTAATATTTTTATTGCAATCTACTAATCTATAAGTTCAATTGCCCACAATATTTTTTAATAATTAACATTAGACATTATCTTCTTTATGATGAAAATATATTTTTTAAAGAAAATTAATAATTACAAAATAAATTATAAATTTTGTTATTATTAATGTTTTTATTAAAATTATGTATATATTTAAATTATATATAAATGCAAATATCTTTATAAAGATAATAGTGTTCTAAAACAAATGTTTATATAAATTAAAATGATATAAGACATGTGTAAATATAAAATTATTTAAATATATATCAATATTCATAATTAATTTTATATATCTTTTACATATACATACTAACACATACATATATAAAAAAATTAAAAATTTAAAATTAAAAAATACATTAAAAATTATAAATTATAAACTCAACACCCATACAAGGAACGGGTTATTAAGCTAGTTATATTATATAATGAAGTATAACTAGTGTTGTTTGAAGAAATCAAATTTAATCCTAAAAATTGAGAATTTTTAGTAACTAGTAACCCCCTTTAGTAATCTCCTTATATATATATATATATATATATATATATATATATATATATATATATATATGAATAAGAGGTTATCTCCTATCCTTACTTCACTCTCCCCACTCTCTCACACATTCACTCTTATTTGAATATTCTCCTCTCATTGAGTGGTATAGTTCACTCTCCTAATTAACATGCATCTGGTTATTCTACTTTTCCTAAAATTTCTCTTATCAATTTTTGTAACTATCCCACATTCACAATATTTCTATAACTACCTCAATTCACTTCTTTATTTGATACTATATTTTTTTAATATTTTTTATCAATTTTTTAATTCTATTTTTTAATTTTGAATATTTCTCTCTTTCATCGATAATTTCAAATCCTTAATTCAATTTACTTTTCAATTTAAAAAAATTAAAATTACATCATTGCATCTTCCTTTATCTTTTTTTTTTCTTAAAAAAAATTATAGTTTCTAATTTCTTTTATGAATATCTCTTTTTCAAAAAAAAAAATTTGATATGCCATATAATTTTTTTTCTTCAAATTTTATACTCTCTAATCTTTTGGGTTTTTTTTTAATATTTCTTTTATTTGATTTTCTAACTCTATTTGTTAATTATGAATATTTCTCTCTTTTATCAATAATTCCAAATCCTTAATTCAGTTTACTTTTCAATTTTCAAATTTAATATCAAAAAAATTAAAGTTATATCATTACATCTTTCCTTATTTTTTTCTTTTAAAAAAAATTACAGTTTCTAATTTCTTTTATAATTATCTCTTTTACTAAATTTCTTTCGATGTACTATATAATTTTTTTTTTCAAATTTTGTACTCTCTAATCTATTGGTTTTTTTAATATTTCTTTTATTAGATTTTCTAACTCTATTTTTTAATTCTGAAGATTTCTTTCTTTAGTCAATAATTTTAAATCCTTAATTCAATTTACTTTTCAATTTTCAAAGTTAATATTAAAAAAATTAAAGTTACATTGTTACATCTTCCCTTATCTTTTTTTTTTCTTATTTTTTTAAATTTTATCGTTTCTAATTTCTTTTATAATTATCTCTTTTTTAAAATTTCTTTCAATGTTCTATATAATTCTTTGTTTTCTTTCAAATATCTTTTTATTGACTATATAAATAAGGTAGCGAAAATTTTAATAAGTCCGTGCAGTGCACGAGCTAAAACACTAGTTATATAATAAAATGTTAACATTATAAAAAAGTCTCTACAAAATGTTCCTGGAAACTAGAAAGTAACATTTGTGTCTTAGTCACCAAAAAAGCAATATTTTAGTCTACCATAACGATTACTTTTAAAAGAATTTTAAGTGGACCATTGTTGATATTGCTGCACGGATGGCTTCTTTTGTGGGCTAAATGCAAATTGGATTTTAGTCACCTATCGGTCCTACATAATTTTTTTATACTATCAGTCCTACATAAATTGAATTGGTCCTACACAAAAAAATTTCCAACATCGAGGTGAAATTGCTTTAGGAATATTCATGTACTTGTGTATCAATTTCTTGAGATGCATTAGTACTGAAATTTCCATTAAAATTGTTTTTAACTAATTCAAATTGAAATCAGAAGTTCCAATTCTTTAGATTTGTTGCACTGCATCATATGTACACTTACATGTGAAAAGAAGAAAAAAAGACAACAATGATACAAAGTAGATTGAAGCTTGACCAATGAAAATTCAGGAGCCACTAACCTCCGAATTGGTCCATTGAGAACACTGACTTGTGTTATTACTAGGAAAATCCTTTGTAGACTTTAAAGCAATGTTACGAATATATATATTCCTTACGTCAGAGTCAAAAATCGTATTCATACTTTCCACTGTGGGTTCCACGCAATATAATGACAGAAAATGGAAAACGAGAAAAAATGGTCTGGTTTAGTTATTTTTTAATTCTAAAACTGATTTACGAATCTATTCTTAAACAGCTTTATATAGAGTTTGGTAATTGGATGTAATCGATTCGAAGAAGTGCATGTTGTTCAGGTGAAGTCAATAACCAATTGGCAACTGCCGGCAGATCATTCAGATAACAATAAAATAAATCCAAGAAACAAGCAAAGGTTGAATATGGGTCCTTGTTTTAGACAAATTTATAAAATAACTGTATAACGAAAGAGACTTCCTAGTTCCTATTCACATTAAGAATTATTACCCCTAAATCAAACAACTTTTGTCAAATATGAATAAGTACAATAAGCTTACAAAAACATTAACAATTGCCCCACTAATAGAGAGCACCATATTGTTAATTAGTTTAAATTTATATTTCTGCGTGTTATTTTTCTAATCAATTTTTCATATTATTTTTCTAATTTTAATAGTGACTGACGTACAATTTGCGTTTGTTTTCTTTTTGTTCTCACTTATATTTGTCTTCATATATTTGGATGTCAGTTAATGTCGATACATATATAACATCTAAATTTTGGCATTTGCCTCCATGCATTTTACCATTTATCTCTTTTTTTTTTAATTAAGAAATTGTGCCGCATACCCTTTGAATATCATTTATCTCTACATTTTTTAATTAAGATTTTTCCTTCCGTTTTCACTAGGCTTGTGAAATGTATGAATTGGATAATTTTTTATTTCGATTATAAAGGATGGATTAACAACAATTCATTAATCCATTTACGATCCACTAAAAATTCATTTAAAAATTCAATCCATTCATATTGCTTTTAATAAGATTGATTCATTAAATATTCTCTTATGGATGGATATTCAATCCATCCATATAATTATATTTAAAAATGAAATGTTTTTAATGATTATTCAAAATACTCATTCTTTCTCAAAAATATTTCTAAAATTTAAATCATGTCTATAACATTTTTTGTTTAATTCACTTTAAAGAAATGGATATTTGATTTATTTTTTTAGATAATATTTAAAAATAAACCATTATTTTATAAAATTTAAACAATTCTAAATAAAGTATAAAATCATCTTATATGTATAAATGTCTAAGTTTATCTGTGTTCTCATTATTTCACTCTTCTCACTCTGTCACATTCATTCTCATTTTAATAGTCTATTTTGATTCATCCAAACAACATTATTTTTATTCTATTTTTTATTTCTATCATTTTTATTATCTTTAGTTATTTTCTTCTCTATTTTATTTTTAATTCCAATAGAGCTTAAATGGCAAGTCAATTCAGATAATGGTTACCAATCCTACTTCACCCACTCATGTGTCTGATTGTTTCAGAGGAAACCAGGTGAGAACTTTTTTTGGAAGTTTAAATTAAAAAATAGACAAATTTATTCTTGCAAAAAAGTTTTTTTTAATTTTTTCAAGTAAATAAAAAAATACATATTTATTTATATTTGTTTTCTTTTCTTTTTCCTCTCATCATATTGAGCAAGATAAGTGAACAGATTGATTAATTTATACCCAAAAACGTTATACCTTTAAATGTTTATTATAATATTTTTAGAATAAAATAAAAAATTTAGTTTATTAAATAATTTTTTCGTCATGTACGTTTGATTTAAACAATCTATGTAATACCAGGATAGCATGACTGATATCACATGAAAGCTATTTTGCTAAAATTATATTGCTACATGTTATTGTTTTCTTATCAAATTTTCATTTTTTTTAATTCTTAATAGTGATTGACATTTTGCATTTGTCTTGTTTTTGTTGACACTTATATTTGTCATTATATATATGGTGGATGTGAGTTAATTTTTGCGTTTGTCTCTTTATGCATTTTTCCTTCTTTCTCAGTTTTTTTTTTTTATCAAGAAATGGTCCATGCACTCTTTGGATCAATATACGAATTTTGTATAAAAACAAAATATATTCTTTAACATCATGTATAGCGTTTGCTATACTTTTTTTTATTATTCATTAAGAATAATTTTGATGTTATTCTGACTGTAGAACCAACTGACAGCTACTACTATTTTATTATTCATTTGTCTTGCTTAATTGATATATTTCAAGGGAGTTATAAGGTGGTCTAGTGGTTGAGGGGAGGGACATAAGAGTTGGAGTGATATGGAGTTCACGAGTTTGAATTCTCCACTAAGATAATATACTAATTACTAACATTTGCCAATAAAAAAATTGATATATTTCAACAAGTGCAAGGTTTTGTTTATGATATGGAGAAGAAAATTTATGGAGGTAATTAGGTAAAGATTCAACGAATCTGAATGTGAGACTCAACCTTCCAATGTCAATATCACCCCAGGCTGCTGCTGCAAAACTGGGCCACTGCGAGTTGCTGAATTTTCATTGCATTTTTTGAGTTGTTTAGATAAATTTTGGATTCAACTATTTTGGCTTCCTTTCATGACAAAGATGAAAGCCTTGATTCCGAGATGCTGCCTTGAACAAATTTTTCCAAGAAATATATTAAGATGTTAATGAGGATATAAGAAGAGCTTTGAAAAAGTCATTTTGAATCTACCAATCCTGGTCAAAGTAAATTCTAGATGTAGGCACTGCATCTCTCTTAGAAAGATTTTATATATTATTCACAAATGCTTTTGATTTTAAAAGAAGGTGTTCTCCTAAAAAAAAGGTGTTCTCATATTTTCTTTGACAAGCTCTGATATTGTAACTTCTGGCAATTTCCTATGCTTGAAGGAATATTACCTTCGAACATATTTTGTCCTAAACCCAATTGAATCAACTGACTGAGGTTGTCTATGAAGGCTAGTATTTCTCCTAATAGTTTGTTTCCAATCAATTCTAACACTTGCATCTTTTGAAAGTTCTTAAAAGTGGCTGAAATCAATCCTTCAAATTGGTTATTTTCCATGGTCAAGAGAACAGGGTTAATTAGATTTCCTAATGCTCAGAAACTCTTTCTGATATATAATTATCCCCATAATATATACATGTGATTGAGTTGGGTGGACATATTTCCCGTGGAATCTGGCAAATGTCCTCCAAAATTATTGGTGGATATATTGATCACATACAATATACTACTATTTGAAAATAGTTTTAAAAAATCCAAATCATTACTTGAGTTGCCACCTAGATTGTTCTGAGCTAAACCCAGAAGCTGAAGATCTTTCTAGCTTCCTTAGAAATGGAAGGAAAAAGGTCATCGTCCACATGCTTTTTTTCATCCAGCATCCACCCGAAAAATGTGGTTAACAATATATACATTGTACTAGTTGGGGTATTCGGTAACACATACAAACCGAATACCCCCCACAATAGAATCAAGTGTTCGGTACCCGAAGCATAGCCGAACACCCCAATGTTGCATGATCTGTTCGGCAGACAGAATATTCGGCATCTATAAATCCGAGGACCCCTAAACCCCCTCACCTCAGACCTAAATGATAGTATTCGGCACAAATAGGCCGAACACTGGTAGAAATATATACATCATTAAGTAATTAAATACTCTTAATTACCACGTTTGTGATTAAGCAAAGAGTTAAGGCCCTTCAGGGGCCAAAGGCCCATGAAGGCCCAAGCCCAATAAAAATATCTATAAATAGGGGATCCACTCCCCAAGGTAAGGTCTGAATCCGCATTTATTACACATATTAAATGCTCTGCGCCGAACCCTAACTTGAACGTTGGAGTGTTTATTGCAGGTACCCCACCTTTCGGACAAGTTACAAAGATATCAACACACAAAGAGACGACGGAAGGTCTCCCCTTATTCCCAGACAGGAACATACATGATTAAATTTATTTTACAAGTGGTTGAAAGTAAATAAATACAACTTCACATAATTTATTAATACATGATTAATAATGTTACACGGTTATTAAGATATCTAATCATGATTAACTATGTTTCACAAGTGGTTAATAATATCATAAGGTTACTGATTGTCACACATGATTGACTATGTTCAAAGGTATGCAAAAATGCATGGTGGATGCTTCCAATGACGGAGAGGATTCCAGTGAGCGGCAGTGGTCTCCTGTGAGAAGTGGAACTTGCATACATGCCCCTGCACAAACACTGCAATGTCAAAGTCAGAGAGTGTAAGAGATGTATAAAATGAACTTAGATTCATAACTGTAGGCATGAAATGCCTTTATGTAGTAGTATTTGGCAGGTGACGTGTTAAAGGAAATGGATGGATCCAAGGGGGCTGAAAATTGGATCATCAAAAAATAGTTTGAGAAACTCTTGAAATTTAGAAACATTCCTTTGGTCACAAATGAAAATTTGATCTTGGAATCAATAGATTAATGGGATACTCTTTTAATAGGCTTGTAAATCCTTATTTCAGAATTATCCAATGTAACAATTAAGATCAATATGCCAAAGACTAAAATATGTGATCAAGAATATAGATACAAATAGGTAAGGGTGTGAAAGATTGCACAAGTACTTTTTATATTGGTTCAATCACTTGCATGTTCTACATCCAGTTCCACTAACCAAATCAATGATTTTTTTTTTTTTATCAAAAAGAGGTATGCAATAGCATCTCTATAGAGACAGTCATACCAACAAGGTTGGCACCATTATCTCTAACAAATGTTGCATGCCCAAATATTATTAAAGATAAGAAAAAGAAGATGTACAACAGCATTGGGGGCAAAACCAAACCCATGATGAGAAAACTAAGGGAACCTATAACTCGAGAGTCCCATCCTATAACGATTGAACTCCTTCGAAATGAAAGGTGGTGTAACATCCCACCAACAAGACTGTTGAATATTCAAAGCATAGGAGGCAAACCTATCTGCACAAGTGTTTCCTTCTAGGTAAATATGAGTGATAAAAAAAAAATCATCTGTCTCGTGAACTCTACACAATTTCTCAATCTGTTTAAAAGCCTCCATGGAACAATGTCTTCATTTTTGAAAGCCTTTACCACCAGTTCTGAATCGCACTCTAGCCAAAGATACCTCCACCCTCTATTATAAGAAATTTCAATGACTATCATGGCTCCCTGAAGCTCCGCATGAAAAGCATTGCATATTTTCAGATTTACTGCAAAAGAACCTATACAGTTCATGCTACTGTTTGTAAAAATCCCTCCACATCCCGCTCTACCCGAGTTTCCTCTAGCTTCCCATCCGACTTACATTTAAGCCAATTATGGATTGGAGGTCTCCAATACATCTGTTTAATTTCCTTATATCTTCTTGGGATGACCTTTGACATGGAAAAACTTCAGAATCTGAAATTCAGAAATGGAAGATGATGACATATAATCCTTAGAAGTGTTTCCCATCATGTTTCAAATCAATAATTAACAGTGTTAATATATACATAATTAACATGTATATATACTGTAAATACAAAACATGTATATTAACAATAAAATGTTAAACCAAGTCTAGGCATATCTCATAAATTTTTTTAGGTAAGATCATTTTTATTTAATTTAAACGTAAAAAACATTTTTAATACTTCTCATTTATTCAATGTGAAACAGTGAACATTAAAACTTTTGAAATACTCACAACAAAAAGACTACACACAGATTTTCAGATAAAAAATATATCTTTATTACCAAAGCAGAGAATTGAAGTATCCCATTCATTTTTCATGTAAATATATTTTACTGACGAAACCAAGGCACGAGTAGCTTTATTCGTTAATTAAGGAAGCACTTTGGTTGCATCATCAATATCATGAACAACAGTGGTTAGTGATGAGGGAGAAGGAGGGGAATGTGGTTGTTGTTGTTCAGAGTCACAATAACCATGAAGAATATCACCCTCTTCAGATGTGAAGCCAAGGGAGGCAAGCATGTCGGGCCAACAGTCATGGCCCACAATCCTTATGGCCTGGCAGCAACTTGGGCCCAAGTATGTCTGACCATTGAGGAAGAACGTTATGACCTCACCAGTGCATGCTTACAGCTCAAACAACGAGTCCCAGCTGTTTGCTGACTCACCATCTATCTTCAACCGTGAAGCCAGGCTCGAATGTGACCCTATTGCACTTATTGATGTGGCAGTGTTGGATGTTGATGGTGAAGCCATGGTCACAGCAAGAAGAAGAATTGCCACAGCAAAGACCTTGTGAGTGGAAGTTATTCTTTTTTGGAATAGGCTTATATATGCAGATTGGCCTTATTATATATAGACAGAGCTAGCTAGGCAAGAGTCCTCAGTAGTGCAAAGAAAGGTCAAGAAACAGAAAAGACTGAGAACGGCTCACTAAGTAGTGGTTATTTCATATTCATAATGCTAAATAACCGTTTTGGTTCTAATGTACTTTTGCATTTATGACATTAGTTTCATTAGTTACTTGGTGGTTAACATTTTTTTTTCTCTGTCCGAAGATCATAGAAGACAAACAGAATAAAAAAGAGACCCAATGCCTCGACCCAACTTGTGTAGTAGTGCCCAGCCCAAAACCACAAGACATAGATCAACAAAAAAGTCACATGAAGCAATCCACACCTTTTATTTTTTTTTCGTGCACGACCATATTCCCAGCTGACAGTGAAACTAATTTAGTTGGGTACATAGAATTATTAATTATTAAAGTGAGATTTGTCTTTTTTTAATAGTCTTTCACACATATAATTAAAATTCTAATTTTAATGAACATATGTTTGATTTTATTATGCAATATTGGAAACACAATTTAACTTTAATTCAATATCACTTTTTTTTTTTTACTGCATAATTCAATATCACTTTTAACCATTTAAAACTTTTTATATGATCAAATTCTTTCTACTCTGCACTCCTTTCAACAAATTCACGCATACTCAAAAAGGAAATAAAATTGTTTATGTTCTTCAATAATAAAAAAAGGGGATTGAAAAGAATGCTTCTAGAGCAATAGTTCGCTTAAGGGCAAGCGTAGCCTACATGGTAGTTACAGTATACCTAAGTCCGGATATCGTACCCAAAGGATTAGAGGAGTTCCCAAATAATTCAAAATTGCACTAAACTAAACAATTTAATTCAATTGCCAATTTGAAAAAATATGTTCAATTACTTGAAGAAAATAGAATTATGCAAATAAATTCCCCAATTTCTATTCTAATTGATTTCTTAATTAATCTTTAATTGTTGACTTCTCTTTAAATTGCTAACAGGTTCTGGTCAAACACTGCTAACAGTCTTTCCCCTAATTTAATTACTATTTGGTCATTTAGGGTTCAAATTGAGAGAAAGCATAATCACATAGAGAAAGATTAAAAATTATTGTTGTGCAATCGAGGGGGATAAAACACCGGGAGATATTTACCAATGGGCCACGAGCACACCACCACCTTCAACCCAAAATCTTAAGGCATTAGGTTTGTGGGTCTATCCACTTATATGTTGCTCAACTCGCCCATTTCTATCCAATGTGGGACTTCACATTCACACTTGTTCTCCAAAATTATTAATCTGGTTAAAAGTTCACAAAATACGTTTGGTCATTCGTTATTTCATAAACCCAATTGTTCTACAGTTCCGTCAATTATACGAAGATGGTCACTAATGAATAAAAGACTAATGATTTAGAGTGGTCAATTCTAAAATAATTAAAAGTAGTAGAACAAAACAATTGTCTAAATAATCATGAACTTCAATTAAAAATAAGGAATTGGGATCTATAGGCACAATTACATCATGACCCTAGAAAGGGGAAAATTAGCCAGTCATAGGCACAGGAAGGCAAATGAACAACCCAAAATACATGAAGAATAAAAGAGAGTAAGAAATATTACAATTTAGAACCCTGTGATGTTCTTTATGTTCTTTCCTACCCACTAGAGCTCCCTTAGAGTCCCTCACTCACTCCTTTCTATTTTAGAACAGAGTAAAAGATGTCCAAACCGTCACTTCCAATTTTCTATTTATAATGAAAAAAACTATAACTGTCATGCGGAAGTCAGCACGGCCATGCTCAGGGGAGCACGACCGTTCTCGAAAAATGGTGACGTTGATAACTCCTCATGTGCAAATCAGAGCACAGTCTTGAGCATGGCTGTGCTTATTTGAGCACAGTCTCGAGCATGGCCATGCTCATTGAGCATGGCTGTGCTCTTTGGGAGATGCCCAAATATTCTTCAAATCATCCATTTTCAAGCTCTTTTCATGTTTACTCTCTTGGGACCTTCCTGTTACAAACTGAGCATAAAAACATGAGTTTTGCCAAAATAATTTACATAAAATAAAGCATTTTAGGGCCAAAACTATGTCCCATTACATACAAAATATGGTTTATCAGCCTCCCCACACTTGAGCATTGCTTGTCCTCAAGCAATTATTCTGATTCCCAAATTAAACTTATTTTTTCAAAAATCAGGAAATCATTTTTCAGGGCCCCAAAATTATTAACGTACACAAAAGCTAAAATACATAAGCGGACAATGCAATCCAAAACCAAAGGTAGTTCCTCAAAAAAATACATTAGGCTTTTAACTATGCCTAAATCTTCAGTTTCCAAAGAGCATCAGTTCACTCATCTATCTATCTCTCAGTGTTTCACGGACATAAAAAATTCACTCAAGTCACACTTAAGAAAGCACAGTCACAAACCTATTTATCAATCAACTCAACTGAAGCAATTTTCTAGAAAATAGAAAAGTGAGACATCACAAGGTGTAATGGGGCTAGGTTGCAGTGTAAGGTGGGAAAAAGAAAGAACAAGATATGCAAAAGGCTCAAAACAGAATTCACAACTGGTGACTTACAATAGTAGAGGAGCAAGTACCATTTTCTTGTCTAAAAATTTCCCAAAGATGTTTTTTTCTTTTTAGTCCAAGCTTCTTCTTCTTTTTTAATCTTTTTTTTTTCTTTGCTTTTTTTTTCTTTTTTTTTAAAGGCTTTTTTATTGCCTTATTTTAATTGAAAAACACAAAAGAAGAAGCACAACTTTGATGATCTCTTCCTTTCACCTCAAATTTTCACTAATTGCTCCCCTATCCTTTAGGTCACCAAGCATACAAATTTACAAGATTTAACAGAGTAGGGCACTAAAGAAATTTTCAACTTAAGGCTCAAAGAGGGCAACTAGGTGATTAATTGAAGCAAAAATTCTGAATTCAAGAAGATAGCCTAAAAATTACCTCAACAATTCCATAAGCCAAAAAATCATTCAAGGATATGCATTTCAAAATAAGTCCTAGAACTTGCTAACTCAAGCAGATTAAAAACCACTCATTGAAAGAAATCATGGCTCAAGACTCACATTTATGTGGTTAAGCTTAAGGGAAACTATTCATTCAGGAATTTTCTGCTAATGTTTCACCTCCTTAGAGTGAATCCCATGGTCTTAGATGCAAATCCTATTTATTTTCTTTTTTTCATTTTTTTTCTTCATTTTTTTAGGGCTCCTAAAAATAAATTTCTCAAATTTTAAGAAAATACAAATATACATAGAGTCATACAATTGCAATGGGCATCAAACATATTATGTACCAAAATGCTCAAAAGTTGGGGTGAAAGCATGTCATACCTGGTTGATGCCCCTCCCCACACTTAAGAAAGTGCATAGTCCCCAATGGATAGAACATAAAACTAAACACATACTGAATGCAAAACTGAAAGGCAGAAAATGTAAAAAAGGACACGCTGGCTTGAAGGCCAGTAAGTTCACAAGTTGCCTCCTGGGGAGCGCTTGTTTAACGTCACAAGCCTGACGCAACCTCAGGGGCTAGATCAACCCTTGAACATAGAGATGTCCTTTTCCTATGGGGTCCTCCATTCCCACACTTGGGTAAGACTTAGCCTCAATCATCTTCATCTTGTCAATGGCTTGCACAAAATTACATGAAGAGAGAGAGGAGGAGCTCTTTGAAGAACCAAACAAATTGAACTCTTCCTCCTCATCACTTAGCCTCCAAGTCAATTTTCCCTGCCTAACATCAATTAGTGCCCCTCCTGTGTTAAGGAAGGGTTGCCCCAAAATAATTGGGATTTCTTTGTCCTCCTCTATATTCAAAATTACAAAGTCAGCAGGGAAAATGAATTTGCCAACCTTAACCATTAAGTTCTTCACTACCCCACGTGGGTAGGTTAGGGTCCTATCTGCAAGCTGAATAGAGATGTTAGTAGGTTGGGGTTCTTGTAACCCCAGCTTTTTAAACGTAGAATAAGGCATCAAATAAATACTAGCACCTAAATCACACAATATCCTTATCAGAGAACGAGTTGCCTATAATGCAGGGAATTGAAAAACTCTCTGGGTCCTTAAGCTTGGGAGGCAGTTTCTTTAAAACTACAGCAGAACATTCCTCATTGAGACCAATTAATGCAAAGTCTTCCAATTTCTTTTTATTTGAAATAATTTCCTTTAAAAACTTGGCATACTTTGGCATTTCAGCAATTGCCTCAGTAAAAGGAATGTTCACATGTAATTTGTTAAACATTTCAACAAACTTAGAGAACTACTTATCCTTCTTTTCGTCTCTCACTCTCTGAAGAAAATGAACATTTACCTGAGGAGATGTCAGTACCTCCTTTTCATTCCCCCTGTCTTTTTCTAGGCTCTCAGTAAAAACCTCCTCTTCTGGAACTAGAGCTGGCTCTTCCTTCTTCTTCAGCTCCTCCTTAGCCTTCTTGCTCTTGGTCATCACCATATTCACCTCCTCCTTCTTAGGATTTTCTTCAGTTTGGGAGGAAAGGGTACCCAAAGTTCTTTGAGACAGCAGAGTTGTCAGATTAGTGATCATTTTTAGCCATATACTGCATCATGGCAACTTGCAATGTTAGCTTCCTCTCTTCCTGTCTCATTCTCTGGTTCTACTGGTGAGGGGTCTATACACATTCTGATTCTGATAGGTATTCTGATTCTGCCCCTGCCTAAGATCTTGGTTCCTCTTGTCTCCCCAAGAAAGGTGAGGGTGATCCTTCCATCCTGGGTTGTAGGTATTAGAGTAAGGATCATAACCTACACTCTTCCCACCAGCATAGTTGACTTCCTCCGTTGCTTGAGTAAAGGCAGCACTCATTGGGCATTTTCTCCCTTCATGAACCTCCCCACAATTACCACAAATAGGAGGTGGAAGAGCAGCAGTCAGAAGCTGTGTCTGAGCTTTCATCATGGTTTCCATTTGTCTTGTGAGTAACTCCAGCTTCTGATCAATGCCTGAATTTGAGGAAGATGACTCCACTTGATTTACTGACCTCTTCAGAATTCGCCTATCTCCACTATTGTTATAGGCATTGGAAGCCATGTCTTCAATAATCCTAGTGGCTTCTAAGGCTGACTTATTCATCAATGATCCTCCACAAGCATCATCGAGGCTTGTCCTATTATGTGTGGACACGCCCCATTAAAAAATCTGAATAAGCCTCTGAAGGGAGTAGCCATGATGAGGATAACTTCTGAGCAGTTCATGAAATCTTTTCAAGCCTCTTACAAGCTCTCTTGCTCCTTCTGAACAAAATTCCTAATTTCTCTCTGTATTTGGTCCGTCTTCACCATAGAATAATATTTCCTCATGAACTTGTTTGCATACATATCCCAAGTAGTGATACCGTGCTCAGGTAGTGAACAAGGCCAGTCCAATGCTTTCCCACTTAATGAAAATGAAAAAGCTGCCAGTCTGATGTATTCTGCTGTTACATTAGGATATTGAATGATATTGGTAACCATCAGGAACCTTTGTAGATGCATGAGAGGGTCTTCAACAGGTAGTCCATGAAATTGGTTACTCTCTATCATGTACAAAAATCCTGGCTTTAGCTCCACCTTCACATTTCCCAAATCTGGCAACAATATATTGTTGGCTATCCCCACTTGAAGAGTGAGATAGTCCAACAATGTTTGCTCTAGTGGATCATTAATAACATTTTCACCACCATTGCCACCATTTCCTCCATTTCCCTCAGCCATATTTCTTCTCCTTTGTTCAGCTCTATTCCTGCGAGCAAGTTTCTCAATCTCAGGTTCGTTATGAAGCAGTGGCCTTTAAGATTGAGTGAGTATGCACTGTTAACACAAAGAAAACCAATTAAAACACAACTAGCCAAGGGAGTTTAACAAATAAATAATTTAAAATTTTCACAATTTTTAGAAATTAAAACAAAAAAATTGAATTAACAAGAAAATAAAATAAAATAAAACTATAAACACTATAAACAAAAATTGTTCTGTTTCACAAAATAAATTACTCAGCAACTACGAAACTAGTCCCCGGCAATGACGCCAGAAACTTGATGTGTAAAATATGTTTGCTTAAGGGCAAGCGTACCCTACGTGGTAGTTATAGTGGACCTAAGTCCATATATCGTATCCAAAGGACTAGAGGAGTTCCCAAATAATTCAAAATTTCATTAAACTAAACAATTTAATTCAATTGGTAGTTTGAGAAAATATGTTCAATCACTTGAAGAAAATAGAATTCAGAGTACGAGCAATAAACAATTCACTAGCTTAATAGATAAGAAAGCCTAGGGTCATGATATCAATTATGCAAATAAATTCCCCAATTCCTATTCTAATTGATTTCTTAATTAATCTTCAATTGTTGACTTCTCTTTAAATTGCTAATAGTCTTTCCCCTAATTTTCTGGTAAAATTGGGAGAAAGCATAGTCACATAGAGAAAGATTAAAAATTATTAATTTGGTCAAAAGTACACAAAATACATTTGGCCATCCGTTATTTCATAAACCCAATTATTCTACAGTTCCATCAATTATACGAAGATGGTCACTAACGAATAAAAGACTAATGATTTAGAGTGATCAATTCTAAAATAATTAAAAGCAGTAGAACAAAACAATTGTCTGAATAATCATGAACTTCAATTAAAATAAGGAATTGGGGTCTACAAGCACAATTACATTATGACCCTAGAAAGGGGAAAATTAGCCAACCATAGGCACAGGAAGGCAAATGAACAACCCAAAATAGATGAAGAATAAAAGAGAGTAAGAAATATTACAATTTATAACCCCCGTGATGTTCTTCACTAGAACTCCCTCAGAGTCCCTCACTCACTCCTTTCTATTTTAGAACAGAGTAAAAGATGCCCAAACCCTCACTTCCAATTTTCTATTTATAATAAAAAAAAACTATAATTGTCATGCAGAAGTCAACACGGTCATGCTTAGGGGAGCAAGGCCACGCTCTTTGAGCATGCAAAATTCAAAATTCAAATATCTGCTTCAGCACGGCCGTGCTTTGGCCATTCTTAGAAAAGGTTGACATTGAAGGTTCTTTTTGTGCAAATGTTATCTGAGGAGCACGATCGTTCTCGAAAAATGGTGACGTTGATAACTCCTCATGTGCAAATCAGAGCACGTTCTTGAGCATGGCTGTGCTAATTTGAGCACAGTCTTGAGCATGGCTGTGCTGTTTGGGAGATGTCCAAATATTCTTCAAATCATCTATTTTCAAGCTCTTTTCATGTTTAATCTCTTGGGGCCTTCCTATTACACACTGAGCATAAAAACGTGAGTTTTGCCAAAATAATTTACATAAAATAAAGCATTTTAGGGCCCAAAACTCATGTCCCATTACGTACAAAATATGGTTTATCAACCATTTCTGAGAACAAACTTGTATTTTGAATGCTCATATAGTCAATCTTTTGGTCAATAATATGACTTAGCCAAGTCCACAGCTCAATTGCTTTTTCACAACTAAGCAACAGATGATCAACTATTTCAAAAGCTTTATGGTAGTGGCTACAAGTTGAGACAAGTTGAATACCTCTTAATCTAAGATTGTCATGTGTTGGAAGCTTGTTGTGCATTGCTCTCTAAAGGACAAATGACTTGGATGGAGGGATGAATGTGTTCCAGATTATCTTTCCCCGAGCATTTGCACTGTGAGATTAATTTAAGAACTCAAAAGACTCTTTCAGGGTAAGAGTACCAGAGTTGGAGGCCGTCCAAATGAGCTTGTCCTTCCGCCAGGTTACTGGAATAACCATTTCATGAATCTCCTTGACCAGATCAGGGAATTTATGTTGAAGAGCCATTAGTATATTCCATTTACCCCCTCTCCAAAGATCCTTTACTCGAGCTGATAATTGATTATTAAGATGCTCAGGGATTCCCATAGTAGTTGCAATTGGTTGACTTAATAATTTATCACACCAAAAGTTAATATTTATCCCATTACCAATCATCCAAGAAGAGTTTTCAAGAGCAACTAGTAAGTTACCCGTGCATTCGCATGGGTCGCGTTCGTCTTTCGGCATGTTCTAAAATAACTTATGTATATAGTTATTTGCTTACCAGGACAGCGTATAATTACATTATTACATTATTCACGTATCGTTATCAGTACCACAGATATGCTTAAAAGCTGAAATGAGACGATTCCAGTAGCAGGTCATGGCATAGACAAATTCCGGTAAAACACCATCATAGGGCTGTGGCATTTCAGGTTTCTCATGGTGACCAATGGCAGACACTTTCGCCATAGCAGTTATGACAGAGACCGCAGGTAGGGTGGAGCAGCATTTACACCTTATAAAGTAGAGTCTCTCACTGTTCAGAGACCATTCAATGTGCATTTAACAGGTTTTTAACATGCTCTGTTCACATCTTCTATTCTGTAAAAGTAAAGCCAACACTGGAACGAGACCCACTAGACCAAAACCTCCACCATCTATGGCAAATGACTCATTTGGTTCTCTCAGGTTTTTAACATGAAATCTGAAAATATTGTCCTTGAGACTGTTAATAGACTGGAAGCTGCTATATTCTCATGGAAAGAGAGAATGGCAGAACAAGTTCTAACTGGAGAAGACACACTAAATCCTTTTGTTTTTGGCTTTATCTTACTCATTTACATTCCTGCCTACCCCCAAAAGTCTGAAAATTCCATGTTATATTCAGTTTCAAACCAAAAGGAAAACAGGAAAAGGTAAATAAAAAAGCAAAGGAAAAGTATCCAATTTGTTGAGGGCGAAAAGTTTGTCATTATTCAAGTTGTGCGATTTATGGTATACATTCAGTGGTAATGTGGTTTCTTTCTGGTGTAGTGAGTAGTAATGTGGTTTCTTTCTGTTTCTGTTGGATATTGCACATTCCATTTTGGAAGCATATTCCAGAGTTCTAGCAAATTTAGCCTTCAGCGTATTGTCTAGAATAAGAGATATATATATTGCTTTCATGGGATAAATCTCTCTCAAACTTGGGTGGTTGGTGCACAGCACATATCAGGCAGTCCTTACTTGATAAGGTGAACAAGGTTGATGGACAATGTTGTAATTCTAGCTGTGATAGTACTTCTGATTTAGAAGTTTAATTCCTCAATGGATGCCAAATTCAGCTCTGTAATAGTTACACCAAACTGGAGTTGTGTCTGGTGCATTAGTAGAGAGGCTTGTACAAGTGTCTCCTCAAAATTCTCGATAGTGGCTTTTGTTTAGTTGCTTTTGTTAATGTTTCTGTTATGACTACATAAGCAAACTGATAGGTTTGCCTTCCCATAAATTTGGTTGGATTTATATCTAACTATACACAATCCTTGGTCACACATTGTGGTTTTAATATTTGAGAGGTTTTGTAGGACGGACTTAACAATCAAGAATGTTTAGTTTGATGTTAGCACATGTTTTAAGATTCTCAAACTGGGGAGGGACAATGGAAAGCTGCATGTAGTGAAAACAGCGTTTGGGAGAGAGTAAATGAGAAAACTTGCACATATCAAATGTTTGTCACCCGTAAATTTTGAAAATCACATATGAGTAATTGACTATAATTGACTACGTTAGTACGTTTCAACATAATAATCAAGAATACTCTGGCTATTTTTGTAATTGTAACTTTAATACAGAGAAGAAAAAATGCTCAATTAAAAGAATATTGGAAAGTATAGAACAAGTATTATCCTCTGCTTGGATGACAGGGATATCTATTAGGAAAATGTTTTATTGACGACAAAATAAAATAAAAAATGTTTCACGCAATGAAACTGTTTCTACTAGTGGGGGTTACTATCCTTTAAAGTAGGATTTTTTTTTTTTTACTATAACTTTAAAATATGCAGCAGAAAAAATACTGTCAATTACAAAAATTGAAAGATGTTGAATGCAAGGACAAACAAATAAAAGAAAAAAATGCTAGCTGTTAACAAACACAAATTAATTTCCACTATTTTGTTTTTACTTTTTTTCTTTTTACTAAAACTTTTTACTATTATTTTATGGTCCTGGCTGTTGTTTCTATGGGGAGTGGAAGGTGAAAATTTCATGTCATGTTATGCAAATCATTGAAGCAGTGGGTTACTTAATCGAACCTGATCATCTCAGGGTTTCAGTCTCACGTAGTTTGGAATCAGAGAAGTGAGCAACAGATAAGAAAGGAAACTAAAACAATATTGGAAAGGATAAAGCAAGTATTATCCTCTGCTTCGATGACAGGGATTTCTTTTAGGAAAATGTTTTGTTTACAACAAAATGAAATAACATATTGTTTTCTTTAATTTTGAGGTGTATATGTGTATATATAAAAGATAAAAAGTACAAGATAAATTGGGTATGGTATAATTCTATAGTGTCGATGTTTTGATATTCAAGCATTGAAACTGTTTATTATTCTCATTCTCCATAAGAAGTGACATAAGACAAGTCGGGCCATTGAAATATGCAGAGAAATATACTCTCAATTACAAAAAGAGGAGTGATTAAAAAAATCTCAGCTAGCTATTTCTGCACTTACTACTAAAGACAAGTTTATGGACTCCCCCAAACTCAAAAGGCAAGTTTGAGAGCATTAATTATGATGTTTTTGCAGCAAAATTTGGGAAATCACAAGTCATACAGGAAATAAAAATATGGAAGTATAATAGGCCTTTTAATTGGGTGGAGTATTACATCCGTCAGGTAGAGAATTTTACATGAGCCATACATGTTACATGAAGGATGGATTGATTTATTTAGACAACTAATAAACTAGTAGACAATCTGGCACCCAGTTTAATTTTATAGACATTAGGCAACATATCATATTGCATACACCTGTTTCTAAAATGACTGTAGCATTTGATTTCAGCTAATTCTTCTCAACCGTCAACACCTGAATTTTGAAAAACATAAAAAGAGGACAGAAAAATCAAATAATATCTACATAAAATAAATCAAGTAATTAAGGATGTGTTTATAAACTAAAAGACTGTTATCCAGTCACGAAAAATATTCTGAAATGATTTTTTTATACATTGACCTAAACATTTATTAAGTTCTATTCTAATGAAAATTTGAATAAACATAAAGTATGTAAAATCCTCAATTTTACTATATTATTAATTTTAATTTGAAGAGTAAAACTTCATGAACTTGTCAAATAAATCATATAAAAACAGATGACAAAAGAATAAATTATATAAGGGGATTTTTTTTGGAAGCATAAAACTATTTTTTAGAACAATAATCATTTTGTGTCATGTAGTTATATGTGGAGAATTAAGTAGATCCTCATTCACTCACCAACAAGAAAGGCCTTTCTGATTCGATTAAGTTCCCTGGTGACATCAACCACATCCATTCTTTCTTTTGGTGATTCCATAGAACAAGCAAGTCCAATCTTAAAAAGTGAAACTAAGCACTTATCAACATTTGGATTAAGATTCCAATTGTTTCCTACCAATGTTGTTGCTTCATCTATTGGAATAAGTTGTGGGTCCAAAATCTGCTGAAGATTATCAGGGAATGAAATTTCAACAAAGTTACGAAGATTTTGACCATCTTCCAACATTTCATCTGTGGGTCTTCTTCCAGTGTGCATTTCCAACATAAGAATCCCAAAGCTGTACATATCGCCATAAGTTGACACCTCATGACCCACTCCATACTCTAAAATACATACCAAAAATTGTCAATACACAATGCTAATAAATAATGACTTGACACTAATGATTAAAACTTAAGAACATACCTGGAGGAGCGTAGCCAACAGTCCCCTTTATTCCAATTGTACTTGTTTGCTTAGAAGTGGTACCATTGATAGTTGAGAGAAGTCTAGCTATGCCAAAATCACTCACATGAGCAATCATGTCATCATCAAGAAGGACATTGCTTGGCTTCAAATCGCAATGAATGATCGATTCCTCACATTCATGATGAAGATAATGCAATGCAGAAGAAACATCAATAATGATATTTAATCTTTGATTGAGGCTCAATGTTCTCTGATTCTCTGCACTTGGTGTGATTGGATACAACCATTGCTCTAAGCTTCCATTTCTCATGTACTCAAAAATTAGAGCTTTGAATTCTTGACCTATGTAATCTATGCTGGAACAACATGTTAAAATCTGAACCACATTTCGGTGTCTAATATTTTTAAGTGCATGGCATTCAGCAATGAAACTCTTGTGAGCTCCTTTTCGTTGAAGGTTTAGGACCTTTATGGCAACAACTTTGTCTTCTAACTCAAGAGTTCCTTTGTAGACAGAGCTAAAATTTCCAGAGCCTATCAAGTTTGTAGTTGAGAACCCATCAGTTCCATTGTGTAGGCTTTGGTATGAAACTTTAGCCAGCTGTTCAATTGTTGGTGAATCCAAAGATGGTTTCTTACTCCTTTTCCTCATCCAGTAGATAGTTAGAATAATTGACAATATGAGAAGAAAAGCAACGACGCTAACTATCACTACTAACCTCAACTTGTGGTGTTTTGCAAGTTTCTTACCTTTCACAGGGCATGGTGGCAGATGCAGTTTTGAAATACCTCCACAAAGCTTAGTGTTTCCAGTCACCATGAATCCACTTGCATTTTTAAAGACACCGTCAGTTGGTACCTCACCATCCAACATGTTAAAAGATACATTTAAATATTGTAAGAAAGAAAGGTTCTGCAGAACATTAGGAATTGATCCAGACAAGTGATTTTGTGACAGGTCTAATTCTTGAAGACTTTTGAGTGATGCCAAAGAGGATGGAATGATTCCTTTTAAGGAATTCCCTTGCAAATAGAGGTACTCCAACATTATGCATTCTCCAGTGGTTCCAGGAATGTCACCAGACAAATGATTCTGAGACATATCTAGCCAATCAAGATTTTTCAGGTTGCCCACTTCTTCCGGTATACTACCACTCAATGAGTTTCGTGACAAATCTAACAAGTTTGTTAGAGAGGGAAGATTAAAAACCTCTACTGGTATGGTTCCTATAAGGTTGTTTTGTGAAACATCTAGATATTGTAACTTATGGCAGTTTCCTATACTTGGAGGAATATTTCCTTCTAACATATTTGCTGCCATATCCAAATGAAACAATTGACTAAGGTTGTCAATGAAGGATCCTATCTCTCCTGACAGCTTGTTTCCAGTTAAACGTAAAAATTGCATCTTGTGAAACTTCCCAAAAGTTGTTGGGATAATCCCATCAATGCGGTTAAATTCCATTGTCCAGAGAACTAAGCCAATTAGATTTCCTATTGTGGCAGGGATTTCTCCTGATATCTGATTACCCCCGAGATATAGTGCACTGAGTTGGGTTGATAAATTGCCCAAGGAATTTGTCAAATGACCTCCAAAATTATTGGTGGCTATAGATAACACTTGCAACTTACTACAGTTTGTCAATGATTTTAAAAACTCCAAATCATTAGTTGAATTGTCACCTAGATTATTTTCCCCCAAATGTAGGAAATAAAGATATTTTAACTTCCCCAGACTTGGAACTTGTCCCACAAAATGGTTATCACCAAAATCAAGTGTTGAAAGGATAGATGCATTTGTGATGGAAGATGGAATTGGACCTGAGATTCGATTGACACCAATTTCAAATACTTGGAGATTGGGTAGGGTGTGGAACATGTTGGGTGGAAGAGAACCATTAAATTGATTTACTGCACCTAAGATTTTAATAAGAGATGACATATTATAAAGACAAGAAGGCAATGTTCCAGTCAGTTTGTTGACAGCAAATCCTATCCTTGTCAAGCTTTTGAGACGACATATTTGTTGTGGTATATCTCCCTCCAAGTTGTTAACACTCACACTGAGAAGAGTTAGGGATGAAAGATTCCCTATGAATGATGGGATTCCTCCAGTTAACTTGTTGATATAAAGGTACAACATTTCAAGCTTTTGAAGTGAGCCAATTTCAATGGGAATTTTGCCAATAAGATTGTTCCCACCTAAGTCTAGGATTTTGAGATGAGTGCAACCTGTCAAGTTTGTAGGAATTTCTCCCACCAACGAGTTATTTTCAACAGAGAGTTGCTGCAGTTGTGACAACCGTCCCAATTCTTGTGGGATTTTGCCGTAGAAGCTGTTGTTTCCAAGGTCTAACCTTCTCATATAAGAGAGATTGCCTACGTGAGGAGATATGGATCCCTTCAACTTGTATCCTTCCAAATTCAACTGTGTAACTCTTTGAAGCATGGGATTGCATGTGATTCCATGCCAGTTACAGAAGTGAGTAGAAGTATTCCAAGAGAGGAAGATTCCATATGGGTCAGTGGATATGGATTCCCTGAATTTGAGCAGTGCCAAATAATCAGTCTCATTTCTTGAGGCAAAGGCAGTGATGTTTGGGATAAAGGATAGTGAGTAGAATGTATAGAGAGAAAACAGGGGGGCATATAAAGACCAAAAAGGAAGTAAGATGAGAGAAAATTGATTCATTGTGATGAGGAATTGAAGGCTGGTAGATGTGGTAGTGTTTCTATGGGTAGATTGCTTTATATAGAGTTTGGAAGTAAGATCAGAGAAGAAGCACGCTTGTTGTTCCTTCTGCTACTTTGGTTCTGATTGCTATCATTAAAGGTGAAAGTCAATAACCAATATTGGCAGTTGCGGAAAATTTACATGGCAGGAAAATAACTCCAAGAAGTGATTTATACGTAATAAACATGCCTCCTAAAAAAAATGCAATAATTCCTCAAAAATACCTTCCTACAGTATAACCAAAAGCGTTTTCCTATTCTTTTTAATAATCACACAAAAATCAAACAGCTTTTGTCAACTATGAATACAATACAAATACAAAAGATTAAGCTATTTTTTGCCCAATTTTTTTATAAGAATATTTTAGTTATCCTAAAATATTATTGTTTTTTGAGGATAACTAAAATATTCTTATAAAATGACTTAATGTGTAATTAAAAATTAAGTATTTATGTGAGAAATTAATAATTAATAAATAAGAATGTATTTTAAAAAAAACCATACATTTTTTTATCAATGACAAATTTTCTTTTGTTTTGAGTTCTGATTATCATGCTTTTGAGAGGCTCCATGAGAAACGGTAAAATGGCATATTTAACCTTTTTTGTATTTTTAAGCTTAAGCGAGCTCTTCAATTCTTTTCACAAAAATAGTAGAAGTGAGGTGTGTCTGTATTCTACTTTACTAATCATAACATTGTAAAATTTTGGTTATTGAATTTTTATGCAATCATCGTAAAATATGTTTCTGGTACCTGATAAATTTTTTAATATTGTTTTTGGTCCCTAATATTTTTTTTAACTTTTTGGTCCCCAATAATTTTTTTATTTTGTTTTTTGTCCGTAATTTAGAATGTTATCTAAATCACTTTATTTTACTTTTCAAAGCGCTATCTAAAAAATTTTAGGCACCAAACAAAATAAAAAAAATGTATTAGGGGATCAAAAAGTTAAAAAAATTATTAGGGACCAAAAACAAAATTCAAAAAATTATCAAGGATCAAAAACATATTTAAGCCTTCTTTAAAATATAAACATTTACTATATATCAAAATATTTTATTTTCAAAAGTAATTTAAATTGATATTATACTAAATTTAATATACTTACAACATATAATATCATAAAATATCATTACAAATTCTTAATGGAAGACGAATTGAATTATTTGGACAGAAATATCACTCTTTTAAATATTTATTACAACTAATATACTTTTCTATGATTAGCCAATTAGCTAATATTGCACGATTATGTTAAAGAGAAAAATTACTTACATTAGAGAACTTAATAGCAAGTACATTTTCTTTTCACAAGGAAAAGATGATACTAAACACTTATAACAAGTCATCTTACAAAAATGCTAATAATGAAATATAAATTGCCTGTTAGAGATTAAAATAATAATAAGTTTATCTTAAGTAATATTTGATTTCAATAATTTATATCTATTTTAATTATTTTTATGTTTTAAATTATTCTTATTATATTTATAAGCTTTAAATATTAAATAAATAATAAAAATTATTTTTGTTTACAAAATAAATATAAAATAATTGAATTATTTTATCAATTCAAATTTCAAAATTACAAAAACATTTAAATTTAACATAACTTAAATCTTTTTAATATTTTTTAATATGTCATACAATTTTATAAATATTTTAAATAAAATAAAAAATATTTGTGAGACTATAACTAAATATATATTCGGGCCACCTAGGTCCTTCATGGGCCGCCACGGTGTCACGCTACTCACACCACCACGAACCTCTCACAAGTCATTACGGTGCTATCAGTCATCATCTCAAGGTCCCTTCTGCAGCGGCGACGACGACACCGCATCCCCCTCATGATTTCACCCAAACCTATTACACTCTGAGTCCTACTGTTGATGAGAACTACAACGTCGGGAATAATTGAAAATCAAGATTTCATAAGAATTACAGCGTCAAGAACTGAAAATCAATATTGAAAACCAACATTTTGATTATTAATTTCAATGAAGGGAGAATTACAATAGTAAAATTGATTACTACAAATTGGAATGCTATTTTGTCTACTTCGGCCAAGATTTGATTAGAATTGGGCTGTTCAAGATTGGTTGTATGTATGTGGCAGTGCAGTTTCAAATTCAGCGGTAATCAAATCTTAAGGAGAAAGGGTCACGTGAGTCTTTCTTTACTTTTTAAAAAAAAAAATTAATTGGTATATTATAAACCATTGGATTAATTTGTATCAACGGATGAGATTTGGTGTAAGTCTAAAGACTTACACCTGATGTAAACGGATTCTATCCCATATATATATTAAGTCTGTTCTCCAATAAATGGTTGTCACATTATCAATGAATAGTGACAGTATTTATAACCGTAAAATAAACTTTTGTGATATCAAAATCATAAGTAAAACTTTATAAGACTATATACACATATACATATTTCCATAAAAAAGAAAAAAAAGAAAAGAAAAAGTAAACCTACAGGCTGAGTAGCTGTTGATAAGACTATAAAATATGTAAATGGGTCTAATGGTCTTACAAATAATCTCACATATCTATATTTCCCCAACAACTAATTAGAAAAAACATTTTATTTTAAATTTATTTTGTTTGGCCCCAAAAATATTGTTTAAGCACTGCTGCTTAGTTAAATAAACATCAAGTGCTTAACAAGTAGTGCACTACAACAGTTGATTCTCGATCAGCACGATTCATATCAAGCATACAAAGCACCATGATGGAGATCCCATAATATTTGTGTATACTTTTTTGCTGATTAAAATTTTAGGTGAGTTGAGTCTTGGGATTCATCAGCGACAGGACAGACTACAAGGCCTCATGAGCACTAACAGAAGTATTTACAAATTATTCACTGACAAGATTCTCACATCGGCAATGAGAATCGAACCATGTCCTTGTGAGATATGAGTTCGTTTTTTACCAACTGGATCATCCTTTGTTGACAATATCTGTGCATACTAATTATTAATTACTTTTACCAAAAATAATGTAGAATGATAGACAACAAAAAGAAAAAAAGTATCGAAAGCAGGAAAGAAAACCGAACATGACATGGATGAGAAATGAGAATATGATCGGTGTGTTTCATAATTAGCTGTCAATTGAGTGAATAAGGGAGTGAGGTACTATGCTAAATCTATATTATTGATGAACTTTTCCAATAATATTAAAAATTAAAAACAGAAGATAAAATCAAGCTTTGTCAATGTTCTCATGGATTTATGTATTAGATAGTTTTTCATAATTGTTATATTTTTACTTCGTTTTTTTCTTTATGGTCAAGCACATATTATAGTGTTATATTGTTATAGTTTTTCAAATTTGAAATTGTTGCGATTTAAGTAACCATCCTAATCGAATCAAATATAAAACCACTACAATTGACATCTCTTGCATGCATCAAATACAAAACCACGTGTATTTTTTTTTATGAGAACAGGGGCGGTAACAAAATTCCCAGTGGACTGTGGATTCTTAATTCTTATCCTTTGTCTTGTGCTGGTTATTCGTTTGTACAATACTTGGGCTCTCTATGCCTGTTGTTTAGTTTGTGCTTTGGGTTGTTAAGCCCCTGTTAATAAAAAAATATATATATATATGGTCATACACACTATTCAATCTTCTTCTAATGTGTTTCTTTTATTAGCACTTTAATTGAATGTTTTTACCTAAAATGTTTTATTTTGGTGTAGGTTGGACAAGAGCTTGAAAAGAGTAGAAAAAGCCTAAAAAAGAGTTAGACGTTTGCTTCAGAGCATGAAGCATAGTCATGCTTAATTAAGCACGACTGTCCATCATGTTAAAGGCTCCGTTGTTAGAACCAAAGACATTGGATGATGTCTAACCCCTCAAAATCCCTATGGTTTTGATTATAACAATTATATTAAAATTTGATGAACTAATGGATTTCATTGAGTATTATAGGATTACTTTCGTCCAAGACAAATTTGGTATTGAAATCCTTAACCCTTACATTGCTCTGTTCATATATTTAAATGCCCAATATAGTATTAAAACTCTTATACATGTTTTCTTAAAAGAACATTAATGTCCAACGCGCTATAATCAAACAGCGTCCAACAATTTGTGAAAACTAGCATCCAAAGTGCTAAGTCATATTTGAGCATCCAAAGTGGAGGTAAGAAACTTACATAAATGTGTTCTATCTAAGTGTTCTATATTGTCCAATATTTACACAACACACATGTGCACTTCACAAGGATGATTCGTGCTCAAAAAGCAATGTACCTTTATTCCATCGTCTTTTTGAAATTAGCTAATCATTTGAATTTCAAAGTGTGCACAAAACAGACACAAAAGAAGCATATCCTCTGCAAAGCCGTTTTTGTACAGGTAATGGAGATAGTATGAACATTGCTCAGAAAAGGATTGAACTATTGTCGCTTTCTTTCTCCACCCCAAGCTGCCACGTTGTGATGGTCACATCCTGTGAGGAAACAGATATTTCTCAAAGGCTCTAATCCCCAAAACAGATACTTTTATAGATGCCTATAAATAAAGGATCAACACACAAAGAAGAAGGTTGAACGAGACATAAGAGAATGAAGCATTGAAAAGATTAAAGCTCTGAAATCATCAAACTTTTAACTACAAACATTTAAAAGATGAGATAAATTTCTAGGATCAATGTTGTGATGAGAATTGAAATAGATGCATGTGGACTTAAATTTAATTATCATCATTGTCATTATAAAAGAAGAAGAAGAAGAAGAAGAAGAAACAAAAATTGGAGCAGGTTGAGAGAGTTTTGTAGGACCGATAGTTGACTAGGAATCCAATTTGCTTTCAAAGTCTTGTTCTTGCACCCAATTTCATTCCTCTTACTTTCTTCAATTCATACTCTGTACGACCAACAGGTGACTAGAAATCGAATTTTCTTTCAATGTCGTGTTCTTGCATCCAATTTCATTCCTCTTACTTTCTTCAATTCATACTATGTAGGACCAACATTGGTGACTAGGAATCCAATTTGCCTTTAGCCCACAAAATACCCATCAGTGCAGCGATATCAACAGTGCTCAACATTAATATCTCTTAAACGAATAATTTTGGAGACTAAAATATTACTTTTGTGGATCATTCTCATCTTTTTATAATGTTAACATTTTAATTTTTTATAACTAATATTTTAGTTTGCGTATTATATACGATAACTATTTATTTTTATAGAATTAAAATTTATAATAAATAAATATTTTTAAATATATAAATTATATTTTAAATTTATAATAAATAATTTAAATTATGACATAAAGTTATTTTTAATTATTGAGAATTTCTTTAAAAGAAAAGATTATTGAAATTGAATATAGAAATAGAGACCAAAGATGATAGATTGAAAGAGATGTGCAATTAAGAATATTAAGTATTTAGATAAAATAAAAATAATGGTTTGAGATAATTGAGAGATAATTTTGTTGGCTAGTTTTGGAATATTAAGAATGTTTAATTTTTTTTTTTGACAGAGTTAAGAATGTTTAATTAAGAGAGTAAAGAGAATGTATCTCAAAAAAAAAAAAAAGAGTAAAGAGAATGAGTCTCACTCTTTTAATTTATTGTGTCTTCTTATTTATATTATATGAGTATATTGCTTTTTTTTTTAACTGATTTTTTTTTTACTGAACAGGAGTATATCGCTAAAGGCAGGTTAGTAGTTACCCAAAATTCTCTAAGATTTAATTTGACTTCTTACAACGATGTTGGTCATGCTTCATTATCTATACCATTATATAAAGGAAATATCATTCTTAGTAACCACTTTTTGGTCTCAACTTTTTTAAGACTATTTTATCCTTAAATAATATATAAATATAATAATTACTCCTAATTCTTTTCACTTTTTTTTGACATCATTTTCCCCCTCAGTTTACAGATTGCAGAAGTTAACATCCACTCTCACACTTTTTTATAACTACTTTCATAAACCACCCACTACTATATAACCTCCTTTATCTCTCTTTTTTTTCAAAAAAAAAAAACAAATATAGAGAAACTGTGAGGCATGAAGTACATCTTTTTTTCCTAGTATAATACTAAATATCTTTACCCCACTATGTGCTGATTAAATTTTTTATTCATAAGTTAAAAATATAGTGTCATTTTAATAAACTAAGATTTAATTATTTCTTAATTTATTATCTATTTATATTATAAACTCAAAAGGATTATATAAATGTTATTTTTATTTAATTATATCCAGTTTCCTCCTTCTTCTATCTGTCTTTACTTCTTCAAAAATGGAAATAAGGATGTGTAATAATAAAAAAAAAAAAAAGGTATAGTTAATAACTTTAGTATTATCAATATTTTAGTTGTTTGATTTCATCTTCTAAAAATTATTAGTTTGTCTTTGAATATTAGAGTATAGATGTTTCTTTAACTGATTGAATGAATCATTGAGAAAGATCAAGCTGGAAAAGTGACTATTAAATATGACGAAAAAATGATTTTTAAATTGAGATAGCTTTATATTATGCTTTATTGTCAATTTGGGAAATCATAATTGTCTCAAAAGATACTTTTATATTTGACAAAAGTTTAACCCACTAGAATCTGTCTAGTGATAGAAGCTTTGATATTTTGCATGATGTTTTAGTTCATACTTCATCGTTGCTATTGTATAATATTGACAAAATCCCTTAATTTATTTATTTATTTTTGACAAAAAGTAGTTTGAAAATTGGGTAATTTTTTTATTTCTCTTACTGCTGAACTTATGGGGATTATTTATGCTATTGAGACAGCTTCAAAGAAAGGGTGGTGAAGTCTTTGGGTAGAGTGTGACTCCAAGATAGCGGTTTTGGCTTTCAATTCTTCTGATTTAGTTCCCTGGAAGCTGAGAAATAGATGGCTAAATTGCATTCAACTAACAAAAAGGATGAATTTTAGGATTTCACACATCTTCCGTGAAGGCAACAATTGTGCAGATAAGTTGGCATCACACGGAACTAATGCACATACTTTTCAGTAGTGGGACTCCATTCCTAGCTTTATAAGGAATGATTTCTTTAGTGATAGATTTGGACTTACTAATTACAGGTTTAGATATTTATGATATAAAATTAATTGTATCATAAAATTATATAATTAATATTTATGATATTTTTTAGTCTACTATATTACTAATTCAAAAGATGATGGCTTCATGACCTGGGGTCTGGAGCTTCGAGCAGATGTTAGGAGAGGAGACTTGTGGGGAGGAAGGGATGACGGAGGTAGGGTTTCGAAGGGCACCGAGTAAATGATACCATAATTGCAAACCCGACAGTTGGGGAGGCCAATAAAAAAGGGAAAGAGGCAATTATTTCTCTTTTTTAGAAATCGATGATGATGGCAGTTAGTTGTAATCATTCAAAATTAATTGCAATAGAGGGAGCATTTAACTTAACTAACTTAGAAGGAGAAGGATCTGAGGAGGTGTTGTAGAGGGAAAAAGAAGATGTATGAAGGAGAAACAAGTGCATGATAGCTCCATGCAAAAAGTGATTGTGAAGGAGAGTGCTAAGGATGGTACAGTGGATAAGGAGATTTCTTTCTTATTAAGTATACCTTTTTTTTTTTTTTTAATAACACGTCCTTATTTTCATTTTTGAAGAAGTAAAGACAGATAAAAGAAGGAGAAAATTGGATAAAATTAAATAAAAATAACATTTATATAATCATTTTGAGTTCATAATATAAATAGGTAATAAATTAAGAAATAATTATATCTTAGTTTATTAAAATGACACTATATTTTAACTTATGAATAAAAAATTTAATCAGCACATAGTGCAGTAAAGATATTTAGTTATTTATATAATGAAGCATGACTAGAATCATTTTAAGAAGTCAAATTAAATCTTAGAGAAATTTTTGGTAACTACTAGCCTCTCTTTAGCAATATACTCATCTATTATAAATAAGAAGACACAAAAAATTAAAAGAGTGAGACTCATTCTCTTTACTCTCTTAATTAAACATTCTTAATATTCTCTCTCTTTTCTCATTTGAATATGCATTACATACACTATTTCCAAAACTAGCAATTAAAATTATCTCTCAATTATCTCAAACAATCATTTTTATTTTATCTGAATACTTAATACTCTTAATTGCATATCTCTTTCAATCTATCATCTTTGGTCTCTATTTCTATATTGAATATCAATAATCTTTTCTTTTAAAGAAATTGTCAATAATTAAAAATAACTTTACGTCATAATTTAAATTATTTATTATAAATTTTAATTATATAAAATAAATATTTATCATATATAATACGCAAACTAAAATGTTAATTATAAAAAAATAAAATGTTAATATCATAAAAAGTCGAGAATGATCCACGAAAGTAATATTTTAGTATAATATATTATTACTTTAAGATAATTCTATGTTGACCACTGTTGATATCGTTGCATTGATGGGCTAAAAGCAAATTGGATTCCTAGTCACATGTTGGTCCTACATAGTCTGAATTGAAGAAAGTAAATTGGATTCATAGTCTGAATTGAAGAAAGTAAATTGCACTGATGGCTTTGAAAGCAAATTGGATTCCTAGTCTCCCATCGGTTCTACAAAACTCAACCTGCTCCAAGTTTTTTCTCGTCCTTTTTTTTTATCCTTGTGTTGGAAACACTGTAGTGATGTGAAAAACCACGTTAAACAATGAAAAGATGCAGAAGCTATATATATTTGCTTAAGGGAAAACGCGAAAAATCACATCACCATCGTATAATCAAACACACTTTATATTGAAAATAATGATGATTAAACTTAAGTCCTCATACATCTATTTCAATTCTCATCATAACATTGATCCTAGTGAGTTTATCTCAACTTTTAAATGTTTGTAGTTAAAATTTTATAGAAGACTTCAATTATAATAGGTCCTCCAAGGATCCGATACTGCTTAGTAGATATCTTAATGTGAACAATCGATTCTTGAATAATTTTATGTAAATAATATACATGAAATATACACTTTAAGAATTGAATATTAAAACAAAAGAACTAAAATAAATATAAAATTGTATCATTATGAACTTAAATAATATATATGAATTATAAACTTTAAGTAAGAATTGAATAACAAAAGAACAAAATAAATATAAAGTTAGATCATCATCATCAATATTGTTTCCCTCATCCTCATCATTAAGCTGTTTTAAATTCATTGATTTAGGACACGAAATTTTTGCAGCACAGTCATCATAAATTCTCATAGGAATTTGGAATCACCTATGAACTTAAGCTCAAATCATTAATTTGAATGTAAATGCAGAAATCTTTTATTTTAGATCACCGTACCCTTGAGTGAGGAGATTGCATCAACAAACTCAAAATGAATTGAACGACGATTTTTTTTTTTATCCGTAATAATCAAAGATAAGTACCAAGGGGTTTACAACAACTCACACCCTACTCAACCAATTGAGTTAAATCCCATTGAACAATGATTATGAAAAGGTTCATTAAACACAAAACAAAACAAAAATATAAATATAAATTGAAAAAATATTAAGAGAAAAAAGACTATAACTAAATAAAAATAATTTTACATATTAATTGAAATAGTTATTTATCGATAATTTTCAATATTACAATAACTAAATTAATCAAAACATTAGTGTATATTTTAAGAAAAATATAGTGTATTTTAACAAATCTCATATACACATATAAAAAATTGTTTATTTTTTATTTTGTAATAGAAAATTAGGTACTGAATTTATACAATCAAGTTTAGTAAATAATTTTTATTCAATTGATAAAATAAATAAATTATATTTTCATTCTCTCCATGCAATCTTATTTTATTAATTTTAATTTTGAAAACTTTCTGTTAAAGTTACAATAATAGGAATAGTCAATAAAATTATATATATATATATATATATATATATATATATATATATATATATATATATATATATATATAACTCTTTTATATCCTTACATAGAGTAAACTACTTTTTTAATTAGTCAATGAAAATGTTTTTTGTCACTTATTTTAGTCCTTCTGTTATATACCAACAAAAATTTCATTAGTTAAAAGTGATATACAGAGGTGTTGACATGACTCATGAAGTGACAATTAGGATTAGAGTTGTCATTTTGGCTCTAGGCCCTACACCCAGCCTACTTGGCTCACCATAATGGCCCTAGGGGCTTTTAGCCAACCTAATGAGAGAGTCTTAATTAAAAGCCCCCAACCCACACAACCCCACTTAGTATGGGGTTAGCACTAGGGCTTAATGAGGGTCAGCTCACAAGTCATGCGCTATTTCAAAATTGTTTTTCTCAACTGTCGTAAAATATATTTTCAATTTGGCCTCAACAAGAATAATTTTAACTCAGCCTCAACCATAGACATTTTAACTTAGCGTCGGCCTGAGTAATATCAACTCGGCCTCAGCCAAAATATTTTTAACTCATCTTCAACTAGAATAATTTCACCTTGAGAGCATTTTCAGCTCGGTCTCGACCAGCTCATCCTCAACTCAGTCTCAGCTAGAGTATCTTCAACTCAGCCTCAACCAGAGCATCTTCGACTCACCCTTAGCTAGTGCATCATCGGCTTGGCCTCGACCAGGGCATCTTCCGACATATAATCGTTATCAAATTTGTAGAATTTTGTCATTTGCAGACTCCCAATTATAAACATTGGTTCTTTATTATTGCAAAAAATCTCTACTTGCAGAACATTGCCATTAGGATCCATTGTATACGCCAAACGTCCTTCAATTTGTCACCCAGAAGTCCAAAAAATGATTCCCAATCATTATAATGTCCTAAACAAAAAAAAAACATTAGTACCATTTAAAGAAAACCTCTATTAGTACCAAAAAAACATGAAATACTGCTTTGGGTTCAGCATTGAAGCAAATGATCTGAACCATTTGCTGTAAACTCCATTATAAGGAACCATCCTAAAAAAAAGAAAAAAATAAATTATTAAACTTTATTAGGACAACACACGTTTAGATAGAAGAGAATACCCCTTTCAAAAATTTCAAATTCTGATTTGAAATATTGCTTCCTGAAATTGCTTAATTAATAATCATTAAACATGAATGTTTTTTTAATGTAATTAACGAATTAACAAATGCTAATTAATTGACAAATTGACATACAAAATAAAATTTCAAAAACAATCCTATTTTGAACAGGAAAAAATTTCCTTTTTGAGATCCCAACTTTATTACTTATATATATATATATATATATATATATATATATATATATATATATATATATATATATATATATATATATAGTGAGAGAGAGAGAGAGAGAGAGGAGGGATCAAATGACACTGGTGTAACTTACACCAATTGTTACACCATTCAATAACTTGATATAGAATGTGATTTTTATCAATCCAACCGTTGAATTGTATCTACATATTACCAAGATTGTTTGTGTCAAATTTTGTTAAAAATGAACAATAATAAGAAGGTGATCATATGATTCGTATTGTAGTATATTTTGAAAAGTTTATATTATGTCAATTTTAATCTATATGAATGAGGTAGTAAATAATTTTGGATTAATATGAAATTTTGTATATTTGATCTATGTGGCAGGAACTTTCAATCCAATGGTGGGATTTGAGAAAACATCATCCAATTTCAAGTTATTGAATGGTGTAACAATTGGTGTAAGTTACACCGGTGTCATTTGATCCCTCCTCATATATATATATATATATATATATATATATATATATATATATATATATATATACCTAATCCCATCCGTTGATCTTGTTAAATCCAATGACTAAAATTATTTTATTTGAAAACAAAAAATAATAAAAGAAGTAGGTCACATGATTCTATCCTACTTCAGATTCAAGTTTTCCATACAACTCGTCATCAGCACTCGTTAGAATCTTCATAGTAGTGGTAGCTCCGCTCTCCCCTTTCACTCCCTTCTTCGTCTTTGAATTCAATCTAGATGACAGCTTCAAGAACACCAACGAATCCTTCCCCATACTGTTTCACTGTCGAAGCTAATCCAGAAGTTTCCACCGCTTTGATGATCCCGTTGATTTGCTCTTTCTGCACCTACATGGCAGCGGCGGCACCTATTTCGACTTCCACACACAATATGTCCTCAGTGGAATCACATCAATAAACACAATGGCGAATGGTAGCAACTTCCCTAGCGTGATCTGCATCGCCGTCAAGTCATCCTCCATATCGGCACGTCGTCGTCCTCCACCGCCCTCCTTCGCGAGGTCATGATCAAAGACTTGGAATGCCATACTCGCGAGGTCACAAGGAGGGATCCACTTACTCATTACAACCATAAAAATGTGTTTTGTCACTTATTTTAGTCCCTCCATTAAATAGAAGAAAAAAAGAAAGAAATTTCATTAGTTAAAAGTGATAGGTGTTGACATGACTCATGAAGTGACAATTAGCATTATAGTTGTCATTTTGGTACAAGGTTACAAGGCCAGCCCACTTGGCCCACCATAATGATCCTAGGGTTGGGGCTTTTAGCCCACATAATGAGGGTACCTAAAAGCCCCCAACCCACATAGCCCAACTTAGTATGTGGCTAGGGCCAAGGCTTAAGGAGGGCCAACCCACAAGTCATACTATTTCGAAAATAATTTTCTCAACTGCCTAAAAATATATTTTCTATTTGGCCTTAACAAGAATAATTTTAACTCAGCCTTGACTATAGTAATTTTAACTCAGCCTTGCCTTGAGTAATTTCAACTTGGCCTTAGCCAAAATATTTTCAACTTGTCTTCAACTAAGGCATTTTTGGCTGGCCTCTACAAGGGCTATTTTTGACAGGCCTCGGCAGGACCTAATTTAGGATGCTTAATTATGTGATTTTTTTTTTTTTTTGATGAATGGCTTAATTATGTGGTTGTTACATGGGCTTCTTTTTCAGGAAATAAAATGAATAAATTAACCTTGTTTTACATGGATTAAAATGAAGTTATATTTATTGATTTTATTCCTTATAGTGAAAAGCTAAATTACAGAATGTGTTATAGCCTTATTTCACCATATAATTCATGTATGAGATTGTCACAATTGGGATGAAGATGAGATGAAAAACAAAAATATGAATTGAATGAAGAACAGGTGTTGTCGTCATAGTTTATTAAGTGAAATATATAGAAAAACCCTAAAGAAAGGTTTTTAACCTAGATATGGATTCAGGAATCGATTAGGCGTAAGGAAGATATTAACACCTTATGACTTATATTTTATAATGGTTACTCTTTAACCTAATGTGTAAATAATATTTGTCTTGCCCTTTTGCTTGTTAAGTTATTAACACAATTTTTTTAAAATTGTTAATTTTTGTAAAAATTAAAAAGTCAAATTGATGTTTCCGGATTAATCAATTAGTTAAAAAGTATTTATACTTTAATATTCAAACACAAACTAATAGTTTAATTAGCAACTTAAGTACTTGTGCTATATATTATTAGAAGATATCAAAGACTAAAATATTAAGAATATTCAAGTTATTAACCGTACCTTTTTTTCTTCTAACACGTTCTTATTTTGAATTTTGAAGAAGTAAAGAGAGAGATATAAAAAGTGAAGAAATTAAATTTCACAAAAGTGTTCTGATATATAATATTTAATAAAGTTAAAGTTTAGAAAAAAAATAATTAAAAAAGCATTTGTATAATTGTGTTGAGTTTTTAATATAAATAGATAATAAATTAAAAATAATTATATCTTAATACTATATTTATTTATAAATAAAACATTAAAAATATATAGTTGTTTATATAATGAAGCATGACTAGTGCAGTTTGAAGAACACAAAAATAATTTTGAAAATTGAGAATCTTTAGTAATTAATTACTGACCTCTCTTTAACATGTCTTCATCACAAAAAAGTAATATTTTAGTCTATTATATATTACTTCAAAAGCTAGTCCTATGTTCTTTCATTATGTCCTACATTGTATTACATAGTTGTTTTTTTAATGAAATGCTTTAAGCTTTCTTAGTCAAAAAAAAAAAAAAAAGGAAAAAGAAAAAGAAAAAGAAAAAAGAAAAAAGAAAAAAAGTGTTACTGTGAAAGTCATTAATTGCAAGTCAAGAATAAAAAAAAAAAAAAGTCACTTTAAGTCTAGCATCACTAAAAAAGGTCACCGTAACTCAAGCATCCCAAAATAAAACTTCATGGCTAGTCAAGCATCCCTTGCCCACGAAAAACGTCACTGCAATTAAGGATATATACCACTGTGCACAAGTTGATATTGATAGTTTACTACAAAGATCAGTCGTATGTGGAACAAAACTGCATCAGGGTATCGCTCTTTGATAGTTTGAATTGGATAAAGAGTCTCTTTTGGATATAAACACTTATATACATAAAATTAAGGAGGTAAAATGAATTAAAAGAGAGAACTTCATTCTATAAATTAATTTATGAATACATTAATTTTAACTTATGAGCATCTTTTATGCTACCACTTTTTTTTTTTTTTTTGAGATAATTTATGCTACCACTTAGTCCTTTGATAAATTCTTTATTTGATGTTTGTGTCATGTATGTAGATGAATTTTTCTTTTGAATTTTACTATTTTATTAATCCATTTAAATTTTCTTATATTTTTCATTATTCACATGTTAGACATTTTTCAGTTTTTATCAATTTTTAATATTTTCAATCATTGTTAATTTAATTTAATTTAATTTATTTTTACAAAATATCATTTTTTTATTGGACATGCGGGCTAAGTGGGTTGTACAGAAATTAGGCAAAAACATGGTTCGTATAATAAGCATATTAGCCCACTTCAATCCATTTAATTGCGGACCAAAATAGACAAAGGTAAACAAACTAGACTGGCCTATATACCCACTTGCAGCAAGGACCAATTTGGTCTAACAACAACACTTAGAGGGATTACTAAAGTGAAACTTTTTTAACATAGAAAACCAATCTAAAATTAAAAAAATTAGATGCGTGACTAAAAGAGAATTTTAACCAAAAAAGTATCTTTAATGAAGAATAAAGAAATGCAAATTTATTTTATTTTAAAGTTTATTTTTATTATATTTTCACATAATTCTCTTATACTATTATTTAATTATGAATTTACCAGGTAATTAAAAATATAACATTTTAGTTAACCTTATTTATTTGTATTGTCAAAAGTTAATTGATCTGAAAATTCTTTTTATATTTTAGTTAGTAAATGTCATCAAAAGATACACTTTAAACACGCAAACATGTAAAGTTATGGAAGGATGATGATGAAATTTGATCTTGTAATAAATATGCTATGTAAATTGGTAAATAAAATAAATATTTTGTGCTTTCAATTATAAAGTATGAGTTTCATTTTTATTGTAATACCCTTAAGGGCATTGCATTAATTATGCCTAGGTTTTCAGGACATGGAAGTTTTGAATATACAAACATTATAGATCAAGCAGAAACTAAAACATAAATCTATTATAAAACTTAATACAAACTCTTGGCATAAAGTGTCATTGATTACATAAAAGAAAGATACATAAAACTTTAAACAAACTCCCATGCATTAGGAGATATCGAACCCAAACATCTTCGTTGCAAGCGGCTCCAAGCTCCTCCTCGAAGACATCCACCTACTTAACTTGACAATCATATAAACTTAATGGCATGAGATGTAGGTCTCAGTGAGTGCTCTGAGACTTTAGGATTAGGCCAACTCATCTATCCTAGAAGCCTTCATAATTGTTATGGTTTTAACCTCTCGCTGAAACCCGAACCCTTTCCTTTTTGTACTCATTCCCGTTTACCATCATCAACATACCCATGTCTCTTGATCCATTGCTCTCTTATGACACTAAGTGGGGACTTACCTTTCTTGTATCTTTGTTATTTTTGTCTCGTTCAAGCTTATATCTACCTTTACTATGGGTTACAACCTTGCATACCCCTAAGGTAGCATAGAAGAATTTTTACTAACATCTTCACCTAATGAACAGGTTTACCACACTAGTCAAGGAACTAGGCACACATGCATACTTAAAATAAACAGTTACATCATACATTTCGTGATTTCATTTTCAGTTTTTGTTTGGTTTTGGTTAGCTTTATTATTATCTTTTACTTGACTTTCATCTCTCATTCAGTTGGGTAAGCCCAAGCCGTTAAGAAGCGTCCTTCTTACTATCAATCTGTTACTACCACCATTCTAAGTGGTTGAACCACATTTCGTTATCAATGGGGTTCATTGACCTCTTACTTATATACCACTCTACACTGAGTGGCCTATCTCTATTCTTCACTTTTGGAAGATGTTACCTTTACCCCTTTGTAGAAAAGTGACAGTCCTATCCCATTCGGCCAAGGGGGCTTCCTAGTCCTTTCTTTACAACTCATTTGGAGTTGTATAAACCTTTCCTTTTTCTGTGACATTCTTTTTATAAAGCATTTTGTAAATGGTTCAAATCCTTATCTCACCTTGGTAACCTAGGGGACCTCTTGTTGGTGATTTTGGCAAGTGTACCAAATCGCTCAAGTAACATAGTAGTGAATAAGATATCATCTCCACAGGGACTTGTGCGATAAATAGGTAATTAATAGTATAATTTCTAGACTATGAACTTGAAGAGTAATTGAGTAACCAAAATTAAAGACAGATGCATAAAAAGTAAAAAGAAAGAAGAGAATTTTGGTTTTGTAAATTTAGCAAACACTTGGTGTGCATAGAAAATATGGTTTAAATCAATTAAAATAAATCGTCGAGGTTTAACTTCGTTGGACTTCCTAACATGAAATCACAACTCACTCCTATTCAATTAAATTTATGTTATCATCAACCCATAAATTTATCCCAACCTTAATTCCTTAAGTGAAAGAACCTAAATCCCTTGATTCCACTATCAATCCCTTGAATTAGTGTAACTAAGGTATTTGCATTAAGAAAAAGGGTTTTAGTGATAACCAATCCTCTTTACCCTATCCCTAGGCATAAAAATGATTGGTTGTCTCTTTCAATTCGCAATTCAAAAGAATATCCCAATTACAATTCAAATCATAAAATCGTGCAATTGGTTGATCAAGCCAAACACAAGTATTAATAGTAGAAGAAGAACAATAATGATACTTACTTGAATAAAGAGAAAGATATTAATTATATGAAAATAGGTCCAATTACATTAAACCCCAACGAAAGAAAACTTAGCTATGCATAACCATGGGGAAGCAGCAATAGATGGAGAAAGAATGGGGGATGAAGCCAAATGCATTAATCCCACGTCTTGAATCTCTTGTCTCTTTCACATACAATGTTTTTGGAACCCTAGGCTAGAACAGAAAAATCCTATTTAAAGCTACGGGCCAAAATGTAACATCCCTAATTTATGGACATTAGTCAAAATAATAAAAAGACATCTATTATGGAATAGTCTATATATTTAATGATTAAAGGATACCCTTAGGCATTATTAATAATAGTTAACTTATATTAAGAGTTGACAGGAATAAGATAATAGGACTCAGATGGGGAGCCAAGGCCCACTAAGCCCGCACACACACACAGTTTAAGTAGAAGATGGAAGGGAAAGTTAGAGAGAGAAAGAGAAAATAAAGAAAGGAGTTAGAGAGAAGGAGGAGAAGAAGGAAGAAGAGGAAGCAGGGAGAAGTGGAGCAAAGATCAGAGACCCAACACCCAGAGCTCAGATCCAAGTACCCCGAGGTGAGTGATTCCTCTCCTTGTCTTCCCCATCCCTCCATGGTTCTTGTTTCCTTGTTATCCCCTTTTCCCCTTTTTGATCCCTAAGTAAGATCATGATGGTTTTTAAGTGATTGGGGGAGATTGAGAGGTTGTTTAGCTTGTTTAAGGGTTGGGTTTTGTAATAGAAGTGTTATATGAGTGGATGGCAAGCTTGGTTTGCTTTTAGGAAGCCATGGATGGCCATGGGAGGCAGATTCGCAAGAAATCGTGTAGGTGCATCTGTAGTGCGAGGCTAAGTCGCAGATTTGGGCTGAGCCTCATATGCGCAGCTGAGCCTCAGATTTGGGCTTAAGCCTGAAATGCACAGATTGGGTAGTTTAGCTTCAAGGGACTTACAGCTAAGGCTCAGATTTAGGCTTAGCCTGAGAAGTACAGAGTGGAGATTTTTTTAGTCTTAGAGGGTCAGGCTAAGCGTGAAAACATGCTAGGCTAAGCTTGAAACCTCCAGAAAGGGGTTGGAAGCTATGTGAGAAGTATGTGTTTAACTTATTTATGTTTATATCTTTATCCTATATGTATGATCTTTGTATAATTGTTATTGCTTCATTTCCTCTTTGTACCTTGACATTTTGTGATGTTATGCTTGCACCTTTATTGCAATCATGTGGTTGTTGAATATGTTTGGGATTGTATGTTACGATAAACCTTCTTTAATAAAAGATACATAAAACACTTAAGACTATACTTATGCCTCTTAGTAAATAGATGAGGAGATTCCCCTAAGTTTCATAAAAGGTTTTGAAGAAAGAAGATAGTTTCAAAGAAAGGTTTTTAGAAAGGATATCTCCTCGGTAACATAGGGTAGAATTGTAACGGCCCAATTTTTCCCACTTAGGAATTTAAATTGTTTGATATATTTTAAGAGATGTTATTATTTCTTAAAATAAAAATTTGATTGAAGGGAATTAGATGCGCAGTAAAATGCGGTTGATTCCTTAAATATTTAAAGAAATGATAATTTTAAGAATTACTTATTTGTTATGAGATATAGGACATGATGTGTGGTTAAATATTTCAAGCTTTGATTGAATTTTAATTGCTTTGAATTGACTAAAATTGATTTGAATTTCTTAACTTGGTGCATTTTATGTTGATCTTTTAAATTAATTAAATTAGCATATGGATGTAAATTTTACAAAATTTAATTATTTGACTTAGTATGATAATTAAATAGACATGCTTTGAATTATATAAATATGGACCTAGAGAGGAAAAATAAGAAATTGGGCCTAAGAATTAGAAAACCAAAAATCTGCCAGGGGGTGCAGTTAGCGAAATAGAGGTGCAGCCAGTAAAAATTGGCCTGATGCAAATCTGGGCTAGAAATGCAAATTTTAAGGTGAAAAAAATATAAGTTTGGGCTGTCACCTATTTTTGAGCCCAGAACACTAAAACAGAAAACAAATTGGGCCATTTTTGTTTCTAAACAACCTAAACCCACCCAAAATGCAAACAAATTAGAAAAAAAATAAAAAATAAAATGAGAGAGAGAGAGAGAGAGAGAAGTGACGTGGGGAGAGAGAGAGGGAGAGATTCTGAAAATTAAAAACACTACTCATACATGCATGAGTCATTTCAACCTCCTCCAACACTCCAAAATTCATAATTTGGTCAAGCCTTATTTTGCTCCAAGAAAAGCCATCCATTGGTCTCCATTGCCACCCCACATGCAAGAGTGTTCTGCCAAAGCCTTCTAGGACCTTCATCCTTCCCTATAAATAGAGCTCACTTGAAGCTCACTTCACACTACAAACAACTAGCCTTCAGTGCTAAGTTGAGAGAAAAGTTTGAAGAAAGTTTGGTGAGGTTTTGAGTGTTGGAAGAGAAGCTTGACTTAGCTTCTCCCCCTTGGTGATTTTGGCAGCCCCTTGGAAGAGGAGAGGGAAAGAATTTCAAGCAACATTGTCTCCCTTGATCATCACAAAATTAAGGTATGGGGGGAGTGGGGTTTATTCTTTCAAATGTGATGTTTTTCCATGGTTTGGGTAGTGGTGGTTCTTGAAGAACCTCTTACTTCATGTTCATGTTTATATACTATCTTGAATATGAAATGCTAAGTTTTCTTGATGACTAAATGGTGTGTTGTGGCTGCCATAGTGTTATATGTATGCAAAATGTTAAGTTTGATGCATGAAACATGCAAGTTTATGGTGTAAATGTGTTATTGGGCTGCTTCCATCTAAATTGCAACATGAATTGATGATGTTTTGAGACTGGAAATAAATTATGTGATTGGCCTTGTTGTGTCCACGAAAAGAAAAAAAATGGACTAAGGGGGGTGTGTGTAGCGAAAGGATGGGGTGAGTTAGCAAATCTTGTGAATTAATTATGTGTGTGTGACGTGAAGGAATATGAATATGTTAACAAAATTTACTTTAAATGGTTAAAGTAAGTATTAAGTGATAAAATATTTTTTCTAATTATAATTATATAATTTTGTTAAATAATATTCTCCAAAAAGTTATTCATTTGTTGATTAATTGATTTTGAAATGATTATTTATTTGGTTAAATAATATTCCCTAAAAAGTTATTCATTTGTTGATTAATTGATTTTGAAATGATTATTTATTTGGTTAAATAATATTCCCTAAAAGGTTATTTATTTGTTGACTAATTGATTTTGAAATGATTATTTATTTTGTTAAACAATATTCCCTAAAAAGTTATTTATTTGTTGAATAAATTGATTTTGAAATGATTATTTATTTTGTTAAATAATAAATATTCCCTAATAAGTTATTATTTTATGTGAGGGAAATAGTAATGTATGTGAAAAAAAATTACTACTCTATGTGAAGTAATATAATAAACTTTTGAAGGGATTTTTCTCTTTGAACGAATTCACTCAAAGTATTAAAGTTAGATAATAAGTATTATTTCATGAGTAAAATGTAAAGGAATTATTATGAAAAATATTTTACATATAGACTTTTATAGAGTATCCGTATGTGAAATTAATTCTAAGAGAAAATGTTATTATTTTATGTGAAAATATTTAATTTCTTATGGATAGTCTTATGTTGAAGAAATATACAAGAAAAGAAATTTATTATGATATTGTCACTTACGCGTATTAAGTTAATAATTACCTCATAAAAATTAATATTTCAAATATTAATGATATTATTTAATATGGTGGTATGAGACTTAAATAAAATATTTAGTGACAAGGCCATAATATATTTGACTATAAAATGCTTAACTAAGGATTGAGTTAAGTAATGGTTAAAGTGGGAAGTGTATCATTGATGTGTATTAATGCTTCTTGAACTATGTCCTTGTGAATGATTATTTATAATTAAAGTATGTTATAACTGTGGAAGGGTGAGAACGACCCTTGTAATATTTAGTGAGTACCTTAGAGCCTAAATGGCTTGCACTTAGCCAAGCTAGATGGAAGGTATGTTTGGACGTGGTGCGGGAAGCTACAGTGTGGTACACTGTAGATGGTTTAGGGCGTGACCTTTTGTGGGTCTAAGGGGGTGAATGGCGCGAATGCGTGGAATCCTAGGGGTAGGCTAGCTACCTGCGAGCCGGGATGAGCGATGCCAGCTCGCACACCTCGATAAATGTCGGGCTATCTGTGATGGAGCGAAGGGTATATCTCTTGCGGGATTTCACTTGGAGGAATAACATGTTATAAGATGAAATATAGATATTGATAATTGACGTGCCGTGATGTGGTATTAGTGTACCAAGGATTCAAGGATCAGAGATATACTTACTCCCCCTCACTTCCCAAAGGATGAAATGTGATTGAAGGTTGATCAACCGAGAGTATGGATCCATACGATGATGATGATGAGGACAATGATGTTAGTAATAAGAATTAAACACGACTTGGGTCCCCCGTAACATGTGTGCTTGATTGATTGTTTGTTCGAGTGAGAAAACGTCACGACTCTTTCCATGAAAACGACATCGAAAGAATACAACCTCACTCCATATCTTTCTGTTTCTTTTGTATGTATGTACTGCGAAGATGGACCCAACTTTTTGGCACGTGGAGGTGGAGTTTAGCCCGATGGGGCACTGGACTTACTACCCTGAAGATCGTAGGTGCCGCTACCAAGGAAACATTATTGTTCACTTCCAGCCCTTGCAAGGAGTACCACTAGCACCGTCGGTAGATTGGACATTTTGTGTTCGCCTATTCTTCCCTGTGGATTGGGAGCGAGTTGGGTGATGAGAGGGAGGATTAGATTAGTATATTAGGTGTTGCTCTGCTAGGGTCATGGGTTAGGATGGTTAATGTTCTCGTTGGTAGCTATGTTATTTAAGTATTTCCTTCATTTCCATGTATTTTTCATTTCAGTTGTAATCTCTTGAAGTTGATGTACTAAACCTCTATGGTGATTATGTTAATGTTAGGTTCCTATGGTATTGATGTTTAAATGAAATTCTCTTTTTATTAGAAATGTTTGTTGCGAGAAAAATATTCACGGTTTTTCACAACGAAAGTAAATAAAGAGTATTATTAAAATTAATACAAGCTTCTAAATATGATTGTTAATTAAATAAATATAAGGGGTGTTACAAGAATCCTTCCTCGGTACCAGTTACGTCCGATAGTCGCACGCTCAGCGTACAACGGTGTGCAAAGGGCTAAGGATCCCCTGTATTACCAAGGTGAGATGGTTTGTGAAAGGTTTACGAAATAGTTTTTATAAAATATGTTTTTAAAAGAGTGAGGAATGAGTTGGGCAACTCGTGAGGGGTTGTCGCATCAGAGGGCTAAGAGGCCCCCTAGAAGTGAGTGATGGGGACTGTCACCCTGACACCTATGGGGGAAAACAACCTTCTTCTTAGGGAGAAGGGGTTCTTCGCAAAGAAGAATAGACAGGGCTACACTTCACAACAGAGGTAAGCCACCCACTTGGACCGGTGGGTTAATTAAAGGTTGTAGCAAGAGGGGCACCTCTTGTTGGCTAGAGCTGAGCCAAAGTAATGAAATAGGCGGTGGAAGTGAAACTTAAATAAAGAGATAATGCAAACCACATAGTTATAGAAACAAACTAGGATATGTTGATGTGCATGATGTATGCATGTTTCTATGTTAAAGTATATGAGGAGTCATGAGCCTAGTTGTTAGATGAGTGATGTAAGATATATCTATACATTAGATGAGGATGTGTGTAGCTGGATACTACCCTTAGAGGTAGGAGAGGGGTTATACCCATAGAAAGTTAATGTAAGCTACCGAGAGAGGTATGCAAGATGTTATGCCTCACAGAGAGAGGTGATGTAAGCCCAAGTTGGGTAGGTTAGAGGAAGGAAAGGTTATACACGTTCCCATCCAATGGTATAGTAAAATGAGACCCTAGTGAGTGGTCAAGAAGAAAATAATGATGTTTAGGTGCCTTAGTGCACTAGTGGCCTTAGATTTGGCATAGGAGACCAACTCTAAGTGCCTAAGTATGGTCTAAGGAAATAGCAGTGATGACATGATGTGGTAATAGTTATGAGCTTAAGCATCCATAAAAGAAAAGAGAAGCCATGAGAGTTAAGAAAAGGATCTCTAGAATAGAGAGTCAACCAAGAGTCCTTGGAACACTCACTAAGACATTATATCTCATCCCTTTTAGTTTCATGTTTTATAGGTTAAGCAGGTGGGCGCTTCATGAGAGGACCTTGGAGCATGGAGTTGCTTGCTTGGAGGAAGATGTTCTTAGTTTTGTATCTCCCATGTTTGGGAATTTGTTTTATGTTATAAGTACCTTGCTTATGTTTTGTAAGGCACATAAGTGCCAAGAGCTTTGTTTATGTAATATATGTTTGTTTATCTTTTAGTTTCTGCATAGTTAACTCTAATATTCTTATATTCTAAGTTTTCAAAATTTAGTAATATAAGCAGACAAAAGGTAATATCCTCTAGGGTGTCACACAAAAAGGGTTTAAGCCCAAAAGAAAACAAAACTAGAAAAATAAGGATTAATCTCGCAGAGCTAGATGCACGGGTGCACGGATTGTTGCACAGCCTGTGCAACTCTCTGTCTTCAGAATTTCAGAAATTTTCAAAACTTGCACAGGTGGACAGCTTGGTTGCACAGGAGTATTCCAAGGCTTTCCACAAGCTTCTTTTGACTTTGCAAGACCTTCAAGTCTCTAAAATTCAACCAAATTGATCTTCAAAACTTCAAACCTCTCTTGGAACATCTCCAATGCTTACTCCAAGCTTCAACAAAGTTCCTAAAAACACAAGAAAATGACCCAAGATCAAGCATAAAAGGGTAAAAACTAGAAATTCCTAACTAAACTAAGCTTTTATTAAAACTCAACTAAAATGAAGATAAACAAAGCTCAAAAGCATGGAAGATATCAAATAATTGCTCCTAAATTACTACAAAATGTAGGAATATAAGGCAATTATCACCTCTCTATAGGTTACACAATTGTTGTAAGCTGAGGGTGTGACTCAAAGATGACAAGAACCAAGTAGGTTCTACCCAATAGTTACTAAGTGACATCATTTTCATAAAACATATTATTTCCTTGAAAACATATTCTTTTCCCTTCAAAACATTTCCTTTCCTTGAAAACGTAGGAAATAACCCCTTCCTTTGTTAAGGAGGCATCCTCATTACATTTTAAGTGTCTTAAGCCTTTTCTTGCATAAGGTTCATCATTATACTCATGTAAAACCACACTAATCATAAACACAAAAATCAATACAAACCAACATTAATATTACGGTCATCAAGATTCTAACACAACAAGGTATCAAACAATATCAATCATGAAAACAAGCATAAAAGGCAATTACATAACTGCACACACACATACACAACCTTTCATTGAGGCTGGAATAACACTTGTTGTCCAAGGGGTTTAACTTAACAAGGTGCCTTTGGCTCTTAGCACCACCCCTCAACACTTCCAGATTACTTCTCTGGATGTTCACTCGCTTAGCGACCCTACACTCTGTAGCAGACTTCACTCTCTAAGGCTTCTTTCTCTTATCAAGACTGAAGTCTCATTGAGTGAACCTTCACTTAGCTCTCTAGAGCTCTTCTTGCTTAGTAAGGAATATCCTCACATAGCCACTACAAGAATTCTCGCTATTATAATGGGTTTTTAGCCCTCTGTAATCTAAAAAGCCCATTGTAAATAAAAATTATTGACAAATGACTGACGACTAGTTATCCCTTCGTAAAAACTTTGTCGGTAAATTTTATCGACGACCCCGAAAAAGCCCTTGGTAATACAATGGGCTTAGCTCATTGTAACTTGAGGGTAATATAGTGGGTTCAATTGTTAGTAATAAGACTACTGCTAATACCGAGGGAAAAGCCGTTGGTAACTTATGAGTAAAAATAGGCACTGGAAAGTATGTGTAAACAATTACAGTGGGCTAGGCCCTTTGTATTACAGTGGGTTTTTTTTACAGTTGACAAAACCCACTGTAATACAGTTAATTGATATGTAATATAGTAGGTTTTCTCCACTATAATAAATCCACTGTAATACAGAGGGTTTAGCCTTCGATAATAATCTATTTTTTTATTATTTATTTTTTATTTATGCAATTATCAATACCTGGATATATTAATTAATTTCAAACAAAAATAATTTGATAACAATGCATGTTCTTACATAAAATTAATCCATAACAAAATATTTCATTTTCATTGCTTAAATTCTTCAAAATATAATATAATCTATATAACCATGAGTCATAACTCTTCATAGTAGCACTAGTAAATCATAATAAAAATCCATAGAAGTGATACTAAGTGATATTAAAATACTATAGAAGTGCTAGAATGAAGTATCAAAAAACCATAGAAGTATGACACTAAGTCATAATACAAAAAGCCATAAAATTGTGGTATAATTCATAATACCAAAAAAAAACATAGAAGTGCCATGTTTCTAATGACTTGGAATGTATTGATCATCATCATCAGAGTATTCTTCATAGTCTAGATGGCGGCGACTAGATTCAAGACGCTTGGTGAGGTCATTCACAGTTGTTGTAAGTTGCCTAATGGTGTTAGGCATTTCCTCTTGCATCTTTTGATTTTGTTCCTGTTGCTCCTTCATTTGTTCCTCAATTCTGAGAACTTTCATTTGCTTGTGAAATTTGTTCAGCCCACTTTGGAGGAATTAATGGCTTAAGATGATGTGCTCCTACAAGATGCTCGTGACACTTGGGTTGGTGATTCCACACCAAGCCTATAATAGGAGGACATGTCTCCAGGCCCATAAAGACGTCCCTGAGACTTGCCCCCAGCAACATCAACCCACAATTTAACTCTTGATGTAGGCTTAATGGACTGTGTCCTAGTACTAAAGGCTTGTTGGTCCAATTTCTTCATAAATTCTCCCTAATTAAATGCAAAAAGAATTCACAATCAAAGTTAATTTGTTACTAATAAATTAAATAATTTATATAACATGTTAACTTACGTAGGTTTGCTCTAATCTCTTATCCACCCAGGTGTTGTCCTCTATCCTAATATTAACTTACCATTTTCTATGGTTGCCCTGTTTCAAATTCTTGGTATCCCATCAATAGATTTCTCTGTAATGAGGTTTCTGGTGATCATTATGTTTATCCTCAATTTGGGTCTTTCTCTCTCATATATTATGCAACACGAGTGTGGTTGTTCCAATTCCTCTGTCATTGATTCATGATGATATTAATGATTTCAACAAAATACACAAGGCAATCAAAGATGGATTTGTGGTGAGATGGATAGGTCTTAAAGAATGTGAGAAATATATCGACTGGCATATTATTCGTCTAATTCTTCTTTGTAGTATAATACTTTAGTAGATTTCGCTTCATTTATAATATTTTTCATTTAGTTTAGTTTTAATTTTGATTTATAAGATTTTCCATTAAAAAAAAGGAGTCTTTATGTCACATTATAGAGGACCTCGTTTCAAAAAAATACGTCGTCTGGGGTCTTTACCAGGACTAACTAGTAAAAGACCAATAGTCAAAAGCGAACTTAGAAATCAATCGCGCTCTGGTAAAAAGTCTCAATATCGTATTCGTTTAGAAGAAAAACAAAAATTGCATTTTCATTATGGTCTTACAGAACGACAATTGCTTAAATACGTATTACACATTGTTAGATACATAGATCCTATGTCGAGTCATGCAATTTGATACATTCTTTGTACCCACAGATATTTCCCATTTTTTATATTAACATTTGAATAGAAATTAAACTAACCACTATCTTGATTAGCAGCGACGGGGTACAGGTTTGTTGACAATGGCCGCTTCGCCAGCGGTAGTAATCCGGGGCAGAGCAGCTTCCCGTCGCGTTTTGGCGACAACTTCCCTTCTTCCCTGTGCAGTTCTAACACCGGAGAAGCTTCCCCTAGCATTGTGTACGACGATTCAGAGGTCAGTGTGAGCGGCAGTGACTTAGGGTATGTGTGTGCAAGGGTTTTGAGGTTAAGTGTTGGTGGTGGCTGAGTGAGGTTGTGAGGGAGTGATATAGTTTTAGGTTTCTCAATTACAGTGGGTTTTACCCACTGTAACCTTCATTACCCATTATAGGGGGCTAAGCTAACCACAAAGTGACAATTTTTGCTCTCTGAACTCAATTTTTTTAAGGATCATTAATTTTTACTGTTTTTATTTATTTATTTTGTTGTATTTGATTACTTCTATTAATTATTATCTATTTTAGTAATTATAAGTTTACTCTCATAATTTTACTATTGCTTTTTCTTTGTTTGTTTATTTTATCATATGTTCTATATATTTACCTAAATTCAATTATGCAACAGTATATAAAGACCTAGCACCTAATTAATTGAGAAAAGAAAATGGGCATATGCTTTTCAATTTTATGTAATTTGTTTTTGGTCAATTAGAATTCATTATCACAGTCTAAGAAAACCAAAGAAACAAACCATATGTGCATGGGCTTTTGGTATTGATCCGATTAGATGGGAAAGGAAAAAAACAAGGCAGAAAAAGACAAGTATACACACAGCACAAAAAAAAAAGGTAAAAGAAATATAGACAGACACAAAAACAAAAGGGTGTTTGGTGGGCCTACATGTGGCTTGGTGGTTGGAATATGAACTTTGTCATTGGTGAAGGAAAACAGATCGAGAATGGGTGTGTACTTCGGATAATGGAGGAAATAAGCCTCTGTGCTGTATGTGAAAGGTGGACTACGCCTAGTGAAAGTAAATAGCATGGCACGATGTTGGCATTGGCATAAATTTGTGGCCTTCTGTGCTTAGTTTTTCTATTTTTGTTTGAGAAATGCTAGCAACATGTGAACATCCCATTTTGTCCGGTAAACTAACACAAATAAAAAATAAAAAAGATAATACATAATACATAAAAATGTTGAAAAAAAAAATGAAAATGCAAAAAAATGACTCTAAAAAACGTTAAAAATTGAGAAAAAATAATTTTTAAAAAAAGGAAAATAATGAGTATAAAAAAGGGGAGTTAAAATACAAATTTGCAATCATCAATTAAAAAGAAAAAAAAAAGGAACCAAAAGTAAAAAAGAAAAAAAATCAAATAATGATAAAACAACAACATAAAAAAAATGTAAAATACAGAAAAAGAGGATCAGGTTCATGCTATTTTCAGTTTGCTTCTAAGCCTTCTTTCCTGTGTTCCCTTGCACTACATCTTGTTAGAACGAAACCAATCAGCTTTGTTTCCACAATGGCACCACACACCTTACTCTGATACTCCTCCCACGCCAAGAGGAGACAATAGGGATTTGGTCAGTTGCTGGCTTTGTACCTCATTTTGGCACCACTACATAACACAGCAGAACACTTGACAGCATAGTCACAACTCAACACAAGCTACACCCTCCCTTTGATCTTCCTCACTTCACCAAGCACACACAAAGCCTTGTACATTTTCCTCCCTTCAATTATACACACAAACATCCGGGACTCTTTTATTTTCTCCCATCTTCTCTCACTCAATTTTATGCTATGAACCCTTGTGAGTATAACTCAATTTTACACAACACACAAGGGTTTTCTTTTCTTTTCGTAAAATGGAAGAAGATAATAACCCACCCCTTTTGAGCCTCCATACACATAACGCCAACTCTCAGTCACAACTCAACACAGATAGTTTCACTCTATCCTCTTGACACTCCCATCACAACACACGCATACCTAACCTTCGCAGTTCGCACTAACACAACACCATTCTCTCAAGCTCTCTCCATGAACCCACCAGCTTGAGTCTCCAACGTGCATAAGCAGAAGCATCCACAAAGTGAACACATGCACAATACATCACATTCTCAACCTTGCATTTTGGAAATGTGTGGAAATGAATGAGCCTCATTTTACACTTTGGAAATGTGTGGAAATGTGTAAGAACAGTTCAGCATCTACTCTGTCGGTTACAGGTTTGGAGCAGAGACTTTTCTTCTCTGTTTCTTGAATAAGCACTAGAGCTGCAACTTGTTTCCTGCACATTCTTCTAACCATGCATGCTTTTATTTGAGAAGAGCTAAGTGTTTTTCTACTTGGTGTGTTGCAGTTGCTACCATGTCTACGTTATTTTCTTCCCTTTTTTTTTTAGAGATCATTATCATAGATAGTTGTGTTGTTGTTGATGTTACTTGGTGTGCGTATTATGCATGGCTTTTGTCGTTATTATCTCCGTCCATTTTATGCTAAGAACCCTTGTGCATGTGTTTCCTCTTTTTTTTTTTTTTGTTAGATTAATTCTCTAAGCTTTGTGCCTTCGGATACCTTGTTTTCCTTTTACTGTGTTTGTCTTTATGTTATTATGGTTAGGTTGATAACAAATTGCATGCCTGACGTGAAGTCCATAAGATCCTTATGATGTTAATTTTTTTTCTGTGTCATTTCTTATTGTTTATTATATTTGTTGAATATGGAAGTGAAATGTGTTTCTTTTTTGTTATGACTTTACGTGTATAAAATAAAAGATATATAAATAAAACAAAATCTGGATCAACATAATAAAAATTTAAAATATTAAAAAAGATTAAAAAATATATCAACAAAAGAACTACGTAATCCTGATTCTCCATTTCACCTGGAGATACGTAGGAACAGGGGACCACTCCTGTCAAGCTAAAAAAGATTAAAATTATATTAACCCTTCTTTTTTCATAATAATAATAATAATAATAAAATTTAAAAAGTACATATATTAAATAAATATAATAAGTCTTTGTCTTAGCCTTTTTTAAATTATTTTTGGGTGAGATAAATATTTTAAAAGTTATAAATAATTTGTTTAATTAATTAGAAGTAACCATCTTAGAATGGAAGTTGTAGGGTGTTACCACCTTCCTTATGCGTAATTTATTCCTGAATCCATTTTTTTGGTTTTGAAGATCATTTAAAGGGATTTCCAGTGTTTTCCCCAAAATAAATATTGGTGGCAACTCCCTATTTTTAATATTTTTTTTTGCCGTCCTGTCGCGATCCCGGTTGCAACACAAACACTCTATCTGACACTCTTTTTCTAACACTTTCCCTATAATTGATTGAAATTTATTGGAAATCATCAATTTTAGTGGGTCTCACTTCTAAATCAAGAGAGAGAATCATTAAATGAGAAGACATCCACCAAAATTGGTGATTTCCAATCAATTTCAACCAATCATAGGGCGAGTGTTAGAAAGAGTGCCAGAGAGAGTGTTAGAAAGAGTGTCAGAAAGAGTGTCACTAGCATTTCTCTTTTTGTTTTGTTTTCATTAGACAATATTAATGTACCATTAACAATATATATGAAGAGGTAATTATATTTATGGATACAACTAGTAACAGATGATAGAAGCGAACAATGGTCAAGCAACTGACAAAAGGAGTAAAATAGAAAAAAAAACCCACAAATGATCTAACAACAAGGAAATGAACACAAACCCAATAAAGAAACCAGTGTAAGCAGTACATATTTATGGAACAAGATTATCTGTCAACCATACTATATCTTGTTGGCTGATACAATACAATATGCATATGAGTATATGACATATTTTAAAAATTATTAATTATGACATATATAATTATAATACAATGTCTAATATTAACTTAAAATTAATATGAAATAAAACTATGAAATCACTAGGTAAGGATTCCTTATAGTAGTTACCCGTGACATTGACATGAGTATACGTTCGAAATCTGCCTTATCATTGTCAATGATTCACTTCTTGTTGGGACTAGTAATGCTAGCGTTGTTGAACATGATGTCTAGCTTGCCATAAGTTTCTACGACTTTGTGGATTTTTGATTTGGTTCTCATTGTTGATGTAACGTTGTAGTTTTTCTAATTATGTTACTAAGTGTTTGATTAATAATATAAGAGGAAACTAAATTTAATTCATGTTATTTGATATAATAATTAACTAAAGTTTTATGTTTTGTTATTTGCCATAGTGTTATTGTCAGATTTTAACGAATTGTTGGGCTTAGAGTGTGGGTTGTTAGATTTTTGGGACTTATATGTGAGTTTCTTTAGTTGTAAAAAAAAAAGTAGGTGTCTTTAGAAGTAACAAAGGTGCAACTAGTAAAAATTTAAAATCTTCCCAAACCTTAACAATAGGAATGCTTCACTCTTTCTCCCATTTCCTTCATTCTCATCTTTCTTCCTCTTTGAGCTTTCCTTCCTCTTGAGTTGAAGTTGGATTTCTACACCATTTTGAAGTTTGATTTCTTCTTCTCTAGAGCCTCCTTAGTTGATTTCAAGTTGGTAAGTTCAATTCCCCCTATTCTTAATCTCTTAGTTTCTTTCTCATCTTTTACCAAGAGCTTGAGAAATGGGTCTCATCTAAACTCTTGATTTAAAGGTCAAAATTTGATTGAAGCTTGTTTTGGTGTTGGTTTAGGTTTCTCCTAGTTGATTCCATAGCAAAAGTTAAGAAAGATCACTCAAGAACCCCAAATTTCTCCTCCCAGCTTCTCTTTCAGGAAATTTTAAGGATTTTGGGTAAGGGAAGCTTTAAATTGATTTGAATGTTTTGGTTGTGTGTTTTCTTGGAATGATGATGTATTTAGTAATTGATGATGTCTATAAACTTGGGTGAGTCTTTGCATAAGGTTAGGATCAATAGGCATGCCATTTATGGAGCTCGCAGGTCACAGCCCATTTTCGCTCTGGCCAAGCATGAATTTTGGTGCGGCTGGGCTAGAGGGCGTCAGAGAGGATTATTTAACTCCAGGATCTTTCTGGCCCAGCGGGAAAGAGTTTGTGTGGCTGGGCTAGAGAGTGTCAGTAGGGAACATTCAGTTCCAAAGGGGCTCTGACCCAACGGGAGAGTTTGTGCAGCTGGGCTAGAGAGTGTCAGTGTGAAACATTCAATTCCAGGGGAACTCTGGCCCAGTGAGAGAGTTTGTGCGGCTGGGCTAAAGAATGTCAGAAGAACAGAGCAATCAGCTTCAGGGGAGCTCCGGCTGGCCACGATTTTGGCCGGCTGGGCTAGAATTTGTTTTTTTTTTTTAATTCTCTTGAAATGTTTCCTTTTTTATTATTTAAATTATTTTAAATATTTATGCAAATGAAGTATGAATTATTGATGATATGAAAGATATATTTTTCTTCTTCTCCACATGAGTCACTTAGACTTATGCTTTTCTTATGAAAATATAGTGATGTGCATTAGATTTAACAATGTTGAATGAGGATGTTGGATAGGCCACAACTTTGGTTCTAAAGTTGTGTTAGGAAATTCACATTTTTTTAGCTTTTAGGACTGCTAGATGGGTTCTTAAGCGTGTTGCTTGTAAATGGTGAATTTATAACATAGAGGGAACTAGAGGTGTTGGATTTGATGAATGATGTGGATATGTACAAGCTTATATGGCATTTGTGTATAGGTAGGCACGTAAGTTGAGGGTGCTTGGTGGGCTCTCAACCTAGTGTTGGAGGTTTTCGTGGTGGCTAACTGGAATAGGCCTATAGAATAGACAAATGGGCAAATCCCTATAGAGGTCTTGCAAACCTTACAGAGGTAAGCCAATAACCACACTTGCTTATATTCGATAAAACCACACTTCCTCCATAGGGTTAGCTCAAGGGACTCCCTGAAGAGTGGGACCATGGTAGGGGATGGGGCCTATGGGAACCGTCCAAAAGTTATAGAAATCTCCATGGAGTCGAGTCAGCATGACATTGCATAATATAATTACATATGATATTGAAGTATGAATTGAGATTGTTTTATTGTATAATGTTGCTTGATTTTTTATTGTTGATTTATTCAAATTCTCTTTTAAGCTAAATCTATCCTTCTTTTACACCTTTATTATATTATGTTCCTTTTATATATAATAAGCTTACCCTTGCATTTTGTGTTTGTGTTTGTATTGTATGACTGCAATGATCGTGTGGTTGGCACGGGAGCAGATAGTGTGATGTTGCAAGTTCTCATGTTGCTTGTGACTGAAGTGAATGCAGATGTTGCGGATGGGATGAGATCCCACTTTTTGATCTATTCTCATATATATATATATGTATATAGTAAGGGGACTAGTTTAGGACATAGCTATAAATACTTACGTTTTGATGTGTTTATCCTCTAAAAGAGGACCATTTTGGTATTGTATGCACTTTTACATCTATGTTTTTGTAAAGCCATAAGGCTAGACACCTTTATATTATGTTGTATATTATGTAGTGGATTATATATATATGTTAAGTGTGAAATTTTGTTTTAGGTAATTTTATATAACTATAATAACTTTGTAAATGCCTTAGCGTAGCAAATTTGTAACAAAGATGGGTCGTTACAGGTGACATCGCAATGGACATAACAACATGTTGATGGCCCTATGGACTAAGCAACAGAATTTCCCAGTTTGTCTTGGATGTTAGCGATCACTACTTTGGCTCCATGCTGGGCGAACATTTCTGCAGTGCGTTTGCCAATGCCACTAGTGCCTCCTGTGATCAATGCAACTTTTTCTTCCAACCTGCACAAAAGAAAAGGATTCACAATAGTTAAGCCTTAATTCCAACACTTTGTTCTTAAATTAAATGTTGACAAGAGTCTATTTCATATCCTATTCCTTCTCTCCAGTTCTAAAATGACACCTAAACCAAAAAAAAAAAAATAGTTATATGGGATAGTTACTTTTTTTAACTACACGTTAGGGAGGAATAGGAGTGCTCAAATTAATTGGTTATAAAACTAGTTAAGCATAACTGTACATAACTAGATATAAAATATCTAGTTAGCTAAAATTAGTTATAAAAATACAACTATTTTATTAATTAAGTTAAAATTTAGTTATTTGTTTTTTTTAACTGGTTAAAAGTAATTAAATTATATTTAATAACTGGTTATAACCGGTTATGATGGTGAAACTTCTTCATTAGAAACAGAACAATTGCAGCCTCTACATCGATCGTATATCCTAATTTCTCTGAGTTTTGAACTTCTATTCGTAGTTTAGAATTCAAGTATGCGCCTGCATGCTGTGATTGCTTTTTAGACCATATACATCATGACATGTCTTTACGCCATCAGGGAGGATCCAATTCCAAATGCCTTTTGAATCAACATCTCTTCATATTAATTTTATCATAAGATTTTAGAAGGAAAAGACACAGCAGCATAAATGTAACAAAATTAATTATTAACATGACATGTGAAGGTGTAACTTTAGTTAATTTTACTTTGTATGTCATGTCATGCAGTTGTTGTTAACACAAGACATGCTAATATTCACGTGAGAAGGAACATCTTCATTATTTTTAACTACTTAATTTTAATACATCGTGAATATTGATTACCATTTACTAATATACAAATGTGTCCCGTAAACTATGTGTAGAAAGAGTTTGAAAGTCAAGACTAAAAATATTTGAATAACTAGTTATTTATTCATAATTGGTTATATAATTGGTTTTAGATATAACCAGTTATATAACCTGTTATATATTCATAACTGGTTATATAACGAGTTTTTAAAAACAATAACTAATTATACTAAATCATAACTAGTTATACAAAACTAGTTATAGTTACGATTATAATAATTACTTATAATTTAGTTATTTAATAGGTATGGTTATGGTTATTTGAATAACCAAACCATGAGCACCCCTAACTATGGGTTACAACCTTGCATACCCCTAAGGTAGCATAGAAGAATTTTTTACTAACATCTTCACCTAATGAATAGGTTTACCACACTAGTCAAGGAACTAGGCACTCATGCATACTTAAAATAAACAGTTACATCATACGTTTCATAATTACATTTTCAATTTTTATTTGATTTTGGTTAGCTTTATTATTATCTTTCACTTGACTTTCATCTCTCAATTAGTTGGCGACTCTAGCCGTCAAGAAGCATCCTTCTTACTATCGATCTGTTACTACCACCAATCTAAGTGGTTGAACCACATTTCGGTATCAATGGGGTTCATTGACCTCTTACTTATATACCACTCTGTTCTGAGTGGGCTGTCTCCATTCTCCCCTTTTCGAAGATGTTATCTTTACCCCTTGGTTGAAAAGTGACCATCCTTTCCTATTTAGCCATGGGGGCTTCCTAGCCCTTTCTTTACAACTCATATTGAGTTGTACAAACCTTTCCTTTTTCTGTGACATTCTTTTTATGCAGCATTTTGTAAATGGTTCAAATCCTTATCTCACCTTGGTAACCTAGGGGACCTCTCTATAGATTAAACAATCATTGTAAGCTAATGGTGCGATTCAGACATGACTAGAACCAAGTAGGTTATACCCTACAATTACTAAGGGACATCATATTCATAAAACATATTATTTTCCTTTAAAACATTTCCTTTCCTTGAAAACACAGGGAATATCCCCTTCCTTTGCTAAGGAGGCATCCTCATTACATTTTAAGTGTCTTAATCCTTTTCTTATATAAGGTTCAGCATTATACTCAGGAAACATCACACTAATCATAAACACAGAAATCAATACAAACCAACAATATTACGATAATCAAGATTCTAGCACATAAGGTATCAAACAATATCAATCATGCAAACATGAAAGCATAAAAGGCAATTACATAAGTACACAGACACATACACAACCTTTCCTTGAGGCTAGAACAACACTTGTTGTCCAAGGGGTCTTACTTAACGAGGTGCCTTTGGTGCTTAGCGCTATCCCTCAACATATGTTGAGGGATAGTGCTAAGCACCAAAGGCACCTCAACATATGGTGATACGTCATACATTTCATGTATAGGTATTATGTAAGACCCCTTGTTACTATTAAAGGATTTTTTTTATTAATTAAGAAATATTTGTGAAGTAATTTGATATCCAATTATTGAAAATAACCTTTAAAAATATGGGGAAATTAGTTTTCCTTTAAAACGTGATTACTTAAGATTCTAAACCATGATCATCCATAATATCACCATATTAAACCCCCTTTTTTTTTTAATGAAATATCAGTCTTAATAAATCAAACTCATTTTATTAGACATTAACTTCGTTGTAAACCATGAAACATAACAAAATCTTCCTTGATTAAGAACATCCTTATATCCATCATTATACTATTCTATTACACAGGATATAATTATGCATTTACATTCTTGAAATTAAACACATTATACATTTGAGTCACATATAAGGAATTGATACATCATGATATTAAAATCTAATATGCCCTCTTTTATACAAGAAAGGACTGACTCAATGAAAATCCAAAATATCCAATTAACCCATGTAGCATCCTAGAAGGATCATCTTCTTTCTCTTAAAACGTCCGCCCGTGTCCACAGTGCTTGTTGTAGCTTTTCCATTCCATCTTCGTTGTTTGCATAGGACCATTCATCTAAATTTTAAAAATAAACGTGTATGGAGTGAGTCTCCCTCCTCCTCTAAACCAACAACCAAATGACCTTACGGTCACAAACAAACAAACAACATCAACCACAGTATTGTGATGCTCTCATAAGTCTCACTCAACAACCTCAACCCATCTCACTAACTTTACAACTCATACAACTCGTCACAACTCCGACACGCTGCCACTGGAACTCCCAAAACTCAGTGGACTTACACAATTTAAATTGGATGACTTGTTGGGAGTACACCCTTCACCATGGTATAATGGTAGGGCTTTAACCAACATGGTTATGTCTCACATTTGTCGGGGTTGCCAAGTCGGCTAATGTGATCTTCCAGTCAGAACTCAGCGCCATACCCCCAAGATCTTCTAGTCTGCGATTCATTCCCCAGGTACCACTATGTATGGCCATCCAATCTCTGAGGGCTTACTCCTCAACCATTCTCCCTTTTAGGATTTATCTTTTACAGATCTGTGTGGACTTCTCTACCAAATGTACCAGATAACGACCTTCAATCAACATATGTCTCCAACATATCACACGGAGATCCAACTCCTCCACTATCACAGTGGTCAAACATTACGACCCTGTCTCTCACAAGCACATTGCTCACTGCAGATGAAGCTACTGCACGACCTCTTCAACACTTGCCCATATGGCTTCTTATTACATAAGATTATCATTCCCGAACGCGTATCATCCGCTTCACCAACATATTTCACTTCCAATTGTCACGCATGACCGAACGGAAAAGGATTCTTCCTTCTCCTTCCATTTCTCATAACATCCAATGCAAACAATAATTTCAAACAACGAGATATGCATGCATAATGCAATTCACCCAATCATAAACTAAGTTCATGATTTCCATCATTACATCTTATCGAAATCCTAGTCCACTCTCAAGTCTTATGCTTAATTTAGTCATCGATTCTCAATGTCTGTGCAAAGGTCCTGATCTTTCATTCTAAGTCCAAATATCCGACATCATCCATATGCATTAGTGCCTATTAATTACTAATTCATATAGTTATTAGATTCATATTCTTTTCATTTATAATAAATTCACTACTTCTCGTAGTGAATGACATTAATTGCTAGAACAACACTCTAGCACAACAAATGTGCTCTATTGGAGTTCATTTGTTCCCATACAAGAATTCAAGATTCTTGCTCCCCAATCAATAAAATCATCATACAATCCACATGCACAAACAAATTACAGCACTCATTGCCCGAGGATCACATTCATCTCGGTCTCCAATTTAACAGTTATAAATAATGTAATTACAAATAACAAGTCAAAAACTCAAGTACAATTAATCAATAATCAAATACACTCATGTTCATATAAAGATTATGCTTTTAGGGTAGAATACTCCGTCACAAATACAAATAAGTCAAACAACATTACATACACAACTATTTCAATTAAATTTTATTTATACACATAGTGTTGAACTTCCATATCAAAAATTATTTACCATATCAAATCAACTTAAATTTCAGAGATACTTCATAGGGACATTCCTTCACATGCATATTACATCACATAAATTCAGCCCCCAAAGATTCAACACATAAATAATATTTTTAATTTAAAAACAGCTGCTGGATGCACCTGTAAAACACCCTTCAAGAATTTTAGAAATTACTAAATAACTCCATTTTCCATGAAATTTTACAGAGAGCATCATTAACATTTAAACTATTACATATACATTTTCCAGCACCATTAGACCATGAAAAATGCCATTTTTGTATATAAATGTCACTGATGTCCCAAAACAGAATTTTCATCAAGAAAATTCAATAAATACAAAAAGTGCTTCTAAAAATCTGGTAAAATTATTGGACTCTCCACAAGGTCAGGGCTTATTTTAATCGACGTCGATCGGGGCTTTTTTGGATCAACATTGGCCAAACTATTTTTTGGTCAACGTCAGTCAACGATGAATTTGACTAACGTTAGTCAAGGCAATTTTCGGCCACCATCAGCTAGGTTTGTTTTTTGGTCAACATCGGCCGAAGTAGCTTTTAGCCGTCATTGACCAGAGTTGTTTTCAACTGACCTCGCGGGGGCTGTTATTATTTTAAAATATGTTCTTAATTTTTAAAAAGATATTATTTTTAAATTAAAAATATTATTTAAAAAAACATAATATTTTTATGAATGGATTGGATATCCATCCATGAAAATTTTTGTTAATGGATGGATTGGATGGATTTTTATCAAATGGATCTGATTTTTTAAGTAAATTTTTAATGGATCCAAATGAATTAATGGATTGTTTTGATCAAATCCATTTTGATTCGGATTAAAATTTATCCGATCCATCCATTTTGCCATCCCTACACCAAGTAGTAGTAGTAATTATTTGCTAAGAATGTTCATTGTTCTCCTCAGTTCGTGGCCTTGCTATCTTTGGTTGCTCGGTGAGGATGGGCATTTCTTTTAATACGTTAACAAAGGCTAAAATATTAGGAAAGGAAATGCTAATCAAATTGTTATGAGAAAACTAATTGTGGAAGAGGGTATATATAGTTTCGTAAACTTTTTGATGTCCGAGTTCAATTCCTACAAATAAAAAAATAAAAAAATATAATTATTTGGTTTGATTTATCTAAGCAACCTAGGAGAGAATGAAATGGCAATAATGCTCTAATTACGTAGATAGGAGTTACGAAAGTTTTAATGTCATTGTAATGACAATAATACATAAATTGCGAAAATGAGTGTTACGATATTTAAGTAGTTCCTTCAACAATTCATTGCCATGCATCCCAAAATGGCTTCACTTGCATTCAACCCAATAAGTCTATTATCCTCTCTCTCACATCCTCTTCCATTGCCCTGCATCTCTAGAGCAACCGGATTTCTTAAAAAAAAATCAACACTTGCAATCACTGTGGCAGAACCCAACACTTTTAAAATGTAAATAAGCACTCAGGTTCATGCAATGATATCAAATAATTTAAAAGAGTGATGAAGAATAAGAAGTGAATTACATTAATTTAAGCATGATTCATCCCTTGAAGAAGCAACAGATTATTTTTGTATCACACTTTTTATTTAATTAAGAAATTAAACATGTTGAAATACCTTGTTCTGCTACAACATTTAGAACAGTTTCTCCTCTGCTTCTCTCTGAACATTTGGCCAAATTTACGCCAAACTCTAAGCTAGTAAATAATAGTAAGAGCATCAGATATGAAAAGTTAATTTTGATCGAACACTACATAAACTATCAACATTAATTTCTTTCGTCCTTATATATATATATATATATATATATATATATATATATATATATATATATATATATATATATATTATGAATGAATTTGTTCTTAAAATTTGCTTAATTAAATAAAGACTGAGAGAAATAAGTTAATTATGTCTCTTTTCAGTATATAAAAGTCCAAAATATCTGCATTTCTTTCTAACTAGCTAGTAAATAGTCATAGTTACCTTATCCAAAACTATTTTGGTTGTCTGGAATCATTATTCATTGACAAGTGACAATCTAAAAGTTTAAAGTACATCTAAGGGGAAAAAAAATAACAACTTTTCTTACGCTAACAGATTCCACAGCCAACCTAAAAAGACTTGATAATCTGCATTTTAGACTTCTACAAATACACAAATTTAAAGCAATGATTGAGGAAACTGCCAACACAGGTTGGGTCAATTGGTTAAAGTGGTCCAAATCAAACTTTCTTTCCATCAGGAGAAAGAAGAAAGGTATTTCTATCAATGAATAAAGAAAGAAAACAAGAAAGAAATAATGATAGCAAGAAATAAAGAAAGAAGAAACAATCAATCAAGTAAGCAACAATAAAAAAAACAAAAACCAACGGTATCCCCCACCAAGCACCCCATATAATGGTGACTTCTTCAATCCCGTAATGAAATAATAAGAAAAAATTGATGTAAAGTCAAGTGCCCCAAATCTTCACAACCATCTTAAATATAAGAGAAAAGCATCATACAAACAAGAAACTAATGCCCAGAATCAATGATATCATTACACATGTTGAAATTTCACCAGAGCTTCAAATATATTCAATAATCAGTATAAAACTATGCATCAGCCACATAAATTTCAAAGCAGAAAATGTATAAAGCCAACATGAAACAAAACCTAGAAGGGAATTTTTCAAAGATGACAGTCTTCTCACCAAACACACAGGGAGAACAAACTAGCACTCACACTCTCACTTAGACCAAGGCCAACTTATGATAGCTAAATGGCACACTGTGAACATGTTGAACATGATAGGCCAAAAAATTGATTTTGGAAACTGGTAGAACTAAAATTAATTTTTTAGGTACTGAATGTCATTTAGGGCCTTTCTCGCATTACAATATTGTTTTCATCTGCCCTCATAACTCTTCCTAGGCTTCTGAAGCTTGATCCAATTTCTTGAACGAGCTCATCATGAATAGGGTGAAAATAAGCAGACCTTAAATGATAAGCACAAGAAGAAATTTACTGATAAGTCCTATATGATAAGTCCATTCTTCTTTCTTAGTAGCTTGATCCACCTTCAAAATCCTATGAAGGGCTATGCGGATAGATGAAATTGTCTGATACCATCACTCTGCTGCCATTTTATTTCAACCTTGCCATGGGTAAGGTACGTTGCTTCTCTTTTTGCTTCTTATCAATAGTTTTTACTGTGATAATTGAGAAGGAAAGGTATGACTCTATTTTCATAAATTTTGAGTTGTAATGAGTGTTGTTGCTACCTTTAGTATATTAATTGTTGATGTGTTATGCAGGAGATGAAAACAGAAAAAAGAAGGTTCAAGTATGAAATCAATTACTCGCTTGGATAGTCGTTTGGAGGCTTGGAGAGGAAGAACAATTGTTCACATTTCTTATGTTCTTGTTTATGATTGTATGCACTATTTGTGCACTTCTTGTATGCTTTGTACATTTTTTTTTTATCATTCTATGCATTGTTTGTGCACTTCTTGTAGACTCTTTTGTATCATTTATTAATAATAGTGAAAAAATTTCTTTGGTCTAGACAACCTATGGTTTTTACCCTTGTTTTGAGGGGTTTTCCATGTTAAAAATCTTTGTGTATCTTGTTAATATTGTAGTTTACAATTTGATTGATCATAATATTGAATCTATAAATATATGTGTATAAGTCTAAAATTGAAACCATAGATAGAAATGTAAAACATAAATAGCATGTGTAAGGTTACAAGTTGGGATTAACTATGAATAGAATCAAATTTAAAAAAAAAATAAGTTTCTACATCAATTAAGGGAAAAAGAAAATAAAGAAAGTGGTCCCTTTCTATATCGGTTATTGCCTTAACCGATGTAGAAAGTAGTTTTTTACATCGATTTTGAACCGATGTAGAAAGTGACCACTCCCACTATCTACATCCATTCTAGAAATCGATGTAAAAAATCTTTCAGAACCGATGTATAGAAGACCCTTTCTTTAGTAGTGTTATCATGTTCATATACTCAGCCAACAAGGGGTCACTAGGTACGTATCACAACCATATGCTAAACACCTCGGACTAAGACTGACTAGAGCATAGCAGTCCTTTTTGTAGGTACCCCCACCATTTGCTTGAGAAGAGATTGGACGTTGCAAGAACATACATGAAAGTAGATTGGATCTATTATTTTTTACAGAGCATCTCAAACAACTATATATGGTAAGAACCATAAAACATAGTTTAAAATAGAAAAATATAAATATATATTGTATACTTATATGTATTAATATACATTAATGTAAATAGTTATATATATATATATATATATATATATATATTAATTTAAAAAATTAACGTGAGAAATTTATTTCTTTTTTAAATATAATTAGGTCTATTAAATTTATTTGGATTCAATGAACGACTATGGTAAAGTTAAAGTCACTATCACACTATGTATTTCTTAATTTCTATCTTTAATTATTAATTAAAATTAAATATTAATCTTGAAACATATTATAATGACTAAATTTAAAAATAAAGTATAGTGACACACACACACACACACACACACACATATATATATATATATATATGTATATGTATATATACATATATATATATATATATATATATATATTTGAAAATGGTTCAGTTAGAGTTTGTTAAATCCATTAAAAAAAAATAAGAGGATATACTAGATGCATGTTAAGAGACTGAAGTTCAATATTTCATGAGAGAGAAGAGTATTCAAATGAGAATTAATGTGAGAGAGAGTGGGGAAAGTAGAGGCCTAAGATTGTCTTATGTTAGAACCAAAGACATTGGACGTTGTTTGACCCCTCAAACTTCGGTTTTGATGATAACAAATAATATTAAATTTTGGAGTAACTAATGAATTATGTTTGAGTACTATAGGAAACACACCATCCAATACACTTGTGGATTTGCTATCTCTATACTCAAACTCTATATTCTCTTACTTATATGTCGTCCAAACATACAACTCGAACTTGTTTTATAATGAACTACCCAGCGTCCAACGCGCTGTTAACAAACAAGCATCCAAATGTATTGAGAAAACCAGTGTATAATACACTATGATCTTTTAAGCATCCAGAAGGAGATAAATAACTTACACAAAGTTTCTAAGTTATGAAGCATCCACTATCTTATAAGCTCGTACATTTGATCTTTTCGAGGATGATTTCATGTCGAGTACTTTTATTCCCTGGTCTTTTTTGAAATGACTAATTAATCATTTGAAATTCAAAAAGTGTACTGAGACAAGTGAGAAAGAAGGATTCTCTAAAAGGAATCTTCTTCGTACAAGTAGTGGAGGCGCACTCAGAAAAAGGACAGTACTGTTGTCCTTTTCTCTCTCCACCCTAAGCTGACATGTGGTAACGGTAACATGTTTGTGAGAGAACGGATATTTTTGAAGGCTTCAATCCCCACAACGGATACTTTTTCTTTGAAGCCTATAAATAGAAGAGCAAGCACACAGAAGAAGTGATGAGTAACAATGAAGCTATCAAGAATTTTTCTAAGTGCTGAAACTCTACTCAAATCTCTAGACGATCTACAGTTGTGCAAATAGAGAGAAAATCATCTACTCTGATTCTAAGAAAAACTCGTTTGCTCTGATATCAAAGCTCTTTTTTTAACAAAGTCTTTGTATTCTGTTTACATTGTAATATCCTCTCTGTGAGAGTTATTTGAACTTGTATTTATTAAAACTGTTGTTGGGAAAGCCAGGAGTGACTTAGTGACAAAGAATACTTGGGTGTTTTTAGTCTCAGGGGGAGATTAATAAGTGTTCTAGAAGTGGTCTAAAGAATACTTGTTGTAGCCAGAAGTGGCAGAGTAGAATACTTGTTTTGTAATCAGTATTTGATATTAGTGGAACCCTTCAAAAGGTTTTTGAAGGAGAACCTCAGTTTGAGTGAACCAGTATAAAAACCAAGTGTTTTTACTCTTTCTTTTGCTTAACTTGTTATTCTCTTGTGTTTAGTTCTTGCACATTGGACGCACAAGTTATTGTTTTAAAAACTATTTTACTTATTGGATGATCTATCAAAACTCAGTTTCAGCAAAACTAGGATTTTCAATGTCTGGATGATCTCACGGGATCTGTGTTTTGCAAGCTCTTCATTAAATCTATTTGTGAGAAATCTCCATATTTGTGAAAAAGGTTTTAAGATTTAAACTATCACACTATTCAGCCTTCTTTCTAGTGTGTTCCCTACATTTCATCTTTACACGTTTATACGTATAGGAAAATTATTATTGTTCTTAAAATATATTTTAATGTAATTAATTTGAAAAAATGAGCATAAGTAGTGATATAATATTTAATGTTACTATTTAATATCAATATTACTAAAACTGATATTTAATTATCAAAATTTTATAATAAATGGCAATAATGTGAGGAATTTAATTCTTTATTTAGGTCCATTAAACTTGATTAGATCAACTAACAACTAATGAAAAGCTTAACTTTCGATCAACAAATATATGTTTCTTAACTTTTATCCTTAATTAAAATAAAATATTTTAACTCATTTTAAATTGAACTAAATATTAACAAAATATTAATTTGTTATTATTGTATATTTTAATAACTAAATTAAAAAATAAAATAAATTCATATATATAAATAATAATTTACTTCTTAATTGCTATACTTAATTATTAATTAAAATGAAATATTGTGAATTTTGTAACAGCACAATTTTCTCAACTAATGATTTCAATGTGATTGAAAATAATTACGGGAAGATCATTTTTTTATATTCTTGAAAATTTTAATTAAACAATATGTATGATTTTTCTATGCGAATTTCAGTTGAAATTTTCACTTAAACTGAGATTGTATGTTGACTAACAGTGCAGAACTACACTGTGAATGTGAGCAAACAGTCAAAAAGCCTATAGAACTAATGATGATTAAATGTTACTGATTGTAATTAAGTTCTGGTTAGAATATTAATTAATTCTAACATTGATAATTTAAAATATTTTATTATACTTTGATACCCAATACACAGTCTAAGGAAACTTTAAGAGTTGGAAATTTTCTATGAAACCATGAGATTAATTTAAATGTATCATTAACACATTTAACAATATCATTAAATCATATATGTCAAGGTTATTTAAAGTGTAATTAACAAAAAGAGGTAAAATCCTATCTTTAATTTAACTAATCCAAATATAGACTAAGTTTCCTTATTATGTTGAGCAAGAATCTGGTTGATTTGCTAGATTGATTTGTTCCATTTACTGCACTTTAATCCTCCAACGAATCTCCAATATTGGTGGCACAATTATGGGGATTCTCTTTGCAACAGCTCCTTTTTATAATTACCATAATTACTGTCCTCGGTCAGCTGGTTACTGTTAATAAAAACCTAACAAAACCAAATAAAGATTCAGATTTTACTAGTCTTGTGGTGGCAGTTGAAGCCGTGGAGTGCTGGAGAGCCATCCTTCTCCATCTTTTGAGTTTTCCTTCTCTCATTGTAACTTCATAGTTCTCTCTAAGAGGTAAGGGAGCTTACTTACGTTCTTATTTTCTATTAGTTTCTATATACACAACTATATTAATTAGATGAGCTTCTTAAAATTTGGTAGAGGTTGTTTGTTATTAGATCTATGATTATCAAGGTTGAAATGTTGTTGAGAGGTTGCTTAATCTTCATTAAAACCTTGTTCTCTTGATTTATTCCTTTGTTTCTAACCATGGAAATGTGATATCTTGAAACATAGGTGCTTCCGTTTGGTAAGAATAATGAGTAGTTATATTTGATATTTCACATCACAAGTAATTATTTAAGTTAAAAGAAGTGTTGTGTGTGCAAATAAATTTATTTACTGTGATTTGAAAATATCTTGCTACACGTAATTTTTTTACATGACTGAATATAGATTCTATTTTTTATATTCTTTACTGCACCTAAAGAAGTAAACAAAATAAATAAAAACCCTAATGAGCTAAAGGTTTTAAGAAGAAGTTTATGGTCTTTTATAATTTACGTATGTTGATAGCAATTAGTTAATTGAATTCTTGTAAGTCTAGAGTTTATTTATTTTTTAAATCATTGGAAAAGCTGACATGAAATAAAAGAGAGGAGATGGGGGGGGGGGGGGGGGGGGGGCGAGTGGTTCCTTTTGAAAAAGGAAAGAAAGAACGACTGCTGTGTACTTGGGCTTTTAGAAAAAGTCACTAAGTATTTAAAATGGGTGCTGGAGTCTAGCTGTGTAGTTAGGGTACTGTTATAAATATTTCATATAAGTTAAAGTTGACTAATTAGAAGAAAGGCTAAAGATTCAATATTAAGAGATAAAGTTTAAATGTTAAAATAGTACTTTAACTAATGGATTAAAAAAAAGTTTCGAATGAAAATTCATACAGCTTTTAAAAATCTTAACACGGTAATAGTAAGTGAGGTTTTAAATCTTTATACCTTGTAGATGATTTTTTTTTTTTAGGAAAAAAAAATAACGTGAGATCAAGTGAAATTGATATGTTTTTAAATAAAAATTTAAACAAATTGATTTTAGAAAAAAAAACTAGAAACTTTATAGTTAATATTATAATATTTTAGATTTAAAATGTCTGAGAAAAATAAGCTTAGACAATCGTTGACCATTTTGGTAATTATTGAGAAAAGATTAATATATATAATACTATCTTTACAAGAAAAATAGAGTAAGGACAAAGGTAACTTCTTGCTTCAAGAAAGTTATGTTCTAAATTTCTTTATGGACTTCAACATTTAAATTTTTAAATCCATAGGTGATGCAAATAATTAAGATAATTTTATTATTTATTTTTTAAAATATTTAATAATTGTCTTAAAACTATAATGATGTAACTCAACGTATACAGAAAAACGTCGAAGGTGTGGGAAAAATAATTGTTAGAAGAATCCTAAGGGATTTTGTTTCATGAGATCATGGAAACAAGGTGATACTTTACTTGATATTCTTGTGGAGAGGCTTGACCCAATGGGTGGTAGGCATATTGTTAATTATGTCTAATCAACATAAGGAGAATTCAACCAGTGAATTTCTTGGACCCTATGGAGAGGCCTGGCCTAGATGAGGTGGCAGACATATTGAAAGTATGTCTAATCCACAAAAGGAGGACCTACGTAGAGTTGATATTGATCTTAATGTTGATTTTGGATGAATTGATTGAACATGCATTCTTGCATATGTTGTCGAGCTGCCCCGTGAGATTGCGGTCTAGGGGAGGGGAGGGAAGTGGAGATGGGTGTGAAAACATTGAGTATAGTGGACATGCGATTCCATAAGAGGCCAAGATTATCGCGAATCCTGTGTTGTGGTAGCAACTACCCCTGTATGCCTATCTTGACAATGCCATTGTGTTGCTCCATATGACTCAGTATCGGTGTTGCCTAGATGGTTTATGGCACGTGTCACTCTTCGGATTTGCGAGGTCCATTATTGGCATTGTATGATGTTCAAGGGACATGTCTGACTGGTCGCTCAAGGTGTTAGGAATCTCCATGGAGTTATGTTTGCATACATTGCATGACCTTATCATTTGTGTACACTTGTTGGCTGGCAGTGATTTGGTATATGTATTTATGGTTTTAATTGTGGATGGTGTGTATGTATACACACACACACACACACACACACACACACATATACACACACACATGTGTGGTCAGTAGTGGACTACCTCTTTATGTGTGCAAAATCTTTTATGTCTATTTTATTTTTTGAGAACTTACCCTCGCACATGTGGTTTGTACCTATGATGATCTCGAACAATGCATTTGTGGGAGCAAATGGATGAGGTTCAGGATCTACTCTTTGTAATTCCCTAACTATATTCCTTTTGCATGCTTTTTGATGATTGCCATTACTAAGGTGTCGCTACGAGGGACGAAAGTCAAACGAGAAGCATACTCATCACATACGTATCTTAGGAGGATGCATCATCCTCAAGTGAGGGACTCTAGATTTACGAGGATTAACTTCCCTTTCGAGTCTTCGATTTGACATCACCTGGCATTTCGACGAATAGTGATATGAAGGAACCTATGCCTGAAATGATTGCAGCAATGATCAGAGTTGTACCCCACCTCTTATGTCTTTAGAGCTTCATAGTGGAGGGAGATTCTCTAGAAGTCTCCCCATTATTATGTTTTTGAGTTTTATTATATGACCAACATAGAGTTTGCGTGATATATCACTCTCCCCTTTCTGATGTGTCTTTTACATATGGGTACACTTCTGGAACACACACTACTATTAAGTCATAAGACGAATCAGGACCCTCAATAATTTTGATTCAATGCAAAACAAATATTAAGTAAAAAGATTGTGTCTTATAAATGCCAACAGACGAAAATGTTGCATCTGATTCTATCAGTTACAAATGATACGCAGACAAAAGCTTAAGTCTAAAGAAGCATTTAAAGGCATAGTAAATGCACTGTCGTTTTGTAATTTGTATTGTAAGTAATGTTCATGGAACATCCTACCTAGGATCTTTCAAAGTGCATAAAGGGAAACAAAAAGAAGAGTCAAAGTAGCAAAAGTTCCCCTCGTCTCAAAAGACGCGCTACAGCTAGTAATGAGCACTTGACTGAGCAAGCGATGTGACCACTGCAACAGAAGGATATGAAGTGTATCTTAAGGAAGATAAGCAGAGTGCTTTATCAGCTCAAAGTGACTAGTTGGTGACAAGCATTTAATGCTCGCATTAAATGCCCCAACAACTACTCTCCTTCAGATGCTAGTCATACGCAAGTAAAAAGACCGTTTAGAAACAACGGTTACTTCCTTAGCAAGTCTATATATAGCAAAAGATTTGAAGTGCTGAAGACAATGAACTTAACTCAAATTACGCAAACATTCTTTCAAGCCTTCATTCTTTCTCTTGTAAATTCTCTAAGTTGTAAAAAGCTCTCAAAACACCTTAAATATCATGAGAGAAAAGGATTGTGTTCTTATTTTTGTATACCCGTCTGTAAGACGATAATCCAAAGTCTGTACACCCCTAACTCAACAAATCTACTGAATTGTTGTAGAGCCAGAAGTGGCTTGGTAAGAAAAAATACTTGGGTTTTTAGCTTGGAGAGGCTAGTGTAAGAACTACTTAGGTAGAGCCAGAAGTGGTAGTGAACAATACTTGTAACTTATGAAAGTTAGTGGAACTTGGTGGTTTGCCAAGAACTGGACATAATCTCAGGGTGAGACGAACCGGTATAAATTCTTGCGTTGTCTTTCCTACTCTTTATTTCTCATAACTGCTTGAACTGACAGTGTCTTGTGATTTATCTTGTTTTCTTAAAAGGTTTCATCTGTTGTTATCGTCTATTAATGTGTTCTCTGAAACTGTCTTTCTAAACCCATAACAGACGAATCACGTATTTTATAAAAGTTTGCCAGAATTTTCATAAATCACAATTCAACCCCCCTTCTTGTGAATTTTGCCTTTACAGTTTGGTATCAAAGCTCAGCCTCTAAGGGTTGAGCACCTGACCGTGCTTAGAGGAAAAGATCCAGATGGCTAGTCACGACAACTAGTTCATTTCCGAAGGAGCCTTTCTAACAAGGCCTCTAGCCTTTCTTGGAGATGACTATCCTTACTGGAAAGACCGCATTGAGATGTACATCAAGTATAATCAATATCAACTATGGAACATCATCATTCATAGAGATATCCCCATCACAAGGCCCGTAGATCAATGGACCCAAGATGGCTACAACATCCTTCAACTTAACAACAAGGCCAGATATACTTTGACCTGTGCTTTAACCAGAAATGAGTACAAGAAGGTGCGTAGACTCAAATCGGCCAAGGAAATTTGGGATTCTCTCTGCACCAACTATGAGGGAACTGAAGATGTTCAACTAAGGAAAGCTGCCACTCTGACCAAGCACTATGAGAGTTTCTCCATGAGAGAAGGAGAAAGTGTTGATGATATGTTTGGGAGACTTCAGGTTCTTCTCTCAAACCTGGAATCTCTTGGGTACACTTATACTAAAACTTGGATATATCTGAAGATCCTTGACAGAATGCCCAAAGTGTGGGAACCTAAGACCACAGCTATCCAAGAGGCAAGGAACATGAGAACCTTGTCTTGGGATGAGTTGTTGGTAGTTCTATGAGTGCATGAAGTGCATTTACAAAACAGAGACCAACTTCTTGCAAACAATGCTAACAATTCTGCTACTCTCAATGTTGGTGAAACTAGCACCAAAAAGGAAGAAAAGAAAAGAACCCCCAAGGCTCTAAAGGTTCAAGCTATTCAGTCAGAAGAATCGGACAAAAGCTCTGTCGGATCTACAGATGATGAGGTAGTCCTCATGGCACGAAAGTTCAAGCAGATCCTGAAAAAGAAAAACAAGTTCAGACAGTCCTCTAGGAAGAAAGACTCTACATTCAAAAAGAAAGATAAGGATGATAGTCAGGAGATCATCTGCTTTGAGTGCAGAAAGCCTGGACACGTGAAGTCTGAGTGTCCAAGGCTAAAGAAAAAGAAGCCCTATGGTGGCAAGAAAAAAGAAGAAAAGTTTGATGGCCACATGGGACGACTCAAACAGTGAGCAAAGCAGCATCTCAGACGATGAGTAGGCAAACATCCGTTTGATGGCTGAGACAGAAGAAAAAGTTGAAGTAAAAACTTGTTCTGAATCTGAAAGCTCATATGGTTCTTCATCAGACGATGAAGAAGAGATGCCTTATGACGTTTTACTTCAAAACTGTCATATGATCTCTCGACAATGTAAGAAATTTAAACAAAAACTCAAACAGCCTGTTTGTGAAATAGAATTGCTGAAGAAATCAAATGCAGAACTAGAAGAAAAAGTCAAGACTCTTAAGAAGAGCCTGAGTCAAACCAGTACCTCAAGTCAGACAGACGTTCCATCCATAATTGAAAAACTAAGGGAGGAAGTAGCCTGTCTAACCAAGGATTTTGGAAAATTTCTGGAGAGCTCTAACACTCTCACTATGTTTTTAAAATATCACCAACATCCCTATAATAAATCTGGTTTAGGCTTAGAAAAGAATGCATCTGCTTCTACTCAGTCTGATCTAGACAAATGTGACTTCTGTGAAAAGTCTGGACACTCCAAGTTCATATGCATACACAAGAAGAAGCAAATGTCTAAGGGAACTAATGTTATTGGACCCAAGAAGATTTGGGTACCAAAGTCTCAAATTATTCCTATTTCAGATATCCTTAGTAGGAAAAGGCAAGGATTTGAGCTGGTACTTGGACAGTGACTTCTCACGACACATGATGGGAGAAAGGTCTATGTTCCTAGACCTAAAGCCAGTTGAAGGCGGAGTAGTTGCCTTTGGAGGCATGGGAAAAGGATGCATCACAGGTGTAGGTAAAGTTGGTATGTCCCCCCTAACCTCCATAGACAACGTCTTATATGTTGAAGGTCTGAAGTATAACCTACTGAGCATAAGTCAATTGTGTGACAATGGCTATATCGTCTCCTTCAACAGGGACAGATGCATAGTCAAAATAGATGATGGCAAGTTTGTCTTTTCTGCTAGATGACACAATAATTTGTATGAGATTGATCTTATAGATCTTAGCAAGCAGAAGGTAATGTGTCTGTTGTCCAGAGAAGATGAAAGATGTATTTGGCATAAAAAACTTGGGCATGTGAATCTGAAACACATTTCAAAAATTTCTAAAAAGGGTTTAGTAAGAGGATTGCCTGAGATTTCCTGGAAAACCCATATTCTCTATGAAGCTTGTCAAAAAGGGAAACAGATTAAAACATCTTTTAAATCTAAGAATGTTTTTTCCACCTCCAGACTATTACAACTCTTACATATGGATTTATTTGGTCCTACTAGAAAGTTGAGTCGGGCGAAAAGAAATATGGCTTAGTCATTGTGGATGACTATTCAAGATATACATGGGTATACTTCCTAGGCCATAAACATGAGTCTTTTAAGGTCTTTGAAATATTCTGTAAAAGAGTTCAAAATGAAAAAGTGTTTTGCATCTCTAGCATCAGAAGTGATCATGGAACTGAGTTTGAAAATGCTGAGTTCAAGTCCTTCTACAAAAAGAATGGGATTTTCCACAACTTCTCTTCACCGAGAACACCTTAGCAAAATGGGGTAGTTGAAAGGAAAAATCGAACTCTACAAGAGATGGCTAGGACCATGCTCTATGAAAACTCTATACCTAAACACTTCTGGGCAGAGGCTATGAACACTGCTTGTTATGTTTCAAATAGAGTATTGATTAGACCTATGACTGAAAAGACTCCTTATGAACTATGGAGAGGAAGAAGACCCAACATTGCTTACTTTCATCCTTTCGAATGTGAGTGTTACATCTTAAACACCAAAGATCAATTGGGAAAATTTGATTCTAAGGTGGATAAGGGTGTCTTCCTGGGATATTCTGATATATCTAAGGCTTACAGAGTTTTTAATATCATAACCTTAGCTGTAAAAGAATCTATCCATGTTAAGTTCAATGATGGACTAACGTCTAATAGGAGACTATCAGACCTTGAGGATAATTTTGTATATATGCAGATATGTCCATTTGTAGCGCCAAAGTCAGATGAAGTCCAACCACCTAAGGAAATTCTTCCTTATATTGAAAGAACATCTGACTCTTAACCACAAACGAAGGATTGGAAATTTGTGACTTATAATCACAGGATCAGATCATAGGAGATCAGAAGGAAGGTGTAAAGACCAGATCATCCTTCAGAGATCAAGCATCATATGCCTTTGTCTCAGAAATAGAGCCAAAAATGATAGACGAAGCTCTGACAGACGATGACTGGATTTTAGCCGTGGAAGAAGAACTGAACCAGTTTACCAGAAATGACGTCTGGACCCTAGTTCCTAAGCCAAAGAATAAAAGCATTATCGAAACAAGATGGGTCTTCAGAAACAAACTGGATGAGCAAGGAAAAGTGATAAGAAACAAAGCTAGGCTAGTAGCTCAGGGCTATAACTAGCAAGAAGGTATAGACTTCACTGAAACCTTTGCTCCTGTAGCTAGATTAGAAGCTATAAGAATCATGCTTGCATTTGCTGCTCATAAAAACATTAAGCTTTTTCAAATGGATGTTAAGAGTGTGTTCTTAAATGATTTTATTGAAGAAGAAGTTTATGTTAAACAACCTCCCGATTTTGAAGATCCCACTCTTATAGATCATTTTTTCAAACTTAAAAAGGCTTTGTATGGTCTGAAATAGGCACCTCGTGCTTGGTATGACAAACTGAGCTCCTTTCTCTTAGAAAATGGTTTTATGAGAGGCAAAGTAGACACTATTCTTTTCAGAAGAGAAGTTGGCAAAGATTTCATTATAGTTCAAATTTATGTTGATGATATTATTTTCGGAGCTACTAATGAATCTTTGTGCAAGGATTTTCCTGATCTGATGAAAAGTGAGTTTGAAATGAGTATGATGGGAGAACTTAAGTTCTTCTTGGGACTTCAGATCAAACAAGATAGCAAAGGAATCTATATTCATCGGCAGAAGTATACAACGGAACTTCTTAAGAAGTTCAAAATGGAAGATGCTAAACCAATGAAAACTCCTATGCATGCTTCCATTCCTTTGAGCAAAGACGAATTACGTAAACCAGTAGATCAAATGATCTACAGAGGTATGATTGTCTCACTTCTTTACCTTACAGTGAATAGACCTGATATTATGCATAGCGTCTGTTTGTGCGCTAGATTTCAGTCTGATCCTAAAGAGTCACATCTCAAAGCTATTAAAAGGATTTTACGTCATCTAGTGGGCACTACTAACTTTAGTTTGTTCTATAAAAAAAAATAAGATTTCATGTTAGTAGGATACTGTGATGCACACTATGTAGGAGACAGAGTTGAATGAAAAAGTACAAGTGGAGGATGCCACTTTATAGGACCCTGTCTCATCTCATGGGCAAGCAAGAAGCATAACTCAATTGCTCTATCAACTGCAGAAGCTGAATATGTGTCTGCTGCCAATTGTTGCTCACAGCTGCTATGGGTAAAATATCAGTTAGAAGATTACTTAAGTTTTGAAAATAATATACCTGTATATTGTGACAATACTAGTGCAATCAACTTATCCAAAAATCCCATACAACATTCTAAGGCAAAGCATATTGAAATCAAATATCATTTCATTCGTGATTGTGTTCAAAAAGGAGTTTTTGACATTCAGTTTGTAGATACAGATCACCAATGGGCTGATATCTTTACAAAACCTTTGTCTGAAGAACATTTTGTCTGTATCAGGGATCATCTGCATATGCACATGCTTTCAAATTAATATTTGCATTCATCAAACGGTATCCTTCATCTTATCTATTTTCATTAATATGTTGGAACTAATATGTGTTCAAGTGTACAGACGATAAAGCCCCACATTCACAATAGTTACAAGTCTTTTCGTTTTCTCTCAAAACGTGCATCTTCCTTTTTGCCATGATGAGACAGTTTTCAAAAAGTTTTTAATGTGTTTAAACTGCTCTTTTATGATATTTTAAAACTCCCTCTCCTCTCTCATCTAGTATAAAAGGATGAAGTACCTAAACAAGAAGGTTCCTTTGATCTTTCAAATTCTCTGAAGTCCTTAAGAGTTTCTAAAAATTTCAAAGATCAAAACTTTCTTCTCTTTTCTTTTCAAAACTTAATCTCTATGAATGAAATGGCACCAAGGAAGCAAGTTTCATCTTCTACTCCCCTCATCCGCAACCAAGATGAAGCTACAACAACATTTCCAGAGGAACTGTTCATTCCTGGAAAATGGGCAAGTCTAACCGAGTTAGCGAAGGAGGGATTTGATGTGAAGGATATGTTCACCAGAGCTGGGTGGACCAATTTTATTGGGAAGCACAACATATCATGCCCTTATGCCCTTTTTTGGGGCACCGCCAAGATGGAAGATGATCAGTGCATTCGGGGCACTATTGGCTAGACAATGGTGGAGATTAGTCCTTCAGCCATAGCTAAGGTTATTAGGTGTGTTGAGGAAGGACTAATTTATGACAAGGAATGGGAGAACCATCACTCAAGAGACAGTGGACAAGCTTCTCTATGACGGAGTTTGTCCTGTAGACGAAGACCCAAAGAAACATGCTACAACAATGAAGAACTTTCTATGGTCTGCCAACATGACCTATGTCTGCAAACTCTTGCACAATATGCTATTCAACATTGCGCTTCCCAGAATAGGGTCGAGAGATCATGTAAGCGAAAGGGACAAGTTCTGCATCTACAACATCATGATAGGAGAAAAGATCAATCTTCCTGATCTGATCTTCTATCATCTGGAGCAAGCCTTCAAGGGCTGGTTTTCTTCGAAGAAGCAGAAAAACCCCATCCCTTACTATATGTTGTTCACATAACTTATGAGAGATGTTGGAGTTGACCTCTCAAAGTTTGAGGCATCTAGAAGTGCTACTCAGGTCTCAGGAACCACATTTGTGAGAATGGGAATAGCTCACAAGTTTCCTAAGTGGGTTAAGAAGCATGGAGGTAAAGTGAAGAAGGAGCCTAAGGAAGAATCTGATGAGCCTGCGTCTGTAGCAGAGAAACAAACCCTACCCCAACCTAAGCCTTCACAGACTAACACAAAACCAACCACCAGACGCACCCAACCTTCATCCTTGGACCAACCCAAGAAACCCAAACAACAACCAACTTCAGACCCTCCCTCATCTCTTAAGAGAAAGGTTGCAAAAACTTCATCTGAACCTATTTCTGAACCTCCTCTCAAAAAACCCTTCACCAGAACCACCAAGATTCATATTATCACCAAAGCCAAACTCACCACCTCACCAGAACCCCAACCTAAACCTCAACCTTCACCTTCCCAAACCCAAGAATTTGATATTGAGATTCTTGATACTCCTCCATCAAAACCTCAGCCCTCAGCCCTCTCCCAAACCTAAACCTACACCCAAGCTTAAATCTTCACCTTTTCCTCCACCTGTTGACAAAAAGGAAGCAACTGCCATCAGAAAGGCTCAGGAGTTGTTAAACAAGGAGGCTGCTAAAAAGGCTAAGTTGGACAAAAGCCTTGAGAGGCAAGAATAGATTGAGTTAGAACAATCTGTGGTAGAGTCTATCAAGACTCTATCAGCTGACGAGTTGAAGAGGAAGGTTGCTAAAAAAGCCTTGGCTCCTGCAAATGAAGTTGCAGAAGCATAAGCCCTTGATGAAGTTATTCTTGAGTTTATTAAGACTCTGTCTGAAGAAGAATATAAGCATGTAGCTATGGAGGATCTGACAAGGATAGAGTCAGCTAAGATTCAAACAGCTGAACTTGCGTCTGAAGAAATTACTGCTAAGCAAAAGGAATTCCAAACGATCATAGTTGATGAAGATGCAGACGAAGCTAAAATAGAAGAATTGAATGAAGTCATTCTTCAGTCTGCATTAATGGCCAATGCACAAGGTCTAGACTTTGTTGAAGACCAAGTGGAAACTGATGATTCTGGTACTCGCGCCATCTACAGACCTATCACTGAAAACAATGAGAAAAAGGTAGATGAGCACTTAGCAAAATCTGATGCGGATTGAGTTGCCAAACAGATGAGCATTTATGGTGGCACTTCATCTGTCTCGGTTGATGACATGAAGATGCTAACTGAAGATGAACTGTTCAAACGACACAGATATGGTGCAAAAGCCTATCTATCTTTAGGGTACATTTTTGGTAGTCTAGCACTAAATTTAGCACCAAAGCCTAGAGACTATGAATGGATCATCAGACGGAGTCCAAACATTCCAGTCCCTGCAGATCAACCACCATCAGACCCTAAGATTAATGTTCGCTACTATCCCAGATGGAAGCGCCTAAGCCTAAATGATGGGAATGCTGCAACAAGGAATGGTGGAAGAAGGGTATCTACACTGATGAGCATCAGGCTTTCCTACTTGAATTCCTGGACTACGGCAAGTTATGGAAGAAAGGTGTTCCTGGAATTGATCCCTTCAATCTTCCTAACTATGAAGTCCTTCAGAAGAAGAGCTTCCAGCTTTTTCATGTTACAAGCAAGAACCTCATTTCAAGATCTTCCCTCCACATCAAATGCCATCACCTAATCTAAACTCACTCATCTTTGAGCATACTCCCCATGGCTAACGACATTACCCTCCTCAAGCTCTAGTTTGGTGAAGACTTTCGGTGCTAACTGATGAAATACCTTTCTTTGAACCTGTCAGTCTTCACGAAATCGTAGGTCTCTCAGCTTATCTCAACGTGATTCTTCCTTGGAATCATGCTGAATCAGGCTGCACTGTCTACACCAAAGATCTCAACTTGGACGATCCAAAAGCAAGTCCAACTTTTGATATGTGGGAATCTTCAAACTATACCATGGATCCGTGCATGAAGTTGCAAACATATAAGGAGGAGATCAAAAAGCGGCAGAACTCCTTCAGACAAATCCAAAGGCATACACAGACGATGCCTCACTTCTTAGGCACACAATTTCACTGTGTGGCCTCCAATAAGACACAATTCAAGCTTGCTTTGGACAAGGTCATTCTAGTCCTTCCAATCTTGAATTATAAGGGTAAGGAAAAGGTAGAAGAAGAAGATGATGCTCCACAACGCAACATTCGTGTTCGCAAAGGCAAGCCCTTCAGGCATGAACTTGAAGCCATTCTTCAAAAGACAGATGTTGAACGTACATATGAGGATTTGAAGACCATCAAACGAGTCAAGAAGTTTGATGCTTTCTGCTTTGGTCTGGAACCTGAGGACAAACCTCCTGCTGATGGCTATCATCTGAAGATTGGAACATGCTTTCAATGCAAAGGTCATCAGCCTTTTCTCCCTACGTCTAGCACCTTTGAGCTTATGCCATGGAAGTCCAGCTTCTACTATCCATCTAATAGGGACTTTTCTTTTATGGTACCTCCGCCATACTCAACCTTCTTCTTCTTAAAGACTATTCTGGGCATTGTGCAGGAACCAGATGAAGCCATTGTTCCATACAGACCTCCCATCACTGACGAAGAAGTGTATGACCTGTATGCTGAGCTTTGGGCAACAAGGAAAGCTCTGCATCAAGCTCTAGAAGATAGGAAAGCATTAGAGACTAAGCTTAAGAAGTGGATCAACATTGATGCTTTCTTTCATGGTCGCCACTATAGACGCACTTTCACTCCACCAGGATCCCCTATAGTAATGTCATCTGACTCTAATTCCTCTTATTCTGATGGCCCAATTCCTGGGGAACTAGGTTTTGATGATCGTCACGCAAAAGGGGGAGAAGGGAAAGGTAAAAAGAAAGTCTAAAGAGGAGAGGATACATCTGAGGGGGAGCTGGAGCTGACAAAGATAGGGGGAGAGTATTCTATTTTTCTTTCTCTATAAAGACACATCATCTTGATGTGAAAACCTTTAATAAGACGAGTTATTTGATTACTCATCAAACCTGAGTCTTCTTTTCTCTCTATTTATACTCTATGCTTATATTTTCTTTTTTATATATAGCTCTAATACATCTTTTTACAATATTTGCTTGGCATCATCAAAAAGGGGGAGATTGTTGAGTCATAAGACGAATAGGACCCTCAATAATTTTGATTCAATGCAAAACAAATATTAAGTAAAAAGATTGTGTCTTATAAATGCCAACAAATGAAAATGTTGCATCTGCGTCTGTAAGTTACAGATGATACGCAGACAGACGCTTAAGTTTGAAGAAGCATTTAAAGGCATAGTAAATGCACTATCATTTTGTAATCTGTATTGTAGGGAATGTTCATGGAACATCCTACCTAGGATCTGTTAAAATGCATAGAGGGAAACAGAAAGAATAGTCAAAGTAGCAGAAGTTCCCCTCGCCTCAAAAGACGTGTTACAGCTATCAATGAGTAATTGACTGAGCAAGCGATGTGACCACTGCAGCAGACGAATATGAAGTGTATCTCAAGGAAGATAAGCAGAGTGTTTTATCAGCTCAAAGTGACTAGTTGGTGACAAGCATTTAATGCTCGCATTAAATGCCCCAACAACTACTCTCCTTCAAACGCTGGTTATACATAAGTAAGAAGACCGTTTAGAGACAACGGTTACTTCCTCGACAAGTCTATATATAGCAGAAGATTTGAAGTGCTGAAGACAACGAACTTAATTCAAATTATGCAAGCATTATTTCAAGCCTTTATTCTTTCTCTTGCAAATTCTCTAAGTTATAAAAAGCTCTCAAAACACCTTGAATATCCTGAGAGAAAATGATTGTGTTCTTATTTTTGTATACCAGTCTGTAAGACGATAATCCAATGTCTGTGCGCCCTTAACTCAATAAATCTACTGATTTGTTGTAGAGCCAGAAGTGGCTTGGTAAGAAAAAATAGTTGGGTTTTTAGCTTGGAGAGGCTGGTGTAAGAACTACTTAGGTAGAGCCAGAAGTGGCAATGAACAATACTTGTAACTTGTGAAAATTAGTGGAACTTGGTAGTTTGCCAAGAACTGGACATAGTCTTGAGATGAGATGAACCAGTATAAATTCTTGTGTTGTCTTTCCTGCTCTTTATTTCTTATAACTGCTTGAACTGACTATGTTTTTGTGATTTATCTTGTTTTCTTAAAAGGTTTCATCTGTTGTTATCGCCTGTTAACATTTTCTCTAAAACTGTCTTTCTAAACCCATAATAGATGAATCACGCGTTTCATAAAAGTTTGCGAAAATTTTTATAAATCACAATTCAACCCCTCTTCTTATGATTTTTGCCTTTACAACTACTTTTCAGACACTTTGATTATTGTTGGTTGTAGTGCCATAAGGCACATATATTTCCTCCTTATGTTTTATGATCTATGCTCAAGGTATTTTTAGTATATGTTGCATATTTCTAGAAGAGGAATGCTAGCGACACTTTCTCTGACACTCTCTTACTAACACTCTGTGATTGGTTGAAATTTGTTGGAAATCACCAATTTTAGTGGATCTCACATCTAGATTAGGAGAGAGAATCATTAAAAGATAAGTGTGATCCACCAAAATTGTGATTTCCAAAAAAGTTTCAACCAATCATAGAGATGGTGTTAGCAAGAGTGTCAAAGAGAGTGTCGCTAGCATTCTTCTTGTTCTAGAATTGTATACAACATTGTGGGATAAATGGGACATCACATGAATCGCAAAAAAATTACACACCCTTTTTATTAAATAAATTAATATGAAATTTTGAAAATTAAAATTGAATCTTTTCTGCAAAAATTGTTGAATCAATGTCATATAGTGATAATGGGTCGTTACAAATTCTTTTAAATTTAATTGTATATTTATAATGTTTATAAAATCATTACTTTTAATTATTATTATTATTATTATTATTATTATTATTATTATTATTATTATTATTCATGAAATATATTTTAAGGCAATGTTAACTAATTTAAAAAATATTATCATAAGTAGTAATACAATAATATTTAATGTTACTACTTAATATTAACATTATCAAAATTAATATTGAATTATCAAAATTATATAATAAATAACATGAATGTGAGCAATTCAATTTTTCATTAAATATAATTATGTCCGTTAAATTTGATTACATCTGTTAACAACTATTGTAAAGTTTGAGTTTTCAACAACGACTATAAACATTTCAAGTCTATTTTATTCTCTCTCTATATAGAGAGAGAAAGAGAAAGGGAGAGATTGCTTTTTGAACAATAATGAAATATTAATGCTATGAAAAGTCTCTAGATAACGGTTTATATATATGATTGTGCTATATTGGTCTACGTATTATTACTTGGAAAACAATTTCTTTTTTTTTTTTTTTAAAGGGAAAAACAATTTCTTATTTGTACATAAATATGTGATTTAAGTTAATTTATTGCTTTTAGTAAGAGTTATTTCTAGCCTGTTGACCTTGACTCCTCCTTTTCCTTTTTTCTATTTTTTTATGGCCATGGCTGTTGTTTCTATGTGGAGTGGAAGGTGAGAAATTCTTGTCATGTTGCATGAATCATGGATGCAATTGGGTTCTAAATCAATCTTTATCATCTCAAGGTGTCAGTCACACATAGTTTGGAGTGAGAGAATTTTAAAAAGGATAGAGCAAGTATTATTATGCTTTGTTTGGTTGACAGGAATTTCTATTAGGAAAATATTTTTTTGTACCCAAAAAAATTGATACATAAGTTTTGTTTTTTTGGCCTATACATATTTAATACCTCGTAAACTAAAGTCAGAAAGAAAAATCTTAGCTAATTATTTTCGCACTTACTATTTAAGAATTTTGAGGAGACACTTGTACAAGCCTCTCTACTAATGCACCAGATACAACTCCAGTTTGGTGTAACTATTACAGAGCTGAATTTGGCATCCATTGAGGAATTAAACTTCTAAATCAGAAGTACTATCACAGCTAGAATTACAACATTGTCCATCAACCTTGTTCACCTTATCAAGTAAGGACTGCCTGATATGTGCTGTGCACCAACCACCCAAGTTTGAGAGAGATTTATCCCATGAAAGCAATATATATATCTCTTATTCTAGACAATATGCTGAAGGCTAAATTTGCTAGAACTCTGGAATATGCTTCCAAAATGGAATGTGCAATATCCAACAGAAACAGAAAGAAACCACATTACTACTCACTACACCAGAAAGAAACCACATTACCACTGAATGTATACCATAAATCGCACAACTTGAATAATGACAAACTTTTCGCCCTCAACAAATTGGATACTTTTCCTTTGCTTTTTTATTTACCTTTTCCTGTTTTCCTTTTGGTTTGAAACTGAATATAACATGGAATTTTCAGACTTTTGGGGGTAGGCAGGAATGTAAATGAGTAAGATAAAGCCAAAAACAAAAGGATTTAGTGTGTCTTCTCCAGTTAGAACTTGTTCTGCCATTCTCTCTTTCCATGAGAATATAGCAGCTTCCAGTCTATTAACAGTCTCAAGGACAATATTTTCAGATTTCATGTTAAAAACCTGAGAGAACCAAATGAGTCATTTGCCATAGATGGTGGAGGTTTTGGTCTAGTGGGTCTCGTTCCAGTGTTGGCTTTACTTTTACAGAATAGAAGATGTGAACAGAGCATGTTAAAAACCTGTTAAATGCACATTGAATGGTCTCTGAACAGTGAGAGACTCTACTTTATAAGGTGTAAATGCTGCTCCACCCTACCTGCGGTCTCTGTCATAACTGCTATGGCGAAAGTGTCTGCCATTGGTCACCATGAGAAACCTGAAATGCCACAGCCCTATGATGGTGTTTTACCGGAATTTGTCTATGCCATGACCTGCTACTGGAATCGTCTCATTTCAGCTTTTAAGCATATCTGTGGTACTGATGATAACGATACGTGAATAATGTAATAATGTAATTATACGCTGTCCTGGTAAGCAAATAACTATATACATAAGTTATTTTAGAACATGCCGAAAGACGAACGCGACCCATGCGAATGCACGGGTAACTTACTAGTTACTCTTGAAAACTCTTCTTGGATGATTGGTAATGGGATAAATATTAACTTTTGGTGTGATAAATTATTAAGTCAACCAATTGCAACTACTATGGGAATCCCTGAGCATCTTAATAATCAATTATCAGCTCGAGTAAAGGATCTTTGGAGAGGGGGTAAATGGAATATACTAATGGCTCTTCAACATAAATTCCCTGATCTGGTCAAGGAGATTCATGAAATGGTTATTCCAATAACCTGGCGGAAGGACAAGCTCATTTGGACGGCCTCCAACTCTGGTACTCTTACCCTGAAAGAGTCTTTTGAGTTCTTAAATTAATCTCACAGTGCAAATGCTCGGGGAAAGATAATCTGGAACACATTCATCCCTCCATCCAAGTCATTTGTCCTTTAGAGAGCAATGCACAACAAGCTTCCAACACATGACAATCTTAGATTAAGAGGTATTCAACTTGTCTCAACTTGTAGCCACTACCATAAAGCTTTTTGAAATAGTTGATCATCTGTTGCTTAGTTGTGAAAAAGCAATTGAGCTGTGGACTTGGCTAAGTCATATTATTGACCAAAAGATTGACTATATGAGCATTCAAAATACAAGTTTGTTCTCAGAAATGGTTGATAAACCATATTTTGTACGTAATGGGACATGAGTTTTGGGTCCTAAAATGCTTTATTTTATGTAAATTATTTTGGCAAAACTCACGTTTTTATGCTCAGTGTATAACAGGAAGGCCCCAAGAGAGTAAACATGAAAAGAGCTTGAAAATAGATGATTTGAAGAATATTTGGACATCTCCCAAAGAGCACAGCCATGCTCAAGACTGTGCTCAAATTAGCACAGTCATGCTCAAGAACGTGCTCTGATTTGCACATGAGGAGTTATCAACGTCACCATTTTTCGAGAACGATCGTGCTCCTCAGATAACGACCGTGCTCTAATTTGCACAAAAAGAACCTTCAATGTCAACCTTTTCTGAGAATGGCCAAAGCACGGCCGTGCTGAAGCAGATATTTGAATTTTGAATTTTGCACTCTCAAAGAGCATGGCCTTGCTCCCCTAAGCATGACCGTGTTGACTTCTGCATGACAATTATAGTTTTTTTTATTATTATAAATAGAAAATTGGAAGTGAGGATTTGGGCATCTTTTACTCTGTTCTAAAATAGAAAGGAGTGAGTGAGGGACTCTGAGGGAGCTCTAGTGAAGAACATCACGGGGGTTATAAATTGTAATATTTCTTACTCTCTTTTATTCTTCATCTATTTTGGGTTGTTCATTTGCCTTCCTGTGCCTATGGTTGGCTAATTTCCCCCTTTCTAGGGTCATAATGTAATTGTGCTTGTAGACCCCAATTCCTTATTTTAATTGAAGTTCATGATTATTCAGACAATTGTTTTGTTCTACTGCTTTTAATTATTTTAGAATTGATCACTCTAAATCATTAGTCTTTTATTCGTTAGTGACCATCTTCGTATAATTGATGAAACTGTAGAATAATTGGGTTTATGAAATAACGGATGGCCAAATGTATTTTGTGTACTTTTGACCAAATTAATAATTTTTAATCTTTCTCTATGTGACTATGCTTTCTCCCAATTTTACCAGAAAATTAGGGGAAAGACTATTAGCAATTTAAAGAGAAGTCAACAATTGAAGATTAATTAAGAAATCAATTAGAATAGGAATTGGGGAATTTATTTGCCTAATTGATATCATGACCCTAGGCTTTCTTATCTATTAAGCTAGTGAATTGTTTATTGCTCGTACTCTGAATTATATTTTCTTCAAGTGATTGAACATATTTTCTCAAACTACCAATTGAATTAAATTGTTTAGTTTAATGCAATTTTGAATTATTTGGGAACTCCTCTAGTCCTTTGGATACGATATATGGACTTAGGTCCACTATAACTACCACGTAGGGTACGCTTGCCCTTAAGCAAACATATTTTACACATCAAGTTTCTGGCATCGTTGTCGGGGACTAGTTTTGTAGTTGCTGAGTAATTTATTTTGTGAAACAGAACAATTTTTTTTTATAGTGTTTATAGTTTTATTTTATTTTATTTTCTTGTTAATTCGATTTTTTTGTTTTAATTTCTAAAAATTGTGAAAATTTTAAATTATTTATTTGTTAAACTCCCTTGGCTAGTTGTGTTTTAATTGGTTTTCTTTGTGTTAACAGTGTATACTCACTCAATCTTAAAGGCCACTGCTTCATAACGAACCTGAGATTGAGAAACTTGCTCTCAGGAATAGAGCTGAACAAAGGAGAAGAAATATGGTTGAGGGAAATGGAGGAAATGGTGGCAATGGTGGTGAAAATGTTATTAATGATCCACTAGAGCAAACATTGTTGGACTATCTCACTCTTCAAGTGGGGATAGCCAACAATATATTGTTGCCAGATTTAGGAAATGTGAATGTGGAGCTAAAGCCAGGATTTTATATAGAGTAACCAATTTCATGGACTACCTGTTGAAGACCCTCTCATGCATCTACAAAGGTTCCTGATGGTTACCAATACCATTCGATATCCTAATGTAACAGCAGAATACATCAGACTGGCAGCTTTCTCATTTTCATTAAGTGGGAAAGCATTGGACTGGCCTTGTTCACTACCTGAGCACGGTATCACTACTTGGGATATGTATGCAAACAAGTTCATGAGGAAATATTATTCTATGGTGAAGACGGACCAAATACAGAGAGAAATTAGGAATTTTGTTCAGAAGGAGCAAGAGAGTCTGTAAGAGGCTTGGAAAGATTTCATGAACTGCTCAGAAGTTATCCTCATCATGGCTACTCCCTTCAGAGGCTTATTCAGATTTTTTAATGGGGCGTGTCCACACATAATAGGACAAGCCTCGATGCTGCTTGTGGAGGATCATTGATGAATAAGTCAGCCTCAGAAGCCACTAGGATTATTGAAGACATGGCTTCCAATGCCTATAACAATAGTGGAGATAGGCGAATTCTGAAGAGGTCAGTAAATCAAGTGGAGTCATCTTCCTCAAATTCAGGCATTGATCAGAAGCTAGAGTTACTCACAAGACAAATGGAAACCATGATGAAAGCTCAGACACAGCTTCTGACTGCTGCTCTTCCACCTCCTATTTGTGGCAATTGTGGGGAGGTTCATGAAGGGAGAAAATGCCCAATGAGTGCTGCCTTTACTCAAGCAACGGAGGAAGTCAACTATGCTGGTGGGAAGAGTGTAGGGTATGATCCTTACTCTAATACCTACAACCCAGGATGGAAGGATCACCCTCACCTTTCTTGGGGAGACAAGAGGAACCAAGATCTTAGGCAGGGACAGAATCAGAATACCTATCAGAATCAGAATGTGTATAGACCCTTCACCAGTAGAACCAGAGAATGAGATAGGAAGAGAGGAAGCCAACGTTGCAAGTTGCCATGATGCAGTATATGGCTAAAAATGATCGCTAATCTAACAACTCTGCTGTCTTAAAGAACTTTGGGTACCCTTTCCTCCCAAACTGAAGAAAATCCTAAGAAGGAGGAGGTGAATATGGTGATGACCAGGAGCAAGAAGGCTAAGGAGGAGCTAAAGAAGAAGGAAGAGCCAGCTCTAGTTCCAGAAGAGGAGGTTTTTACTGAGAGCCTAGAAAAAGGCAGGGGGAATGAAAAGGAGGTACTAACATCTCCTCAGGTAAATGTTCCTTTTCTTCAGAGAGTGAGAGACGAAAAGAAGGATAAGTAGTTCTCTAAGTTTGTTGAAATGTTTAACAAATTACATGTGAACATTCCTTTTACTGAGGCAATTGCTTAAATGCCAAAGTATGCCAAGTTTTTAAAGGAAATTATTTCAAATAAAAAGAAATTGGAAGACTTTGCATTAATTGGTCTCAATGAGGAATGTTCTACTGCAGTTTTAAAGAAACTGCCTCCCAAGCTTAAGGACCCAGAGAGTTTTTCAATTCCCTACACTATAGGCAACTCGTTCTCTGATAAGGATATTGTGTGATTTAGGTGCTAGTATTTATTTGATGCCTTATTCTACGTTTAAAAAGCTGGGGTTACAAGAACCCCAGCCTACTAACATCTCTATTCAACTTGCAGATAGGACCCTAACCTACCCATATGGGGTAGTGAAGAACTTAATGGTTAAGGTTGGCAAATTCATTTTCCCTGCTGACTTTGTAATTTTGAATATAGAGGAGGACAAAGAAATCCCAATTATTTTGGGGCAACCCTTCCTTAACACAGGAGGGGCACTAATTGATGTTAGGCAGGGAAAATTGACTTGGAGGCTAAGTGATGAGGAGGAAGAGTTCAATTTGTTTGGTTCTTCAAAGAGCTCCTCCTCTCTCTCTTCATGTAATTTTGTGCAAGCCATTGACAAGATGAAGATGATTGAGGCTAAGTCTTACCCAAGTGTGGGAATGGAGGACCCCATGGGAAAAGGACATCTCCATGTTCAAGGGTTGATCTAGCCCCTGAGGTTGCGTCAGGCTTGTGACGTTAAACAAGTGCTCCCCAGGAGGCAACTTGTGAACTTACTGGCCTTCAAGCCAGCGTGTCCTTTTTTACATTTTCTCGTGTTTAGTTTTATGTTCTATCCATTGGGGACTATGCACTTTCTTAAGTGTGGGGAGGGGCATCAACCAGGTATGACATGCTTTCACCCCAACTTTTGAGCATTTTGGTACATAATATGTTTGATGCCCATTGCAATTTTATGACTCTATGTATATTTGTATTTTCTTAAAATTTGAGAAATTTATTTTTAGGAGCCCTAAAAAAATGAAGAAAAAAAATGAAAAAAAGAAAATAAATAGGATTTGCATCTAAGACCATGGGATTCACTCTAAGGAGGTGAAACATTAGCAAAAAATTCCTGAATGAACAGTTTCCCTTAAGCTTAACCACATAAATGTGAGTCTTGAGCCATGATTTCTTTCAATGAGTGGTTTTTAATCTGCTTGAGTTAGCAAGTTCTAGGACTTATTTTGAAATGCATATCCTTGAATGATTTTTTGGCTTATGGAATTGTTGAGGTAATTTTTAGGCTATCTTCTTGAATTCAGAATTTTTGCTTCAATTAATCACCTAGTTTCCCTCTTTGAGCCTTAAGTTGAAAATTTCTTTAGTGCCCTACTCTGTTAAATCTTGTAAATTTGTATGCTTGGTGACCTAAAGGATAGGGGAGCAATTAGTGAAAATTTGAGGTGAAAGGAAGAGATCATCAAAGTTGTGCTTCTTCTTTTGTGTTTTTCAATTAAAATAAGGCAATAAAAAAGCCTTTAAAAAAAAGAAAAAAAAGCAAAGAAAAAAAAAGATTAAAAAAGAAGAAGAAGCTTGGACTAAAAAGAAAAAAACATCTTTGGGAAATTTTTAGACAAGAAAATGGTACTTGCTCCTCTACTATTGTAAGTCACCAGTTGTGAATTCTGTTTTGAGCCTTTTGCATATCTTGTTCTTTCTTTTTCCCACCTTACACTGCAACCTAGCCCCATTACACCTTGTGATGTCTCACTTTTCTATTTTCTAGAAAATTGCTTCAGTTGAGTTGATTGATAAATAGGTTTGTGACTGTGCTTTCTTAAGTGTGACTTGAGTGAATTTTTTATGTCCGTGAAACACTGAGAGATAGATAGATGAGTGAACTGATGCTCTTTGGAAACTGAAGATTTAGGCATAGTTAAAAGCCTAATGGATTTTTTTGAGGAACTACCTTTGGTTTTGGATTGCATTGTCCGCTTATGTATTTTAGCTTTTGTGTACGTTAATAATTTTGGGGCCCTGAAAAATGATTTCCTGATTTTTGAAAAAATAAGTTTAATTTGGGAATCAGAATAATTGCTTGAGGACAAGCAATGCTCAAGTGTGGGGAGGCTGATAAACCATATTTTGTATGTAATGGGACATAGTTTTGGCCCTAAAATGCTTTATTTTATGTAAATTATTTTGTCAAAACTCATGTTTTTATGCTCAGTGTGTAACAGGAAGGTCCCAAGAGAGTAAACATGAAAAGAGCTTGAAAATGGATGATTTGAAGAATATTTGGGCATCTCCCAAAGAGCACAGCCATGCTCAATGAGCATGGCCATGCTCGAGACTGTGCTCAAATGAGCACAGCCATGCTCAAGACTGTGCTCTGATTTGCACATGAGGAGTTATCAACGTCATCATATTTCGAGAACAGTTGTGCTCCTCAGATAATGACGGTGCTCTAATTTGCACAAAAAGAGCCTTCAACATCAACCTTTTCTGAGAACGGCTAGAGCACGGTCGTGCTGAAGCAGATATTTGAATTTTTAATTTTTCCCTCTCAAAGAGCATGGTCGTGCTCCCCTGAGCATGGCCGTGCTGACTTCCGCATGACAGTTATAGTTTTTTTCATTATAAATAGAAAATTGGAAGTGAGGGTTTGGAAATCTTTTACTCTGTTCTAAAATAGAAAGGAGTGAGTGAGGGACTCTAAGGGAGCTCTAGTGGGTAGGAAAGAACGTAAAGAACATCACAGGGGTTCTAAATTGTAATATTTCTTACTCTCTTTTATTCTTCATGTATTTTGGGTTGTTCATTTGCCTTCCTGTGCCTATGACTGGCTAATTTTCCCCTTTCTAGGGTCATGATGTAATTGTGCCTATAGATCCCAATTCCTTATTTTTAATTGAAGTTCATGATTATTTAGACAATTGTTTTGTTCTACTACTTTTAATTATTTTAGAATTGACCACTCTAAATCATTAGTCTTTTATTCATTAGTGACCATCTTTGTATAATTGACGGAACTGTAGAACAATTGGGTTTATGAAATAACGAATGACCAAACGTATTTTGTGAACTTTTAACCAGATTAATAATTTTGGAGAACAAGTGTGAATGTGAAGTCCCACATTGGATAGAAATGGGCGAGTTGAGCAACATATAAGTGAATAGGCCCACAAACTTAATGCCTTAAGGTTTTGGGTTGAAGGTGGTGTCAAGTTCGCATATGTGTTGTGCTTGTGGCCCATTGGTAAATATCTCCCGGTGTTTTATCCCCCTCGATTGCACAACAATAATTTTTAATCTTTCTCTATGTGATTATGCTTTCTCTCAATTTGAACCCTAAATGACCAAATAGTAATTAAATTAGGGGAAAGACTGTTAGCAGTGTTTGACCAGAACCTGTTAGCAATTTAAAGAGAAGTCAACAATTAAAGATTAATTAAGAAATCAATTAGAATAGAAATTGGGGAATTTATTTGCATAATTCTATTTTCTTCAAGTAATTGAACATATTTTTTCAAATTGGCAATTGAATTAAATTGTTTAGTTTAGTGCAATTTTGAATTATTTGGGAACTCCTCTAGTCCTTTGGGTACGATATCCGGACTTAGGTCTACTGTAACTACCATGTAGGCTACGCTTGCCCTTAAGCGAACTATTGCTCTAGAAGCATTCTTTTCAATCCCCTTTTTTTATTTATTGAAGAACATAAACAATATTATTTCCTTTTTGAGTATGCGTGAATTTGTTGAAAGAAGTGCAGAGTAGAAAGAATTTGATCATATAAAAAGTTTTAAATGGTTAAAAGTGATATTGAATTATGCAGTAAAAAAAAAAAGTGATATTGAATTAAAGTTAAATTGTGTTTCCAATATTCCATAAAATCAAACATATGTTCATTAAAATTAGAATTTTAATTATATGTGTGAAAGACTATTAAAAAAAGACAAATCTCACTTTAATAATTAATAATTCTATGTACCCAACTAAATTAGTTTCACTGTCAGCTGGGAATATGGTCGTGCACGAAAAAAAAATAAAAGGTGTGGATTGCTTTATGTGACTTTTTTGTTGATCCATGTCTTGTGGTTTTGGGCTGGGCACTGCTACACAAGTTGGATCGAGGAATTGGGTCTCTTTTTTACTCTGTTTGTTCTTCTATGATCTTCGGACAGAGAAAAAAAAAATGTTAACCACCGAGTAACTAATGAAGCTAATGTCATAAATGCAAAAGTACATTAGAACCAAAACGGTTATTTAGCATTATGAATATGAAATAGCCACTACTTAGTGAGCCGTTCTCAGTCTTTTCTGTTTTCTCATCATGGGTTTGGTTTTGCCCCCAATGCTGTTGTACATCTTCTTTTTCTTATCTTTAATAATATTCGGGCATGCAACATCTGTTAGAGATAGTGGTGCAAACCTTGTTGGTATGACTATCTCTATAGAGATGCTATTGCATACCTCTTTTTGATAAAAGAAAAAAAAAATCATTGATTTGGTTAGTGGAACTGGATGTAGAACATGCAAGTGATTGAACCAATATAAAAAGTACTTGTGCAATCTTTCACACCCTTACCTATTTGTATCTATATTCTTGATCACATATTTTAGTCTTTGGCATATTGATCTTAATTGTTACATTGGATAATTCTGAAATAAGGATTTAAAAGCCTATTAAAAGAGTATCCCATTAATCTATTGATTCCAAGATCAAATTTTCATTTGTGACCAAAGGAATGTTTCAATTTCAAGAGTTTCTCAAACTATTTTTTGATGATCCAATTTTCACCCCCCTTGGATCCATCCATTTCCTTTAACACGTCACCTGCCAAATACTACTACATAAAGGCATTTCATGCCTACGGTTATGAATCTAAGTTCATTTTATACATCTCTTACACTCTCTGACTTTGACATTGGAGTGTTTGTGCAGGGGCATGTATGCAAGTTCCACTTCTCACAGGAGAGCGCTGCCGCTCACTGGAATCCTCTCCGTCATTGGAAGCATCCACCATGCATGTTTGCATACCTTTGAACATAGTCAATCATGTGTGACAATCAGTAACCTTATGATATTATTAACCACTTGTGAAACATAGTTAATCATGATTAGATATCTTAATAACCTTGTAACATTATTAATCATGTATTAATAAATTATGTGAAGTTGTATTTATTTACTTTCAACCACTTGTAAAATAAATTTAATCATGTATATATTGTTAACCACGTTTTTCGGGTGGATGCTGGATGAAAAAAAGCATGTGGACGATGACCTTTTTCCTTCCATTTCTAAGGAACACTACAACATTTTTGCCTTTAGACCACAACAAAAAATCATGCTCAGATGTGAAAAAACCGTGGTCTTAAGTTTAAGCCACGGTTTTTCAGTTGTGCTCTAAGTGGCCGTGGCCGTAAGCTTTAGACCACAGTTTTTTCACTTTTGACCACGGTGCAGAAAAAACCGCGGCCTTAGATAATAAAAAAGGCCACACTTTTTTAGATGTTGTTATTCTTTTAAGACCATGGTTTTTTAAATGTGGACAAATACTATAAGCTACATCTACAAAGTTTAAAATATGGCTCTATAACCGTTGTCTAAACCTTAAGGCCATGGTTTTTTAAGTATTGTCATACATGTTATATGTTTAAGCCACGGTTCTAAAAGTATGGACATATATTTTAGACAGCGTATTTTTTAATGTAGACAATTGTGGTCTAAACATTTAGGCCATAGTTTTCTAAGTTTAGTCAAAGTGTTATATGGTTAAGTCACAATTATAAACGTGTGGACATATATATTAGACAACACATTTTTCAACGTAGGTATAGGCAATAATTGTATAATTGTTTAAACATTTAAACCATGTTTTTTTAATTGTCACTTTACTATAGGCAACGCTTATTTAATTTATTCTTATATATATAGTAAATTGGTATTTGAGCCATAATTATGTAATTATTTATCATTTATTAGTGACAATACTTAATTATTTATGTATATAAATAATTAAACAATATAGAAAAACATTTAACTCATAAAATAATTAAACTATTAAATAAGAGGTGGAAGTACTTTATATATTGAAAATGTACTAGCTACAAAATATGCATAAACACTTGCAATATTTTTTGTCATTTATAAAAGCTTAAAGTATTAAAAGTAGTTTCTCAAAAGTATACAACATTTGCAACTCAATAAATTTGTAAGAAATAAAGTAGTCTCTCAAAAGTCTCATCTCTAAGAAATTAAGCTAGCCTCCACGCATATGAACTTCAGTCTTCTATATCTTGATCATGAGCTTCTTGCTCTCCAACCTGCAAATATGAAAACATGAAATATAATTTTACATTTCTCTTTACAAAATTCATATTTCAATCCAAGTATTGAAAGTGTTATAGTGATATGCACACATATCTAATATTTGATATCTTTTAAGAATTTTTTTTTTTTTATGAAATTAGTACCATGTTTAACTAGCATGTAAAACTTGCATGCTCATCTTCCATTCAGTCACATCAAATCAACACTTTATTCAAACATTACAGTCTAATTCAAATTGTCAGATCAATTCAGCAAATTCATTTTTCAATTCTCAGTCAAGAATACCCACACCTTAAATACTTATGCAACTTAGATTAAAATACAAGAGTCAAATTATATATAGTCATCTACTATCAAAGCAGTTAAATCCTTGAACATTAGTTGATGTTGAGGAATTGAAATTATATCAAAGCAGTTAAATGCTTGAACATTACTTGATGTTCCTCAACCCATGTTTAAGCTTTAACCAAATTATATATACCTTTTCAAAATCTGGAACATTAGTTGATGTTGAGGAACTCATTGCTGCACTACTTTCATTCGCCACAGCATTTTCTATCATAATATCCAAAGCTTCATCATCCAAATTTGGATTGCTTTGCTTTATGAAGCTTTTTAGAAGCGATTCCAATCCTTGAAACCTTTTAGCCCAATTATCCAACTCATTTGCATGTTCCTTCTTAAGAGCAGAAATTTCTTCCTTTCTTTTCAATTGTGATGGTGTGATAGTTTTTCCATAGCAACACACTCTACCTGGTTTTTCTTTTCCAAGTAACAATTTAAATGTTTGTTCAGCAGAACCAGAGGAATGATGAATTGAATCTTGAAGCTTTTCCTAATTAATAAAAAAATATCAATGTCAGATATAATCAATGTCAAATATACTTGATGAGTAACAATAAACTATCTTACAATAGCAAATTGTGTTTCTTCATCCACTTCTTTCCCTTTCGGCCGGGCTTTGCGGGTCTCAATGAACATTTCAGCTTGAGTAACTTCCTCTCCCTTTTTCTTCTTTTGACTCTACATTAATTAATGAGATTAAATATTAACTAATATTGATTAGAATGATTTGTTTTAAATATATAAAATAACACACACAAACATATAAATACATTACCAATTCAGCACGAATTATTGCAAAATTAATAGGTCCCGTACGATGCAAATACTTTTGTTTAGCCTTATTCAAAGCATTTTTCTTGCTAATATCCTACATCATAGAGAAACAAAATAAAGTTAGATAATAAAATTTAAATTTAAAATTAATATATCATACAATTATCTTACTTGGATATTACTACTTCTCCAATAAGTCATCAACTGCTTAAAATGAGCTTCAGGTATAGTCTCAGGACGACTTTTTAACCTTTCCTTCAAAGTAGAGTATTTCTCAAAATGTTTCTTCTTGATGCAACTCTTATAACGTCTCCAAGCATCATTTATGCGAGTAAACACAGCTTTTTGTCCTTCATCAGGAATATTGTACTTTTCCTACAAAAAAGTATTACATCAACTTGCAGTAATTGCTAAACATTCAATAAAATATATATGAATTTATTTTTGTCATACATTCACATAATCCCATATACTCTTCCTGTGATCTTTCATCAAAGCTTTGAAGTTTGTATAAATCAAGGGACAAAAGTCAGCATTCCTTGCTATAGTGCCAAGGAAATAACTCAAATCAGATACAGTTTTATTGTTGGGTCCAATTGGCTCCCCATCATTGTCTAAGATAACTACTTCACGATGTTGAGCAGGTCTTGAATGAATTCTTAAGCACTGTGTTGGTCCCCGTGTTCTTTTCTTACTTGTACCTATTTTAACATGAAACTTAAATAAGATGAAGAACAAATTAATACTTCAAATCATATTTCTTGAGATTAAAAATCAATTACATTACCATTCATAATGTCATCTTCCTGTAGTTGTGCATCTCCTTCATATATGACATTTAGATCTTCATCCTCTTGGTGGGCATTTTCTTCTGGTTCCATGTGAATTTGTCTCCCAGATCTTCTTCTTCATCAACATCACCATGGTTTTCAATAAACTCATCAATTAACATTGGTGGACACATTGGAACTACTTTTGTCTTCTTCCTAGCACTTGTATCTTCATTTTCAGCCACTACCCTTTTTATGGGTTGCTCATTTGCTCTTGAAGTATCATTTTTAGTCACTAACCCTTTCACAGGTTGTTGCTTCGCCCCTAAACTATCATTTTCACCTATTGCCTTTCTCTTTGGTTGTTGCTTTGCCTTTAAATTGTCATTTTCAACAGCTACCACTTTCACAGGATGCTGATTTGCACTTGAATTGTCTTTTTCAGTTGCTAACCTTTTGATAGGTTGTTGCTTTGCCCTTGTACCATTATTTTCAATTATTGTCCTTTTCATAGAGTGTTGATTTGGTTTTGAACTCTGAATTTCAACCGATGTCCTTTTCATGAATTGTTGATTGGGTCTTGAAATTTCGTTGCCAATTTTTGCCATTTTCATAGACAACTTATTTACCCTCATCACATCATCTTGAGTCACTACTTTTGGCATTGAGTGTTGCTTTGCCCTTGACATTACTTCATCTTGAGCCATTACCTTTTTCATGGGCTGCCTCTTTGGATCTTGAATTTGTATAGATCCTTGGCTTCTTAATGCAAACTCAGATAACTTGAATTGAGCTTGGAGTGATACCATAAACACAGGCTTATTTTGCTTGTTATTGTGCCCTTTAACTTCATTCACATGTGCAATAGCTTATCCAAGATTCTCTATTATCTTCTCTTGCTTGATTTTGAATTTTTTTGCCAATTCAGCACTTGATCTTGCTTGTTAAAGTTAAAAATTGGATGTACTTCTTTTAGCCTTGCCTTAAGTTGTCATCTTTTTAATTTTCTAACAAGAAAAAAATAAATAAAGTCAGTTTATTATCATAGTCAAAATAAAATTGTTTATAGACATTCAACTTTCATTTCCAGGTGTATCAGTGATTCAAGCAAGTTTAAGCAAATATAAACTGAAACATACAAACTCAGATTTAGTTATATAGGCATAATAAGAAAAATCCAGTGGTAGCCAATTTAGACAATTAGACAAAATAGCAATGCTTTTATGCAACTTTCCTTGGTGTCTCAACTAAAAAATGCTGGTTTGTGAGAAAAATTAAGGAAAAAGACACATTGATTTGATCATATAATGAGTCTAGTGGTTCACTTGGTTGAAGTTAGGAAGTAGTCTAAACCATGGATCTTGATGCAATATCCTTTCTTTTGAAGTGGCATACTCATTGTACTTGTTCTTCATATTGATTACCACTGAACAATTTTGACCACATTTTATTAATTGCTTTTGATAGTAGAAAATACTTGTACACTAAGATTCCCTCAAGGGAAGTTCTAATACCATATAATACCCAAAACAATATAAGACATTAGCTAGCATGATGGAAATTACTGAAAACACCCACCAAACATTCTCTTCTTCCTTCTTGGCAAGTGGAGTTGGCTTGGCTATCACAATGCAAAGAAATAAGAGGGGGGGGGGGGGGGACACAAAACAATACAGAGTAAATTGGCTGCATAATATAATAAATAGAACACAAAGTGCAGGCAACCAACAAAATAAAAGATTACTAGAAAACTGAATATGCGCTTTGCACAATCAATGAACAAATCAACAAAATATTTTAATAATAAAAAAACAAATTACAAAGATAGAGAGAGAAAGTACAAAGTGAAAAAAGGTAGGTTAAAATGGTGACATGTATCTTTTTCTTGGACAATTTTTATATAATATGGGTCTAGTTTGGGTTTTGCAAGTTTTTTTACAAAAATCATGTAGTGTAGATTGAGTCAGGACAGGTATTGGGAAGCTACATTGTTTAGCCGAAAGACAAAAATAAGCTACACCAATTAACAACATACTGGATGATTAAAAAAAGCAAATGGAGTTCTAAATGAAATAAAAAGTCTTGACAAGGAATCCTTAACTAAGATTTTCTCACCTTCAATTGTCTATCACCACGCCTCAAAATTTCAAAGAGCCTTCAGTAACTCTTCCAAGAGGTATCACAAAAAAACAATGGTCTATAATGTAAGAATATAGTGTTACAATAAAGGATAAGAATAACACAAGATGTAAACAGTAGTTGACGATTAAAGTATATAATATGCTTAAATTAATATAGAAATTTAGATATCATAAAACAATTTCAATAACATTATTACTATGTCATGCAATGAAAATTGAGGAATGTACAAGTAATACAAAAATAAATCCAACAAAGTGAAAAGAAAAAGGATGAAACTATAAAATTCTATAAAATGGAAAAATTAAAGGTTAGTACATTATTCCATGTAGTCAAATAAAGTGTCATCAAAATCAAAATCTTCTTCAAAATCCAAATCTTCTTCAGATACATTTCTCTGTTTAGCATTTGATTTAGGTTTCTCAACTATTGTTGCAGGTAAGTCTTCCCTAACCCAATTAAGCTCATCATTGTTTGGTGCATCTAAATTTGTAGTATCCTGCAAAGGCTCACTCCGATAAGCTTCTTGTGCTTCCAAATCTAACTGGTCACCCATGTTAAACAAATCTCTTGGAATTGTCTTCATAACATAACGCCTATTTGAGTTAAGAGGATCTTGGACATAAAAACATTGGTGAACCTGAGAAGCTAGCACAAAAGGATCATCTTGATAACACTTTTTGTTAAAACGCACACAAGTTAGCCCATATTTATCTTCTTCAACCTCAAACCAATCATATTTAAACAATACAAACTTGAAGTAACCATAATAGTCTAACTCAATTATTTCATTGATTGCTCCATAATAAGTGACAGGTTCTATCAAAGGATTTTCATCCTTAGAGCTTGCAAAACTTGAAGTCAACGAAACCAAAGTGACACCAGAATTCTGAGTTTTGCGTCTTGTATCTCGTCTTGTAGTATGGAATCTATATCCATTAATGAGGTAACCAGAAAACCTCTTTGCAACAGTGTTCGAATCTCTGGAGAGTTGTTTAAGTGGAAATAATACATCATCTTTCAAGGCACGAGCTTTAAACCATTCATTAAAATCTTGACTCTGGATTTTAACTTTGGACCACTTTCTTTGTTTGGTGTTATTATTAACAATATCATCATGCTCTCTACAAAAGACAACAATGTTATGTTAGTATACCTCCAAAATCATATTAATAGAAGAACAAGAAGCTATTATGGTACCTGATGTATTGATTAACATCATCGCAATTAAATAAGATGTATCGATGCTTGGATTTTAACTTTTAAATCTAGAGAAAAAGGTTCACCGTTTCTCTTCCCCCTAAAGGACGACCCATTCTTGGAAGGTAATCAGCTGAATCTACTCCACAGGAATCATTGTTATCATCATTTCGACCCTTTCTGTTCAGCTTTGTCTCTACACTTTTGTGTAAATATCTTGAGCAAAAAGTTAGAGCTTCTTCAGCCAAATACCCCTCAGCAATAGAACCTTCTGGATGAGCTTTATTATGAACAAAAGACTTAAGTTTACATAAGTATCTTTCTGTCGGATACATCCACCTGAATTGAATAGGACCACCTAATCTGACTTCATTTGCTAGGTCAATAGGCAAGTGAACCATTATGTCAAAAAAACCTAGGTGGAAAAATCATCTCCAATTGACAAAGAATGTCAACAATTTGTGCTTCTAAGAAATCCAAATCTTCCACTTGGATTACTTTTTGACACAAAGAGCGAAAAAAGGATCCAAGACGAATAAGAGGGTCAGCCACTACATTAGGCATTGTGCTTCTTATTGCTATTTGCAATAGGTAGTGTAACATGAAATGTGCATCATGACTCTTGTAACCAGATACTTTCTTATCATCAACATGCACACACTTTGAAATATTTGATGCACTCCCATCTGGCAATTTGGCATCCTTCAAGATACCACAGAAAATAGACTTTTCTTTCGAAGTCATTGAGAAACATGCTTTTGCAAACTTTGCACGGCCTCCACCAATCTCCAATGGATGAAGGTTTTTTCTAATTCCCATTTCTTGCAAATCATAACGAGCATTAATGTGATCTTTTGTCTTGCCTGAGATGTCTAAAAGAGTCCCAATAATGCTATCACATATGTTCTTTTCAATGTGCATCACGTCAAAATTATGGCGTAATGTATTTTGAGCCCAATAACTCAACTAAAAAAAATTGACCTCTTCTTCCAGGGTCCAATAATTTTCTTCTTTTTCTCCTTCCCAAATTCATTAGTGAAAGTCTTTAAGCTTTCTAGGATTTCTATCCCTTCTAACATAGGTGGTGCTGACCTAAGCTCTTTTTTTCCCATTAAAAGACTTCCTATTAGCTCTCCAAGCATGATTGATTGGGAAAAAGACACGATGATCCATATAACACAACTTGAAACTGTTATACAAATACAATGAATTGGTGTTGTAACAACAACATGCACATGCCAACTTCCCTTTGGTGCTCCAACCTGACAGCATAGCGTACCCAGGGTAGTCACTAATAGTCCACAAAAGGACTGCACGCATTTGAAATGTTTGATTTCTTGAGGCATCATATGTCTCTACCCCTACATCCCATAATTCCTTAAGCTCCTCAATCAACGGCTGAAGATACACATCGATATCATTTCCTGGTGATTTTGGTCCAGGAATTAGTAATGACAACATCGTATACTCAGATTTCATGCACAACCAAGGTGGATAGTTATATACCACCATCATGATAGGCCATGTACTATGTGAAATGCTCATTGTTCTAAATGGGTTGAATCCATCACTTGATAAACCAAGTCTTACATTACGGGACTCAGAAGCAAAATTAGGATGAAGCCTATCAAAGTCCTTCCATGCTTGGCCATCAGCAGGATGCCTCAGTTTCCCATCCTTTGTCCGTTCATCTTCATGCCACCTCATTGACTCAGCTGTCCTCGAACACATAAATAACCTTTGAAGTCTAGGAATCAATGGAAAGTATCTCAAAATCTTTGCAGGAACTTTATGATTATTTTTTGGTTGCACAATCTGACCTTCTACTTGAGTGAATTCCTTCCATCGAGAAGTTTTACAAACATCACAAATATCATCATTCTTGTGCTCTTTCCAATATAACATGCAGTCCTTCGGACATGCATGGATCTTTTTATAATCAAGACCCAAATCCCTAATCATGGACTTTGTTTTGTTAAAAGATTCGGGAATGTTTAAATCTGGCATGGCTTCTTTCAATAATTCCAAGAGAGCAGTGAATGATGCATTGCTCCACCCATGAAGGCACTTCAACAAGTACAATCGAATTATAAACGATAAAGTAGAGAAGTTTTTGCATCCTGGGTATAGTTCCTGTTTCGCCTCATTAACCAAATTGAAAAACTTTCTAGCATTCTCATTAGGCCCCTCACTAACTCCATCTACATCTATTGTGTTTCTAAATGTGTCATACAATAAGCCACCAATGTCATCATGTGAGTCCTCTTGATCTTCCATGACATTGTCGATTTCCATTCGCGATGGTATTTGCTCCCCATGGTTTACCCAAATATCATAGCCTTTCAGAAAACCTTTTGCTATTAGGTGATCATAAACCACGTGTCTCCTTGCCCACAAACGATTTCTACACTTAGCACAAGGAAATAAAATCTCATCTCCTTGAGGTCTTCCTTTAGTGTAGGCGAAATCTAAAATGACTCAACACCATTGATATACTCAAGACTAAACCTTGGAAGTTTAGTCCACTCTTTGTCCATCACTTTTAAACTAATACATAAAAAATAAAAATGTTATCATAAAATTGTCTTATACACTAAAGTGGTGGACAAAATATACTATAATATATTATAAATTTTAGGTCAAAGATCATCATGAAAGATGTGTCAATTTGAACAATGTTCTATGATCTTAATGATAACAATTAGTTGGTGAGAATAAAATTAACCAATTCACAAAAAGACAAGGAGAATCAAATTCTAGGGACAACCAAGTGCATAAGAAATTATGAATAAATTTAAGCCTGCCAAAGATAATAATTCCTAACAGAAACATGTGGCCAAATATAAATATATCAGTGAAGGAAACAACAATTATCAAGCTTTCTTTCCTCTAAGTAAAGAATTCATACAGTGAAGGCATATAAAAAAAGGTCACAAATAAGGATCACAGTTCCTAAGTAAAGAAAATTCATATGTGTAATAATACATATACAACAATTCTTACATTGCCTTTTATAATTTATTTTTTTTATCTCCATCAATCACTTCACTCATCTTATCTCACATTTCTCTTTGTATCTCTCTTATACTTTGTTTAAATGAAGAATGAAATAAGGAAGAAAAAAATGAGACAAAAACATAATAAAAAAAGAAGTATTATTTAAATAGATAGAAATAAAAAAGTGTGAATAACATTTAAATGAGAAAGGGTATAAGAAAATAAATAAATTATATAAAAAACTATTACAATAAATAAAAATTAAATTTAACCCAAAATTTAAATTTTTTTACTTTATTATTTATTTCTTCACATAAAACTATTTATTATTTTTAAAATTTTTATGTTATAGATAATTTATTTAATTTTTATAAAAAAAGACAAACAACAAATAGATAATAAACTTATTTCCTTCCATTCCACAGCACTTGAGAAGGAAAATTTTTCATCCAAAAAACTTTTTTTAATTTCTCATCTTAAACATAGACTGTTAAAATTTAATATTTTTAGTCTTAATTTCTTTATTTTTATTTTTCATCCTACTATATACACTCACCTAGACGCATTGTTACATTATGGATAAACAATTATATATTTATCATAATCAAATTAAAAGTTACCATGCTAAATAATTTGAAATGGTACACAGATGATATGCCAAAAGAACAAGGGTGCCTAATTATAAGTATTGAGACAATTGTCTAATCACAGGTCCTAATAATTTGGGTCCAGCTCTAATGGGTAGATATCACCTAATATAAAAAAGAAAATTATAAAGTGCTTAAAACAAAAATTGAATGATGTCTATGTTCAAATGATTACTTTTAAACTCCTTTCATCTTACAAAATTTGACTATAATTACTCCAAGGATAGTACATACTTTATTATTTATTATAATTTTACAAATAACTTCTTTAAAGATAACAATTAAAAAATTAATAAATAAAAACTTTAATTCAAAATTATAAAAAAAAAAAAGGAAGTGGGATCTAGAAACTGTGTATACGGTGGATGATCCAAGGAAGTGGGATTATGTGATATGTTGGTTAGGTGGACGAAAAGTAAGCTGAGTTAGATTAGCTACATAGTTAGCAAGAAGCAACATGCTAGCAGGGTAGTGCTGTGGTATGTGTGTCTTGGACAATAATTAAACATGAAATAGTTGGTGACGATACAACTCTTGTGACTTTGAAATGCATGAGTCCGGGACAGGTGTTATGTGTGAGGGGCGTGGGTAGAGGATTGTCTTCAGCATGAACAATTGCAAAGGCATGTCTACAGTGGCTTAACGACTAGATGCACTAGAGGACACACATTATTAATTATGCACGCCACTTACATTGTGTTATATTGGGGCTGGCTAGACAGCCCAAACTTGTGTATATATGGGCCTCACATGGGTACTACTTGTACTCAACAAAAGGCTATTCATAAATAAAAAATTGTTGTTCAAAAAAAAGAAAAGTACTGCCAAAATAAGGGACGGTATAATTTTTTTCACTCACTTACAACAAAATTGGGCTTGGGAAAATATCAATATGGATTCAGGTGGATTAAGGTGGTTGTAGGCTTTGTGTGTGTAGGGAGGAGAAATGCTTAAAAGCAATTTCTGTAAACTCACAATGGCCAATTTAAAGCTTACTTCAATATTTGGAGTACCAATTATTATAAAATCATGTCATATAATATTAGATAACTATATAAGACAAACAAATAATGTCCTTACTTACATCCAAATCCTGCCTTTGGTATCGTCTACTTGAAAGGATGAATTTCTATTCAACAAAAACTGACCAGTCTTATACTCTGCCCCGTAGTATATGTGACAAGGTACATAAAATGAAATTATGAATTTGTTGCAAAAAGATAAGAACTTATTGAGCAGTGGATGCACTTGAAGTTACACAGTTGTTTACAAGCAATAACATTAGACAACAAGTTCAATTAGAATTTACTCCTATCAAATTGAAGGATTAGTGGCTGTCAAAATAAGAATAATTGAAAAAATAAGAAACAGAACATATGAGAAGCATGCACCTTCAAAGTTCAAAACCTGAGTGTTATATTTTATTTGTCTGAATCACAAACCCCTGCTCTCATGCAATTTGGTAGGACAAAAAGTCAACAATGTTGATGCATAGTCATTTAGCTAACTATAAATATCAATCATAACAATAGTAAACTTTTTTATTCTTACTAGCTAGATTTTTTTTCAGTTGTATTATGTAACAGCAGTGGTGTGAAAATGACCACTTTGTTTAGACACGGGTGAGGGCATGGCTTTATATCATATGTTATCTTTGTACTTTTATACCAACTTTGTCACCTCTTGTGCAGAGTTTGGCTCTTAATATACATTTTCTCATTTGCCTATTAAAAAAAAATGGCTCCCTATAATCACTGAGTCCTATTTGATAGTATCTATTCCACCTGCCATAGACCCACCATAGCTTAACTGCATTATGCCTACACAATCTGCATAATCCCATCCCATCACAGTATCCCTTGTGTTACTGTTGCTATATTCTTATATACCCATTTTCCCAAAATATTTGACAAAAAATTTCACCATAAAACTAACACATATCCCGTAGCCATACCCTTTAAATACACAGACTAAGCACAGGTGTGTTAAGTCTGATGCAACGAGGTAGTACAAATGGAGTACTCACTTGATATGAAAACCACCCCACCCTTACAATTTCACCCGTACAAGATCCTACCCTTTACACAAACAGTATACAAAATTCAGCTCTACCGCATGAGTCAGACACAGTCCAAGACATCTTGTATTAACATTAATTACAATAACATATATGTGAATGTACCTGTACATGTATATATAGTAGAGATTGAAACACTTAACAATGAGAATAAATAGAGTTCATCAAAAAGAAAAAAAAATGAAATTAGAAGCCTTTGGACCGGGCATATACCAAGTGAAAGAAAAATATAAAGAGGATGAATGATTTGCATGGAAGATGAATGATATATATAGGGAAAGTATGTAGGCATATCCAGAGAGGATCATTAATCGAGAAACGACCTAAACTTTTATTGCAGTGGTCCATATATTGTCTGCCAATTTATATTTGATCCATCAGACCCACGTGTAAGTATTTGCACGTATGCCACATGGGGCATCTTAATTGTATTTTATATTAACTAAATTCTCAAGAATGGTATTTGGTATCAAAGCTTTTACATGTAGGCCGATAAAAAAAATGGCAAAGAATCAACTGTGATCAGAAAAAAGGATAAAAAAATCTGAAAATAAAAAACCAATAAATTACATTAAAATTCTTTTACTCTTTTGTAAGTCATTTTCAAAAAAAAAAAAAATCATACTGTTTGACATTACCCAACAAAACAGGACATGGCAAAACTATAAACATAGCCATAAAGTGACAAAACTTAAACAAGCAACCTCTCATAGATAATTAACTCTTTTCCATCTTGAAGATGAAAACATCTGCCTGTTGAAAACTGACTTTTTTAAACTGCAGAATTAAATTTCAACCAACACTAAGAACAGGATACACAAAAATCAATTCTATTCCTCTTTCTAAAACTGGTTTACTTTTTTTTTTTTTTGGTACATTTGAAAATAAAAGACACAACAAACAATCCTGCTACTGGTTTTCTTTTTATTGAAATTACTTATAATTTCTTTATGCACAAAACCAGTTTAAATTTTTTTTTCCACAAAAATCCATTTATAATGAAGTAAATATTCATTATTTTCATCAAACAATTACCATATATGGACTTTATGCACAGTTAGACATGGGCATTATTTTCATCCAACAACCACCTAAATTAGCTAATTAGCTAATGAGGTAATGATTCATTCCCAATGACAATTCAAATTCACTCACTCACTACTTACCTCACCCTCAAATTTTGCCAATTCTTATTCTTATTTCAATGTACCCCCACTTCCCCAAAATTTAAAAAAGAAAAAGAAAAACAATGCAAGGATGGGGACAAGGGAAAAGAATAAAACACCAAAAATACCCCATGAGAAACATGGTAGGGTCAAAGTGGTCCAGCAATGGTAAAAGAACTCAAATCTACCTTGCAGTTACAGCCTACATGACAGGTTCTTCATTCACATCACAAATAAAGAAAATTACATTAAGAGTTGGGCCAAAACAACACTATCAGCAACCAACGTCTCAGGCTTTGAAAGGGATGCCTATCGAAAACTCCCTACCAAATTATCATTTGTGAATATACAATCAAGTTATTTTCTACAAATAGTTTTACCAAATTATACTTTTCATATCTTTTAAGAAAACTAATTAAAATTGAGGGGAAGGGGCTTTTGATATGACAGAGGTTCAGAAGGAAGAAACACAAATCCCTAATTGAACCCACAGAGAGAGAAAAGGGGAAGAAGAGAAAAGGTCAGAATCCATACCAAATCGTGAGAGAGCACACGTGAAGAGCAGAGCAAGCCTTCCGTGAAATATGAGGTACTGTGCGCTCAAACGAACACATAGAGCAAGCCTGGCTTCCGTGAAACAAACGAACGATTATGGTGGGATACGGTGCGATTGAAGACTGAGAGTAGAGAAGAGTACGTACTGGGCGCTCCTGTGTTTAGGATTAGCGCTATATTTAAGTTTTATTTTAATATATCTTGCGCGGTATATGTTTCGCGGTTTAAGTTTTAATTTGTATTAAGATTTTTTAATTTTCTTAATGCCACGGTTTTATTTTCATTCTTTTAAGCCACGGGTCTCTAAATGTGGTATTCTGGCCCACGGTTTAAAACTTGTTACCTAAGTGTTTATAAAAGGAATAAACCACGAGTTTTATAAGTCACGGATTTTTAAATGTGGTCTAATGTTTCCATGGTTAAAAATCTGTGGTCTATTATATCTCAACACTTTTAAAACCGTGGTCTCATCTAAATAGATCACGCCTATTATTTATGGAAAAAAAACCATGGCCTATTTCAAGTTTCAACCACGGTTTTTTAACCATGAAAACGAAAGTGTGGCCTAAAGGCCAAAATGTTGTAGTGGAAGCTAGAAAGATCTTCAGCTTCTGGGTTTAGCTCAGAACAATCTAGGTGGCAACTCAAGTAATGATTTGGATTTTTTAAAACTATTTTCAAATAGTAGTAAAATGACATCACCAAATGGGGGTAATCAGCCTGAAGTGCAACTAGGTGACTTTGAGGGGGAGCTTCAGCCCACCAACTGTTTGAATAATGTCTTAACAGAAATAGAAGACCCAAACAGGGATGTCAACTATGACAATATTGAGAAGCATGTTCTGGATCAGGTAGCTGATTCCAATCTGTTGCCACAACATATCTCTAATCAGGATCTCAACCTCCACGTTGATCTCCAAATTCAGGGAAATAGCCCAATTCAGGGTATTTCTAATTTGGCTTCTTCAGACTCGGATGATTGCGATCACATCTCTCCCACCCAACTTTTCAGACCTGACCCTGATCTTCCCCACCAGTTTCCTGATCAGGTTACCAAGGATATGGCAGCTATTTCCACCCTATGGGGTGATGTTGTTGAAGAAGATTTTACTAGCGCTGCTCAACCTCAAGCTTGTGAAGCAAGTTTCACCACTGTTTTTTCTAAATCTCAATTGAAGAAAAACAAAAGTAAAGCCAAAAAGCTTATGGCCTCTGAGCAGATTAGCACCCGTTCCAGGGCTGGTACAGCCAACCCTCATTTATGAAAATCCTATTTTGGAATGTTAGGGGGTTAGCTAACCATGACTCCAAGCTAACCCTCAAGAAATTTTGTAACTCAAATCTTCCTGATTTTTTGCTTATCTCCGAACCGAAGATGAATATCCATGACATGCCTCCTGCTTATTGGAATTCAATCAATCTAAAGCCTTTTTGCTTTCAAATCTAGGGACTCTAGTCTCCCCAGTATCTGGTGTCTTTGTGCTCCCCACCTAGACCCCCAAATTGTAGCTTCTTCCTCTCAATATGTGGCCTTCTCTATTATGTGGGATAATAAATTATTTTTTGTTGCAGCAATTTATGCATCTACTTCTTGCTTATTGCGTAAGGATTTATGGTCTCAGCTTGAAGTTTTGCAATCTCAGCACAATGGCTCGTGGTGCTTCTTGGGTGACTTCATTGCAGTTTTAGGTGCTCACGAAAAACGGGGGGGTCGCCCTCCTCTCCAAGCATCGTGTGATCAGTTTAAACAATGGTCTGATTGTTGCGACCTTACTCACATTAATTCCTCGGGTGCTTTCTATACTTGGTCTAATGGGAGGAGGGGTGGAGCTCAAGTTGAATCTCGTTTGGACAGAGCTGTTTGCAACCAGAGCTGGTTGAATGCTTGGTCTTCCATTGCTTGTTGCACCTTGCCTCGACAAAACTCTGATCATCATCCGCTTTTTCTAGTGCTGAAAAATGGTTTTTCTCCTCATGCTTCCCCTTTCAAGTTTCTAAAGATGTGGTCAGAACATCCCACCTGTAAAAAGCTCATATCTGATTCTTGGTCTATTCCGATGGTGGGCTGCCCCATGTTTATCCTTGCTCAGAAACTTAGGAATCTTAAAGCTTATCTAAAAGTCTGGAACAAGGAAGTTTTTGGCGACGTAAACTCTAAGGTGGATTGTGCTCTATCTAATTTGGATAAAATCCAGCAGCTGATCCTTACGCAAGGCCCAACTGACATTTTGCTTGACCAAGAAAAATTGGCCCAATCAGATCTTCAACAGGCCCTCAGGTTGCAAGAGATATTCTGGAAAGAGAAATCCAGGATAGATTGGTATGCTAATGGTGATCGTAATACTGCTTTTTTTCACCGTGTTACTAAGATGAGACACTCCACAAAGCAGATCTCTTTGCTTAAGAAAGATGACGCAGTCCTTACTAATAGCTCAGACATTAAAAATCATGCTCTTAGTTATTTTAAGGAGTTGTTTGCTGGTGAGAATAGTTGCTGCCATAATGACTTGATTGACAAGGTTATTCCCTCATTGGTTAGCCCAGAACAAAACAATATGCTAACGAACCTTCCATCTTTAGATGAGATTCGGGATGCTGTGTTTGCTATGAATAGTAATGGTTGTCCTGGGCCTGATGGTTTTGGTGGGTTTTTCTACCAACACTTCTGGGATATCATCCACGAAGATGTTTGTAATGCTACTCTCCAATTTTTTCATAAGGGATGGATTATGCCCAATCTTAATTCAAACATGGTGGTTCTTGTGCCTAAATCACACGGGGCTGAAAAGATAGAGCAATATAGGCCAATAGCTATTGCTAACTTCCAATTTAAAATTATAACCAAGATTATGGCTGACAGGTTAGCAGAGGTGGCTCCTTCCATTGTATCTGAACAACAACGCGGGTTCATAAAGGGCAGACAAATTTTTGAGTGCGTCAATGTAGCTTCAGAGGCTGTTAATCTTCTCAACAAAAAGGCTTTTGGAGGTAATTTAGCAGTTAAAATTGATATCAGAAAAGCTTTTGATACCATTGACTGGAAGTTCCTCCTCCGGGTCCTCCATGCATTCGGATTTAATTCTACATTTTGCACTTGGGTTGATGTTATTTTACACTCAGCTAGGTTGTCAATCTCCATTAATGGTGAAGCTGTTGGGTTTTTCTCTTGTAATCGTGGAGTGAGGCAGGGTGATCCCTTATCTCCATTATTGTTTTGTCTTGCCGAGGAAGTTCTTAGTAGAGGTCTCTCTCTTTTGGTTGACGAGGGTAAAGTGATCCCTATGGCGAGTCCTAAAGAATTTCAGGTGCCCAGTCACGTTTTATATGCCGACGACATCCTCATTTTCTGTCGGGGTCTGCAAAAAAACTTGAAGCATGTTCAACAACTTTTTAATCTTTATGGTCAAGCTTCTGGTCAGATTATTAACTTTGAGAAATCTACATTTTATCATGGTTGCATCTAGCGCAGGAGGATAAAAGAGATCTATGATTTTCTTGGCTTCAATCCTGGTGACCTTCCTTTCGTTTATCTTGGGATTCCTCTCTTCCAAGGAAAACCAAGAAAAGTCCACCTCCAGCCTATTGTGGACAGAATTAAGATCAAGCTTGCCTCTTGGAAGGGTAGACTTTTGTCTACTATGGGTCGTGTTGAGCTTGTTAGATCTGTAATTCATGGTATGATGTGCTATTCCTTCCACGTCTATACTTGGCCTTCTTCTCTCCTTTCCTTGGTGGACAAGTGGATTCGTAATTTCATTTGGACTGGCAACATTTGTGGTAGGAAGTGTGTTACAGTGGCTTGGCATAACCTTTGCAAACCCATTGATGAAGGGGGCCTTGGTCTTCGTTCTATTTCTTCCATTAATGCCGCAGCCATGTTTAAATTGGGTTGGGAATCTATTGCTTCAAGAAAAGACTGGGCTCTTCTTATCCGTGCCAGAATGCTTAAAAATGGTAAGCCCATTTTAGCTTTCCTGAGATCTTCTATTTGGCATGGTATTAAAAGATTCATTGGCCTTATTTTGGATAATACCACATGGCTCATTGGTGATGGTATGAGTATTAACTTTTGGCTGGACAACTGGATCACCCCTACTGTAGCGAATAGACTTTCTATTCCTCAATCTGTCCATCATAAACTTCGAGCTCGTCTTGCTCACTTTTGGTCAAATGGCAGGTGGTCTTTCCCTCAAGCTTTTGCTGTTAACTTTCCTCAAGTGGCCTCGGATATCTCTCAAATTCAGATTCCTCTTGTTTCTTTCTCAGATGAGTTAGTTTGGATGAATACTGATTCGGGTACTCTTTCTTTTAAGGATGCCTATCTGCACCTTTATCCCAAAGGGCCAGTTCTGCATTGGGGAAAGCTAATTTGGAATCATTGCGTTCCCCCCTCCAAATCTTTCATTGCTTGGAGAGCTATCCTTGGTAAAATCCCAACTGATGACAAACTCTGGTCTAGGGGCTGTCATGTTGTTTCTATGTGCAGTTTGTGTGGCTGCCATTATGAAACCTCTCAACATTTATTCTTTCTTTGTCCTTTTGCCACGTATATCTGGAATTGGCTTAGCTCAACTGCGGGGAGCAGTTTTGACACTTCCTCACTTTGTAATCTTCTTAAAATCTGTCACAGAGACGGTTCTCCCCAGGTGCGTGATGTGATTTTAGCGGCTATCATTAATACAGTCACTTGCATTTGGTACTGTCGTAACCAAGTCAGATTTCATAACAATTTAGTCAGTCCTCAATCTGCCATCAACTTAATTCGGACTAACGTTAGAATGTCGGGCAACATCTCAAAAGGAAAAATGGCTAATTCTGTCAGTGAGTTCTGCATTTTGAAGGCTTTTGCTGTTTCTGTTCATCCGAGGAAAGCTCAAATTATTAAGACAGTGGAGTGGCATCCCCCTATCAACTGCTGGTTCAAGTGCAATTCTGATGGGGCTGCTCGGGGATCCCCTTCCTTAGCCTCTTGTGGTGGGATTTTTTGAAATAGGCATGCTGACTTTATTGGTGCTTTTGCTGTTAACATTGGCTACAACAGTGCTTTCCAGGCTGAGCTGATAGGCGCTATGTGGGCTATTGAAATTGCTTATAACAACGGGTGGCATTACCTATGGTTAGAATGTGATTCCTCTCTGGTAGTTCAGGCCTTTAAAAATCATTCGTTGGTCCCTTGGAGGCTAAAAAATAGATGGATCTCTTGTATAGAATTAACAAAAAACATGCAATTTATTGTTGGCCATATTTATAGGGAAGGTAACACTTGTGCTGATAGATTAGCCTTCCAAGGTTTCTCTATACAAGGTTTTTTTTGGTGGGAATCTGTCCCTTCTTTTATTAGGGATGATTTTCTTAGGAACAAGGCGGGTCTTCCGTCGTATAGGTTCAATTAGTTGTTTGCTCCATGGGCTTTGGTATGGCCTCCCATGCGTTTTGTATCTATTCCTCTTTTATATATATATATATATATATATCCGCCTTGCTTTTTGGTAGAGGGTAGGATTCCCAATCTGTTGGGATATTACTCTTTTACCTTGGCATGCGGTCTTTGATGATTAAAAAAAAAAAAAAAAAAGTAGTATATTGTATGTGATCAATATATCCACCAATAATTTTGGAGGACATTTGCCAGATTCCACGGGAAATATGTCCACCCAACTCAATCACATGTATATATTATGGGGATAATTATATATCAAAAAGAGTTTCTGAGCATTAGGAAATCTAATTAACCCTGTTCTCTTGACCATGGAAAATAACCAATTTGAAGGATTGATTTCAGCCACTTTTAAGAACTTTCAAAAGATGCAAGTGTTAGAATTGATTGGAAACAAACTATTAGGAGAAATACTAGCCTTCATAGACATCCTCAGTCAGTTGATTCAATTGGGTTTAGGACAAAATATGTTCGAAGGTAATATTCCTTCAAGCATAGGAAATTGCCAGAAGTTACAATATCAGAGCTTGTCAAAGAAAATATGAGAACACCTTTTTTTTAGGAGAACACCTTCTTTAACATCAAAAGCATTTGTGAATAATATATAAAATCTTTCTAAGAGAGATGCAGTGCCGCCTACATCTAGAATTTACTTTGACCAGGATTGGTAGATTCAAAATGACTTTTTCAAAGCTCTTCTTATATCCTCATTAGCATCTTAATATATTTCTTGGAAAAATTTGTTCAAGGCAGCATCTCGGAATCAAGGCTTTCATCTTTGTCATGAAAGGAAGCCAAAATAGTTGAATCCAAAATTTATCTAAACAACTCAAAAAATGCAATGAAAATTCAGCAACTCGCAGTGGCCCAGTTTTGCAGCAGCAGCCTGGGGTGATATTGACATTGGAAGGTTGAGTCTCACATTCAGATTCGTTGAATCTTTACCTAATTACCTCCATAAATTTTCTTCTCCATATGATAAACAAAACCTTGCACTTGTTGAAATATATCAATTTTTTTATTGACAAATGTTAGTAATTAGTATATTATCTTAGTGGAGAATTCAAACTCGTGAACTCCATATCACTCTAACTCTTATGTCCCTCCCCTCAACCACTAGACCACCTTATAACTCCCTTGAAATATATCAATTAAGCAAGACAAATGAATAATAAAATAGTAGTAGCTGTCAGTTGGTTCTACAGTCAGAATAACATCAAAATTATTCTTAATGAATAATAAAAAAAGTATAGCAAACGCTATACATGATGTTAAAGAATATATTTTGTTTTAATACAAAATTCGTATATTGATCCAAAGAGTGCAAGGACCATTTCTTGATAAAAAAAACTGAGAAAGAAGGAAAAATGCATAAAGAGACAAACGCAAAAATTAACTCACATCCACCATATATATAATGACAAATATAAGTGTCAACAAAAACAAGACAAATGCAAAATGTCAATCACTATTAAGAATTAAAAAAAAATGAAAATTTGATAAGAAAACAATGACATGTAGCAATATAATTTTAGCAAAATAGCTTTCATGTGATATCAGTCATGCTATCCTGGTATTACATAGATTGTTTAAATCAAACGTACATGACGAAAAAATTATTTAATAAACTAAATTTTTTATTTTATTCTAAAAATATTATAATAAAAACATTTAAAGGTATAACGTTTAGTTAAATTTTTTGGGTATAAATTAATCAATCTGCTCACTTATCTTGCTCAATATAATGAGAGGAAAAAGAAAAGAAAACAAATATAAATAAATATGTATTTTTTATTTACTTGAAAAAATAAAAAAATAAAAACTTTTTTGCAAGAATAAATTTGTCTATTTTTTAATTTAAACTTCCAAAAAAAGTGCTCACCTGGTTTCCTCTGAAACAATCAGACACGTGAGTGGGTGAAGTAGGACTGGTAACCATTATCTGAATTGACTTGCCATTTAAGCTCTACTGGGATTAAAAATAAAATAGAGAAGAAAATAACTAAAGATAATAAAAAATGATAGAAATAAAAAATAGAATAAAAATAATGTTGTTTGGATGAATCAAAATAGACTATTAAAATGAGAATGAATGTGACAGAGTGAGAAGAGTGAAATAATGAGAACACAGATAAACTTAGACATTTATACATATAAGATGATTTTATACTTTATTTAGAATTGTTTAAATTTTATAAAATAATGGTTTATTTTTAAATATTATCTAAAAAAATAAATCAAATATCCATTTCTTTAAAGTGAATTAAACAAAAAATGTTATAGACATGATTTAAAATTTAGAAATATTTTTGAGAAAGAATGAGTATTTTGAATAATCATTAAAAACATTTCATTTTTAAATATAATTATATGGATGGATTGAATATCCATCCATAAGAGAATATTAAATGAATCAATCTTATTAAAAGCAATATGAATGGATTGAATTTTTAAATGAATTTTTAGTGGATCGTAAATGGATTAATGAATTGTTGTTAATCCATCCTTTATAATCGAAATAAAAAATTATCCAATTCATACATTTCACAAGCCTAGTGAAAACGGAAGGAAAAATCTTAATTAAAAAATGTAGAGATAAATGATATTCAAAGGGTATGCGGCACAATTTCTTAATAAAAAAAAAAAAAGAGATAAATGGTAAAATGCATGGAGGCAAATGCCAAAATTTAGATGTTATATATGTATCGACATTAACTGACATCCAAATATGTGAAGACAAATATAAGTGAGAACAAAAAGAAAACAAACGCAAATTGTACGTCAGTCACTATTAAAATTAGAAAAATAATATGAAAAATTGATTAGAAAAATAACACGCAGAAATATAAATTTAAACTAATTAACAATATGGTGCTCTCTATTAGTGGGGCAATTGTTAATGTTTTTGTAAGCTTATTGTACTTATTCATATTTGACAAAAGTTGTTTGATTTAGGGGTAATAATTCTTAATGTGAATAGGAACTAGGAAGTCTCTTTCGTTATACAGTTATTTTATAAATTTGTCTAAAACAAGGACCCATATTCAACCTTTGCTTGTTTCTTGGATTTATTTTATTGTTATCTGAATGATCTGCCGGCAGTTGCCAATTGGTTATTGACTTCACCTGAACAACATGCACTTCTTCGAATCGATTACATCCAATTACCAAACTCTATATAAAGCTGTTTAAGAATAGATTCGTAAATCAGTTTTAGAATTAAAAAATAACTAAACCAGACCATTTTTTCTCGTTTTCCATTTTCTGTCATTATATTGCGTGGAACCCACAGTGGAAAGTATGAATACGATTTTTGACTCTGACGTAAGGAATATATATATTCGTAACATTGCTTTAAAGTCTACAAAGGATTTTCCTAGTAATAACACAAGTCAGTGTTCTCAATGGACCAATTCGGAGGTTAGTGGCTCCTGAATTTTCATTGGTCAAGCTTCAATCTACTTTGTATCATTGTTGTCTTTTTTTCTTCTTTTCACATGTAAGTGTACATATGATGCAGTGCAACAAATCTAAAGAATTGGAACTTCTGATTTCAATTTGAATTAGTTAAAAACAATTTTAATGGAAATTTCAGTACTAATGCATCTCAAGAAATTGATACACAAGTACATGAATATTCCTAAAGCAATTTCACCTCGATGTTGGAAATTTTTTTGTGTAGGACCAATTCAATTTATGTAGGACTGATAGTATAAAAAAATTATGTAGGACCGATAGGTGACTAAAATCCAATTTGCATTTAGCCCACAAAAGAAGCCGTCCGTGCAGCAATATCAACAATGGTCCACTTAAAATTCTTTTAAAAGTAATCGTTACGGTAGACTATAATATTACTTTTTTTGGTGACTAAGACACAAATGTTACTTTCTAGTTTCGAGGATCATTTTGTAGAGACTTTTTATAATGTTAACATTTTATTATATAACTAGTGTTTTAGCATGTGCAATGCACGGATTTATTAAAATTTTCACTACCTTATTTATATAGTCAACAAAAAGATATTTGAAAAAAAAAATAAAGAATTATATAGAACATTGAAAGAAATTTTAAAAAAGAGATAATTATAAAAGAAATTAGAAAGTATAAAATTAAAAAAAAAAAAAGATAAGGGAAGATGTAACAATGTAACTTTAATTTTTTAAATATTAACTTTGAAAATTGAAAAGTAAATTGAATTAAGGATTTAAAATTATTGACTAAAGAGAGAGATCTTTGGAATTAAAAAATAGAGTTAGAAAGTATGATAAAAGACATATAAAAAAAACCAATAGATTAGAGAGTACAAAATTTGAAAAAAAAATTATATAGTACATCAAAAGAAATTTAGAAAAAGTGATAATTATAAAAGAAATTAGAAACTGTAATTGTTTTTAAAAGAAAAAAAATAAGGAAAGATGTAATGATATAACTTTAATTTTTTTGATATTAAATCTGAAAATTGAAAAGTAAATTGAATTAAGGATTTGGAATTTTTGATAAAAGAGAGAAATCTTCATAATTAAAAAATAGAGTTAGAAAATCAAATAAAAGAAATATTAAAATAAAACCAAAAGATTAAAGAGTATAAAATTTGAAGAAAAAAAATTATATAGCACATCGAAAGAAATTTTGAAAAAGAGATATTCATAAAAGAAATTAGAAACTATAATTTTTTTTAAGAAAAAAAAAGATAAAGGAAGATGTAATGATGTAATTTTAATTTTTGAAATTGAAAAGTAAATTGAATTAAGGATTTGAAATTATTGATGAGAGAGAAAAATATTCAAAATTAAAAAATAGAATTAAAAAACTGATAAAAAAATATTAAAAAAAATATAGTATCAGATAAAGAAGTGAATTGAGGTAGTTATAGAAATATTGTAAATGTGGGATAGTTACAAAAATTGATAAGAGAAATTTTAGGAAAAGCAGAATAACCACATGCATGTTAGGGAGTGAACTATACTACTTCATGAGAGGAGAAATTTCAAATAAGAGTGAATTTGAGAGAAAGTGGGGAGAGTGAAGCAAGAAGAGGAGAGAATCTCTTATATATATATATATATATATATATATATATATATATATATATATATATATATATATATATATATAAGGATATTAGTAAAGGGGGTTACTAGTTACTAAAAATTCTCAATTTTTTAGGATTAAATTTGATTTTTTCAAACAACACTAGTTATACTTCATTATATAATATAACTAGCTTAATAACCCGTGCCTTGCATCGGTGTTGAGTTTATAATTATTAATTTTTAATGTATTTTTTAATTTTTTTTATATATGTATGTGTTAGTATGCATATGTAAAAGATATATAAAATTAATTATGAATATTGATATATATATTTAAATAATTTTACATTTACACATGTCTTATATCATTTTAATTTATATAAACATTTGTTTTATAACACTATTATCTTTATAAAGATATTTGCATTTATATATAATTTAAATATATACATGTCTTATATCATTTTAATTTATATAAACATAAGTAGCAATTATTTTGTTTTATATTATTAGATTTGAAATAAAATTATTTAGGTAACAATTAGAAAGTTTGAATTATGATAAGTTACATGTTAATGGTAAAAAAAATTTGGTAACAATTTGAAATTTTGAATTCTGATAATTTATTAAATAAATCATGACAAAGATAATTAAGGATATTGTTTTAGGGATTTTTTTTGGGTCAACAATTAGTTTAGATTGATATCACTCACCCATAATAAAAGTAAATGGTTCACATTATTTTTAATTTCAAACGTAAGTGATATAAATTAGAGTTATTGACTTTTTTAGTTATTGATTGACTGAATAGAGATACTGTATTACAAGTAAGCTTTTAAATTATTTAATTTAATTTTCTGTTATAAATATTTTTTTTAAAAAAATAAGTAAAAAATAATGACTCGTTTAAAATGGATGATGATATTATAATATTACTGATAAAATTAAGATTTACTATTTTTATATTAAAAATTAGAAATTAAAAATATATTAGATATATTACTTTTTGTTCGACAAAACTGAATAGTTATCTTAATTAAAAACTATTACTTTTGTTTTTAGCATATGCATATGCAACCATATTAATAATTATATTATTAGATTTGAAATAAAAATATTTTGGTAACAATTAGAAATTTTGAATTCTGATAAGTTATGTATTAATGGTAAAATTATTTTGGTAACAATTTGAAATTTTGAATTATGATAATTTATTAAATAAATCATGACAGGATAATTAGGGATATTTTTTGGGTTCAACATTTAGTTTAGATTGATATCACTCACCTATAATAAAAGTAAATGATTCACATTGTTTTTAATTTCAAATGTAGTTGATATAAATTAGAGTTATTGATTGATTGAATAGAGATACTGTGGTGCTCTTTTGAAAGGTGAAGACCTAGAAAGGTAATAACTTTTTATACGTGCCAAATGGTTAGCAGTGAGAAAAAAAGTAATATTGTTTTAAATTCATTTATTTTTTTTATAAGATATACAAATTAAACTACGTAATTATTTAAGATTCTTTTTTAATACTACTGAACTCATGGTCACGGGTGTTTATCCTTGATAAAATCGGGTGTTCCTCACATCACACGTACCCATAGAAATTATGGATTGGTATTAATCTTATAAGGCTGATATCGTATGAAATCCATGTTCCTAGTCACCTTTTACGTTGTGTATTAGTTACTTCAAATTGAAATGCAGATATTTTAGCTTCTTTAAATATTTGAATAATTAATTCACTCCAAGATATTTGAGCATGAAGGCATAAGTTGTGGAAGTTGCATCACCTTCTTTAAATATGTTTTAGTTCCTCACATTACCTTTTAGTCTTACGTGTAATTGATGTTAAGTTACATGATATTTCATGAATTAAGCATTTTATTTTTCTTATAATTTTTTTATTTCTATTAAATATGATTTCTTAAATTTAATTTCAATTTTAATTTTATTCACTATATTTAAATTTGGCTGCCATCTCAAATAGAACATATGTTGCATCTCAATTTTTTTAACAGTTAACAATGTTTGTTATGTTATATTTTATTTGACTTTAGGGAATAAAACCATTAGCACCACTTTTACTTCACAATTGATGTTGAATCCAAACATTCCTGAGGCTGAAAAGTTTAAATCAAACATGGTTGGCACAATAGAAACTCCGATTAAGGGATTAAGCCAATTGCAACATGAATCTAAGATGAGATTGGATGATGAACTCCTCAAGTTTACACCAAGGGCTACTATTCAGGCAATGAAGGAAGCCTACCAAAAAAAAATGATATCAAGTATTCTAAAGAGGTATTGTAGAATGTTTTTTAATTCGGAATAAGGAAATATTTTTTTCACAACATATTTCTTTGTTGGTTGCTATTAAATGCATGTTTGCAGGATTTGACTTTTGTCATACTGGCTACTATTAAATCTTTTGTTGATGAGGATAATTGCAGGATTTATTGTGATTGTGATTATAATTATTACATTAATTAGTTTTAAATAACTAAATTTGAATTTAAAATATGAAATTTTTTCTTTCGTAAATATTTATTACATTAGTAGAAATTTACCATACATTATTGAGGAAATATAGAATAGAAATACATTATATGAGAATTTTATAATTATCAGGTTTTATTTTCTCCATCAAAGTAAACGTGATAAGAAGTTATTTTCATAAATAAATTTTGGTTCATTTAACTAACAATTTTTAATAGTCAGAATTAATAAGATATTCGTTAATGATGTACACGAATAACTTTTATCACCTTATTCTTCTATGTTAACTACTCACGGGAATAAGCCAAAAACCAAGTTAAACATTGTTTTAATATCAAATGCTACGAAGAATATATAAAATCTCAATCTTGAAAATTTATTTATACATATAGTGAGAGCTGAAAAAAAAAATAAAGATTAAAATAGTAAAGTCTTTTATTTTATTATATAAATAGAATTAAATGTTATTCTATTGTTGTAATAATAAATAATAAGGTGATATAATATTTTTCTTAAAATTTTGATTGGTAATGGTAAATATGTATATTTTAGAATGATCTATCTTTTGAAGTAAGAAGCTAATTATGTCATCATAAAAGTAATATTTTGTGGTTAACAAATTTATCTATACTCTTATATGAATTTAATTTCTATTTTATTTATTATATCAATTCTATTTGGTGTATATTTTAGTTGGAAAATAAAACAAATTGTAGTACATTTTATAAAAAATTATAAATAATTGTACAAAAATTATTTCTTTTAATTTGCAAGGAAAAAAGTGAGAGAGAAAAATATTAAAATATTCAAGTCTTTTTAATTTTATTAAATAAATAGAATTTAAAGGTTATTATAATGGTTTATTATAATAAATAATAAGGTTATATAACATTCCTTTCTTAAAATGTTGATGTGCTAATGGTAAATATCGGAATATTAGAATCATATATCTTTTCAAGTAAGAAGTTAATTATGTCACAAATGTAATACTACTTTGCAATTAAATTTTTATACATACTTTTATACGAATTTAATTTTTTGAATACGATTTTAATTTTTATGATGTTTTATGATTATGATTATGTTGTATAAAAGATCTTTGAATGAATTTCAATTTAATTATTATAGTATTTTTAATCAATATTATTTATTTATCAATTTTTTATATTAATTAAAGTGCGGTTAACATGTACAAGTATGGACATTTAGGTATCAACGGGAAAGGACAACATTATTAAAGTTATTACCCAGCAGGTACGGGTCCAAATATCGAGAGTTTATAAAAGTGCGAGTATAGGGATGGGTATTATAGTACCCTACCCAGACCTACCTATTGTCATCCTTATCAGTATATGTATTGTACATGGCACGCGTTGCTTAAATTTAGGTTTTAATTTAAAAATATATAGTTAAAAATGTCATTTCATAAAAAAAATCATTTTTTTTATTATAACTATGAACTCTTACTTTAGATTGATTGAAATATTATTTCATAATAATTATTTAAATTACTATATTACCTAACATATAACTAATTTTTATTTCTCCCATTTATTGTATTTTTTTAAAAAATAAAGTTTAGGTGAATTAGGGCCAGGGCAGGTCTCAAGGCTTAATGAGTGCTTACAAAGGTATTTACATATTATCCACCAAGGTCCTCACATCGGTAGTAGGAATCGAACCCATGTTCTTGTGGGATATGAGTATGTTCCTTACTAACTGGACCAACCTTTGTTAGCATTTATTGTATTTTAAAAATCATAGTCTACCAGATATATAATTAACTATATATCTATAATGTACACCAATAATTAATAATTAAAAATTTTATATTTTAATTATAAATAATTCTTAATATAAATTTAAGAAAATATTTATATTTTTAATAAAAATGTTCATTAACAATATTTACCCGTGCATGGCACGGGTCACCCACTCTAGTTTTAGGAAAAGTAGAATAACCAGATGCATATTAGGAGAGTGAACTATACCACTTCATGAGAGAAGAATATTCAAATAAGAGTGAATGTGAGAGAGAGTGGGGAGAGTGAAGCAAGGAGAGGAGAGAATCTCTTATTCATATATATATATATATATATATATATATATATATATATATATATATATAAGGAGATTACTAAAGGGGGTTACTAGTTACTAAAAGTTCTCAATTTTTAGGATTAAATTTGATTTCTTCAAACAACACTAGTTATACTTCATTATATAATATAACTAGCTTAATAACCCGTGCCTTGAACGGGTGTTGAGTTTATAATTTATAATTTTTAATGTATTTTTTAATTTTTTTTATATATGTATGTGTTAGTATGCATATGTAAAAGATATATAAAATTAATTATGAATATTGATATATATTTAAATAATTTTATATTTTCACATGTCTTATATCATTTTAATTTATATAAACATTTATTTTAGAACACTATTATCTTTATAAAGATATTCGCATTTATATATAATTTAAATATATACATAATTTTAATAAAAATATTAATGATAAAAAAATTTATAATTTATTTTGTCATTATTAATTTTTCTTTAAAAAATATATTTTCATCATAAAGAAGATAAATGTCTAATGTTAATTATTAAAAAAATATTTGTAGGCAATTGAACTTATAGATCAATAGATTACAATAAAAATATTAATGATCAATACAAAAATAAGATAATGCATATAATGGTATTTTAATCATATTTTATTTAGGCTAATAACCGAGAGACTATAAAATAATATTTAGCAATTTCAAGTAAGCATGCTAAAGAGCCCCGAACCCATGGATATCAACCTGAATCCGACCCGACTTTGATGAGAATACCCACTTTGACCGGGTATAGATATGGGTATTATTCAATTTTTTTTAATGGAGATGGGGTGGATATCTAACTATTTAATTTAATTTAAATTATTCATTTTATTGATATGATTATAATATTGTAACAAAATAATGGTAAAGGTTGATAACCTAAATAAATCTAGCAATATTTTTAAATTTAAATTTACTTTAAATTTGAAACAAAATATGTAATAGTGTTAGTTATTAATTTGAACCAAAATATAGATTTGCATTACAAAATTATGAAATAAAAATAAGTCTAATTGCCAGATTTGAATATGAATATAATTGTGTTATCAATTTTAATTTTAAAATTATAAAAATTATATTGATTATAATTACCTTAATTAATATAATTATGTATTTTTTATGAATTAAAAATGAAAAAAAGCTATTTGTATTTCAAATAGAAATTTTTTTCAAGATGTAACTGCCTAAAATGAATATTGCGAGATTTTTAAATTTAAATCTAAATTTAATTTAAATTTGAATCAAAATATATATTAGTGATATTAATCAATTTGAATTAGAATATATAATTGTATTATCAATTAGAATGTTTAAATTGTGAATGATTAATTGAATAATCACCTTAATTACTTAAATTGATGTATTTTTATGAATTAAAAATAGAAAAAAATAGACGTGTGTGCTTAATATTTATAATAATAGTTTATAGTTTATATTTTAAAATGGAAATTTGAATTTAAATTAGTGTTATCAATTAATATGAATTAAACAATTTAAAATTTCAAATCATAAATATCTTAAAATATTGATCACGTTTAAATTTGAATATAAATATGAATTTAAATTAGTGTTATCAATTAATATGGATTAAACAATTTAAAATTTCAAATCATAAATATCTTAAAATATTGATAATGTTCAAATTTTATTATCATCCACACTTGTATGCATAGATATTGTTTAAATTATCAATTATATATTTGCATTATAAAAATATGAGATAAAAATCTAATTACATGATTTCTTTATTTTAATTTGTTATAATTTTGAATTTGAATATGAATTTGAATTTAAATTAGTGTTATCAATTATTATGAATTAAACAATTTACAATTTCAAATCATAAATATCTTAAATTATTGTTATCAATTAAATATGAATTAAACAATTTAAAGTTTAAATTTACCATAAAAATAAAATCGTTTTCATTTCGGCTAGAAAATAATCAATATGGTGTGGCCACGTGGCATTAACTTGCATGGCAAAATCTAATTGCACGATTTTTTTTAGTTTAACTTGTTATAATTTTGAATTTGAATTTAAATTAGTATTATCAATTAATATGAATTAAACAATTTCAAATTTCAAATCTTAGATATCTTAAAATATTGATCACGTTCAAATTTGAATATGAATATGAATTTAAATTATTGTTATCAATTAAATATGAATTAAACAATTTAAAATTTAAAATGACCATAAAAACAAAACCATCTTCATTTTGGTAGGAAAAGAATCAATATGGTGTTGCCACATGGCATCAACCTAGGAAGCAAAACCTTCTTTTATATAATACAATTGACTAGATTTTTTACCACATTGTGTGCAGATTATTTATTATTTATTTATTTATTTATTATTTATTTTTTCAATAGTCACACTGAAATTATAATTTATGAACTCGTGTTATCTTGCATATTATCTAAACCCCTTACCACTATGCCAATTTTAGTGGATTAAGCAAGTTAAATTTTTTAAACATAAATTAAAAATATATTATTATTTCAATAAATTAAGATAAAATTATTTCTTCATTTAATATATATCTATATTATAAACTCAACAGGATTATACAAATGTTAACTTTATCTAATTTCTAACTTTAATAAATACTTTCTCCGTCCCAAAATGAGTGTCCTCCTAAGTTTTTTTTACACAGACCAAGAAAAGTTATTAAATAGATGAAAGAGAGAAGTAATTTTACAAAACTAATTTTTTAATTAACATTTCATTGAAAAGCTAAAGTGACACTTATTAGGGGTATTAGTGGAAAAATGTAATTAATATTATATTAAAAAGTCAAATGCGACACTTATTTTGGGACAGAATGAGTATTTATTTCGATTTGAGATAACTTTATATTATGCTTTATTGTCAAATTTGGAAATTATTGTCTCAAAAGTAGCTTTACGCTATTTGACGAAAGATTTTTGATTATTGGGTAATTATTAATACGAGTAGGAAAGCGCTAGGATTTTTCTCTAGAATCATTGCATTTTTCTTACGTTTAAGTTATCATTTATTGGATTCATTTTCCTACATATAAACTATAAAGTATCTGCCAATCGCCAATTGGTTATTGACTTGACATTTAATGTTGGCAATCAAAATCAAAGCACCAGAAGGAAAAACACGCACTTCTTCTTCAATCCAATTACCAAACTCTATATAAAGCTATCTATCTAACACTAGAAACATCACCATCTATCAGCCTCCAATTCATTATCAAAATGAAGTACTTTTCACTTATCTTACTTGCATTTTGGTCTTTATATGCCAACCTGTTTTCTCTCTTCACATTCTACTCACTATGCTTCTTTACCCCAAACATGAATGCCTTTGCATCAGGAAATGAGACTGATCATTTGGCACTGCTCAAATTCAGGGAATCCATATCCACTGACCCATATGGAATCTTCCTCTCTTGGAATACTTCTACTCACTTCTGTAACTGGCATGGAATCACATGCAATCCCATGCTTCAAAGAGTTACAGAGTTGAACTTGAGAGGATACAAGTTGAAGGGATCCACATCTCCTAACGTAGGCAATCTCTCTTATATAAGAAGGTTAGACCTTGGAAACAACAGCTTCTATGGGAAAATCCCACAAGAATTGGGACGGTTGTCACAACTGCAGCAACTCTCTGTCGCAAATAACTCATTGGTGGGAGAAATTCCTACAAACTTGACTGGTTGCACTCATCTCAAAATCCTACACTTAGGTGGGAACAATCTTATTGGCAAAATACCCATTGAAATTGGCTCACTTCGAAAGCTTGAAGTTTTGTACCTTTATAACAAGTTAACTGGAGGAATCCCATCATTCATAGGGAATCGTTCATCCCTACCTCTTCTCAGTGTGAGTGTTAACAACTTGGAGGGAGATATACCACAACAAATATGTCATCTCAAAAGCTTGACAGGGATAGGATTTGCTGCCAACAAACTGACTGGAACATTGCCTTCTTGTCTTTATAATATGTCATCTATTACTGTAATATCAGGTCCACTAAATCAATTTAATGGATCTCTTCCACCCAACATGTTCCACACCCTACCCAATCTCCAAGAATTTGAAATTGGTGGCAATCGAATCTCAGGTCCAATTCCACCTTCCATCACAAATGCATCTATCCTTTCAATACTTGATTTCAATCATAACCATTTCGTGGGACAGGTTCCAAGCCTGGGGAAGCTACAATATCTTTATATTCTAACTCTGGGGGGAAATAATCTAGGTGACAATTCAACTAATGATTTGGAGTTTTTAAAATCATTGACAAATTGTAGTAAGTTGCAATTGTTATCTATAGCCAACAATAATTTTGGAGGTCATTTGCCAAATGCCATGGGCAATTTATCCATCCAACTTAGTCAACTATATCTTGGAAGAAATCAGATATCAGGAGAAATCCCTGCGACAATAGGAAATCTAATTGGCTTAACTCTCTTGGCGATGGAAGGTAACCACATTGATGGGATTATCCCAACATCTTTTGGGAATTTTCAGAAGATGCAATTGTTAAGCATAGCTGGAAACAAACTGTCAGGAGAGATTGGTGACTTCATAAGCAACCTTAGTCAATTGTATTATTTGGATATGAGAGAAAATATGTTAGAAGGATATATTCCTCCAAGCATAGGAAACTCCCAAAAGTTACAACATCTAGGTCTTTCGCAAAACAACCTTAGAGGAACCATACCTGTAGAGATTTTTAATCTTTCCTCTCTAACAAACTTGTTGGATTTGTCACAAAACTCATTGAGTGGTAGTATACCGGAAGAAGTAGGCAACCTAAAAAATCTCGATTGGCTAGATATGTCTCAAAATCATTTGTCTGGTGAAATTCCTGGAACCATCAGAGAATGCATAATGTTGGAGTTCCTCTATTTGCAAGGGAATTCCTTACTTGGAACTATACCATCCTCTTTGGCATCACTCAAAGGGCTTCAACGGTTAGACCTCTCACGAAACCGTTTGTCTGGTTCAATTCCTAATGCTCTGCAGAACATTTCTTTCTTACAATATCTCAATGTATCTTTTAACATGTTGGATGGTGAGGTACCGACTAAAGATGTCTTTAAAAATGCAAGCGGGTTAGTGGTTACTGGAAATAGTAAGCTTTGTGGAGGTATTTCAAAACTGCATCTACCACCATGCCCCGTCAAAGGTAAGAAACTTGCAAAACACCACAAGTTTAGGTTGATAGCAGTGATAGTTAGTGTGGCTGCTTTTCTTCTCATATTGTCTATTATTCTAACTATCTACTGGATGAGGAAAAGGAGTAAGAAACCATCTTTGGATTCACCAACAATTGACCAGCTGGCTAAAGTTTCATACCAAAGCCTACACAATGGAACTGATGGGTTCTCAACTACAAACTTGATAGGGTCTGGAAATTTTAGCTCTGTCTACAAAGGAACACTTGAGTTAGAAGACAAAGTTGTTGCCATAAAGGTCCTAAACCTTCAACAAAAAGGAGCTCACAAGAGTTTCATTTCTGAATGCAATGCACATAAAAGTATTAGACATCGAAATCTGGTTCAGATTTTGACATGTTGTTCCAGTACAGATTACAAAGGTCATGAATTCAAAGCTCTAATTTTTTAGTACATGAGAAATGGAAGCTTAGAGCAATGGTTGCATCCTATCACACCAAGTGCAGAGCATTAAAGAACACTAAGCCTGGATCAAAGATTAAATATCATGATTGATGTTTCTTCTGCATTGCATTATCTTCATCATGAATGTGAGCAATCAATCATTCATTGTGATTTAAAGCCAAGCAATGTCCTTCTTGATGATGACATGGTTGCTCATGTGAGTGATTTTGGCATAGCAAGACTTCTCTCAACAATCAATGGTACCACTTCTATGCAAACAAGTACAATTGGAATAAAGGGGACTGTTGGCTATGCTCCTCCAGGTATGTTCTTAAGTTTTGAATCATTAGTGTTTCTTAAAAAATTCTCATATCTTTTTGTGTCAGTTTCTTATTTATTAGCATTGTGTATTGATTGTTTTTGATATATATTTTTAGAGTATGGAGTGGGTTTTGAGATGTCAACTTATGGCGACATATACAGCTTTGGGATTCTTATATTGGAAATGCTTACTAGAAGAAGACCCACAGATGAAATGTTGGAAGATGGTCAAAATCTTCATAACTTTGTTGAAATTTCATTCCCTGATAATCTTCAGCAGATTTTGGACCCACGACTTATTCCAGCAGATGAAGCAACAACATTGGTAGGAAATGATTGGAATCTTAATCCAAATGTTGAGAAGTGCTTAGTTTCACTTTTTAGGATTGGACTTGCTTGTTCTATAGAATCACCAAAAGAAAGAATGGATGTGATAGATGTTACAAGGGAGCTTAATCAAATCAGAAAGGCATTTCTTGTTGGTGAGTTAATGAGGATCTACTTAATTTTTCACATATAACTACATGACACAAAATGGTTATTGTTCTAATATATAGTTTTATGTTTTAAAAAAAATTCCAAATATAATTTATTCTTTTGTCATCTGTTTTTATATGAATTATTTGACATGTTCATGAAGTTTTACTTTTCAAAATTAATAATATAGTAAAATTGAGTATTTTACATGCTTTATGTTTATTCAGATTTTCATTAGAATAGAACTTAAGGAATTTTTAGGTCAAAGTAAAAAAAAATCATTTCACAATTTTTTTGGTCACTGTATAACAGTCTTTTAATTGATAAACACATCCTTAATTACTTGATTTTGTTTAAATAGTTTGATTTTTCTTTCCTCCTGCTATGTTTTTCAAAATTCAGGTGTTGACCGTTGAGAAGAATTAAAGCTGAATCAAATGCCACATTCATTTTGGAAACAGGTGTATGCAATATGATATGTTGCCTAATGTCAATAAAATTAAACTGGGTGCCAGATTGTCTACTAGTTTATTAGTTGTCTAAATAAACCAATCCATCCTTCATGTAACCTGTATGACTCATGTAAAATTGTCTACTTAATAGATGTAATACTCCACCCAAATAAAAGGCTTGTTATACTTCCATATTTTATTTCCTGTATGACATGTGATATCCCAAATTTTGCTGCAAAAACATCATAATACTCTCAAACTTGCCTTTTGAGTTCGGGGGATTCCATAAACTTGTCTTCAGTAGTAAGTTCAGAAATAGCTAGCTGAGATTTTTTTAGAACTCCACTTTTTGTAATTGACAGTGTATTTTTTTTCTTTGCATATTTCAAAGGCCCAACTCTTCTTATGTCACTTCTTATGCAGAATGAGAATAAGAAACAGTTTCAATGCTTGAATATCATAACATCCACACCATAGAATTATTACCATACCCAATTATCTTTATCTGTTACTTTTTTTTATCTTTTATATATATACATATACACCTCAAAATTAAAGGAAACTATTTTATTTCATTTTGTTGTAAACAAGACATTTTCCTAATAGAAATCCCTGTCATCCGAGCAGAGGATAATACTTGTTTTATCAGTTGCTCACTTCTCTGAATCCAAACTACGTGAGACTGAAACGCTGAGATGATCAGGATCAATTCAGTAACCAATTGCTTCAATGATTCACGTAACATGACATGAAATTCTCACCTTCCACTTCCCATACAAACAATAGCCAGGGCCATAAAAAAAAAAGGTGCCAAAGGTCAACTAGACTAGAAATGGCTCTAACCAAAAGCAATAAATCAACTTAATTAAATTCTTTTCAAAATAATAATACGTAGACCAATATAGCAGCACTATATAGACCAAAATCCAGAGACTTTTTATAGCATTAATATTTCATTAATGTTAAGAGACCAATAAATAGAGTAAAATAGGTGTTAATGATTTATTATAGATTTCCTATTTTCATTATTATGTTTGACTTCTTCCACTGCATTAGTCTCCCTTCACTACATTATAATGATGGAAATTGAGAATTTAGCAACCACTAAGCCCTTGAAAAGGTCCAAGTAAATTCCATGAAAATGGATCGAGTTATATTGGTTTCTAAATATTACTTTCCATTACTATACCTAGTCAAATTGACCAAGTCTCCTAAAGCAATCTAATTTAGGCAATATGCCATTGTTGACATTATATATCTCCCCATTTGTTGCTAAGAAAAATTTCCTCCTAGGTGTGTGCATCATTGATCAAATACATTAAAATTTATATTTTTAAAAAGAAAAAAACCAGGCTCCTTTTATACAATGGTTGGAGAAGTATGAAGGGAAAGGTTCAGAGAAGATTTTTATTTTAAGATGCATCTGGTAATAAAGTAATGTTATATTAATTAATGTAATTATGAATTTAATTTTTCACAAATAGTTAGGATGTTATATAAAAGAATTTTGATGGTGTGCCTCAAGTCAGTTTACTTTAATTATTATATTAACTTATGTTTACTTTAACTAATAAGAATATTATTAACTTGTTTTTGTTTATATGATGTTAATTTAATTTATTGATTATGTTTAATTTGATGTTTCATATGATTAGCTACATTTATTCACCAAAAAAAAATATGATAAGCTACATTTTATTTTTAGCTTCTAGGAAAGGACCTGAGATAAGCATTTAACCAAATTATGATCCAAACTCAAAACCGGTCATGCTTGTTTGTTTCTTTTGTATACCATTTTTTAAAAAGATCCTGCTCATTCTAGAAGTTTATTCCCATAATTTTTAATTGAGCAATATTTAAGTCCCAACAACATTCCCCTATACCTTTATGCCTACAAATAGAAGATTCTCTGTAAACTTACAATTACAAAGATAGCCAGATTCTACTTTTTAGCTCAATTCAGTTATTCATATATGGTAGTTTTCTCGTTTGCTCTCCCCCAAACGTGTGCTAACATCAAACTAGAAAAAGTCTTGATTTTTCACTCTGTCTATACATAACCTCTTGATTATAAAAACCACAATATATGACCAAGGTTTGGGTATAGTTGGTTAAAAAACCAACCAAAATTTATGGGAAGGCAAACCTGTCATTTGCTTCTATTCTTACTGAGCATGCAATGTAGTAATAACAATAACGTTTACAAAAGCGTCTAAACAAAAGCCACTATGCAGAATTTAGAGGAGACACACTTGTACAAGCCTCTCTACTAATGCACCAGACACCATTCCAGTTTGGTTTAGCTGTTACAGAGCTGGATTTGGCATCCATTGAGGAAAGTTCAAAATCAGAAGTACTATCACACAGCTAGAATTACAACATTGTCCATCTGCCTTGTTCATCTTATCAAGTAATGACGGCCTGGTATGTGAACCAACCACCCAAGTTTGAGAGAGATTTATCCCAGGAAAGCAATATATCTCTTATTCTAGACAGTATGCTGAAGGCTAAATTTGCTAGAACTCTGGAATGGTATGTGCAATATCTCCTACAGAAACAGAAAGAAACCACATTACCACTGAATATATGCCATAAATCGCACAACTTGAATAATGACAAACTTTTCGCCATCAACAAATTGGATACTTTTCCTTTTCTTTTTTATTTACCTTTTCCTGTTTTCCTTTTGGTTTGAAACTGAATATAACATGGAATTTTCAGATTTTTGGGGGTAGGGCCGATAGGCAGGAATATAAATGAGTCAGATAAAACCGAAAACAAAAGGATTTAGTGTGCCTTCTCCAGTTAGAATAATTAGTGAAATGCATTACAATAAAACTCACCTTGCCATATTGAACATTGATCGCATCCAGAAATGTTTGCAAAAGCGTTTATGCTTGGTCCAATAATAACTCCATTTTATCAGCCTCTGACAAAGGATATGACCATGAGGATCGAACTGGGGATTTGTCACTAACTTGTTCTGCAATTCTCTCTTTCCTTGAGAATATAGCAGCTTCTAATCTATTAACAGTCTCAACTCTCGAGGACCATATGTTCAGATTTCAAGTTGACAGATCTAAGCATGTCTTCTCTAGAGCTTGATTCATCTGTCAAAACCCTATGCAGTTCCGGTCCAAGGTTTGCCTTTCCGTATACTGCAAAATATAAACAGATATACTGATTTAGTAATGATGCAATGAAGATCACAATTTAGTTTATGAAGTGTACCCTTTGATTATGATTACTGTAAAATTCTTAAGAATGAAAAGTTTGGCTTTGGCATGGTCAGGTTGTCAAAAGATGCAATTTTCTTGTTCAAGAATTTAGGCTTATATTAAGTGTCAACGATTAAATGGCTTAACTACATTAAAGTTTCTAATGATAAAATGTACATGGTTTCAATTCAATTCATATTGAAGTTATTCAACATTACATGATTATCACCTTTGTGCATGTCAATCTTTAATAATAGCTGGAACAGGGATTTCAAGCAACACACTTTCATTGATAGATTTGGCACTACATTGATGAAGACTCTTTCTTGCAGTATCATAAAGATCACTTTTTGGTACTTGGGTGATGGAAGCAACCATATTTTGCTATGCTTTGCATTTGTGTTCCTTCCTTTTGCCCGATTTTCTCCCTCTGAATACCAAAACTCTGTATTCAGCATCGAATCTAGTGCCTCCTGTCAACCAAAACTGAAGTAGTAGCCTAGTAAGTCAGTTGAAATTTGAAACAAAGTTCCAAACATTGATGAGAATAAAGAGATCACAATGACATAAATAAGCAGAGAGTGTTGATCAAAGAATAAATATCATGTGAGCAATGACACTAACTGCAGAGAATCCGTCAATCCGAGAACATTGAGCCTTGATCATAGATTAGATGAAATGATTGATGTTGCTTCAGCAATACATTATCTTCGTTATGAATGAGAGCAATCGATCATTCATTGTGATTTAAAGCCAACAATGTCCTTCTTGATGATGATATGACTGCTCACGTGAGTGATTTTGGTATCTCAAGACTTCTCTGAAGTCTCAACCATCAATGATACCACTTTTAAGCAAATAAGTACAATTGGAATAAAGGAGAATGTTGGCTATGCTCCTCCAGGTATGTTCTAAACTCTTGAATCAGTGGTTCTCTCAATTCCCCTACTTTTGATAAAATGCCCATTGACGAGCACCAAATTAAGAAAGAGAGGATGTTTTACAGTCTCAGCTTGCAATTTGTTCCTTTCCTGTGAAGAAACAGACCAGCACTTATTTATAGAATGCCCTTTTGCTCGAAAAAGTTGGGAGTCCAAGGTTTTAAATTGCGGTCGCGTTAAGGTTTTTGCAATTACGGGTAGTGCGAATTCTGCAATGCGGATTGCGGTCATCAAAGCCTAGTCTGACCTTCTAGCTTGTTTCTATGTCATCATTATAACATACAAATACTAGCATGTTGCCACTGGTGGGGTTCATCGTGCAGAACCAATAATGCACACCAATGCAACACCCTATAACTACGGTTGTTGTCATTACTATAGATATTTCATTTGGTTGAATTCTAAGCATGATGAATGAGGTTAAAGGTTATGAACTTTATTTGTTTTCACTGGGTATCTAAATATGGAGTTTTCTATTCTTTCAGAGGTTTCCTATAAGATAATGGTAGAAAGACATCTTTATTTTTATTTTTATCCATTATGTTGAGTAATGGGTTGTAATAAAAGTCGTAGAGTCTAGGTTAGTATGTAGGGCATTTAAACCAACAAAAACTATAGTTAAGTGATACATTATATTGTTGATTTTTTTTCTTGTTATTTAAGATATTTATTTTGTATTAATTTTAAACATTATATTTAAGGCTTAAATATTTGTTTGTGACTAAAAATATGTCACTTTATTCTTAGTCCATGCATTTTTTTTTAAAAATTTTGTCCTTTTAATTTTTTTTTTCATTTTTAGTCCCTCTAACATCATGATGACGTAGAACTATGCTGACATGGCTTGTGATTACATCATCAAGACATCTCGCCTTTTGCTAACATGACAGCATGATGATATCATCATGACATGATGTTGATGTCATCTTTAACTTTTTTATGACAAACCTTGACGGCAAGGACTAGGGGTGGTCGTAGGTATAGATCAACCTGATGACCCAATCAATCCAAACTGAACAAAAGAGAAAAATTTGAGTTGATTCAAGTCATCAGTTTAGTTTGGATTTTGAAATTATGAACTTGATGACATATGTTCAAGTATAAGATTTCAGCATGTATAACCCGAACCAATTCAAACCAATATGTACTTGTACTATTTTAGAAAACTTTTAATTTTTTTGTTGTGGAATTTTATAATTATATAATTTTTATGTTGTGTAATTCTATAATTTCCACTTTCAAAATTATCCATTAGTTTTCTTTCACTTTATTATGGTTTTTTTCTCTATTATTTTTCTATTTTTCCTTATGTTTTAGGTGACCGATGGCCCAATCAATCCAAACCAAACCAAAGAGAAAATCCAGGTTGGTTCAGGTCATCGATTCAAGTTTGAATTTTAAAATTACAAACTTAATGACATCGGTTCGAGTATTGAATTTGAGCATGTCAAACCAATACAATCCAAACCAACCCAAACTCATACTATTTTAGAAAATTTTTAATTTTTTATGTTGTGCAATTTTATAATTTTATAATATTTATGTTGTGTAATTCTATAATTCTCACTTTTAATATTATCCACGAATTTTCTTTCATTTTATTATGATTATTTTTAATTTTTTTCTCTATTATTTTTCTTTTTTTTCTTAATTATTAATTTTTTTTAATTTTATGAGGTGACTCGATCGATGTCCTAATCCGAACCAACCCAAATGTGGTCGGATTGATTTGGTTTGGGTTGCCAGCATTTTTTTTATTTTTAAACTGAACCAATTCAAACCAATTAACATTGATTGGTTTGAATCAAAATATTTTAAATTTGAACCAACACAACCCATGATCACCCTTAGTAGGACAAAAAAAAGAAATGTTTAGAAATGTTAGAGACTAAAGCTGAAAAAAAAAAACTTATAAAAACTAAAAAAAGAAAAGTATTAAATTACAGACGTTAAAATCTTTCTTATGTTTTACTTTTCACTAATTTATTAGGAGGCACCACCTTCTATTCTCACATATTCATCTTTTTTTCACCTCTTAATAAAAGTTTAGAGGATTGTTGTAATAGAATTTAACACTTTTCCATATTAGACGTTCCCATGTTAACAATATCGAACTTGGATGTTAACAGGAAAAAAATAAAGAACAAAAGAAAATGAGTAAACATTTGCTAAAAGGAAAAAAGATAAATATAGGAAGAAGAATAAAAAACTCGAACTACTCTAGCTAACAAGTTCTATGGAGGTTAAAAGAAGAGGCACAGTGAGCAAATTAAGAAGATTTATCTATACCTACCAACGTGTAACACTAACATGAAGTATCAATACGGTGGACCATATATATCAGCTCTTATTATATATTTAGTCAAAAGGTCAACTATCTACACCTACCAACGTGTAACACTAACATGAAGTATCAATACGGTGGACCATATATATCAGCTCTTATTATATATTTAGTCAAAAGGTCAACTATCTACACCTACCAACGTGTAACACGGAGTATCAATATTGTGGACCATACCAGCTCTTATTATATAATATATAAAAAAAATACTATTATATGAAAATGAGCTAGTGTAAACTATTATTATTATTATTAATATTATTATTGTTGTTGTTGTTGTATATACTCAAAATCAATCGATTGGTGACCAAAGTTATTGAAGACAAATTGCTTTTTTTTTCTCGCTAATTTTGGGTCACTAAATTTTAGCAATGATTTTTTTTTTATAAAATTACATATAGCTAATACCCTCACTAATTTTAATTTTTCTAGTTGTATATTATATATAGACTATCTAATAGTAACGTTTAATAAAGATTCTAACTGTTATCTAAAAAAGTCAACTAAAATGTTAATTTCTCTAAAGATTTAATTAGAATGTATTAAAAGTGTAAATATTTTTTACATTATCATCCAATCATGGATTGATATCTTTGGTAGGATTGTCAACTTTTGTAAAGATGACTTTAGGATTTAGGTTGAATCATGAAGAATTAATTTCATTCAAAATCAATTTTACAAATGCTAACTCAAACAAACACTTAGTGAGAATAAAAAAAACACTTAGTGTCATATCTAGAGTGATTTCTAATTAATTAATTGTATAAAAAATGTATGACAGTGTGCCAAAATTAAACTCATTTTTAATGATTTGACAAAACTTAATTGTAATAAAATCAAAATTAAACTTCAAAATCAAAGGTGCCATGTGCATTAGCTACAATGATGGAGAAATTATTTTATGCATAAAGTTATTATATTCAAGTACATTAGGTTATTATAAAACAAATTATTATTTTGAGAAAATTTACTTCTACACATTTTTTATAATTTTTTACAATTAGAAAAAAGATAGATAGAGAGAGAGAGAGAGAGAGAGAGAGAGAGAAACTTGAAATAAAGTGAATAATGCAATAGAGAGAGATAGGACAAAAATGTACCCAAGAAAACATGAGTGGAATAGTATAACTCTAATAATTATAATTGTGGATATACATGTAAAAAAACAGAACTTGCTATCTTTTATTTTGAAGAATGGGACAAATTGATAATTGTTCAACTATAAAACATCATTTTCCTAAAAAAGAAACTATAAAACATCATTAAGAATTCCAAACAAATATAATCACCTACAACATTTTTTTAAGATTTATAGTTTGTATTTTATTTTAAAATAGTTTATAGAAAAAATTGGGCCAAAAATAGCCTAATGTTATTTTTATTGTATTCATAGTTGACAAAAAAACTGTTTGATTTTTTAGTGATTATTAAAAAGAAAAGGAAATCACTTTGGTTATCAATAATAATGGAAATTGAGAATGAAAATTGTGTTAGTGGTTATTAAATTTCAATGATTATGCATAGTGAAAAGTTGCTTGATTACTTAGAGGTGATCATAAATTTGATTGATTCAGGTGTAAAATAAATATCATATTGATTTGGTTTTTTTTATCCGTAGGAATCGAAGACAAATACTAGGGATTTATAGCAACTCACGCACCCTATTCAACTAATTGAGCTAGACCCCCTCGCCCCTCGGTATTGATTTGGTATAGATCTTGGGTTATGATAAAAAAATACATAAATTGCTATATATTTTTTAAAAGTTTTATCTTCACTTATTGTCAATTTTATTCAATTTTTAATTTTATATTAATTCATGGTGATTTTTTAAATTTTTTTATAACTAATTATTTATTTTATTTCATATTTAGTTTTTTTTTCTTATAATGATCACTTTACATATCTTATTTTCTTTTACTCAAAATATGATAAAAAAAATCACATAATAAACATGGTCAAATTAAGAAAATTTGTAATAAAATCACAAGAAGATTAAAATGAAAGAAAATAAAAAAAGTAGGAGAAAAAAATAAGTATTAAAGTTTAAAATATATTAAACTAAAAATTAAAAATAATTTATTAGGTCATCAAATTAAAAAAAAAAATGGAGAATTGAACAAATTATAATTTATTTGATTCATATTTTAAAATGAAAATAACTAGTTAACCAAATCAATCTAAACTAATTTAATTGATTTGGTTTAAATTGTCAGAAACGACGAATTGTATTAAATATATATACCTTGTAAAACCACTACTTTAATCATTGTATTAAAATACTACCTCTGTCCCTATTTATAAGACGTTGTTGACTAATTTATGCATATTAAGAAAATTGACTAATTTAACTATTTACATTAAATTTGTATGTACTTGTAATATTTTTCCAAATTTGTCCTTAACATTATTGGGAGCCTATTCATCTTCTCCAATCTTCATGGGAGAGAGAAAAAGACAATTTAAAGTTGAAATAAATAAGGGTATTTTAGTAAAAAATAATAATTAATGCACAAGATAGTTGAAATAAAGTCTTATAAACAGGGATAAGAAAATTTTAAAACTATAGCTTATAAATAGGGACAAAGGTAGTATAAGGTTGAATATGGTTCTAGACCTCTGAATATATACCAGATTTTATTTAGTCATATGAAATATTTTTCTTTATACTTGATCCCCTGAATTTTAGAAATACCACATTTTAGTCCTTTAACTTCTTAACTTTTTTTAGAGGTAGGAGACAATGCCGTGAGCTAATTAATTGGGAATGATGAGTTGAACCAGTTGCATCGACTCATAATGAAACAAATACATTAGAGGAATACTACCTTCTCCAACCTTCTATTTTTATTAATTTTTAAGTGTTTTTCTAATTTTTTTAATTAGTTAATTTAATTCAATTTTTAATTTTTTTAATTAGTTACATTGCATGTCAAATCACTTTAAAATCGCTGACTCAAAAGACCACGTGGTCACATTTAATTGTAGAAGCACACAAAGTTAAGAAAATGACTAAAATTTCGTATTTTTAGGGATCAAATGCAAAGAAATTTTTTTTTTCAAAGGACTAAATTCAAATCTGGTGTATTTTTTAAAAACATATTTAACCCTAAAATATATAATTAAATCATTTGTTAATATCAAGCAGTCAGGCAATGTCTTCTTTTTTTTATGTGTCGTTGTGTGGGTAGGTGTAGTGGGGATTGCTTGACTAGCAATGACTTTTTACCGGTAACAAAGCAACATTTTCAAAATTCTTTTTAAAGTAATAATATAGTAGACTAAAATATTACTTAATTTTTTAATGTCGAAGAAAGAAATATTAGATTGGTAGATAATTCTCCACTTAGAGACTTTTTGCAATATTAATATTATATTTTAGGTTTAATTGCACATTTTACCGTCCAACTTTCATTATTTTGTGAATTTTACCACTCAATTTTTTTTTGTAAATTTTACTACCCAAATTTTCAATTTTTGTGCATTTTACCAATGTTTATGTGTGACTAAAAAGAAGTTAAAGAAAAAATAAAACAATGTCATTTCATTACCAATTTTTGCGAAATGACATCATTTTGTTACTAACATGATGTTAAAATACACAAAAATCGAAAAAATAATGATAACATGGACGTAGAAAACTTGGGTAATAAAATACACAAAATTGAAAATTGAGTGGTAAAATTTACAAAAAAGAAAATGAATATTAAAATTCACAAAATAATGATAGTTGGGTAGTAAAATATGCAATTAAGCCTATATTTTATAACAGCTAATGAGAGGTTTGTAGTTTCTATCTAATACAAAGTGTCCCTTTCCACACTTTTCAAAGAGGTAATTGCGCCTAGTTCTGCAAACACTTCATTCTTCTATTATAAGAGCACACAGAAATTCACAATCTAAACAAAATTTATAGCAAGTCTAAGAATTAAGTTGATAATGATAATAGTTGAGTAAAAAATACTCACAAAAAGTAATGACTTCTAATGAATAAAAAAGAATGCGTTGAGAAAAAATGTATTAGTCTCATGTAAACAATAAAATAGTAAAATAGATACCAAATTAGCCTAGATAAAAAAAAAAATATTATATCGTCTAGTTTAATTATGCGTATTAAATAAAGTAAACAACAATGATAAAAAAAAAAAAGATTGAAATAAAACTTTAAAAATATTAAACAATAAAATAGTTCCTTTTGGGATAATATGTAATGATAAATAAAGAATTTGACGCTTACTTATAGGTTTTGAAAACCACTTTAAACACAACATTGGTAGTTATGTTTAAGGTTTGCATTCTTTATCATATATTAAGATATTTAGTCTAAGCTTGCTTTTAACTCTAAAAAATATTTGTCAAAAATATAAAAAAAATATAAAAAATGTCACATATAATTGTTCATGACTAAAGAAAGACACCAACATGAGAAGATCATTTTTCCCTACAAATTATTTACCTATCATGGCAAATATATATTCTTTGAGAAAATTTACTTCTTCACGTTATATATATATATATATATATATATATATATATATATATATATATATATATATATAGAGAGAGAGAGACAGAGAGACAGAGAGAGAGAGAGAGAGAGAGAGAGAGAGAGAGAGAGAGAGAGGGAGGACATATCTTATGAGAGGAATGTATCTTATATGAGAGTGAGAGGATTAAATCTGGACCATATAACTATACATGGAGGGTCAAGATTTAATGTTATGTGACTACTTAAAAAAATCATGTGACTTTTTTAAAAACTCATATGACTTAGTATGTTTTAATCTTAACCATTAAAATAAGATCCAGTGGTCAATATTTACTCATTTCACTCTCATATAAGATAAGTCCTCTCACTAGATATATTTCCTATATATATATATATATATATATATATATATATATATATGAGAAGGGATCCATCTACTCCAAGAGTAACTCTAAGAGAGTTACTCCTCACATTCTCACCATTCAGTAACTTGATCCCTCCTCTCTCTATGCCTTTTTTGTAGTAGGGCCTATTCAAAACAAAGAAAAAGAAAACGATAAAATTTCAGGTTTCTAGATTCAAAGTGTGATATATGTAAAAACTTCGCTTATGTTTTTTTTTTTTTTTTTTTAAAAAAAAAAGAAGTTGCTCTTTGTAGATTTTTCAGAAGCTAATTATTTTTTATTTTACTTCTTACTAAATAAACTCCTTAAAAGTTTAAAAGCTTTTTATAAAATATGTTTCATAAAATTTCAGGTTTCTAAATTCGAAGTGTGATATATGTAAAAACTTCGCTTATGTTTTTTTTTTTTTTTTTTTTTAAAAAAAGAAGTTGCACTTTGTAGATTTTTAAGAAGCTACTTATTTTTCACTTTACTTCTTACTAAATAAAATCCTTAAAAATTTAAAAGCTTTTTATAAAATTTGTTTGGTCCAACTTTTTCTTTTAGAGAAAAAATTAATAAGATAAAAAAAATGGGACAAATACACTTTAATTGTAACAAGCTCGGCTATTATTTGACTTTCTTTTATGTCATCTTGCTATGTTTTTGAAAGTTCCAAAACTACAAATCTAATGAAATTCTTGAATTTTAGGTGTTCATACTTGAGAAGAATTAAAGGTGAAATCAAATGCCACAGTAATTATGGAAACAGGCAGTATGTAGTATGATGTAAACCCGGTTCAAAATTGTCTACTAATTTGCCCGTTTTCTAGCCAGTCTAAATAAATCAATCCATCTTTTTCATGTAATTTTATTTCCTATGTTATACTTCCATGTTAATGTAATCATGTTATTGTACTTCCATATTTTTATTTCATATACGATTCCCAATTTTCCAAATTTTGCTGCAAAAACATCAAAATGCTCTCAAACTTTGAATCATATTCACCACACTAATTTGTTTATTTTTCTTTTGGGTTCACTAGAGTCCATAAACTCTTAAATAGTAAGTGCGAAAATAATTAGCTAAGATTTTTCTTTCTGACTTTAGTTTACGAGGTATTAAATATGTATAGGCCAAAAAAACAAAACTTATGTATCAATTTTTTTGGGTACAAAAAAATATTTTCCTAATAGAAATTCCTGTCAACCAAACAAAGCATAATAATACTTGCTCTATCCTTTTTAAAATTCTCTCACTCCAAACTATGTGTGACTGACACCTTGAGATGATAAAGATTGATTTAGAACCCAATTGCATCCATGATTCATGCAACATGACAAGAATTTCTCACCTTCCACTCCACATAGAAACAACAGCCATGGCCATAAAAAAATAGAAAAAAGGAAAAGGAGGAGTCAAGGTCAACAGGCTAGAAATAACTCTTACTAAAAGCAATAAATTAACTTAAATCACATATTTATGTACAAATAAGAAATTGTTTTTCCCTTTCAAAAAAAAAAAAAGAAATTGTTTTCCAAGTAATAATACGTAGACCAATATAGCACAATCATATATATAAACCGTTTACGGGTGAGAAATATGGTGAGCTCTGCGAGGGTTTTTGAAAAGGGTGACTCAAGTTCTACCATTCAGGAGGATGATCTCCTTTTGCGTAGTACCAAAAAAGTCAAAGATGGTACGGAGGTTAGCGAGGGTGTAGGATCTTTGTCTTATGCAGATAAACTTCTTAAACCTATAGGAGGGGGTTTGGGTGTTGACAGTCCTATGGAAGGTGTGATGGTTAATGGTGTTTTGGATGAAGTGCCGAAGGAGAACGTGAGCAGTGTGAATCAGAAACTTGATGGGCCAATCATCCCTTTATCAGATGTTGAACTTCTACGATGGGCTTCTCCATGGTTGAATACTTTGGTTGTTAATGTCTTGAACAAGCGTGTTAGTTTTCGGATGTTGGAGGCCAAATTACAACGAAGTTGGGCTCGAAGTGGAACGATACAGATCATTGATCTTCATGAAGGTTTTTATCAAGTGGTGTTCAGTAATCAGGAGGATTACAATTTTGCTTTGTTTGAAGGACCATGGATGGTGGCGGATCACTATCTTATCGTTCAACGATGGAGACCTTTCTTTCTCATGCATGCAGAAGCAACGAAGAAGGTAGCAGTGTGGATTAGAATACAGCGTCTCCCAATTGAATTGTATAACGATGTGTTTCTAAATAGAATTGGTATGAGTCTAGGAAAATTCCTCAAAGTAGATAGATTAACTTCTATCCATTCTAGAGGGAAATTCGCAAGAATATGTGTTGAGTTGGACTTGGAGAAACCTCTTGAATCTCATATCTATGTTAGAGGTTACAAGCTGAATCTGGAATATGAAGGTCTTCATTCAATTTGCTTCCGATGTGGTCGTTTTGGGCATAAAAAAGAGAATTGCATGGAGATGATGAATACTACGAATGTCATGAAGGAGCATGTTACTCAGGCGAAGGCAATGGAGGAGACGGTGGCTCCAACAGAGGTGCTCAGTGAGACTAGGGCTGACGTGGAATCTAGCATTAATCATCCTCAAATTATGGTCAATTCAAATCATGGTGATAATGATGAGAATTCCCGTTATGGCAAATGGATGATTGTTCAGCGAAACAGAAGGAAAAAGGAGGTGGTTACGAAGAATAAGGAGGAATTAATTGCTGGAAGTAATAAAAAAGGCAATTATAGCTCTTCGGTTACTAAACAAGGAAATAATGCTAATTTAGGAGTCAATACTGGTTCCAAATTTGAGGCTCTGGCAATGAATGAATTGCATTCAAATGAAGGCAATGGTAACCGACAACAGACCAAAGAGGGACCCATCCAAGGGAAGGAAGATATTTCAAGTAATAATGCCATCAAAGGAGGAAGTTCCATTAATCACGTGAAGAAGAATGCTAAGGATTCTTTCAATAAAGCTATGGGCCCATCAAAACATCCAGACCATGTGGCCAAAAATGACTCGAAATTGAACCAACCAACTCTGGTTCGGGTGCGCAATAATCATGGAGGAAAAAATCCGCAGGGAAATAAAGGTGGAGATCTTCATATTGGAGGAAAATCGTCTTTTAAAAAGCAAGCCCATACAGTGTTTAAACATAAAGATAAGGTCGGTATGGAGCTTATAGGGACGATGAATTTGAATGTTCAGAAAGCTAATTCAAAAACTAAAAGCTCTTATAATGAGAGTTTACAGTTATTGAAATCCCAGGAGGTGAATTCCAATATTCAACAGCTACCAATGATTTCGGTTCACATGGATGAGGATGCTATTGAATTTGTGAATCGCAAGAAACTTAAGGATCAGGTTGGGGACGTTATCTCTGCTAAGGAATTTGTGAGTGATCAGCTTGTGGTCAAGGAAAGTCAAGAACGCGTGGGCCTTCTGAAGGCCAAATCTCTACAATTATAATCATGAATATTTTATCATGGAATTGTCGTGGAACTTGTTCACGTGGTTTTGGACCCCTTATCAGAGATATTTGTAAGGAATATGAATCTTCTCTTATTTTTCTGTTGGAGACCCATGCTAACAGAGATTCGGCAAATAGAATTATTCCAAGATTGGGATTGGATAGTCATTTTATCCAAGAAGGACGTGGTCAATCTGGTGGGATTTGGTGTCTTTGGAATTCTAATTTGTGGAAGGTTGAAGTTCTTCAAAATGATCATCAATTTGTTCACATGAAAGTTGGATGGAAAAGGCAGAATAGTTGGTTTCTTACTGCGGTATATGGAAGTCCTCAATTTCAACACCGTAAGTCCTTATGGGAAAGCTTGATTTCTATAGCTGAGACTGTCAGAGGTCCTTGGACAGTTGTTGGGGATTTTAATACTATTCTCCAATATCATGATCGTAGTGGAGGAACTCCTAAGCCTTCTTGGAGAGGTGCTCAGGACTTTCAAGAGATGATATCAGAAACTGATCTCATTGATGCAGGTTTTCAGGGCCCAGCTTTTACTTGGAAAAGAGGTAACCTTTTGGAGCGTCTTGATCGTGTCTTGGTTAATTTAGAATGGCGAATACGGTTCCAGAATGCACTTGTCCTTCATTTGCCATTTTTTAAATCTGATCATAGAGCTATTCTTATTAAGATGACTTATAAGAGAGGAGAAAATAAAAGAAGGAGACCTTTTAGATTTGTGGCTTCGTGGATGATGCATAAAGAGTTCAAATCTTTTATTAAAGATATTTGGAAAGAAGATGTTGAGTGGAGAGACCGCATTCCAACTGTTCAAGAAGCTTTCCGGAGGTGGAATAAAGATATTTTTGGTAATATCTTTAAACGAAAAAAATATCTTCTTAAGAGTTTAGATAAAATTTCTTTTCAAATGCGAAATTATGGTAATTCCTGGTTGGAGGAGAGACAAAAGGCTATTTGGAAGGAATACCAAGAAGTTTTGAGACAGGAAGAAGTCTTGTGGTTTCAGAAATCTAGAGCTAAATGGCTGGCTTTTGGGGATAGGAATTCTCGGTATTTTCATGGAGTTACTGCAATAAAAAGAAGGAAAAATACGTATGAAGCTATTCAGAATGAAAATGGAGAATGGGTTGCTGATGTTGAAGCTTTAGAAAGGTTAGTCACTGATTACTTTTCTAAGCTTTTTACTGATGATACTTCTTATTTTCCTTATGGTGTTAGAGGAGCTTTTCCAGAACTGCCAGATTATAAAAGGAAGTGGTTTACAGAAGAAGTTTCTAATGAAGAGATAAAGAAGGCTATCTTTTCTATAGGAAATTATAAAGCACCGGGAGTGGATGGTTTTCAGGCTATGTTCTATAAAAGTCAGTGGGATGTGGTAGGAGATTCCTTTTGTAGACTTATTAAGAGTATATTTGATGAGCCTTCCAAAATTGAAAGCCTCAATGATACTCTTATTGCCCTCATTCCAAAGGTTGATCCAGTGATGAAGATGAAGAATTTCAGGCCAATTAGTTTGTGCAACGTGACATATAAAACAGTTACCAAGATTCTTGCTGCAAGACTTAGAAGGGTGATGGAGGAGCTCATTGATCCTTGCCAATGTAGTTTCATCCCTAATAGACACAGTGGAGATAATATTATCATTGCTCAAGAAGTAATTCATTCTATGAAGACTAAAAAGGGTCAAGGAGGATGGATGGCGATTAAAGTGGATTTGGAGAAGGCCTATGATAGGCTAAAATGGGAATTTGTTGTTGACACTCTCAGAGATATAGGATTCCCAGACATTTTTGTTAACATGGTGAATTCTTGTATTTCTTCTCCTTCTTTTCAGGTGCTATGGAATGGAGAAGCTCTTGACAAATTTAACCCATCTAGAGGAGTCCGACAAGGGGATCCTATTTCCCCTTATCTCTTTGTGCTTTGCATTGAGAGACTTTTTCACTTGATTAATTATGCAGTTGACCAAAAATTTTGGAAGCCTATTCAACTTTCAAGAGGTGGCCCCAAGCTTTCCCACTTGGCATTTGCAGATGATCTCCTCCTTTTTGCAGAAGCAACCCTGGAACAAGCAGAAGCTGTGAACAGAATTCTTGATATTTTTTGTAAAAGCTCGGGACAGAAAGTAAATGTGGAGAAGACCAGAATTTTCTTTTCTAATAATGTTCACTGGAATATTAGAGATGAAATTCTGGATAATCTAGGATATCAAACGACGGCGGATCTTGGGAAGTATTTGGGAGTTCCCCTCCATCATGATAGAGTTTCTAAACAAAGCTATCAATTTGTTCTGGATAAGGTTAATCATAGATTGAGTAACTGGAAGGCTTCACAATTGTCCATAGCAGGTAGAGTTACTTTAACTAAAGCGGTTATTCAAGCTTTACCTAATTATGTGATGCAGACAACTCTTCTTCCTTCCACAATTTGTGAGGAGATTGATAGAAAATGCCGAAATTTTGTTTGGGGTCACTCTATGACGTCTAATAAAGTTCATTGGTGCAAGTGGGATTCTTTATGTACTCCAAAAAGGAATGGCGGTCTTGGTCTTAGAAAAGCAAGTTTGATGAATCAATCGCTTTTGATGAAGGTGGGGTGGAATCTTTGTAAGAGACCAAATGATTTGTGGGTTAGAATTATTCGAGCCAAGTACAATTGTGGAAATGATGTGCTACCTGTTATTGACCAGCGTAAACCTGGTACAAATTTATGGCGCGGGTTAGTCAAGTGCTGGGAAAAGTTAGTGCCAAATATGATATGGAGATTAGGCAATGGAAGAAAGACTCGGTTTTGGGAGGATTACTGGGTACCGGGATATGGAAAACTTCAGCAACACCGTCTTATTCAAACCAGATATGGGGAGAATAGTTCGGTGTGTTTCTTTGTGAATTGTAAGGGAGACTGGGACATTGATAGAATTGCTTCTGAACTTCCCCCGGATATTGTTCAACGTATCCAACTCCTGAAGGCTCCTTGCAGCTCTAATCGTGAGGATTATATAGATTGGGATAATTCTAGTGACGGGAATTTTTCTACCCGTGAAGCTTACCTCAGTTTATCAAAGTCCCGTAATCTTGAAGACAGCCAGCTGTTTAGAAGTATATGGAAATGGGATGGGCCTGAGCGTATCAAGTTTCATCTTTGGAAGATAGGACAAGTGTTACCCACAAATGAGCTGCGATTTCGCCGTCATATGACTACTGATAATTTCTGTCCGCTGTGTAATGACAAAGTTGAAACATTGGTGCATACATTAAGAGATTGCAAGTGGGTTAAAGAGGTTTGGTTAAACTTCAACTTTACTGATAATTCTGTGTTTTTTCAACAAGAATTTATTGGTTGGTTTAGCTTGAACTGTTGCAGTAAGAAGGTTATAGGAGACACTAAATGGAGTACTTTGTTTGGTGTTATTTTGGATAGACTATGGTGGAGGCGAAATGAGTTTGTGTTTCGTAACAAGTGGATTAACACAAATGGTTTAGTAGTATCAGCTTGGGCCCTTATCCGAGACATTATCAGCAGTAAGAACTTGCAGCATATGTTAATGCCTGATATTATGAGTGCCAATATAGATGATTCAGGGATTTGGAAGAGACCTGGGGAGGATTTTGCTAAACTTAATTGTGATGGAGCTTACTGTCAAACAGCTGCAGTAGCATCTTGTGGTGCTGTCTTGCGAAATAATAAAGGTGAGTTTATGAAAGCCTTTTCAAGAAGATTAGGCCACTGCTCGGTGCTGGAAGCAGAATTATGGGCCATTTTTTATGGTTTGATCATGGCACGTGAAATGGGAATTAATAAGCTGGTAGTGGAGACAGATTGCATGGATGCTTTTAAGCTCTTGAATGAGAAGAATCATTATGGAGGCCAATTTCAAGATCTTATTTCTGAGATTTTGAAAGAGAAAGATAATGTCCAGCAGTTTTTTATGTTTCATATTTCTAGGGAAGCAAATAAGATGGCAGATGCTTTTGCCAAATTTGGTATTTCTTTGAGTTTGGATGTCTGTTTCTATAACAGTATTCCAAGTTTTGCTGCAAATTCCTTCACGGAAGATGCTGCTGTACAAAGTTCTCATTTGAATTTTAATCTCTTTGTCTAGGGTGCTTTTGCCCAGGCAATTCAGCAAAAAAAAAATATATATAAACCGTTATCTAGAGACTTTTCATAGCATTAATATTTCATTATTGTTCAAAAAGCAATCTCTCCCTTTCTCTTTCTCTCTCTATATAGAGAGAGAATAAAATAGACTTGAAATGTTTATAGTCGTTGTTGAAAACTCAAACTTTACAATAGTTGTTAACAGATGTAATCAAATTTAACGGACATAATTATATTTAATGAAAAATTGAATTGCTCACATTCATGTTATTTATTATATAATTTTGATAATTCAATATTAATTTTGATAATGTTAATATTAAGTAGTAACATTAAATATTATTGTATTACTACTTATGATAATATTTTTTGAATTAGTTAACATTGCCTTAAAATGTATTTCATGAATAATAATAATAATAATAATAATAATAATAATAATAATAATTAAAAGTAATGATTTTATAAATATTATAAATATACAATTAAATTTAAAAGAATTTGTAACGACCCATTATCACTATATGACATTGATTCAACAATTTTTGCAGAAAAGATTCAATTTTAATTTTCAAAATTTCATATTAATTTATTTAATAAAAAGGGTGTGTAATTTTTTTGCGATTCATGTGATGTCCCATTTATCCCACAATGTTGTATACAATTCTAGAACAAGAAGAATGCTAGCGACACTCTCTTTGACACTCTTGCTAACACCATCTCTATGATTGGTTGAAACTTTTTTGGAAATCGCAATTTTGGTGGATCACACTTATCATTTAATGATTCTCTCTCCTAATCTAGATGTGAGATCCACTAAAATTGGTGATTTCCAACAAATTTCAACCAATCACAGAGTGTTAGTAAGAGAGTGTCAGAGAAAGTGTCGCTAGTATTCCTCTTCTAGAAATATGCAACATATACTAAAAATACCTTGAGCATAGATCATAAAACATAAGGAGGAAATATATGTGCCTTATGGCACTACAACCAACAATAATCAAAGTGTCTGAAAAGTAGTTGTAAAGGCAAAAATCATAAGAAGAGGGGTTGAATTGTGATTCATAAAAATTTTCGCAAACTTTTATGAAACGCGTGATTCGTCTATTATGGGTTTAGAAAGACAGTTTTAGAGAAAATGTTAACAGACGATAACAAAAGATGAAACCTTTTAAGAAAACAAGATAAATCACAAAACATAGTCAGTTCAAGCAGTTATAAGAAATAAAGAGCAGGAAAGACAACACAAGAATTTATACTGGTTCATCTCATCTCAAGACTATGTCCAGTTCTTGGCAAACTACCAAGTTCCACTAACTTTCACAAGTTACAAGTATTGTTCATTGCCACTTCTGGCTCTACCTAAGTAGTTCTTACACTAGCCTCTTCAAGCTAAAAACCCAACTATTTTTTCTTACCAAGCCACTTTTGGCTCTACAACAAATCAGTAGATTTATTGAGTTAAGGGCGCACAGACATTGGATTATCGTCTTACAGACTGGTATACAAAAATAAGAACACAATCATTTTCTCTCAGGATATTCAAGGTGTTTTGAGAGCTTTTTATAACTTAGAGAAGTTGCAAGAGAAAGAATAAAGGCTTGAAAGAATGCTTGCATAATTTGAATTAAGTTCGTTGTCTTCAACACTTCAAATCTTCTGCTATATATAGACTTGTCGAGGAAGTAACCGTTGTCTCTAAACGGTCTTCTTACTTGTGTATAACCAGCGTTTGAAGGAGAGTAGTTGTTGGGGCATTTAATGCGAGCATTAAATGCTTGTCACCAACTAGTCACTTTGAGCTGATAAAACACTCTGCTTATCTTCCTTGAGATACACTTCATATTTGTCTGCTGCAGTGGTCACATCGCTTGCTCAGTCAAGTACTCATTGCTAGCTGTAACACGTCTTTTGAGGCGAGGGGAACTTCTGCTACTTTGACTATTCTTTCTGTTTCCCTCTATGCATTTTAACAGATCCTAGGTAGGATGTTCCATGAACATTCCCTACAATATAGATTACAAAATGATAGTGCATTTACTATGCCTTTAAATGCTTCTTCAGACCTAAGCGTCTGTCTACGTATCATCTGTAACTTACAGACGCAGATGCAACATTTTCATTTGTTGGCATTTATAAGACACAATCTTTTTACTTAATATTTGTTTTGCATTGAATCAAAATTATTGAGGGTCCTGATTCGTCTTATGACTCAACAATCTCCCCCTTTTTGATGATGCCAAGCAAATATTGTAAAAAGATGTATTAGAGCTATATATAAAAAAGAAAATATAAGCATAGAGTATAAATAGAGAGAAAAGAAGACTCAGGTTTGATGAGTAATCAAATAACTCGTCCTATTAAAGGTTTTCACATCAAGATGATGTGTCTTTATAGAGAAAGAAAAATAGAATACTCTCCCCCTATCTTTGTCAGCTCCAGCTCCCCCTCAGATGCATCGTCTCCTCTTTAGACTTTCTTTTTACCTTTCCCTTCTCCCCCTTTTGCGTGGCGATCATCAAAACCTGGTTCCCCAGGAATTGGGCCATCAGAATAAGAGGAATTAGAGTCAGATGACATTACTATAGGGGATCCTGGTGGAGTGAAAGTGCATCTATAGTGGCGACCATGAAAGAAAGCATCAATGTTGATCCACTTCTTAAGCTTAGTCTCTAATGCTTTCCTATCTTCTAGAGCTTGATGCAGAGCTTTCCTTGTTGCCCAAAGCTCAGCATACAGGTCATACACTTCTTCGTCAGTGATGGGAGGTCTGTATGGAACAATGGCTTCATCTGGTTCCTGCACAATGCCCAGAATAGTCTTTAAGAAGAAGAAGGTTGAGTATGGCAGAGGTACCATAAAAGAAAAGTCCCTATTAGATGGATAGTTGAAGCTGGACTTCCATGGCATAAGCTCAAAGGTGCTAGACGTAGGGAGAAAAGGCTGATGACCTTTGCATTGAAAGCATGTTCCAATCTTCAGATGATAGCCATCAGCAGGAGGTTTGTCCTCAGGTTCCAGACCAAAGTAGAAAGCATCAAACTTCTTGACTCGTTTGATGGTCTTCAAATCCTCATATGTACGTTCAACATCTGTCTTTTGAAGAATGGCTTCAAGTTCGTGTCTGAAGGGCTTGCCTTTGCTAACACGAATGTTGCGTTGTGGAGCATCATCTTCTTCTTCTACCTTTTCCTTACCCTTATAATTCAAGATTGGAAGGACTAGAATGACCTTGTCCAAAGCAAGCTTGAATTGTGTCTTATTGGAGGCCACACAGTGAAATTGTGTGCCTAAGAAGTGAGGCATCATCTGTGCATGCCTTTGGATTTGTCTGAAGGAGTTCTGCCGCTTTTTGATCTCCTCCTTATATGTTTGCAACTTCATGCACGGATCGATGGTATAGTTTGAAGATTCCCACATATCAAAAGTTGGACTTGCTTTTGGATCGTCCAAGTTGAGATCTTTGGTGTAGACAGTGCGGCCTGATTCAGCATGATTCCAAGGAAGAATCACGTTGAGATAAGCTGAGAGACCTACAATTTCGTGAAGACTGACAGGTTTAAAGAAAGGTATTTCATCAGTTAGCACCGAAAGTCTTCACCAAACTAGAGCTTGAGGAGGGTAATGTCGTCAGCCACGGGGAGTATGCTCAAAGATGAGTGAGTTTAGATCAGGTGATGGCATTTGATGTGGAGGGAAGATCTTGAAATGAGGTTCTTGCTTGTAACATGAAAAAGCTGGAAGCTCTTCTTCTGAAGGACTCATAGTTAGGAAGATTGAAGGGATCAATCCCAGGAACACCTTTCTTCCATAACTTGCCGTAGTCCAGGAATTCAAGTAGGAAAGCCTGATCCTCATCAGTGTAGATACCCTTCTTCCACCATTCCTTGTTGCAGCATTCCCATCATTTAGGCTTAGGCGCTTCCATCTGGGATAGTAGCGAACATTAATCTTAGGGTCTGATGGTGGTTGAACTGCAGGGACTGGAATGTTTGGACTCCGTCTGATGATCCATTCATAGTCTCTAGGCCTTGGTGCTAAATTTAGTGCTAGACTGCCAAAAATGTACCCTAAAGATAGATAGGCTTTTGCACCATATATGTGTCATTTGAACAGTTCATCTTCAGTTAGCATCTTCATGTCATCAACCGAGACAGATGAAGTGCCACCATAAATGCTCATCTGTTTGGCAACTCAATCTGCATCAGATTTTGCTAGGTGCTCATCTACCTTTTTCTCATCGTCTTTAGTGATAGGTCTGTAGATGGCGCGAGTACAAGAATCATCAGTTTCCACTTGGTCTTCAACAAAGTCTAGACCTTGAGCATTGGCCATTAATGCAGACTGAAGAATGACTTCATTCAATTCTTCTATTTCAGCTTCGTCTGCATCTTCATCAACTATGATCGTCTGGAATTCCTTTTGCTTAGCAGTAATTTCTTCAGACGCAAGTTCAGCTGTTTGAATCTTAGCTGACTCTATCCTTGTCAGATCCTCCATAGCTACATGCTTATATTCTTCTTCAGACAGAGTCTTAATAAACTCAAGAACAACTTCATCAAGGGCTTATGCTTCTACAACTTCATTTGCAGGAGCCAAGGCTTTTTTAGCAACCTTCCTCTTCAACTCGTCAGCTGATAGAGTCTACCACAGATTGTTCTAACTCAATCTATTCTTGCCTCTCAAGGCTTTTGTTCAACTTAGCCTTTTTAGCAGCCTCCTTGTTTAACAACTCCTAAGCCTTTCTGATGGCAATTGCTTCCTTTTTGTCAACAGGTGGAGGAAAAGGTGAAGATTTAAGCTTGGGTGTAGGTTTAGGTTTGGGAGAGGGCTGAGGTTTTGATGGAGGAGCATCAAGAATCTCAATATCAAATTCTTGGGTTTGGGAAGGTGAAGGTTGAGGTTTAGGTTGGGGTTCTGGTGAGGTGGTGAGTTTGGCTTTGGTGATAATACGAATCTTGGTGGTTCTGGTGAAGGGTTTTTTTAGAGGAGGTTCAGAAATAGGTTCAGATGAAGTTTTTGCAACCTTTCTCTTAAGAGATGAGGGAGGGTCTGAAGTTGGTTGTTGTTTGGATTTCTTGGGTTGGTCCAAGGATGAAGGTTGGGTGCGTCTGGTGGTTGGTTTTGTGTGAGTCTGTGAAGGCTTAGGTTGGGGTAGGGTTTGTTTCTCTGCTACAGACGCAGGCTCATCAGATTCTTCCTTAGGCTCCTTCTTCACTTTACCTTCATGCTTCTTAACCCACTTAGGAAACTTGTGAGCTATTCCCATTCTAACAAATGTGGTTCCTGAGACCTGAGTAGCACTTCTAGCCTCAAACTCTGAGAGGTCAACTCCAACATCTCTCATAAGTTATGTGAACAACATACAGTAAGGGATGGGGTTTTTCTGCTTCTTCGAAGAAAACCAGCCCTTGAAGGCTTGCTCCAGATGATAGAAGATCAGATCAGGAAGATTGATCTTTTCTTCTATCATGATGTTGTAGATGCAGAACTTGTCCCTTTCGCTTACAAGATCTCTCGACCCTGTTCTGGGAAGCACAATGTTGAATAGCATATTGTGCAAGAGTTTGCAGACATAGGTCATATTGGCAGACCATAGAAAGTTCTTCATTGTTGTAGCATGTTTCTTTGGGTCTTCGTCTATAGGACAAACTCCGTCATAGAGAAGCTTGTCCACTGTCTCTTGAGTGATGGTTCTCCCATTCCTTGTCATAAATTAGTCCTTCCTCAACACACCTAATAACCTTAGCCATGGCTGAAGGACTAATCTCCACCATCGTCTAGCCAATAGTGCCCCGAATGCACTGATCATCTTCCATCTTGGCGGTGCCCCAAAAAAGGGCATAAGGGCATGATATGCTGTGCTTCCCAATAAAATTGGTCCACCCAACTCTGGTGAACATATCCTTCACATCAAATCCCTCCTTCGCTAACTTGGTTAGACTTGCCCATTTTCCAGGAATGAACAGTTCCTCTGGAAATGTTGTTGTAGCTTCATCTTGGTTGCGGATGAGGGGAGTAGAAGATGAAACTTGCTTCCTTGGTGCCATTTCATTCATAGAGATTAAGTTTTGAAAAGAAAAGAGAAGAAAGTTTTTATCTTTGAAATTTTTAGAAACTCTTAAGGACTTCAGAGAATTTGAAAGATCAAAGGAACCTTCTTGTTTAGGTACTTCATCCTTTTATACCAGATGAGAGAGGAGAGGGAGTTTTAAAATATCATAAAAGAGCAGTTTAAACACATTAAAAACTTTTTGAAAACTGTCTCATCATGGCGAAAATGAAGATGCACGTTTTGAGAGAAAACGAAAAGACTTGTAACTATTGTGAATGTGGGGCTTTATCGTCTGTACACTTGAACACACATTAGTTCCAACATATTAATGAAAATAGATAAGATGAAGGATACCGTCTGATGAATGCAAATATTAATTTGAAAGCATGTGCATATGCAGATGATTCCTGATACAGACGAAATGTTCTTCAGACAAAGGTTTTGTAAAGATATCAGCCCATTGGTGATTTGTATCTACAAACTGAATGTCAAAAACTCCTTTTTGAACACAATCACGAATGAAATGATATTTGATTTCAATATGCTTTGCCTTAGACTGTTGTATGGGATTTTTGGATAAGTTGATTGCACTAGTATTGTCACAATATACAGGTATATTATTTTCAAAACTTAAGTAATCTTCTAACTGATATTTTACCCATAGCAGCTGTGAGCAACAATTGGCAGCAGACACATATTCAGCTTCTGCAGTTGATAGAGCAATTGAGTTATGCTTCTTGCTTGCCTATGAGATGAGACAGGGTCCTATAAAGTGGCATCCTCCACTTGTACTTTTTCATTCAACTCTGTCTCCTACATAGTGTGCATCACAGTATCCTACTAACATGAAATCTTGATTTTTTTTTATAGAACAAACTAAAGTTAGTAGTGCCCACTAGATGACGTAAAATCCTTTTAATAGCTTTGAGATGTGACTCTCTAGGATCAGACTGAAATCTAGCGCACAAACAGACGCTATGCATAATATCAGGTCTATTCACTGTAAGGTAAAAAAGTGAGCCAATCATACCTCTATAGATCATCTGATCTACTGGTTTACCTAATTCGTCTTTGCTCAAAGGACTGGAAGCATGCATAGGAGTTTTCATTGGTTTAGCATCTTCCATTTTGAACTTCTTAAGAAGTTCCGTTGTATACTTCTGCCGATGAATATAGATTCCTTTGCTATCTTGTTTGATCTGAAGTCCCAAGAAGAACTTAAGTTCTCCCATCATGCTCATTTCAAACTCACTTTTCATCAGATCAGGAAAATCCTTGCACAAAGATTCATTAGTAGCTTCGAAAATAATATCATCAACATAAATTTGAACTATAATGAAATCTTTGCCAACTTCTCTTCTGAAAAGAATAGTGTCTACTTTGCCTCTCATAAAACCATTTTCTAAGAGAAAGGAGCTCAGTCTGTCATACCAAGCACGAGGTGCCTGTTTCAGACCATACAAAGCCTTTTTAAGTTTGAAAAAATGATCTATAAGAGTGGGATCTTCAAAATTGGGAGGTTGTTTAACATAAACTTCTTCTTCAATAAAATCATTTAAGAACACACTCTTAACATCCATTTGAAAAAGCTTAATGTTTTTATGAGCAGCAAATGCAAGCATGATTCTTAAAGCTTCTAATCTAGCTACAGGAGCAAAGGTTTCAGTGAAGTCTATACCTTCTTGCTAGTTATAGCCCTGAGCTACTAGCCTAGCTTTGTTTCTTATCACTTTTCCTTGCTCATCCAGTTTGTTTCTGAAGACCCATCTTGTTCCGATAATGCTTTTGTTCTTTGGCTTAGGAACTAGGGTCCAGACGTCATTTCTGGTAAACTGGTTCAGTTCTTCTTCCACGGCTAAAATCCAGTCATCGTCTGTCAGAGCTTCGTCTATCATTTTTGGCTCTATTTCTGAGACAAAGGCATATGATGCTTGATCTCTGAAGGATGATATGGTCTTTACACCTTCCTTCTGATCTCCTATGATCTTATCCTGTGATTATAAGTCACAAATTTCCAATCCTTCGTCTGTGGTTAAGAGTCAGATGTTTTTTCAATATGAGGAAGAATTTCCTTAGGTGGTTGGACTTCATCTGACTTTGGCGCTACAAATGGACATATCTGCATATATACAAAATTATCCTCAAGGTCTGATAGTCTCCTATTAGACGTTAGTCCATCATTGAACTTAACATGGATAGATTCTTTTACAACTAAGGTTATGATATTAAAAACTCTGTAAGCCTTAGAGATATCAGAACATCCCAGGAAGACACCCTTATCCACCTTAGAATCAAATTTTGCCAATTGATCTTTGGTGTTTAAGATGTAACACTCACATTCGAAAGGATGAAAGTAAGCAATGTTGGGTCTTCTTCCTCTCCATAGTTCATAAGGAGTCTTTTCAATTATAGGTCTAATCAATACTCTGTTTTAAACATAACAAGCAGTGTTCACAGCCTCTGCCCAGAAGTGTTTAGGTAGAGAGTTTTCATAGAGCATGGTCCTAGCCATCTCTTGCAGAGTTCGATTTTTCCTTTCAACTACCCCATTTTGCTAAGGTGTTCTCGGTGAAGAGAAGTTGTGGAAAATCCCATTCTTTTTGTAGAAGGACTTGAACTCAGCATTTTCAAACTCAGTTCCATGATCACTTCTGATGCTAGAGATGCAAAACACTTTTTCATTTTGAACTCTTTTACATAATATTTCAAAGACCTTAAAAGACTCATGTTTATGGCCTAGGAAGTATACCCATGTATATCTTGAATAGTCATCCACAATGACTAAGCCATATTTCTTTTCGCCCAGACTCAACTTTCTAGTAGGACCAAATAAATCCATATGTAAGAGTTGTAACAGTCTGGAGGTGGAAAAAACATTCTTAGATTTAAAAGATGTTTTAATCTGTTTCCCTTTTTGACAAGCTTCATAGAGAATATGGGTTTTCCAGGAAATCTCAGGCAATCCTCTTACTAAACCCTTTTTAGAAATTTTTGAAATGTGTTTCAGATTCACATGCCCAAGTTTTTTATGCCAAATACATCTTTCATCTTCTCTGGACAACAAACACATTACCTTCTGCTTGCTAAGATCTATAAGATCAATCTCATACAAATTATTGTGTTGTCTGGCAGAAAAGACAAACTTGCCATCATCTGTTTTGACTATGCATCTGTCCCTGTTGAAGGAGACGATATAGCCATTGTCACACAATTGACTTATGCTCAGTAGGTTATACTTCAGACCTTCAACATATAAGACGTTGTCTATGGAGGTTAGGGGGGACATACCAACTTTACCTACACCTGTGATGCATCATTTTCCCATGCCTCCAAAGGCAACTACTCCGCCTTCAACTGGCTTTAGGTCTAGGAACATAGACCTTTCTCCCATCATGTGTCATGAGAAGTCATTGTCCAAGTACCAGCGCAAATCCTTGCCTTTTCCTACTAAGGATATCTGAAATAGGAATAATTTGAGACTTTGGTACCCAAATCTTCTTGGGTCCAATAACATTAGTGCCCTTAGACATTTGCTTCTTCTTGTGTATGCATATGAGCTTGGAGTGTCCAGACTTTCCACAGAAGTCACATTTGTCTAGATCAGACTGAGTAGAAGCAGATGCATTCTTTTCTAAGCCTAAACCAGATTTATTATAGGGATGTTGGTGATATTTTAAAAACATAGTGAGAGTGTTAGAGCTCTCCAGAAATTTTCCAAAATCCTTGGTTAGACATGCTACTTCCTCCCTTAGTTTTTCAATTATGGATGGAACGTCTGTCTGACTAGAGGTACTGGTTTGACTTAGGCTCTTCTTAAGAGTCTTGACTTTTTCTTCTAGTTCTGCATTTGATTTCTTCAGCAATTCTATTTCACAAACAGGCTGTTTGAGTTTTTGTTTAAATTTCTTACATTGTCGAGAGATCATATGACAGTTTTGAAGTAAAACGTCATAAGGCATCTCTTCTTCATCGTCTGATGAAGAACCATATGAGCTTTCAGATTCAGAACAAGTTTTTACCTCAACTTTTTCTTTTGTCTCAGCTATCAAACGGATGTTTGCCTACTCATCGTCTGAGATGCTGCTTTGCTCACTGTTTGAGTCGTCCCATGTGGCCATCAAACTTTTCTTCTTTTTTCTTGCCACCATAGGGCTTCTTTTTCTTTAGCCTTGGACACTCAGACTTCACGTGTCCAAGCTTTCTGCACTCAAAGCAGATGATCTCCTAACTATCCTCCTTATCTTTCTTTTTGAATGTAGAGTCTTTCTTCCTAGAGGACTGTCTGAACTTGTTTTTCTTTTTCAGGATCTGCTTGAACTTTCGTGCCATGAGGACTACCTCATCATCTGTAGATCCGACAGAGCTTTTGTCCGATTCTTCTGACTGAATAGCTTGAACCTTTAGAGCCTTGGGGGTTCTTTTCTTTTCTTCCTTTTTGGTGCTAGTTTCACCAACTTTGAGAGTAGCGGAATTGTTAGCATTGTTTGCAAAAAGTTGGTCTCTGTTTTGTAAATGCACTTCATGCACTCATAGAACTCCCAACAACTCATCCCAAGACAAGGTTCTCATGTTCCTTGCCTCTTGGATAGCTGTGGTCTTAGGTTCCCACACTTTGGGCATACTGTCAAGGATCTTCAGATATATCCAAGTTTTAGTATAAGTGTACCCAAGAGATTCCAGGTTTGAGAGAAGAACCTGAAGTCTCCCAAACATATCATCAACACTTTCTCCTTCTCTCATGGAGAAACTCTCATAGTGCTTGGTCAGAGTGGCAGCTTTCCTTAGTTGAACATCTTCAGTTCCCTCATAGTTGGTGCAGAGAGAATCCCAAATTTCCTTGGCCGATTTGAGTCTACGCACCTTCTTGTACTCATTTATGGTTAAAGCACAGGTCAAAGTATATCTGGCCTTATTGTTAAGTTGAAGGATGTTGTAGCCATCTTGGGTCCATTGATCTACGGGCCTTGTGATGGGGATATCTCTATGAATGATGATGTTCCATAGTTGATATTGATTAGACTTGATGTACATCTCAATGCGGTCTTTCCAGTAAGGATAGTCATCTCCAAGAAAGGCTAGAGGCCTTGTTAGAAAGGCTCTTCCGAAAATGAACTAGTTGTCGTGACTGGCCATCTGGATCTTTTCCTCTAAGCACGGTCAGGTGCTCAACCCTTAGAGGCTGAGCTCTGATACCAAACTGTAAAGGCAAAAATCACAAGAAGGGGGGTTGAATTGTGATTTATGAAAATTCTGGCAAACTTTTATAAAATACGTGATTCGTCTATTATGGGTTTAGAAAGACAGTTTCAGAGAAAACATTAATAGATGATAACAACAGATGAAACCTTATAAGAAAACAAGATAAATCACAAGACACTGTCAGTTGAAGCAGTTATGAGAAATAAAGAGCAGGAAATACAACGCAAGAATTTATACCGGTTCGTCTCACCCCGAGATTATGTCCTGTTCTTGGCAAACCACCAAGTTCTACTAACTTTCATAAGTTACAAGTATTGTTCACTGCCACTTCTGGCTCTACCTAAGTAGTTCTTACACTAGCCTCTCCAAGCTAAAAACCCAAGTATTTTTTCTTACCAAGCCACTTCTGGCTCTACAACAAATCAGTAGATTTGTTGAGTTAGGGGCGTACAGACTTTGGATTATCGTCTTACAGACGGGTATACAAAAATAAGAACACAATCCTTTTCTCTTAGAATATTTAAGGTGTTTTGAGAGCTTTTTACAACTTAGAGAATTTACAAGAGAAAGAATGAAGGCTTGAAAGAATGTTTGCGTAATTTGAGTTAAGTTCATTGTCTTCAGCACTTCAAATCTTCTGCTATATATAGACTTGCTAAGGAAGTAACCGTTGTCTCTAAACGGTCTTTTTACTTGCATATGACTAGCATCTGAAGGAGAGTAGTTGTTGGGGCATTTAATGCGAGCATTAAATGCTTGTCACCAACTAGTCACTTTGAGATGATAAAGCACTCTGCTTATCTTCCTTGAGATACACTTCATATCCTTCTGCTGCAGTGGTCACATCGCTTGCTCAGTCAAGTGCTCATTACTAGCTGTAGCGCATCTTTTGAGACGAGGGGAACTTTTGCTACTTTGACTCTTCTTTTTGTTTCCCTTTATGCACTTTGAAAGATCCTAGGTAGGATGTTCCATGAACATTACCTGCAATACAAATTACAAAACGACAGTGCATTTACTATGCCTTTAAATGCTTCTTTAGACTTAAGCTTTTGTCTGCGTATCATTTGTAACTGATAGAATCAGATGCAACATTTTCGTCTATTGGAATTTATAAGACACGATCTTTTTACTTAATATTTGTTTTGCATTGAATCAAAATTATTGAGGGTCCTGATTCGTCTTATGACTTAATAGTAGTGTGTGTTCCAGAAGTGTACCCATATGTAAAAGACACATCAGAAAGGGGAGAGTGATATATCACGCATACTTTATGTTGGTCATATAATAAAACTCAAAAACATAATAATGGGGAGACTTCTAGAGAATCTCCCTCCACTATGAAGCTCTAAAGACATAAGAGGTGGGGTACAACTCTGATCATTGCTGCAATCATTTCAGGCATAGGTTCCTTCATATCACTATTCGTCGAAATGCCAGGTGATGTCAAATCGAAGACTCGAAAGGGAAGTCAATCCTCGTAAATCTAGAGTCCCTCACTTGAGGATGATGCATCCTCCTAAGATACGTATGTGATGAGTATGCTTCTCGTTTGACTTTCGTCCCTCGTAGCGACACCTTAGTAATGGCAACCATCAAAAAGCATGCAAACGGAATATAGTCAGGGAATTACAAAGAGTAGATCCTGAACCTCATCCATTTGCTCCCACGAATGCATTGTTCGAGATCATCATAGGTACAAACCACATGTGCGAGGGTAAGTTCTCGAAAAATAAAATAGACATAAAAGATTTTGCACACATAAAGAGGTAGTCCACTACTGACCACACATGTGTGTGTGTGTGTGTGTGTGTGTGTATACATACACACCATCCACAATTAAAACCATAAATACATATACCAAATCACTGCCAGCCAACAAGTGTACACAAATGATAAGGTCATGCAATGTTTGCAAACATAACTCCATGGAGATTCCTAACACCTTGAGCGACCAGTCAGACATGTCCCTTGAACATCATACAATGCCAATAATGGATCTCGCAAATCTGAAGAGTTACACGTGCCATAAACCATCTAGGAAACATCAATACTGAGTCATATGGAACAGCACAATGGCATTGTCAAGATAGGCATACAGGGGTAGTTGCTACCACAACATAGGATTCGCGATAATCCTGGCCTCTTATGGAATCGCATGTCCACTGTACTCAATGTTTTCACACCCATCTCCACTTCCCTCCCCTCCCCTAGACCGCAGTCTCACGGGGCAGCTCGACAACATATGCAAGAATGCATGTTCAATCAATTCATCCAAAATCAACATTAAGATCAATATCAACTCTACGTAGGTCCTCCTTTTGTGGATTAGACCTACTTTCAGTATGTTTGCCACCTCATCTAGGCCAGGCCTCTCCATAGGGTCCAAGAAATTCACTGGTTGAATTCTCCTTATGTTGATTAGACATAATTAACAATATGCCTACCACCCATTGGGTCGAGCCTCTCCACAAGAATATCAAGTAAAGTATCACCTTGTTTCCATGATCTCATGAAACAAAATCCCTTAGGATTCTTCTAACAACTATTTTTCTCACACCTTCGACATTTTTCTGTATACGTTGAAATAGCTAGTTACATCATTATAGTTTTAAGACAATTATTAAATATTTTAAAAAATAAATAATAAAATTATCTTAATTATTTGCATCACCTATGGATTTAAAAATTTAAATGTTGAAGTCCATAAAGAAATTTAGAACATAACTTTCTTGAAGCAAGAAGTTACCTTTGTCCTTACTCTATTTTTCTTGTAAAGATAGTATTATATATATTAATCTTTTCTCAATAATTACCAAAATGGTTAACGATTGTCTAAGCTTATTTTTCTCAGACATTTTAAATCTAAAATATTATAATATTAACTATAAAGTTTCTAGGTTTATAGTTTTTTTTTCTCTAAAATCAATTTGTTTAAATTTTTATTTAAAAACATATCAATTTCACTTGATCTCACGTTATTTTTTTTTCCTAAAAAAAAAATCATCTACAAGGTATAAAGATTTAAAACCTCACTTACTATTACCGTGTTAAGATTTTTAAAAGCTGTATGAATTTTCATTCGAAACTTTTTTTTAATCCATTAGTTAAAGTACTATTTTAACATTTAAACTTTATCTCTTAATATTGAATCTTTAGCCTTTCTTCTAATTAGTCAACTTTAACTTATATGAAATATTTATAACAGTACCCTAACTACACAGCTAGACTCCAGCACCCATTTTAAATACTTAGTGACTTTTTCTAAAAGCCCAAGTACACAGCAGTCGTTCTTTCTTTCCTTTTTCAAAAGAACCGCCCAACGCCTATGTTTCAAGATATCACATTTCCATGGTTAGAAACAAAGGAATAAATCAAGAGAACGAGGTTTTAATGAAGATTAAGCAACCTCTCAACAACATTTCAACCTTGATAATCATAGATCTAATAACAAACAACCTCTACCAAATTTTAAGAAGCTCATCTTATTAATATAGTAGTGTATATAGAAACTAATAGAAAATAAGAAGGTAAGTAAGCTCCCTTACCTCTTAGGGAGAACTATGAAGTTACAATGAGAGAAGGAAAACTCAAAAGATGGAGAAGGATGGCTCTCCAGCACTCCACGGCTTCAACTGCCACCACAAGACTAGTAAAATCTGAATCTTTATTTGGTTTTGTTAGGTTTTGAATCTTGATAATCTTGTTAAGTTACAAAAGTTGCACAATTAGGGGAAGGAAGCAAAACTGATGGAGAGGTGGGGAAGGAGGGGTCTCGGCTAACTAGAAGAGACTAAAAGAAATATTGACAAGGTATGCTTGTATCCATAGGTAATTAGGGCTAAAGGATGATTGGTGGCTTTTAAGGCAATGTTAAGAAAATTTTCTTGGGTAATAGGATGAGAAAGGTGGACTTCCAAATATATTCCATTTTAGGTAAGATTTGCTTTTTGAAAGTTTGACAAAAAATGACTAAAGTAGGATTAGTTAAATTAAAGATAGGATTTTACCTCTTTTTATTAATTACACTTTAATTAACTTTGACATATATGATTTAATGATATTGTTAAATGTGTTAATGATACATTTAAATTAATCTCATGGTTTCATAGAAATTTACCAACTCTTAAAAGTTTCCTTAGACTGTGTATTGGGTATCTAAGTATAATAATTTATATTAAATTATCAATGTTAGAATTAATTAATATTCTAACAATAACTTAATTACAATCAATAACATATAATCATAATTAGTTCTATAGGCTTTTTTACTGTTTGCTCACATTCACAGTATAGTTCTACACTGTTAGTCAACATACAATCTCAGTTTAAGTAAAAATTTCAAATGAAATTCACATAGAAAAATCATGCATATTGTTTAATTAAAATTTTCAAGAATATAAAAAAATAATAATCTTGTCTCGTAATTATTTTCAATCACTTTGAAATCATTAGTTGAGAAAATTGTGCTGTTACAAAATTCATAATATTTCATTTTAATTAATAATTAAGTATAGAAATAAAGAAGTAAATTATTGTTTATATATATAAATTTATTTTATTTTTGAATTTAGTTATTAAAATATATTTTATAAACAATAATAACTAAAATTTATATTTTGTTAATATTTAGTTCAATTTAAAATGATTTAAAATATTTTATTTTAATTAATAATTAAGTATAAAAGTTAAGAAACATATAGTTGTTGATCAAAAGTTAAGGCCCCGTTCGGGGTGGTTTTCCATTTTCAGTTTTGAAATTTTTAAAAACTAAAACCAAATTTAGTTTTGAGTTTTTAGTATCAGTTCTTTTTTGTTTTTAGTTTTTAAAAAATTGTTACAAATTGAATACTGATAAATGAGTCAACCATTTTATCTTATCTTGCTTCACTCTGAAATAATACAATATAAAAAAATATGAACACATAAAAAATAATTCAAAATAAAAAATAATAAAACCCATGGTGGCGGTAAAGGCAATGACAGAGGTGATGGTGGTAGTGGCGGTGGCGGAATGGTGGTGGTGGCAATGACGACAGTGGCGGTGGTGGAGGTGGCGGTGGCGGTGGAGGAACGGTGGTGGTGGCAGTGACGGAGGTGGTGGTGGTGGTGAAGGTGACGGTGACAGTGATGGTGGTGGGTGTGACGGTGTCGGTGATGGTGGTGGTGGCGGTGGCGGTGGCTATGGTGGTGGTGGAATGGTGGTGGTTGTTGTGGTGGTCAAATGATGGTGGTGGTGGTAATGACAATGTTTTTTAAAACTAAAATCCAAATTCACAAAACCATTTTTCTTGGTTTTCAAAATGAATGTAAAAGTGTTTTGAAATTGAGTTAGAAACCATTTCAGCTCTATTTTTGCCGAACGCGTTTTGTTTTGAAAATTGTATTTGAAAACCAAAAACCAAAAACTGGCGACCACCCCAAACGAGCCCTAAGCTTTTCATTAGTTGTTAGTTGATCTAATCAAGTTTAATGGACCTAAATAAAGAATTAAATTCCTCACATTATTGCCATTTATTATAAACTTTTGATAATTAAATATCGGTTTTAGTAATATTGATATTAAATAGTAACATTAAATATTATATCACTACTTATGCCCATCTTTTCAAATTAGTTACATTAAAATATATTTTACGAACAATAATAATTTTGCTATATGTATAAATGTGTAAAGATGAAATGCAAGGAACACACTAGAAGGGGGGCTGAATAGTGTGTTAGTTTAAATCTTAAAACCTTTTTCGCAAATATGGAGATTTCTCACAAACAGATTTAACGAAGAACTTGCAAAATACAGATCGCGTGAGACCATCCAAACGTTGAAAATCTCAGTTTTGCTGAAACTGAGTTTTGATAGATCGTCCAATAAGTAAAATAGTTTTTAAAACAATGACTTGTGCATCCAATGTGCAAGAACTAAACACAAGAGAATAACAAGTTAAGCAAAAGAGAGAGTAAAAACACTTAGTTTTTATACTGGTTCACTCAAACTAAGGTTCTCCTTCAGAAACCTTTTGAAGGGTTCCACTAATATCAAATACTGATTACAAAACAAGTATTCTACCCTTCTTCTTCTGGCTACAACAAGTATTCTTTAGACCACTTCTGGCACATTTTTTAATCTCCCCTTGCGACTAAAAACACCAAAGTATTCTTTGTCACTAAGCCACTCCTAGCTTTCCAAACAACAATTTGAATAAATACAAGTTCAAATAACTCTCATAGAGAGGATATTACAATGTAAACAGAGTAAAAATACTTTGTTAAACAAGCTTTGATATCAGAGCAAAAGTGTTTTTCTTAGAATCAGGGTAGATGATTTTCTCTCTATTTGCACAACGGTAGATCGTTTAGAGATTTGAGCAGAGTTTCAGCACCTAGAAAAATTCTTGATAGCTTCGTTGTTACTCATCACTTCGTCTATGTGCTTGCTCTTCTATTTATAGGCTTCAAAGAAAAAGTATCTGTTGTGTGGATTGGAGCCTTCAAAAATATCCGTTCTCTCACAACACATGAGACTGTTATCACATGTCAGCTTGGGATGGAGAGAGAAAAGGACAACAATACTGTCCTTTTTCTAAGCGTGCCTCCACTACTTGTATGAAGAAGATTCCTTTTTAGAGAATGCTTCTTTCTCACTTGTCTCAGTACACTTTTTGAATTTCAAATGATTAATTAGTCATTTCAAAAAAGACAAGGGAATAAAAGTACTAAACTTTTCAACATGAAATCATCCTCGAAAAGATCAAGTGTATGAGCTTATAAGATAGTGGACGCTTCATAACTTAGATAAAAACTTTGTGTAAGTTATTTAGCTCCTTTTGGATGCTTAAAAGATCATAGGGTATTATACACTGGTTTTCTCAATACATTTGGATGCTTGTTTGTTAACAGCGTGTTGGACGCTGGGTAGTTCATTATAAAACAAGTTCAAGTTGTATGTTTGGATGATATATAAGTAAGAGAATATAGAGTTTGAGTATAGAGATAGCAATACCACAAGTGTATTGAACGGTGTGTTTCCTATAGTACTCAAACATAATTCATTAGTTACTTCAAAATTTAATATTATTTGTTATCACCAAAACCAAAGTTTGAGAGGCCAGACAACGTCCAATGTCTTTGGTTCTAACATAAGACAATCTTAGGCCTCTACTCTCCCCACTCTCTCTCACATTAACTCTCATTTGAATACTCTTCTCTCTCATGAAATATTGAACTTCAGTCTCTTAACATGCATCTAGTATATCCTCTTATTTTTTTAATGGATTTAACAAACTCTAACCGAACTATTTTCAAATATATATATATATATATATATATATATATATATATATATATATATATATATATATATATATATATATATATGTGTGTGTGTGTGTGTGTGTGTGTGTGTGTGTATCACTATATTTTATTTTTAAATTTAGTCATTACAATAAGTTTCAAGATTAATATTTAATTTTAATTAATAATTAAAAATAGAAATTAAGAAATACATAGTGTGATAGTGACTTTAACTTTACAATAGTCATTGATTGGATCCAAATAAATTTAATAGACCTATTTATATTTAAAAAAGAAATAAATTTCTCACATTAATTTTTTAAATTAATATTACACACACACACACACACAGATATATATATATATATATATATATCTATATATATATATATATATATATATATATAAAACTATTTACATTAATGTATATTAATACATATAAGCATACAATATATATTTATATTTTTCTATTTTAAACTATGTTTTATGGTTCTTACCCCATATAGTTGTCTGAGATGCTCTATAAGTCCTTCCAAATAATAGATCCGATCTACTTTCATGTATGTTCCTGCAATGTCTGATCTCTTCTCAAGCAAATGGTGGGGGTACTTGCAAAAAGGACTGATACGCTCTAGTCAGTCTTAGTCTGAGGTGTTTAGCATATGGTTGTGTACCCCTTGTTGGCTGAGTATATGAACATGATGACACTACTACAGAAAGGGTCTTCTATACATCGGTTAAGTAAGATTTTTTACATCGATTTCCATAATGGATGTAGATAGTGGGAGTGGTCACTTTCTACATTGGTTAAGGCAATAACCGATATAGAAAGTGACCGCTTTCTTTATTTGCTTTATTCCTTAATTGATAGTTTATGTAGTGTTCGATCAAAATTAACTTTTCATATCTGATGCTCTTACTATTATTTACTAGCTTAGAGTTTGGCGTCAATTTGGCCAAATGTTCAGAGAGAAGCAGAGGAGAAACTTTTCTAAATGTTGTAGCAGAACAAGGTATTTCAACATGTTTAATTTCTTAATTAAATAAAAAGTGTGATACAAAAATAATCTGTTGCTTCTTCAAGCGATGAATCATGCTTAAATTAATGTAATTCACTTCTTATTATTCATCACTCTTTTAAATTATTTGATATAATTGCATGAACCTGAGTGCTTATTTACATTTTAAAAGTGTTGGGTTCTGGCTCAGTGATTGCAAGTGTTGATTTTTTTTTTTTTTTTCAGAAATCCGGTTGCTTTAGAGATGTAGGGCAATGGAAGAGGACATGAGAGAGAGGAAAATAGACTTCTTGGGTTGGATGCAAGTGAAGCCATTTTGGGATGCATGGCAATGAATTGTTAAAGAAACTACTTAAACATCGTAACTTTCATTTTCGCAATTTATGTATTATTGTCATTACAATGACATTAAAACTTTCATAACTCCTATCTACGTAATTAGAGCTTTATTGCCATTTCATTCTCTCCTAGGTTGCTTAGATAAATCAAATCAAATAATTATATTGTTTTTATTTTTTTTATTTGTAGGAATTGAACTCGGGTATCAGAAAGTTTACGAAACTATATATACCCTCTTCCACAATTAGTTTTCTCATAACAATTTGATCAGCATTTCCTTTCCTAACATTTTAGCCTTTGTTGTCGGCCATATTATACAACATGTTAAAAGAAATGCCCATCCTCACCAAGCAACCAAAGATAGCAAGGCCACGAACTGAGGAGAACAATGAACATTCTTAGCTAATAATTACTACTACTACTGGGTGTAAGGATGGCAATATGGATGGATCGGATAAATTTTAATCCGAATCAAAATGGATTGGATCAAAACAATCCATTAATCCATTTGGATCCATTAAAAATTTATTTAAAAATCCGATCCAATTCGATCTGTTTGATAAAAATCCATCCAATCCATCTATTAACAAGTTTTTCATAAATGGATATCCAATACATCCATAAAAATAATATGTTCTTTTTAAAACTAATTATTTTTAATTTAAAAATAATATATTTTTAAAAATTAAGAACATATTTTAAAATAATAACAGCCTCGGCCGAGGTCAGTCAAAAACAACTATGGTCGATGACAGCTGAAAGCTACTTTGACTAATGTTGACTGAAAAACAAACCTAGTTGTTGGTAGCCGAAAACTGCCTTGACCGACGTCAATCGAATTCATCGCTGACCGACGTTGACCAAAAAATAGTTGGCCGATGTTGGTCGAAAATAGCCTCGATTGATGTCGTTCGAAAACAGCCCTAATCGATGTTGACCGAAAACTTCCTTGGTCGAAAACACAAACCTAGCCGAGGTCAGCCAAAAACTGCAATGGCTGATGTCGGCCGAAAAATTATGGCCAACATCAGGCGAAAAACAGTCCTAGCTGACCTCAACCGAAAAAAACCTCTAGCCAAGGTTGGTCAAAAACTACCCTAGTTGACGTCGACCAAAAAAACCCTAGCTAAGATCAATCGAAAAATAGCCCTAGCCAACGTTGGGAGAAAAAACCCTAGCCGAGGTCAAACAAAAACTGCCATGGCTGACCCCGGATGAAAAATTCCCGGCCAACATCAGCCGACATCAACCCAAAAAAACCCAAGCCGAAGTTGGCCAAAAATTGCCCTAGCTGACGTCGGTCAAAAATAGTCTTGATCGATGTAGGCCAAAAAAACCCTGGTGGAGGTCGACTGAAAATTGCCCTGGCCAATGTCGGCCAAAAAAAATCCTGGCTAACGTCGGCAGAAAAAAAAAACCCTGGCTGATGTCGACCAAAAAATAGCCCCGACCGATATCGCCCAAAAAAAATCCTGGTCGAGGTCGGGTGAAAATTGCCATGGTCGACGTCGGCTGAAAAAACCTTGGTCGATGTCGGCAAAAAAAAACCCTAGCTGAGTTCGGCCAAAAAATAGCCTTAGCCGACATCGGCCGAAAACTTTCCCGATCAACATCGGTTGAAAATAGCCCCGACAGATATCAGCTAAAAAAACTCTGGCCGACGTCGGTTGAAAACTGTCCTGGACGAAGTCGGCTGAAAATTGCCTTGGTAGATGACAATCGAAAATCGCCCCGATTGACATGGGCCAAAAACAAACTTAGCCTAGGTCGAGCGAAAATTTCCTTGGCTAACGTCGGCCAAAAAACAACTCTGGCCAATGTCGAACGAAATTGGCCTCTTCTGATATCAACTAGAAAATAGCCTCGGCCAAGGTCAACAAAGTGAAATTTAATAGTTGAAAGACCATTTTGAACCTTTTAAATAAGATAAGGTACCAAAGTGAAAATTTTTAAAAGATAAAGGACCATTTTAAACATTTTAAATAAGATAAAGGACCAAAGTAAACTTTTTAAAAGATAAAGGACCATTTTGAACAAAATAAATAAGATAAAGGACCAAAATGGTCATTTAACCTAATTTATTTAATAAAAAGGGTGTGTAAATTTTTTGTGATTCATGTGACATCCCATTTATCTCACAACTTTGTATACAATTCCAGAACAAATATGCAACATATACTAAAAATACCTTGAGCATAGATAATAAAACATAAGGAGGAAATATATGTGCCTCATGGCAGTACAACCAACAATAATCAAAGTGTATCAAAAGCAATGTGTGTTCCAGACGTGTACCCATAAGTAAAAGATACAAAAAAAATGGGATAGGGATACGTCACCCATACTCTATGGTGGTCGTATATTAAAACTCAAAAACATAACAGTGGGGAGACTTCTAGAGAATCTCCCTCCACTATGAAGCTCTAAAGACAAAAGAGGTAGGGTAAAACTTTAATCATTGTTGCAATCATTTCATGCGTAGGTTCCTTCATGTTGCTATTCGTCGAAATCCCAGGTGATGCCAAACTGAAGATGCGAAAGGGAAGTCGATCCTTGTAAATCTATAGTCCCTCGCCTGAGGACGATGCATCCTCCTAAGATATGTATGTGATGAGTATGCCTCTCATTTGATGTCCGTCCCTCGTAGTGACACCTTGGTAATGGCAACCATCAAAGAGCATGAAGACCTAATATAGTCAGGGAATTACAAATAGTAGATCCTGAACCTCATCCATTTGCTCCCACAAACGTGTTGTTCGATATCATCATAGACACAAACCACATGTTCAAACAGTGCAAGGGTAAGGTCTCAAAAAATAAAATAGACATAAAAGATTTTGCATGCATCCAGTGGTAGTCCACTATTGACCACACATGTATATATATGTATATATACACCATCCACAATTAAAACCATAATGCATATACCAAATCACTGCCAACCAACAAGTGCACACAAATGATAGGGTCATGCAATGTATGCAAACACAACTCCATGGAGATTCCTGACACCTTAAGTGATCAGTTAGACATGTCTCTCGAACATCATATAACACCAATAATGAACCTCGTTGATCCGAAGAGTGACACATGCCATAAACCATCGAGGTGACACCGATACTGAGTCATATGGAGCAGAACAATGGCATTGTCAGGATAGGCATACGGGAGTAGTTGCTACCATGACATAGGAATCGCGATATTCCTGACCTCTTACGGAAAATCATGTCCACCTATACTCAAGGTTTCACACCCACCTCTACTTCCCTCCCCTCCCTTAGACCGCAGTCTCACGGGGTAGCTCAACAACATATGCAAGAATGCATGTCCAATCAATTCATCCAAAATCAATGTTAAGATCAATATCAACTCTACTTAGGTCCCCCGACCCTTATGTGATTAGACATAGCCTTTAGTATGTTTGCCACCTCATCTAGGCCAGGCCTCTCCACTGTGTCTAAGAAATTCACTGGTTGCTGAATTCTCCTTATGTTGATTAGACATAATCAACAATATGCCTGCCACCAACTTGGTTGGGTCTCTCCACAAGAGTATCAAGTAAAGTATCACCTTATTTCCATGATCTCATAGAACAAAATCTCTTAGGATTCTTCTAACAACTATTTTTCTCACACCTTTGATGTTTTTCTGTATATGTTGAAATAGCTAGTTACAACATTATAGTTTTAAGACAACTATTAAATATTTTCAAAAATAAATAATAAAATTATCTTAATTATTTGCATCACCTTTGGATTTAAAATTTTAAATGTTTAAGTCTATAAATAAATTTAGAAAATAACTTTCTTGAAGCAAGAAGTTACTTTTGTCCTTTTACTCTATTTTTCTTGTAAAGATAGTATCATATATATTAACCTTTTCTCAATAATTACCAAAATGGTCAACGATTGTCTAAGCTTATTTTTCTCAAACATTTTAAATCTAAAATATTATAATATTAACTATAAAGTTTCTAATTTTTTAGTTTTTATCTCTAAAATCAATTTGCTTAAATTTTTATTTCAAAACATATCAATTTCACTTACTTGATCTCACGTTATCTTTTTTTTTTCCTAAAAAAAAAATCATCTACAAGTATAAAGATTTAAAACCTCACTTACTATCACCATGTGAAGATTTTTAAAAGCTATAGGAATTTTTATTCGAAACTTTTTCTTAGTCCATTAGTTAAAGTACTATTTTAACATTCACTTAATATCTTAGTATTGAATCTTTAGCCTTTCTTCTAATTAGTCAACTTTAGCTTATACGAAATATTTATAACAGTACCCTAAATACTCAGCTCTACATTCCAGCACCCATTTTAAATATTTTAAATACTTATTGACTTTTACATTCCAGCATTCGTTCTTTCTTTCCTTTTTCAAAAGAAACCCACCCGTATTTCTTGTTACTTTTTCCTATGATTTAACAAAAAAAAAAAAAAAACTCTACACTTACAAAAATTCAATTAACTAATTCCTATTCACTTACGTAAATTATAAAAGACCATAACATTCTTCATAAAACCTTTAGCTTATTAGGGATATTGTTTTTACTTTTTTTTTTTTTTTTTTTACTTTTTTAGGTGCAGTAAAGAATATAAAAAAAATAGAATCTATATTCAGTCATGTAAAACAATTACGTGTAGCATGATATTTTCAAATTACAGTAAATAAATTTATTTGCACACACAACATTTCTATTAACTTAATAATTACTTGTCATGTGAAATATCAAATATAACTACTCATTATTCATACCAAACAGAAGCTCCTATATTTCAAGATATCACATTTTCATGGTTAGAAACAAAGGAATAAATCAAGATAACAAGGTTTTAATGAAGATTAAGCAACCTCTCAACAACATTTCAACCTTGATAATCATAGATCTAATAACAAACAACCTCTACCAAATTTTAAGAAGCTCATCTTATTAATATAGTTGTGTATATAGAAACTAATGGAAATAAGAAGGTAAGTAAGCTCCTTTACCTCTCAGGGAGAGCCATGAAGTTACAATGAGAGAAGGAAAACTCAAAAGATGGAGAAGGATGGCTCTCCAGCACTCCACGGCTTCAGCAGCACATAGACAAGAGGAAAACAAAAAACAATGGAAGAGGCCGGAGAGAGGCTCTTGGTACATAGCTTCAACTACCACCACAAGGCTAGTAAATTCTGAATCTTTCTTTGGTTTTGTTAATTTTGACATATATGATTTAATGATATTGATAAATGTGTTAATGACAAATTTAGATTAATATCATGATTTCATAGAAATTTTCAAACTCTTAAAAGTTTCCTTAGACTGTTTATTGGGTATCAAAGTAAAATAAAATATTTTAAATTATCAATGTAAGAATTAATTAAAAGTCTAACAACTTAATTACAATCAATAACATTTAATCATAATTAGTTCTATGGGCGTTTTGACTGTCTGCTCACATTCACAGTGTAGTTCTACACTGTTAGTCAACACACAGTCTCAATTTCAGTGAAAATTTCAACTGAAATTCACATAGAAAAATCACACAAATTGTTTAATTAAAATTTTCAAGAATAAAAAAAATTAATCTTGTCTTATAATTATTTTCAATCACTTTGAAATCATTAGCTGAGAAAATTACGGTGTTACAAAATTCATAATATTTCATTTTAATTAATAATTAAGTATAGAAGTTAAGAAATAAATTATTATTTTATATAAATATATTTTATTTTTTAATCTAGTTATTAAAATGTATTTATAAATAATAATAACTAAAATTAATATTTTATTAATATTTAGTTCAATTTAAAATGATAAAGAATATTTTATTTTAATTAATAATTAAGGATAAAAGTTAAGAAACATATAGTTGTTGATAGAAAGTTAAGATTTTCATTTGTTAGTTGATCTAATCAAGTTTAATGGACCAAAATAAAGAATTAAATTACTCACATTATTACTATTTATTATAAAAAAATTTATAATTAAATATCAGTTTTAATAATATTGATATTAAATAGTAACATTAAATTTTATATTACTATTTACGCTAATTTTTTCAAATTAGTTTCATTAAAATATATTTTACGAACAATAACTATTCTCCTATATATATAAACGTGTAAGACTATCTTAGGCCTCCACTCTCCCCACTCTCCCCACTCTCTCTCACATTAACTCTCATTTGATTACTCTTCTCTCATGAGTAATGAACTTCAGTCTCTTAACATGCATCTGCAATATCCTCTTATATTTTTAATCGGTTTAACAAACTCTAATTGAACCATTTTCAATATATATATATATATATATATATATATATATATATATATATATATATATATATGTCACTATATTTTAATTTTAAATTTAGTCATTAAAATATGTTTCAAGAATAATATTTAATTTTAATTAATAATTAAAGTAGAAATTAAGAAATACATAGTGTTGATAGTGACTTTAACTTTACAATAGTCGTTGATTAATTGGATCAAAATAAATTTAATAGACTTAACTATGTTTAATAAAGAATTAAATTTTTAACATTAATTTTTTTAATATATATATATATATATATAACTATTTACATTAATGTATATTAATACATATAAGTATACTATAAATATTTATATATATTATTTTAATATATATATATATATATATATTTACATTTTTCTATTTTAAACTATGTTTTATGGTTCTTACCATATATCGTCGTCTGAGATGCTCTGTAAGTCCTTCCAAATAATAGATCCGATCTACTTTCACATATGTTCATGCTATTGAAGAACACTTTATGAGATGAATGTTTTAATGACAACAAACTTTTAAGAAGCATATTTTAAGTATGATAGACTTTTGCTACTAATGGTTTGCCTTGAAGTGCTTTCAAAGAAATAAGAATTATCAAGAAGTATGGAGAACAAGGTGTGAAGCATTAGTCTACAACTTTGGTTTCCCAAATCTAAAGACCATCCAACTTCATAAGCAGGAAACCAGAGGTAGAAGAGCAATCATGCTTTCTATGTCAAAGTGAAGATATCAGAAGCTATATATGACTAGAAGCATGATTCTAGAGGTAGCATGAGTCAAGGAGTAGATATCAAAAGCTACACATGACTTAAGGATCATCAAAAGATTCGTTGCTGAGACAACAAGTGAAGATAGACGTGTCTACACAGTGGAGAAGCACACACCAAGAGCTATAACAGTTAATACCATGCAGTAGTCTATTGATGCACTGCCTTGATGAAGCTCTCTTGATCCAACAGATCTATTCAAGAGAAGAGAGAGCTAAGTTCTACTTTAGCAAGGAAACAGATCTATTCATGAAGAAGAAAAGTGGTCATTCATAGTCTGCAATGGTCGAGAATGAATCAACATCATTCTGTAGAAGACTTACTTTTTTGAAGAAGTAGCAATCCTCACGATTGAGCTGGAATAAAAGAGAAGTCATGAGTTCTGAACCAACAACAGGCACCAATGGGAAGAATTCAAAATTCAAAGATGTGTGCAAGCTAGTCCAGCTAAGGAAGGAGGAGGAATCAATTGTGTGCAAGCTATTCCAACTAAGGAAGGAGGAGGAACTAGCTGTGTGATTGAGACAACTCACAATGGATCTCCTTTGGCCTCCAAGTCTATCAAGTTTAGGAGTAACGGATCTCTTTGGCCTCCAAAACAAGGTGCAACAATCATCTTCAAGATAGTCTATATAAGGACATTGAAGTGCATCTGAAGTTCTTTGCTAGGAAGGAAACAACTTAGAGAGGACATAGGTCTGAAGTCTCATCAACTTATGATACTAGACTTCCTTAGCCCAAGCTTTCTTGATTTGTATATTCAAATCTATCTAGCCATATAGAGTTTGTAAACATCTTCTCAAGGGGAGCTTACTAATGAGTTTCTTCCTGTAAGATGTATTAGGTACCTGTCCAAATAGAACCTGTTTAGGATAGGGAACCTCAAAAGAGTAGTCAGGGGAATGCTACTTCTAAAGGTTGAGTGCAACCACAGCAGGTTGCTGTGAGGGTCAAGTACTAGTTGCTACTGAGGGTTCAAAGCCTGGAGAGGCTTTTCAAAAGAATACTTGGGTAGATAGCTTGCAGAGGCTTAGAGAACACTGGGGTTAAGCCTGGAGAGGCTTGTTGAAAGAATACTTGGGCCTTCAGAGGCTTAGATAATACTGAGGTGTAGGAGCCTGGGGAGGCTTCAGGAAAGAAAGAATACTCAGTTGTAGGTGCCTAGGAGAGGCTTCATGAAAGAAAGAATACTCGGTTTGTGCTTGTGTTAGTGGAAAGCCTACAATTGTAGGAACTGGACGTAGCCAATCTGTGTGTTTTTGAATCTTTACCTTGAGTAGCTTGGTTTTTAAATTGTTATATCTTTGATATAAAATTCTTTTAAGCTACTCAAATTGTTTTTGAAAGTCCAGAATCATACATCTACTCATTGTTCTTAACTGTCAAAAACATATTCTACCTACACTGAATATGACATTTTATGAGTAGCTTCTGAAGCAGTATACAAGAGTATTTTTCTATGACTATTATTGAAAAACTATTTTATAAAAAGTACTATAATAGGATATTGGTTACTCTCAATGAAGCTTCTTGAAGTTGACTCTTGGATATATCTTAAAACTTTAGAAGCTGAGTGTTCTTTTGTAGAAAAGCCATAGTCAGTTAAGTGTCACTATTCAACCCCCTCCTAGTGACCTTCTGATTCACTTTAGTTGGTATCAAAGCTCAGCCTCTGAGTTTGACCACACTTAATAGTGCAGGAGGAAAAGATCCTGAAGTAATGTGATGGCTACTACAAAAGGGAGAGTTAACACAAACTATGCACCACCAATCATCAATGGGAAGAGCATACATATTCCCATTTTAGGGGACTCTAAAAGAGTTCCAACAGCAAAGAATCTACCCACTGATGGGTTAGATGATTTGCTAAGCATCCATGTAGTAAATATCATGGATGAACAATTGTTACTGAGGACAAGTGTTGTGAGAACTGTGCGTCAAATGCAGGACTCACTAAATAAAAAGGACCAAGAATCACCCTGTAGAATAAGAGAAGATATCTTCTCAAGAAAAGACTCAGATTATGGACTGATGATTCACACCCAACATTGAACCTTGATCAAATATCATGATTGATGTTGCTTCTGCAATGCATTACCTTCATCATGAATGCGAGCAATGGATCATTCATTGTGATTTAAAGCCTAGCAATGTCCTTCTTGATGATGACATGACTGCTCACGTGAGTGATTTTGGCATAGTAAGACTCCTCTCAACCATTAATGGTACCACTTCTAAACAAACAAGTACAATTGGAATAAAGGGGACTATTGGCTATGCTCCCCCAGGTATTCTCTAAACTCTCGGATCAATGTTTGGTTGAATTCCCCTATCTTTTGATGAAAACTTGATATTTATTTACTAATTACAAAGTACTGACTATTTTTGTTGTTTATGTTAGAATATGGAATGGGTTCTAAGGTGTCTATGAATGGCAATATGTATAGTTTCGGGATTCTTATGTTGGAGATGCTTATTGGAAGAAGACCTACAGATGAAATCGTTGAAGATAGTTAAAGTTTGCATGACATTGTGATAAATTCATGTCCTGGTAATCTTTACAGATTTTGGATCCATCTCTTGTACCAAAACATGAAGAAGCAACCGTAGAAGAGGAAAACAGTCAAAATCTTACTCCGACTATTGAAAAGTGCTTAGTTTCAGTCTTTAAGATTGGACTTGCTTGTTCAATGGAATCACCAAAAGAACGAATGAATATGGTGGATGTCACCAGAGAGCTAAGCAAAATACGAAAAGCCTTTCTTGCTGGTAAGATAAATGGAAAATGACTTAATTCTCTGCATATTTTTACTGGGGAACAAATGTAGATGTGTCACACTTCTTCTGTCATATTTAATAGCAGTTCTGTTTATAATAACACTTTTTTGTCCTTTGTTTTTTATTTTATTTTTTGAATTATTTCACACATATTAGTTTTGCTTTTCAAACATAACAACATAATAAAGTTGAGATTTCTAGAAGCTTAATTGCATATGTTGCTGGCTTCATATCTTACCTGATAAATTGCTTATGTAGTTACAATTTCATTTTCTGCCATTTTTTTTATGTATTTTAAAATTCCAAAACTACAAAGGTGTTGACACTTGAAGAATCAAAGCTGAGATCGAATGCCATAGCTATTTATGCTGTATGTTGTATGCTGAACTCTAGTAGAGTTAATCACCAGGGTGCGAAACTGTTTAATGTTTTTACACCAGTTATATTACTCATATGAAGGCATCATTCAAGTAGTGGACTTGATGTTTGTACTGTTACTTTTTTTTTTTTTGATAAATGTACCTTCAAATAACATATATCGTATACTTAATGGATGTAATACTCCATCTAAGTAGTGGACTTATTGTTTGTACTTCTCTTTTTTTTTTTTTATTAATGTAGTTCCTTTATTTCCATGATTTTCCAAATTTTAATGCAGAGCATCAAAATGCTTTCAATGTAGATCCATATTCACCATACCGAATTTTTATTTTATTTTATATTTTTGGGGATTCATAAACTTGTCTTCAATATTCAGGGGCTAAATAACAGAGAATTCTCTCTAAATTTGGTTTTAGACCAGTAATTCATAAAGCTTAAATTATAAAAACTTCCATATGAAAAAAAATCAATGAGTATAATAACAAAATACACAGGCCATGATAAAAAGTGGACTGCAACAATATAAGTTGACGCAGTGACTGCATGTGTTTCACAAAGACTTTCAATCAATCTCTCTAGTTAAGGATTTTCACATTTATGAGTCCACGTCTTAACTTAAATCATGTTGTAGATTCAATGTTTAAATATTAACATAACAAAGGAAAAAATACTTTTCATTTTATCCAAGAGGCAGTACTTGTAATTTGTAAAAGCAGTAAAAGAATTCAGTAACAACTTTTTCTGAGTCATACAAAGATGAAACAATTTAATCTAGTGGCTCTGTTAGTTTGACACAGCAAGTCAGCAAGTGTGGTCGAAAATGTAGTATATGAAACATTGCATTGCCTAGATAAAATTCCGCTGCCTACTCATTCCTCACTTTTTAAATGTATCTGTTATTGGAATACTTCCTAATAAAAAGGCTGACATTGACAACACTATAATAGAAGATGTAAACTGCACCTGAACTTACTGAGCTGAAGTAATTCTTATCAGTTTCAGTATGCTGGCTTTCTAATTCTTAGTACACTGGAAAGTTTTAGTATGCATATATATATTAAGTGTGATACCTGTCCATGGAATGTGATTTGGACCAGGCATCATTGGCAGTTCACACCAGGAAGCAATAAACTTACCAAAGGAACAGGCATCACCTAATGTATGATCAAAAGTAAATGCTATGGAAATGCCTCCACAGGTGTACTCCGTCACCTGAATTCGCAAGAGGAAGTCTGGTTCAACTGAGACTACCTTTTCTTGAAGAGTTTCATTGAAGAGAAAATAAATTAAAAATGGCTTAAATATGATTTTAGTCCCTATAGTTTAGTGCTTTTTCTTTTTTAGTCCATGTACAATTTTTTCCAGTTTTTGTCCCTGTAATTTAGTGCCTTTTCATTTTTGGTCCTGCTATCAAGCATTGTTACAAAAAGCAGTAACGATGATGTCATCATGCACCAAGTTAGAAAAAGATAACATCATCACATGCCACGTAAAAAAAAATGTCACCTCATTAATGTCACGTCAGCAGTGTCATGTCATCATGGCATCAAAGAGACTAAAAATGAAAAAAAATATTATAGAAACGAAAAATGAAGAAAAAATAAATTCCAGGGATAAAAAATGAAAAAAATACATGGACTAAAAGAAAAAAAAGAGTAACATATTTGTAGACATAAACAAATATTTAAGCCTTAAATATAATATATATATTTAATTTAAAATTAATATAAAATATGTTAAACCGTAGGATTTAATTTGCAAGACTTTTTTGCTACTATATTTTGCATGAGTTTTTTTTAATAGGACAACTTCTTGTTTTCATATATTCATGTGTTGATCTTATCTAATGTCAAATTGTTGATAATAAATTAATTTTAGTAGTAAATTAATTTCTAGTTTTCGGATATTTATGTGTTAATTCATCACATGTTTTATCAAACAGTTTTGGACAATAAGATATTAATGTGTTTATTATATGTGGCTTGCATGTATAATAAAAGAAACTAAGATGTTTGTCACAGAACTTCTTCCATTATATGATCCTAACCTTTAATTGATTGGTATATATTCTGCATTTATAAGGAGTTATTACTATCACATGTATTGGACATAGCCTTTTAGTGCATGCTAGAGTGATAAGAAAAGTTACTAAATTGGATCTTGCAGACATGGTATTATAAAATTTGTTATAAATGTAGGAATGATACTAAAGTTGTTAGACAACATTGTAGACATGGCATAATCCTTATATATTTTTCCTATAGTATATGTAGGCACTGGTGTTTGTTTATATATGTATTTTAGATATAGAATTTGGTTCCACTGTAACAAGGGTTAAACTTTAGACTAAAAAATTTAGAATGACAATCGTTGATTGGAACAAAGTTACTTTGAATAATTTTATGATTTATGTTATATATATAGGCATGTATGTTATCATAACCTCAATTGTTGGTGTTTAATTTATTTTTTAATTAATATAAAACTAATTTTTATACAATTTATAATTTTAATTTTCACTCATTTAATTAAGCAAGCAAAAAAAAATCTACTATTTTCTTTATTATGTGTATCAATTCAAACAATATTCTTTTTTCTCTAATTCTACCATTTTAAATTAAATTCTATGGTTTAAAATCTTTTAATTAAACCCTTCTTATTTTTTATTTTATATTAAATTTAAAATAAATTTATTAATTTTAAATTATATTTATACATTATATTGAAGGCTTAAAATATTTGTTTGTATCTACAAATATGTCACTTGTTTCTTTTAGTCCTGGTATTTCTTTATTTATTTTTGGTCCCTGCAATTAAGTTCTTTTTTTCATTTTAGTCCTTGTAGATTTTTTTTTTCAATTTTAGTCATTCTCACATCATGATGACTGACGTGGCACTATGTTGATGTGTGGCATGTGCTGACATGATGCATGATGATGTTAGCATGACATCATCATTAACTTTTTTGTAACGGTGCTTGATAGAAGGGACTAAAAATGAAAAAAGGAGCTAAATGACAGAGACTAAAATTATATATAAGTCATTAAAAATAAATGATGGTTAAGATCAAGTGATAAAGATAAAAAGAATAGTTTAAATTAGTTGAAAGAAATTTTTTAGTTAATTTGTGAGATAGTTTGTGAAATGGAACTCTAAAAGAGAGAAGAGAGAACATTGAAGTATGTCTAAATAAAAAGATGTGAAAGTGAGTCTCATTCTCTAAGTTATGTATTTTAATTTAAAATATAAAATAGATAATAAAATAAAATTATATTTAATAGTATAATTCTAATAAAAACTTTTTCATTGTCAACTAATTAGAAATCATCGTCGGTATGAGCTTTAATGTAATTATTGTAAAAGCCAACAAATTTATCATACATAGTTATTTATGATTGGATCACAGTGTAAAATTATTTTTCACAGTTAGTATATAACTTGTTTTCTCATCAATTAATACTACATTTAACTTTATATAAATGTTAAATTTTATTTAAACAACTGAATTGTGACATGTATTAAATTTTAACAATCTAAACATTTCTGAATAAAAAAAAAAGATCTGAATAAAAAAAAGACAAACTAAACACAGATATAGCATAAGACCACAAATGACACCTCTTCAAAAAAAAAAAAAAAACAAATAAAGAAAAGAAAGACCACACAAATGACTTGACCTGCGTGAAGCTGGAGTTTCATTTCGAACAACATGTGCTACACGGTCAGCATGATTTCAAGGCTACCTTTGAAATTTTTGGTGATTTGACAAAATGGAAAAAAACATGAGAATGGGGTCCTTGGGCCCCTCATGCCAGCAGAAATTAAAGGAATTGAGTCTTTTAATTTTAGCTCCTTGTACGTACGTGAAGCAGGAAGAAGTGCTAGCTGGAGCTTCACGTGAATAAGGAAGAAAATTTGAACAAGTATCTCTTGATGCTTTTGAATTATTTAGCCAAGTAAATGAAGGAAACGTGAATCAAGCCATGCTTTTTTGGTCACAAAAAATCATGGGTCTATGTCTTTGAATTAGCAATGGATTTTTTTTTTTTTAAAAAGTACTTTTTTTTTTAACGGCAAAAAAAGTATGTATATATATAATAATTGAAAAGTTAGGTACAAGAAGATACCAAACCATAGTACATAAGAAGGTAAAAAAAAAAAAAAAAACCAAGTATAAGCCCATCTAAATGACTCCAACAATAGTTAATTTATATTTATTCTACTCTTTTCAGCAAAATATAAACCAACCATGTACATCATTCCTTGGCAAAAAAACACGACCCTACAAGCTTTCTCAAAGCCCTTTTGTTCCCCGAAATATACCCTCAGAATTGCCATCCATACCCAAAGACAAAATTGCCCTGTTCCAGCCATAATTATTAAGTTCAAATGGTCCAGCAGCAACTTATGACCACATGTCCCTACCTCAGCCAACTTAAAAAAAAGTAAATATTAGATGATCCCCTCACTAATTTTAATTTTTCTTGTTGTATATTATAAATCTACTATCTAATAGTAATGTTTTAATAAAAAAATATAACTAAAATGTTAAATTCTCTAAAAAATTAATTAGAACGTATTAACAGTGTAAATATTTTTTACATTATCATTCAATCATGAATTGATATCTTTGGTAGGATTGTCAACTTTTGAAAAGATTACTTTAGGATTCACATTGAATCATTCAAAATTAATTTTATTTAAAATCAATTTTACAAACGCTCATTCAAACAAATATTTAGTGTCATATCTAGAGTGATTTCTAATTGATTAATTGTGTAAAAAAATTTATGACATAAACTCATTTTTAATGCTTTGACATAACATAATTATAATACAATCAAAATTAAACTTCAAAATCAAAGGTGTCATGTGCATTAGCTACATCAATGGAGAGACTATTTTATGCATAAAGTTATTATATTCAAGTACATTATGTTAAATATTATAAAACACAAACATTAGTTTGAGAAAATTTACTTCTACACTTTTTTGTAATTTTTTTTTTTGCAATTAGAAGAAAGATAAAAAAAAGAGAGAGAGAGAAACTCGAAATAAAGTGAATAATGAGACAAAGAGAGATAGGGGAAAAAAAAGTACCCTAGAAAACATGAGTGGAATAGTATAACTCCCTAATAATTATTATTGTGGATATACATGTAAAAAACAGAACTCGCTATCTTTCTTTATTTTGAACAATGAGACATATTGATAATTTTTAAACTATAAAAAATAATTGAGAATTCCAAACAAATATAATCACCTACAACTATTTTATTTTTAAGATTCTTGGTTTGTATTTTATTTTAAATTAGTTTATAAAAAAGTTGGGCCAAAAATAGCCTTATCTTTTGTATTTTTATTGTATTCATAGTTGACAAAAGCAGTTTGATTTCTGGGTGATTATTTAAAAAGAATAGGAAAACGCTTTGGTTATACTAGAGGAAGGTTTTTTTGCGAATTATTGCATTTTTTTTTTTGTTTTGTTTTGAGGAGGCATGTTTATTACGTATAAATTATTTCTTGGATTTATTCTTCTGCCATGTAAATTTTCCGCATCTGCCAATATTGGTTATTGACTTCACATTATTTTAATGATAGCAATCAAAATCAAAGTAGCAGAAGGAACAACATGCGTATTTCTTCTCTGATCTTACTTCCAAACTCTATATAAAGCAATCTACCCATAGAAACACTACCACATCTACCAGCCTTCAATTCCTCATCACAATGAAGCAATTTTCTCTCTTGTTACTTCCCTTTTTGTCTCTATATGCCCCCCTTTTTTCTCTCTATACATTCTACTCACTATGCTTTATCCCAAATATCGCTGCCTTTGCCTCAAGAAACGAGACTGATTATTTGGCACTGCTCAAATTCAGGGAATCCATATCCACTGACCCATACGGAATCTTGCTCTCTTGGAATACTTCTACTCACTTCTGTAACTGGCATGGAATCACATGCAATCCCATGCTTCAAAGAGTTACAGACTTGAAATTGGAAGGATACAAGTTGAAGGGATCCATATCTCCTCACGTAGGCAATCTCTCTTATATGAGAAGGTTAGACCTTGGAAACAACAACTTCTACGGGAAAATCCCACAAGAATTGGGACGGTTGTCACAATTGCAGCAACTCTCTGTCGCAAATAACTCGTTGGTGGGAGAAATTCCTACAAACTTGACAGGTTGCACTCATCTCAAAATTCTAGACTTAGGTGGGAACAATCTTATCGGCAAAATACCCATTGAAATTGGCTCACTTCGAAAGCTTGAAATGTTGTACCTTTGTATCAACAAGTTAACTGGCGGAATCCCATCATTCATAGGGAATCTTTCATCCCTAACTCTTCTCAGTGTGAGTTTTAACAACTTGGAGGGAGATATACCACAACAAATATGTTGTCTCAAAAGCTTGACAAGGATAGGATTTGTTGTCAACAAACTGACTGGAACATTGCCTTCTTGTCTTTATAATATGTCATCTCTTACTCTAATCTCAGGTCCAGCAAATCAACTTATTGGTTCTCTTCCATCCAACATGTTCCACACCCTACCCAATCTCCAAGTATTTGAAATTGGTGGCAATCAAATCTCAGGTCCAATTCCACCTTCCATCACAAATGCATCTATCCTTTCAATACTTGATTTTGGTGATAACCATTTCGTGGGACAAGTTCCATGTCTGGGGAAGTTAAAATATCTTTATCACCTACATTTGGGGAGAAATAATCTAGGTGACAATTCAACTAATGATTTGGAGTTTTTAAAATCCTTGACAAATTGTAGTAAGTTGCAAGTGATATCTATAGCCGACAATAATTTTGGAGGTCATTTGCCAAATTCCTTGGGCAACTTATCCACCCAACTAAGTAAACTATATCTCGGTGGAAATCAGATAACAGGACAAATCCCTGTGACAATAGGAAATCTAATTGGCTTAACTCTCTTGGCGATGGAAGATAACCGCATTGATGGGATTATCCCAACAACGTTTGGGAAGTTTCATAAGATGCAATTGTTAAGCTTATATAGAAACAGGCTCTCAGGAGAGATAGGAGCCTACATAGGCAATCTTAGTCAATTGTTTTATTTGCATATGGGAGAAAATATGTTAGAAGGAAATATTCCTCCAACCATAGGAAACCTCCAAAAGTTACAATACTTAAACCTTTCACTAAACAACCTTATAGGAACTTTACCAGCAGAGGTTTTTAATCTTCCCTCTCTAACATACTTGTTAGATTTGTCACGAAACTCATTGAGTGGTAGTATACCGGAAGAAGTGGGCAACCTGAAAAATCTCGATTGGCTAGATATGTCTCAGAATCATTTGTCTGGTGACATTCCTGGAATCATCAGAGAATGCATAATGTTGGAGTACCTCTATTTGCAAGGGAATTCCTTAAAAGGAATCATTCCATCCTCTTTGGCATCACTCAAAAGTCTTCAAGAATTAGACCTGTCACAAAATCACTTGTCTGGATCAATTCCTAATGTTCTGCAGAACCTTTCTTTCTTACAATATTTCAATGTATCTTTTAACATGTTGGATGGTGAGGTACCAACTGATGGTGTCTTTAAAAATGCAAGTGGATTCATGGTGACTGGAAACACTATGCTTTGTGGAGGTATTTCAAAACTGCATCTGCCACCATGCCCTGTGAAAGGTAAGAAACTTGCAAAACACCACAAGTTGAGGTTAGCAGTGATAGTTAGCCTCGTTGCTTTTCTTCTCATGTTGTCAATTATTCTAACTATCTACTGGATGAGGAAAAGGAGTAAGAAACCATCTTCGGATTCACCAACAATTGACCAGCTGGCTAAAGTTTCATACCAAAGCCTTCACAACGGAACTGATGGGTTCTCAACAACAAACTTGATAGGGTCTGGAAATTTTAGCTCTGTCTACAAAGGAACTCTTGAGTTAGAAGACAAAGTTGTTGCCATAAAGGTCCTAAACCTTCAACAAAAAGGAGCTCACAAGAGTTTCATTGCTGAATGCAATGCACTTAAAAATATAAGACATCGAAATCTGGTTCAAATTTTAACATGTTGTTCCAGCACAGATTACAAAGGTCAAGAATTCAAAGCTCTAATTTTTGAGTACATGAGAAATGGAAGCTTAGAGCAATGGTTGCATCCTATCACACCAAGTGCAGAGCATCAGAGAACACTGAGCCTGGATCAAAGATTAAATATCATGATTGATGTTTCTTCTGCATTGCATTATCTTCATCATGAATGTGAGCAATCAATCATTCATTGTGATTTAAAGCCAAACAACGTCCTTCTTGATGATGACATGATTGCTCATGTGAGTGATTTTGGCATAGCCAGACTTCTCTCAACCATCAATGGTACCACTTCTAAGCAAACAAGTACAATTGGAATAAAGGGGACTCTTGGCTATGCTCCCCCAGGTATGTTCTTGAGTTTTGAATCATTAGCATTTCTTAAAATTCTCATATCTTTTAGTGTCAAGTTGTTATTTATTAGCATTGTGTATTGACAATTTTTTGTATAAATTTTAGAGTATGGAACGGGTTCTGAGGTGTCAACTTATAGCGATATGTACAGCTTTGGAATTCTTATGTTGGAAATGCTCACCGGAAGAAGACCCACGGATGAAATGTTTGAAGATGGTCAAAATCTTCATAACTTTGTTGCAATTTCATTTCCTGATAATCTTCTGCAGATTTTGGACCCACGGCTTATTCCAACAGGTGAAGCAACAACATTGGAAGGAAACAACTGGAATCTTAATCCAAATGTTGAGAAGTGCTTAGTTTCACTTTTTAGCATTGGACTTGCTTGTTCTATGGAATCACCAAAAGAAAGAATGGACGTGGTTGATGTCACTAGGGAGCTTAATCGAACTAGAAAGGTCTTTCTTATTGGTAAGTGAATGAGTTTTTACTTAGTTTTCCACATATATAATTTATGTTTCAAAAATAGTTTTATGTTTAAAAAAATTCATATATAGTTTTTTATGAATTACTGTATTTCACAAGTTCATGAAGTTTTTGTCTTCCAAATTAATAATATAGTTTTCCTCTTCAAAATTAATAATAAGATGAAGTTTTTCCTCTTCAAAAGTAATGATGTAGTAAAATTGATTATTTTACATGCTTTATGTGTATTTATATTTTCATTAGAATAGAACTTAATGAATTGTTCACGTGAATGTAATTGAAAAATTCATTTCACATTTTTTTGAGCAAAATTACTTTCAAAGGAAAATATTTTTGGAGAAAAAATGTACAACACGTAATTAAACACATTCTTATAAAATAAAGTAATTTTTTGTCATTATTTATTTATTTTTAACTTAAAAAAATCTTTTAAACTACAAGTTGTTTAGTGAAAAAAAAATTAAAACAAATAATCATCTCATCTAATAGAAGAATATATATATATATATATATATATATATATATATATATATATATATATATATATATATATATATTTATAAACACGCACGCGCACATTCACATCACAGCATCATGCCAACAAAGCCAAATTACCTATCCTCAAGGTGAAAATCATTGTACCTGATCAGAACAAAGAAAAAGAAATCGATAAAATTTAAGGTTTTTAGATTCGAAGTGTGATATAAGTAAAAACTTTGCTTAAGTTAAAAAAATAAATAAATAAAAAAGTTCCTCTTTATAGATTTTTTTAGAAGCTACGTATTTTTTTTCATACTAAATAAGTTGCTTAAACTTTTAAGAGCCTTTTATAAAATATGGGCTTAAATATGTTTCGGGTTCTGAAATATTAGCGAATTTTGCATTGAGTCCCTATTAAATTTTTGCTTTGTCCCCAATAAATTTTTTATTTTGTTTTTGGTCCCTAAAGTGCTTTAGATAGTGCTTTAAATTGATTTAAAAAGTTGTTTAGATAGTGCTTTAGATAACGGCAAGAACTTGGATCAATTTTTTTTTTATTAGGGACCTGGAACAACGCAAAAAAATTTCAAGGACTCAGAACAAAAAACGGAATTTTTTTAGGGACCTAAAAGTTATTTAAGCCTAAAATATGTTTGGCCCAACTTTTTCTTTTAAGGAAAAAATGAGCTAAAAAAATTGGGCAAAACGCATTCTAATTCTAACTAGCTTTGGCTATTAACTGATTTTGTTTATGTCATCTTGCTATATTTTTCAAAGTTCCAAAACTACAAATCTAATGAAATTCTTAAATTTCAGGTGTTCACACTTGAGAAGAATTAAAGCTGAAATCAAATGCCATAGTCATTTTGGAAACAAATGTGTGCAATATGATGTAAACCGGGTTCAAAGTTGTCTACTAATTTGCCTGTTTTCTAGCCAGTCTAAATAAATCAATCCATCCTTCATGTAACATATATGATGTACTTAATGGATGTAATACTCCATCCAAATTTTATTTCCTATATTATACTTCCATGTTAATGTAATCATGTTATTGTACTTCCATATTTTTATTTCCTATATGATTCCCGATTTTCCAAATTTTGTTGCAAAAACATCAAAATGCTCTCAAAATTTGGTCCATATTCACCACACCAATTTGTTTATTAATTTTACTTCTATGTTTTATGCGAATTACATAAGGCATCCCTCCATTTGAAAGCATTTCTTTGACACTCCCTCGTATAACAGCGTTAAGTTATGTTTAGTTTTAAAAGTTGAATTACATTTATATCCTTGTATAAAAATTACATATGCACCCCATGTGTTTTTTACATATTACACATGCACCCCCTATGTTTTTCAAACATTACGCATGATACTCCTCTGTCGTTTTAGATTGAGATTGTCAATCTGCACTACCATTGTTTCTACAAATACAAATAAGGGGAGTCATGAACCCTGATGCGATGGCCACCGCCAGTGACAAAGTTGAGCTGGAGGTCGCAGTAGCCGATGGAGACGATGAGGGAGTCATAGGCAAGGGAGAAGAAGCCCCTGTTGCGAACTTTGACAGTGAGGGAGAATGAGAGGTCAAGAATGGGCCTCGGATTGGTTCGGATTTTGATATCAATGAGTCAGATATGGGCCAGGTGGACCTCCGGGTAGGAGGGGTAGAGGAGAAAGAGGAAGAGCGCACTGGAGTAGAGGATGCAGCGCCGGCAACAACAGTGGTAAGATGAGCGGTAGGTGGGGAGGAGATGGGGGTGTTTTGGGAAAAAAATTACTTAAAAATCACATGACCAGACCAAGTTAACGCCGTTTGGAACATAGAGGATGCCACTATAACGGGAATGGAAAAATTATTTCATTCTTAAAATATAAATTAAATTATATTTTAAAAATTGAGATGAATTTTAGAGTTCTATTTTTTTTTTTTGTTAATTAGGGTTTTGGTTTACTTAAATGAAATAGAAATAATATGGGTGTATATAAAGAATCGATCAGGTGTAATAAGTTCTATTGTTTGAGTGTTTTAAGGATTAAGGGCCAATAGTCTTCTTACTTTACTAAATACTGCACCATTCTACTTAAGAGGATCTACACTCAATAATAAATAACATGTTAAAAAGAGTGTAATAGAAAGTGTATTGCTAGCATTTCTCTCTAATTTTATTTAAAACAACTATTATTATTATCATACATTATATATATATATATATATATATATATATATATATATATATATAACTTTTCCATATAAAAGAAAGTCTAATAATATCTAATAATAATTTTCTATACTATCTGAAGTCATTTATTATGTCTCTTTAGCAACCATATTTTATCTTAACTAAACACTTAAATCTTTTTTTTTTTGGGTACATATGCATATATGATTATACACTTCATTGACCAACCACAACACAATTTAAGGTAAGAAAATAAGCTGGGTTGTTACATTACCTTCACTTTACTTAAGTATAAAATCAATAGAAAAAATATTAATTACTTTTTTTTTGTTACGACTGAATTGAAAAATCATTTTTAAATAATCTAAACATCACCATACAACATTAGGATATAGTTCCAATGGGATGACAAACAACGATGAGGATAGGTTGTGTGAGCTATAAGGGTTACGTTGCCGCAACTCTGTAATACTCTCATCCAAAGACACTATAACGTTGAATGAGGACAAGGACTAGTGAAATTCTTTGGCGATTGGAGCGTAGAACGGGAAGCTAGCAGCAACTGAAAAGAACGATGTGTACGCCACAATGACTTCAAAGGTAGATTTAGCTCAGAAGCAAGTAAGAAACTTCATATAACCACATTTTAATAATTAAATTAATAATACACACACATATGAGATATTGAATTAAATATATAATTCATAATACACACACTCATAGAGGAGTGATCAAACTACACTAATTTAACTTACACCAACTATTACATAATTCAATAACTTATAATTAGATGATTTATTATCAATCTCACTATTCAATTGAAAGTTCCTTTTGTATAGATCATATAAACAAAATATTATATTAATCCATAATTATTTGATGTCATTCATATACATCAAAATATATCAACGACGTTGTTTTTGTGTGTGTGCTTCTTAAAATATATACAAATCTGATTATTTGATTACTTTTTGTTCAATTTTTTACAAACTTTGGTACAAATTAACAATCAAGGGCTTCAAGGTAACATATAGTTATAATTCAATGGTTGATTAAATAAAATTGACATTCTATGAAGAGTTATTAATAGTGCAATAGTTGGTGTAAGTTATACTGATATAAGTTGATCCTTACGTGTCGGTATGGGGTGGGGTGAGTACTATAGTACCCATATCCGAATCAATCTCCATTGAATGGATATTTATCCTATCCATTATGAATACTTTTTGCAATTACCCGTAAAGTTCAAGTAGAATTATTATCTCTAGTCATTTAAAACAAATTTGTTGATTTTTATAATAACTATTCTATAAGTCATACAAAAAATGATTTCTTATAAGTTGATAATGTAAAAACTTTTACAATGCAAATACATGCATATTAATTAAACTAAAAAAAATAATGCTCTTCATACTAATATTATTAGTATAAATAGAATTAAAATATATTATTATTAAAAACACAAAAATTAAATTACATATATATCATTCAATATTATTTTATAACAATGTTCAAGATTAAAACTAAAAGATAATAGAATATACAAAATAAATGAAAAAAAATACTTAAAGAGCATGTTATTAATGTATATGTTCATTTTTCTTGATTTAAAATTAACACACACAAGTGCACGTACACACACATATATCAAAATATGTATTTTTAATAATTTATTGAAAATTAATGTACTTTGATTATTATTTGTTGAAAAAATTTAGTAAAGTGACTACAGAAAAATTAAAATTGAAAGTTTAAAAAAATATAAAAAGAAAGAAAGAAAGATATGAAGTAGAAAAATGGAAAGTAATAAAATAAAATTATAATTTATGAGAAATAAAAACTGAAAATTGAAGAAAAATGTAGTGTAGCTTTTATATTATCTTATATATATTTTAGATTATGGATGGATAATAACAAATATACATTAAAGTGATAGATTATACATACCTCCAATATTGAAATAAAGGTGACTGTGAAGTTTGGTCCAAAAGTGCCATTGCCTCCTATTTCAACATTGGTTCATCAAAGGGTTCTTTGAAATTGGCCTTCTCACTGAGGTCTTGGAATTCATCCACAAGATTTTGAAGCCTTGCAACAAACTCTATTAAAAGGGAAGCAAATGTTGCCAAGGACAGAGAGCTTGCACTTTCATATACTTTGGAGTCTTGCTCAAGTAACATGTTATCTCCATAAAATGATGAGAGACGTGACCATGACATTTTATTGCACATCAAGCTTTGTGAAATGTGCAATTCAGGAACTGAAGGCTCTATGTTTATGTTAAGCCTTGAATCAGCTCCTATTTCACCGAGGGAAGAGATAAGTGAGGGTTTGTTTTCATTTTCATTATTGTCTTTGGCATCAATCAACAAATTGTCATGATTTTCAACTTCTTTAGGCTTTTTTGCATCCTGCCAGCTCTCTGAATTGACTAAGAGGAATGATTGTCTGTCAATTTTCATTTGCAATTGCTCAGCTGCCTCATGCACTTTCAAGAGTACGTCTATATTGCTCAACTTTTCCATTTTTTTCACTTTGCTTCCAAGTTGACGCAATACTTCAGCTCCTTCAATACCAACCTTCTGAAATTCATTACTGAAAACCATTCTCTTTTCTGGGGGTGCCTGGATTTTATGAAATTTGATTACCAACAATGCATAGTAACACCAACATATATATGTGTAAAAGCAAGGAAAATTTTCTGAATCATGGATCTTCATTCTAAGACAATTTCAAGGTGAGCTAGAAGGCTTCAACATGGACTAAAATAGCACCATGTTTCCCTTTCTGCAGACAGTACACCACAACTTAATTGACTATGGATTATGTGTAAAACAACAAAACTCTCATGCCTTCCCAAACCAATTGATAAATGACACATCATCCACAGCAATTTGAATTTGTAACTTTATTATATTCATTCAGCATTCATTAAATTTTAATGCAATGATACAGTAATTTTAAGAACCAATTATAACAGGTTCATTTTCTTATCCTATATATGGGGAGAAAGAAAGAAAAAGAACTGAATAATTAGATCTTAGTAGTATCATACACTAGTAACTGATGCTATTTATATGGACTTTTTGGAGAGAAATTATACAATACTAGAAATCTGGCATTTGGGAAGATGTTTACAATAACTACCTTAAAAGTCATAGTAATAGTAAATTTTTATTGATTGACAGTGTAAATTTTGTTTTATACAAATGGTGCTATAAATTAAACTCAAAAGAGAATGGTACTCAAGCGTCAAACAGAAAATATAAATTGTAATGCAAATCATGTAAGTTAACCATTGCTAGTTAGGTATCTTATGAAATTCAACTGCTCAGCTGTACTCCACCTGAGACATTTTTCGAATGAACAAATCTGCCAAGTTCAAAAGTTAATTAAAAGAGGCATTATTCATGAACTTTAGTGGTAGCATAATAGACTAGTAACTGATGCTATTCATGAATTTTAAAAGGAATGTCTTGAGACTCGACGAAATTATAATACAATACTGAAAATCTGGCATTTGGGAAATTTTTTAAGATAATGGCACTCAAGAATCAAACAAGAAATACAAATTGTAATGCTAATATTTAACCATTGACACTACACCAAAAGTGACTTTTGGTGGCAATTGTTTTCCCTTTTAGTGGCAATATAAATAGCCGCTAAAATATTTGCCGGCAATCAAAGTAAGGCTGGTGCATCCAGGGTCGGTAAAAGTATTATCGGCAATTATAACGAATGCTGGTAAAACCCCTTTTTATTGCCGGGAAAACTAAGTGCCTTTAATGGCAATTTAAATGGCCACCCAAAACAATTTTCCAATTCTCACTTCACCTCTTTACTAACCTTTATTATTGCCGCTGGAAAAAATAAAGAATTTTAGCAGTGATTTTCTAGGCTGTAGTGAAATCCACATAATTTTAGAATTGTTTGTATAATAAAATAATACAAAATTATGAATATAAAATGACTTACAAATAAGTATACATCAATAAGCATAATAGCCAATTGAACCGGTTGAATCCAATACCCATTATTAATTCATTAATAAATAATGAATTGGATTCAATAAATAATGTTAAAATAAATGGTTGGTGCCCAGTGTATGTAACGAAACTTCTAGGCTCAATAATAACATAGTACAAATTTTGGCATTAGCAATATCCAAGATTCATTTACCTAGTTTCCCAAAACATGGTGCAAAGATTTCAACCGCACCTAGTTTTGTTTTCCTATTCACATGGTACCAGGTCTCTAGTATAAATTCAGAATCAGCTAATTAAGAAAGTAGTAGCAACGAGCATTGCAGTAGTGGAAGCCTTCAAAGACGAACTTGGGTTTTGCAAGTGGAACCATGCTTTGAGGTCACTGCAACAGCATGCCAAGAACAATATCAGATCTTATAGTCAGGCTAGGAAATATAAAATCACACGAGCATTCCATGACAGACAAAATATAGTTGATCTACATCATTCCCTTGTTCCATTATAACTTCCCCTGGAAGAAGGAACTCCTCATAAGAGCCTAATAACCTGAAAGACCAAAGGAACATAAATTATAACTTCACATGCATACTTCATATCAGCAAGTAGTAGATCCAGAGGAATAGTGTTCTTTTTCCAACACTTCAGTTAAAATGAATAAGAATCTTTCAAATATAAACTATATGTTTAAATTTATTAGCAACTTGTGTGATTAGAATATGACTCTGTATCTCCCTCACCAGTACCTTGGATGTGGCTTAAATTTCTATGTAGATGAGTATGAAATAAAACACTTCAATTCAATGGGAAATGAGATAAATTTAACTTGACATTAATGACTTCTTATTTCAAGCAATTTGCTCTGGTATTTGTTACTTGTGATCTAGTCAATAAATCATTAATCTGTTCAGTGTCACTGCTTACAAATATTTCCACAAAGAAATAACTCTTTACATAGAAAATTGCTTACAAATTATCACCTGCATGGAACACATATAGATAAACAATAATGAACTATTTTCTGTATTTATGAGTAAAAGTGAAGCTGATTATAATATAATTAATAATAAGTACCAATAGCATTCCAAAATTGAATATAACATTTTAAGCTATCTATACTTGATTAATGGAAAGATTATGAACATGAGTCAATAAGAAATGATTCAGAACCTCTGAGACTCCTGCCACTTGAGCGATGTTTTAAGAACAATATAAGTACAGGATATAGAGGCACCGGGGCAAACAATTAAGGCATCACTAACAGAGCATGAACAGGCCAACAAACTAAGTCTAGTCCCAAAGTTGTACCTTTTTTGCATTGAGCCATTGACATCCTTGATTTTCCTTGGAGGAAGGATGTCGCAATCTGTGTACATGCTTCCAGAATCTCTTTCTTGATTATTTACAAGGACACTGTAAGATGCATCAGGCCTTAGAATAAATGAATAGAAATAAGTCAACTTAAATGTATAGTAACATTCACGAAGATAGTTTCTTTTCCATAATGAAAAAATCCATCCGTTTGCTTCGTTAAAGTCCCCGTGAAGATAGATTCTTACTCATGTTATAATACATCCAGACTCATAAGGCTTGATAAAATACGTTCAGAGAAAATCTCAAGTTGAATTTAGCATACTTTTATGAAACAACCATAATGAGAACAGAATAACAAGAGATACTTTAACATTCCTAAAAACAGAATTTAACAGGAGTTCTTCACTTTCAAGGGAAGAGCCTCTTTTAGTTCAATATGATAAAATATAAGGCAATTTATTGAGTTTTGTCACTTGAAGATCTTAAGAAAGGCGCGGAGGGCATTGAAAAGTGGAAAGAAATATACCTCTTGATTTGAATCCAACTGGTCCCCGTTCTTCACTGCTAATGCCTTGGCAATTCCCACTGGTTCCTGTAGTTTGAAAATTAAGGACAATGCATACTCAAAAGCTTTTGGTAGTCTTTAAGTGTTCTGTAATGAGAAGGAATTTATATCTCCCAAAGGTCTGTATAAATTAGGAAGCAATTCAAGTTAGTCTTACAATGAGCATTGTGTTGAGCTTCTGCAGAGCTTGGAGATTGATAAAAATATTTGATCTTGGTCTGCTTGTAATCATCTGATATACAACACCAGATATCTGATATACAACACCAGATATGTATTAGATTTCCATATTTCTAGTCAATATTTTTATGTCATATGTGATAATACCTTTAAATTTTTTTCTTATTAAATCTCCTTTTCCTTTTTGCCATTGTAAGCTCTGCTCCTTCCTTGATATCATCGTTGCCATCAAATAACTCCTCAGGAGCTAACATAGCAGTATCTGAAACAACCATAAGTGCAATTTACCCACAAAATGCATAATATATTGTCAGTAACTAATAAATGGAAGAAACAAAAACAAAAATTTGATAAAATAACAGCTCTTTATTTCCTCCATTGCTAGAGAAGGCACATTAGCACTTGCTAACAATAGCACTTAAAAACTAAACCACTTGCTAACAATTCCAATAGCACTTAAAAACTAGCATATTGAATACAATAAAGTTCAAAAGCAAATGGACAAACCAAGATACCAAGCCTCTTACACAGCTCTCAGAAAAATAAATTTGATTTTATAGCCTTATTCAGATTCATCCAATACCACAATTATCATTCAAATACAAAGAAATTCATATGAAACATGCGACTCATAAACACAATAACGAAAGCGGGACCGGGCACCGAGGATGGCATGAATGGCCTCAACATCTGAGATTTCCTTTTCTTTTTCTTTTTCTTCCCCTAATTAAAGGTACAACTACAACAACAAACTAAACTAAACTGAATTAAGGATTAAAAATGGAAGCAATGAACTCAATACCTGATAGAAGAGAACATTTTTTTCACAAAGACTTTGTGCGCCTCAACAACCGAACTACAAACACAAACCAACAATCAACACTTGAGAGTGAAGAATATAGATTAGAAGTGTAAGATTCAATTGAGAGAAGAAGCAACTCGCGAACTACAAACACAAACCAACTCGCTTTACAGAATAAGCAACGTTCGCTAAGTGATGATTTAGGGGAAACTCGCAAAGACGATCCAAATCTAGATTCGATTGATTGAATGTGAGAACGAAGCTATGAACAGAGAGGATCTATGCACAAAGAGGATATCACAATTCGATCCAAAGCTATGCACGGAGGAGATCTCGCGATTAGATTCAAAGCTAGGTCATGGTTCACAAAGGTTCTCAATGACTCGAGATCCAAAGCTAGGTCATGCTCACAAGAGGAGAAGCTACGCACAAAGTAATGGTTCACAAGAGGTGCTCACGATTTGATCCAGAGCTAGGTCATTTTTTTAAGGAAAAAAAGCTAGGTAATGGTTATTTAAGTGGTTATTGACTTATTTCTTTTATTTATTTGTTTGTGTAGATGTTTAGATGAACTTTTATTTATTTATTTATTATTATTTGTTTTTTGTTTATTTTTTAATTAATTAATTAATTAATTATTATTAAGAAATGTGTTAAGTTGGAGACATAGACGCGTGGCATGTTTAATGACACGGACCATGACCAGGTGTCAAAAAGAGAATAATAAGCAGTAGAAAACATAAATACACATTGTGGCGGTTCCAATATCTGCCAGATTATCAAAATTTTCTGGCGGTTTTGAAAACAGCCAGTAAACACATTATTTTTTGTAGTGTAAAATGCTTATTATGGATTGGCTTTTAAACTTTCGTAAGAATTGTCGAATAAAATATATCTTTACTGGCCATTGATAATTAGTCACAAAAACATTATCTCAAATATTAAAATGCCGGCAATTAGCTAATTGCCACTATATATGTGTCGGTAAAAGTTAAATTTGCGGTAGTGTGATAAGTATCTTCTAAAATTCAACTGCTTGGATAAAGTCTACCACAGAGATCTTGGAATAAACAATCTGCCTAGTTCAAATATATCAATATCTTCCTACTAATACAAATATGGACATTCCGTTGCCCTGGTGTAGATGAATGGGTTCCTTGGTATTAATTAATCATAGAACATTTTCCCATTCTTCAAATACATCGAAAAGAGAAATATAAGCCCTCAATATATATGCAATTGATCATTGCACAACTCCCTCCTTTCACTGCAGAAATATTAGGTGTTTGACTGATTTTAAGTGCAATCATTTATTAAGTACCCACATTCTAACTGTTCAGCAGTGAATACAATGGTCAAAATTAATCAAATAGTGAGTTCATAGAAGGTGAAGAATGAAAGAAGACATTATAAAGAAAACAACAGGTAGAGACGTAGGCTTTATCAAAGAACAACTAAAAAAACTGCAAATCAGGTAGATGAAAATGGATAAATTTACCATGAGCAGAGCCAATTATAAACAAAAAGTTCAGTCATGGTTAGAATACAGGTAACATCTAGCACAAATCATGAAAGGAAAGGTTCCTTTTACCTGAATTTCCGAAAGTATGCATCCATGCATTGCCATGACCATGAAAGCACAATGCCTCAAAGCTCCACTAACTTTAACATAGCTTCTCCAAGGATAATTAAATGTCTTGTATGGACCATGAGGTGGCTCCCATGATGCAAAATCTAAGTGCAAAGGTAAAGATAAAATAAAAAATCCTAGTCACTAGTTTTAGCATTTAGGTTATTGAAGAAGGGAAAGATTACTGTTATGAGATTTTGCCTTACTTAAGTCTTGGATTTAGAATAAGCTTTAGATAGAGTTTTGTTATTTTTGTTGATTTTATGTTTTATGATTTGTTTCAGTTAGTTAATTTAAATTTGAAAAAAATCGGATAGAAGATTAGATTGTTTAGGAATTTCAGATTGGTCGTAAGCCTATACATAGGCATTCTCATTTCTTGAATTTCAATGGCTATTTTCCTCCATTTTTAATCTCTCTATTTTCCATGCAAGTTTCACTATTTCTATATTTTATTTTACAAAATATTCTAACAGTGGCATCTAGAGCTTGCTTCTTATGGGCTGTGAGGAAAATTTTTTATTGAGTGCTAAACATGGTGAGGTTGAGTGCAAACACTATTGACTTATTGTGTGATTTATTTTTCATGCAATTGTGGTGCAAATATGTCTTCTAACAATTCTTCACCTATCATTCTAATGTTTAACGGTGCAAACTATCACATTTGGGCTGTGATGATGAAATTTGTTTTAAGGTCTCAAGGTTTATGGACCGTTGTAATCTCTGAAGCTGATCCACCAGCCATTGAGAGAAAATCCTACAGTTGCTAAGATCAGAGCTTATGAAGAGAAGTTGAAGAAAGATAAAACCATCACTTTCTTGCATTTAGGACTTGCAGATCACACTTTTACCAAAACCATGGACTTGGAAACACCTAAACAGGTGTGGGACACGATCCAAGATGAATTTGAGGGCAATAACAGGGTCAAATCTGTTAGGCTTCTCACATTGAAGAGAGAATTTGATTTGATGAAGATGAAGGACAATGAATCTGTCAAAGATTATTCTGGTAGATTAATGGATGTTGTGAATCAAATGAGGCTTCTTGGTGAGGCATCATTTACATATCAGAAGCTTGTAGAAAAAAAACATAGTTTCGGTGCCTGACAAATTTGAAGCCAAGATCTCTGCAATTGAAGAGTCTTACGATTTGCAAACTCTCACAATTACATAGTTAACACTACAAGAAAACATCAAATTAGTGTCGGTTGATTAGTGAAGGCCAAAAGCCTACGCATGTAGCGTCGGCTTAGCCGACTCTAAACAGACGCTAAATCAATCTTTATTTAATTTTTATATCATTTTGACGAATTTGATTTTGTGTCGACCAAAACCGACGCTGTGTAATAAAAAAATAATATAAAATATATTTAATTATATATATGCGACGGCTTAGTCGACGTTTGTTGTCCTAAAATTTTCAAAGCCCGCGTCATCAAAATTTTAATTGTCCTAAAATTTTCAAATGCGGGTCAGAATTTTAATCCCTGTTTCTAAAATTCTAAAAGGTAAAACCCAAAACTCATTCTCTGGTCTCACTCACTCAGCATTGAGTTGGGTTGAAAGTTTAATCCTTCTTTCTGAAATTTTGAAACTTCACTTATTCTCACCTCTCACTCATTCAACATAGGGTTGAAATTTTAATCCCTCTTTATGAAATTTTCAAACCCCCGACTCAGTTTCCCTTCTCACCCACTCAGCGTTGGATTGAAGCGGAATACATTGAGTTCCAAAGTCGTGTTCATCTTCCATAGATGGTAAGGGAAAATATCGAACCCTAAATCCCAATATCGAATCACTCTCGTCTTAGTCGTCTCTTCAAATCGCAATGTTGCGGATTCACAATATCGAACCCTAAATCCCAAATTTCGCCTGAGTTTTGACCGAGCTCGTGCGACTGAGTCAGTCTCTGCCGAGTTACTCACTTCACAAGCATAATATTACTTGAATTGGTGACAACAGCTAGTCACTAATTTGTAATTAGATCCAACTCAGAAGATTAAAATAAAGAGTCCCATATAAAGAGTCTCATGATTATGCTTTATTTTACATTATTTAGTCATATTATGGTCTATTGATTTTGATTGTTTGTTTTCTGGGTTTGCTGGTGTCTAGCTCTTGCTGTGATTGTTGCCTTTTTTCTACTCTTGATGATGAAGAGATCTTGTTGTTGTTGCTGCTGACTAACCTGGGATATGACTCTGTTAGTGTTAGTTTGTTTCATTTCCCTCATATGTAGGTTCTCTGGTTCATAGCTCTTACTGGTTTTATCCCAGGTTTATTCATTTTATTTGCTACTGACTTGTCTGGAATTTTGCTTGTACTGGATCAATGTCCCCTATGTCCACTGAAACTGACTCAATTACATAGTCCCTTAACTGATTATTATTACTAGCAATAGACCTCTAATATCAGCATAGTTAGTCCCTTAAATTTATGAATCAATCTTTCATCATTTATTGATTTTACAGGACCTTTATTGTGATGTTAAACTTCACGTATTGACCTTTTCATTAACATTAGTAATTAGTCATTTCTTGTATGTTTCTGTGGCTGTGCAATATGACTTGTCAAACTCCTTTGTTGTTTATTTAATCCTTTTTCTTGTCTTGTACCATGTCTCCTGTCTTGGTTATTGATCATAATTTAGGTCTCAACAGATGCAATGTATATTTAATTAATTACTTAGTTATATCAAAGCCTGTTGGCATTGCCACATTGGTTTGATATGCAGTTTTTTTTATGATATTTATAGGTTTTTGTCCATTTCACAACAACACAACTTGCCACATCATTCTGCGTATTTTATAACAGACAGGTATTTCCATTTGCAGTAAGTTAACTTTTCTCTTTAATCATTTCTATTGTAAAATTAATGGTTGCTTCTGTCAAACTCATAAAAAAGTGTAGGCCAAAACCTGTGTGTTCTGCTGGAGAATTCTCATATATATAGTATTTATTACAAGTTGATTTTCAGTAGCTAGACTACTATATATACACTCTCCTAGAGCTGGGTACCTAATTAAGGAAAGAATAAAAGTTACAAAAATACTCACAAAGTTATAGCTGTACAATACAATCATGAATCAGACCAGTCCAATATAATAAGCTAATAATCATCATGTGAAGTTCTGACTATGAAGTACATGATAAACTTGGTCACTGGTCAGAGTAGTTATCCCTCATCTTAGGCACATGATTTTGAAAATGTTATCCCTGTGTGTACTTTTTACAACAAGTCTGTGTTCAAAGTTCAAACCTTAGAAGACCCATTGACCCTTTGTGATCTAATTCATGATTTCAGTAAATATATATGATTGTATTAGTAAATTATAAAATAACATACTAAAAAGTATCGTGTATCAATTGTTAAAGATATAACTGTTAGAGATATAATTAGTTAAGAATTAGTTACTAATTAACTCCTTCTCAATCATGTTAGTCATCTCAATGAGGTTAGTGAGTCTGATTTATGTTGCATCTGCTTGAGCAGGTCTGCACAATTGAAGCTTAGAACTTTGGCCACCTGATATGTGCACAATACACATTAGCCCTCTGTTGGCACAACAAGCCCAAGCCCGCCACTGCCTCTTATTCCACCAGTTTGTCTTTGAAGAATGTAAGTTTACTGCTTGTCTTCTCTTAAGGATGTTATAGCCATAGAGTGAGGAATGTAAGTTCACTAACCACCTTGTTTTATTACCTTGCTTGTTGTCCCATTAGTATATATTTCAAGGATTAGAGGACAAGGTTAGTGACAGTGCTATTATTATTTTCCCTTACCATATTTAATACATGAAGGACTCAAGCCATGAATGGAAATTGTTTGCTTATTCCTAAATCTATATATAATTTTCAAAAGTCAGCTTGATAAATATATTTTATGCATTGCAGTGTGTGCCACTAAATCAAGCATGGAAAATATACTAAGCAGTGAAGGAAAAAAGGTGTGGCAATTGATCTGTTGAGTATGAAGGAGAAAATGGTTTCCAAAAGGTATGATTGATTTAATTATGTGATAATAATGATTCAATGAAACTTCAGGTTGTTTTTCTCTGTTCTGCTATATTTAGAATATGTAAATCTTTAGTTAATGACTTTTAGTACTTGCATCTTTTCTTATTAGTTCATCACTTTAAGTAATCCTCTAACTTACTCTTTTTTCTGAGGATTTAATCTTTCTATGATGATGCAAATTACTACTAGTTAGGATTTATGCTTTTGCTGATCCCTATGAGTACTTATATAGTTGATCATGCATGACAGCCTTATCTAATGCCATCAACATATTCATTACTAATGAGTAGAAAAGCCCAGGTAATAGTTTTATTGTTTTGTTCTAAGGTTGTGGTTTTATCTGGCTCTTTATCTCAATTTTCTTTTTAGGCTATTAAGTATGCAATTTGCATTTGCAAATAACTAAGGAGAACTAAGGAGTTAAGATGACAGGAAACATGTTAGGAACCTTTTAACTTCGATAAAATATGTGGCCTCTTAGATAGAATTTTATAAACTGAAGACACTTGGGTCTGTGTTTTTTTCTTTTAAAGGTTTTTATCATTGTCTTTGTTTTATCAGTTCTAATTTATTTTTTCCTTTTTTTTTTTTTTAAAACTGTCAGTCAATTGAAGTCAAAGATATTGTTCAGATTGGATGCACTCATACTCAAGATGCAACACCTGTGACTCTTGAACAAGAGTTTAGTGGGTAAACTACCAAAGTAAGCTTGCTTATGTTTGGCTTATGTAGTTCTGAATTTTTTGTATCATTGGTGTTAAATTGTAAAATCCTGAAAGTTCGTGGGGAGTGATTTCTCACTACTTTTTTCCTTTATATGCAGCTGAAGTACAATATTGATCGAGTGATCGACACTTGCCATGCATGTATCAGGTTATTACTTTGTCTATTTGTGATTGACAATGGAAGTACATTTTCATGGTTTGCTACTTATGCTAAAACTCTTGCTTTTTCTTTCGAGGATTTTTTATATGTAGAGCTGCATAGAATTGGTACTTATGGTTCTCGTGTAATGTGTGGGATATATGGAAGCCTATGGCTTGATTAAATGCTTGGAAATGTGGAGAACTTGTTGTATGGTCTATCTAGTCTCTAGCTAATACTTTAGAATAAGGTTTTGCTAGATCCCCTATGATACATGCATTAATGTAGTTGACAAATTCTTTTTAGGTGAATATGCAGTTGACAAGTTCTAAATACTAAGAATTGTGGTCCAACCAGAAGTTATTAAGATAGAGCTAACAGTCAAAAGAAAATCTTCAGCTAATTATTTTTTCTTGTACTCTTCTTTTTAGTTACTCTCTCCATGGAGAAGTATTGATTTTCTCTAAATATATATTTATTTAAGGAGGTCTATAAATTCTATCCTGAGCATAAAGCAACTTGCAACTTTATGATATTTTGAGCTAGTAATTGCTTGAATGAGCTTTGGTTTGTATGAAGTATGATTCTTAATTCTAACTATGTAGGTAGATCAAATGGTTATTCATTCTGCTTCAGATCTTCGGCCACAAAGAACTCTATGTATAGATTTCTTTTATAATTATTTTACTCATGGTCGGACATCTTATTTGACGGACATGTTTGTAATATACATCATACTTTTGTTTCTATACATAGTGACACAAATGACAATGGAAACTCCTACACATCTGTTGTATTTTCATACTCACAAAATCAAGAACTGTGTTACACACCAACTTCCCTGGAATGGCTGATTTTAATTCTTACATCAAGTGCAACTTTGTTATCTATGGCTTGGATTGTAAATAAATTTTTTATTTGCATTGCAGTGTTTAGTTTGGTCTTTGATGGACTAATGAAATTTAATTTAATTAGTTTGGTACAGGCTATAGTGCTCAATATTCAGAAAGGAGCAAAGCTCTATTTTTGTGAAATGTAAATTAAAAAAATAAAAAAAGGTAGCGTCGGCTAAGCCAACACAAAGTAAAACGTAAATTAAAAATAGAATAAACTGGACGCGGCTAACCCGACACAAACTGAAACATAAATTAAAAAATTAATTTATTTTAAGAAAATAATGTTAGTGTCGGCTTTTGTTTTATGACGGTTTAAGTGTCGGCTAGGCCGACTCTAGTAGAGTCCGCATTCAAAAACCGACGCGAGCAGATTAGCTTCGAGGGTTTTAGAGTCCACATTGTTTCCGACGCATACCCGACGCTAATCCACTAGATAGACTCGGCTTTTCTACGTTAGAGTCGGCATTTGGCCGACTCTAAATGCTTGTTTTCTTGTAGTGTAACCAGCAAGCTTCATGCACAAGAGCAAAGAGTTTCAATGAGAAGTGATGAAGCTGTGGAAGGTGCCTTTCAAGCAAAACACATTGGAAGGCGTTTTGAAATCCCGTATCCAGAATCTGGAATTGGAGCTATCTTCTATACTTCACTTGTTGAGGTGTAGCTCAGATAAAATTACAATGCAGATGGTGAGTGTAATAATATAATAAGCTAATAATAATGAGACTTGTCTGTGAATTACCCAAACAAAAAAAAGGAAATAACACAAATTTACCTGTTTGCTGGGGGGAGGGGGGGATCTTCATTTTCAAATTATTGGAAATGAACAACAGTGAAGTATAACCAATATTGGATCTTTGCTGCAGTTCTCTCTATGTTCTTTCTTAAGAACTAGTGAAGTCCACTTAGCTCATTTATAGCATTTTTTATGCTTTGCAATAAGTTTGGACCTGACTAATCTGTATGAGGATAGATAAGAGAATTTTCTGCCACTTATTTTGGAGGGCAGAGGGGAATTTTTGTGTGCAACTTGTTTTGGGCTGGGAGAATCACACAAGCCAAGGGAGTCAACAAAGTATACAACCACAATATGTTTATCAGTTTCATCTTTATAATAGCATATATTGAATGATATACACCAAGAAATTTGAATGTTACTAAAACTGTGTGCATTTAGTCTATCCAATGTTGATCATAAAAGAAACTTAATTGGTGCTTCTCTTTTATCCAAAACCTTTCATTTAGTTTTGTTTTTATTGCAAAGAAACTAGAAGAATGGTCCTCTTTCAATAGAATAGTTTTTCATTTACTATCCTCAGGATCCTAAACTAGTCCTGATTTGCTTACTGTATATTCTTCAATAGGTCCAGACGAGCTCTTATGATGATCTAGAAACGCTTTCGGATGCTTGGGAGTTCCAGGAAAATGAGATCATGAATGCTCAGGACAGATTGCGTTCTATACGAGCTAAAGTTGTCAGTGTTAGAAGGAAAGATGGCATTGGCAATAATGTATCCCCCAGACACCATTCAATTAATGTGTCATTTATATACATAGATAGATAGATAAATAACCTAAATCTTGACAATATCACATCCTTTTCTCCCAAGGATGCACACAAGGTAGTTGAAGAAAGCAAAAGAAGATTAATAATGCTCAAAAAGCTTTGCAAATTCTGAAGACTACTTGGTGTGGTTTGGCCTAATAATGCTTCAGAAGTACTTTTAACAGTATCATTTGATGGTTGGTCCACCAAGGTATAATCTCTTTCCGAGAACTTTTTGTTGTTGTAATAGATATTATAAAACATGTTTAACAAATACAACAAAAGAAAACAGTTTAGTGATTTTCTCTTGAGCTAGAAAGAGTAGATTCTGATAAAAAAAAAAAAGGTATTACAAAATTATATCATAAAAGTGCATTTTTAAAATGCTTTCCAAACTCAACCATGATGTATTACGAGTGTAAATAGATATACTAAAACCATTTCATAATGCCACCTTTCTTGAGATGGTTTTCATGGTTCTCACCTTCTTGTGATGCATGGGTCAGGGCTCACAGACGACCTTGCTCAAGGATAAACCCCGTAGGATTTGTGCATACAATATGGGTTAAGGATTCATAACCATTATTTTTGACCTGATAGTCTGCCTGTGTTATTTGTCTAGAATTCATATTTCAATTTTAGGTGGTTGATTGAAAAAATTAAACTGCTTTCCATATTGTCAATGTAATTTGCAAAATGAATTCCGATTTGGAATGACCAAATGCATACATACTTAAGCATGACTACTTTTTTATATAGATTCTCTTAATGCTTTTCAGATTACTTCTATTGAGCACATTATAAGTAAATACATAAATATTTAACAGATAGTAATTATATTGCAGAGAAAGATGGAGAGGTTAAGTAGATATGAGGTTGGTTGTATTTTATCAACTAATGATTTCTTAAACCTGTTGATGTTGTGCCCAATAAGATACACGTGGCAGGCATTTTAATTATTTGCGTTTCTGTTGCAGATGAAGTTAATTGTAGATGGAGAATGGAAAATTGATCCATTGCGCCCTGTTGTTACCAGCAATGGCTATGAGAATAATCTTCTCATCATTTATGATTGATGTAACAGAGAGTAAGCATGAGATAATATCTGTAGAACACAGAAGAGGATGACATGCTCTAGGTTAGTCACCCATTTTTTCACCTGTGTACAAAATATTCAGCGAGTAGTTCATTGATTCTTTTACTTAGTCCTTGTACCACTTCTAGATGTAGATATCTTGATTGGTGACAAATTAATCCCATTCAATCATTTTTAACATGTTCAGTTCAATGGCATCCAATTTAAATAAAGTACTTAAGAATCAGCACATTAATTAGAAGTTACCTCAAGAATTCCTCCCCCACCTCTTAATTGTGATAATCAGAAGCTTTCCCTCCCTCCAACAGTGCAAAAACAAAAGGGGTACTGTGAAGTGCGGCTTGGGAAAGACGACACAGTGAAGCTACAACACAAATATTGTAACACCCTGGTTTTTCTTTTCAAATTATAAAAATATATTAGTTATTATTAAATATTTTATTTTGTTGCTTTTAATTAAATTATTAAATAATTTGGGAATATGTTTTGGGTTTGGAATTGAGAAAAATGGGTTTTTAGAAAATAAAAGGATTTTATGAGCTGATGATCTCTTAAGTCACATGTTGGGCTTTAGGCTCTATAAGCCCAACTTGCCTCTAGAACTATTTCTTTAAAACCTAGTCTTCCTTCTCTTTTTGCTCTCTTTGGGAATCGTGCCGTCAGAACCATGAACAGAGGAGTGAAGGGAAATCGTGAAGGATCATCGTTACTTGAACCCTTGTCGTGGAATCACATCTTTCGAGGTAAGGGGGAGTGAGATTATCTTGCTCATGTGTATGATTATGGTCAGGGATAGCGGGGTTGGCCCTATACCCCAATCAGGTGTATATGTTTTTCCTTAAATTCAATTGGATAGGTTGTGAATACCCCAAAACACCTTTATTCTTGTTGTGATTTGATTACATGAGCGTATGACTATGATTTTGTGTTTTCCCCTTTTTGTACTTTTTAGGGTTCTCGATAAAGGAATTTGGTATTAATAAATTATTATTAAAACTACTTTGAATTTGTATGTATATCGGGTATAATAATTTTCTAATTGATTGAATTTGTTTGTATATACTGGATGTTGCGACAATCTTTTTTTATTTCCTGGTCATTAGCGATTATTTTTGTGTGACTACGTTTTGTTATCTTTTACGTGCAGTGAATATACTTGAGTATAGGAATTTGTCCCTTTATTGTATACACATATTGTTATGATTAAAAGAAAAAGAGTGGCAGTGAATATTTCCATATTAACAAAAAGAAAGCCTTCAATTTGAATTACATATGCATACATTGAAATAATTTCTACCTTTATAATTTCCCCAGTTCATGCCTTACGTTGATTGTACATTCATGTCATTTTGACATTGCGACGTCCTGTCTTGCATTCGTGGTTACAATATATATATATATATATATATATATATATATATATATATATATTCATTATGAGATTTTAGTTTTCTATATATATAATATATGTCTGCATATAGACATAATATATGTGCCTAGATATTGATTTCTCTTGAATCATGATCATAATTGGTTCTTACGCTAGTTTTATATTGTTTTATGTTTATTTTAAGATTTATATACATTTCGATTAATTATATGTTTATATATATATATATATATCTGTGTGTGTGTGTGTGTGTTTGTGTGTTCATTTGTTCATTTAATTATTATTATTAATTATGTTTATAATGTTATAGTGTTGCTATAGCATGATTCTTAAAATTATTATTGTGTTGGAGTTTGAAAATATTATGGTTTTATTTGATGTATATATATATATATTGTTGTGCTATGTGAACACTGGTATGAATGTTATAATATGATATGCTTGGTACGAATAAAGTATGCATGATGCCATGGTGTATTGTTGATATGAAATAAATGAGGACCAAACCTATGTCAGGTAGGATCCTCCATGTGATAAGTTAAAAGAAGCCATGAGCATTTGTGTGAATCATGCATCATACCATAACATGATGTATATGTGTTTTTGAAAGTAGTTTATGAACCTAACTGGGGAGACTGTGAAGAACTCATTGAGTTCTAGCCTTGGGGGTGTTATCTAGTTTGGAATCTCCTTTAAGCTCATGTTGATCCCATGGGTTGGAGTATCCTTGCAAGACTGGGTAACCCTGACTAGCTGCTAGGGGTATCATCCTAGTTGAGACTGTTAGTGTCAGATGCCCATGGTGAGGCTATTCGTCTACAGCAAGTACTCCCAAGCTACTTTCACAAAAGAGTTTTGAATGGTACCACATGCATATAAAGCTAAGAGCATATAACACATTGCATTGCATGAATACTTGGTTGTGACTGTGCTTGACGTATGTGAATGCTAAGAGATAATTGTTATGTGTTTGTGTAGCTATCTGTCTCCATTTTCATACCACAAGCATGTAGTGAGATGTATCTCACACCCTTTGTTTTGTATTTTTTTCTTGTGTATGTGTTGGTGACAGGTGATGTCCAGTAGGACCAAGGTGACATTCCTAGAGAGTAGGCACAAGCCTTCCATTATTGTCTTTTATTTATATTTAAAAGTGAGATTGTAAAGCTTTGATAAATTGTGATATTGGGGCTGAATTAATGTTATTGTTTTTTTAAGTTTGATTTTATTTTTATATAACCTTTTGTATGGCCTTTGGAGTATCAAAGGTATGTTTGAATTAAATAAGTATTTATGAGGTTTATTTATGTATGGTTTGAGAATTTGGTGTTCTTTATTTGCGAAAAGTTTTCTTGAAAAATCGTCTTTCTTTTTCGCAACATAATATTTATTATTATTATGCTATTGGGGAAAAGGGTGTCACAAATACAACCATGCTCCTTGGGTCCAAAACAAAAGGGCACTGCCCAACATCCAGGAAGAATGAGAGAAAAAATTGGGAGATTCTATTTTCAATCTTTTATTTCTTTTTTCTTTACAACCTTTTTTGTAACTTTTATTTTCTAATAATATTTTCAATCTTGACGAGTTGGCTGAGGTTCAAGAGGTGCCATGATCTCATCAGGATCTTCCACGATTGCAGGTGCCTCATAAGTAAAGACAAACACAGCAAAAGGCAAAGTGACAGTGAAAGAGTACTCCCTTGGAGACTGGTAGTAGAAGGTCATCGGTCTTCTCTTCTTGCAACAACATTCATGGGAGTTGGATCTTCATGGGAAAAATTCCCTCTTTCAATTGAAAACCACCCATGAACTGCATCTGGAGAAGGCTTCTCTGCAACAGGAATTCTAGAAAACCTGGTTCTCAACTTGTAATGCTGCTCAAGGGTAGCAAGGTCTTTAGAAGTCCTGTTAAGGTTGGCAAAGATAGTAGAAACCTCTTCCCTGTAGAGTTTGCTTCTGCGAGCCCTTGTGTACTTGATTGGAATGGGGTCTTCATCTTCTGCTTTCTCCTTCCCCTTGTACACATTTTTAATGGCGTTGTCCACTAGATGATCGATGTTCAGTTTGTACTTGGTCGTAGATGTAACCAAACAATGAAACTGACTACCAAGTAGGAAGGGCAAACGCACATTCCTATACAACTTCTGGATCCCTCTCATTCCGGTGTGTATTCGGTTCATTCATATATCCCTCCCACTGGAAGCTTGCTAGGAGTCACTCCTAGTTCATGCTTCATCCCTTTTGTGCCGACGATCATTCCTTACCCTTGTCAACTCTTAGGATGTTACACATGTCGTTTGTCCAAGTGGAACTAGGCTCGGTCCCCTTAAGCAAGGTCTTGAGTTCAAACCTTGTGATGAAAAAATGTGGTTGGGAGGGTAGATCCCACTAAGGTAACTAGCTAACAAGATACTTCGCACCAATGTCATGGTAACCTAAAAATATCAATATTTAAAATTTAATCTAAGTAATAGTGTTTGAAATAAAATAAAATATTTAATATAAGAGAAATTATATGAGTTAATAAGGAAGAAAACAACTCTTAAAAGCATGCTCCTTTAACAATAAGAACTCAGAATTATAATTTGACAGATAAATTTGAGTCCTCATTTATGAACAAAGAATATTTTTAGTAATTATTCTTTTTCCTTGTTAAGTCTTGTGACTTCTTTTACGTAATTTTATTTTATATGTTTTTTGCCTCTTTAAAATACTATTACCTAATTTTCATTTAACAATTTTGATAATTTAAATTTTAAAGTGAAGGTAAAATAAAAAATATTGTGTACTTAATTGTCCTAATTGCATTTAATGAAGAGTTGCATTGCTGACATTAATGTTATTTATATATAATTTTGATAATTAACTATTAATTTTGATAATTTAATATTAAGTAGTTAATTACATTCTATTTATTATACAATTTTTTAAATTAGTAATTAAGGATAAAAATTAAATAACAAATTATTATGTTATATATAAGTATTTTTTATTTTTTAATTTAATTTTAATCAAATCTTAGATACTAATTTATTTTATTTAAGTTTCCTTTATATATCTTTCTATCTATACTAAATGAGACTTGAAGTCCTTCTAATCGTAAGGTCAAACTTTCAACTTTACAATAACTCTCAGATATAATTGAATTTAATGATCCTAAATTGTCTTTAATTAAAAATTAAATTGCTAAAGTCAATGATATTTATATATAATTTTGATAATTAAAATATGAATTTTGATAATTGTAATATTAAGTAGTAACATTATATTTATTATATAATTCTGTTTAATAATTGAGGATAGAAATTAAAAAATAATTGAGGATAGAAGAGGGGGGGAGGATGTTGCTCCGCTAGGGTTTCTCTTTCTCTCTCAGCTGCTTTTTGCTTCTTCTCTTTGTCATGGAGGATCAACACTACGCCAAGCATAGATAGCGCCCTTTAGATAGCGCTTATATAGATAAGTGCTGTCTATCCAAAGGCGGAGCTTGTGTTGAACGGTTCCTTATTTTACGGTGAATACAGATAGCGCTTTTTGCTATCATTTATTGATTTTCATTTAAATTTTTTTAAAAAAAAAAACAAAAAAGATAGCGTCAGCAATCCTGAACGCTATTTTTTTTAAAAAAATAAACAATAAACAAATTAACTCCCTCGCGATCTCTTCGTGCTCACTAATACGATACACAACTTGTGCCCAAACCCTCTCTGCTCAATCCCTCGTTTCCCTCTTCGTAACTGCCGCTCTCTCTGCTACAGCAACGCCCTGTCTTCCACAGTGCCACACCACGTTGCCCTCTCCGCTGCGTCACCTTGGGATTTCCTTCTCACTGTGACGGCGCAACTCTTTCCCCCTTTTTCTCTAACTCATAAGTTGTAGTTGTTATCCCTTATTTGATTTTGAACCCTTACTTTATTAATAAGTAACCATCGTGTATCATAGTATTATTGAACAATTGAATTGAAATTGTACGAATTTGGTTCCCTTTGGTCATGCGTCAATGTGCTTATCTCTGATAGGAAGGTTTTCGTTTATTTGGTATGTGGTATGATACTCTGAATACCACACTTTAGTTACGTTTTTAATTTTAGTCATAAAGCCAAATTGTGGGGGTGCTGATCTCTTGCGGGGTGTTTTCAACTCATGGATAGTATAAGTTTCTTTTGTATTTTTTTTATTTGTCCTATATCAGTCCTGGTCTTTGGTTTTTATAGGACCGCTTGCTGTATTCTGTTGGTACTACTGGTACCTTTTTATGAATTGAGTTTCCTAGCTTGTTGCATCTGAACACAATTTGCGTGTCCTATTATTATTGCTTGCGCCAATATTTGATCCAGCTTGGTTGTGCCAATTTATTTTGATTGTGGTGCTAAATTTCTATTCATACCCTTCTTTTTTTATTTCTTACTACTATATTTTAATTTCTGTTCGGTGTGTCATTTTTCTTTGTTAAATTCTCTGTTTGTACCTCAATTGGTTTTCGTCTAGTTTCCTTTGACCTGCGTTCATGGTTATAAGATGAATGTTAACAACACATTTTTTAGTCTTGTAATTGTTACCATTGAACAGCTTCTCCTATAAACACGTGCAATCACATGCACACACACATGACAAAGAAATTTTATAATCTATTTTTGAAGATTATGAACTGTTCTGATTATGCAATCAAGGTAATAGTACTTATTGTGATTAATTTTGTTTAAGAATTAACCTGAAGTATACTTTGTGATATATGGCAGAGTAGGCTCAAGGAATCTGAAGCAATATTAATTAATTTCCCAAGAGATCCAACTACTCTTGTAGTAAGTTTTGGATGCTAGTTCTGTTCTTCTGATTTCCGTGTTTCTATGATAAGCCAAGCTCTTGTGGGTTATCCCTTTCAACGCTTCCCTTCCCCATATAACTTGTGTTTTATAAGTTCTGTTCTTCTGTTATTTCTCTGTGACTCTACATGCCGAGATTCAAGTTATACCTTTATTTAATTCAGTCCATTCTGCAACTTATAATCTGGTGCTTTTGGTTTTACAATTGTTATGTGAAAATCAATTGATCATATTAATCATTGCATTATAGTATTGATCATGTTTGTGCTTTTGGTTTTCTATATATAGTGCCCCATGCAACCTAACTCGAATGATTGTAGGTATTATGCATGTCGGTATATGAAGGACATAGTTAAATACTATCAAGGGACAATCCCAGAAGCTGTATGTGATCTTGGTTCCATATCATTACATTTAACTACTATTTAACTTGGTTTTCATTTAATTTTTTTTATTTTTGTAGTACATCCCAAGCCGCTCTTACCAGCAATATTCTAATGATGAAATCACTGAAGTTCGGGAAGAATGGTCTCAGTATGTGCTTCAAAATTGCTTATAATAGGTTAGCCTTTAATTTATGTGGTTCAAAATTGATTCGTGTTTGATTTCTGCCTCCTCGACCTGTTTTTATTTGCAGTGGCAAGTTGTTCAAAGGTGAAATCTTATTATTTAGAAAATTCAAGTTATACGAAGGATAATGATGGTTGATAAATGACTTTGGCATAATAGAAATAATGCCATACAAAATGTGTTGCTGGTTGTCATAGTTTGTCTTACTTGGATTTCGTTTTCCATTGATTTAATTGAAGTTCTGCATAATCTGTGATCATCAACTTCATTTACTTGAGCTTTTTGGAATACATTCTTCTTTTCCTTCTTTTTGTATAAGCTTCATAATTTTGTTAGAGCTTTGAATTGAAGCATGAGATAGCTGGCAATGGATCCCAATAGTTGAAGCTTGCATAATTTTTTTTTTTTTTGCATTGTGATCTAATGTATGTTGTGGTTAATATGACAGCAGATTTCTGGTTATTTTGGCACTAAAAGAAGAGGATGTAGTTTTTGCCCGTGTTTAGCTAGTGATATTTATCACAGTTATTAGTGTGTTGTGAGGTGCTCTATATTTTGGGGTTTGGTAAAGTCTCCAAATTATTGTGTATAGTTTGAAACTTATCTATATTTGATTTCTGCCTACTATGCGCAGTAGTTAGTCATTTGTGCATTGCAGTAGCTAGTCATTTGTGCAGGTCCTTAAAAAAAAAAAAAAAAAAAAAATAGCGCTTCTTTGAGAAAGCGCTTTCTATAATTATGGAGTGAAGATAGCGCTTTCTCAAGGAAGCGCTATCTATGTTTCCCTATAGATCTTAATATAGATATCGCATGAATAGATACCGCTTCAAAAGCGCTATCTAATCCGAAAATAAACGCTATCTATAAACACTTTTGGCATAGTGAGATTCCAACAACAATTTTGTTGAAGTTCAGTCAAAAACAAAAAAGAAAAGCATGAAAAAATCCAATTGTAGCGCCAGCAAGACAAGAGGTCGACATGCCCATTCCAGGGCTGGTCATACTGATCTTTCTAAATGAAAGCTCTTTATTGCATTGCTAATCTTGATACAAGATTGGTTCTAAATAAGCTTTGCTCCATGCATAAGCCTGATTTTATTTTTATTGCTGAACCTTGGTCTGCAGTTAGTCGTTTCCAAACTAAGTTATTATCTCACCTTAATGTCAAATTATTTGCTGTCAATGATAGAGATCACTTGCTCCCTAATATTTGGTGTTTCTGTTCAAATGAGCTTTATCCACAGGTTATCTTGGCCTCTCAGCAGCAGGTTTCTTTTTCAATTCTTTTAGGCACTCGTGCATACTACTTTTCTGTAGTTTATGCAAGTACTTCCTACTTGAAGAGAAGATCTTTATGGAATGAATTATATTGTATGCAGCAAGCTAATCCTGGACCCTGGTGCTTTTATGGAGATTTTAATGCCATACTTGGTGCTCATGAAAAAGAGGGGGACCTCTGCCTCTTAAGACATCTTGCTATGATTTCATAAATTGGACAGATTCATGTAAGCTGACTCATCTTCAGACAACAGGCTCTTTCTTCACGTGGTCTAATGGTCGTAAAGGTGTTGCTTTGAGTGAAAGAAGGTTGGATCGTGTTATTTGCAATGATGACTGGCTAAATAGTTGGACCAGTTCTACTTGTTGTACCCTTACAAGGAGTAAATCTGACCACTTCCCTCTATTACTTACTCTTAAAGATTCTACTAAATCCTTCCCTTCCACTTTCAAATTTTTGAAAATGTGGAGTGAGCATCCTGACTGCTACAGAGTGGTTTCTAAAACTTGGAAAAAAAACCTTCTTCGAGGTGTCCTATGGCTATCCTTGCTCAAAAACTAAAAAACTTGAAGTTGGCGCTTAAATCTTGAAACAAGGAAATATTTGGAAATGTTCATGATCAAGTCCAATCTGCTTTGGCTGTTATTGATTCTATCCAAGGTGAGATAATTATGGTTGGATACTCTGATTTGTTGATGCAACAGGAAAAAGAGGCGCAACATAAGCTTCATGTAGCTCTTAATTACCAAGAAGCTTTTTGGAAGGAAAAGGCTATAGATTTAATTGGCATGCTTTTGGAGATCATAATACTGCTTTTTTCCATAAAGTTGCTATAATTAGAAATGTTTCAAAGCGCATGACCATCCTTAAGAAAGGTTCTCTGATTCTTGATAATTAAATTGATATTGAACAACATGTCTCTCATTTTCAACAGATTTTTGCCTCAGATAATAACTGTTCTCATTATAGAATTATTGAAGAGGTCATCCCTTCCTTGGTTTCTAATTTAGAGAATGCTATGCTGACTAACATCCCTTCTCGTGATGAAGTTAAAGCTGCAGTCTTTGCTATGAATCCTAATGGAGCCCCTGGTCCTGATGGGTTTGGCGCTAGTTTTTATCGCAATTATTGGGAAATTATTGAGCAAGATGTTTATAATTTGATGCTGCAATTCTTCTATCAAGATTGGATTCTTCCTAATATGAACTCGAGTATTGTTGCTATAATTCCTAATTTTTAAGGTGCTGATAGGATTGAGAATTTCAGACCCATTGCATTAGCAAATTTCCAATATAAAATCATCTCCAAAGTTCTTGCGGACAAATTAGCCAAGGTTGCTCCAAAAATTATCTTCGACCAACAGAGGGGTTTCATTACAGGAAGACATATTACTGATTGTGTTTGCATAGCTTCAGAGGCTATCAATATGTTGTATTCAAAGTCCTTTGGGGGTAATATAGCTTTGAAGGTGGATATCTCTAAAGCTTTTGACACTCTAGATTAGGGGTTCTTGATTAAAGTCCTTCTATCATTTGGTTTTGACTATAAGTTTTGCAGTTGGATTTTCACTATTTTAAGATCCTCAAAGCTTTCTTTTTCTGTTAATGGTAACTCTGTTGGTTTCTTTTCTTGCAAAAGAGGGGTTAGACAAGGCGATCCTTTGTCTCCCCTTCTTTTTTGCCTGGTTGAAGATGTGCTTAGTAGGGGGATAACTCAGCTTGTTTTGAAAGATAAACTTCAACCTATAGCTAGTCCTAAAGATTTTTCTACTCCATCGCATGTCTTTTACGCATATGATATAATGATATTTTGCAAGGCTACTCTGCACGGGCTTCAAAACCTTATATCCCTCTTCAATTCTTATGAAGAAGCTTCGGGGCAGCAAATCAACAAAGACAAAAGCAAGTTTTATGTAGGTAACATTTCTAGCAGAAGGCTTTCTATTATTTCTAGTATCTTAGGCTTCTCAGCTGGTAATTTTCCTTTCACATACCTCGGAGTGCCTATTTTCAAGGGTAAACCAAGGCGTCACCATCTCCAACACATCGCGGACAGAATCAAAGGCAAATTAGCTTCTTGGAAAGGATATTTTTATCTCATATGGGCAGGGTGCAGTTGGTTTCTTCTATTATCCATGGGACGCTAATGTACTCTTTTCAAGTTTATAAATTGCCAGTCTCTCTCTTGAAAGAAATTGATAAATGGATCAGAAATTTTATTTGGGGAGGAGATGTCTACAGTAAAAAGTTGGTGACTGTAGCTTGGAGTAAGATGTGTTGCCCAACTTCTCATGGTGGCATTGGTTTAAGATCTGTTAGAGATTTTAATGAGGCATCTTTATTAAAATTGTGCTGGGAATTTCTTTCCTCAACCAAGCAATGGGCTATATTTTTTAGAGCTAGGTTTTTAAAGAATAAGAACCTGAAATCCTCTTTTATCAAGTCTTCTATTTGGCCTTCTCTAAAATTTCATTTTGATGATGTTACTCAGAACTCTACTTGGTAGATAGGTGATGGATCCACTATCAAATTTTGGACTGATATTTGGCTCAAGTCTCCTATCATTGATATGCTAAATATCCCAAAATCTCTTCATTGCTATCTAAATGCTAAGGTCTTAGATTTCATCTCCAATTGCACTTGGGATATCCCTGCAATATTGATAGAAAAGTTGCCCTCTCTTGCTGTGGATATAAATCAAATTACTATTCCTCTTTGTCCTGCTGTTGATAAGTTAGTTTGGAATCATACTGATTCGGGTAGTTTATGCTTTCTCTTTCTTAGCTAAGCCTAACAATATCATGTATTGGGGTAAAAGAATTTGGAACCAATTCACTCCCCCTTCTAAATCATTTCTGTTTTGGCGTTTATTGCACAATACACTTGCAACTGATGATATTTTGCAGTCTCGTGAAATTCCTCTAGTTTAAATATGTTGTCATTGTGGTTCAGCTACTGAAGATGTTACTCATTTGTTCCTTTCTTGCAGTTATGCTCAATCTATTTGGAATTGGCTTAGCGGTATTATTCAGTGTAATCTAAATCTCTCATCTTTCCAAGCTATTCTATCTATTTGTGACAGTAGTTGGAGTTCTCAAATGAAAGATGTTCTATTGTCTGCTTGTCTTCATGTTTGCTAGGGTATTGGCACTCTAGAAACAAGCTGAGATTTGATAACACTAAAATACCCCTTCAGCACATTCAGAATCTTATTATTGCCGGTGTTTCTTTATCTGGCAAACTTTCTTCTGGTTCAATGTCCTCCTCCATTTGTGAATTCCAAGTGCTCAGTTTTTTCTCCATCCAAGGTCATCCTAGAAAATCGCCTTTTATAAAGGAAGTTCTTTGGCATCACCCTCTCCCTCTTTGGATTAAAGTTAATACTGATGGGTCTGCTAGAGGTTCCCCTGGTTGTTTTCGTGACTCTTTTGGCTGTTTTCGAGGTTGTTTTACTAAAAATCTGGGACTGAATTTCTCCTTTCAGGCAGAGCTTTTTGGTGCTATGGAATCTATTGAAATTGCCTTTCGTAGAGGATGGAAGAACCTTTGGCTTGAATGTGACTCCCAGCTAGTGGTGTAGGCCTTTTCTTGTTCTTTGCTTGTCCCTTGAAAACTTAGGAATAAATGGTGTAATTGCCTCTTTCTTATCAACCAAATGAACTTTAGAGTTTCACATATTTATAGGGAAGGCAATACTTGTGTTGACAAATTAGCTTCCCATGCACTTTCTTTACAAGTTTTTTTTTTTTGTGGGATTCTACTCCTCAGTTTTTTTTGGAGGACTTCTCACGTAATAGGATAGGCTTACCTAACTATAGGTTTATGTAATATGTCCTTTCATGGGTTTTGGCCTTTGTCCCCCATGCTTTTGTTCTCTTTTCTTTTTCTTTAATAATATTTGGGTTTGTTGCTTTTGGTAGATAATGTCAGGGGCGTCAACCTGGTTGGGATGTCTGTCATTATTTTTACCTTGGCATGCCTTATATTTATATAAAAAAATTAAATAATAAATTATTATGTATATATGAGTATACTATTTTTTTAATTTAATTTTATTCAAATCTTAAATTCTATCATAGATGTAATAATAATAATAATAATAATAATAATAATAATAATAATAATAATAATAATTATTATTATTATTATTATTATTATTATTATTATTATTATATGCCATTAGTTTTTCTTACCAATAATTAGTTTTCAAACGAAAATATATTTAATTTTTATTATTTTATTTTATTGAAATCTTAAATATTTTATATATATAAAAATATATAAATACTTTAATAATAATATTGAATATTTTATTAATACTTATTCTGAAATTTATTATTTTTTAATTAGTTATTTAAAATATATTTAATAAAAATATTAATTAAAAATATTTTTTTATAAATATTTGATTAAATTTAAAATAGTAACTAAGTATATAATATAAGAAATAAATATTATATATATATATATATATAAAAGCATGGACCTGGATCCTCTCCAGCACTATTTTCTCTCATGCTATCTCCAGCCAATGTGTAGACCATTCGATTAATCTAAAGGGCACATTTGAAAGGAAGAAAAGGCACCCAAGGCACTAAAGGCAGTACTCCTATACAATGTTGTGAAAACTGACCCGGTCATCGACCTGGTCAAGACATTGGGTTAATAGGTCAATGGTTGAACCGTGGGTCACTTATTAAAAATATTAATTAAAAATATTTTTTTTATAAATATTTGATTAAATTTAAAATAGTAACTAAGTATATAATATAAGAAATAAATATTATATATATATATATATATATATAAGCATGGACCTGGATCCTCTCCAGCACTATTTTCTCTCATGCTCTCTCCAGCCAATGTGTAGACCATTCGATTAATCTAAAGGGCACATTTGAAAGGAAGAAAAGGCACCCAAGGCACTGAAGGCAGTACTCCTATACAATGTTGTGAAAACTGACTCGGTCATCGACCTGGTCGAGACATTGGATTAATGGGTCAATGGTTGAACCGTGGGTCACTTATTAAATCGATTGACTCGATATATATTAAAAAAAATTAAAAAATATATAATATAACTAACAAAATGTGATCAATCCATAGTCCACGCTCCAAAATTAAAATCATTGTCACGATCAAACTATAAATATTACATAATCATTTATTACTATAAATTATTTTGTTGGGTATTATCATTAAATTACTAAGGAAACTGTTGTTATTTTCCACGTCTAAGTACAAACGACGTCGAAGGGCCAGGAGCAAGTATAGTGAAGAAGTATAAAACACAAATATTAAATCATATCAAGATCAAGATAATAATAATTAGCTATTATATAGTGCTATCAAAGATCAAAATAATATTATAAGAGCATATTATATGCTATTCAACAATTGCCTATTAACAATTTAACATGTTATAGGAGCATAATTATTATATTATTATATACTATTCAACAATTAACTATTAACAATTTAGAAAGAATTCTCACATTTCTATTTTATACAAAGTTTCACTGGAATATATAATTTTTTTAAAAACAAAAAAGCTTTGCTCAAATATTAAGGATACCAAGCATTCATCATTTGAATTACCAAGTTTATGTCAAGGGTTTCAAATTTTAAATGGTACCATGGAAATAACTTCCAATAGCTACTTCATTTTACGAATTATAAAAAAAAAAAAAAAAACTGCTTGACCGGGTCAAATCGGGTCAATCCGGTCCAAGTCACCGGTTTTGACCAAACCCTGCCGGGTCAAACTGGGTTGATCAAATAGCTTAACCAGATCGGTTAGGGCACCTAATTAAAAATTGTCAAACAATTAAAAAAAATAGTTTTGAGACCTAATAAAAAGTTGTCAAATAGTTCAAAAATTCATAATAAATAAATATTTTTGAAATTATATTCATATTTTTAATTATAATATAATTTATATATTAAAAAAATAATAAAGTCAATAAAAATAGTATATTATTATTAATTATCTGAATGCTACAAGTACTATTTGAGTGCCTTTTCCCCCTTGCAAATCTGACCTTTAGATTAATTGGACGGTTCAAAGATTGGCTGGAAAGAGCAGGAGAGAAGATATTTCTAGAGAGGATCGTGATTCATAAAAGCATAGTTTTAGAAACTGGACTAGTGATCGACCCGATAAGGGTATTAGATCACTGGGTCATTGGTTGAACTAGTGGGTCAATGGTTGGACCGCATGAATGAATAATAACACTATAAATAATTATATTTAGTAGGTTTAAATACATTTTTAGTCCTTGCAATTTAGTGTTTTTTTGTTTGTCATCCTTGCAAAAAAAAAATTTGTTTTAGTCCTTGCAAATTATGTTTTTTTGTTTTTCATCCTTAAAGTGGTTTAGATAACGCTTTTTCACTATTCGAAGCGCTAACTAAACCACTTTAAGGACAAAAAACAAAACAAACATAATTTGCAAGGACAAAAACCAAAAAAAAAATTGCATGGCGAAAAACAAAAAAATACTAAATTGCAAGGACTAAAAAGGTATTTAAGCCTATATAGTATAAATTTTAGATTTGTTAATATTAAATCATCTAATAGTCGCTAGCTTAACGGTGGAGTACACTTCTACATGGTCCTAGTCCTGGGTTCGAGCCATGCTGGTGTGGGTCCGAGTCCAACTGAGATACTTGTTTGAAGTTCCTCACTGACCAGCATTCAGGATTTAATGGTGAATTCAGATTCTCATCCAGGCTACACCTTATAAGATAATAAATTATTGTATAAGAATAGACTAGTGCTACCAAGAACTTCAGCTAGGATTCCATTGCTATTAGCTTATTTTCATAACTCAATGGTGGGTGGTCACTTCGGCTTCTTTAGAACTTATCAAAGACTAGCTGGGTTAGTATATTGGGAGGGGATGAAGAACGATATCTAGAGTTTTGTGACAACCTGTGATACGTGTGCTTGACCCGCTCCGGGTCACAACAACTTGTAATTTAGCAATTGATCTGGAAACCCAGCCGGGTTGCACCAGTCTAATGATATGCCTAATCTGATAGGTAGATCAACCGGTCTGGTTTTTAAAACTATGTATAAAAGTATACTTTATGTTCAATTTATTATTCAAATATATTTTGTGAACAATTGTAATTTTATTTTTGGTCTTGAGTCAAAGATCACGAGTGTTCCCCAACCTATTGAATCAGAGACCAATCCCGCTCGTGGTATGTGGCTGCCGCTAGTCCAAGGGAATTGAACATGGGTTCTCCCGCTAAATAGATTGTTCTCCACATGTGAACGTAGTGGGGCCTTACACCATTGCACTAACTCTATGGGTCGAACAATGGTAATTAGGTAATTACAAATAAGGACGTTGTAGATATTTATCTAATTTTAAATTAAAATTAATATATACAAGGAGGGATCAAGTTACTCCATTCTTCTTGAGTTACTCTCTATCCTCACCATAAGTTATAATTATATTTAAACATTACTATAGCTTTATTTTTATAGAGAATTAAATCAATTACATTAATGCTAATTAATACACATTTTTATAATTATAAATTAATAATATAATAATAAATAGAGTGCTTTCAAATTCATATATAAGAGTCAATTTTAACATTATATTTTTATTCTTATAAATTTAGACCTTAAAATAATAATAATAATAATAATAATAATAATAATAATAGTAATAATAATAGTAATAGTAATAAAAGTTCTTTCATAATGGTCAATTATAAGATATTATGATTTTTATTCTAATAAATTCAGACTATAAAGAATACTAAATATTTATTACGTATAAAAAATATAAAATAGTTGTAAAGTATGCAATTATAGTGTGGTTATATAAGGAGGTCTAGCTCAGTTGGTTGAGAAGGGTACGTGAGTTGTTGTTAACCCCCTGGTGCCTCCCCCTAGTACCTGTCTTCAATTTCTACAGATAAAAAAATAATAGTGTGGTTATTATTATGAATACCATTGCCTTTTTAAATTCAATGAGAAAAAAAAAATTATTAGCATATGAAATTTAGCATGTAACAATATTAAAAAAAATGGTACCACGTATAAATAATAATTCTTTATAATAGTTAAATTATAAGATAAAATTTGGAACATATAATAATCTTTATAGATAAACATCTTTATTTGAAGAAATTATAGATTAATAACTTTAAAATATAACAAGTCATAAAATTAAAATAATAATGATGATGATGATGATGATGACAATAATGATGATGGACAAATCACATTGCTTTGATAGAGTATTCAATATAAGTCGCAATGAGGTTAACCAACTAAAAACTTGAACAATATCACATAATTAAAATTAATATCTTCAAAATGATTAAAAATATCTATTAAATAAAATTTTGTTTTTACAATAAAAACATTTAAAAATTATTAATTATAAACACACAAAATTCAAGTACATGTAATTAAACATATTAAGTAGAATATAAAAATGAATACTCAAATTTAAATAATTATAAATTTATATTTGTTATATTTTATATCTTTTTTTTTTAATTTATACCTTTCATATAGGTATTACATCACTATTATTACTTTTCAATTTATCCATGAGGTATTACTTGTAATATGTAAAAGCTGTAAATGAATTGAGTAACAACTTTTCTAGGAGTCATACAATGATCAAACACTTTAATATAGTGGTTCTGTTAGTTTGACACAGCAAGTCAGCAAGTGTGGTCGAAAATGTAGTATATGAAACATTGCATTGCCTAGATCAAATTTGACTTCCTACTCATTCCTCACCTTTTAAATGTATCTGTTATTGGAATACTTTCTAATAAAAAGACTGACATTGACAATGCTATAAAACCATATAGAAGATGTAAACTGCACCTGAACTTACTGCATGGATGGATGACTTTATGCTGGTTTCCTACTTCATAGTGTATGCATATATATTAAGTGTGATACCCGTCCAAGGAATGGGGCCTATTGTCTCATCATGTAATCTATTCCAGTAGTTTTCACAATAATGTGAAATTTGGTTCATGTATACATAATGTGACAACAGTGTATTTAATTAAATTCTTCAAGGTTTATATTTATTTTATGAATTTTGTGTTGTATTTTGAAGGTATTCCCAAAAGGCAAGAGTCCCACATTGTCTAGAATAGCTTGTTTTCTCTTATTTATATACCAACTTGTAACTAAGGCTTTTCAAGTGGGTAGTAGAGGGTGGAAGGTTTGCACGCATGAGTTTGGGTCTAGTGTGCCTGTTGTGGTATAATGGGCCGGTTTACTCTTAAAACGTTCGGACAACGTCTTTATCATATCAAAGTATTAACATGCTACAGAGACTTGCGTCTGTGAACAGGGCCTTTAGCAATGTTGGTGAGAAGAATCTTGCAGGGCTTAACCCTTCCAAAAGCTTCAAGTCTGGATCAGATGTAAAGGCTCCCCATTTTAATAGAAGTTCAAAGAAACTCAAATTCATCCTCACTGGATGCGGCACTGTAAATTCTTCTGTGCTTAGTTCAATACAGGTCAAAGGTGATTAGGCCTAGAAGGGTCATGTCATGGTGCGGTCTTGCTATCCACACACCTAATCAAATTGAAAAGGCAAAGAAGTCATCGCTTTGCACTCATTTTTCAATGAGAGATAAAAGTGGCAACAAATAACTTTGATGAGGCTCTACTTATAGGCACTGGTGGATTTGGCAGTGTTTACAAGGGCAACTTTGATGGTGTGGCTTGGGCAACTTCTATGGCCATAAAACATGCCAATCTGATGTCATAGCAAGGTGTTTCAGAATTTGAGGCAGAAATCCTTTTGCTCTCATAACTTAGGCATAACAACCTCATCTCACTTTTGGGTTATTGCAATGAAGATGGGGAGATGATACTGGTCTATGACTTCATGGGCAATGTCTTTGAGCTATTTCACAGCTGGAAGCAATAAACTTACCAAAGGAACAGGCATCACCTAATGTATCATCAAAACTAAATGCTATGGAAATACCTCCACAAGTGTACTCTGTCACCTGAACTCACAAGGGGAAGTCTGGTTCAACGGAGACTACCTTTTCTTGAAGAGTTTCATTGAGATTATAAAAATCTAAATTCTTTAATATTGATTTCAATGACTAGAGCAGCGTTGTTGTCACAAATGATTTCAGGCTCACTAGTTTTGGGATTTTGAGCAGTTTGGCCAGCAAAGGGATAATATTGATTGAGTATGTAACAAGAAAATGACCTGAAAGCAGGTCAAGATAAGAGAGAGTGATTGAAAATTGGCTCTGGTATAAGATTGAGTTCCTTTACAATACTTTTCCTACTAAACTTGACTTCAAATTTTCCATACTTTGGGACTGCAAGTTTTTTGAGAATGTTTGATATGTTTCAAATGAGCATAGAGTTTCTCTTTGATATTTTCTTTGTTTTGAGGCTAAGGTTCAAAATGTTTCTGAATCAATTGAACCTGGCATATACCAATGCGTCAGATATCTTAGCAGATTTTTTCTAATCCCACATTATGAATCGTAGTGATTAAGAGCTGATCTCATGAGGCTGATCTCATGAGGCCACTCTTCTGTTGGTAACTTCTGCATCAACTTATATTGTTGCAGTCCACTTTTTATTATAGCCCATGTATTTTGTGTTTGTACTCATTGATTATACAAGAAAACTCAATCTATAGTAAAGTTTGGCAGGCAACTTAATTGTGGAATTCAAATAATCAATGTTATGCAGTAGAAACTAACTATATACGTGGTACATTTGGCTTGCACAGAATCATCCCTGCATATGATCAAGATTCAAGCATGTCCAGACTTCAAGAAACTAACTACATTTGCATGTCCAGAGACCTGGTACATTTACATGAATTCTTTTCTTTAATTAATCTTCTGACAGTCTTAATTTTTCTTTTATTGCCGGGTGTCAGACTTCAACCACCTAAAACTTTGATTTAATTAATTGTAATAAGTGCACTCTGTACATATCCTGGCCAGCTGCATTGGTAAAGGTGTAAACTGTCAGTCAGAGTTGAAGCCTATGTGAATGTTATCAATGTTTCATGTTTGATTTCTGTTCTGCATACAATGCCTTAATGTTTTTTTTTCTTAATATTTACTTCATGAGATATCTGTTGTATATTTGTGCGCTTGGGTAGTTATTTTATGGTATCCAACTTCTAATTTTTGCTGTTATTGAAACTTTCATGTTGGTTATACTGCATTGTGATTGTGATGCTTTTAATTCTACAATTAATGCTATGGCAGACTGGCAGTGTTGTTTAACCTTTTTTTCTTTCAAAATTTCCATGAAACTATACCTGATTGCCTGTTTTTCTTTATTGAAGGATGCAACAATTGAGCAACTTCCTATTTTTCTCTCCTTTTGAAAGATGAATTTCCAGATGTTGCACCTAAATATCATTAGCAAACTTGATCAAGTGAATCAGGTTTGTAGAGCTTTTGAGTGGTTTCTATTTGCAAATTGCTTTATAAACTTTTGGCAACCTTGTTTCCTTCTTATTTTTCTCTGGTAATGCTGCTAATTCTAGCACAGAGCTTATGATCTTATACCACCTTCTATAGACATGCAAAATAAAAATCATATAAAGAAAACAAACTTTTCAAAGATATGTTGATCAAGTCATTCTTGCATGTCATTGGAATCGATTTGTTATATCTATCTTTGATACCAGCCATTGTCGAGCTTGCTGAGGATAGGCATTGGAGGGTTCCACTTGCAATAATAAAATATATACCCTTATTGGCAAGTCAATTGGGGGTTGGGTTTTTTTATGACAAGCTTGGTGCTTTTTGCATGCAGTGGTTACAAGACAAGGTTTGTGGACTCCGTATGCTAGTTTGAGCATATTTTAGGAATCCACTTTTTCCACATGACTATTATCATTTACCTCCTTATTGTTTGTCGTAGGTTCATTCGATCCGTGAGGCAGCTGCAAACAACTTGAAGCGCAAACACATAATTCCACAGGTTCATGTATTGGCTTAAGATTGTTATTTTAGTATATAATACACTATGCCTATATGAATGTGTGTGTAGGTATGTTTCTGTATCTTCAACTTGAAGTTTCTATCCCTGTATTGCTTCGTACTTTTATGTGGGTACATTTCATTGTTTACAATTTGATGAAATTTTAGATAAGTACAGTTGAACCAGTGTGAACTGTGAATGAACAAAGAATAGTTTTAGGGCCCATTGGGTTTACTACCAAAATCAATTTCACACTAGCTATTTGGGCACAAATCTCAATCACATTTAATGGTTCAAAATCAGTTTTACCAAAATCAAAAGCAAACTGATACTTAGAAAATTACATAAACTAGGGTTTTAAATTTAAATAGCACACTATAGTGGCAGAATGGCGCGTAGTGACACCTTGCTGCTATTGGGGCCGCTGTAGTGGAGCAGTTTTCATGGACAGAATAGTGGTCCTATGGGGTGATTCTGAAAAAGCCCTCTGAACATAGATGTTAGGACTTTTTTCGGGGCTATTTTAGGGATTTCATTTTCCACAAAATATTTGCCTTCTAATATGTTGACCCAGACCTTATTTCCCTCTCATCTCAACTGCATTTCTTTTCTTCTTAAACCTTGCTCTGTCACTCTTCTGTCGACATCACTCTGCTTTTGTCCTCAGCAAAACAATTAGAAATTGATGAAGTTCAAGAGGAGGAAGAGGAAGAAATCTACTGTAATAGTAGTGAAAATGATAAAGAAAAAAACTTGGATTTAGAAGATGATGATTGATGATTCTTTTTTAGGAAACCTTTATTTGCCTTTTGTTGGTATTGACTTGTATGTTTTGTTTAAGACATCTACGACTTTTTAATGTTAATTACAAGTGTCATGAATTTTGAGTAATTTTTATCTTTTTTGACAATTTATATGTATATAGTATACATTATACGAACTTTATAAAAAATTTCAGAATAATAGCTATCCTGCTATTCATTATCCCGCTATAAACATTAATATATACACAAAAAAGTGTGTGTGTGTGTGCGTGTATGTGTTTATATATATATATATATAACTGAACATCTAATAAGAGACTCGCAGGTACAATTTCCCTGTTCAATCCACAGTGCTATCTTCCATTTGCCCTTCACACATTTCAGGCTATCTCAACTTAATGGGATGTATCACTTCTTATTTATGTAGTTTTTTTAATTAGATTAATAATTTTCAACATAATGATTAACAGAGGTATGACCGTGGAATTTAGCAAGAGCCTTGCAACATAGAATATGTATTCTTCAGAGCTCACATGTCATACTGTTGTTTGCTATGGTCTGAGTTCAGTTACCTCAATTTCAGTGCAGGTACTATTAAACTGTTGTGAACTATTTCATAGTTGACATGTCAAATTTCTATTTGCCATAGTATAAAATCCGGTACGTCAATTTCAATGCAAATGCATACAAACCATTACATGCAGTCGGTCTTTGTTTCATGCGTAGAGTTTTTATAATTTCTTTTTTTTTTTAAATTGTTGAAATTGTATAACGTGTTGTGCTATTATTAGCAGTGTTTGTCAGTTTTGGTGCATCAAATTCAGTGTAAAAGCAATGTGGGTCTCTTGTACATGTACTGATTCTGAATTGAAATTTTTTTTCTTGAAATTGAATTTTTTCGGTGATGAACCTTGACACTTTTTAGTTACAATGATTCTTACTATGGTTTTTGTTGACCTATGTTATCCATGTCTGCCATATAGTTTAAGGTTTTCTGTTCATGTTTCTGGATACCGTTAGATGACATCAGATTCACTGTTGTTGGCATGTATTTCAAATTTAAAATAGAAACATGCTTGTAAAATAGAAACATGCTTATACAAGCAAGTTGTATTGTTGTTCTGTTTGTTCATCCCAGAACTTATTTTGCAGAGTTGGTGATGGAAAATGAAAATGGTTGTCATACAAATTTTTTTTTGTCAGCCCATTTTCTCTATAGTTTATTTTCCTTGCTTTTATTTTATGTTCTCATGCACAATTTTTTTTTTAACAGTGATAGCATACATGAAGGGATGATGGAAATGAAAATGGTGGTCAAGCACAATTTTTGCAGAGTTGGTGATGGAAAATGAAAATGGTTGTCATACAAATTTTTTTTTGTCAGCCCATTTTCTCTATAGTTTATTTTCCATGCTTTTATTTTATGTTCTCATGCACAATTTTTTTTAACAGTGATAGCATACATGAAGGGATGATGGAAATGAAAATGGTGGTCAAGCACAATTTTTTGGTGGTCAGCCCATTTTCTCTATAGTTTATTTTCCTTGCTGTTATTATATCTTGTCAAACACAAAGTTTTTTACCCATCTGTATTTAATAGTGATGGAAATGAAAATGGTGGTCAGGCACAAGAACTTGAAAGAGATCATGGAAGTCACGTGAAGATTCCGAGACGCTTAAAAGCACCAAGAGGGATATTTATATAAAGGTATCGTCTGATAGTATCTTTATATAAATAGGTATCGTCTGATATTAAGGTATTCTTTGATATGGCCAATCTCATGTGTAAATATACAAATATCAGACGGATGTTCTTTTCTCCCATGATATGCCAATTAAAATATAATTTTTTTATTGTATACAACATATAAAAAATTCTCAATGAAGTTTAACTTCAATTGCTTTGAATTTTATTTTATTTTTTCTATATTTAAACTATGCAATGAAAAGCTACATACACTCTCTAGACATTGTAGGTAAAAAATATTGTGTGTGAACGAAAATAATATATACTCATGCCACTATGAACATCAAATGAAAAATTACTTTAGTTCATGTGAATGATTTGCTTTTAAATATGTTTTTCATAATTCAAATATCAATTTAGTGAAATGTGCTTTTATTTTTGCTTTTTTAGTTATATATTATAGAAATAAAAAATACTTAATTACTAAATAGACCGATTTAGGAAGTACTAAATAAAGTTGGTCTCTAAAATAGTAATTAATGTCTCTGAAAAAATTAATTTATTTATTTAGAAACTAATTTTTTAATTTCTAATTAAAATATAATTAGAGACTACTTTTTTCAATCGATAATGACGAATAAAAAATTTATTTATTTGTATAGAATAAGAAGTGATTTAATTAATATAGGGAATTTCTTCTTTTTTTTTTTTCAATTATTGGGTGGCTTTGTTTTGGCCAATGAATGTGATCATGTTAAAGAAATGCAACCTAGTTTTCTTAATTTCTTAAATTAATTAGCTTCGATGTTTGGTATATGTTAACCTTGACTTAAGTATCATTATTTGACACTTATTTAATTTAAGGTTTATATATAGCTTTGGTTTTTTAAATTTGGGTCAATTTTGATATTAGTCTCCCAAATTTAAAATTTATTTATTTTGTCCCACATTTTGAAAATAACTGTTTTTAGTCCCTATTCTTAGACATTGTTAGAGGCATTGCTTACGTTGCTTACATCTCTACTTTGTTCAACATGCACAAAACACACAGAAATATTGTCATTGCCCAACACAGCTCTACAATGCAGAGCAACACCTCTAACAACATCTATGAAGAGGGACTAATTTAAAACAGCTTTTTCCAAAATGCAAGTCTAAAGAAGTATTTTAAAATTTTGAGACCAAAAACAAAAGAGTAAATGATCACTTTCATCTCTAAAAGTGTAAGGCAGTGACAATTTAGTTCCTAAAAGAACAAAAATTCTGAAATTGTCCCTCAAAGTGTAAAAAATGCGTAAAAAATGTCTTGCTGTTAACTGTGGAACATTAACTTTAATTGATATATTTGTTTCGTGGACCATTTTGTTATTAAGCTGTAATGTTCAGGACCAATTTGACATTAAATTGTAATTTCTGAGGACTAATTTGACATTTAGTTGTAAAGTTCAAGGACTATTTGACACAGGACTATTTGATATGGGTCACTAGATATGGATTCCCTGAATTTGAGTAGTGCCAAATGATCAATCTCATTTCCTGATGCAAAGGCAGTTATATTTACCAATGAATCAATTAGTTAAAATAGTTATACTTTAATACTCAAACAAAAACTAATAATTAGCAACTTGTGCTATATATAATTAGAAGATGAAATCAAATAACTAAAATATTAATAATATTCAAGTTATTATCCTTACCTTAATTTTTTTTAACACATTCTTATTTTGAACTTAGTAGAAATAAAGAGAGATATATAAAAAGGGAAGAAAATTTGACGAAAGTGTTAAGATATATAATATTTAATAAATTTAGATATTAGATAAAATTAATTTAAAAACATTTCCATAATCATGTTGAGTTTATAATATAAAGAGATAATAAATTAAAAGATAATTATTTCCTAATACTATATTATTATGTATAAATAAAAGATTAAAGATATCTAGCATTTATATAATGAAGCATGACTAGTACAATTTTAAAAAGTCAAATATAATCTTGAAAATTGAGAATTTTTAGTAATTAATTACTAAACTCTCTTTAACAGCTGTTTTCATCACTAAAAAAGTAATATTTAGTTTACTATATTTCTTTTGTACTTTTTAGTTTACTATATTATTAATTCAAAAGGAATTGTATATAATAAGTTGCTTAAATGTTACCGGTGAATACAAGTTAAGCATCCAAAATAAAAAGTCACTGCATGACAAGCTTCCCCAAAATGAATGTCATTGCTAGTCAAGCTTCCCCAAAAAGAACATCATTGCTTGTCAAGCATCCCTAATTAATAAAAAACAAATGTCACTCTAAGTCAAGCATCCCAAAACAAATCGTCGATGCCAATTGTTTCTTCCGCGATGGAGGATGATGTATCCTTGTTCTATGTTAGTATATTAAGTGGACCACTGCGCATAAGTTTTTTTATTTACTTATTTGACAGAAACTGTGCATAAGTTGATATTGCTAATTTGCTACACCCATATGGGTTGTTTACAGGGACTAAAACTATATCAAGGGATCAGTCTTACATAGTTTCAATCGGGGTAAGGATAATTTTGGATAAGTTTCTAAATAAATATTTACAAGAGATGAAAATAACAAAATAAAATGAATAAAACTTTTTTAGTAAGTTAAAATTAGTCTATATATAAGTTAAAATCAGTTTTTGAAGAAGCTAAATGGAAGAGCTTCTGTAAATTATAGTTTATGCATTAGTTAATTTTTGTTTACATGAGAAGCTTAATTCATTTTAACTTTTCATTTTTTTTTCTTCTACAAGTGTTCATTGAGTAGTTAATCCAAATAGAGCCAAAGTAGAGAAATGAAATAGGATACTGAATAAGAAAAAAAGGTTATAATACATTTTTGGTCCCTCATCTTATTTTTTAGTTTAAGTTTGGTCTTCTAGGTTTAAAAAGTTTCACTTTGATCTCTTAAGGTGTTCCCGTCAGACCAAATTGGTTCTTCCTTTAGTTTGTCATACTAATGTGGCAAATGTGACAAACACTCGTGATATGGTATCTTTCACAGTCATGTGTCACCAAGTTAACTAAGATATATAGTATGATGAAATGACAAAAGGACTGTAGAGGTATCAAAACGGGCCAACCTGGTGAGCCATGAAAATTTCAACTTGGCCTGTGCCACCACAGATTGGTAGGTTAGGTGGGTTAGCTCACCAAATTTAAAAAAAAAAATGAAAAAAAACTATAAAGTTTTTTTTTTTTATAAAAAAGTCACATTTTTTCCATCAAGGCATTTCAATTTTGAGGTCCGTGGTGTCCTGTGGTCCAATTTTGGTGTCCGTGGTGAATTTTAGGCATATGGTCCAATTTTCGTGCATAAGGATGCACCAAGGATCACGAGACATAATTCAAATGATTCAAATACAAATACAAATAATAAGCATAACTAAAAGATTAATTTAAGTATCAAGTCATTCATGATATAGAATTAGTCTAATGACACCGTTTAAAGGATATACAATTAACATAATAATACAAGTATGAAATTATATACAAGTTGTGTTACCCATGCGATGCATGGGCTTTTTGGTTTATGATGTGAAATTAATTTGTTTTTATTATAGAATTATAAAAGTATTGTGTTCTTATTTTTGTATACCCGTCTGTAAGACAATAATCCAAAGTCTGTACGCCCCTAACTCAACAAATCTACTGATTTGTTGTAGAGCCAGAAGTGGCTTGGTAAGAAAAAATACTTGGGTTTTTAGCTTGGAGAGGCTAGTGTAAGAACTACTTAGGTAGAGCTAGAAGTGGCAATGAACAATACTTGTAACTTATGAAAGTTAGTGGAACTTGGTGGTTTGCCAAGAACTGGACATAATCTCGGGGTGAGACGAACCGGTATAAATTCTTGCGTTGTCTTTCCTGCTCTTTATTTCTCATAACTGCTTGAACTGACAGTGTCTTGTGATTTATCTTGTTTTCTTAAAAGGTTTCATCTGTTGTTATCGTCTATTAATGTTTTCTCTGAAACTGTCTTTCTAAACCCATAACAGACGAATCACGTATTTTATAAAAGTTTGCCAGAATTTTCATAAATCACAAGTCAACCCCCTTCTTGTGATTTTTGCCTTTACAGTTTGGTATCAGAGCTCAGCCTCTAAGGGTTGAGCACCTGACCGTGCTTAGAGATCCAGATGGCCAGTCACGACATCTAATTCATTCCCGAAGGAGCCTTTCTAACAAGGCCTCTAGCCTTTCTTGGAGATGACTATCCTTATTGGAAAGACCGCATTGAGATGTACATCAAGTCTAATCAATATCAACTATGGAACACCATCATTCATGGAGATATCCCCATCACAAGGCCCGCAGATCAATGGACCCAAGATGGCTACAACATACTTCAACTTAACAACAAGGCCAGATATACTTTGACCTGTGCTTTAACCAGAAATGAGTACAAGAAGGTGCGTAGACTCAAATCGGCCAAGGAAATTTGGGATTCTCTCTGCACCAACTATAAGGGAACTGAAATGTTCAACTAAGGAAAGCTGCCACTCTGACCAGACACTATGAGAGTTTTTCCATGAAAGAAGGAGAAAGTGTTGATGATATGTTTGGGAGACTTCAGGTTCTTCTCTCAGACCTAGAATCTCTTGGGTACACTTATACTAAAACTTGGATATATCTGAAGATCCTTGACAGTATGCCCAAAGTGTGGGAACCTAAGACCACAGCTATCCAAGAGGCAAGGAACATGAGAACCTTGTCTTGGGATGAGTTGTTGGGAGTTCTATGAGTGCATGAAGTGCATTTACAAAACAGAGACCAACTTCCTGCAAACAATGCTAACAATTCCGCTACTCTCAAAATTGGTGAAACTAGCACCAAAAAGGAAGAAAAGAAAAGAACCCCTAAGGCTCTGAAGGTTCAAGCTATTCAGTCAGAAGAATCGGACAAAAGCTCTATCGGATCTACAGATGATAAGGTAGTCCTCATGGCACGAAAGTTCAAGCAGATGTTGAAAAAGAAAAACAAGTTCATGCAGTCCTCTAGGAAGAAAGACTCTAGATTCAAAAAGAAAGATAAGGAGGATAGTCAGGAGATCATCTGCTTTGAGTGCAGAAAGCCTGGACACGTGAAGTCTGAGTGTCCAAGGCTAAAGAAAAAGAAGCCCTATGGTGGCAAGAAAAAAGAAGAAAAGTTTGATGGCCACATGGGACAACTCAAACAGTGAGCAAAGCAGCAGCTCAGACGATGAGTAGGCAAACATCCATTTGATGGCTAAGACAGAAGAAAAAGTTGAGGTAAAAACTTGTTATGAGTCTGAAAGCTCATATGGTTCCTCATCAGACGATGAAGAAGAGATGCCTTATGACGTTTTACTTCAAAACTGTCATATGATCTCTCGGCAATGTAAGAAATTTAAACAAAAACTCAAACAGCCTGTTTGTGAAATAGAAATGTTGAAGAAATCAAATGCAGAACTAGAAGAAAAAGTCAAGACTCTTAAGAAGAGCCTAAGTTAAACCAGTACCTCAAGTCAGACAGACGTTCCATCCATAATTGAAAAACTAAGGGAGGAAGTAGCCTGTCTAACCAAGGATTTTGGTAAATTTCTGGAGAGCTCTAACACTCTCACTATGTTTTTAAAATATCACCAACATCCCTATAATAATTTTGGTTTAGGCTTAGAAAAGAATGCATCTGCTTCTACTCAGTCTGATTTAGACAAATGTGACTTCTGTGGAAAGTCTGGACACTCCAAGTTCATATGCATACACAAGAAGAAGCAGATGTCTAGGGGCACCAATGTTATTGGACCCAAGAAGATTTGGGTACCAAAGTCTCAAATGATTCCTATTTCAGATATCCTTAGTAGGAAAAGGCAAGGATTTTAGTTGGTACCTGGACAGTGGCTTCTCACGACACATGACGGGATAAAGGTCCATGTTGCTAGACCTAAAGCCAGTTGAAGGCGGAGCAGTTACCTTTGGAGGCATGGGAAAAGGATGCATCACAGGTGTAGGTAAAGTTGGTATGTCCTCCTTAACCTCCATAGACAACGTCTTATATGTTGAAGGTCTGAAGTATAACCTACTGAGCATAAGTCAATTGTGTGACAATGGCTATATCGTCTCCTTCAACAGGGACAGATGCATAGTCAAAACAGATGATGGCAAGTCTGTCTTTTCTGCCAGACGACACAATAATTTGTATGGGATTGATCTTATAGATCTTAGCAAGCAGAAGGTAATGTGTTTGTTGTCCAGAGAAGATGAAAGATGTATTTGGCATAAAAAACTTGGGCATGTGAATCTAAAACACATTTCAAAAATTTCTAAAAAGGGTTTAGTAAGAGGATTGCCTGATATTTCCTGGAAAACCCATCTTCTCTATGAAGCTTGTCAAAAAGGGAAACGGATTAAAACATCTTTTAAATCTAAGAATGTTTTTTCCACCTCCAGACTGTTACAACTCTTACATATGGATTTATTTGGTCCTACTAGAACGTTGAGTCTGGGCGAAAAGAAATATGGCTTAGTAATTGTGGATGACTATTCAAGATATACATGGGTATACTTCCTAGGCCATAAACATGAGTCTTTTAAGGTCTTTGAAATATTCTGTAAAAGAGTTCAAAATGAAAAAGTGTTTTGTATCTCTAGCATCAGAAGTGATCATGGAACTGAGTTTGAAAATGTTGAGTTCAAGTCTTTCTTCGAAAAGAATGGGATTTTCCACAACTTCTCTTCACCGAGAACACCTCCGCAAAATGGAGTAGTTGAAAGGAAAAATCAAACTCTGCAAGAGATGGCTAGGACCATGCTCTATGAAAACTCTCTACCTAAACACTTCTGGGCAGAGGCTGTGAACACTGCTTGTTATGTTTAAAACAGAGTATTGATTAGACCTATGATTGAAAAGACTCCTTATTAACTATGGAGAGGAAGAAGACCCAACATTGCTTAATTTCATCCTTTCGAATGTGAATGTTACATCTTAAACACCAAAGATCAATTGGGAAAATTTGATTCTAAGGTGGATAAGGGTGTCTTCCTGGGATATTCTGATATATCTAAGGCTTATAGAGTTTTTAATATTAGAACCCTAGTTGTAAAAGAATCTTTCCATGTTAAGTTCAATGATGGACTAACGTCTAATAGGAGACTATAAGACCTTGAGGATAATTTTGTATATATACAGATAGGTCCGTTTGTATTGCCAAAGTCAGATGAAGTCCAACCACCTAAGGAAATTCTTCCTCATATTGAAGGAACATCAGACTCTCAACCACAGACGAAGGATTGGAAATTTGTGACTTAGCATCCACAGGATCAGATCATAGGAGATCAAAAGGAAGGTGTAAAGACCAGATCATTCTTCAGAGATCAAGCATCATATGCCTTTGTCTCAGAAATATAGCCAAAAATGATAGACGGAGTTCTAACAGACGATGACTGGATTTTAGCCATGGAAGAAGAATTGAACTAGTTTACCAGAAATGACATCTGGACCCTAGTTCCTAAGCCAAAGAATAAAAGCATTATCGAAATAAGATGGGTCTTCAGAAACAAACTGGATGGGCAAGGAAAAGTGATAAGAAACAAAGCTAGGCTAGTAGCTCAGGGCTATAACTAGCAAGAAGGTATAGACTTCACTGAAACCTTTGCTCCTGTAGCTAGATTAGAAGCTATAAGAATCATGCTTGCATTTGCTACTCAAAAAAACATTAAGCTTTTTCAAATGGATGTTAAGAGTGCATTCTTAAACAGTTTTATTGAAGAAGAAGTTTATGTTAAACAACCTCCCGATTTTGAAGATCCCACTCTTATAGATAATTTTTTCAAACTTAAAAAGGCTTTGTATGGTCTAAAATAGGCACCTCGTGTTTGGTATGACAGACTGAGCTCCTTTCTCTTAGAAAATGGTTTTATGAGAGGCAAAGTAGACACTATTCTTTTCAGAAGAGAAGTTGGCAAAGATTTCATTATAGTTCAAATTTATGTTGATGATATTATTTTCGGAGCTACTAATGAATCTTTGTGTAAGGATTTTCCTGATCTGGTGAAAAGTGAGTTTGAAATGAGCATGATGGGAGAACTTAAGTTCTTCTTGGGACTTCAGATCAAACAAGATAGCAAAAGAATCTATATTCATCAGTAGAAGTATACAACAGAACTTCTTATGAAGTTCAAAATGGAAGATGCTAAACCAATGAAAACTCCTATGCATGCTTCCAGTCCTTTAAGCAAAGACGAATTAGGTAAACCAGTAGATCAGATGATCTACAGAGGTATGATTGGCTCACTTCTTTACCTTACAGCGAGTAGACCTGATATTATGCATTACGTCTGTTTGTGTGCTAGATTTCAGTATGATCCTAGAGAGTCACATCTCAAAGCTATTAAAAAGATCTTACATCATCTGGTGGGCACTACTAACCTTAGTTTGTTCTATAAAAAAAATCAAGATTTTAGGTTAGTAGGATACTGTGATGCACACTATGTAGGAGACAGAGTTGAATGAAAAAGTACAAGTGGAGGATGCACTTTATAGGACCCTGTCTCATCTCATGGGCAAGCAAGAAGCATAACTCAATTGCTCTATCAACTGCAGAAGCTGAATATGTGTCTGCTGCCAGTTGTTGCTCACAGCTGCTATGGGTAAAATATCAGTTAGAAGATTACTTTAGTTTTGAAAATAATATACCTGTATATTGTGACAATACTAGTGCAATCAACTTATCCAAAAATCCCATACAACATTCTAAGGCAAAGCATATTGAAATCAGATATCATTTCATTCGTGATTGTGTTCAAAAAGGAGTTTTTGACATTCAATTTGTAGATACAGATCACCAATGGACTGATATCTTTACAAAACCTTTGTCTGAAGAACATTTTGTCTGTATCAGGGATCATCTGCATATGCACATGCTTTCAGATTAATATTTGCATTCATCAGACGATATCCTTCATCTTATCTATTTTCATTAATATGTTGGAACTAATGTGTGTTCAAGTGTACAGACGATAAAGCCCCACGTTCACAACAGTTACAAGTCTTTTCGTTTTCTCTCAAAATGTGCATCACTCTTTTCACCATGATGAGACAGTTTTCAAAAGGTTTTTAATGCGTTTAAACTGCTCTTTTATGATATTTTAAAACTCCCTCTCCTCTCTCATCTGGTATAAAAGGATGAAGTACCTAACCAAGAAGGTTCCTTTGATCTTTCAAATTCTCTGAAGTCCTTAAGAGTTTCTAAAATTTCAAAGATCAAAACTTTCTTCTCTTTTCTTTTCAAAACTTAATCTCTGTGAATGAAATGGCACCAAGGAAGCAAGTTTCATCTTCTACTCCCCTCATCCACAACCAAGATGAAGCTACAACAACATTTCCAGATGAACTGTTCATTCTTGGAAAATGGGCAAGTCTAACCGAGTTGGCGAAGGAGGGATTTGATGTGAAGGATATGTTCACCAGAGTTGGGTGGACCAATTTTATTGGGAAACACAGCATATCATGCCCTTATGCCCTTTTCTGGGGCACCGCCAAGATGGAAGATGATCAGTGCATTCGGGGCACTATTGGCCAGACGATGGTGGAGATTAGTCCTTCAGCCATAGCTAAGGTTATTAGGTGTGCTGAGGAAGGACTAATTTATGACAAGGAATGGGAGAACCATCACTCAAGAGACAGTGGACAAGCTTCTCTATGACGGAGTTTGGCCTGTAGACGAAGGCCCGAAGAAACATGCTACAACAATGAAGAACTTTCTACGGTCTACCAACATGGCCTATGTTTGCAAACTCTTGCACAATATGCTATTCAACATTGTGCTTCCCAGAATAGGGTCGAGAGATCATGTAAGCGAAAGGGACAAGTTCTGCATCTACAACATCATGATAGGAGAAAAGATCAATCTTCCTGATCTGATCTTCTATCATCTGGAGCAAGCCTTCAAGGACCGGTTTTCTTCGAAGAAGCAGAAAAACCCCATCCCTTACTGTATGTTGTTCACATAACTTATGAGAGATGTTGGAGTTGACCTCTCAGAGTTTGAGGCATCTAGAAGTGCTACTCAGGTCTCAGGAACCACATTTGTGAGAATGGGAATAGCTCACAAGTTCCCTAAGTGGGTTAAGAAGCATGGAGGTAAAGTGAAGAAGGAGCCTAAGGAAGAATCTGATGAGCCTGCGTATGTAGCAGAGAAACAGACCCTACCCCAACCTAAGCCTTCACAGACTCACACAAAACCAACCACCAGATGCACCCAACCTTCATCCTTGGACCAACCCAAGAAACCCAAACAACAACCAACTTCAGACCCTTCCTCATCTCTTAAGAGAAAGGTTGCAAAAACTTCATCTGAACCTATTTCTAAACCTCCTTTCAAAAAGCCCTTCACCATAACCACAAAGATTCATATTATCACCAAAGCCAAACTCACCACCTCACCAGAACCCCAACCTAAACCTCAACCTTCACCTTCCCAAACCCAAGAATTTGATATTGAGATTCTTGATGCTCCTCCATCAAAACCTCAGCCCTCTCCCAAACCTAAACCTACACCCAAGCTTAAATCTTCACCTTTTCCTCCACCTGTTGACAAAAAGGAAGCAACTGCCATCAGAAAGACTCAGGAGTTGTTAAACAAGGAGGCTGCTAAAAAGTCTAAGTTGGACAAAAGCCTTGAGAGGCAATAATAGATTGAGTTAGAACAATCTGTGGTAGAGTCTATCAAGACTCTATCAGCTGACGAGTTGAAGAGGAAGGTTGCTAAAAAAGCCTTGGCTCCTGCAGATGAAGTTGCAGAAGCATAAGCCCTTGATGAAGTTGTTCTTAAGTTTATTAAGACTCTGTCTGAAGAAGAATAGAAGCATGTAGCTATGGAGGATCTGACAAGGATAGAGTCAGCTAAGATTCAAACAGCTGAACTTGCATCTGAAGAAATTACTGCTAAGCAAAAGGAATTCCAGACGATCATAGTTGATGAAGATGCAGACGAAGCTGAAATAAAAGAATTGAATGAAGTCATTCTTCAGTCTGCATTGATGGCCAATGCACAAGGTCTAGACTTTGTTGAAGACCAAGTGGAAACTGATGATTCTGGTTCTCGCGCCATCTACAGACCTATCACTGAAGACGATGAGAAAAAGGTAGATGAGCACCTAGCAAAATCTGATGCAGATTGAGTTGCCAAATAGATGAGCATTTATGGTGGCACTTCATCTGTCTCGGTTGATGACATGAAGATGCTAACTGAAGATGAACTGTTCAAACGATGCAGATATGGTGCAAAAGCCTATCTATCTTTAGGGTACATTTTTGGCAACCTAGCACTAGATCTAGCACCAAAGCCCAGAGGCTATGACTGGATCATCAGATGGAGTCTAAACATTCCAGTCCCTGCAGCTCAAACACCATCAGACCCTAAGATTAATGTTCGCTACTATCCCATATGGAAGCGCCTAAGCGTAAATGATGGGAACACTGCAACAAGGAATGGTGGAAGAAGGGTATATACACTGTTGAGGATCAGGCTTTCCTACTTGGATTCCTGGCTACGTCAAGTTATGGAAGAAAGGTGTTCCTGGGATTGATCCCTTCAATCTTCCTAACTATGAAGTCCTTCAGAAGAAGAGCTTCCAGCTTTTTCATGTTACAAGCAGGAACCTCATTTCAGGATCTTCCCTCCACATCAAATGCCATCACCTGATCTAAACTCACTCATCTTTGAGCATACTCCCCGTGGCTAACTACATTACCCTCCTCAGGCTCCAGTCTGGCAAAGACTTTCAGTGCTAACTGATGAAATACCTTTCTTTGAACCTGTCAGTCTTCACGAAATCATAGGTCTCTCAGCTTATCTCAACGTGATTCTTCCTGGGAATCATGCTGAATCAGGCCGCACTGTCTACACCAAAGATCTCAACTTGGACGATCCAAAAGCAAGTCCAACTTTTGATATGTCGGAATCTTCAAACTATACCATGGATCCGTGCATGAAGTTGCAAACATATAAGGAGGAGATTAAAAAGTGTCAGAACTCCTTCAGACAAATCCAAAGGCGTGCACAGACGATGCCTCACTTCTTAGGCACATAATTTCACTGTGTGGCCTCCAATAAGACACAATTCAAGCTTGCTTTGGACAAGGTCATTCTAGTCCTTCCAATCTTGAATTATAAGGGTAAGGAAAAGGTAGAAGAAGAAGATGATGCTCCACAACGCAACATTCGTGTTCGTAAAGGCAAGCCCTTTAGACACGAACTTGAAGCCATTCTTCAAAAGACAGATGTTGAACGTACATCTGAGGATTTGAAGACCATCAAATGAGTCAAGAAGTTTGATGCTTTCTACTCTGGTCTGGAACCTGAGGACAAACCTCCTGCTGATGGCTATCATCTGAAGATTGGAACATGCTTTCAATGCAAAGGTCATTAGCCTTTTCTCCCTACGTCTAGCACCTTTGACCTTATGCCATGGAAGTCCAGCTTCTACTATCCATCTAATAGGGACTTTTCTTTTATTGTACCTCTGCCATACTCAACCTTCTTCTTCTCAAAGACTATTCTGGGCATTGTGCAGGAACCAGACGAAGCCATTGTTCCATATAGACCTCCCATCACTGACGAAGAAGTGTATGACCTGGATACTGAGCTTTGGGCAACAAGGAAAGCTCTGCGTCAAGCTCTAGAAGACAGGAAAGCATTAGAGACTAAGCTTAAGAAGTGGATCAACATTGATGCTTTCTTTCGTGGTTGCCACTATAGACGCACTTTCACTCCACCAGGATCCCCTATAGTAATGTCATCTGACTCTAATTCCTCTGATTCTGATGGCCCAATTCCTGGGGAACCAGGTTTTGATGATCGCCATGCAAAAAAGGCAGAAGGGAAAGGTAAAAAGAAAGTCTAAAGAGGAGAGGATGCATCTGAGGGGGAGCTGAGCTAACAAAGATAGGGGGAGAGTATTCTATGTTTCTTTCTCTATAAAGACACATCATCTTGATGTGAAAACCTTTAATAAGATGAGTTATTTGATTACTCATCAAACCTGAGTCTTCTTTTCTCTCTATTTATACTCTATGCTTATATTTTCTTTTTTATATATAGCTCTAATACATCTTTTTACAATATTTGCTTGGCATCATCAAAAAGGGGGAGATTGTTGAGTCATAAGACGAATCAGGACCCTCAATAATTTTGATTCAATGCAAAACAAATATTAAGTAAAAAGATTGTGTCTTATAAATGCCAACAAACGAAAATGTTGCATCTGCATCTGTAAGTTACAGATGATACACAGACAGACGCTTAAGTCTGAAGAAGCATTTAAAGGCATAGTAAATGCACTATCATTTTGTAATCTGTATTGTAGGGAATGTTCATGGAACATCCTACCTAGGATCTGTTAAAATGCATAGAGGGAAACAGAAAGAATAGTCAAAGTAGCAGAAGTTCCCCTCGCCTCAAAAGATGCGTTACAGCTAGCAATGAGTACTTGACTGAGCAAGCGATGTGACCACTGCAGTAGACGAATATGAAGTGTATCTCAAGGAAGATAAGCAGAGTATTTTATCAGCTCAAAGTGACTAGTTGGTGACAAGCATTTAATGCTCGCATTAAATGCCCCAACAACTACTCTCCTTCAAAAGCTGGTTATACACAAGTAAGAAGACCGTTTAGAGACAACGGTTACTTCCTCGGCAAATCTATATATAGCAGAAGATTTGAAGTGCTAAAGACAAGGAACTTAATTCAAATTTTGCAAGCATTCTTTCAAGCCTTTATTCTTTTTCTTGCAAATTCTCTAAGTTATAAAAAGCTCTCAAAACACCTTGAATATCCTGAGAGAAAATGATTGTGTTCTTATTTTTGTATAACGGTCTGTAAGACGATAATCCAAAGTCTGTGCGCCCCTAACTCAATAAATCTACTGATTTGTTGTAGAGCCAGAAGTGGCTTGGTAAGAAAAAATAGTTGGGTTTTTAGCTTGGAGAGGCTAGTGTAAGAACTACTTAGGTAGAGCCAGAAGTGGCAGTGAAAAATACTTGTAACTTGTGAAAGTTAGTGGAACTTGGTAGTTTGCCAAGAACTGGACATAGTCTTGGGGTGAGATGAACCAGTATAAATTCTTGTGTTGTCTTTCCTGCTCTTTATTTCTTATAACTGCTTGAACTGACTATATTTTGTGATTTATCTTGTTTTCTTAAAAGGGTTCATCTGTGGTTATCGTCTATTAACATTTTCTCTAAAACTGTCTTTCTAAACCCATAATAGACGAATCACACGTTTTATAAAAGTTTGCAAAAAATTTTATAAATCACAACTCAACCCCTCTTCTTATGATTTTTGCCTTTACAACTACTTTTCAGACACTTTGATTATTGTTGGTTGTAGTGCCATAAGGCACATATATTTCCTCCTTATGTTTTATGATCTATGCTCAAGGTATTTTTAGTATATGTTGCGTATTTTTAGAAGAGGAATGCTAGCGACACTTTCTCTGACACTCTCTTACTAACACTCTGTCTGTGATTGGTTGAAATTTGTTGGAAATCACCAATTTTAGTGGATCTCACATCTAGATTAGGAGAGAGAATCATTAAATGATAAGTGTGATCCACCAAAATTGTGATTTCCAAAAAAGTTTCAACCAATCATAGAGAGGATGTTAGCAAGAGTGTCAAAGAGAGTGTCGCTAGCATTCCTCTTGTTCTAGAATTGTATACAACATTGTGGGATAAATGGGACATCACATGAATCGCAAAAAATTTACACACCCTTTTTATTAAATAAATTAATATGAAATTTTGAAAATTAAAATTGAATCTTTTCTGCAAAAATTGTTGAATCAATGTCATATAGTGATAATGGGTCGTTACAAATTCTTTTAAATTTAATTGCATATTTATAATATTTATAAAATCATTACTTTTAATTATTATTATTATTATTATTATTATTATTATTATTATTATTATTATTATTATTATTATTATTATTATTATTATTATTATTGTTATTATTATTCATGAAATATATTTTAAGGCAATGTTAACTAATTTAAAAAAATATTATCGTAAGTAGTAATACAATAATATTTAATGTTACTACTTAATATTAAAATTATCAAAATTAATATTAAAATTATCAAAATTAATATTATGCTTTGTTTGGTTGACAGGAATTTCTATTAGGAAAATATTTTTTTGTACCCAAAAAAATTGATACATAAGTTTTGTTTTTTTGGCCTATACATATTTAATACCTCGTAAACTTAAGTCAGAAAGAAATATCTTAGCTAATTATTTTCGCACTTACTATTTAAGAGTTTATGGACTCTAGTGAACCCAAAAGAAAAATAAACAAATTGGTGTGGTGAATATGATTCAAAGTTTGAGAGCATTTTGATGTTTTTGCAGCAAAATTTGGAAAATTGGGAATCGTATATGAAATAAAAATATGGAAGTACAATACTATGATTACATTAACATGGAAGTATAACATAGGAAATAAAATTACATGAAAAAGATGGATTGATTTATTTAGACTGGCTAGAAAACGGGCAAATTTGTAGACAATTTTGAACCGGGTTTACATCATACTACATACTGCCTGTTTCCATAATTACTGTGGCATTTGATTTCACCTTTAATTCTTCTCAAGTATGAACACCTAAAATTCAAGAATTTCATTAGATTTGTAGTTTTGGAACTTTCAAAAACATAGCAAGATGACATAAAAGAAAGTCAAATAATAGCCGAGCTTGTTACAATTAAAATGTATTTGTCCCATTTTTTTTATCTTATTAATTTTTTCTCTAAAAGAAAAAGTTGGACCAAACAAATTTTATAAAAAGCTTTTAAATTTTTAAGGAGTTTATTTAGTAAGAAGTAAAATGAAAAATAAGTAGCTTCTGAAAAATCTACAAAGTGCAACTTCTTTTTAAAAAAAAACAAAAAAAAAACATAAGCAAAGTTTTTACATATATCACACTTCGAATTTAGAAACCTGAAATTTTATGAAACATATTTTATAAAAAAGCTTTTAAACTTTTAAGGAGTTTATTTAGTAAGAAGTAAAATAAAAAATAATTAGCTTCTGAAAAATCTACAAAGAGCAACTTCTTTTTTTTTTTAAAAAAAAAAACATAAGCGAAGTTTTTACATATATCACACTTCGAATCTAGAAACCTGAAATTTTATCGTTTTCTTTTTCTTTGTTTTGAATAGGTACAACACTTTTCACACTGAGGATATATAACTTTGGCTTTGTTGGCCTGATGCTGTGATGCTTGACGGTAGGTGGTTCTAACATGCGAATGATGAAATTATATATATATATATATATATATATATATATATATATATATATATATATATATACTCTTCTATTAGATGAGCTGATAATTTCTTAAAAAATATTTTTTTCACTAAACAACTTGTAGTTTAAAGAAGTTTTTAAGTTAAAAATAAATAAAAGATGACAAATAACTTTTACTTTATTTTTATAAGTTCTTACTAGCTTAATAACACGTGCCTTGCACGGGTGTTGAGTTTATAATTTATAATTTTTAATGTATTTTTTAATTTTTAATTTTTTTATATATGTATGTGTTAGTATGTATATATAAAAAATATATAAAATTAATTATGAATATTGATATATTTATTTAAATAATTTTATATTTACACATGTCTTATATATTTTAATTTATATAAACATTTGTTTTAGAACATTATTATCTTTATAAAGATATTTGCATTTATATATAATTTAAATATATACATAGTTTTAATAAAAAAATTAATGATAACAAAATTTATAATATATTTTGGGCTTAATTTCAGTTTTTACCCCCAACTTTTTTATTTTTGGCAGATTTTACCCCCAACAAATTAATTTGGCGCATTTTACCCCCAACTTTTTTAAAAAGTTGCAAATTTTAGCCTCCACAGTTTTGATGACGTGATATGCTAAAATAGTTGTAATTTTTACCCCCAACTTTTTCATTTTTGGTGGATTTACCCCTAACTTTTTCATTTTTGGCAAATTTTACCCATAACTTTTATTTTTTAGTGAATTTTACCCCCATTTTTTATGCTTATGTTAGCATGCCACGTCATTAAAACTGTGGAGGGTAAAATTTGCAACTTTTTAAAAAAGTTTAGAGTAAAATGCGTCAAATTAATTTGTTGGGGTTAAAATCTGCCAAAAATGAAAAAGTTGGGGGTAAAAATTGCAATTAAGCCTATATTTTGTAGGGTAAAATATGTTTTTGGTCTCTCATTTTATCATAATTTCTGTTTTGTAGGATGGTTGGTGCACAGCACATATCAGGCAGTCCTTACTTGATAAGGTGAACAAGGTTGATGGACAATGTTGTAAGTCTAGCTGTGATAGTACTTCTGATTTAGAAGTTTAATGCCTCAATGGATGCCAAATTCAGCTCTGTAATAGTTACACCAAACTGGAGTTGTGTCTGGTGCATTAGTAGAGAGGCTTGTACAAGTGTCTCCTCAAAATTCTCGATAGTGGCTTTTGTTTAGTTGCTTTTGTTAATGTTTCTGTTATGACTACATAAGCAAACTGATAGGTTTGCCTTCCCATAAATTTTGGTTGGTTTTATATCTAATTATACACAATCGTTGGTCACACATTGTGGTTTTTATATTTGAGAGGTTTTGTTGGACGGACTTAACAATCAAGAATGTTTAGTTTGATGTTAGCACATGTTTTAAGATTCTCAAACTGGGGAGGGACAATGGAAAGCTGCATGTAGTGAAAACAGCGTTTGGGAGAGAGTAAATGAGAAAACTTGCACATATCAAATGTTTGTCACCCGTAAATTTGGAAAATCACATATGAGTAATTGACTATAATTGACTATGTTAGTACGTTTCAACATAATAATCAAGAATACTCTTGCTATTTTTGTAATTGTAAGTTTAATACAGAGAAGAAAAAATGCTCAATTAAAAGAATATTGGAAAGTATAGAACAAGTATTATCCTCTGCTTGGATGACAAGGATATCTATTAGGAAAATGTTTTATTGACAACAAAATAAAATAAAAAATGTTTCACGCAATGAAACTGTTTCTACTAGTGGGGCCATTGACCTACTATGCTTTAAAGTAGGATTTTTTTAAATTTATTTTTACTATAACTTTAAAATATGCAGCAGAAAAAATACTGTCAATTACAAAAATTGAAAGATGTTGAATGCAAGGACAAACAAATAAAAGAAAAAAATGCTAGCTGTTAACAAACACAAATTAATTTCCACTATTTTGTTTTTACTTTTTTTCTTTTTACTATTATTTTATGGTCCTGGCTGTTGTTTCTATGGGGAGTGGAAGGTGAAAATTTCATGTCATGTTATGCAAATCATTGAAGCAGTGGGTTACTTAATCGAACCTGATCATCTCAGGGTTTCAGTCTCACGTAGTTTGGAATAAGAGAAGTGAGCAACAGATAAGAAAGGAAACTAAAACAATATTGGAAAGGATAAAGCAAGCATTATCCTCTGCTTGGATGACAGGGATTTCTTTTAGGAAAATGTTTTGTTTACAACAAAATGAAATAACATATTGTTTTCTTTAATTTTGAGGTGTATATATAAAAGATAAAAAGTACAAGATAAAGATAATTGGGTATGGTATAATTCTATAGTGTCGATGTTTTGATATTCAAGCATTGAAACTGTTTGTTATTCTCATTCTCCATAAGAAGTGACATAAGACAAGTTGGGCCATTGAAATATGCAGAGAAATATACTTTCAATTACAAAAAGAGGATTGCTTAAAAAAAATCTCAGCTAGCTATTTCTGCATTTACTACTAAAGGGAAGTTTATGGACTCCCCCAAACTCAAAAGGCAAGTTTGAGAGCATCATGATGTTTTTGCAGCAAAAATTTGTGAAATCACAAGTCATACAGGAAATAAAAATATGGAAGTATAATAGGTCTTTTATTTGGGTGGAGTATTACATCCGTCAGGTAGAGAATTTTACATGAGCCATACATGTTACAAGAAGGATGGATTGATTTATTTAGACAACTAATAAACTAGTAGACAATCTGGCACCCAGTTTAATTTATTGACATTAGGCAACATATCATATTGCATACACCTGTTTCTAAAATGTCTGTAGCATTTGATTTCAGCTTTAATTCTTCTCAACCGACAACACCTGAATTTTGAAAAACATAAAAAGAGGACAGAAAAATCAAATAATATCTACATAAAATAAATCAAGTAATTAAGGATGTGTTTATAAACTAAAAGACTGTTATCTAGTCACGAAAAAAATTCTGAAATGATTTTTTTATACATTGACCTGAACATTCATTAAGTTCTATTCTAATGAAAATCTGAATAAACATAAAGTATGTAAAATCCTCAATTTTACTATATTATTAATTTTGAATGGTAAAACTTCATGAACTTGTCAAATAAATCATATAAAAACAGAGGACAAAAGAATAAATTATATAAGGGCATTTTTTTGGAAGCATAAAACTATTTTTTAGAACAATAACCATTTTGTGTCATGTAGTTATACGTTGAGATTGAAGTAGATCCTCATTCACTCACCAACAAGAAAGGCCTTTCTGATTCGATTAAGCTCCTTGGTGACATCAACCACATCCATTCTTTCTTTTGGTGATTCCATAGAACAAGCAAGTCCAATCCTAAAAAGTGAAACTAAGCACTTCTCAACATGTGGATTAAGATTCCAATTGTTTCCTACCAATGTTGTTGCTTCATCTGTTGGAATAAGTCGTGGGTCCAAAATCTGCTGAAGATTATTAGGGAATGAAATTTCAACAAAGTTACGAAGATTTTGACCATCTTCCAACAATTCATCGGTGGGTCTTCTTCCAGTAAGCATTTCCAACATAAGAATCCCAAAGCTGTACATGTCGCCATAAGTTGACACCTCAGAACCCATTCCATACTCTAAAAATATATACCAAAAACTGTCAATACACAATGCTAATAAATAACAAACTGACACTAAAAGATATGAGAATTTTAAGAAACACTAATGATTCAAAAGTTAAGAACATACCTGGAGGAGCATAACCAATAGTCCCCTTTACTCCAATTGTACTTGTTTGCTTAGAAGTGGTACCAATGATGGTTGAGAGAAGTCTTGCTATGCCAAAATCACTCACATGAGCAACCATGTTATCATCAAGAAGGACATTGCTTGGCTTTAAATCACAATGAGTGATTGATTGCTCACATTCATGGTGAAGATAATTTAATGCAGAAGAAACATCAATCATGATATTGAATCTTTCATCAAGGCTCAGTGTTCTCTGATGCTCTGCACTTGCTGTGATAGGATGCAACCATTGCTCTAAGCTTCCATTTCTCATGTACTCAAAAATTAGAGCTTTGAATTCTTGACCTTTGTAATCTGAGCTGGAACAACATGTCAAAATCTGAACAAGATTTCGATGTCTAATATTTTTAAGTGCATTGCATTCAGCAATGAAACTCTTGTAAGCTCCTTTTCTTTGAAGGTTTAGAACCTTTATGGCAACAACTTTGTCTTCTGACTCAAGAGTTCCTTTGTAGACAGAGCTGAAATTTCCAGACCCTATCAAGTTTGAAGTTGAGAACCCATCAGTTCCGTTGTGTAGGCTTTGGTATGAAACTTTAGCCAGCTGGTCAATTGTTGGTGAATCCAAAGATGGTTTCTTACTCCTTTTCCTCATCCAGTAGACAGTTAGAATAATTGACAATATGAGAAGAAAAGAAACCACACTAATTATCACTGCTATCAACCTGAACCTGTGGTGTTTTGCAGGTTTCTTACCTTTGACAGGGCATGGGGGCAGATGCAGTTTTGAAATACCTCCACAAAGCTTATTGTTTCCAGTAACCACTAACCCAGTTACATTTTTAAAGACACCTTCAGTCGGTACCTCACCATCCAACAGGTTGAAAGATACATTGAAATATTGTAAGAAAGAAATATTCTGCAGAGCATGAGGAATTGAACCAGACAAGCGGTTTCGTGAAAGGTCTAAACCTTGAAGCCCTTTGAGTGATGCCAAAGAGGGTGGTATGATTCCATGTAAGGAATTCCCTTGCAAAAAGAGGTACTCCAACATTATGCATTCTCCGATGGTATCAGGAATGTCACCAGACAAATGATTCTGAGACATATCTAGCCAATCGAGATTTATTAGGTTGCCCACTTCTTCTGGTATACTATCACTCAATGAGTTTTGTGACAAATCTAACATGTTTGTTAGAGAGGAAAGATTAAAAATCTCTCTTGGTATGGTTCCTGTAAACTTGTTTTGTGACAGGTGTAAGTATTGTAACTTTTGGCAGTTTCCTATACTTGGAGGAATATTTCCTTCTAACAAATTTTCTCCCAATTCCAAAAGAAACAATTGACTAAGGTTGCCTATGAAGGCACCAATCTCTTCTGAGAGCTTGTTAGCACCTAAGTCTAAGATTTGCATCTTTTGAAACTTCCCAAAAGTTTTTGGGATAATCCCATCAATGCGGTTATATTCCATTGCCAAGAGAGTCAAGCCAATTAGATTTCCTATTGTCGCAGGGATTTTTCCTTTTATCTGATTACGTCCGAGATATAATCTACTGAGTTGGATGGATAAATTGCCCAAGGAATTTGGCAAATGACCTCCAAAATTATTGCCAGCTATAGATATCACTTGCAACTTACTACAATTTGTCAATGATTTTAAAAACTCCAAATCGTTAGTTGAATTGTCACCTAGATTATTCACCCCCAAAGATAGGAGATAAAGATATTGTAGCTTCCCCAGACTTGGAACTTGTCCCACGAAATGGTTATGACTGAAATAAAGTATAGAAAGGATAGATGCATTAGCGATGGAAGGTGGAATTGGACCTGAGATTCGATTGCCACCAATTTCAAATTCTTGGAGATTGGGTAGGGTGTGGAACATGTTGGGTGGAAGAGAACCATTAATTTGATTGTCCGTACCTGAGATTATAGAAAGAGATGACATATTATAAAGACAAGAAGGCAATGTTCCAGTCAGTTTGTTGATAGCAAAAAATATATTTGTCAAGCTTTTGAGACGACATATTTGTTGTGGTATATCTCCCTCCAAGTTGTTAACACTCACACTGAGAAGAGTTAGGGATGAAAGATTCCCTATGAATGATGGGATTCCTCCAGTTAACTTGTTGATATAAAGGTACAACATTTCAAGATTTCGAAGTGAGCCAATTTCAATGGGTATTTTGCCAATAAGATTGTTCCCACCTAAGTATAGAATTTTGAGATGAGTGCAACCTGTCAAGTTTGTAGGAATTTCTCCCACCAACGAGTTATTTTCAACAGTGAGTTGTTGCAGTTGTGACAACCGTCCCATTTCTTGTGGGATTTTGCCGTAGAAGCTGTTGTTTCCAAGTTCTAACCTTCTCATATAAGAGAGATTGCCTATGTGAGGAGATATGGATCCCTTCAACTTGTATCCTTCCAAATTCAACTGTGTAACTCTTTGAAGCATGGGATTGCATGTGATTCCATGCCAGTTACAGAAGTGAGTAGAAGTATTCCAAGAGAGCAAGATTCCATATGGGTCAGTGGATATGGATTCCCTGAATTTGAGCAGTGCCAAATGATCAGTCTCATTTCCAGAGGCAAAGGCAGTCGTGTTTGGGGTAAAGAAGCATAGTGAGTTCAATGTGTAAAGAGAAAAGAGTTGGGCATATATAGACCAAAAAGGAAGTAACAAGAGAGAAAATTGCTTCATTGTGATAAGGAAATGAAGGCTGGTAGATGTGGTAGTGTTTCTATGGTTAGATTGCTTTATATAGAGTTTGGTAATGGGACAGGATCAAAGAAGAAGCACGTTGCACTCATGAAGTCAATAACCAATATTAAATTTACATGGTAGGAAAATAAATCCAAGAAATGATTTATACGTAATAAACATGCCTCCTCAAAAGAAATAAATGCATTAACTCCGAAAAAAAAATTCCTACAGTATAACCAAAGCGTTTTCCTATTGTTTCTAATAATCACCCAAAAATTAAACAGCTTTTATGAATACAATAAAAATACAAAAGTTAAGGCTATTTTTGACCCAATTTTTTGCCCAAAAGATAAAAACAGCTTTAATCATTTAAACTATTTTAAAGTTGTAGGTGATTATATTTGTGTAGAATTCTCAATTATGTTTTATATTTAAAAAATTATCAATATGTCCCATCATTCAAAATAAAAGAAAGATAGCGAGTTCTGTTTTGTATATGTATATTCACGATAATAATTATTTGAGTTATACTATTCCACTTATGTTTTCTAGGGTACATTTTTTTTCTATGTTGCGCATTATTCACTTTATTTCGTCGAGTTTCTCTTTTTTCTAGTTGTAATATATATATATATATATATATATATATATATATATATATATATATAGAGAGAGAGAGAGAGAGAGAGAGAGAGAGAGGGATCCACTTACTCCAAGAATAACTCTAAGGGGGCGTTTGGTAGGGGAGAAGTTTTTTCATACCCGGAAATGATGATTCCTGGAAAAGTCAATTCCTGGGAATCATGGTTCCTGAGAATTGTTAAAATATGTTTGGTTGGTCATAGTATGTTTCCTAGAAATTAAAGTTTCCTATATTTGGTTACAGTAGAACTTTCCTGGGTATATAAGAAATTTTTACAAATATACCCTTTATTAAAATAACTTCATTAATATAATAATATTATTATGAATTACTATCATATTTGAGGTTGAATTATAATATTATAATATAATAATACAAAAGATGAAATAATAAATAATGGGATAAACTTAGATAATAAAGTAGTTGGGATCTATGTTTTAAAAAAAGATAAAGATAAAAAATTACAAATTTTAAAATTAATATTTTTTTCAAAATTAAGAAAATATAGAATCACGTGGATAAGTGCAACGTTCAACAATGGAGATAAGCTTATAGATAAAGATGAACCCTAGGTGAGGATATTTTGTACTTAAAAAAAGGGGCAATGTAGTCTTTTAATATTATTAAAACTTTCCCTCTAGTCGGGAAAGTTAGATTCCCACCTCCCCCTGTGGGAAAGTTTTCGTGGGAAACTGATTAAAAAACATTCCCAGGAAACATCCTTTCCCAGGAATCTTATTTTTTTAAAATAGAAACCAAACATGGGAAACTAACATTCCCAACTTAACATTCCTGGGAATGTAAAAATTTCTCCTCTACCAAATGCCCCCTAAGAGAGTTACTCCTTATGCTCACCATTCATTTTTTTGAAATCTAATGGTTGTAACGAGTGACTAATCTTAACCATTAGATTTTAAGAAAATGAATGGTGAGGATGTTAGGAGTAACTCTCTTAGAGTTACTCTTAAAGTAAATGGATCCCTTCTCATATATATATATATATATATATATATATATATATATATATATATATATATATATATATAACGTGTAGAAGTAAATTTTCTCAAAGAATATATATTTGCCATGATAGGTAAATAATTTGTAGGGAAAAATTATCTTCTCATGTTGGTGTCTTTCTTTAGTCATGAATAATTATATGTGACATTTTTTAGATTATTTTTATTTTTATTTTTGACAGATATTTTTTAGAGTTAAAAGCAAGCTTAGACTAAAGATCTTAATATATGATAAAGAGTGCAAACCCTTAAACATAACTACCAATGTTGTGTTTAAAGTGGTTTTCAAAACCCATAAGTAAGCGTCAAATTCTTTATTTATCATTATATATTATCCCAAAAGGAACTATTTTATTGTTTAATATTTTTAAAGCTTTATTTCAATCTTTTGTCTTAATCTTTTTTTTTTTTATCATTGTTGTTTACTTTATTTAATAAGCATAATTAAACTATACTATATAATATTAATTTTTTTATCTAGGCTAATTAGGTATCTATTTTACTATTTTATTGTTTAATTACATGATACTTACACATTTTTTTCTCGACGCATTCTTTTTTATTCATTAGAAGTCATTACTTTTTGTGAGTATTTTTTACTCAACTAACATCATTATCAACTTAATTCTTAGATTTGCTATAAATTTTGTTTAGATTGTGAATTTGTGTGTGCTCTTATAATAGAAGAATGAAGTGTTTGCGGAACTGGGCGCAATTACCTCTTTGAAAAGTGTGGAAAGGGACACTTTGTATTAGATAGAAACTACAAACCTCTCATTAGCGGTTATAAAATATAAGCTTAATTGCATATTTTACTACTCAACTATCATTATTTTGTGAATTTTAATATTATTTTTTTGTAAATTTTACCACTCAAGTTTTCAATTTTGTGCATTTTATTACCCAAGTTTTTGCGTCCATTTTATCATTATTTTTTTTATTTTTGTGTATTTTAACATCATGTTAGTAACAAAATGATGTCATTTCGCAAAAATTGGTAATAAAACAACATCGTTTTATTTTTTCTTTAACTTCATTTTAGTGACATGTAAACATTGGTAAAATGTGCAAAAATTGAAAATTTGGGCAGTAAAATTTACAAAAAATAAAATAAAATTGAGTGGTAAAATTCACAAAATAATGAAAGTGGGGTGGTAAAATGTGCAATTAAACCTAAAATATAATATTAATATTGCAAAATGTCTCTAAGTGGAGAATGATCTACCAATATAATATTTTAGTCTACTATATTTTAGTCTCTAAGTGGAGAATGATCTACCAGTATTTCTTTCTTCGTCACTAAAAAATTAAATAATATTTTAGTCTACAATATTATTACTTTAAAAAGAATTTTGAAAATGTTGCTTTGTTACCGGTAAAAAGTCATAGCTAGTCAAGCAATCCCCGCAACACCCACCCACACAACCACACATACAAAAAAGAAGACATTGCCTGACTGCTTGATATTAACAAATGGTTTAATTATATATTTTAGGGTTAAATATGATTTTAAAAAATACACCAGATTTGAATTTAGTCCTTTGAAAAAAATTTCTTTGCATTTGATCCCTAAAAATACTAGATTTTAGTCATTTTCTTAACTTTGTGTGCTTCTACAATTAAATGTGACAACATGGTCATTCGAGTCAGCGATTTTAAATTGATTTGACATGCAATGTAACTAATTAAAAAATTAAAAATTGAATTAAATTAACTAATTAAGAAAATAAAAAAAAACACTCAAAAAAATAATAAAAATAGAAGGTTGGAGAAGGTAGTATTCCTCTAATGTATCTATTTCATTTTGAGCCGATGCAACTGGTTCAACTCATCATTCCCAATTAATCAGCTCACCGCACTGTCTCCTACCTCTTAACAAAGTTAAGAAATTAAAGGACTTAAATGTGGTATTTCTAAAATTCAGGGGATCAAGTATAAAGAAAATTTTAAATGACTAAAATAAATTCTGATATATATTCAGAGGTCTAAAACCATATTCAACCTTATACTACCTCTATCCCTATTTATAAGACATAGTTTTAAAATTTTCTTATCCTTGTTTATAAGACTTTATTTCAACTATCTTGTACATTAATTATTTTTTTTACTAAAGTACCCTTATTTATTTCAACTTTAAATTGTCTTTTTCTCTCTCCCATGAAGATTGGAGAAGATGAATCCCAAATAATGTTTAGGAAAAATTTGGAGAATATTACAAGCACATACAAATTTAATGCAAATACTTAAATTAACCAATTTTCTTAATATGCATAAATTAGTCAACAACATCTTATAAATAGGGACGGAGGTAGTATTTTAATACAATGATTAAAGTAGTGGTTTTATGAGGTATATATATTTAAAACAATGATCAAAGTAGTGGCTTATGAGGAAATCCACCAAACCACGATATACATCGATTCAAAATGATCTAATTCATCGTTTCTGACAATTTAAACCAAATCAATTAAATTAGTTCAGATTGATTTGGTTAACTAATTATTTTCATTTTAAAATATGAACCAAATAAATTATAATTTGTTCAATTCTTGAATTATTTTTTTTAATTTGATGACCTAATAAATTATTTTTAATTTTTAGTTTAATATATTTTAAACATTAATACTTATTTTTTCTCCTACTTTTTTTAATTTCTTTCATTTGAATCTTGTGATTTTATTACAAGTTTTCTTAATTTGACCATGTTTATTATGTGATTTTTATCATATTTTGAGCAAAAGAAAATAAGATATGTAAAGTGAGCATTATAAGAAAAAAAACTAAATATGAAATAAAATAAATAATTAGTTATAAAAAATTAAAAATTTACCATGAATTAATATAAAATAAAAAATTGAATAAAATCAACAATAAGTGAAGATAAAACTTTTAAAAAATATATAGTAATTTATGTATTTTTTTTTATCATAACCCAAGATCTAAACCAAATCAATACCAAAGGGCGAGGGGGTCTAGCTCAATTGGTTGAACATGGTGCGTGAGTTGCTGTAAACCCCTAGTACTTGTCTTCGATTCCTACAGATAAAAAAAAAAAACCCAAATCAATATCATATTTATTTTACACCTGAATCAATCAAATTTATGATCACCTCTAATTAATCAAGCAACTTTTCACTATGCATAATCATTGAAATTGAAATTTAATAACCACTAACTCAATTTTCATTATTATTTATAACCAAAGTGATTTCCTTTTCTTTTTAATAATCATTCAAAAATCAAACAGCTTTTTGTCAACTATGGATACAATAAAAATAACATCAGGCTATTTTTGGCCAATTTTTCTATAAACTATTTTAAAATAAAATACAAACTACAAATCTTAAAAAAAATGTTGTAGTTTTTCTTTAGTTGAACAATTATCAATATGTCCCATTCTTCAAAATAAAAGATAGCAAGTTCTGTTTTTTTTTTTTTTACATGTATATCCACAATATTAATTATTAGAGTTATACTATTCCACTCATGTTTTCTAGGGTACGTTTTTTTCCTCTCTCTCTCTGTTGCATTATTCACTTTATTTCAAGTTTCTCTCTTTTTTTTTTTAGTCTTTTTTTCTAATTGTAAAAAATTATAAAAAAATGTGTAGAAGTAAATTTTCTAAAAATAATTTGTTTTATAATAACCTAATGTACTTGAATATAATAACTTTATCATAAAATATTTTCTCCATTATTGTAGCTAATGTACATGGGACCTTTGATTTTGAAGTTTAATTTTGATTTTATTACAATTAAGTTTTGTCAAATCATTAAAAATGAGTCTAATTTTGGCACACCGTCATACTTTTTTTACACAACTAATTAATTAGAAATCACTCTAGATATGACTCTAGATATGACACTAAGTGTTTGAGTTAGCGTTTGTAAAATTGATTTTGAATGAAATTAATTCTTAATGATTCAACCTGAATCATAAAGTCATCTTTACAAAAGTTGACAATCCTACCAAAGATATGAATCCATGATTGGATGATAATGTAAAAAATATTTACACTTTTAATACATTCTAATTAAATCTTTAGAGAATTTAACATTTTAGTTGGCTTTTTTAGATAACAGTTAGAATCTTTTTTAAACATTACTATTAGATAGTCTATATATAATATACAACTAGAAAAATTAAAATTAGTGAGGGTATTATCTATATGTAATTTTATAAAAAAAAATCATGGCTAAAATTTAGTGACCCAAAATTAGCGAGAGAAAAAAAAAAGCAATTTGTCTTCAGTGACTTTGGTCACCAATCGATTGATTTTGAGTATATATAACAATGACGACGACGACGACAGTAACAATAATAATAATAATAGTTTACACTAGCTCATTTTCATATAATAGTATTTTTTATATATTATATAATAAGAGCTGGTATGGTCCACGATATTGATACTCCGTGTTACATGTTGGTAGGTGTAGATAGTTGACCTTTTGACTAAATATATAATAAGAGCTGATATACATGGTCCACCATATTGATACTTCATGTTAGTGTTACACGTTGGTAGGTATAGATAAATCTTCTTAATTTTCTCACTGTGTCTCTTCTTTTAACCTCCATAGAACTTGTCAGCTAGAGTAGTTCAAGTTTTTTATTCTTCCTATATTTATCTTTTTTCCTTTTAGCAAATGTTTACTAATTTTCTTTTGTTCTTTATTTTTTCCTGTTAATATCCAAGTTCGATACTGTTAACATGGAAACGTCTAATATGGAAAAGTACTAAATTCTATTACAACAATCCTCTAGACTTTTATTAAGAGGTGAAAAAAAGATGAATATGTGAGAATAGAAGGTGGTGCCTCCTAATAAATTAGTGAAAAGTAAAACAAAAGAAACACTTAAATATGATTTTAACATCTGTAATTTAATACTTTTCTATTTGTAGTTTTTTAAGTTTTTTTTTTCAACTTTAGTCTCTAACATTTCTAAACATTTCATTTTTTTGTCCTACTAAGGGTGGTCATGGGTTGTGTTGGTTCGAATTTAAAATATTTTTATTCAAACCAATCAATGTTAATTGGTTTGAATTGGTTCAGTTTAAAAAGAAAAAAAAAGTTGGCAACCCAAACCAAATCGATCCAATCACATTTGGGTTGGTTTGGATCAAGACATCGATTGAGTCACCTCATAAAATAATAAAAAATTAATAATTAAGTAAAAAGAAAAATAATAGAGAAAAACATCATAATAAAATGAAAGAAAATTCATGGATAATATTAAAAGTAAGAATTATAGAATTACACAACATATATATTATAAAATTATAAAATTGCACAACATAAAAAATTAAAAATTTTCTAAAATAGTATGAGTTTGGGTTGGTTTGGATTGGATTGGTTCGACATGCTCAAATTCAATACTCGAACTGATGTCATCAAGTTCTTAATTTTAAAATTCAAACTTGACTCGATGATCTGAACCAACCTGGATTTTCTCTTTGGTTTGGTTTGGATTGATTGGGCCATCGGTCACCTAAAAAATAAGGAAAAATAGAAAAATAATAGAGAAAAAAATAAAAAATCATAATAAAGTGAAAGAAAACTAATGGATAACTTTGAAAGTGGAAATTATAGAATTACACAACATAAAAATCATATAATTATAAAATTCTACAACATAAAAAATTAAAAAGTTTTCTAAAATAGTACGAGTACAGATTGGTTTGAATTGGTTCGGGTTATACATGCTCAAATCCAATACTTGAACATATTTCATCAAGTTCATAATTTCAAAATCCAAACTAAATCGATGACTTGAATCAAACTCAAAATTTTCTCTTTTGTTCGGTTTGGATTGATCGGGTCATCGGGTTGATCTAGACCTACGGCCACCCCTAGTCCTTGCCATCAAGGTCCGTTATAAAAATGTTAAAGATGACATCAACATCATGCATGTCATGATGACATCATCATGCTGTCATGATGACATCATCATGCTGTCATGTTAGCAAAAGGCGAGATGTCTCGATGACGTAATCACAAGCCACGGCAGCATAGTTCTACGTCATCATGATGTTAGAGGGACTAAAAATGAAAAAAAATTACAAAGACTAAAAATGAAAAGAAATTACAAGGACAAAAATTAAAAAAAATGCATGGACTAAGAATAAAGTGACATATTTTTACACACCAACAAATAATTAAGCCTTAAATATAATGTTTAAAATTAATACAAAATAAAGATCTTAAATAACAAAAAAGAAAATCAACAATATAATGTATCACTTAACTATAGTTTTTGTTGGTTTAAACGCCCTACGTACTAACCTAGACTCTAGGACTTTTATTACAACCCATTACTCAACATAATGCATAAAAATGAAATTAAAGATGTCTTTCTACCATTAGCCTATAGGAAACCTCTGAAAGAATAGAAAACTCCATATTTAGATACCCAGCGAAAACAAATAAAGTTCATAACCTTTAACCTTATTCATCAAGCTTAGAATTCAAGCAAATGAAATATCTATTGTAATGACAACAACCATAGTTATAGGGTGTTGCATTGGTGAACATTTTTGGTTCTACACGATGAACCCGCCAGTGGCAACATGCTAGTATTTCTATGTTATAATGATGACATAGAAACAAGCTAGAAGGTTAGACTAGGCTTTGATAGGCCTAAGCCTACCTTTGTTAAAAATATAAAGCTCAACTTGGTTTTTTTGCCTGACCTAACCTACTTAAAAGTCTAGATTGAGTTGTGAGCTTATTTAAAAGCCTATTTAATGTGTGAAAAAGAGAGAAAAATGTTTGCAATCTATAGTTCTTATTGACAATGAAAAAAAGAGGCATGATTGATGTAACAACTCATCCTCGCTACATGATAACTAGATAACTAACAAAGAGAAGGACTTATTTTAGTTTATTTCAAACTCTTCAATTAAATTTATTTATGAAAATACTTGTGAACATTTTGCATTTCAAAAATCAAAAGCTAAAACTCAAAGCTTCAAGATAAAGCATCCATATATTATGAAATCAACTAAATAAAACAATGTGGCTCTTGGCACTACAACTCACTATCACAAGATACAACTTTAGAGCAACTCAACACACACCTATATATACATATATACAACTTTTTAGAAAGGTGAATATCCTAAACAGTTGAACTGGTCAACAATATACATAAAATAACTCAAAGAAAAGGAAACGAAAGATCACATCTTCACGCTCACGTATGAGAACATCTCATGTACAATCATCATAAATCTCGTATCAACATCCTAATTCAACCATCAAGTATCACCATCAAAAGTCTAATAATCAAATATCACCATGCAACATCCATGGAGATTTCCACCACATGAGCGATCAACATAGGCACATTCTATAACATAGTACTCATCTTCGACCATTGGGGGAGTCCTACAGTTGATCCTGTGGATGAAGTGTGATTTTTTCAAAAATATATAAGTGTGGGTATTGACTTACCTTGGTATGATCTGCAAGGACCAAAACTTCAATAGGAATTCACCCACCTTAACCTCTATACGAGTTCTCTCACCCATCTATTCTATAGACCCATTTAGCTATAGCCACCACGAGTTCATCCAGCACTAGGTTGAGGGCCCACCACCAAGCACCGTCAACTTATGTGCCTAGTCATATGCAACAACAACTATGCATCATGTATGTGTGCACATACAATTTCACCTCGCAACATCCAACATTCATTACGTGATACTTGGATTCCCTTGAGATTTTAGATATGACACCTCTATACCCACCACCTCACCTATGGCCTGTCTCAAGGATCAAAGTTTCAACAACAACAATCCATCCCTTATACATTTAAATGAGTTAACTTATTGTTTATGAAACATTTTCACCACTTTGGAAAGCCATCGAAGTATAAAACATAGGGGTGGGTACTTGGGAAGATATCCACTAAGCAAGACCCCGCGTCACTTAGCAAATCAAAATTTTGGCACCCAATGAAATTCTCCTTCTCCAAGTAACCATTTTTCAATCTTTCAATAATCATATTTAAATCATCTGAATGTTTTTAGACAGTTTCCAACATCAAAGATTCATCCACAACACATATTCTATCATCTCAACAATAACACCATCATCTTATTAAGATTATAGTCACCTCAACAACAATATAATAGTCTCAACAATAAGGTATTCATTTTACATCCCTTTAAATAATTTATTTTAGTACCTAATTCATAATCATGCATCCACTCTTGTCTTACTAAGTTAATGCCAAGAACTCACAATTTATTAGGAATAAATTCAATTTAAAACAAAACAACATCTCTCATATTTTTGGCCTAAATCTTTGGACACATTTATATTATCAAACTATTTTTAAATTAAATGAAATTTATATCATAAAAAAACTATTTGAATCTATTTATAGAATGATATCCCAATACTTAAGCAAAAATCCACAAAAATTCAAAAGATAATAGTTGTTTTGTTTTGTGACTGAGCAATACCCTATTTTTAAAATGCACATATCTCACTCAATTCTTAACAAAATTTTATATACTATACCAATATAGAAAGCCCTGTGTGTCTAATTTTGGGAAAGGTATCACCCATAACTAAAAGTTAACCACACAGAGAGATATATTTGTTTTACTACAACATGTTCAGACATGACAACAAACAGAGATCACTACACATACCTTTTATTTACCCCACTAGTTTCCTAGTCAAATCAATGAGTTAAATTGTGAATGATCCCAAATTTTAAAGCTTATGAAGTCTATTTTACATAGGTGTAACCCAAATTCAATAGAATTACTACAAAAGTCCTAGTAATTAAAACAATGCACAAAGGTCAAATTAATGCAACACCTAACAGAAGGGTCAAATCATAAAATTCATATTAAACTCAATTCTCATCCAATCACAACATATTTTATATGCGTTCATATTCCCCCAAGAGTTTACTTTTCAAATATAAAATCACTTTCACCAAAAAATATGTCAAATAAAGATGACAATGAATTTTGTGCAGCGTGTCACCACTCCAAAATGTAATGCATTAAATCCCATCAAGAGTAGCCCACAACCAACATATATATATATATATATATATATATATATATATATATATATATATATATATATATATCAATTCATTTAAGAGTTTTAAAGCTTCCTTTACCTAGGGGTTTTACAAAGCAACCAACAAAAAGAGGTGATAGTAACTCTAGCTCAACTCCTAGTCCCTTTTCCCATCATTAATGCAACTCACAAGCCAAAAAGAGATGACCCACCATGGAAATCCCAAAAGAAAGGTTATTAGAGAAGAGATAGAGAGTGGGAAAAGGTAGAGAATAGAGAACCACCAATGAAAAATGGAATATACTCACTTAGGAACTCCACAAATTGAAACCTTGAGAGAATAGGAGATGAAGTGACAAATTAAGAAAGAGCTCTAAGGGTGGTTCCATTCCAAGGAGAAGAAAATGAAAAGGGTTTAGGATTTTGACTCTTTTATGAGAAAGGTGTTGGATCTTGGTTCATGGGCCTAGCCCAATCTTTTAGCTAACCCTTCTACTAATGGCCTTTTAAACTAATAATCCTTCCCACCCACCTTCAAATTTTGATTATCAACTTTCTAATTTCTATTTTTATTATAAAAGCAATTATTTACTATTTTCCCACTTAAATAAACACATACATGGCATAAAATAAAACAACCATATATCTTTACCGTCAAACCAAATAAACCATATCATAACTCATTTAATTAAAATTTCCCACATAAGTAAATTTAATTATATCTTGATATTTATTTCATCCAAGTTAAAATTAAAGCATAGCAAAAACGGGTCTTACAATCCTCCATAACAAGAAAAAAAAATTCTTCAAAATTTCACTTGTGGTGAAAGGATTTCAAATGCCATCTATATGCATACAACTCCTTCACCTTCTGTAGGTCTTGAGCTTTCCCACTCTTCTTTGTTTGATTAGATCAAGTCACCTTTCTCCATCGAGCGGTCTACTAAAATTTCCCAATCTCAATCCTTTCAGATAGAACGTCTCTAACTAATTTCCTTCTCACAAGAACTGTATGACTTTTTTAGTATAACTGTAACACCCTAATTTACTATTAAGGATTTTCTTATTATTTTTAAATTTTTTGAAATAAATTATTATTTAATTATTAAAAATAACCTTTCTAAAATGGGTAAATTTGTTTTTCAAATTTTAATACATTGAAGCACCAAAAGTCAATTTCCTTTCTCATTAGAACTTGTTAAGAAACATTCATAAGTTAAGTTTCGTTCGTCGTAGAAATAGTTCATTTTACAAAACGTTGTGACATGACCCAAACTTTAAAAAATAATTTATATTTCATTTACACAAGAACAATTCATCATTTTGACATTCCCATACAACCAATAGAAATACACATTTACACCCTTCAAAATGAAAAGATTTTACAATTAAGTCAACTGAAAGAAAAATGATACATCAAAATAAAAATTCCTAGTCTACCCACATTTACAAGAAAGACTAGAAATCATAGTAGTAACTTAATCAAAACTGTAAACCCAAAATGCCCAATTAAACCTACTAGGCTTCCTGAAGGAGATCTTCCTCTTCTTTGTTTTGCTCCTTAGCATCAACGGCTCTTGACGTGGCATCTCCACTAAATCTCTGTTACATGTACCAAGTCGTCCATCATTCTCTGAAAAATAAAGTTGTATGAGTGAGTCTTCCACCTCTCGTCACGTCCACACAAACGGACCATGAGGTCCACAAAACACACTATAAGGCACACACACACTCATGGTCCTAACTTTTGACTACTCGTTTGGTTCTCTACTTTGGGCCCGAACGCCTCTTGATAGTCCAGTCATAGCGGACGTACATCTTTTAATTCTTTTCTGGGTGACGACATTGGCGTACATACCCTTGCCCTGGTATAATAGGCAGAGTACTCTCACGAGACTTAGTTATGCTTAGCGTTCGTCTAGATGCCAAGCCGGTTGCGAGAGTCGCTCAACCCCGTTGAGGTATCACAACTTGGCACCTAAACACCATCCCTGAAGGACTCATGTCCACACATACATACCTCATGTAGCTCACCTACTCACCTACAGGCTTAGGCACTCCCTTGCAGTCACTCCTCACTAAGATTGCATTTATGGATGTCTCTTCTTCAAGATCACTCTGGCAGGGCTTATCAATTTGATTTGGTACTTGTGATGTGGTCATAAAAAAGGGCAATGAATATACCATTAATAAAAATAATCATTCATATTGAGCCATCGTCACCTCGCCTCAATAGGCATGCCCTTATTGGACATCTTTCAAAATACTAGCTACGCCTCACTAGCTATTTTCTGATTCATGCCCTTGCACAAAATGTCGTGCTATCTCTATGTTCACCCTATGGCTCTTCCCAACTCATCTTACATCGAAGACAACTTCTCATTTCATTTTGGTGCCCACGATTCACTTCCAATTCCTACTCGTGTCGTACGTGATAGGTTCTTCCGTTCAATCAAATGCACAAATTCAAATCAAAAGAAGAAAGGAATTAATCCTTATCTTCTTAGTGTCATGCATCTTAATGACACTTGCAACATACTAATCATTCAATGCCTAACATTCCTACATAAGGATACTACAACTTGAGTACCCTTTCACAACAATTCAATATACCATGTAATCATCTACGTTTTGTGTTTTCAATTCCATATTCAGTCCTCACCAAGCTTCTCATCATCACCAATCCTCACATCAATTCTAATTGTAAACTTTAATGCACATCTAGTCATTATATATTTATATTAATTTTTATTTGTACTAATTTCTTAATAATATAATATATTCATTTATTCATCTAAGTAACATACCAACATGTTGTTAGTCCGAGTGGAATTGGGTTCGATCTCGTTAAGCAAGGTCTCGGATTTGAGACTTATGGATAGAAAAAACGTGGTTAGAAGAGGAGACCTTACTAAAAGGTCAATCAGATCGTCAGTAAAACTGGTGAATTCTCAGCACAAATGTCATGGTGACCAAAAGAAAATCATGTAACATGAGTTTCTATCTAGTTATTTTAATGATAAAGTTTTATGCCCATTTGTCAAATGTTGTTAGTTTAGTTAAATTATAATATTTTATATGAAGTAATATAAATGATAAATTAATAAATGTTTTACTTTAATTTTACTATGAATATATTGAAATATCAACTATTTGGTTTTGAGATAATTTACTTTACTTTAATTACACAGAGGATCCAAATCCATTTTTCCACTTTTAAATTCTAAAAGCTAATTAACATTTGTTCTTTACAATAGTTAATGATTTATTAAAAAGGGTATATTATCCTTTTAGTCCTTAAACTTTTTAGAATTTCTAATTTTAGTCCCTGAACTTTTTTTATCTATTTTTAGTCCTTTAACTTTTTTTTCTTCCTTACTTTTAGTACCTTAACTTTTTTTTTTCCATCCTTACTTTTAGTTCCTGAAAAGGTCTAAAAGTAAGGACGAAAAAAAAGTTAAGGGACTAAATACAACAATTAAAAGTTCAAGGACTAAAAACAAAAATCCTAAAAAGTTTAGGGACTAAAAAGATAATTAACCCTATTAAAAATAAAACGGTAACTTGAAATTTATAAATGAAAGTATAAAAAAAAATTATATATGAAAATCATGTGAAGCATAATTTATGTTTTGATTTGATAAATTTGTTTATAATCATTTTTTATATGTTTAAAAAAGTGCCTAACAATCATGATCTGACTAACTAAAATAATATAATAGGCTAAATGTTACTTTTGCTCCTTTATGTTTTAGTGTTTTTTCGTTTTGGTACATTAAGTTTTAAAAGTCTCATTTTGGTCCTTTATGTTTTTGAAAGTTTCATTTTGATCCTTTTTTCATTTTCTATTATAAACATTAACTTTTATATTTTTAAAATAATTAATTTTAACATAATGGTAGTTAAAACCCGCTATAATGTTTAAATTAATTAATATAGTTAATTTACACATAATGACGGTTTTTAGCCGGTACATTCTTTCTTATTAGGATTTTACACCCTTAGATATACTACTTTTTTAATTAACTGTTAGGATTTTTATTTTTTTTCCTTTTCATTTTCCCCTTCTACCCCTCCCTTTCCCAATTCTTTTACTAACCCTAATTTCTTAATTCCTGTTGCAGCGACGACGGAGCTATAGAGGAGCTTCGTTGTTCCTCGTGATTGGCATGATGACGAAGGGGAGGAGCATGACAGTCCGAGCGTGAACACGATGACAGCGTTGAGGGTTCCTGTGAGCACAAGTGCGACGACATCAACGTTGAGGGTTCCGTGCGAGTGCAGCAGCATCGAGACTCCTTGCAAGCGCGAGTCCAGCATCATCGAGGCTCCCTGAGAGTGCGAGCACAACGGCATCAAAGATCCCTGCAAGCGCGAGCACCACGGAATCGAGGATTGCTGCAAGTGCAAGCGCAGCCACAATTTGGATCCGTTTTCTAATTTCGACGATTTGATTTCGCTTTCGATCTATTTTCTAATTTCAACGATTTCTCCATTTGATTTCCATGGCCCCTTTTTTTTTTGGATCTGCTTTGTAATTTGTTTTTTTAAACTTAGATTGTTGAATCATGGTTGTTCTTAAAATTAGGAGTGTGTTTGAAGGTGGTTGTTCTTCGGCGGTGGCAGTGGTGCCGCGGTGATCTGCCCGTGTTCTGTATGTGCTTGGGGGACGATGACAGAGACTGGGTCCCAACCCTTTCCTTTGCATCAGAGATTGTGGGTTTCTGATTTGGAGATCTGGGATGATGATGTTTTTTTAATAGTTTATCATTTTTAAATTAAAATAAAGATAGTGGCGGTTTTTAGCTGCCACTATGTTAAATTAATTATTTTAAAATTTAAAACACCAACAGTGTTAACGAAACAGTAACATTTAGCATATCTAATAATAGCTTGATTATATCTTTATTGCTTTCAGTATAATATAACATGAACAAATACATGAAAACTGAAATTGCAAATCAGTTGTTAAAATCAGATTTGAAAATAAGCAATATTTAATGGTAAGGCAATTGTTAACAAAAAGCACATTATTACATGGGTGAAATTTGGTAATAAAAATACCAAATTTTTTCATACTCAAACAATCATCCGCAGCAGGAAGAATAAAATTACCAGCCTTATGATTGATAATATTTGGTGCTCTGATGAGGAGACTTTAAAGAGAGAAGCACAGTCTTTTTTAAAGACCTTTTTCAATCTAGGAGTGCTTGTCAACCTCACAGTTTGGTAATTAAGAATTTGCCCCAGCTTGATCAGATAGCTTGTTCCTCCCTTGTTGCTCCAGTTACCCATGAAGAAGTCAAGAATGTCGTCTTTACTATGGGACCTTACAAAGCCCCTGGTCCGGACGGCTTTCAAGGTATTTTCTACTGTTCATTTTGGAATACGGTGGGTCATGATGTGTGGGAAATGGTTGCTCAGGCACTGGTTACGGGCCACATCAATGAGGAGTTGGCTGAGACCTTGATTGTCCATATTAATCCTACAACTTTAAAGAATCTCGTCCCATCAGTTTGTGTATTGTTCTTTTGAAAGTTGTATCTAAAGTGATTGTTAACAGGCTCATACCTTTTCTGGATACTGTTGTTGGACCCCTTCAGAGTAGCTTCATCCTTGGTAGGGGGACAGGTGACAATGCCATTATTGCTCAAGAGATAGTCCATCATTTGCATAAGAAGAAGGGTAAGTTAGGCAATCTTGTGGTTAAGATCGATTTCGAGAAAGCTTATGATTGTGTTGCTTGGAAGTTTTTAGAGCTTACTTTGAATGATTTTGGTTTCCCTCCTCAAATAACCAAAACTATCATGTCCCTCACAACTTCCACTTCTTTGTCTCTCAAATGGAATAACGAAGTTTCGGAGATTTTTCGTCCTAGTAGAGGCCTTCGCCAAGGTGTTCCGTTGTCCCCTTGTCTTTTTGTGCTTTGCATGGAGAAGTTAGCCTTCATGATCCAAGAGAAAGTTTTAGAGAACAAGCAGAATTCTATCAAAATTTCCAAGAATGGGCCAGCAATTTCTCATTTATTTTTTGCCGAGGACTGCCTCCTTTTTACTTCAGCCAAGTCTTCTCAAGTTTGGCTTGTCCAAAGTGTCCTTTCTGACTTTGACAAGGCATCGGGACTTAGAGTGAACATCCAGAAATCCAAGTTCATGGCTTCAAGGAATATTTCCAAAGTTAAGAAGGAAAAGTTTACGAGTATTATTGGGTTTAGTCACACTATGCAGTTGGGTAGGTATTTGGGCTTTCCCCTTCTATGTGGTAGAGTTAAGAAGAGTGACTTTGCCTTTGTCACTGATCGAATGAAGAACAGATTGGCAGGGTGGAAAATGAACTTATTGAGTAGAGCGGGCAGAACCACTTTGGCCAAATCCATGCTTAATTCCATTCCGGTATACCCTATGCAGAATCTATGGTTGCCTAATGGGGTGTGTGATGAGATTGACAAAATAACAAGAAACTTTATCTGGGGATCTTCTGATAACCACTGGGTAAATTGGAACACTGTGGTGCGCCTAGAAATCATGGTGGCCTCGGGATTAGAACAGTAAAGGAAATTAATGTATGGTCTCTGTTGCATGAATCCCATAAACTCTGGGTTCAACTGCTTTCGAGTAAATACCTAGAGGGGACTCCATCTTCCACTGTATTGTTAAACCTGGTATTTCTTACTCGTGAGCCTCTATTGTTAAATCTGCTGCTATCCTTCAGCCTGGGTTTAGATTCAGAATTGGTGAAGGACCTGTCTCGGTTGGGTTTGATCGTTTGTGCCCTCAAGGACCACTTTGTTAGTTGGTTGATTATGTGCATATCTCTGATGTTAATTTGGAAATCAGAGATATTTACAACCAAGGAAATTGGAACTGGAATGCATTATCCACACCTCTGACGCCCATGGTGATGAGCCTTATTAGCAGCATTTTCATTAAGCATGACATGAAGAACGTTATCATCTGGGATGCCTCATTGGATGGTGAATATTCTACGAGATCTGCCTACAAGTGGATTACCTGAGCCTGCTTCTCCCGTAACATCCTCTTAGATGCTGGTTCCGGCAATTACCTCTCCCTGAAAATATTAAGCATTTTTTGTGGATTATTTGCCACAACATCCTCCCTACAAAAGAATTTCTTGTTCATAGATTTTTTCTTTTGATCCATCTTGTAACAGGTGTGGTTCTAGTTATGAATCAATTCTTCACTTGTTGAAGGATTGCGTCAAAGCTAGAGCTATTTGGAATGCTCTCCATATTCCCTTCTCCAACGAAGATGAATACCATAATACTGATACTTGGCTGAAGATGCATGTCACAGGTCCCTCAAGGTTTCTGTTTACGATAGCAGCATGGTTCATTTGGAAAATGAAGAATGTTGAAGTCTTCCAAGACAAAACCTGGCAGGTGTGGTTCGTTATTTGTCAAATTCATCGGCTGTTGGATGATACCATGCAAGGATGGTTTTCCCCACCTGGAAACTTTGTTAAGTTAAACACTGATGGCAGTTCCCTGGGTAATCCTAGTGTCTCAGGTTACGGTGGAATATTTCGAGACGACTGTGGTAATTGGATTGAAGGGTTTTTGGGTAACTCTGGCTTCACGACTAACCTTCATGCAGAACTCATGGCAATTCAGAAAGGGCTCTCCATTGCTAGAGATTGAGGTCTCACTTCCCTTGTTTGTGAATTCAAGGAAGGAGAGCATCAAGCTCATCCTCATGCACCACTGATTAATGATATCCGGCTTTTGGTGAATTCCAACTGGAACTTGTCCTTTACTCGTACTTTGAGAGAAGGCAATAAATGTGCAGACTGGCTAGCCAAGTTTGGTGCGAGTTCGGTGGATCATTTTCACTCACGGAGCTTATGTCCTCATGGACTGCGTCACACCTTGTTAGCTGATGCTGTGGGAATTTTATTCCCTAGGGGTAGCTAATAGTTTGTGTTGTTTCTGCTTTCTGTTTTGGTTTTCTTCCAGATAAAAAAAAAAAAGCACATTATTACATGTAATTAGAGACAAATGCTTTGTGTGTCGATCAGGAACTCAATCACCTCTTCTTTCCAATTTATGTGACAGGTGTTCCGGCATCTACACACAAAAATTTATTTGACAAACTGAATAAATGAAGCTATGGTAACTTAAAACAAGGATAACCTTTGAATTATAAAAGAAAATGTATAGAAATGTTAGTAAAATTTATTTGAAATCACAAATTTGTATGGATTTCACTCCTTATTTAATAAGTCTTAATCATAATTTTGTAATTTTTAATAAACTTTAACTAATAGTAGTAAATAAATTGGAAGCACTTCTCAAATTTGTAACGGGGGAAAGGATTTAAAACAATACAACATATTTGAACCCAAATTACACGTACTATCAGTATTACATGCTTCAGTACACAAAAAGACACAAGTTTAAATCCATAAAGAAAAAGGAATTTGTAGTAAATAAGGATTATAGTTGAGTTAGAAAGTAGAATGAAATAACAGTTTGATATAATCAGGGACTGGAACCAGGAATATTAATTAAGGGGGCAAAAATTTAACTCAATAAAAAAAATTTAATGAAATTAAAAGCAAATAACCTATCCAAACTCTATAATGCATATCTATGAAAAACAATTAAAAGCAATCCAAATTTAAAACAAAAGCATGTTCTTTTTATCAATAAAATTATCTATAAAATCATTTAAAAGCAAAATTAAATCCTGAAAGGAAAAAAAATTCTAATATATATTGGATTTTTTTCCCTTTCTATTAATGTAAAAATAATATAATACAATATTTAAAAGAAGAAAAAGAATAATTACAAACACCAACAAGAATAATTACAAATACTTCCACCCCTACATCCAAGTATGTAAATAGGTGAAAGCAATGTAACTAAGAATTAGTATATTTAAATAAACTTAATATGTGTGTGTTGTGTATCATGAATGAGAGTGGTCAAATGAAACCATGCCAAACTTCATTTGGGTAGCTGTTTCAACTGCTTAAAAGGCAGACTGAATTTGGGATTCTTCAAAATCATGATCAATGACATCCACAATTTCATCAAGATGCTCACAACATTCCCATATACCCATTTACTTTATTCAATTTTCCATACACCTACCCTAACATGCATCTAATATATCCTTTTATGCATTTCAACGGTTTAACAAGTTGGAATTGAATATCAGAAACCAATTCCAATATATATATATATATATATATATATATATATATATATATATATATATATATATATATATATATATATATATACGTGAGATGAGTTTTAGTATGAAATGCAAGAAGTTTTATAGCAAATTATGTGATTTACTTCACTAAAGGACTAAAGGTAAATGATATGATCACTTACCTCTAAGAAATTTTCAATACTCCCTCATCTTCTTAGCCTGTGATAAATTAGCTACATATCACATTACCTAAGTCATTCTAAATACTTGGGTATGACATATATAAGTTTAAAATTTTGATATTTGATATAATATTATAATGTAAAATGTTATACTTGTATCATACTAAATACAATATAAAATCATATCTAATTCTTTGACGTTGATGGAATTAATCTAAAATTTTATTCGCTTAATGTAAAATGTTATACTTGTATCATACTAATACAATATAAAAAAAATATCTTACAAATTCATATGTTTGATTCGTTTGGTGTTGTCAGTAAAATTTCTCTATAGACTTTTGCCTTTGGCCTTTGCTTTGACCATGCACAATGTTAAATTAAGACAGCATATACCATGAAAACATGAAACAGAACCATAAAACCATAGAAGAAGAAGAGAGAAAGGGAAGAACAAAGCTATTTTTATTTTTGCTGCATAACTATACTATTTTCCATTCTTTGATTCATATTTAAGTGCAAAAATAAAAGAAATGACAGCCTATCATGATACCCATACATGCTGTCAACAAAAAGCATGCGCCCACTCACATTAGGAGTGTAGTTTTGCCCAAAATAAAAGCAAACTTAAACCCACTAATCAGAACATTACTTACTGACACAAACAAACATACTGAAAATAAGCAACCATAATTATAGCAGTAAAACAATATTTGGAAAAGTTTTATAGCCCATTAATTTAACACTCCTCCTTAAAACTTTTCTTGAACACTCCAAGCTTGCTCCTCTGCTCATTAAACTTAGCACATGGAAGTGCCTTAGTTAAAATGTCTGCAATCTACTCCTCAGACCTGCAATACATCAATTGAACATCTCCATTCTTCTCAACATCTCTTATAGCATGAAATTTGACATTGATGTGCTTGGTTATCCCATGCTGAATTGGATTTTTAGCAATAGCAATGGCTGAATTATTGTCACACCATAACACAATAGGTTCTTCTTGCACATGATTCAAGTCAGCCAATACCTTTCTAATCCAAATAGCTTGATTTGAAGTAGTTGCTACAACAATATACTCAGCTTCAGCTGAGGATTGAGCAACTACATCTTGCTTTTTGGAATTCCATGTGAACACTCCACTGCCAAGTGAAAAAACATACCTAGTTGTGCTATTTGAATCATCAATAGAACTAGCCCAATCACTATCAACATAACCTTCAAGTTTTCCATCTCCTTTGCAATACCAAATACCAAAATCAGCACTACCTTTCAAATATCTCAGCACTCTTTTGCCTACACCAAAGTGTGTTAAACTTGGTGAATGCATGAACCTTGAAAGCAAACTAGTAGAGAACATTAAATCTGGTCTAGCTGTAGTCAAGTAAAGAAGGCAGCCAACCAAACTTCTATATTGACTTACATCAGCCTTTGCATCACCGTCATTCTTTGAGAGCTTTTCATTTACAGCAAGTGGAGTTGAAACAGGATTACAGCTTCCCAATTTGAATTTTTTCAGCAAATCATTGGCAGTTTCTCTGTGAGAGAAAGATTCCATCATCAAGCTGATGCACTTCCAAACCCAAAAAATACCTCATCACTCCAAGATCTGTCATTTCAAAGACTTGCAGCATGCTCTTCTTAAATTTGTCAATTTCATCAACATCATCACCTGTAACAAGCAAATCATCTGCATAAAGTGAAACAATAATTTTCTTCCCATTGCCACAATCTTTGACATAAAGAGTAGGCTCATTTTGGGTCCTCCTGAAATCATTTTGCAAAAAGTGTGAGTCAATTCTGCTATACCAAGCTCTTGAGCTTGTTTCAGCCCATACAAGGTTTTGTGAAGTCTATAAACTTTGTCTTCATGACCTGCAACAACAAAACCAATAGGCTACTTAACATAAATTTCTTCCTCCAATACTTCATTTAAAAAAGCTGACTTGACATCCAAGTGAAATATTTTCCATCCACATTGAGCTGATAAAGCAACAATTAATCTAATTGTTTCATGCCAAGCAACAGGCAAATGTATCACCATAATCAACTCCGGCCATTTGAGAATATCCCTTCACAACAAGTCTAGCTTTATGCTTGTGAACAGAACCATCAGGATGTAACTTGGTTCTATAAACCCATTTCACACCAATCACATGCTTGTCCTTGGGCCTTGAAGTAAGTTCCCAAGTAGCATTTTTGTTAATCATAGTCAGCTCCTCCTTCACTGCATCATTACATTCTGTTTTCATTGCCTCTTCAAAATAAGAAGGCTCATTCATAACAAAGATGCATTTTTTATAAATTTCAGCCAAAGACTTTGTTTTTAGCACCGGGGAATCAGATTCATCAATATGAATTTCATCATTCTCTATAGCTTGCTGCTGTTCAGATTTCATGCTTCTTTGAACTTCATTATTTTCCCTATCCCAATATGCATTTTCATCAAACTGAATATCCCTGCTGATCACAATCTATTTTGACTTCAGATTGTACACTCTACAACCTTTGGAGCTTGCAGCATAGCTTATGAAAATCCCCATTTCAGCTTTGTCATCCAATTTGGATCTTTTTGCTGCTGCAACATGAATATAGCATATTGATCCAAAAATCTTCAAGTGTTTTGCAATGGGCTTCACTTCCATCCAAGCTTCAATTGGTGTTTTGTCTTGAACAACTCTTGTGGGTAGCCTATTCAAGAGATACACTGTTGTATAAACAGCTTCAGCCCAAAAACTTTTTGGTAGTTTCTTTTCTGCAATTAAGCATCTTATCATCTCCATAATTGTTCTATTTTTTCTCTCAGAAACTCCATTCTGTTCAGGGGTATAACTAACTGTCAATTGATGAATAATACCCATATCTTCACAAAACATGTTGAATTCATTGGAGGTATACTCCTTCCCGTTGTCTGATCTCAGCACTTTAATCTTGCAGCCACTTTGAGACTCCAGCATGACTTTAAACTTTTTAAAGACATTAAAAGTTTGAGCTTTGCTCGACAAAAAATACACCCATGTCATTCTTGTAAAATCATCAATAAACAAGATGAAATACTTGTCTTGGCTTAGAGAAGGTATGCTCATAGGACCACACAAATCAGTGTGAACAAGCTCCAATTTGCTCTTTGCCCTTCTAACATTTGTTGCTGAAAAAGAATTTCTGTGCATTTTTCCCAATTGACAAGCATTACATAAATCATCAATATTGTCTACCACGGGCATGCCTCTCACCATATCATGACTTTGCAAAAATTTCAATGCTCTCATATTAAAGTGACCATATCTTTTGTGCCATAGTGCGGAATCATCATATCATCATGTTTAGAAACAAGTGCAGATTGTTTCACTTGATTTAAACTTATTTGAAAGCTATTATCACACATTTCAACCTTAATAACTTCATAATCATTTGAATCCAAAATGATACAGCCATTATTCTTAAAAGAGAGTGAATATCCTCTCTTCATTAACTGAGCAACGCTAAGCAAATTCTGATCCAAGTCTGGAATCAACAAAACATCATGAATAAATTTAGAACCTTTGCTAGTGTGAACTGGAACAGTACCTCTTCCTTCAACCTAAACAATTTCTCCATTTCCAAGCTTGACTTTGGTTCTAACAGTCTTGTCTAAAGAGGTGAAGAGACTTGAGTCCCTTGCCATGTGGTTTGTGCACCCATTATCAACATATCATACATCCATTGAACCTGAACTACATGCTTAGGTAGCCATAAACAAGTGTTCTCCAGCTTCAGATTGCTCATTAGTGAAGTTGACTTGATGTGCAGGTTGTGGGTGAGATTGATTATGTTTGAATCTGCAGTACCTCTCTATGTGTCTCCACTTCTTGCAAATGTTACATTGAATTTGAGGCTTCCCCTTATACCAACAATCTTTTGACAAGTGATTTGTTCTTTTGCATGTAGAACAAGGAGGAAAATTGTCCCTTGTTGCAGCTTCAATTGAACTCCCATCCATCTTACTCTTCCCTTTTGATCACAACTTGTTTTATAATTTTGCTTCTTGTTGATTTTTCTGGCCAGGTTGCTTCCCCCTATGTCTAGCTTGAAATGCACCTTCAGTTACATCTTCCATTCTCAAAGAAAATCTTTGCTCTAGAGTGTGCAATTTACTAACCATCTTAGAAATAGTTAGTTTCTTCAGATCACATGATTCTTCAACAGCAGCTACTTTAGGTTCAAATTTTTCGGGTAGGCTAATCAGCATCTTTTCTACCACCTTGCTATCTTGTTCAACCTCACCATATAGCCTCATTTGATTCACCAAATGGGACAACTTTGAAGTGTACTCCTTGATAGACTCATTTTCCTTCATTTTCAACATCTCAAACTCTCTTTTGAGAGTCAATAGCTTGATGGACCGTACCCTTTCATCACTTGCATGCCTCTTATTTAGTTCATCCCATATTTGCTTGGTTGTTTCCAGATCATAATGCTGGTAAACACATCATCTGCTAAAGCTAAATGCAGACATGGAACAGCTTTCTCCCTCTTCAAAGTCTCTTCCTCATGTTGCCTAATTTGAGCCATCGTAGGATTAGTTCCCTGTTAAGTTAAGACAGCATATACCATGAAAACATGAAACAAAACCATAAAACCATAGAAGAAGAAAGGAAGGGAAGAACAAAGCTATTTTCATTTTTGCTGCATAACCATACTATTTTCCATTCTCTTATTCATATTTAAGTGCAAAAATATAAGAAATGACAGCCCATCACGATACCCATACATGCTGTCAACAAAAAGCATGCACCCACTAACATTAGGAGTGCAATTTTGCCCAAAATAAAAGCAAACTTAAACCCACTAATCAGAACATTACTTACTAACACAAGCAAACATATTGAAAATAAGCAACCATAATTACAGAAGTAAAACAATATTTGGAAATGTTTTACAGCCCATTAATTTAACACACAATAACCTCTATTTTTTTGGAGGAAAAAATTTGTCTTAATTATTTGTCAGTCAACTTGCACTGGTTATATATAGGTAACTCAACCATGGAAATTAAGATGAACTTTTTTTTTGAAAGGCGATGGAAATTAAGAAGAACTAAATCTATGAACGTAACATTACTGTTGTTTTTGGGTTTATAAGAGTAGGAGAAATTAACGTGCAAAGAAAGCTAGTTATATTTTATTGAAACAACTCTATATAAAAAGCACAAACATAACAGATGTGTCATTTAATCTCACACAATTCTCCTCAGATCTGTAAGGTACTATTCTTTCTTTTTTTCTCTTTTTAATTCCCCCAGAGTCAGAGGAACACCTGTTCTTCCATTGTGAAATTATGCTTTTGGCATTTCGACAATGATTTATGAATTATTCTTTCTACTTTTTTTCCGATTCATAGATCTAACATTTTGACTATGAATTCTTAATTATTCTTTCTTCTTTTTTTACACTTATTATTTTTTTTCTTGTTTAGAATTGCAAATCAAAGGTGAGTTTTACTGAAACTGTGAGAAGCATGTTGATCAATAGAGCACTGAAATCATGAACAAAGAGAACAAATTGAAAGAAAAAAATGATATAGTGAAGTATATCTTAAGAAGAGAATGATTAGAACCTCAAAGCCACAACCTCAACTATCATGGCTCCAACTACAAGACAAGTTGACAAAACCCAAGAAACTTGTGTGGAGAACGAAGATAATTGCATTAAAGAAGACCTCTATTTACAAAAGAATATGCAAATTATGGATCAAGAAAAAAACCTAGTAAGAGTGAAATTAGAGAAATAAGAGGAACGAAAGTGATTTTTCTTTATAGGCAAATAGAAGCTTTATATATTGATGATATTTGGGTGGTACTCAGACACATCAGCACAGACACCACCTCACTGATAGCTTTACAAGTGAAATTTTTTAAGGATCTTCCCCAAGTTCATCAAAAATAACTAACAGATTATGATTTGGCTTCAACTAAGATCAAGGTACATGGTACCTAAAATACTTAGTACCAAATATAAGGAACTTTGGGCCTGAGTGAGCCATGCATTAACTATAATGTCAACCAAAATTAATACTTACCATCAATGGGTTGGTTGGTCACAACCAAGCACTTTGGAGGTCTGAATGTGCTGGCATAGTTGCAACCATTGCAATTACCAATAACTGGAGCAATCCAGTATCTTCCAATGCCAATGGCTTGTCTCCTTCTGGAGCATCAAAATAAATCTGCAAATTTACCAATAAATTTATACCTTGTGCCATGTCAGTGGTTAATTTTTTTCTAACACTAATGCTGACTGCATCCACTCTACTGAAGAGACAGCATTTGGAGATGCAAGATTCATGGCCTCTCCTTTCAGCCCAACATGTTTAAAGAATTGGCATGTCTTAATAGAATTTTTCTTTGTAACTGAGACAACCAAAGCAGCTAAAGTAAGACTAAGCAACTAGATAAGTCCATTTCTGCCAAGATAAATACCACTTCCTTGGTTGTCCCCAGAATACAACTTGACCAAGGATTCCTGTGTCCCAAGTCTCAAAATGTCCTCCCATGTTCTATGACAATACATTAGAAAATAATTATATTAGTCATTAATAGACATAGAATAAAGCCTTTATAAGCGCAACTGAGACAACAATAAGGAGTATGAGTAGGATTTCATCAATTGATACTTGTATGTAGTAGGATTTTCAGAAAGTAAAGGTGGAAACCAACTTATTGGAAGTCCAACAGCAACATTGAACAAAGCTATTTTGTTTGTTCCAGCACGGAGGTTTACCGGGCCATAGGCAGAAGCTGTTTTCAGTCATATTTATCATGTTTCCTTTGACTAAAAAACAAGGAAAACAAAGAAAGGGTACATAGATATGTGGATGAAATAGCTAGTTTAAAAAGTTAAATTTGAAAAACTGTTTGAGGAATGACAGGGGAGAGTTTCACAGTAGGCGGAAGGGGAGAGTTTTAGAGGAAACAAAGGAGGAGATATAATGGAAGGTATAGGTAATGGACTATTGATATGTAGAGAAGGCTTCATTTTAGTTCCTGTAACTGATCAACATTGATTAAGGGTGTAACCATCAAACATTGATTGTTGTTGCAACAGCTTTAGCAATTTCTTAGCCGTGGGCAATGAAAGGGGATGAGGGAGAGGTGTATGGTTTCTTGGATATTGCTTACATGGCGATGCTACAATCTGCATTTCAGAAATTATATATTATAAATAGATAAATAGAAGATAGATAGATAGATTGCATTCATATCATGGTGTTTTAGATAAGTTGGGTCAAAACAGGGCAATGAGTGATTAATTAGTGTTTTTTGGTTTGTGAATAGAGTTGTTGTAGGTTATGGTTAGCAGCGGGGAATGGGTAATAAGTCATGGTTATTTGAGGTTGTGTTAAAAGTTAGTTATTGTTCATGACGAGGGAAAAATTAGTTGTTTCATGATGGTGGTTTTAGCTATGAGTAATGACACAGAGTGAGCCATGAGAAGGTTGAAACCACATATTGAATTATGGAGGTGAAGACGTTGAAGAAGGAAGGAAATTAAATAGATAGTTTGCCATGATGAGATCAAAATAAAGTATCGCTATTTGGAAGATGATTAAGGAAAAAACAAGGTCTCTGTATGAAGTGTCTCCCCCTCTTGGATGTGTGTGTCTTTAATGAATTTGTGTAGAAAAAAGTTAGAGCATACGAGATAGAGAGAGAGAGAGAGGATGTCCTCATGTGTGTGAGGTACGCGTCCAGTGACCAGTGATGTGTTGGTGTTGAGAAATTATTAGACTCATGATTCCGAATTAATCTTTACATGACAAGTAATGAACTGTTATTCCGTTTTCATAAATTAAAAAACTTAAATATATGTCACATAGAAATTGGTTGAGACCATAGATAAATGGTGATCCAGAACTACATAATAATTTCTCATTGGTGTTTGCTGATATTTGCAAGAAAAAAAAAACACAAAGGGACCAACTTAAAAGACTCGTATGGCTTAAACCACGAATGGCATATGTGCTCCTCTGTGTGCGTTTCAATGACTCTCAAATCTTAACCTGCTTTCAGGTCATTTTGTGGTTACATACTTGTAAAACCTATTTTTGATGCTCTTAAAAGCTCTCTAACACAAATACTCAACCAATATTATCCTTTACTGGCTTGAAATCATTTGTAACAACAACAGTGCTCTAGTCATTGAAGCTGACGCACATGTCCCTCCCATTAAAGAATTTTGATTTTTATGTCTCGGTTGAACCAGACTTCCCCATGCAATTTCAGGTGACAGAGAACAGTTGTGGAGGCATTTCCATAGCATTTAATTTTGATCATGCATTAGGTGATGCTTGATCCTTTGGTAACTTTATTGCTTCATGGTGTGAAATAGCTCAAAATAAACCATCCTTTGTCCATGTTCTTCGCCCAAATATCAACCATCCTTGGACCAAACTTTGATCAGGCCAATGAACCATATCTCTTTGAAACACCTTTATCATATCAAGGTATCAAAGTATTAACATGCTGCAAAGACTTGCTTCTATGAACAGGGTCAAGAGAACAAAGTTTGAGGCTTTCTCTGCATATGTTGGAAGATAATGATTGGTACCATTGATCAAAGGCGTAAAAAGTGCAAGATGGGTTGAAAATGAAAGAACTGAAGCATTCAAGAATTGTCTTTGGGGAGGCTTTTTGGGAGGCAAGCATTCAAGAACTGAAGGAAGCCTCTATATTGGACATTGCGAGCACAGTGACCATGGTGAATCTCAATCCTAAACATAGCTAATTCTGAGGACCAAAATTTAATTAAAATTGTTAGGACTAAGGGAAAGAGGAGTTAGTTAAGACAGTTAGGATATTGATTAGTTAGTTAAGGGGTTAATGAGTTAAATAAATAGGAGGATGTAAGGGGAAAGGGGGATTCAAATCTGTTCATTTGTAGATTGAGCATTAGCTCTTTGCGAAAGGAGAAATCCTTTGTGAAAGGGAAACCCTTAGAGGGGAGTTTTCTCTCCTATTTTCTGTTATTTTCTTACTATTCAATAAAATTCTTTCTTTTCTTCATTTCAATTCTTGGTTCCTAACAATTGGTCCCACCTGCCAGATCTTCGAGGGAGAGCCAGTGTTAGAGATGGAGGAAGCGCAAATTTGGGCCAAGAGGGTGAAGCTACCAGTCTTTGCTGGGGCAGACCCCATTGGGTGGATTGCTAGGGCTGAGAAATTCTTTGAAGTTCAAGAAATACCTTCATCTGATACATTGTAATTGGCATTCATGAGCATGGAGGGCATGACAATGTTTTGGTTCTATTCTTGTTGCCAAGAGAACCCAGATTCAAATTGGGAGTCATTTTCCACAGCTTTGATCAAAAGATTTAGAGATAGCTAGCCATGTCTTTGCAAGTTTGACTACCTTGAAGCAAGAAGAGCAAACTGAGACAGAAACCTGCATCAAAGAAAACGAGACTTCCATAGTTTTCTTGAAAGAGAAGACCAACAATGAATCTGAGCTTAAGCAAATGTTGCAGCAGTTGGTGAAGAATCAAGAAATCAAACAAGAACTAGATGGATCATTGAAGAAGGTGTTTGTGAAGGAGGCAGCCAATTCGCATAGGTTGCAGCATCATTCTTGCAAGGCCAGCATTTCAGAGTTGAAACACATGCTGCACAAGATATTGAATGAAGAGGTTGATCCCCAGTCAACTGAGCAAGACAAAAATAGAATGGAGGGAAGTGGGTCTGATTACAGTGAAGCAGAGGCTATTTCTTGGACAAGGAAGGTGGAACTACCCATCTTTGATGGAAGCACAAAATGGGGAACTATCTTGAAGGGTAGTAATTTTGAGTGTGATGGTGACCCATTGCAAATCTTGAAATCAGAAAATAGAAGTAAAGAAGGTTCAGTAATCAAGAACCACGACCTTTGTGGTGGAGAAGAAAGCAAAAATGATAAAGCAAAATTAGCAAGAGAAACAAAGATTGTAAAAGATATGATGGAGGAAGAAGTTGATCCATCGATATAGAGGGAGAAGCACAAGGAAAATAGAGTGAAGAATGTCGGTTGCGAAGATGATGTTCTTGATAACCCAATAACAGAGTTGATCAAGAAGGAAGTTAAAGGTGGAGATGCAACCAAGCCTCATTGTTTTCAAAATTCAGATTACCATAAAAAGATTGTTTCAATGAAACAGAAATCACTGTTGGCCCTAGACTTGATCATGAAGCAGGTTGGAACATCAATAGCATTGGAATCAGTGGATGACAGCTCAGCAATAGAGCCAAGGCAGAAGGAATATACAAAGGCAGTCATGGTGATTCAAGTTAGAATATAAGGAGTCCACCCTCGTCCATGCCACCACCGAAACCGCCATACCTAAGTTACTATTTTTACAAATTACAAGTACTACCTCTTGGATAAATTGAAAAGTATTTTTTCCTTTGCTATCTTAATATTTTAACATTGATTCTACAACATGATTTTAGATAGGACGTGGACTAAGAAATGTGAAAATCCTTAACTAGAGATATTGATTAAAAGTTTCTGTGAAACACATGCAATCACTCTCACTGCGTCAACTTATATTGTTGTAGTCTACTTTTTATTATGGCCCATGTATTTTGTGTTTATACTCATAGATTATATTTCATATGGAAGTTTTTATATTTTTACCTTTATGAATTTCAGGTCTCGTAAACCAAATTTAGAAAGAATTCTCTGCTATTTAGCCCCTGAATATTAAAGAAACGTTTATGAATTCCCAAAAATATAAAATAAAATAAAAATTTCGTATGGTGAATATGGATCTAGATTGAAAGCATTTTGATCTCTGCATTAAAAATTGGAAAATCAGGGGTAATAAAAACAAAGGAAGTACATTTATCAAAAACAAAAAGTACAAACAATAAGTCTACTACTTAGATGGAGTATTACATCCATTAAGTATATGATATATGTTACTTGAAGGTACAATTATCAAAAAAAAAAAAAAAATAGTACAAACAATAAGTCCACTACTTGAATGATGCATCCATAACTGGGGTAAAATAATTATACAAATCTGCACCATAGTGATTAACTCTACTAGAGTTCAGCATACAACATAAATAGTTGTGGCATTCGACCTCAGTTTCGATTATTCAAGTGCCAACACCTGAAATTTGAGAAGAAGCTGGTTACCTTTGTAGTTTTGGAAATTTGAAATACATAGAAAAATGGCAGAAAATGAAATTGTAGCTATATAAGCAATTTATCAGGTAAGAGCTGAAGCCAGCAGCACGTGCATTTAAGCATCAAGAAATCTCAATTTTATTATGTTGTTAAGTTTAAAAAGCAAAATTAATATGTGTGAAATAATTCAAAAAGTAAAGTAAAAAACAAACAAAAAAGCATTATTTTAAACAGAACTGCTATTAAATTTTGTAGAAGAAGCAGTGTGACACAAATACATTTATTCTCTAGTAAAAATATGCGGAGAATTTAGTCATTTTCCATTTATCTTACCAGCAAGAAAGGCTTTTCTTATTTTGCTTAGCTCTCTAGTGACATCCACCATATTCATTCTTTCTTTTGGTGATTCCACTGAACAAGCAAGTCCAATCTTAAAGAGTGAAACTAAGCACTTTTCAACAGTCGGAGTAAGATTCTGACTGTTTTCTTCTTCTGTTGTTGCTTCTTCATGTTTTGGTACAAGTGATGGGTCCAAAATCTGTAGAAGGTTACCAGAAAATGAATTTTCCACAAAGTTATGCAAATTTTGACCATCTTCAAAGATTTCATCTGCGGGTCTTCTTCCAGAGAGCATCTCCAACATAAGAATCCCGAAACTGTACATGTCGCCATCCATAGACACCTTAGAACCCATTCCATACTCTAACATATATAGCAAAAATAGTAAATTCTTTGTAATTAGTAAAAAAAATATCAAGTTTTCATCAAAAGATAGGGGAATTCAAATAAACATTGATCCAACAGTTTAGAGAATACCTGGGGGAGCATAGCCAACAGTCCCCTTTATTCCAATTGTACTTGTATGCTTAGAAGGGGTACCATTGATGGTTGAGAGAAGTCTTGCTATGCCAAAATCACTCACATGAGCAATCATGTCATCATCAAGAAGGACATTGCTTGGCTTTAAATCACAATGAATGATTGATTGCTCACATTCATGATGAAGATAATGCAATGCAGAAGAAACATCAATCATGATATTTAATCTTTGATCAAGGCTCAGTGTTCTCTGTTGCTCGGCACTTGGTGTTATAGGATGCAACCATTGCTCTAAGCTTCCATTTCTCATGTACTAAAAAATTAGAGCTTTGAATTCTTGACCTTTGTAATCTGTGCTGGAACAACATGTGAAAATTTGAACCAGATTTCGATGTTTAATACATTTTAGTGCATTGCATTCAGCAATGAAACTCTTGTGAGCTCCTTTTTGTTGAAGGTTTAGGACCTTTACGGCAACAACTTTGTCTTCTAACTCAAGAGTTCCTTTGTAGACAGAGCTAAAATTTCCAGACCCTATCAAGTTTGTTGTTGAGAACCCATCAGTTCCGTTGTGAAGGCTTTGGTATGAAACTTTAGCCAGCTGGTCAATTGCTGGTGAATCCGAAGATGGTTTCTTACTCCTTTTCCTCATCCAGTAGATAGTTAGAATAATTGACAGTATGAGAAGAAAAGCAACTAGACTAACTATCACTGCTATCAACCTGAACTTGTGGTGTTTTGCAAGTTTCTTACCTTTGACAGGGCATGGTGGCAGATGCAGTTCTGAAATACCTCCACAAAGCTTACTGTTTCCAGTAACCACTATCCCACTTGCATTTTTAAAGACACCTTCAGTCGGTACCTCACTATCCAACATGTTAAAAGATACATTGAAATAATGTAACAAAGAAATGTTCTGCAGAGCATTAGGAATTGAACTGGGCACATTGTTTGTTGAGAGGTCTAAACGTTGAAGTCCTTTGAGTGATGCCAAAGAGGGTGGTATGATTCCATGTAAGGAATTCCCTTGCAAATAGAGGTACTCCAACATTATGCATTCTTCAATAGTTCCAGGAATGTCACCAGACAAATGATTCTGAAACATATCTAGCCAATTGACATATTTCAGGTTGCGCACTTCTTCCGGTATACTAGTTTGTTAGAGAGGAAAGATTAAAAACCTCAAGTGGTATGGTTCCTATAAGGTTGTTTTGCGAAAGGTTTAAGTATTGTAACTTTTGGCAGTTTCCTATGCTTGGAGGAATATTTCCTTCTAACATATTTTCTTCCATACCCAAATAATACATTTGACTAAGGTCGCCTATGAAGGCTCCTATCTCTCCTGACAGCTTGTTTGCAATTAAGTCTAACACTTGCATCTTCTGAAAGTTCCCAAAAGTTGTTGGAATAATCCCATCAACATTGTTATCTTCCATCGTCAAGAGAGTTAAGCCAATTAGATTTCCTATTGTCGCAGGGATTTCTCCTGATATCTGATTACCTCCGAAATATAGTCGACTAAGTTGGGTGGATAAATTGCCTAAGGAGTTTGGAAAATGACCTCCAAAATTATTGTAGGATACAGATATCACTTCCAACTTACTACAGTTTGTCAATGATTTTAAAAAATCCAAATCTTTAGTTGAATTTTCACCTAGATTGTTATGACTCAAAGTTAGGCGATAAAGATATTGTAGCTTCCCCAGACTTGGAACTTGTCCCACGAAATAGTTATGACTGTAACCAAGTATTGAAAGGATAGATGCATTTGTGATGGAAGGTGGAATTCGACCTGGGATTTGATTGCCACCAATTTCAAATGCTTGGAGATTGTGTAAGGTGTGGAACATGTTGGGTGGAAGAGAGCCATTAAATTGATTTACTGCACCAATGATTTCAGTAATAGATGACACATTATAAAGACAAGAAGGCAATGTTCCAGTCAGTTTGTTGACAGCAAAATTTATAAATGTCAAGCTTTTGAGACTGCATATTTCTTGTGGCATATCTCCCTCTAAGTTGTTATAACCCACCGAGAGATGAGTTAGGGATGAAAGATTACCTATGAATGGTGGGATCCCTCCAATTAACTTGTTGTTAACGACGCTCAAATGTGTAAGCTTGTGAAGTGTGCCAATTTGGATTGGTATTTTGCCAATTAGATTGTTCTCACCTAAGTATAAGATTTTGAGATGAGTGCAAGCTGTCAAGTTTGTAGGAATTTCCCCTACCAACGTGTTATTGTTGACATAGAGAATCTGCAGTTGTGCCAATCGTCCCAATTCTTGTGGGATTTTTTCGTAGAAGCTGTTGTTTCCAAGGTCAAACCTTCTCATATAAGAGAGATTGCCTACGTGAGGGGATATGGATCCCTTCAACTTGTATCCTCCCAAATTCAACTCTGTAACTCTTAGAAGCATGGGATTGCATGTGATTCCATGCCAGTTACAGAAGTGAGTAGAAGTATTCCAAGAGAGGAAGATTCCACCATATGGGTCAGTGGATATGGATTCCCTGAATTTGAGCAGTGCCAAATGATCAGTCTCATTTCCTGAGGCAAAGGAAGTTGTGTTTTGGGTAAAGCACAATGAGTTGAATGTAAAGAGAAAAAACAGGTGGACATACATAGACTAAAATGCAAGTGACATGAGTGAAAAATTCTTCATTTTGATGATGAGGAATTGGAGGCTGCTAGATGTTGGTATTTCTATTCTTGGATAGCTTTATATAAAGTTTTGTACGTAGATGACATTAGAGAATAAGAGCATGTTAAATGACAAGTCAACTCAAAAAAAAAAAAAAAAGGTAAAGTCAATAGCCAATTGCCAAGTGCCAAATTTTCAATTGCAGTAATTTATGGCAGGAAAATAATTCTAAGAAACAATACCTTATTTGTGAGAAACACTCAATGATTCTAGAGAAAAAGCCTTCATATATATCCTTAGCAAAAGGACAAGTGAAGTCGAAAAAAAAAGGGTCATGTCAATAGCCAATTGCAGAAAATTTATATGGAAGGAAAATAAATCTAAGAAATGATAATATATCCGTGTGATAATCCGATCCAATAATTTCGGAGAAAATTCTTTGTATAGCCTACCAAAGTGTTATCCAAAAATCAAACAATTTCTTCCTTAAATATAAAGCTATCTGTTAGGACAATTATGATTTCTCAATTTGACAATAAAGCTTGATATAAAGTTATTTCTCAATTTGATTTTTTTTCCCCAAAATTTAACGTCAAATTACCAATTAGGCGTTCCCCAATGAATCAATTAAAAAAGTTACATTTTAATACTCAAATAAAAACTAATATTTAGCAATTTAACTGTTTGTGCTATATATAATTAGAAGATGAAATCGAACAACTAATAAAATATTAATAATATTCAAGTTATTAACCATACCTTAATTTTTGTTTCTAACACATTCTTATTTTGAACTTTGAAGAAGTAAAAAGAGATATAAAAAGGGAAGAAAATTTGACGAAAGTGTTAAGATATATAACATTTAGTAAGGTTACAAAATAGATTTAATTAATTAAAAAACATTTACACAATCAAGTTGAGTTTATAATATAAATAGATAATAAATTAAAAATAATTATATCTTAATACTATATTATTATGTATAAATAAAAGATTAAATATATCTAGTTATTTGTATAATGAACCATGACTAGTGCAGTTTGAATAAGTCATATATAATCTTGAAAATTCAGAATTTTTAGAATTAATTACTAATATATATCTCATTAACAGCTGTCTACATCACCAAAAAAGTAACATTTAGTTTACTATATCTTTTTGGTATTTTTTTAGTCTACTATATTACTAATTCAAAAGGAATTTTATATAATAAAGTGCTTAAGTATTACCGGTGAAAGCCGTTAATTACAAATCAAGCATCCAAAAAAAAAAACAGTCACTACAAGACAAGCATCCCAAAAAGAACGTCATTGCTGGTCAAGCATCCTTATTCTTATATGTCAAAGTCAAGCATGTCACTCCAAGTCAAGCATCCCAAAACAAAATGTCATTGGCAATAGACAATTATTTCTTCCGTTTTTTTTTTTGTTTTTTTTATCAGCCAAATATAATAATATTATATAAAAATAGGTATAAGAAGTACCCAAATAGTTACAGCAGAAGGATATACCATATAAAACAGTACTATAGCCTAGAAAATAGAAATGGTTCCACTGTATTTGGTGAAATACATTCAATAGCTCGAAACCAATCCCACAATTATTTCTTCCGTGATGAAAGGTGAGATATCCTCATTCTACATTAGTATGTTACAGGCCAGAATAATAATAAGATGCCTTTTATATATAAATATATATGTAATAATTTTTAGAATTAATTACTAATATATATCTCATTAACAGCTATCTTCATCACCAAAAAAGTAACATTTAGTTTACTATATCTTTTTGGTATTTTAGTCTACTATATTACTAATTCAAAAGGAATTTCATATAATAAATTGCTTAAGTATTACCGGTGAAAGTCGTTAATTACAAATCAAGCATCCAAAAAAAAAAAACAAAAACAGTCACTACAAGACAAACATCCCAAAAAGAACGTCATTGCTAGTCAAGCTTCCCCCAAAAGAACGCCATTGCTAGTCAAGCATCCTTATTCTTATATGTCAAAGTCAAGCATGCCACTCCAAGTCAAGCATCCCAAAACAAAATGTCATTGGCAATTGACATTTGTTTCTTCCGTGATGGAAGGTGAGATATCCTTATTCTAAATTAGTATGTTACAGGCCAGAATAATAATAAAGGGCCTTTATATATAAATATGTAATAAATACTCAAAAATATAAACATATATTGCATAAAAAATAAATACGTAATTTAATTAACATGATATGTTTTATTACATTAAGTGAATAACATGATTGTAATAAATTTCAAAAAGATGTATTATATTTTTTCATTCAATTCACTCATATGTTACCATATATCATTTAATTTACACCTTTAAAAAAACTTATCCATACACAAATATTTATATATAAGGACACTCCTATATATAAAAAATAAAAAAAGTAGCAAATATACATAATAAGTATATATAATTTTCTATAATGATTTTATGCAATTTTATTTTTCATAACTTCTTCTCCATTTTCTTTTTCTTTCTCTGTTTATCTTCCTTTCTCATCACATTTTGTATTAGGTTTCACATTTTTTCTCTCTCCTATTCATGTTTCTCTTACCACCGAAGACGATACATCTCTCAAAAAATATACAACCATCTTCAATAATTTTTAAGGCCTCTCTATTATTTTTCATTGTTTGAAGCAGAGAATATATTATTCTAATTAGTCTTAGGTTAAAAAATAAATTTTGCTTTGATAAAAATTGAGTGTCGATTATGCTTTTAAAACTTTAAACATGATACCTAAATAAAATAAAATTGTTATCATGAATTTTAAAAACTAAATCTCTTTTCTTCAACTGCAATTCTATAGTCTTGTGTCTTTTGTTTAATTTATATAAATTTGGTTTTATATTAATATGTGGCAAATTATTATGATTATTTAGTAGTTCGTTAAATTAAATATATTAATTTTAAAATTATAATTTAATTTTTATATTTGGCCCCTAAAAAATGCTTAGCTTTGTCCCTATCATTTATTATCTACAAAATATCATCATTTTATATTAAAACTTACATATATTTATGTTATTTATTAATATACTAACTTTTAATTTTAATTCTTTTATAATTTATATTTTAGTTTGTTTTTATTATCTTGTTAAAAAAGCAAATTCATCTATTATTAAAGATCCATCACATGTTGATATGTCACAATTAACTAAAAATTTATTTAACATTGGTTTATGAATATAACCATTAGAAGAAGAAAAACTAACAATTAAAAGAATGATACTTTTTAATCACGTCAAATTTTAATTTGAATAAAAAGACATATAAAATAAATTAATAATTTTAATTATTTATGAAAATAATATAATTTTTTTATACATACCTATATTTAAAAAAAAAATGGGCCACTCCAAGCGATGGGCCCTGGGTCATCGCCCCTTTAAGCAAGGCCCAGGGCCGGCCCTAGTATGTTATGTGGACCACTGTGCACAAGTTGATATTGCTAGTTTGCTACACCCATGAGTTGTTTATGAGGACTAAAACTATATCACAGGATTGTCATGCATATTGCATAGTTTGAATTGGGGTATGGGTAATTTTGGATAAACTTCTAAATAAATACTTATAAGAGAAGGAAATAAAAAAAATGAATAAAACATTTTTAATAAGTTAAAAATAGTCTATGTATAATTTAAAATAAGTTTTTGAATAAGTTAAATGAAAGAGCTTTTATAAATTAATTTATGCATGAGTTAATTTTTGTTTATGTGAGAAGTTTAATTCATTTTAACTTTTTTATTTTTTTTCTTCTATAAGTGCTCATTGAGTAGTTTATTCAAATAGAGCCAAAGTAGAGAATTTAAATTGGATAGAGAGGAAGTGTGGATAAAAAAAAGGATTAAAATATCATTTTGGTCCCTCATCTTATTTTTTTTAGTTTAAGTTTGGTCTTCTAGATTTAAAAAGTTTCACTTTGATCTCTTAAAGTGTTCCCATGAGACCAAATTAGTTCTTCCATTAGTTTATCATACTAATGTGGCAAACACTCATATGATGTGATATCTTTTACAGTTTGTCACGTGCCACCAAGTTAACCAAGTTAGTGTGGTGAAATGAAGGAAGGACCAAAGGTGGGAATATGGACTTAGGTCCATGGACAGACTATTTAACTCAGACCAAGCAGTTTAGAACCAGCTAAAATGTTGGTCTATCTAAATGCAGTTTTATTTTGCCTAGTCTGTTTAACCCACAAGTTAAACAACTTGGGTATGCAGACTAACAGACCAACCTACAAACCAATTGGCTTTTTTGAATATTATTTTTTATTTTATAGTTTAAATATTAGGCTAAGTTGCACTTTTGGTCCTCCAATAGTTTATTATCTGCAATTTTACCACCCCTCATTTTTTTCACAATTTTAGTCCCCCCAATTTTTGAAAATTCACAATTTTTGTCCAATTCTCAATTTATCATACGTTGACCGTTTAAGTTAACGGTTGACTAATTATATGTCAGTATTCTAATGACTAATCCAAACAGTACAATTATGATTAAGTGTGATATGGGGCTTGTATTTGAAAGGATTATATTTGCTAATTTGAAGATGGGACCAAACTTATGAATTTTCAAAATTTTGGGGATTAAAATCGCAAAAAAATAAAAAAAAAAAGAATACTAAAATTGTGGATTGCAAATTAAAGGAGGATCAAAAGTGCAATTAAGCAAAAAAAATTCTGGTTTATACATATTCAATTATTACATCATAATTATATTTTTAGAAACACAAAATAATACAAAGATGAAAAAATATTTTTACATACCAAAATGACAAATGTTGTATTATATAAACTTTTTTTTTTCAAATATGTTTTTAATCCCTCAAATTGAAGGTCTACTTTTTTTTCCCCAAATTAAAGTTTACTTTTTTTTAGTCCCTCAAATGCACTAAATTTGTCTTTACACTTGGACATTCTGAATCAATAAATGATTTCTTTTCACAAATGCAAAATTGCCATATGCAAAATTCGTTGATGTTACCTTCACTATAGTGCTAATCCGTGAAAAAGTTTGAAACAGCCCCAATATGTTTGGTAGGAATTGAGTAAAAAGGGCAAGGCAAGCGCTTCCTGCACCCCCAAAAAACATCAAGTGTCACCCCCTTCTAGTGGGGGAAGAAACACCCAAGAAGTAAATGCATAAATAATGGGTTAAGTCCATAAGAAAGCTACCTTGGGTTGGCCAAAAGGAGACAAAATAGTTACAGGGAATTTTCATTTGTTATATGGTTTTAGAATACCCTACACCCTAATGGGGTTACGGACAATGTACCATTACTGCTCTCTGCAGAAATACATAGTGAACCAATGTAAAATACATTTTTATACAAGCTAAGATTTCATCGCACTTAACCTAGATTGAGTCCTTAATATTTGAAAATCATTTTTTTGGCAGTCACAGACCAGAAATTTGCTGTCTACGAGGACAAGAAACAAAAAAGAACCTAGCAAAATACAATCAACATAATTATACATGGGTACAAAATCACATCAATCGTTAATGACTAAGATGTCGCTCCCAACCATTTAACTATCGCTGAGAAGCACCAAGTAGAATACAAGTATTCTGATAGGTGGAAAGATTAGCATCTCTACACGCCTTCAATCTAATGCGTGTTAAAGATTGCTGCCTAGCTAGATATCATGACATGATCAATTGCCTGAAGTGCTTGATTGGAAAAAAATCTTACATCAACATCAAGATCCTCGTTGAGCTCAACCAGACTTGGACGAATCGTCTTCTCCACAACCTAAATGGAAATGAGGTTCACAGAATAAGAGTGAAAAACAGAAAGGAAGAAAACAAAGAAAATATAAGAGGACAGAAAGGACAATAGATGTTTATCATAATACAATATAAGCTTGTGATGCTTAGTTGGTTACAGATTGATCCACTATGGGGAAGATAGACTCCAGGACCTTTGCCACATTGAACTTAATGTTGGGTACTCTATAAGGGATAAAACAGGCAGCAGTTAGAAAGGCAATTATAACATTACCCTATATCATAACCACGCTTAAAAAACTAAAATACCTGTCTTTAGATGCAGTAATAACAGGCAATAATTCTGAACAAGTGATTTCAGAGCCCATCACAGGAGCAAGTAGAGAGATAACATGAAGTATGGTCATTCGATACAAATAGTGCAGATTGCTAATCGTCTCAAAATCCTGTTCCATACATGCCAATACCGTTAGTCGTTACTTGTAAGTTATATTAGGTAGATCAACTAAAAAGGTAATAGTATATTGCTAATCATTTTGTAATTTTTAATAAACTTTAGCTAATAGTAGCAAGTATATTGCTAGCACTTCTCAAATTTGCAACTGGGGAAAGGATTTAAAACAATACAACATATTTGAACCCAAATTACACGTACTACTAGCATTACATACTTCAGTACACAAAACACTTAAATTTAAAAATTGAATATATTAAAAAAAATAGAATTTGTAAGAATAATGTTAATGATAATAAAATTTATAAAAAATATTATTATAAAAAAATTATATCAATTATTTAGGATATCTGATAACATTTTTTTTTAACATTATCATGTATACATATGTTTCTTTGTCATTTTGTTCTCTACCATTTACTATAAATCTTTGATGTTAATTGTGTTATTCATTTTCTAGTTATTTTTATATAATTTTTACAATTTAGAAAATAAAATAATATGTAAAATTCAAAAAGTTATATTTAAGATACTTTTTATATAATTTTATAATTTTGAAAAAGAATAATATGTAAAAAGTTAAAGGATTTAATTGGTATACACTGATAATGTAGAGATTTTTTACGCCGTTAACTAATCACAAAATGTCACATCTTTAAAAAGTTTGAGTCTTCTCCTAACAACCTTAAAAGTCACACATCATGAATTGTGATTAGTTGACAGTGTAAAAAACTTTATACTTATAGTCTAAAGCAATTAAAGTCAAAGTTAAAACACATATTAGAAATCATCAGATAAAAAAACATATATTAGAAATTATTTTTAAAAAATATTATGCAAATATTGTCACATACACACACATATTACATCTTGATATTATATGATCCACCTCAAACATAAGATCAGATAGTGTGCATCAAATATTGGATAGCACAAAAGCTTATCATTCTCTTACTCTTATCGAGCTCTTATTTTGTATCCTGTCTCACCTAACCTTTTTATTTTATTTTATTTTTTCTGAAAGAAGCTCATAATATTAATTTCATTCATATTAATTGCATGAATACAATTTGGAATACGATCAAAGCAATGTGGACTAGCAAAAGATCTAGATGCCCTAGCAAGTGTATGAGCCCCTAGCTAGATTAGCTTGTCTACGAGAAAAACTCACAGAAGAGTTCTGAACAAACTTAAGAGCTGTGAACAAACTCACAGACAAGTTGTGAACAAACTTAAGAGCTTCTTTGCATTTCTGTAGAATAGAGCCAAATTCTGAATGGAGAGTTTCGCATAAGAGTAAGCCATTAGTAGCTTGCTTACAATCTGTTTCCAAGATAATATGATGCAAATTCCTGGAACAAATCTAAGAGACAGAAGACAAGAGAGCCATAGCTTCTGCTCCATAAACCTCAGGAATGCCATGGTACCATGAGGACATACCAGCAACAAAACAACCATTCTCATCACGTATAACAGCAGCAACTCCAAAAGTCCTTGAATCCTTGAAGATGGCTGCGTCAGTATTACATTTGAGCATACCAGGAGGTGGTTTATTCCAGCAAGTTGTACAATTATCTAGTGTTGAGTGAGGTAGACAGTTACTGGAATTTTTGGAGTGAAACAACTGCCATTCTAAGATCATCTCACTACAAAAAGATATGTTCTTACCGGCATTTAATTGTTGGCAGTTACTTTAAACTGCCAAAAATGTTGAGATTTCTAGCACATTTTATTTAGAATCACTCCTATTAGAAATATAGGATATTAGTGTTATTAGGATTGACTATATAAGTCTTAGTGTACTCCTTGTAAACTGATTTTCTCATTTGAGTAAAAATCCACTTTTCTGTTTTACTCTTTTCCCTTTTTCTCTCCTCTGAACCATGAATTGTAATATGGTATCAGAGCATTATCATCCACCTTGAAATTTTTTTCCGCTGCTTTCATTTTTTTTCTTTCATTTATTTATTTTTCATTTTTCTCAAGAAAAATCATAGAAATCCTTCTCTCCTTTTTTTTGTTATCAGATTTTCATCGCTTTTCATTCACCCTTTCACACTACAGCGTGTGCATCAGCATTAGAATGTTGGTTCGTTGTTGGAATCTAGTTCTGGTTTTGGATTCTTTGCTATATACGTTCTTGGTTATTGATTCTTCAACAAATTTGTTGATGGTTTTCGCTCTTCGCACTTGACCTTGTTCATGGCAATTGGTATTCACCCACTGTGGTCCTCAAATTTGCTACATACTGTAGATTTGAGATTTAAGCTTTCTTCAGAAGCCATTATGGGAATGGTTTGAGTTTTATATTTACTGGTTGTTGCTCTGGTTCTAGTTCGAATGTTGGTTCATCTCTGTTTTGCGATTCCAGCAAGGAATTGTTCTGTTGACACTGGTTCTATCTCAGGTGATTTAAATGATGCTCTGAAAGTGTTTGATGAAATGTCTGTGGAGGCAATGCTTGAGCATGGAGTAATTGGTGATGATGTTGTGCTTGGATTGTGCATGAAATCAATGAATCTACTAGGCCTTGCTCTCTGTTTCTCATTACAGTGTTGGTGACATAGCTACTTCTACTGTTAGTGGTTTAGTGTGTCAAAATTAAGCACACCAAGTGTTTGTGCAAAATTCTTTGTGAACACAGATTTAGGATATTATGGTTTATTGGTATTTTCCTACTGTAAGCTTCTGTCCATGGTGGTTAAGCATTGTTGTTAGCTTCTGCCATGGATGGTTAAGCATTGAGATGTTTTTTTTTTTTTTTTTTGGCTTCTGTCTTGAGTGGTTAAGCATCATGTTTAGCTTTTGCCTTTGATGGCTAAGCTTGGTTGCTTCTGCCTTATGGTGGTTAAGCATTTTCATTGATTTGTGCTTTTGCCAAGAGGTTAAACTTTGAGCTATAGTTTCTGCTTGGTGCTTAAGCCTTTGCCTTTTACCTTTGATGACTTTAGGTTCTACCTTGCATAGTGGTTAAGCTTTGCTCATGTCATTTTTAGCCGTTGTATTTTCAGCATGTTTTTCACTGTATTTCCTTTGGTTTTATATGCACTTGTATTGTCATTCTAAGCTGGAAGTGTTGTACACACTTTCTAGCTTGCAGGGTGATATTAGAAATATAGGATATCAGTGTTATTAGGATTGACTATATAAGTCTTAATGTACTCCTTGTAAACTGATTTTATCATTTGAGTAAAAATCCACTTATTTGTTTTACTCTTTTCCCTTTTCCTCTCCTCTGAACCTTGAATTGTAATATGGTATCAGAGCATTATCATCCACCTTGAAAAACTTTTCCGCTGCTTTCATTCTTTTTCTTTCATTTATTTATTTTTCATTTTTCTCAAGAAAAATCATACAGATCCTTCTCTCCTTTTTTTTTTTTTTTTTGTTATCAGATTTTCATCGTTTTTCATTCACCCTTTGTTACTACAGCGTGTGGATCAGCATTAGTATGTTGGTTCGTTGCTGGAATCTAGTTTTGGTTTTGGATTCTTTGCTTTATGCGTTCTTGGTTATTGATTCTTCATCAAATTTGTTGATGGTTTTCACTCTTCGCACTTGACCTTTTTCATGGCAATTGGTATTCACCCACTGTGGTCTGCAAATTTACTACATATTGTACATTCGAGATTATAGTTTTCTTCAGAAGCCATTGTGGGAATGGTTTGAGTTTTATATTTACTGGTTCTTGCTCTGGTTCTGGTTCGAATGTTGGTTCATCTCTGTTTTGCGATTCCAGCAAGGAATTGTTTTGTTGACACTGGTTCTATCTCAGGTGATTTAAATGATGCTCTGGAAGTGTTTTATGAAATGTCTGTGGAGGCAATGCTTGAGCATGGACTAATTGGTGATGATGTTGTGCTTGGATTGTGCTTGGAATCAATGAATATGCAAACCTTGCTCTCTGTTTCTCATTACAATGTTGGTGATATTGCTACTGCTACTGTTAGTGGTTTAGTGTGCAAAATTATGCACACCAAGTGTTTGTGCAAAATTCTTTGTGAACACAGATTTAGGATATTATGGTTTATTGGTATTTTCCCATTGTAAGCTTCTGTCCATGGTGGTTAAGCATTGTTGTTAGCATCTGCCATGGATAGTTAAGCATTGAGATGTTTTTTTTTTTTTTTTGTGGCTTCTGTCTTGAGTGGTTAAGCATTATATTTAGCTTTTGCCTTTGATGGTTAAGCTTGGTAGCTTCTGCCTTATGGTGGTTAAGCATTTTCATTGATTTGTGCTTCTGCCAAGTGGTTAAATTTGAGCTATAGTTTCTACTTGGTGGTTAAGCCTTTGCCTTATGCCTTTGATGACTTTAGCTTCTACCTTGCATAGTGGTTAAGCTTTGTTCATGTCGTTTTTAGCCGTTGTATTTTCGGCATGTTTTTCATTGTATTTTCTTTGGTTTTATATGCACTTGTATTGTCATTCTAAGCTGGAAGTGTTGTACACACCTTCCAACTTGCAGAAGTATATTAGAAATATAGGATATCAGTGTTATTAGGATTGACTATATAAGTCTTAGTGTACTCCTTGTAAACTGATTTTCTCATTTGAGTAAAAATCCACTTTTCCGTTTTATTCTTTTCCCTTTTTCTCTCCCCTTAACCATGAATTCTAGTATGGTATCAGAGCAATATCAACCTTGAAAATATTTTTCGCTGCTTTCATTCTTTTTATTTCATTTATTTATTTTTCATTTTTCTCAAGAAAAATCATAGAAATCCTTCTCTCCTTTTTTTTTGTTATCAGATTTTCATTGTTTTTCATTCACCCTTTGACACTACAGCGTGTGGATCAGCGTTAGAATGTTGGTTTGTTGCTGGAATCTAGTTCTAGTTTTGGATTCTTTGCTATATGCGTTCTTGGTTATTGATTATTCATCCAATTTGTTGAAGGTTTTCGTTCTTCGTACTTGACTTTGTTCAATGCAGTTGGTATTCACCCGCTGTGGTCCACAAATTTGCTACATATTGTAGATTCGAGATTCAAGCTTTCTTCTGAAGCCATTGTGGGAATGGTTTGAGGTTTATATTTACTGGTTGTTCCTCTGGTTCTGGTTCGAATGTTGGTTCATCTCTGTTATGCGATTCCCGCAAGGAATTGTTCTGTTGACACTGGTTCTATCTCAGGTAATTTAAATGATGCTCTGAAAGTGTTTGATGAAATGTATGTGGAGGCAATACTTGAGCATGGAGTAATTTGTGATGATGTTATGCTTGGATTGTGCTTCAAATTGATGAATCTGCTAAGCCTTGCTCTCCGTTTCTCATTACAGTGTTGGTGACATTGCTACCTGTTAGTAGTTTAGTGTGTCAAAATTATGCACACCAAGTGTTGGTGCAAAATTCTTTGTGAACACAAATTTAGGATATTATGGTTTATTGGTATTTTCCTACTGTAAGCATCTGTCCATGGTGGTTAAGCATTGTTATTAGCTTCTGCCATGGATGGTTAAGCATTGAGATGTTTTTTGTTTGGCTTCTGTCTTGAGTGGTTAAGCATCATGTTTAGCTTCTGCATTTGATGGTTAAGCTTGGTTGCTTCTGCCCTATGGTGGTTAAGCATTTTCTTTGATTTGTGCTTCTGCCAAGTGGTTAAACTTTGAGCTATAGTATCTGCTTGGTGGTTAAGCCTTTGCCTTATGCCTTTGATAAATTTAGCTTCTACCTTGCATAGTGGTTAAGCTTTGTTCATGTCATTTTTAGCCGTTGTAATTTCCGCATGTTTTTCTTTGTATTTTCTTTGGTTTAATATGCACTTGTATTGTCATTCTAAGCTGGAAGTGTTGTACACACCTTCCAGCTTGCAGCAGGATGTTAGAAATATAGGATATCAGTGTTATTAGGATTGACTACATAAGTCTTAGTGTACACCTTATAAACTCATTTTCTCATTTGAGTAAAAATCCACTTTACTGTTTTACTCTTTTCCCTTTTCCTCTCCTCTGAACCATGAATTCTAACATGGTATCAGAGCATTATCATCCACCTTGAAAATTTTTTCCGCTGCTTTCATTCTTTTTCTTTCACTTGTTTATTTTTCATTTTTCTCCAGAAAAATCATACAGATCCTTCTCTCCTTTTTTTTTGTTATCAGACTTTCATCATTTTTCATTCACTCTTTGTCACTACAGCGTGTGGAATAACATTAGTGTGTTGGTTCGTTGTTGGAATCTAGTTCTGGTTTTGGATTCTTTGCTATATGCGTTCTTGGTTATTGATTCTTCATCAAATTTGTTGATGGTTTTCGCTCTTCGCACTTGACCTTGTTCATGGCAGTTGGTATTCAACCACTGTGGTCTGCAAATTTGCTACTTATTGTAGATTCGAGATTCAAGCTTTCTTTGGAAGCCATTGTGGGAATGGTTTGAGTTTTATATTTTTTGGTTGTTGCTCTGGTTCTGGTTCGAATGTTGGTTCATCTCTGTTTTGCGATTCCAGCAAGGAAGTGTTCTGTTGACACTGGTTCTATCTCAAGTGATTAAAATGATTCTCTGAAAGTGTTCGATGAAATGTCTGTGGAGGCAATGCTTGAACATGGAGTAATTGGTAATGATGTTGTGCTTGGATTGTGTTTGAAATCAGTGAATCTGCTAAACCTTGCTCTCTGTATCTCATTACAGTATTGGTGACATTGCTACTGCTACTGTTAGTGGTTTAGTGTGTCAAAATTATGCACACCAAGTGTTGGTGCAAAATTCTTTGTGAACACAGATTTAGGATATTATGGTTTATTGGTATTTTCCTACTGTAAGCTTCTGTCCATGGTGGTTAAGCATTGTTTTTAGCTTCTGCCATGGATGGTTACGCATTGAGATGTTTTTTATTTTATTTTTGGCATTTGTCTTGAGTGGTTAAGCATCATGTTTAGCTTCTGCCTTTGATGGTTAAGCTTGGTTGCTGATGCCTTATGGTGGTTAAGAATTTTCATCGATTTGTGTTCTGCCAAGTGGTTAAACTTTGAGCTATGGTTTCTGCTTGGTGGTTAAGCCTTTGCCTTCTGCCTTTGATGACTTTATCATCTACCTTGCATAGTGGTTAAGCTTTGTTCATGTCATTTTTAGCCGTTGTATTTTCGGCATGTTTTTCATTGTATTTTCTTTGGTTTTACATGCACTTGTATTGTCATTCTAAGCTGGAAGTGTTGTACACACCTTTCAGCTTGCAGGGGGATATTAGAAATATACGATATCAGTGTTATCAGGATTGACTATGTAAGTCTTAATGTACTCCTTGTAAATTGATTTTCTCATTTGAGTAAAAATCCACTTTTCTGTTTTACCCTTTTCCCTTTTTCTCTCCTTTGAACCATGAATTCTAATATGGTATCAGAACATTATCATCCACCTTGAAAATCTTTTCCGATGCTTTCATTCTTTTTCTTTCAATTTTTTATTTTTCATTTTTCTCAAGAAAAATCATACAGATCCTTCTCTCCTTTTTTATTGTTATCATATTTGCATCATTTTTCCTTCACCCTTTGTTACTACAGCATGTGGATCAACATTAGTTTGCTGGTTCGTTGCTGGAATCTAGTTCTGGTTTTGGATTCTTTGCTATATGCGTTCTTGGTTATTGATTCTTCAACAAATTTGTTGATGGTTTTCGATCTTCGCACTTGACCTTGTTCGTGGCAAATGGTATTCACCCACTGTGGTCCGCAAATTTGCTACATATTGTAGATTCGAGATTCAAGCTTTCTTCATAAACCATTGTGGGAATGGTTTGAGTTTTATATTTTCTGGTTGTTGCTCTGATTCTAGTTCGAATGTTGGTTCATCTCTGTTCTGCAATTCCAGCAAGGAATTGTTCTGTTTACACTGGTTCTTTCTCAGGTGATTTAAATGATGCTCTGAAAGTGTTTGATGAAATGTCTGTGGAGGCAATGCTTGAACAAGGAGTAATTGGTGATGATGTTGTGCTTGGATTGTGCTTGAAATCACTGAATCTGCTAAACCTTGCTCTCTGTTTCTCATTACAGTGTTGGTGACATTGCTACTGCTACTGTTAGTAGTTTAGTGTGTCAAAATTATGCACACCAAGTGTTGGTGCAAATTTCTTTGTGAACACAGATTTAGGATATTATGGTTCATTGGTATTTTCCTATGGTAAGCTTCTGTCCATGGTGGTTAAGCATTGTTGTTAGCTTCTGCCATGGATGGTTAAGCATTGAGATGTTTTTTTTTTTTGGCATCTGTCTTGAGTGGTTAAGCATCATGTTTAGCTTCTGCCTTTGATGGTTAAGCTTGGTTGCTTCTGCCTTATGGTGGTCAAGCATTTTCATTGATTTGTGCTTCTGCCAAGTGGTTAAACTTTGAGCTATAGTTTCTGCTTGGTGGTTAAGCCTTTGCCTTCTGCCTTTGATGACTTTAGCTTCTACCTTGTATAGTGGTTAAGCTTTGTTCATGTCGTTTTTAGCCGTTGTATTTTCGGCGTGTTTTTCATTGTATTTTCTTTGGTTTTATACGCACTTGTATTGTCATTCTAAGCTGGAAGGGTTCTACACACCTTCCAGCTTGCAAGGGGATATTAGAAATATAGGATATCAGTGTTATTAGGATTGACTATGCAAGTCTTAGTGTCCTCCTTGTAAACTGATTTTCTCATTTGAGTAAAAATCCACTTTTCTGTTTTACTCTTATCCCTTTTTCTCTCCTCTGAACCATGAATTCGAATATGGTATTAGAACATTATCATCTAGCTTGAAAATGTTTTCCGCTGCTTTCATTCTTTTTCTTTCATTTGTTTATTTTTCATTTTTCTCAAGAAAAATCATACAGATTCTTCTCTCCTTTTTTTTTTGTTATCAAATTTGCATCATTTTTCATTCACCCTTTGTCACTACAGCATGTGGATCAGCATTAGTGTGTTGGTTCGTTGCTGGAATCTAGTTCTGGTTTTGGATTCTTTGCTATATGCGCTCTTGGTTATTGATTCTTCATCAAATATGTTGATGGTTTTCGTTCTTCGCACCTGACCTTGTTCATGGCAATTGGTATTCACCCATTGTGGTCTGCAAATTTCCTACATATTGTAGATTCGAGATTCAAGCTTTCTTCAGAAGCCATTGTGGGAATGGTTTGAGTTTTATATTTACTGGTTGTTGCTCTGGTTCTGGTTCGAATGTTGGTTCATCTCTGTTCTACGATTCCAGCAAGGAAGTGTTCTGTTGACACTGGTTCTATCTCAAGTGATTAAAATGATTCTCTGAAAGTGTTCGATGAAATGTATGTGGAGGCAATGCTTGAACATGGAGTAATTGGTAATGATGTTGTGCTTGGATTGTGCTTGAAATCAGTGAATCTGCTAAACCTTGCTCTCTGTATCTCATTACAGTATTGGTGACATTGCTACTGCTACTGTTAGTGGTTTAGTGTGTCAAAATTATGCACACCAAGTGTTTGTGTAAAATTCATTGTGAACACAGATTTAGGATATTATGGTTTATTGGTATTTTCCTACTGTAAGCTTCTGTCCATGGTGGTTAAACATTGTTGTTAGCTTCTGCCATGGATGGTTAAGCATTGAGATGTTTTAGTTTTTTGGCATCTGCCTTGAGTGGTTAAGCATCATGTTTAGCTTCTGCCTTTGATGGTTAAGCTTGGTAGCTTCTGCCTTATGGTGGTTAAGCATTTTCATTGATTTGTGCTTCTGCCAAGTGGTTAAACTTTGAGCTATAGTTTCTGCTTGGTGGTTAAGCCTTTGGCTTATGCCTTTGGTGACTTTAGCTTCTACCTTGCATAGTAAGCTTTGTTCATGTCATTTTTAGCCGTTGTATTTTCGGCATGTTTTTCATTGTATTTTCTTTGGTTTTATATGCACTTGTATTGTCATTCTAAGCTGGAACTGTTGTACACACCTTCCAGCTTGTAGGGGATATTAGAAATATAGGATATCAGTGTTATTAGGATTGACTATATAAGTCTTAGTGTACTCCTTCTAAACTCATTTTCTCATTTGAGTAAAAATCCACTTTTCTATTTTACTCTTTTCCCTTTTTCTCTCGTCTGAACCATGAATTCTAATATGGTATCAGAGCATTATCATCCACCTTGAAAATCTTTTCCGCTACTTTCATTATTTTTCTTTCATTTGTTTATTTTTCATTTTTCTCAAGAAAAATCATACAGATCCTTCTCTCCTTTTTTTTTGTTATCAGACTTTCATCGCTTTTCATTCACCCTTTGTCACTACAGCGTGTGGATCAGCATTAGTGTGTTGGTTCGTTGCTGGAATCTAGTTCTGGTTTTGGATTCTTTGCTATATGCGTTCTTGGTTATTGATTCTTCATCAAATTTGTTGATGGTTTTCACTCTTCGCACTTGACCTTGTTCATGGCAGTTGGTATTCACCCACTGTGGTCTGCAAATTTGCTACATATTGTAGATTCGAGATTCAAGCTTTCTTCAGAAGCCATTGTGGGAATGATTTGAGTTTTATATTTACTGGTAATTGCTCTGGTTCTGGTTCGAATGTTGGTTCATCTCTGTTCTACGATTCCAGCAAGGAAGTGTTCTGTTGACACTGGTTCTATCTCAAGTGATTAAAATGATTCTCTGAAAGTGTTTGATGAAATGTCTGTGGAGGCAATGCTTGAGCATGGACTAATTGGTGATGATGTTGTGCTTGGATTGTGCTTGAAATCAATGAATCTGCTAAGCCTTGCTCTCTGTTTCTCATTACAGTGTTGGTGACATTGCTACTGCTACTGTTAGTGGTTTAGTGTGTCAAAATTATCCACACCAAGTGTTTGTACAAAATTCTTTGTGAACACAGATTTAGGATATTATGGTTTATTATTATTTTCCTACTGTAAGCTTCTGTCCATGGTGGCTAAGCATTGTTGTTAGCTTCTGCCTTGGATGGTTAAGCATTAAGATGTTTGTTTTTTTTTGGCATCTATCTTGAGTGGTTAAGCATCATGTTTAGCTTTTGCCTTTGATGGTTAAGCTTGGTAGCTTCTGCCTTATGGTGGTTAAGCATTTTCATTGATTTGTGCTTCTGTCAAGTGGTTAAACTTTGAGCTATAGTTTCTGCTTGGTGGTTAAGCCTTTGCCTTATGCCTTTGGTGACTTTAGCTTCTACCTTGCATAGTAAGCTTTGTTCATGTCATTTTTAGCCGTTGTATTTTTGGCATTTTTTCATTGTATTTTCTTTGGTTTTATATGCACTTGTATTGTCCTTCTAAGCTGGAAGTGTTGTACACACCTTCCAGCTTCCAGGGGGATATTAGAAATATAGGATATCATTGTTATTAGGATTGACTATATAAGTCTTAGTGTACTTCTTGTGAACTGATTTTCTCATTTGAGTAAAAATCCACTTTTCTATTTTACTCTTTTCCTTTTTCTCTCCTCTGAACCATGAATTCTAACAACTCCAAAAATGGATATAGTGTAAGCGCTTACTTTAACTTTTCAGTAGTTAAAACAGCTTTCTTTTACATAAATATTAAAAAAAATTACTTAATGTTAAAAATTACCCAAAGCCACATTAAAAAATAATAAAATTACCCAAAGCCAAGGGCCATCACCTGAACGGCGCTCTTTTTCTTTCTCAACCTCGATCTCTTTCTAGGGTTATTAGACAATAAAGAATTACAGTCCTGGCGAAATGTGGATATCTTTTCATACCCACTTAACTAGAAAGACAGGAAAGCACTACCTTAATTGCTTGGGACTTATCACATTGTAATGGGTTATATTTATAAAGAAAAATAAATCTGTGGAATTTCCTATGTGGAACTTATTCAGTAATTAAGAGAGTTTTTTTTTTTTGCTAGCTAGTTAATTAAGAGAGTTTTTTTTTTAGAAGATTTTTTTCCCGAAATTAGTGTGTGGCTAGACATGCATTTTTTTTTTTATCAGTAGGAATCGAAGACAATACCAGGAGGTTTACAACACTCACGCACCCTGCTCAACCAACTAAGCTAAACCCCCTTGATGGCTAGACATGCATGAAGATACAATTTCACTTAATAATCTATAACAATATATAAAGGGGATACTTCTTTTTGTAACTGCCTTTGGTCTCCACAATTTTTAGACCATTCTACTCTTAATAATATTTCAAGAAGTAACAATTTTATTCTTGCACTTCTTTTTAAACTTCCACTATTCTCTTTTAAAATACATATCTACCCCACTACACATATTTTCAGTTTTTTTTTCTATTAGTTTCTTTTTTTTAATTTAACCTCTCAACCTTTTTTTTTCTTTTATATTATTTTTATTTAAAAATATAGAGAGGCACGAATTGCCTCTCTTCCCCCTAGACATGCATGTGGCTAGACATGCATGAAGATACAATTCACTTAATAATATGTATAAATTTGCTTTTGGGGGACAATTTTATACAATTTCTACGTGATCAGCAGCACAGTGACTGATCTTCACGTCTTGTTTGCTTTTTGGTGTTGATATACATGTGTTTTATTTTGATGTATTTTATGCTATGGCAGAAAAAATTAATTACGTTCCATTCTAGTTAGTTGTGATTACTAGCCAGTTGGATTAATATAGTTGCAACTTGGACATATTAATGATTCTAATTTGCCTTTCTTTTGCATTGTATAACTCATTCTTTAGCAATTGGATAGAAGAAATTTCCATGAAACCTCCGCGTAAGTTCAAAGATTAACCAACAACTATATATATACTATCCAAACCTAGTGGCCGACAGCCAATTAATTCTTGATGATATTGTGCCTTTGCATGGTCTAAGGTCAAAAAATGGGGTGTTAAGTTAGCTAATGTGGCTGTCGTGTTTTAATTTTTAATCTTATACTATATATACCTTTACTTATTTTTATAGTGGTAACTGTCCATTTGGGTTCATCCTTTAATTTATTCAGGTAGCAAAGACTTACCGATATATGGGTCTACATCTAACTGCAAATCAGGCTGGATTTGGGCATACTTTGTGCTTCAACTCAAATGCTATTGTTTATTTATATATATGACAGTGAGAGGGTTAAATCTGGACCATATAACCATACATGGAGGGTCAAGATTTAATTTTGTATGACTACTTAAGAAAGTCATGTGACTTTTTAAAAAATTAGATGACTTAGTGTGTTTTAATCTTGACCATCAAAATAAGATCTAGTGGTCAATATTTATTTCTCTCACTCTCATATAAAATAAGTCCTCTCACTATATATATATATATATATAAAAGTAATAGTTTTTTTATTTTAAAAAGGAAATAATTTCCCGCCTAAAATAGGGGCATATTTTTATTTTCATGTTATGTTATCTTTTTATCTTTATATCTTTATCTTTATATATATAAAAGTAATAGTTTTTGCGTCCTAAAAAGGAAATATTTTTCCTCCCAAAACGTAATATAGTTTGTATCTCAAAAAGGAAATATTTTTTCACTCAAATATAAATAAATATATATTATATAAGGATAAAGATATAAAGAATAAATTATATAATTTTGTGTATATAATAGTTAATATATAAAGATGTATATTTTATATATTATATATAAAGATACACGATAATATATAGAGATACATGACAATATTTTTTTTACTGCAGATACACGATAATTATATATTATATGATAATTATATATTATATACTAATAGTGAATATATTGGGGTCTGAAAATTTGTGTATATAATAGTGAATATATCTTTATATTTTTATATAAAAGTAGTATAATTGGGGTCTGAAAAAGGAAAGTTTTTAAATCTGAAACATTACCTATTTTTAATCAATTTTGTTTCCAAATTATTTGTAGTTTAATGGTTTAAATTTCCCCTTTTAATCTTCCATTAATTATTTTTTGTTTCCTGTTTTAAATGCTTTTTAATTATAACGTGTAAATTAAAGATGGAGAAATCCAATTTAATTTCTGATTTTATATCCTTTGTAATTAAACCCATAATTATTTTTAATTTCCTGTTTTAGAGGAGTTTTAACATCTATAAATTAGTGTGTGGGTGACGAATGTTGTGTAAAAGTGAGTTTTCAAGATTTAATGTTGTATGACTACTTAAGAAAGTCATGTGACTTTTTAAAAAACTCAGATGACTTAGTGTGTTTTAATCTTGACCATCAAAATAAGATCTAGTGATTAATATTTATTTCTTTCACTCTCATATCAAATAAGTTCTCTCACTATATATATATATATATATATATATATATATATATATATATATATATATATATATATATATATATAAAGTATTGCTATTTGGAAGATGACGAAGCAAACAACAGAGTCTCTGTAGTGTCTCTCAAGCGTGGATGTGTGTATCTTTAATGAATTTATGTGGAAAAAAGTACATGTCCGGTGCAAGTTGGCAAACCTTTGGTGCAGGTGACCAGTGCCGTGTTGGCGTTGAGAAATTATTAGATGATCTTATATTATTACTTGATTCATACATGATTTTGACTAATCTTTACATGAAACGTAATTAAGTGTGATTAATTCTTTTCTCATGAATTAAAAAACTTAAATATATATCACATATAATTTGGTCAAAATCATAGATAAGGTAGTGATTTTGGACCACTTAATTATCTGTCGTTTGTGTTTGTATTGTTGATATTTCCATGAGACCAATAAAAGGTAAAAAAAAAAAAAGGGGGGGGGGGGGGGGGGGGGACCAACTTAAAACTCATATGGCTTAAACCATGAATGGCATCCGCACTCCTCTGTGTGCGTTTTTCCTTCCTTGTTGTACCTCAAGTTATTTGCTTTTTTCCCCCTCTTGTTTTGCTTTATTTAATCTCTCAACTTTTTTTTTCCTTTTTCAATTTTTTATCAGAGCCTTTTTTTCTAGTTTTTTTATTTGTTTGTTTTCTTATAAAAATTAAATAAAACAAAATAAATTGATCCCAAGTTTTTTTATTTTCTTTTTCTGTGTTTTCTATTTTCTTCCTTTTTTCCCTTATATTTTATTGGTACTTTTCTCTCCTTTTTTATTTTTATTTTTGACTTTCTAGAAAGAGAGCTAAAATGAGATAAAATCAGGTAAAATATTAAAAAAAAATCCAAAATTGGGTGTTCACAATTCGGTATGATAAAGAATCAATCTTGATTCAAAGCCTAAAGCAAATAAAATTAAAAAGAAAAATAACTAAGGATCCTAACATATAAAAATAAAGACAAGATTTCTAACAAAAATTAACCACAAATATCTATTGTATTTAGTAAAATAAGAACCCTTTTGCTTTTAATTTGCACCTTTAGACTATTATATTGTATTAATTTAAAGTAATATTTCTTTTTTTATTACATAGATACTTTAGTTTAGCAACATTTATTTTGAAAATATTTACTATATTATTATTGTTATTGTTCTTTGTTGTTGTCATTATATGTTTATATTAATTTTTATTTGTAATAATTTCTTAGTAATATAATATATTCATTTATTCATCCAAGTAACATTTCAACATGTTGATAGTACGAGTGGAACTAAGTTCAGTCCCGTTAAGCAAGGTATCATATTCGAGACTTGTGGACAAAAAAAATTCTCAGCACAAATGTCATAGTAACAAAAAGAAAATCATGTAACATGAGTTTTTATCTAGTTATTTTAATGATAAAGTAATATAAATGATCAGTTAATAAATGTTTTAATTAATTTTACTATGGATATATTGAAATATCAACTATTGGTTTTTGAGATTGTATACTTTACTTTAATTACTCAGAGGAATCAAATCCATTTTTCCACTTTTAAATTCTAAAAGCTAATTAACAATTGTGCTTTACAATAGTTAATATTTTTTTTTGAAACAGCTAAGTAATTAATTAATTTATAAATAAAAGAAGGAGTACACAAAGAGGATACCAGGTACCAAGAGTACCTATCCCTAGATGTAACAAGAACATATACCTGTCAACCAACCCAATAAAATATCCTCTTCCAACTTCCTATGTATACCCAAAATAAAACTCCCACTAACCTTTTCAGCTATGTTTGATCAAACTAGCTGATAAACTAGTTAAAAACATATAAGTTAGCAATCTACACGATCTGAAAGCTTATAAGTTAGCAACCTACACGATCACCAATCAATCTGTGGAGATGATACCACGTTCTAATCCAGCAAAATCCACCAACAACCAACAGATCCCTTTTTCTTTTAACATATGTTGTATGTAATCCCAACATATGAAGTCAATGTTTGATACCTTGAGCCATGACCACGCCCAATAAATGATACCCTCCAAAATGTTCCTGACAACGAAGAATGATCCTCCTTTAAAAATATAGTTATTCCTGCAAGTCCACAAATTTGAAACACAATAGTTAATGATTTATTAAAAATAAAAGGGAAAAATATGTTTTCGGTCCCTATACTTTTACTAAATATTGGTTTTAGTCCATATACCTTCAAATCGATCATTTTGGTCCTCAAACTTTGAAAAACATGTGGATTTAGTACCTCTCCTTTAATGATGTTAGTATTATTAAGGGACTAAATGCACATGTTTTTCAAAGTTCGAGGACCAAAAACATATTTTATCCAAAATAAAATGGTGACTTGAATTTTATATATATATATATATATATATATATATATATATGAATGTATAAAATAAAGAAATTTATATATGAAAATCATGTGCAGCATAATTTATGTTTTGATCTGATAATTTTTTTATAATAATTTTTTATATTTTTGAAAAAGTGCCTAGCAATCATGATCTGACTGAATAAAATAATACTATCTAATAATAACTTGATTATATCTTTAATGCTTTCTGTGTAATATAACATGAACAAATACTTGAAAACTGAAATTGCAAATCAGTTGTTAAAATCAGATTTTAAAATAAGCAAATTTTTTTTTTGTCCACATCACAGGCATCCCTAACTAACTAGGTCAACTCGGATGCATGGTTGTCGTTGGCCCAAGGAAATTTTGTTCGCTGAGGGACTCGAACACGGGTTCTCCCACTAAATAGATCGTTCCCCCATATGTGGTGTGAACACAGCGGGACCTTATACCACAGTGTCAACCCTATACGTTAAAATAAGCAATATTTAATGGTAAGGAAATTGTTAACAAAAAACACATTACTACATGTAATTAGAGACAAATGTTTATGTGTCGGTCAGGAACTCAATCACCTCTTCTTTCCTATTTATGTGACAGGTGTTCCCGCATCTACACAAAAATTTATTTCACAAACTGAATAAATGAAGCAATGGTAACTTAAAACAAGGATAACCTTTGAATTATAAAAAAAAAATTAAAAAAAATGTACAGAAATGTTAGTAATATATTTTGTATTATACTTTTTTAACACTATTTTTTACTGAAATTTATTTGAAATCACAAATTTGTATGGATCTCATTCCTTATTCAATAAGTCTTAATTATAATTTTGTAATTTTTAATAAACTTTAGTCTTTAACTAAGTAGTAAATAAATTGGTAGCACTTCTCAAATTTGTAACAGGGGAAAGGCTTTAATACAATACAACATATTTGAACCCATATTACTCGTACTACTAGTATTACATGCTTCAGTACACAAAAAGCCACAAGTTTAAATCCATAAAGCAAAAGGGATTTGTAGTAAATAAGGATTATGGTTTAGTTAGAAAGTAGAATGAAATAACAGTTTGATATAATGGTATCATGGCAGGCTGATCACTACGATTCATAATGTGGGATTAGAAAATATCTGCTATAAGTTATATCTGAAGCATTAGTGTCATTATATAAGTAGTTTATGCCAGGTTCAATTAATTCAGAAATATTTTGAACCTTAGCCTCAAAACAAAGAAAATATCAAAGAGAAACACGCTATCCTCATTTGAAAAATGTGAGACATTCTCCAAAAACTTGCAGTCCCAAAGTATGGAAAATTTGAAGTCTAGTAGGAAAAGTTTTGTAAAGGAACTCCATCTTATAATAGAGCCAATTTTCAGTCACTCTCTCATATCTTGACCTGCTTTCAGGTCATTTTCTTGTTAATACTTGTAAAACCTTTTTTTGGTGCTCTTGAAAGCTATCTAACACAAATACTCAATCAATATTATCCATTTGCTGACCAAACTGCTCAAAATCCCAAAAGTAGTGAGCCTGAAATCATTTGTGATAACAACAGTGCTCTAGTCTTTGAAGCTCACGCACACGAAAAGGTAGTATCGGTTGAATCAGATTTCCCCTTGCAAATTCAGGTGACAGAGTACACTTGAGGAGCCATTTACCTAGAACATTTACTTTTGATCATGCATTAGGTGATGCCTGTTCTTTTGGTTAGTTTATTGTGAAATAGCTCAAAATAAACAACTCTCATGCATACCAGATCCAGACCATACAAGATAGGTGCACTGTGAAAGAGATACATAACATGCCAATGAACCATATCAAAGTATCAAGTATTAACATGCTGCAGAGACATGCTTAAGTGAACGAGGTCAAGTGAACAAAGATTGAGGATTTCTCTGCATATGTATGGAAGATACTGATTGGTACCATTGATCAAAGGCATAAAAAGTGCAAGATGGGTTGAAAAGGTAAGAACTCCTCCAAGCCAAATTACATCGGTAATGTCCTGTCATTGGCTTTTGGGGAGGCAAACTTTCAAGAACTAAAGGAAGCTTCTATATTGGACATTGCGAACACAGCGACGATGGTGAATCCGAATCCTAAAACTTAATATATATGCATACTAAAACTTTCTAGCGTACTACAAATTAGGAAACCAGCATAAAGTCATCCATCCTTGCAGTGAAACTGACAAGAATTTCATCAGCTCAGTAAGTTCAGGTGCAGTTTACATCTTATATATAGCATCTTATATATTTTAATTGGATAATATGACAAATTATGGTATATTTATAATTATTTATAAATAATTGTAAAAAATTAATGACGTAATATTAATTGCAGTTTTATGAATTAAAATAAATGTGATAAGAATTTATTTTTGTAAATAAATTTTGGTTCATGAAACCAAATTTTACGTTAAATAGAATTACTGACAGATTTAAGAGTTACAATTGATGAATAAGGGCGTTAATTTTGAGTGAAATTGAAGGAAAAAATAATCTATTTTTATTTAAATTAATTCAAACTGATAGTTGGCATTTTGATTATTTTTATATTAAATTATTTTTTTTAATTTTATTTTGTCCATCAAAATTTTATTAATTTATATTTATAAATAAATTCCATATTTATTCTCATTATGACTATTTAGAATTTAAATAACTTTTTTTCTAAAAATAATTTTCATATTATTTAATTTTCATAAATAATTTATTTAGGACAATAAGTCATGTCAAAAACGGATTTTATTTAGGGCAATATTTTAATTGCAATTTTATAGACCGAAATAAATGTGATCAGAAGTTATTTCTATAAATAAATTTTGGTTCATTAAATTGCAACTGAATTACGTAAATAATTTGGTTTTTTTATAATGATTCTGATTTTTTGAAAAAACAAATATCTTTTTTTGCTCCTTCTCTATATTTTTTTGGCTTGCTTCTACATTTTTCTATTTATTTACTGCTTATTATATGATTGTCATTCTTTTATCTGTTTTTATTTGATATTTTTAATCATCTCTTATAATTTTGTAGTGTTATTGGTTTGCTTAATTACCGAGGCTTCTCACTTTCTTTCTCTCATGCACTTGCAGTTGTGACAGTTTTTGTGTAGATATAAGAAAAAAGTTCTTACAACAACAAAAGGATGATGAATTTGGTGAGAGATGAAGGGTGGGGATCGGAACCAATGTACTACACATTGACATCACATAACAATATATTAGGCACATCCATGTTTTTCATCTCATTATTTATTTTATTTTTCTTTATGCAGATGTCTCATTTTTAATCTTTTTCGTTACTTATTCTACTTTTTTTTTTTGTAGTATTTTAAATGTGGTTAAAACTTAAAAGTAAAATATATCTTTATGCAGATGTCTCATGTTTTTCATCTCATTATTAATTTTAATTTACAAATTTTTAAAAATTAATTATAATTGATGAAAGAATTAATTGTGATTTGAACATATATCTTTATATTTATCATCAATTTAAAAATTAAAATATTCTATATTGAATAATCAATAGAAAAAATCTTCATATATTATTTTGCAACAAGGTGATTTACAGCAAATTAAAATCTTTTAGTCGGATACTTAATTAAAAATATTAAAACTTTATAATTCATAAATTTTTTTAATGCAACAAGGGAAATTTTTAGAAATTTTTTATATCTATTTTTTAATTCATAAATTTATTTAAATATAGTAACTAATGAATGCTGATTTAAACTTCTTAATAATCTTTTTAATAATAAAAGTAAAGAAGTCTAAGCAGAAAAAATTTATGCAATTGAGCAGAAAATTTTTAGAGAAATTTTCATCTATTTTTTAATTCATTAAACTATGTAAATATATAAATTAAGTTAATTACTACAAGTATATATTATAATTTGAAATAATTAAATTAATTATAATAGACACGTATATGTTTTAATTAAGGCAATGAAGATTATTCTAAATTAAAATAATTATATAATTTTAAATTAATTAGAATACTTATGACTATATATATTCTTCTGCCTTTCATTGTTTTTCTTCAATCATTCATTGCACGCCCAAGTTTTTGACCTTTTTTTTATTGTTTTGCTGAGATTCGCCATTGATGAAAATAAATAAGAAATTATAGGTAAATTAATATTTTTCTTATTCATTGCACGCCCAAGTTTTTGACCTTTTTTTTATTGTTTTGCTGAGATTCGCCATTGATGAAAATAAATAAGAAATTATAGGTAAATTAATATTTTTCTTTTCTTTCTTCATTATTTATTTCTTTCATTGTTTACTCTTTTTTTAAATAATAGTACTACTTTTTTATGTTTCTTTTCTACGACCATACCTTACATACGATTAGAGTAAATAATTAAAAAATTATGATAAGGAATTGAGAAAAAATTGTAGTACGTAAAATAAATCAACCAATAAAAACTAATTAAAATTAAAATAAATAATTAAAAAAATTAAAATTAGGAGGAATTAATTATCATGCATAATTATTATCAATTTAAATAATTTTAAATTTACATTATTGGATCAATAATAATTAAGGGATCAAAGAATTTAAAGAATAAATGATAATAAAATAAATGAAAGGAGAATGTGTTAAGTAAAGGAGATCAATCATTAATCAATTAAAACTAAAATTAAATAATTAAAAGTAATTAAAAATTAGAAAAGTTAATTGTCATAATCATCAATTTAAATTTAAATTAAAGAATCAATAATAATTAAAGTGCATATTATATATATATATATATATATATATTAATTTATGAGAAAATAAACTATGCACTAACTGTATAAAATAATTTTATACTACCATTCAGTCACAAATCACGATATATGGTGTATTAAAATCTTTTCTAAAACTTAGATTAATTATTTGTAATCATTATTTTAAATTTTATGTTTTATAACTTTTAAATAATTGAGTAAAAAAAACTCTTAAATAATATATGAAAAAAACATAAATTAAAATAACAACTTTATAATTTTAAAATATAATAACAAGCCCGTGCATTGCACAGGTCACCATACTAGTATATATAAAAGTAGCTGACGTGAATAAATTAGTAATTTTAACTTTCCCACCTAAAATAGAGTTAATTTTGTCAATTTGCTTTAGCATCTCAGAAGATTAATCATCATTAATCCATGAGTGATTTTTTGTGCAGAAATTTATGGGATTCTTAATAGGCACAATATTAATGTTATTAATAGGCCTAATATTAATGATGATTTGTGTTTATATTTACTTTGGATGTCAAATATCTTTTTTTTTAAATAAAAAAAACTAGATTTTGACCCGTGCCTTGCACGGGATAAACAATATGTTTAAAATTTTTTTATTTTGGATTTTGTATTGTATGTAATGTAATTTATTATATTTTTCTCTTTATAAATTCGTAAAAAATATTCATCTTCATTTGTTTTATTTTTGTTCATACTTTCTACGTTTATCAAATAAAATATTCAAAAAAATATTTAAGTCACCAAAAAGAAAGCCATAAAAAAACATTTAAATTAAGATTATTATTATAAAAAATATAATTTCAGCATAATAATTTAGATATTAATGTGATTTTAGGTAAATTGTTCATTCCCATGAATTAATAGAAAAATTTATAATTGTTTTTATATAAAAAAATCATGTGTGTTATATTTTAAATATAATTTTTATATTAATATATTGGCAAATGCATATCAATACATAAAAGAAAATTAAAATTTGTCTAGGTAGAAGGAAATCTTGAATAATTTGTTTAAGAAGATAATAAATAAAAAATGAATATTATTTTCTAAAAATTAATTATAAAAACTAATTTTGTGTAGAGAAAATAATAGTGATTATGTTCATCTAATTGAATTTTTGTCATGTAATTAAATAAATATTATTTATTTAAATAAATTTTAATTTTTATTGGACAAAAATCTTAAGTAAAAAAGTTTTTCTCCGTGAATTTAGTGTAAATTTTCCTACTTGTTTTTATAAAAAAAAATATTCATTCCCGTGTGTTATATTTTATTTGGTATGTTAAGTCTGAATTTCTCTTCATACTTTCATGAAAAATATTCATTTCATTTGTTATATTTTTTCATACTATCTATGTTTGTAAAATAAAACATTCAATAAATTATTTAAGTTAGGAAAGAAACAACCACAAAAATATATTTAAATTAAAGTTATTATAATAAAATATAATTTCACCACAATAATTTAGATATTAATGTGACTTTAGATAATTTTTTCATCCCCGTGAATTAAGTGAAAATTTGCTACTTGCTTTTATAAAAAAAAATCATTCATGTGTTATATTTTATATATAATTTTTATTTTAATATATTGGCATATACATATCAATGTATAAAAGAAAATTAAAATTTATCTAGGTAAAAGAAAATGATGAATTATTTATTTAAGTGAGAAGATAATAAATAAAAATATAATTATTTGCTTAAATATTAATTTTAGACAATAATTTTGATAGAGAAGATAATAGTGATTATGTTGATTTACTTTTATTTTTGCTATGTAATTAAATTAGTTTGATGATCCGTGCCATGCACAGGCGGATTGTTGTACTAATTGATATAAATTTACAATTATATAAATTATAATATATATATATATATATATATATATATATATATATATATATATATATATATAGTATAAGATGAAATGAATTTTTAACTTTTTTAAAAATAAGATAAATTGTCAATCTGTCTAATTTGTGTTCAAGTACATTAATTGAATTTTATTTAGAAAATCCTTTTGTTAGACTTGAAAATTATATCTTTATATTAATAAAAGTAAAGAAGTTTGGGAGTGAATTCTTATACATTTGGAGGGAATTCTTATAGAGGGAAATTTTTAGAGAAAATTTTTATTTATTTTTTAATTAATAAATTTATTTATATAAATATAGTAACTATGGTAATTATGATAAGTATATATATTCTGATTTGAAATTCTGAATAATTAAATTAATTATTATCATAAAGATACTAATTAAAGTTTTTAGAGAATTAATTCCAATATATATATATATATATATATATATATATATATATATATTATAATTATAATTTGTCATTTTTTTATATCTTTCTATTTATTTTTGTCACATATTTTGTTATAAACTAATGAAAAAAAAAAGCACAAGAATTATATTAGATCATAACTAATTTAAGTATAAATTCAAATAGACAATTAATTTCAAGAATAAATTGCAAGATATATCATATTATGTGAAAGATGACAATAATATAAGAAATTTAGTAAAAAAAAATTATGAAAAAATAATTGGAATCATAACAAAATGAAAAGAATAAATTTGTGTAATAGATTACATATAAGAATTTTATTTAAAAATAATGAGAAAAAAAATTGGCCTATGAATATGTTAAAATTCAAATACACAATAAATATAAACAAATAAATTAAAAGATACAACAATATATCTTTTCAAAATCTTGATACCCAAATTTCTCACTTTTAAATAATTAGATGAGAATAATATTATATAATACAATTATCTTTCCATTTTTTATAAACTTGAAAATTTCCCATATTTAACCAAAGCTTGATTCATACTGACGCAATGTATACTTTATAAAAAAAATTAAGTAAAAAATAATGAAATAAATAATTGGAACCTTAATAATAACATGTGAGAATAAATTTTAAAATTTAAATGCAATTACTCAATACATAAAAAATCAAATGGAACAATAAAATAGAATATATCTGAGCAGATTACAATACATAAAAATTTAAGTAAAATAAATGAATAAAATAATTAGAATGAAAATAGTAAATAAATTTAAAATTCTTGATTCTAAACAATATATCTTTTCAAAATCTTGACACACAAATTTCTCACTTCTAAATAATTAGACGAGAATATTTATCCACATTTAAACAAATATTGATTCATACTGATGCAAGGAATTGTAAATTATTTTGTTTCTTTTCATAATTTTCTTTTTATACTATAATAAGATGTGTATATCTTGATTTCAATTTCTATCTTTTTAAAAAAAATTAGGCATGAATATAAAAAGATTTTTAACACATTTGTCTTTCCATTTTGTATAAACTTGAAATTTTGCGATATCTAAACAAATATAAAAAAAAATTATAAATTATAAATTATAAATTCTGAATTTGTGTTTAATGACGTAGGAAATTATAAATTATTTTGTATCTTTTCATAAAAAAAATTATTATATCTTGATTTCAATTTCCATTTTTTTAAAATTAAGCATGAATATAAAAAAGATTTTTAGATTTAGTAAAATACCTTTTCTGAATTTGTGAATTGTTGAATAAAGTCAGTAATAATTTCTACGATTCAGAGAACCATATCAAAGTATCAAGTATTAACATGCTGCAGAGACATGCTTAAGTGAACGAGGTCAAGTGAACAAAGATTGAGGATTTCTCTGCATATGTATGGAAGATACTGATTGGTACCATTGATCAAAGGCATCAAAGTGCAAGGTGGGTTGAAAAGGTAAGAACTCCTCCACTCCAAATTACATTGGTAACGTCCTGTCATTGGCTTTTGGGGAGCCAAACTTTCAAGAACTGAAGGAAGCTTCTATATTGGACATTGGGAACACAGTGACGATGGTGAATCCGAATCCTAAAACTTAATATATATGCATACTAAAACTTTCTAGCGTACTACAAATTAGGAAACCAGCATAAAGTCATCCATCCATGCAGTGAAACTGACAAGAATTTCATCAGCTCAGTCAGTTCAGGTGCAGTTTACATCTTATATATGTTTCTATAGCATTGTCAAAGTCAGTCTTCTTATTTGGAAGTATTCCAATAACAGATACATTTAAAAAGTGAGGAATGAGTAGAAAGTGAAATTTTATCTAGGCAATGCAATGTTTCATACACTACATTTTCGACCACATTTGCTGACTTGATGTGTCAAACTAACAGAGCCACTTGATTAAATTGTTTGATCTTTGTATGACTCCTAGAAAAGTTGTTACTGAATTCTTTTACTGCTTTTACAAATTACAGGTACTATCTCTTGGATAACTTGAAAAGTATTTTTTTCTTTGTTGTCTTAAATGTGAAAATCTAGAGATTGACTGAAAGTCTCTGTGAAACACATGCAGTCACTGCATCGACTTATACTGGTGCAACTTTTTATTTCCGCGAATGTATTTTGTGTTTATATTCATTGATTATATTTCGTATGGAAGTTCTCAATTTCCATCGTTATAATGTAGTGAAGGGAGACTAGTGCAGTGGAAGAAGTCAAACATAATCATGAAAATCGGAAATCTATCATAAATCATTAACACTTATTTTAGTCTATTATTGGTCTCTTAACAGTAATGAAATATTATTGCTATAAAAAGTCTCTGCGTAATGGTCTATATGATGGTGATATATTTATTGGTCTACGTATTATTATTTTGAAAAGAATTTCAGTTTTTTAAAAGAATTAATTTCTTATTTGTGCCTAAATATGTGATTCAATTAAGTTGATTTTTTTTATGGCCCTGGTTGTTGTTTCTATGGGGAGTGGGAGGTGAGAATTTCATGTCTTGTTATGTGAATCATTGAAGCAGTTGGTTATTGAATCGATCCTGAACATCTCAGGGTTTCAGTCTCAGATAGTTTGGAATCAAAGAAGTGAGACTAATAGGAAAGGAAACTAAAAGAATATTGGAAAGGATAGAGCAAGTATCATCCGCTTCTAGGATGACAGGGTTTTCAGTTAGGCAAATGTTTTGTTTACAACAAAATGAAATAAAATATTGTTTCATTTAATTTTGAGGTGTATATGTGTATGCATAAAAGATAATAAAGAGTAAGAGATAAACATAATAGGGTATGGTATAATTCTATGGTGTGGATGTTTTGATATTCAAGCATTGAAACTGTTTGTTATTCTCATTCTTCATAAGAAGTGACATAAGACAAGTCGGGCCATTGAAATATGCAGAGATAAATACTCTCAATTACAAAAAGAGGAGTACTTAAAAAAATCTCAGCTAGCTATTTCTGCACTTACTACTAAAGACATGTTTATGGAATCCCCCAAACTCAAAAGGCAAGTTTGAGAGTATTATGATGTTTTTGCAGCAAAATTTGGGAAATCACAAGTCATACAGGAAATAAAAATATGGAAGTATAATAAGTCTTTTATTTGGTTGGAGTATTACATCCGTTACGTAGAGAATTTTACATGAGTCATACATGTTACATAAGGATGGATTGATTTACTTAGACAACTAATAAACTGGGGCAAATTAGTAGACAATCTAGCACCCAGTTTAATTTTATTGACATTAGGCAACATATCATATTGCATTCACCTCTTTCCAAAATGACTGTGGCATTTGATTCAGCTTTAATTCTTCTCAACAGTCAACACCTGAATTTTGAAAATCATAGGAGGAGGAAAGAAAAATCAAACTACATAAACAAAATAAAGTAATTAAGGATGTGTTTATCAATTAAAAGACTGTTATACAGGCACCAAAAAAATTGAGAAATGAATTTTTTTGACTTTGACCTAAACATTCCTTATGTTCTATTCTAATGAAAATCTGAATAAACATAAAGCATGTAAAATAATCAATTTTACTATATTATTAATTTTGATGAGTAAAACTTCATGAACTTGTCAAATAATTCGTATAAAAACAGAGGACAAAAGAATAAATTAATATGGAATTTTTTTTTGAAACATAAAACTATCTTTTAGAACAATAACCATTTTGTGTCCTGTAGCTATATGTGGAGAATTAAGTAGATACTCATTCACTCACCAACAAGAAAGGCCTTTCTGATTTGATTAAGCTCCCTGGTGACATCAACCACATCCATTCTTTCTTTTGGTGATTCCATAGAACAAGCAAGTCCAATCCTAAAAAGTGAAACTAAGCACTTCTCAACATTTGGATTAAGATTCCAATTATTTCCTACCAATGTTTTTGCTTCATCTGTTGCAATGAGTTGTGGGTCCAAAATTTGCAAAAGATTATCAGGAAATGAAATTGCAACAAAGTTATGAAGATTTTGACCATCTTCAAACACTTCATCTGTGGGTCTTCTTCCAGTAAGCATTTCCAACATAAGAATCCCAAAGCTGTACAAGTCACCATAAGTTGACACCTCTGAACCCACTCCATACTCTAAAATATATACCAAAAACTGTCAATACACAATACTAATAAATAACAACTTGATACAAAAACATATGAGAATTCGAAGAAACAATAAAGATTCAAAACTTCCGAACATACCTGGAGGAGCATAACCAACGGTCCCCTTTATTCCAATTGTACTTGTTTCCTTAGAAGTGGTACCATTGATGGTTGAGAGAAGTCTTGCTATGCCAAAATCACTCACATGAGCAACCATGTCATCATCAAGAAGGACATTGCTTGGCTTTAAATCACAATGAAGGATCGATTGCTCACATTCATGATGAAGATAATGCAATGCAGAAAAAACATCAATCATGATATTTAATCTTTGATCGAGGCTCAGTGTTCTCTGATGCTCTGCACTTGGTGTGATAGGATGCAACCATTGCTCTAAGCTTCCGTTTCTCATGTACTCAAAAATTAGAGCTTTGAATTCTTGACCTTTGTAATCTGTGCTGGAACAACATGTCAAAATCTGAACCAGATTTCGATGTCTAATATTTTTAAGTGCATTGCATTCAACAATGAAACTCTTGTGAGCTCCCTTTCTTTGAAGGTTTAGAACCTTTATGGCAACAACTTTGTCTTCTGACTCAAGAGTTCCTTTGTAGACAGAGCTGAAATTTCCAGACCCTATCAAGTTTGTTGTTGAGAACCCATCAGTTCCGTTGTGTAGGCTTTGGTATGAAACTTTAGCCAGCTGGTCAATTGTTGGTGAATCCAAAGATGGTTTCTTACTCCTTTTCCTCATCCAGTAGATAGTTAGAATAATTGACAATATGAGAAGAAAAGCAATCACACTAACTATCACTGCTATCAACCTAAACTTGTGGTGTTTTGCAAGTTTCTTACCTTTGACAGGGCATGGGGGCAGATGCAGTTTTGAAATACCTCCACAAAGCTTATTGTTTCCAGTAACCACTAACGCACTTGTATTTTTAAAGACACCTTCAGTTGGTACCTCACCTTCCAACATGTTAAAAGATGCGTTGAAATAATTTAAAAAAGAAATGTTCTGCAGAACATTAGGAATTGATCCGGACAAATGGTTTTGTGAGAGGTCTAAACGTTGAAGCCCTTTGAGTGATGCCAAAGAGGGTGGTATGATTCCATGAAAGGAATTCCCTTGCAAATAGAGGTATTCCAACATTATGCATTCTCCGATGGTTCCAGGAATGTCACCAGACAAATGATTTTGAGACATATCTAGCCAATCGAGATTTTTTAGGTTGCCAACTTCTTCCGGTATACTACCACTCAATGAGTTTTGTGACAAATCCAACAAGTTTGTTAGAGAAGAAAGATTAAAAATCTCTACAGGTATGGTTCCTCTAAGGATGTTTTGCGAAAGACCTAGATGTTGTAACTTTTGGCAGTTTCCTATGCTTGGAGGAATATTTCCTTCTAACATATTTCCTCCCATATCCAAATAAAACAATTGACTAAGGTTGCCTATGAAGGCACCAATCTCTGCTGATAATTTGTTTCCTTTTAAGCTTAAGAATTGCATCTTCTGAAACTTACCAAAAGCTGTTGGGATAATCCCATCAATTCGATTATATTCCATCGCCAACAGAGTCAAGCCAATTAGATTTCCTAATGTGGCAGGGATTTCTCCTGTTATCTGATTACCTCCGATATATAGAAGACTGAGTTGGGTGGATAAATTGCCCATGGCATTTGGCAAATGACCTCCAAAATTATTGTAGGCTAGAGATAACGCTTGCAACTTGCTACAATTTGTCAACAATTTTAAAAACTCCAAATCATTAGTTGAATTGTCACCTAGATTATTTTCCCCCAAAGATAGGAAATAAAGATATTGTAGCTTCCCCAGACTTGGAACTTGTCCCACGAAATGGTTATAACTGAAATCAAGAAATGAAAGGATAGATGCATTTGTGATGGAAGGTGGAATTGGACCTGAGATTTGATTGCCACCAATTCGAAGTCCTTGGAGATTGGGTAGGGTGTGGAACATGTTGGGTGGAAGAGAACCATTAAATCGATTCACTGTGCCTGAGATATCAGTAAGAGATGACATATTATAAAGACAAGAAGGCAATTTTCCAGTCAGTTTGTTCATAGCGAAATGTATAAATGTCAAGCTTTTGAGACTACATATTTCTTGTGGAATATCTCCCTCTAAGTTGTTCTCAGTCAGCGAGAGAAGAGTTAGGGATGAAAGATTCCCCAAGAATGGTGGGATCCCTCCGGTTAACTTGTTGTTAAAAACGCTCAAATATATAAGCTTCCGAAGTGAGCCAATCTCGATTGGTATTTTGCCAATCAGATTGTTTCCATATAAGAATAAGTGTGTGAGATGAGTGCAACCTGTCAAGTTTGTAGGGATTTCCCCTACCAATGAGTTATTTACGACAACAAATAGCTGCAGTTGAGACAACCGTCCAAATTCTTGTGGGATTTCACCATAGAAGTTGTTGTCTGCGAGGCTGAACTTTGTCATATAAGAGAGATTGCCTACATGAGGAGATATGGATCCCTTCAACTTGTATCCTTCCAATTTCAACATTGTAACTCTTTGAAGCTTGGAATTGCATGTGACTCCATGCCAGTTACAAAAGTGAGTAGAAGCATTCCAAGAGAGGAAAATTCAATATGGGTCAGTGGATATGGATTCCCTGAATTTGAGCAGTGCCAAATGATCAGTCTCATTTCCTAAGGCAAAGGCAGTCGTGTTTTGGCTAAAGTAAAGTGAGTTGAATGTAAAGAGAGAAAACAGGTGGACATATATAGACCAAAATGCAAGTAACATGAGAGAAAAATACTTCATATTGATGAGGAATTGGAGGCTGCTAGATGGTGGTATTTCTATTCTTAGATAGCTTTATATATAAATGTTGTTCTTAGATGACATCAGAGAAGAAGAACATGTTCCTTCCCCTACTTTGATTCGATTACCATCGTTAAGGTCAAGTCAACTCAACCAAAAAAAACGTCAATTCAATAGCCAATTGCAAGTGCCAAATTTTCAAGATAATTTATGTGGCAGGAAATTAATTCTAAGAAATAATACCTTATCTGTGACTGTGAGAAACATTCAATGATTATAAAGAAAAAGCCTTCATATATCCTAAGCAAGAGGTCAAGTGAACTCAACACACACACACACACACAAAACAAGAGTTCAAGTCAAAATAGTAAATAGCCAATTATAGATAATTTATATAGAAGGAAAATAAATCTAAGAAATAATAATTTATCGGTAAGAAACATTCGATCCAGTGATTCCGGAGAAAAAGTCTCCTTATAGGCTAACGAAAGCGTTTTCCTATTCATATTAATATTTATCCAAAAATCAAACAATTTTTTTTTTGGTTAAACATAAAGCTATCTTTTGGAACAAAATTATGATTTCTCAATTTGACAATAAAGCTTCATATAAAGTTAACTCGCAATTTACTTCCAGAAAAAAAAAATTATCTTTCAATTTGGATTTTTTTTTCTCAAAATTTAAAGTCTAATTACCAATTTGACGTTTCCCCCATGAATCAATTTGTTAAAAAAAATTATACTTTAGTACTCAAATAGAAACTAATAGTTAACAACTTAAGTGCTTGTGCTATATATAATTAGAAGATGAAATCCACTACCAAAAAAAAAAAAAAAATCAAACAACTAAAATATTAATAATATTCAAGTTATTAACCATACCTTAATTTTTTTCTAATACATTCTTATTTTGAACTATTAAGAAGTAAAGAGAGATATAAAAAGGGAAGAAAATTTGACAAAAGTGCTAAGATATATAATATTTAATAAAGATAGAAATTAGATAAAATAATTAAAAAAAAAAACATTTCCATAATCATGTTGAGTTTATAATATAAATAGATAATATATTAAAATAATTATATCTTAATACTATATTATCACGTATAAATAAAAGATTAAATATATCAAGTTATTTATATAATGAAGCATGACTAGTGCAGTTTGAAAAAGTCAAATATAATAAAAAATTGAGAATTTTTATTAATTAATTACTAACTTCTCTTAAACAGCTGTTTTCATCACCAGAAATTTAATATTTAGTCTACTATATCTTTTTTGGTATTTTTTGGCCCACTGTATTACTACTTCAAAAAGAATTTTCTATAATAAGTTGCTAAAGCAGTGTTTTAAGAACCGAACCGGACCGGCCGATCCGACCGGAATCCGGTGGCATAACCGGTTCGGTTCGATGAAAGGATCGGATACGTATCTGACCCGGTATGACCCGGGTTGGACCGGCCGGTTTTTGCAAAAAAAACCGGTGACCCGGCGGGTCTCTAGTTGAACCGGTTGTAGTGTAATTTTTTTTTTTGAAAAAAAAGTGCTAAAATGATGTGTTTCATTTTTTTTTTAATTTTTTTGTGTATGAAACTTATTTATGGACTTGTATTGTCATGACTATTAGTTGTTATTTCTTATTTGGAATATTAGGTACTTTATAATGATAATAATTTTAAATTTGGAGTGTTAAATGATTAAATTATGTTATTTATATTATTATTTTTTTTAATTTTTTAATATATACCGAGCCAAACCGGTTCGACCAGTGACACACCGATCCGACCAATAACCCATTAATCCAGTACCTCAGCCGGTTCGATAGTCGGTCCGGTTCTTAAAACATTGTGCTAAAGTGTTACCGATGACAGACGTTAATTCCAAGTCAAGCATAAAAAAAAAAACAAATGGCTGCAAGACAAGCATCCCAAACAAAACGTCACTCCTAATCAAGTTTCCCCCAAAAGAACGTCAATATTGCTAGTCAAGCATCCCTAATTAATAAAAGACAAACGTCACTCCAAGTCAAGCAACCCAAAACAAAACGTCATTGGCAATTGACAATTGTTTCTTCTGCGAAGGAGGGTGAGATATCCTTGCTCTACATTTGTATGTTATGGGGACCACTACACACAAGTTGATATTGCTAGTTTGCTACACCCACGGGTCGTTTATAAGGACTAAAACTATACATAGTTTGAATTGAGATATGTGTCATTTTGGATAAATTTCTAAATAAATACATGTAAGAGAAGAAAAATAATAAAATATTTTTAATTAGTTAAAAATAGTCTATGTATAATTTAAAATTAGCTTTTGAAGAAATTAAATGGAAGAGTTTCTATGAATTAGTTTTTGGGTCACCGTGACATTAGTGCGGAGTATCCACCAGCTTTGCTGATGACTAATCATCACTGAGGAACCTAACCCAAGACCTTGCTTAAGAGGACCGAGCCTAGTACCGCTTAAACCAATGACTTGTTGGTTCTATATATGAATTAGTTTATACGTAGTTACGAATAGCAAGAATCCCCGTACCCGCAGGGACCAACCCGAACCTTCCCCGGCTTTGATGGGGAATACCCACTTTGACCAGGTACAGGTAGTATTACCTGACTTCAAGGTCGGCCCAACGATGAGTGGAGCCTAAAGCAAATTTTAAGAGAAATTTTTTTACTTTAAATGAGAGTTATATATGAGGTATTTTTTGTTAAAATATGTGGCCTTCTTGTCAACATATATGGCCTTTTTTGCTTTATAAAAACTAATGGAAAATATTTTTTTGTTGGTAGGCCGAAAGCTTAAGTTTTAGTTGTTTTACCTTTGGATTAGCCCTGCCTAACTTTTTAAAACGGGGACAAGGATGGGGATGGATATGTAACTATTCACCCCATCCTCGAAAGATATACTTATTATATTTTTCTTATTTATTTAACTAATTCAAATTGAAATCAGAAGTTCCAATTCTTTAGATTTTCTGCACCACATCATATGTACACTTACATGTGAAAAGAAGAAAAAGGGGACACTAACCCTCGAATTGGTCCATTGAGAACACTGACTTGTATCATTACTAGGAAAATCCTTTGTAGACTTAAAAGCAATGTTATGGAGTCTAGAGTCTAATAAAAACCATAGACTTTAAAGAAATTTTTTCATAAATATATTTTTGCACACTAGCTATTTTATATTTTATTAGCATGCGAGTAATTGTTGATGGGTATATGTAAGAACTGGGATTAATTGTAATCAATTACTGCTATGGGGCAATTAATCTGGTATGAGTAAAATATTTACATGCACGAGTAGTTAAAATAATCATAAAAATAACTTCAACACAAATTCTATTAAAAAAATATTAATATACTATAAAGATAAGGATACAAAAAATTAGTGGGCTTCCAACTGAAGATGGGAACCATCCTAATTATATTATTTTATTTTGAATTGATTGCCACCATCCATTATTCCATATTAAATTAGTGGGCCTCCCCGCCCATCAGAAAAATTCCACAGATTCATTAGGCTGAAATCAACTTCCTCTTCTAGCACTATTACACTATGCTTTTATTTGCTTCTAGTAGTGACATATCCTTCTCCACTCATAACAATACCAGACCAGAAGCGTGAAGGCCATCACTGATCAACAGTCTAGTAGTGGGTAATAATGAACACGTCATGTAAATTCTTCTGACAGGTATGTACACGTCATGTGTCTTAGTTTATAAGATGCTTGAGATTAAGATTTGAAGAGGACAAAATATGATTTTTTTATTTATTTTTTAATTCTGAGTGAAATTTGGGGTTTTGGCTAGTTTTGAGTAAAAGAAGTTTTAAATCAATTTAATTGTTTAATTTAGGGGAGTGCTAGGAACATACTCTTTAAAACACCCTTTCTAACCCACTCTCTTTAATTTAATTGTAAATATTCTGAGTAAAAAAAACAGAGAATTTGAATGTTTTATGTAGAATAAAAATGATGAAAGAATTAAATTTGACAAATTTTAAAAGTCAAGAGATATAAGTAACTGAAAGAATAAGTTGAAGGACAAAACTACACTTAATTACAAATAAAAAGACTAAAAGTTCAAAAAAAAAAAAATTTATCAGCAAATGTTAGTTAGTTTGTTAGTTTTGTTAGAAATGTTAGTAGGAGAGATTCAAATCCGCGATCTCTCCCCCCTTCCTTCTCCCTTAAGCCCCCCTTCCCAACCATCAAGTCAACCTTATATCTCCCTAAAAGTTCAATTGTAGTTAAAGAAACTCAATATTATTTATCTTTTTTTTCTTTTAGAGTATGTATAGGAGTAGGATTTTGAAAAAAAGAAACGAATAAGGTTTTATTTTATTTTATTTTAAACAGATGACATATATAATGTTTATGAATTTTTTTTATATAATTTATTTATTTACCCTCTCTTTTGAGTTTTTTTTTGTTCTAATCCAAAGAAGTTAATTAAGAGAAATTTCCCAATTTTTTTCCTTTGTATTTACCCGCATTTATTTTATAATATTAACATTCTATTTATCCAAACCACACTTTTTTTTTTTTTTTTTACTATATTCATCTTTTGTTTCTATCCTTTATAATTTTTTCTTCTTATTTTTTCTCTCTCTATTTTACTTCTAATCCAATGGAGGATAAATGTATCTGACTTGTATAAATACACACACAATGGTCAAAGTAGTTAAATACAAGGAAAATCTATCAAACCACAATATCAACAATGGCCTAAAATGGGTTTTTGAACAATTCACCATGCATAATAATGGAAATTAAAATTTAATAACTACTAACTCAATTTCCATTGTTATTTATATAATTATGTTGAGTTTATAATAATATAAATAAATAGTAAATTAAAGATTAATATTATATAATGAATATTGACTAGTACAATTTAAAGAAGCCAAACACAATCTTCAAAATTGAGACATTAGTATAAATACAAGGAAAATCTATCAAACCACAATATCAACAATTGCCTAAAATGGGTTTTTGAACAATTCACCATGCATAATGATGGAAATTAAAACTTAATAACTACTAACTCAATTTCCATTGTTATTTATATAATTATGTTGAGTTTATAATAATATAAATAAATAGTAAATTAAAGATTAATATTATATAATGAATATTGACTAGTGCAATTTGAAGAAGTCAAACACAATCTTCAAAATTGAGACATTAGTATCACTTATATTTTTTTTGGATTCAAAGTGAAATATAGAGAAAAGAAATAAGAATGATAGAAATAGATAAAATATAGTATGGAAAGAAATTGTTGTTTGGATGGATAGAAATAAGATGGAAAGAAGTAGAAGAATTTCTCATTGCTTATTTGGATGAGTGAAAAAGGTGGAAATAAATAAATAAATTATATTAAAATATTTTAAAACTATTTTAAAAATATAATTTTTAAGCTATTATTATTTTTATTAACATTAAATTATTTATTATTTTTTAACATTTTTAATATAAAAAATTAAAAATTAAAAAAAAGATAGAGTTCATTTCCTTCCCATCACATTCTCATTTGGGGGAAGTGTTTTATGGTAGATCCCATGGAAATAACTTTTGTCTTTCCTATTTGTCCTCTCAAATAAACAGTGAGAATTCAGTATTTTTATCATATCTCTCTCATTCCTATTTTTTTTCACTCCATTCTACTTAAGCAAAAAAAGGGGAGAGAGAGAAAATAAAGTAATTTACTATTATATCTTGAGAATAAACGCTATTAAATTATGACAAATTTAGTTTACTTAGCATAAAAATATCTCCACACAAAATCTTCCAATTTTAGAGGAGAATCAAAGTTGATAGAGGAAGAAATTTGCTTCAGTCCATTCGTCCTTACTCCCCTCCAAATTTTAAATTCGAATAAAAAGATTACAAAAACCTCCTGCTTTCCCTTCGTATTCCGCAAACCATTATAAAAAAGAAGCATGGTTTCTTTCTTTTAAAATATATACATTTTTAATGCTTTGGTCAATGTAGGTGCCCCGCCTAGGATCGTAGTTGATGCTTTTGCATGCTATTTTTCCTTTTATGTACCATTTAATATAAAAAGAAAGAAAGAAGAATAGAAAGGAAAAACTAAAAAGAATAAAAGAAAAAGAAGAAAGAAAAAATAACGTAAAAAGAAAAAAGAAATGAAAAGTAAAAGGAAAAAAAAGAAAGAAAGAAATGTAAAATGTAAAGGAAAGAAAAAAAAAAACATAAAAAGAAAAAAATTGAGTCAAATAAATAATAAAAGAATTTATTTTCTTATATAGAATAGATATATAATAGAATAGAAAAAAAAACAAAAAAAAAACAAAAAAAGATGAAAAGAAAGACAAAAAGAAAGAGAATTTTTGGAGGGAATTTTTTTTCTCAAATGGTGACGTGTGACAACCAAGGGATTCTCTTTTCTATTAGAGAAATAGACTAGATTTAAACCCACGCATTGTGCGGGTGGTTTAATTATGATAACAAAAATTATTAATTTTTTGTTCTTTTTAATTCATTTATAACATTAATTTTGTCCTTTAAGAAATTTGATAATTCAATGTATGAAAAAGCACTTCTATTACCTCCGTCATATAATTATTTATTAATAAATTTATTGTAATTATCTTATGAATAGAATTTTCTTTGTTAATTTGTACTATATTAAACAATTGTTTGTTCATAGTTGTTACAACATTAATCACTACAAAATTTTTAACATGGGAAATACTTTCAACTTCTCCTTTCTCCCCTTTATTGGAACACCTAATTAAAATAATTTTTTTTTTTTTTACTTTTTCCCTTCTTTTTTGCACAAATTAAAGAAAATTTGATCTTAGGTTTTTTACTTTTTTCCATACCTACACAGCCTCTAGATCCTCTCTCATTCCGATGTGATTCGCTCGAGGTGTTACATTAGTGATGGATTGGTGTGGATATTGACCAAGAACCTAATGGTGAGGTGTTGTAGTGGGCTTTGTTATTTATAGGAAAGCTTAAGGTGGTATGTGCCCAATAATTGGTGACCATGGAATGATGAGGTTTATAGAAATTGTGCAAATAGATATCATATATCATATTGTGATGAGAAAAAGATAAAAGTTATTAGAAAATGAAAAAAAAAAACCAGGGAGTTTTTTTTTTGAGTTTGATTAGCTCTATCAAATAGTTGGTGACCAAGGAATGATGTTGTTTAGAGAAATTGTGTAAATAAATATTATATTTAAGAAAATGGATAGGTGTTATAATTAAGAAAATGGAAAAAAATCAAGAAATTATTTTTTTATGATTTTGATTATCTTTTGTAACTTATAATTTTTTTTGTTTGGTTACGAGGAATTATACTTTTGAGTTATGCTTTTATGAGATGTATTTTTTTTAAAACAAAAAGGTGAGCAAAGGAACCAATACTATTTGCAATCCCAACTAGGTTGGCACTACATCCAATATCAATCATTTGCCACACGCATGGGATTCATAAAATATAGTAAAATAAAGAAGTACAAAACATGGAGGGCATCAACCAAACCCATGAAAGATCAATCATTTGAACCTAAAGTATGGAAGACCAAACCTATTCCGAAAGAAATCTACACAGATAAAATTCGGGATAAGATCCCACCAAAAAAATCCCTGTATCCTAAGACCATGATCTTTCTACTAGTGAGAAGTCAGTCTATCTGCACAAAAGTTGCCTTCACAGTATATATGGGAGTATCTAAAGTTCATCCTACTAGTGATGTCTATACAATTTAACCACCTATTTCTAATTCTCCAAGGAACTAGACTAGGAGATTTAAAAGCCTTTGTAACAAGCAAAGGATCACATTCTAACCAAAGGTTTAGCCAACCTTTCTGGTCGGCAAGTTTTATTATTGTCATAGCACCAATTAGTTTTGCATTAAGAGCAAAGTTGATACCAAGGTTCACAGAGAAATAGCCCATAATAGCAACACTACTATCTTTGAATGTACCCCCACAAGCAGCACCCCCTGGCCCTCCTTTAGTAGCCCCATCAGTGTTACATTTAACCCAACTACAGTTAGGTGGATGCCAATCAACTTGGGTGACAATAGGGGCTCTACCTGGACACACATCTAATTTAAAAACTTTCAAGATTTTAAATTCATTATATCAGAATACACGGTTCCTTTGCTAATCTTTCCTGCTAAGTGAACTTGTGCCAACATCAAATTCGTTGCAGTTGTAGGATTGATGAACATGTTGTGGAACCTGGTTGATTCCGACAGTACCAAATGACATAAACAATATAAGTTATACCAGCTAATATTATGTATCTAATTTGGGAACTCCAAGATTTCCTACAAATGGATAGGACATCAAGCAAAAAATTGGTGTTAATTTGCTGATTAAGAATTGATTGGAACCAAGACCATAACTGTGATGCATAGCTGCAATGCAAGAATAGGTGATTAGTAGATTCAATAGCTTTTTTGCAAAGATTGCAAATAGAGACAACTATGCAACCACGCTTACATAGACCCCCAAATGTGGGCATTCAACTATGCCATATTCTCCAAGTGAGGAAAGATTTGGAAGGGGGAATGAAATTGGTCCAAATAAGCTTTGCCCAAGAAATAAATTGACCTGACGGATTTGAGAAGAGAAAGGCTTCCTTCAGCGAAAGAGCCAGAATTAGATACGGACAACATTAACATGTGTTGAGCAAGTTGTGAAGGAAAGGAAAATGCTTTTAAAATCTAATTTTAAATCGTAATCAATTTAACTGAATATCACATTTATGATTGTTACCACCGAATGATTGATTTGGTGTTTTGGTATCAGAGCTTATTAGAATTTGTGATTTGAGAGAAAAATAGAAAGCAGAACTAAAGATTATTATTAGTTAGTGAGAGAGAAGAGAGTATATACTTATATAGACACAACTCTAAGAAGAGTATAAAGGAAGCTAACTACAGTGCTAACTCAGCATACTTAACAAAATTGTAACTAACTCAGTTAGTTACAAATAAAAGATCCCTTGTAATGAGGTCTACAGTAAGCTACACTTCGAATATTTACATATTCTATTATATACTCTAATACTCACCCTACAAACACAAGGTTATTGATAGAAATCAATGACCCTGAGCTTGTCTTGAAGAAAGGTAAATCTGCTTTTGGACAAAGACTTAGTTAGAATATCAGCTAGCTGATCTTTAGCAGGTACATGAGTGACAATGAGAGAGTGATTGAGAACTTTCTCCCAGACAAAGAAAATATCTAGTTCCATGTGTTTTGTAGGGGAGTGCAAAACAGGATTGTGACTGAGTGCAACTATACTCAGATTATCACAGAATACAACATGTGTCTTGCATTTAATGTTGAGTTCATGAAGTAAGGATTGAATCCAGAGAAGTTCAGAAGCAGTTACAGCAAGACTTCGGTATTCTACTTCTGCACTTGACCGAGCAACTAAGGATTGCTTTTTAGACCATTAAGAGATTAGGTTGGGTCCAAAAAAGACATAAGCTCTAGAAGTAGACCTTTTGTCATCAACATCAAAGGCCCAATCTGCATCACATAATGCTAAAAGAGAAAACAGAGAGGAGTGAAGAGCTAGCTGAAGGTGTAGTCCATAGGATATAGTGCCTTTTAGATATCTCATAATACGTTTAACAACTTACCAATGTGATAACAAAGGTTGTGCCATAAATTGGCTAACTTTGTTAACACTGAATCCAATTTTAGGTCTTGTAACAGTAATGTACTGTAGAGCTCCCACTATAGATCTGTACAAAGAAGGGTCATCCATATACTCTGAACCATGTTTAGAGAGTTTGAATCCACCAGGTAACAAGGTAGAAATTCCTTTTTCTTCATCCATACCAGCCTTTGTTAACAAATCAAGGATGTATTTGGACTGAGACAATAAAAGAGACCCTTTGGAGAGATGTCTGACTTCAATACCAAGAAAATACTCAAGATCACCAAGTTGCTTGAGAGAGAATACTGAATTTAACCTTACAATGACTGACTATAGAAGCTTAGTAGATGAACCAATTAGAATGATATCATCAACATAAATGAGAATGTAGATATAGCCATCTATAGAATTAAGAACTAGAAGTGAAGGATCACATTTGCTTTGAACAAAACCAAACCCAATAAGAGTGGATGTGAGTCTCTCATACCAGGGCCGAGGGACCTATTTTAAGTCATAGATAGCCTTCTGCAATTTACAAACAAGAGCAGAATTTTGTGATTCAAATCCAGGTGGCTGAACCATGTAGACATCCTCATTTAGTAAGCCATGCAAAAATGCATTGTTTACATCAACTTGTTGAATAGCCCAATTATTTGTGAGAGCAAGAGTTAAGACAAGCCGAATAGTAACTGATTTTACCATAGGTGAGAAAGTTTCTGAATAGTCTCGGCCAAATTTTTTATGAAATCCCTTAGTTACTAGCCGAGCCTTGTATCTATTAATGGTTCCAACAGAATTTTCTTTGATGCAAAACACCATTTATGGCCAACAACAGTTTTTCCCGGTGGTAGATAGGTTAGAGTCCATGTATGATTAGCCATCAAAGCATCATACTTAGCTTTCATAGCTTGTCTCCATTGAGGGGAAATTAAAGCTTACTTAACAGTAGTTGGTTCTGCAACAATAAGTAACAGAGTTGGGTTTAAACGAGGTTTAACAATACCAGACTTTGAACGAGTCTACATTGGATGAACAGACCTAGGTTGAGAAGGAGCAGTTTAAGGAAGAGAAATTTTAGCAGAGAAAAATGTTGACTGTCCTGAATTACCAGATTGAAAAGGAACAAGACCTGGTTAAGCAACAACAGACACTGGTGCAGACATAGAATCTGAGTGAACAGGCCCAGAAGGGGAAAAGTGTGATGAGTGTGACTGATGAGTAGCATGTTGGTCATATGGGATAGAAAGACTATGATTGGGACTGTTTTCAGTGGAATTGTTTACAGTGGGATTAATTGGGTTGATCAAGGAGGGAACAATCCTAAAGGTAAAACTCTGTTTGTAGTGGATGATATGGGAGGGTTAGGGTTGTGTTTGGTAAAGGGAAAGGTTGACTCATCAAAGATAACATCTCTGGAGATAAACAGTTTCCATTAGAGTCTAGACATTTGTAGTCTTTATGTCAAGGGGAATAGCCCAAAAAGGTGCAAATAGTAGATCGATACTACAGTTTGTGATGATTATACGGACGTACATGAGGGTAACAAGCATATCCAAACACTCTAAGGAAGGAATAATCTGGTGTTTTATTGAACAAGGTAACAAGAGGTACAACATATGGAGAGTGGGATGCAGGAATCCTATTTATGAGATAAATAGCAGTATGGAAAGCATGATCCCAATGAGATAAAAGAAGTGAAGCATGGGACAAAAGAATGAGTCCAATTTCAACTATATGGCAATGTTTCCTTTGAACCACACCATTTTGATGGTGTCTGTGAGGACATATCAATCTATGATGAACACCATGTGAGGTAAGATACTGAGTGAAAGGTCTGAATTCTCCCCCCAATCAGTTTGCACTTCTTTAATTTTCTTATTTAACTGAAGTTCAACACGAGCTTGAAACTGTTTGAAAGTGTTTAGAGTTTCATATTTTTGCTTAAGAAAGTAGATCTAAGTGTATCTATTGTAAGCATCTACAGAGGAAACATAATAATTATAACCCATGGAGGATGAAACAGGAGAAGGACCCCAAAGATCACAGAATATCAACTATAAAGGTCAAATATAAACAATAGAGGAAGAGTGAGAGGGCAGTTTATGGGACTTTCCCAAATAGCATGCTACACAAAAATCAAAACTCATTTTATTGGATGGTGAAAATATTACATGTTTTCAGTACATGAGACAAAAATAGTAAAATTTGGATTCCCAAGCCTATTGTGCCACAAAGAAACTATGGTGGAATTGTGTGGATTTACAGTGGAAGACCTAAGAATAGAATGAACAATTGGTGAAGTAACTGAAGGCTGTGAAGATAGACTTGAGCTGAGTGGAAGAGATGGTATTGATAGAGAGCATCTTGACCAAGAAAGCCTTTGAGTAAAACAGAATGATCACCCTAAGATTTAACAAAACAGAGATAAGGATGAAACTCAAAGTAGACATTATTATCCTATGCAAATTTACTTACACTGACTATATTTTTGGTTATTGAAGGAACATGCAATAAATTTTTGAGATAAAGAGTAATATGAGGATTAGAATTACACTTAAATGTTGCAGAACCAATAGATTGTATGGGCAAACCTTGTCTATTGCCAAGGAACACATGTTCAATTCCCTAAATAGTTTCAGCATTAGTGAGATTTGCAGCATCAGTAGTAACATGATGGGATGCTCATGAGTCAACAAACCAGTTTTGAGATTGTTGAGCTATTGGTTGTAAACAAAAGCCTAAGGCTGAAAAGACATAGGTGGTGCTGGACTAGTAGAAAACTGAGAAGGATAAGTGAGTTGATGAGCTTGGGACTGAGTAGAAGGTCGAAAATATGAGTAATTTGGTGTTATAGTAAAACCAGGTGAGGGTGCAAAATTTTGATATTGAGATGGACCAGGTGATGGTGCAAAATTCTGATATTGAGATGGTCCAAAAGAATTCTGTGAAGGACCAAAGGAGTTTTGTGGAGGATAATTCTGTGGAGGATATAAGGGCATGTACGAAGGATTATATCTGTGATAGCATAAGGCAGTAGTATGGCCATACTTGCTGCAAACTTCACATTGGATATTGCTATTACGACCTCCTCTACCACCACGGCGGCCGGAACGACCTCCACCATGGCCATGAAAGCCATAACCACAGCATGGAGAATCATCATATTGACTCTGAGAATAATTCTGATTCTGAATAAAGACTTCTAGATTGTTAGATTATGTTAACTGTGCTATGGCTGAAGTGTTTCCGGATTACTTTGAACTCTCCTGAACCTTATGTTGAGTGAGATTGAGAGACATAATCTCACCTAACTGTCTGTATTTCTCAATACGTACTTCTTGCGCAACCAATAAAGACTCAATTTAAGCAAATGTAAACAATTATAGCTTACTCTTCATAATCAACACCAAAGATTCATACTCAATAGAAAGACCTTCTAGTATGACGTCTAATTGTTCATGTTCAAAAACAGGATCTCCAATGGAGACTAAAGAATCAACAATAGCCTTAATACGAAGCAAATATTCAACAATAGGTCAATCTCCCTTTTTGGAGTTGCGTAGTTCAGTTCACAATTGTCGTGACCTAGCTTTGGTCTAAGAAAGAAAATGTGTATGAATTTTGTCCCAAATTTGGAACGAATGTCTGCAACCTATGATGCGAGGTAAAAAAGAAGTAGAAAGAGATGATTGTAACCATGTCAATAGGAGTAGATCTTGAAATTCCCAAGCTCAATACGCGGGATTCTCGATTTTGAGATCTCGATTAGACGCATAGAGATATTGAAGCAGAATTTCTAGATTCACAACAAATCAATGAAGACGATGAGCTCGAATCACCATATCGACTTGTTTCCAAACAAGAAAGTTCTTGTCAGAGTGTTTCTCCAAAATCGTGACTCCATAAAATGTTGCAGTAGGAGTAGCAGAAGCAGAAGAAGAACCAAATGCTGCCGTAGATGTGTTATCGGCCGGCGTCAGAGTAGGAATAGGACCAGTGATATTTCTTCTCCTTTGTTCAGCTCTATTCCTGCGAGCAAGTTTCTCAATCTCAGGTTCGTTATGAAGCAGTGGCCTCTGAGATCGAGTGAGCATGCACTGTTAACACAAAGAAAACAAATTAAAATGCAACTGGCCAAGGGAGTTTAACAAATAAAATAATTTAAAATTTTCACAATTTTTAGAATTTAAAACAAAAAATTTAAATTAACAAGAACAGAAAATAAAATAAAAAAATAAAACTATAAACAAAATTTTTTCAGTTTCACAAAATAAATTACTCAAGAACTACACAACTAGTTCTCGGCAACGGCGCCAGAAACTTGATGCGTAAAATATGTTCGCTTAAGGGCAAGCGTACCCTACGCGGTAGTTTCAGTGGACCTAAGTCCGGATATCGTACAAAAGGACTAGAGGAGTTCCCAAATAATTCAAAATTGCATTAAAGTGAACAATTTAATTCAATTGGTAGTTTGAGAAAATATGTTAAATTACTTGAAGAAAATAGAATTAAGAGTACAAGCAATAAACAATTCACGAGATTAACAGATAGGAAAGCCTAGGGTCATGATATCAATTATGCAAATAAATTTCCCAATTCCTATTCTAATTGATTTCTTAATTAATCTTCAATTGTTGACTTCTCTTTAAATTGTTAACATGTTCTTGTCAAACATTGCTAACAGTCTTTCCCCTAAAGGTTGACCTTGAAAGCTCTTTTTGTGCATTAGAACACGGTCGTTCTCTGAGGAGCACGACGGTTCTCGAAAAATGGTGACGTTGATAGCTCCTCGTGTGCAAATCAGAGCACAGTCTTGAGCATAGTTGTGCTCATTTGAGCACAGTCTCGAGCATGGTCGTGCTCATTGAGCATGGCTGTGCTCTTTGGGAGATGCCCAAATATTCTTCAAATCATCCCTTTTCAGGCTCTTTTCATGTTTATTCTCTTGGGGACTTCCTGTTACACACTGAGCATAAAAACGTGAGTTTTGCCAAAATAATTTACATAAAATAAAGCATTTTAGGGCCAAAACTCATGTCCCATTACATACAAATTATGGTTTATCAACCATTTATGAGAACAAACTTTCAGAGTATTTTGAATGCTCATACAGTCAATCTTTTGGTCAATAATATTACTTAGCCAAGTCCACAGCTCAATTGCTTTTTCACAACTAAGAAACAGATGATCAACTATTCAAAAGCTTTATGGCCGTGGCTACAAGTTGAGACAAGTTGAATACCTCTTAATCTGAGATTGTCATCTATTGGAAGATTGTTGTGCATTGCTCTCCAAAGGACAAATGACTTGGATGGAGGGATGAATGTGTTCCAGATTATCTTTCCCCAAGCATTTGCAATGTGAGATTAATTTAAGAACTCAAAAGACTCTTTCAGGGTATGAGTACTAGAAATGGAGGCCGTCCAAATGAGCTTGTCCTTCTGCCAGGTTACCGGAATAACCATTTCATGAATCTCCTTGACCAGATCAGGGAATTTATGTTGAAGAGCCATTAGTATATTCCATTTACCGCCTCTCCTTAGATCATTTACTCGAGCTGATAATTGATTATTAAGATGCTCAGGGATTCCCATAGTAGTTGCAATTGGTTGACTCGATCATTTATCACACCAAAAGTTAATATTTGTCCCATCACCAATCATCCATGAAGAGTTTTCAAGAGCAACTAGTCAGTTATCCATGTATTCACATGAGTCGCGTTTGTCTTTTTGCATGTTCTAAAATAACTTAAGTATATAGAATCAAATATTTTGACCAGAACCAAACAATTTTTGTCTCCTAAATTTTTCTAAATATTTTTTTACATATAAATCTTACTATTTTTCTATTATTTAATTTTGTAGTTTAATGTAATATGTTTTAAAAATGTTTCTAATTTCTATAAATTATGTCATATACATTTATTTATAAACCCGCGCAATGCGCAGGTTGATTTCTAGAGGGATTAAAAGCAAATATTATAATATGCATTTTAGAAGGGAGGGACGTATAACAAGCTCAAGATGATGTTTACAGTGGAACAGCAGAAAAGGACTTTAACAAAGAATAGAAGAAAGCTTGGACTAAAAAATCCACAAATCCAAGCTTTGTTCAACTGAGCCTCTCTATATCTGAATTCCTGACTTCAAGGTTGGAATCCCAATAACATAGAAGTTCCTAATTTTATGACTATTAATTGTTCAGTATATGACTTCATATGTAATCAAATACCAGGACATCGTTATCATCAGTACCACAGATATTCTTAAAAGCTGAAATGAGACGATTCCAGTACCAGGTCATGGCATAGACCAATTCCGGTAAAACACCATCATAGGGCTATGGCATTGCAGGTTTCTCATGGTGGAGCAGCATTTACACCTTATAAATAAAGTAAAGAGTCTCTCACTGTTCAGAGACCATTCAATGTGCATTGAACAGGTTTTTAATATGCTCTGTTCACATCTTCTATTCTGTAAAAGCAAAGCCAACACTGGAACGAGACCCACTAGACCAAAACCTCCACCATCTATGGCAAATGACTCATTTGGCTTTCTCAGGTTTTTAACATTCTTTGTTTTTTAAATAGCTTTTTCTAAAGAAATTCATTTTTTTCTGTGACCCTGTGACCCAACATGAACCAACCCACATGTAATATAAAGTTGGTTCAGTTCAGATTGTGATATTGTTTGCATGATTACTACATCATTAAATCTGTTTCTGTGTTGCAGTCTGGAAAGGCAAACCCTGGACAGGAACTGCACAAGGTTTTGACAGATGAATCAAGCTCTGGGGAAGGCATGCTTAAATCTGTCAACTTGAAATCTGGACATATTGTCCTTGAGACTGTTAATAGACTGGAAGCTGCTATATTCTCATGGAAAGAGAGAATTGCAGAACAAGTTCTAACTGGAGTAGACACACTAAATCCTTTTGTTTTTTGTTTTATCTTACTCATTTACATTGCTTGCTGCGTACCCCCAAAAGTCTGAAAATTCCCTGTTATATTCAGTTTCAAACAAAAAGGAAAACAAGAAAAGGTAAATAAAAAAGCAAAGGAAAAGTATCCAATTTTTTGAGGGCGAAAAGTTTGTCATTATTCAAGTTGTGCGATTTATGGCATACATTCAGTGATAATGTGGTTTCTTTCTGTTTCTGTTGGATATTGCACATTCCATTTTGGAAGCATATTCCAGAGTTCTAGAAAATTTAGCCTTCAGCATATTGTCTAGAATAAAAGATATATATATTGCTTTCATGGGATAAATCTCTCTCAAACTTGGGTGGTTGGTGCACAGGACACATCAGGCAGTCCTTACTTGATAAGGTGAACAAGGTTGATGGACAATGTTGTAATTCTAGCTGTGATAGTACTTCTGATTTAGAAGTTTAATTCCTCAATGGATGCCAAATTCAGCTCTGTAATAGTTACACCAAACTGGAGTTGTGCCTGGTGCATTAGTAGAGAGGCTTGTACAAGTGTCTCCTCAAAATTCTCGATAGTGGCTTTTGTTTAGTTGCTTTTGTTAATGTTTCTGTTATGACTACATAAGCAAACTGATAGGTTTGCCTTCCCATAAATTTTGGTTGGTTTTATATCTAACTATACACAATCCTTGGTCACACATTGTGGTTTTTATATTTGAGAGGTTTTGTAGGACGGACTTAACAATCAAGAATGTTTAGTTTGATGTTAGCACATGTTTTAAGATTCTCAAACTGGGGAGGGACAATGGAAAGCTGCATGTAGTGAAAACAGCGTTTGGGAAAGAGTAAATGAGAAAACTTGCACATATCAAATGTTTGTCATCCGTAAATTTTGAAAATCACAAATGAGTAATTGACTATAATTGACTATGTTAGTACGTTTCAATATAATAATCAAGAATACTCTGGCTATTTTTGTAATTGTAAATTTAATATAGAGAAGAAAAAAATGCTCAATTAAAAGATTATTGGAAAGTATAGAACAAGTATTATCCTCTGCTTGGATGACAGGGATATCTATTAGGAAAATGTTTTATTGACAACAAAATAAAATAAAAAATGTTTCACGCAATGAAACTGTTTCTACTAGTGGGGCCATTGAGTTACTATCCTTTAAAGTAGGATTTTATTTATTTATTTTTACTATAACTTTAAAATATGCAGCAGAAAAAATACTGTCAATTACAAAAATTGAAAGATGTTGAATGCAAGGACAAACAAATAAAAGAAAAAAATGCTAGCTGTTAACAAACACAAATTAATTTCCACTATTTTGTTTTTACTTTTTTCTTTTTACTATTATTTTATGGTCCTGGCTGTTGTTTCTATGGGGAGTGGAAGGTGAAAATTTCATGTCATGTTATGCAAATCATTGAAGCAGTGGGTTACTTAATCGAACCTGATCATCTCAGGGTTTCAGTCTCACGTAGTTTGGAATAAGAGAAGTGAGCAACAGATAAGAAAGGAAACTAAAACAATATTGGAAAGGATAAAGCAAGTATTATCCTCTGCTTGGATGACAGGGATTTCTTTTAGGAAAATGTTTTGTTTACAACAAAATGAAATAAAATATTGTTTTCTTTAATTTTGAGGTGTATATGTGTATATATAAAAGATAAAAAGTACAAGATAAAGATAATTGGGTATGGTATAATTCTATGGTGTCGATGTTTTGATATTCAAGCATTGAAACTGTTTTTCATTCTCATTCTCCATAAGAAGTGACATAAGACAAGTCGGGCAAATGAAATATGCAGAGAAATATACTCTCAATTACAAAAAGAGGAGTGCTTAAAAAAATCTCAGCTAGCTATTTCTGCACTTACTACTAAAGACAAGTTTATGGACTCCCCAAACTCAAAAGGCAAGTTTGAGAGCATTATGATGTTTTTGCAGCAAAATTTGGGAAATCACAAGTCATACAGGAAAAAAAATATGGAAGTATAATAAGTCTTTTATTTGGGTGGAGTATTACATCTGTCAGGTAGAGAATTTTACATGAGCCATACATGTTACATGAAGAATGGATTGATTTATTTAGACAACTAATAAACTAGTAGACAATCTGGCACCCAGTTTAATTTTATTGACGTTAGGCAACATATCATATTGCACACACCTGTTTCTAAAATGACTGTAGCATTTGATTTCAGCTTTAATTCTTCTCAACCGTCAACACCTGAATTTTGAAAAACATAAAAAGAGGACAGAAAAATCAAATAATATCTACATAAAATAAATCAAGTAGTTAAGGATGTGTTTATAAACTAAATGACTGTTATCCAGTCACGAAAAATATTCTGAAATGATTTCTTTATACATTGACCTAAACATTCATTAAGTTCTATTCTAATGAAAATCTGAATAAACATAAAGTATGTAAAATCCTCAATTTTACTATATTATTAATTTTGAATAGTAAAACTTCATGAACTTGTCAAAAAAATCATATAAAAACAGAGGACAAAAGAATAAATTATATAAGGGAATTTTTTTTTGGAAGCATAAAACTATTTTTTAGAACAATAACCATTTTGTGTCATGTAGTTATACGTGGAGAATTAAGTAGATCCTCATTCGCTCACCAACAAGAAAGGCCTTTCTGATTTGATTAAGCTCCCTGGTGACATCAACCACATCCATTCTTTCTTTTGGTGATTCCATAGAACAAGCAAGTCCAATCCTAAAAAGTGAAACTAAGCACTTCTCAACACGTGGATTAAGATTCCAATTGTTTCCTGCCAATGTTGTTGCTTCATCTATTGGAATAAGTCGTGGGTCCAAAATCTGTTGAAGATTATCAGGGAATGAAATTTCAACAAAGTTACGAAGATTTTGACCATCTTCCAACAATTCATCGGTAGGTCTTCTTCCAGTAAGCATTTCCAACATAAGAATCCCAAAGCTGTACATGTCACCATAAGTTGACACCTCAGAACCCATTCCATACTCTAAAAATATATACCAGAAACTGTCAATACACAATGCTAATAAATAACAAACTGACACTAAAAGATATGAGAATTTTAAGAAACACTAATAATTCAAAACATAAGAACATACCTGGAGGAGCATAGCCAACAGTCCCCTTTATTCCAATTGTACTTGTTTGCTTAGAAGTGGTACCATTGATGGTTGAGAGAAGTCTTGCTATGCCAAAATCACTCACATGAGCAACCATGTCATCATCAAGAAGGACATTGCTTGGCTTTAAATCACAATGAATGATTGATTGCTCACATTCATGATGAAGATAATGCAATGCAGAAGAAACATCAATCGTGATATTTAATCTTTGATTGAGGCTCAGTGTTCTCCGATGCTCTGCGCTTGGTGTGATAGGATGCAACCATTCCTCTAAGCTTCCATTTCTCATGTACTCAAATATCAGAGCTTTGAATTCTTGACCTTTGTAATCTGTGCTGGAACAGCATGTCAAAATCTGAACCAGATTTCGATGTCTAATACTTTTAAGTGCATTGCATTCAGAAATGAAACTCTTGTGAGCTCCTTTCTGTTGAAGGTTTAGGACCTTTATGGCAACAACTTTGTCTTCTAACTCAAGAGTTCCTTTGTAGACAGAGCTAAAATTTCCAGACCCTATCAAGTTTGAAGTTGAGAACCCATCAGTTCCGTTGTGTAGGCTTTGGTATGAAACTTTAGCCAGCTGGTCAATTGTTGGTGAATCCAAAGATGGTTTCTTACTCCTTTTCCTCATCCAGTAGATAGTTAAAATAATTGATAGTACGAGAAGAAAAACAAGCACACTAACTATCATTGCTATCAGCCTGAACTTGTGGTGTTTTGCAAGTTTGTTACCTTTGACAGGGCATAGTGGCAGATGCAGTTTTGAAATGCCTCCACAAAGCTTACTGTTTCCAGTAACCACTAACCCACTTGCATTTTTAAAGACACCTTCTGTTGGTACCTCACCATCCAACATGTTAAAAGATACATTGAAATATTGTAAGAAAGAAAGGTTCTGCAGAACATTAGGAATTGATCCAGACAAGTGGTTTAGTGACAGGTCTAATTCTTGAAGACTTTTGAGTGATGCCAAAGAGGATGAAATGATTCCTTGTAAGGAATTCCCTTGCAAATAGAGGTACTCCAACATTATGCATTCTCCGATGGTTCCAGGAATGTCACCAGACAAATGATTCTGAGACATATCTAGCCAATCGAGATTTTTTAGGTTGCCCACTTCTTTCGGTATACTACCACTCAATGCATTTTGTGACAAAGCCAACAAGTTTGTTAGAGAGGAAAGATTAAAAATCTCTACAGGTATGGTTCCTCTAAAGTTGTTTCGCCAAAGACCTAGATATTGTAACTTTTGGCAGTTTCCTATGCTTGGAGGAATATTTCCTTCTAACATATTTTCTCCCATAGCCAAAAAATACAATTGACTAAGGTTGCCTATGAAGGCTCCTATCTCTCCTGATAGCCTGTTTGCACTTAATTGTAATTTTTGCATCTTGTGAAACTTCCCAAAAGTTGTTGGGATAATCCCATCAATGCGGTTATATTCCATTGTCAAGAGAGTCAACCCAATTAGATTTCCTATTGTCGCAGGGATTTTTCCTGTTATCTGATTACCTCCGAGATATAGTCTACTGAGTTGGATGGATAAATTGCCCAAGGAATTTGGCAAATGACCTCCAAAATTATTGCCAGCTATAGATATCACTTGCAACTTACTACAATTTGTCAATGATTTCAAAAACTCCAAATCATTAGTTGAATTGTCACCTAGATTATTTTTCCCCAAAGATAGGAGATAAAGATATTGTAGCTTCCCCAGACTTGGTACTTGTCCCACGAAATGGTTATGACTGAAATCAAGTATTGAAAGGATAGATGCATTTGTGATGGAAGGTGGAATTGAACCTGAGATCCGATTGTCACCAATTTGAAACAATTGAAGATTGGGTAGGGTGTGGAACATGTTGGGTGGAAGAGAGCCCTTAAATTGATTTTCTGCACCTATGATTTCAGTAAGAGATGAGATATTATAAAGACAAGAAGGAAATGTTCCAGCCAGTTTGTTGGAAGCGCAAATTATAAATTTCAAGCTTTTGAGACGGCATATTTCTTGTGGAATATCTCCCTCTAAGTTGTTAACAGCCACCGAGAGATCAGTTAGGGATGAAAGGTTCCCTATGAATGATGGGATTCCTCCGGTTAGCTGGTTTTTGTCAACGTTCAACTCTGTGAGCTTCAAAAGTGAGCCAATTTCGATCGGTATTTTGCCAATTAGATTATTCCCATATAAGACTAACTCTGTGAGCTGAGTGCAACCTGTCAAGTTTGTAGGAATTTCCCCTACCAATGTGTTATTGTCGACAAAGAGTTGCTGCAATTGTGACAACCGTCCCAATTCTTGTGGGATTTTGCCGTAGAAGATGTTGTTTCCGAGGTCTAACATTCTCATATAAGAGAGATTGCCTACGTGAGGGGATATGGATCCCTTCAACTTGTATCCAAGCAAGTTTAAGTGTGTAACTCTTAGAAGCATGGGATTGCATGTGATTCCATGCCAGTTACAGAAGTGAGTAGAAGAATTCCAAGAAAGGAAGATTCCATATGGGTCAGTGGGTATGGATTCCCTGAATTTGAGCAGTGCCAAATGATCAGTCTCATTTCCTGAGGCAAAGGCAGTTGTGTTTGGGGTAAAGAAGCATAGTGAGTTGAATGTATAAAGAGAAAAAAGTTGGGCAAATAAAGAGCAAAAGGGAAGTAACAAGAGAGAAAATTGCTTCATTGTGATGAGGAAATTGAAGGCTGGTAGATGTGGTAGTGTTTCTATGGTTAGATTGCTTTATATAGAGTTTGGTAATGGGACAGGATCACAGAAGAAGCACGCTGCACGCATGAAATCAATAACCAATATTGGCAGTTGCAGAAATTTTACATGGTAGAAAAATAAATCCAAGAAATGATTTATACGTAATAAACACGCCTCCTCAAAAGAAATAAATACATTAACTCCGAAAAAAAAAAACTTCCTACAGTATAACCAAAGCGTTTTCCTATTGTTTCTAATAATCACCCAAAAATTAAACAGCTTTTATGAATACAATAAAAATACAAAAGTTAAGGCTATTTTTGGCCCAACTTTTTGCCCAAAATATAAAAAGAGCTTTAATCATTTAAACTATTTTAAAGAAAAATACAAACTTAGAATTTTAAAATTAAAATAAAATAAAAGTTGTAGGTGATTAACTATATTTGTTTAGAATTCTCAATTATGTTTTACATTTAAAAAATTATCAATATGTCCCATCATTAAAAATAAAAGAAAGATAGCGAGTTCTGTTTTTTATATGTATATCCACGATAATAATTATTTGAGTTATACTATTCCACTTATGTTTTCTAGGTTACATTTTTTTTTCTATCTATGTTGTGCATTATTCACTTTATTTCGAGTTTCTCTTTTTTCTTTTTGTTTCTTTCTTCTAATTGTAATATATATATATATATATATATATATATATATATATATATATAGAGAGAGAGAGAGAGAGAGAGAGAGAGGGGGGGGGGGGGGGGGAGAGGGATCCACTTACGCCAAAAGTAACTAATCTTTGAGTTACTCTTAGAGTGAGTGGATCCCTCCTCTCTTTCTATATATATAGAGAGAGGAGGGATCAAGTTACTCCAAGAGTTCATCTTCACCATTTATTTTCTTGAAATCTAATGGTTGTAACGAGTGACTAATCTTAACCATTAGATTTTAAGAAAATGAATGGTGAGGATGCGAGGAGTAACTCTCTTAGAGTTACTCTTGGAGTAAATGAATCCCTTCTCTCTCTCTCTCTCTCTTACACACACACACACACACACACACACACATATATATATATATATATATATATATATATATATATATATATATATATATATATATAGTGAGAGGATTTTCTTATATGAAAGTGAGAGGAGTAAATATTGACCACTAAATTTTATTTTAATGGTTAAGATTAAGACACACTAAGTCATATGAGTTTTTTAAAAAGTCACATGACTTTTTTAATTATTAACATAACATTAAATCTTGACCCTCCATGTATGGTTATATGGTATAGATTTAATTTTCTCACTCTCATATAAGATACCTTCCTCTCATAACGTGTAGAAGTAAATTTTCTCAAAGAATATATATTTGCCATGATAGGTAAATAATTTGTAGGGAAAAATGATCTTCTCATGTTGGTGTCTTTCTTTAGTCATGAACAATTATATGTGACATTTTTTAGATCTTTATTTTTTATTTTTGACAGATATTTTTGAGAGTTAAAAGCAAGCTTAGACTAAAGATCTTAATATATGATAAAAGAGTGCAAACCCTTAAACATAACTACCAATGCTGTGTTTAAAGTGGTTTTCAAAACCTATAAGTAATCGTCAAATTCTTTATTTATCATTATATATTATCCCAAAAGGAACTATTTTATTGTTTAATATTTTTAAAACTTTATTTCAATTTTTTTTTATCATTGTTGTTTACTTTATTTAATAAGCATAATTAAACTATACGATATAATATTAATTTTTTTAACTAGGCTAATTAGGTATCTATTTTACTATTTTATTGTTTACACGAGACTTATACGTTTTTTTCTCGATGCATACTTTTTTATTCATTAGAAGTCATTACTTTTTGTGAGTATTTTTTACTCAACTATTATCATTATCAATTTAATTCTTAGATTTGCTATAAATTTTGTTTCGATTGTGAATTTGTGTGCTCTTATAATAGAAGAATGAAGTGTTTGCGGAAATGGGCACAATTACCCCTTTGAAAAGTATGGAAAGGGACACTTTGTATTAGATACAAACTACAAACCTCTCATTAGCTGTTATAAAATATAGGCTTAATTGCATATTTTACTACTCAACTATCATTATTTTGTGAATTTTAATATTCATTTTCTTTTTATAAATTTTACCACTCAAGTTTTCAATTTTGTGCATTTTATTACCCAAGTTTTTTATGTCCATTTTATCATTATTTTTTCAATTTTTGTGTATTTTAACATCATGTTAGTAACAAAATGATGTCATTTCGCAAAAATTGGTAATAAAATAACATCGTTTTATTTTTTTCTTTAACTTCTTTTTAGTGACACATAAACATTGGTAAAATGCACGAAAATTGAAAATTTGGATAGTAAAATTTACAAAAAAAAATTGAGTGGCACAAAAGAATGAAAGTTGGGTGGTAAAATGTGCAATTAAACCTAAAATATAATATTAACATTGCAAAAAGTCTCTAAGTGGAGAATGATCTACCAATCTAATATTTCTCTCTTCATCACTAAACAATTAAGTAATATTTTAGTCTACTATATTATTACTTTAAAAAGAATTTTGAAAATGTTGCTTTGTTACCGGTAAAAAGTCATTGCTAGTCAAGCAACCCCCACTACACCCACCCACACAACCACACATACAAAAAAGAAGACACTGCCTGACTGCTTGATATTAACAAATGGTTTAATTATATATTTTATGGTTAAATAGGTTTTTCAAAAATACACCACATTTGAATTTAGTCCTTTGAAAAAAATTTCCTTGCATTTGATCCCTAAAAATACTAGATTTTAGTTATTTTCTTAACTTTGTGTGCTTCTACAATTAAATGTCTTCATGTGATCATTTGAGTCAGCGATTTTAAAGTGATTTGACATGCAATGTAACTAATTAAAAAAATTAAAAATTGAATTAAATTAACTAATTAAAAAAAATTAGAAAACACTTCAAAAAATAATAAAAATAGAAGGTTGGAGAAGGTAGTATTCCTCTATGTATTTGTTTCATTTTGAGCCGATGCAACTAGTTCAACTCATCATTCCCAATTAATCAGCTCACCACACTGTCTCCTACCTCTGAACAAAGTTAAGAAATTAAAGGACTAAAATGTTGCATTTCTAAAATTCAGGGGATCAAGTATAAAGAATATTTTTTTCAAATGACTAAAATAAAATCTGGTATATATTCGAAGGTCTAAAACCATATTCAACCTTATACTACCTACGTCCCTATTCAACCTTATACTACCTACGTCCACATTTGAATTTTCTTATTTATTTCAACTTTAAATTGTCTTTTTCTCTCTCCCATGAAGATTGGAGAAGATGAATAGGCTCCCAATAATGTTAACGACAAATTTGGAAAAATATTACAAGTACATACAAATTTAATGCAAATACTTAAATTAACCAATTTTCTTAATATGCATAAATTAGTCAACAACGTTTTATAAATAGGGATGGAGGTAGTATTTTAATACAATGATTAAAGTAGTGGTTTTATGAGGTATATATATTTAATACAATGATCAAAGTAGTGGTTTATGAGGAAATCCACCAAACCACGATATACATCGATTCAAAATGATCCAATTCATCGTTTCTGACAATTTAAACCAAATCAATTAAATTAGTTTAGATTGATTTGGTTAACTAATTATTTTCATTTTAAAATATGAATCAAATAAATTATAATTTTTCAATTCTCGAAATATTTTTTTTTTAATTTGATGACCTAATAAATTATTTTAAATTTTAGTTTAATATATTTTAAACTTTAATACTTATTTTTTCTCCTACTTTTTTATTTTCTTTCATTTTAATCTTCCTGTGATTTTATTACAAATTTTCTTATTTTGACCATGTTTATTATGTGATTTTGATCATATTTTGAATAAAAGAAAATAAGATATGTAAAGTGATCATTGTAAGAGATAAAAACTAAATATGAAATAAAATAAATAATTAGTTATAAAAAAATTAAAAAATTTACCATGAATTAATATATAATTAAAAATTGAATAAAATCGACAATAAGTGAAGATAAAACTTTTAAAAAATATATAGTAATTTATGTATTTTTTTCTTTTATCATAACCCAAGATCTAAACCAAATCAATACCGAGGGGCGAAGGGGTCTAGCTCAATTGGTTGAACAGGATGCGTGAGTTACTGTAAACCCCTAGTACTTGTCTTCAATTCTTATGGATAAAAAAAAAAAACCAAATCAATATGATATTTATTTTACACCTAAATCAATCAAATTTATGATCACCTCTAATTAATCAAGCAACTTTTCACTATGCATAATCATTGAAATTGAAATTGAAATTTAATAACCACTAACTCAATTTTCATTCTGAATTTCCATTATTATTTATAACCTAAGTGATTTCCTTTTCTTTTTAATAATCACTCAAAAATCAAACAGCTTTTTGTCAACTATGAATACAATAAAAATAATTTCAGGCTATTTTTGGCCCAATTTTTCTATAAACTATTTTAAAATAAAATACAAACTTGAAATCTTAAAAAAATGTTTTAGGTGATTATATTTGTTTGGAATTCTCGATGATGTTTTATAGTTTTTTTTTAGAAGAATGATGTTTTATAGTTGAACAACTATCAATATGTCCCATTCTTCAAAATAGAAGATAGCAAGTTCTGTTTTTTTACATGTATATCCACAATAATAATTATTAGAGTTATACTATTCCACTCATGTTTTCTATGGTACATTTTTTTTCCTATCTCTCTCTGTTGCATTATTCACTTTATTTCAAGTTTCTCTCTCTTTTTTTATTATCTTTTTTTTCTAATTGTAAAAAATTATAAAAAAATGTGTAGAAGTAAATTTTCTCAAAATAATTTGTTTTATAATAACCTAATGTACTTGAATATAATAACTTTATGCATAAAATAATTTCTTCATTATTGTAGCTAATGCACATGGAACCTTTGATTTTGAAGTTTAATTTTGATTTTATCACAATTAAGTTTTGTCAAATCATTAAAAATGAGTTTAATTTTGGCACACTGTCATACATTTTTTTACACAATTAATTAATTAATTAGAAATCACTCTAGATATGTCACTAAGTGTTTTTTTTTATTCTTTTACTTTTCTTTTACTCTCACTAAGTGTTTGTTTGAGTTAGCGTTTGTAAAATTGATTTTGAATGAAATTAATTCTTAATGATTCAACCTGAATCCTAAAGTCATCTTTACAAAAGTTGACAATCCTACCAAAGATATCAATCCATGATTGGATGATGATGTAAAAAATATTTATACTTTTAATACATTCTAATTAAATCTTTAGAGAATTTAACATTTTAGTTGATTTTTTTAGATAACAGTTAGAATCTTTTTTAAACGTTACTATTAGATAGTCTATATATAATATACAACTAGAAAAATTAAAATTAGTGAGGGTATTATCTATATGTAATTTTATATAAAAAAAAACATTGCTAAAATTTAGAGACCCAAAATTAGCGAGAAAAAAAAAGCAATTTGTCTTCAGTAACTTTGCTCACAATCGATTATTTTTTTTTTTTTGAACAAGATTCATTTTGAGTATATATACAACAACAACAACAACAACAATAATAATAATAATAATAATAATAATAATAATAATAATAGTTTCCACTAGCTCATTTTCATATAATAGTATTTTTTATAAATTATATAATAAGAGCTGGTATGGTCCACGATATTGATACTCCGTGTTACACGTTGGTAGGTGTAGATAGTTGACCTTTTGACTAAATATATAATAAGAGCTGATAGTTGGTTAGTGTTACACGTTGGTAGGTATAGATAAATCTTAATTTTCTCACTGTGCCTCTTCTTTTAACCTCCATAGAACTTGTCAGCTAGAGTAGTTCAAGTTTTTTATTCTTCTTCCTATATTTATCTTTTTTCCTTTTAGCAAATGTTTACTCATTTTCTTTTGTTCTTTATTTTTTTCCAGTTAAGATCCAAGTTCGATATTGTTAACATGGAAACGTCTAATATGGAAAAGTGTTAAATTCTATTACAACAATAGAAGGTGGTACCTCCTAATAATATGGAAAAGTAAGACTTAAATATGATTTTAACGTCTGTAATTTAATACTTTTCTATTTTTAGTTTTATAATTTTTTTTTTCAGTTTTAGTCTCTAACATTTCTAAACATTTCATTTTTTATCCTACTAAGGGTAGTCATGGGTTGTGTTGGTTCGAATTTAAAATATTTTGATTCAAACCATTCAATGTTAATTGGTTTGAATTGGTTTAGTTTAAAAAGAAAAAAAAAAAGTTGGCAACCCAAACCAAATCAATCCGATCACATTTGGGTTGGTTCGGATCAGGACATCGATCAAGTCACCTCATAAAATAATAAAAAATTAATAATTAAGAAAAAAAGGAAAAATAATAGAGAAAAAATTAAAAAAATCATAATAAAATGAAAGAAAATTCATGGACAATATTAAAAGTGAGAATTATAGAATTACACCACATAAAAATTATAAAATTGCACAACATAAAAAATTAAAATTTTTCTAAAATAGTACTCCCTTTGGTCCTTTTTATAAGAAACAAATAACTAAATCATCAAGACCAATAAAAATAGTTAAGTTAGTTAGTTACAATTAATAAAGTCATAAATTTTAATTTTATTCCAAAAGTACCCCTTAAATTGATTGGTTTAAGTAGTGGTTATATTAATGGCATTGCACCTCCACCAATAAATGTAACTTGTATTGTTAATAGACCAATAAATGCATGAGAAATGAGTAGGTGTCTCATTAATGGATTTCATAAGATGAAGGGTAAAAAAGAAAACTAGCAATTAATACATCTTAAAGTGGGTCTATGTTTCTTATAATTAGGACCAAAAAAGAACAGCATTTTGTTTCTTATAAAAAGGACCGGAGGGAGTATGAGTTTGGGTTGGTTTTGATTGGATTGGTTTGACATGCTCAAATTCAATTCTTGAACCGATGTCATCAAGTTCATAATTTTAAAATTCGAACCTGAATCGATGACCTAAACCAACTCGGATTTTCTTTTTGGTTTGGTTTGGCTTGGATTGATAGGGCCATCGGTCACCTAAAAAATAAGGAAAAATAAAAAATAATAGAGAAAAAAAATCTTAATAAAGTGAAAGAAAATTAATGGATAATTTTGAAAGTGGGAATTATAAAATTACACAACATAAAAATTATATAATTATAAAATTCCACAACATAAAAAATTAAAAGTTTCCTAAAATAGTACGAGTACATATTGATTTGAATTGGTTAGGGTTATACATTCTCATATCTGGTACTTGAACATATGTCATCAAGTTCATAATTTCAAAATCCAAACTAAACCGATGACTTGAATCAACTCAAAATTTTCTCTTTACTTTGGTTTGGACTGATCGGGTCATCAAGTTGATCTAGACCTACGGCCACCCGTAGTCCTTGCCGCCAAGGTCTGTTATAAAAATGTTAAAGATGACATCAACATTATGTCATGGTGATGCCATCATGCTGTCATGTTAGCAAAAGACGAGATGTCTTGATGACGTAATCACAAGCCACGTCAACATAGTTCTACATCATCATGATGTTAGAGGGACTAAAAATGAAAAAAAAAATACAAAGACTAAAAATGAAAAAAAAATTACAAGGACAAAAATTATAAAAAAAAATGCATGGGCTAAGAATAAAGTGACATATTTTTACGCACAAACAAATATTTAAGCCTTAAATAAAATGTTTAAAATTAATATAAAATAAAGATCTTAAATAACAAGAAAAAAAATCATCAATATAATGTATCACTTAACTATAGCTTTTGTTGGTTTAAACGCCCTACATACTAACCTAGACTTTAAGACTTTTATTACAACCCATTACTCAACATAATGCATAAAAATGAAATTAAAGATGTCTTTCTACCATTATCCTATAGGAAACCTCTGAAAGAATAGAAAACTCCATATTTAGATACCCAGTGAAAATAAATAAAGTTCATAACCTTTAACCTTATTCATCATGCTTAGAATTCAACCAAATGAAATATCTATTGTAATGACAACAACCATAGTTGTAGGGTTTTGCGTTGGTGTGCATTATTGGTTCTGCACAATGAACCCGCCAGTGGCAACATGCTAGTATTTCTATGTTATAATGATGACATAGAAACAAGCTAGAAGGTCAGACTAGGCTTTGATAGGCCTAAGCCTACCTTTGTTAAAAATATAAAGCTCAACTTGGTATTTTTACCTGTTATACGCCTCTTTTATAGGCCTGACCTAACCTACATAAAAGTCTAGATTGAGTTGTGAGCTTATTTAAAAGCCTATTTAATGTGTGAAAAAGAGAGAGAAAATGTTTGCAATCTATAGTTCTTATTGATAATGAAAAAAAAGGCATGATTGATGTAACAACCCGTCCTCACTACATGATAACTAGATAACTAACAAAGAAAAAGACTTATTTTAGTTTATTTCAAACTCTTCAATTAAATTTATTTCTGAAAATACTTGTGAACATTTCGCGTTTCAAAAATCAAAAGCTAAAACTAAAAGCTTCAAGATAAAACATCCATGTATTATGAAATCAACTAAATAAAACAATATGGCTCTTGGCACTACAACTCACTATCACAAGATACAACTTCAGAGCTGTAACACCCTAAATCCGGGTTTACATTTAATCTATTTATTTATTTTAATTTTAATAAAACGTGATTAATATATTCAATTTCACATTTTTGGAACATGAAAGAGATGAGTAATTAAACGAAAACAATAGTAGATTTAAAACATTTTCAAACTCAACTCACTGTGAAAGCGTAAAACTACATTGTATAAACGTCGCATGACCATTATCTCGGAATTAAACATTCACTGAAATAAAAACGTAAAACAGATATAAATAAGGTGTGCCTCTGTGGCTATATATATATATATATATATATATATATATATATATATAAGTTTTTGAGAGTAAGGGTTAGAAGTGTCTCACGCACAAGATCAATATCATGCACAACCCAAGTCTAAAAGTAATAAATACACCGAAATAAGAAAATAGATGACTGAAATGATATACAAATTTTCTGAATCTAGGCCTACCCATATCAAAAAACAAAAGAAGGGAAAAACCTATGACTCAGAGCAGTCATCTTTAAACCCTACCCCTATGTCAGACTATACCTACATAGAAAAGATGTCAGAGGAATCTCTAGCAAGACCCCTGAGAAGAGATCTCATGGCCCTCGTCCATGGGATCCTCCTCCATCAGCTCATGATCCTCCTTCGGATCCTCCTTAGGGTCCTCCTCCTCCTCAGTGTCGCTACCCTCTATGGCTACCCCCATGACCACTCCACGATGAGCACCTGTCCTAGCCAGAAGCAACCTCAAAAGGAAGGGAGGAAGCACCAACCTCGGAGTAAGGTCGTCGAAAAGTGTAGCGTCTGGATCGGCATGAGGAAGAGATTGACCCTTTGAAGGCGGATCAACAGAAGATGAAGATGACGACTCAGAAGTGTTTGAAGAAAGCTCCACGATCTCTACCAGCGTAGTATGACGATAGTATGGTGGTGTAGGCAGAGTAAACCACAAAAAGAAATCATAGTAGGTCGGCTATACAAGCTGACGTGTGAGTGGCACCATCCCGAAACGAACGTGGCCCATGAAGTGGTCTTCGTTGAGTAACCCATCCTGGGTCCAGTGACCCTCAAATGTCACTACCCATACCCTCATGGAGGGTCTTTACTGAGCCATCGGTATCTGGAAAAATAAAAGTATGGAGTGAGTCCCTCTCCTTCACTAAACTAACAAACAATTGACAGTTCGGTCTTAAGCAACATACAACAATCAACCACCTTACAACGGTGCTCTCACGAGTCTCACTCAAAGTTCCTGATCTATTATACGATTTATCTACATCATACAATCTCAACACAACTCGGGCTCGCTGCCACTGGAACTCCCAGAACTCAGTGGACTTACACAATTTAAGGGAATGACTTGCTGGGAGTACACCCTTTACCACGGTACAATGGTAGGGCTCTCACCAACACGATTATGCCTCACATTTGTTAGGATTGCCAAGTTGGCACTGTGGAAACACGACCACAAACTCAGTGCCAGATCCCTAAGAAACAGCAAGTCAGCAAGCACACCTCAGGTACCACTCTGTATGGTCATCCAATCTCTGAGGACTGACTCCTCAACCACTCACTCTCATCGGAGTTTATCTCATATAGGTTGGGTGACTTCTCTGCCAAAGGTACAGAACGGTGGTCTTCCACGACGTATGTCCCCAACATACCACACGGAGATCAAATTCTCCACCACCACTGTGGTCACACATTCCGACCCCATTTCTCGCGAGCGCATCGCTCATCACAGACGAAGCCCCCATACAACCTCTTCCACAATTATTCATTCGGTCTTTGTCCACGAACAAATTCGTTCAACCGTCTCAAACGACTTGGCGCTGGAGATTCCACTCCTCCTTTCAGTTCTCACCACGATTAGGACAATCACAACTTATACACTTTCCAACATATGTGCATATCTCACGTCATCCAGTCATGATCTTAACTGTCTTACTGTAGTTATTGGATCCTCGCCCACTCTCACGTTTTATGCTTATTTAACTTATTTGGTCCAAGTCCATGCAAGGGTCCTAGATTTCTTTCTAAGTCCATTGTCTGATGTCCTCCGTGCGTATTAGTAATTCCTAGTTACTAACTCATATGATTATTAAGTTCCCACTCTTTAATTATAATTAATTCACTATTGCGCATGGTGAATGTCGTTAATTACTAGAATAATTTTCTAGTATCTACAAGTGTACTCCATTTGGAGTTCACTTGCTCCCACACAAGAATGAATTATTCTCGTCTCCACAACCACAAAACATTGCAAACAAGTCACATGCACAAGAAAATTTCAGCACTCTTTGCCCGAGGATCATGCTCCTCCCGGTCTCCAATTTACAGCTAATAACATAATAATCATTAACAAACAATAATTCAATAATTAAACATATTCCATCAAACAACATTACACACACATTTTTAATATAAATTTCCCTTTTGAGGTGAAATGTCCATTAACAAGTCCAATGAATGGCATTAGGCACAATTACACAATCACACAATTAAATTTCATGCATATACCTAGAGTTGTGCACACATACTAAAAATTATTTGACTTAGCAATTTAACTTAGAATTTCGTGAGATTTTACAGAGGCATAATACATCACATATATTTCATTATATGATTTTTCTCCCGAAAATCACACCCATAAATATTAATTTTGAATTAATTATGGTTGCTAGACAGGTTCTGTAAAGTGCACTTCTATATTTTTGGTAAATAGAAAATCAACTTTGTTTTCAGTGCAACTTTACAGGGAATGTACCCAACATGTGGGACAGCACATGGAATTTTCTCAGTGTCAAATACCCACCAAAAATGCCCTTTTTGTATTTCTAAAACAATTTTTCCCCAGAACAGAGTCTCCAATACAAAAATGTAAATAATTACAAAAATGTTTAGAAAATTCCGAGAAAATTCACAGGTAGTCCACATAGTCCAAGTAAGGTTACCAAATTTTCTCAAATCCAAATTCTCACAAAAAAGATATTTTCTACATTTAAATACTCTACTGCCCAGTTTTTCAGTTTTCTCAACATTAAATGACTAAAATTACTTCTCGGCTTGTTTTGACTTTGAAAAAATTCAGGGATGACTCTCATGGCATATAATGAGTCCAGTTTTTCAAAAAAATTTCCCAAAATTTTTGTGAAATTCAAAATCGTCACTTTCATAGAATCAGCAGTAAATGAAAATAATTCCAAGAAAAATAGTTCCGGTGTCCAGAAAATTCTGAAAAAAATACCATGATGTCCAGAGGTGCCAAAACATAGGTAAACATCTTTACATTGCAAAAATAATGCACGAAAGTATTTTCGAAAATATAAAAACAGCTGTAGTGTACAAGTGGCAAACAACACATTTCAACATATTTCACATGCTCTTGAGACACTCATGGTGTCAAGAGACTCACAATCACATGAACAGCCCAACAACATCAAGTGAAGCAAGAAATAACTTAGGGAAGATAGAACCCCTCCATACCTCTTTGGTTCCTCTCTCAAATGAAGCAAAATTGGTGTTGTTGAGTAGCCCTTGCCCTCCTCAACACTATATCCAAAATTAATTAGTGGAAACTTTGATTTGGAGGTTTAGATTTTAGAGAGAAGCTGCAGAATTTTTTAGAGAGAAGGAGGAGAAAATAAAGATGAACTTGTTGGAGAAGAAAGCAAAAATGAGAGAGATCACTCTTGCACATACAAAAGGAAGAGAGATGAAAGTAACAATTTGAAAAATCCCCCCTGTCCCCACAATAGGGCTGGCGCCCCTCCCAAGGTTCCTAGGTCTAGGGTTTTGTTTTTGTGTTGGGCCCACACGGTCCCACTAGGTCTAGGGTTAGGGTATTTTATAGTTTAGGATTTTGGATCTCTGTAGAATTTGGTCATCTGGGTCCTTAATCAACGAGAAAGAGAACTTTTAATTCACTCTCATTCTATTTAATATTTTTCTAAAGCATAATTAATCAATTAATTAAATCTTCACTAAATTTATTTTCATCAATAATTGTATTTCTTTAATTAATCAAACACTGAGAATTAATCCAACAAAATTAATTAATTAAAGTCACAAATCATGTACTTGACGTTAATTCACACAGTTTAATTATTTTCTTTTAATGCACTAATTTCACATATATTTAATTGAAATCATACTACTTCACATATGACAGACATAATGAGTGTAGATTTTTAGGGTGTTACAAGAGCAACTCAACACACACCTATATATACATATATACAACCTTTTAGAAAGGTGAATATCCTAAACAGTTGAACTGCTCAACAATACACATAAAATAACTCAAACAAAAGGAAAAGAAAGATCAAGTTTTCGTCATCGGAGTCATTCCCCTTTCGAAAAAATTCATAATCCGATCAGTGCATGTGATACATGTCCCCCTCGAAGGTCTCAAAAGTTGATGTCAACTACGTCAATCCAACTCAATTCAATCAGTTTTAATTGGTTAAACAATAAGTTGGATTGTGTTAGACCTGTATTCAGAATTGAGTTAAAAATCTCAATTCAATCCAACTTGTAGGGGATTAAGGGTTGGAATTAATTAACCTATTAGTTTTTTTAAAAGAAAAAAAAGTTATAAAAAATAAATGATTAATAAGTTGATTTATCAAATAAATAAATAAATATAAATAATATAAATATAATGTCACGATTACGAGAATATTATCTTATTAAATTGTCTCAGTACATTTTTTTAGAATTAACCAATAAAATAATATGAAATTCATAGTACTTTATAAACTTTTATGTCCAATAATATAATATTTAACTAAACAATCTATATATATATAAAAAAAAAAAAAAAGACTTACTCAATAGGTCAACCCAACTCAACCTATCTCTTAACCCGTTGGGTTGACAGGTTATGTGAGTAGAGTTATACAGACTGAAGGGTTGAATCATCCAACCCAACTCAACTTAACCTGTTTTGGTGGATTATATGGGTTAATCAACTTAATCTGTTAGATTCAACCCACTTTTTCACCAAAAGAAAGATTCAACCCACTTTAACATTTTTTTTTTATATATTTTTTTATACTTTCACTTTGACATTTCTAACCTCAAGACTCAAATTGCATCAATAATATTTTATTACATTCCAATTTGAAGAAATAAATTAATTAAGAGTAAATAGTATATATATTTTATATTAATTATTCAATTGCCAATTATTATTTATAAAATATTTTTATTTGATAAATTTATTAATTTTTATAATAACTATTTAAAAGTCATGTTTATTATAATTTCTTATAAATTAACGTTATGAAAACTTTTAAATTGAAAATTAAACTCATAAACCAATTTCTTAATGAATAGCACACTCATCAATAAGTGCCCCCGTCAGTTTCATTCACAGATAACACTATCAACTTTTTTTTTTGTCCATAGGAATTGAAGATAGTATTCGGGGGTTTATAACACTCACACACCCTGCTCAACCAACTGAGCTAGATCCCGTTGGTAGATACCAATATCAATTGATTCGTAATATGCGAATTATATAAATTGCATGAACTAAAAGAAAACTCACCATTTTCTTGACAATAAAGTACCTTCAAAGAATTACTAGATTTTTTGGTAAAATACTATATATATATATTATGAAATCATTAAAATGTTAGCTATCATAATAATTAGTACGTAAGAAATTTAAATCTTTAAATATTGTACCAATACATTATTAAATGAGTAATGCATTAAATTTGTTTCTAAAATTAATTACAAATACGGTGAATGTGTAGTCTTTAAAATTATAATAATATTATTTAATCCTTTAAATTATCAAATGATAACTATTTTTGTTTTTAAAATTATTAAACGATGATAATTTTAATACTTAAAATTTTAATAATAAGGACTAAAATGACTAAAGTAATACTTTTACAATTTTAAAAGTTGATCAGTGCTTATAATTTGCTAGATTATTTTAATATACTATTTTTATTAAATATATAGTGTCATAAAAAATATTTAAGTCTATGATAATATTAATTATGTTAGTTTTTTTTACTGCAATTAATTATGTTAGTTTAAAATCTTTCTTTTTCATTAAAAATAACTTATCCTGATCCAGTAAAATAATTTACACCCAATGCTTAAAATTTAAACCATAAATAGTTGACGTTATAGAGCCCAATCAATTAACTTTAAATTGGTTTATATATATATATATATATATATATATATATATATATATATATATATATATGTAGGAATCGAAAACATGTACCAAAGGTTTTACAACCACTTACGTCCGTGTCCCTGTTCAACCAACCGAGCTATAACTTTAAATTGGGTTGTTTTGTCTTCTCGTGGATGTATGATTCTTTAATATTTACATAGTTATTTTACATGACTTTAATTTTCAGATGTGATAAACTGTGTAATATGGATTCCACTATGCGAATGTTTAACATCAATATTAATGACAAAAATTGTATTTTTGTCACTAAATTTTATCACTAATAAATTATTTTTTTTAGTAACATACCACAGAAAACACTCCATGACCAAAATAACAACGATGAGGTTAGTTCCTTGGAGTGAAGGATTATTTTCTGATCTACATCTTGTCGTGGGGCAAGAGGACCCATAAAAGCTATTGAGAATATATGTTTCATCCAAGCAAGCATCATTACATAATTAGCCATGTCTTGTTGGATGACATTATTTATAACAAACAGTTTTCAATGATGTCATGAATTAATAATACTTTGGCTACATCGGGTACCAATAATGCTAGCTAGTGAAAAACTAGGGTCACATACATTTCTTGATAGAAATGTATCATTAATAACAAGGGGTAAACTACCTTTTTAGTCCCTGAAAGTGTAATCCACTATCACTTAAGTCCCTGAAAGTATGAAATTGTCAATTAGGTCCCTGAAAGTACAATTTGTTAGTCACTTTAGTCCTACCGTTCAAAGATTTTCATTAAAGTTAACATTTGTACCTAAGTTACATGCTATCTACCTATGTGACAATTGACGGTGCACACGTGGATAATATGTCACCTAGGCAAATAGCATGTTACGTGGACACAAACCTTAATTTTAAATAAAGTTTTTTAATGGAAGGACTAAAGTGACAGATAAATTGTACCTTCAGGGACCTAATTAACAGTTTCATACTTTTAGGGACCTAAGTGACAATGAATTACACTTTCGGGAACCAAAGTGATAGTTCACCCTAACAACAATGCATATACAGCATCTCCAATTTCAAGCTAATCTTCAGTCTGTTACAGTTTCAATAATGTCTGGGTGTTTAAAAATGAATTAGAGTCAAGGCAAACTCTACGTGGCTTAATTACTTTTGTTTTTTTGGGAGGCTTAATTACTTTTATTAATTCCACTTCAAATGCTTTATCCAAAAAAAAAAATAACAATGCATATACAACATCTCCAATGTCAAGCTAATCTTCTGTCTGTTACAGTTTCAATAATGTCTGGGAGTTTAAAATGAATTAGAGTCAAGGCAAACTCTACGTGGCTTAATTACTTTTGTTTTTTTTGGGAGGCTTAATTACTTTTATTAATTCCACTTCAAATGCTTTATCCAAAAATAAATAAATGATTGGACTAACAAAAAATAATTATTTTTCTAAATCAAATTATACTAACTCCATTAAGGTTTCTTGAGATAGTATATGGTCTCCTTTTTTTTTTTTTTATGTTACCCTCTATATAGGAATACATGGTGTAATGTTTTTTAAATAATTAAAGAGTTAGTGTAATTTTTCAAACAATAAAGAGATATTAATATAAAAGTAAAAAAAAAAAAAAAAACTGAAGGGTAAGGAGAATTTGACGAAATCTCATAATTTAATGTAATTCGCTCAATTTTTTTTATCTCATTTTTTTTAATTTTTAAAGGAAAATATTATATTTTAGAAATGATTAATGTATAGAAACGATATTCTAAAAGTGAATCTAAAAAGATACATTTATTTAGTTAGCATGAAGTAGATTCATTTTAAAGAACCACAGCGTGTGGATTAATTGAAACAAGATTATTTTAGCATAATTAGTGGTCTTGAGTTAGAACTTTAAATATGCAGTTGTGTTAAATACTCGGAGAGAGAGTTTGCACTCATAATGATCTCACACAGCTTAAGATTGCCTCCAAAGAATGATATAGGTGTTTCATATAATAAGAAAAAACTTGATAATTTAATACTCAGAATTTATCATAGAAAATAAAAGTTTCTTTCTTTTATAGTAATTTGAACGCCTCCAACAGTTAGAAGAAGGAGAAACTAGATTATATATATATATATATATATATATATATATATTCTTAAAAAAACATACAATTTTTTTTGAAGAAAAAAGGTTATGCATTGACAGTGTAAAACAATTTTATACTATCATTTAATCACATATCATCATGTATCATAAGTTTATTTATTTTTATAATAATTACCTTAAAAATTATATCAACTTTGATTTGTGATTGAATAATAGTTTAAAACTGTTTTACACTGTCCATTAAACTCATTTTTTAAACAAAAGTACTATTAACAAATTAAGTGTGCATTGGGGCTCCATTTTTCTTAGTGAGCACTATTAATAGGTGGACACTCCATTATTTCATATACTATGTCTATTAACTCCTATTATTTCTTTCCATCTTTCTCTACATCCCTATCATGTGTGTGGATACTTTATTTATTTATTGATTGATTTATATTTTAACATGAATAGTATTTACACTAACAAACTTTTATTTCAAAATAAAACAATTTAATGATAAATTATATAAGGAAAATTTATAAATTTTTATATTTCTAACACAAAATTTTATTCACTTTTTATATTTTTAAATTATACATAATAGGACTATAAATAGGTTACCACCTAATTACTCATTACATTTTTTTTACAATGTTGACAATGAAGTTCGAACTTAAAACCTCATGCAAACTATTCAAATTTCCTACCACTAGACCAACCTTAATGATTTACTTGTTACATTTATAAACTTTTTTTTGTCTTCTAATCTTTTTCTTCTATTTCAAAATATATACATTTAAAAAAATGTGAAAAAATAATTTTTAATTTTTTTTATAAAAGCAGGGAATGCAAAAACATCACAATAGGAAAAGGAATCTCATCTATGCTAGCACCCCAGAACCTACCAATCATCTGCAAATCCCATAGATTAAAAATAGAAAGAGACAAAAGATCATGGTTGGACTAGACCAAAACCCATGGAAAAGGATCAATGAAACCTAAAGTTAGGAAGACCATTCCTACTATGGAAGAAAACTAACCTATTGAAACTAGGAACTAGGTCCCACCAAACCAAACCAATCCAGTTAGTAGCCCCAAAACTATTTAACTTGTCTGCACAAGTATTTCCTTCTTTATAAATGTGTGAAAAAAATGTATATGTTCACAAAGAATAAGACAATTTTACTAACGATATTTCTACTTCTCCAGGGAACCAACGTAGTGTTCTTGAACGCATCAATGACTAGTTAGGAGTCACACTCTAACCATAAAAAATGCCAACCCTTTTGGTGGGCTATTTCAGTAGCAATTATTGCCACAAAAAGTTTCGCATAAAGGGTTGTTTTGATCCAAACGTAGGAAGAAAAGCAACTAAGAATTGCACCGCTATGGTCCCAGAAGATGCCACCATGACCAACATTGCCAAGAACTCCCAAGGCAGATCCATCAATGTTGCATTTAAATAGAGTGCTCTATGCACCAATTGTCATTCCAAATATTGAATTTTTTTCACCTATGCCAAGAATCCATCTCGTGTAGAGAGCGATATTAGGCAACTGTTGTTTGATTGAAGGCCAGATAAAGGAGCTCCCGTAATAAGTTATTAGACCTTTATTTTTCAGGAATCTGGCTTGAAGAAGGGTGGCCCATTGAGTATTTGAGTGTGCAAAGTCCCAAACAAGTTTTAAAGTGGTAGCCTCGTTGATGGCGCTGAAAGATTTAAGACCGAGGCCTACTTCTTCCAAAGGACAACAAACAGTCTTCTAGCCAATTGTAACAATCTTCCTAGTGTTGATGTCGCCTGACCACATGAAGTTCCTAACCCATTTGTCTGCAGTTTTCAATAAAGCCCTTTGTTAGGAATAAATGTGAAAGCTATAAAGCAACATCTAATTAATGATTGAGTTAACAAGTTGCACCTTTCCCTTGATGGATAACAAGGTGTTAAGTCATAAGATGAATTAGGACCCCCTCAATGTTTTGAATTATGCAAACAAATAATAAGTTTTGAAATCTACGTCTGAGTGTCTATCAGACAAAAACTTTGTAGTGTTTTGCTTCTATCTATCAAACAATGAACTTATGAATGTTTTGTATGTGCCTTTATGAACACTTAAATGCTTTAATGTTCTAATCCTTTGTGTAAAGAATATATGTTTTATTCTTTATAGGATATGTCGAAGATGATGAAAGAGAAAGATGTCAATTGGAAAAGCTACATGCTCCATCAAAAGGTGTGTCAAAGCAAGTTGCAGTGTACTTGAGTGCACAAAAGCATATTTGACCTTTGACACAAGATATATGGAGTGCGGGAATAGCTAGATAAGTAAGCTATTTTATCATATTAGTTTGATAAGTTGGTGACATGCATTAAATGCTCCAATTGACATCTTTACCAACAAATGAAGACGAAGGCTGTTACAATCATATGGGTTATTTCCAGTTGAAGTTTATAAATAGCTGAAGATTTGAATTGCTCTACATAGAAGAGAAAAACCTACGCAAGAACAAGCATTCTAAGCAATTTCAAATTCTTTGTAATTCTCTAAGTTAGAATTTCAGCTCTCAAAATCATTTGTATATCCTAAGAGTTGGACTTTGTGCTTAAACCTTGTATCCATCTATAAGACGATTAAGTCTGTGTGCCCTAAACCTTATTCAAATTTGTGAGATTTGTTGAAGGTTGAAGAGGCTTTGTTCTAAAGAATAATTGGGTGTTTAGCTTGAAGAGGCTAGTGTAAAACTACTTGGGATTGAGCCAGAAGTGGCTTGAGAATAAATACGTGTATTTTTATTCGTTGATAGTGGAACTTGGTGGGTTAGCCAAGAACTGGGTGTAGTCTTAGTGGTGGAGACGAACTAGTATAAAAACTTTGTGTTTTTATTATTTTCTTATTTGTTTTATCTAACCTTGAATTTTGTTTTTATCTAACGCGATTTTTCTAAAAGGTTTTTGAGAAAAAAGAAGTTTTTTTTAAAACTATTATATGTTTTATAAATCTGCTGCTCTTAAAAACTTGTGTTCTGTAATACGATATAAGTGTTTTGTTAATGTTGAGTCATAAGACGAATCAAGACCCTCAATTATTTTGATTTTATGCAAAACAAATATTAAGTAAAACGTCTACATCTTATAAATGCCAACAGATGAAAACGTTGTATCTGCATCTGTAAGATACAAATGATACGCAGACAGACGCTTAAGTCTGAAGAAGCATTTAAAGGCATAGTAAATGAACTATCATTTTGTAATTTGTTTTGCAGAGAATATTCATAGAACATCCTCCTAGGATCTGTCGAAGTGCATAAAGGGAAACAGAAAGAAGAGTCAAAGTTTCAGAAGTTTCCCTCACCTCAAAAGAAGCGCTACAGCTAGCAATAAGTACTTGTCTGAGCAAGCGATGTGACCACTGCAACAGAACAGAAGGATATGGAGTATATCCTAAGAAAGATAAGCATATTGCTTTATCAATTTAGAATGACTAGTTGGTGACAAGCATTTAATGCTCGCATTAAATGCCCCTTAACCACCTTACTTCACACGCTGGTCAGACGCAAGAAATAAGACCGTTTAGAGACAACGGTTATTTTCTCAGCAAGTCTATATATAGAAGAAGATTTGAAGTGTTGAACAACACACACAAACTGAATTCAAAATTCAAGCATTCTTTCAAGCTTTCATTATTTCTCTTGTAAAAATTCCATTTGTTAAAAAGCTCTCAAATCACTTTGCGTATCCTGAGAGAAAAAGACTTAGTTCTTAATCTTGCATATCCGTCTGTATGACGATAGTTAAAAAGTCTGTGCGCCCTTACAAAAACAAATCTTGTGATTTGTTTTAGAGCCAGAAGTGGCTTGGTAGTAAAGAATACTTGGGTTTTTAGCTTGGAGAGGCTAAGTGTGAAAAAATACTTGGGTGAGCTAGAAGTGGCAGTGAACAATACTTGTAACTTGTGAAAGTTAGTGGAACTTGGTGGCTTGCCAAGAACTGGACGTAGTCTCGGGGTGAGACAACCCAGTATAAAATTTTGTGTTGTCTTTCTTGCTCTTTTATCTCTTATAACTGTTTGAACTGACTCTGTCTTGTGATTTAAATATGTTTTCTTAAAAAGGGCTTTCATCTGTGTACTATCGTCTGTTAAAACATTTTCTTCAAAAATGATCTCTTTTGTTCAACAGACAAGACATGCTGTTTATAAAAAGTTTGCGAAAATTTTTATAAATCACAATTCAACCCCCCTTCTTGTGATTTTTTCCTTTATAGTCTGGTATCAAAGCTCAGTCTCTAAGGGTTGAGCATCTGACCGTGTCTAGAGGAAAAGATCCAGATGGCCAGTCATGACAACCAGTTCATTCCTGAAGGAGCCTCTCTAACAAGGCCTCTAACCTTTCTTGGAGATGACTTTCCCTATTGGAAAGACCGCATAGAAATGTACATTAAGTCAAATCAATATCAACTGTGGAACATCATTATACATGGAGATATTCCCATCACAAGGCCTGAAGATCAATGGACTCAAGATGACTACAACATTCTTCAACTCAACAACAAAGCCATATATACTCTGACTTGCGCCTTAACCAGAAATGAGTACGAGAAGATACGTAAACTAAAATCGACCAAGGAGATTTGGGATTCCCTCTACACCAACTATGAGGGAACGAAAGATGTTCAACTGAGGAAAGCTGCCACTCTGACCAGACACTATGAGAGTTTCTCCATGAAAGAAGGAGAAAGTGTTAATGATGTTTGGGAGACTTTAGGTTCTTCTTTCAGACCTGGAATCTCTTGGACATACATATACTAAAGCTCAATTAATCTAAAGATTCTTGATAGTATGCCCAAAGTGTGGGAACCCAAGACCACAGCTATCCAAGAGGCAATGAACATGAGAACCTTGTCTTGGGATGAGGTGCTGGGAGTTCTATGAGTACATGAAGTGCATCAGCAGAACCAAGACCAACTGCCTACAAACAATGCTAACAATTTCGTTGCTCTCAAAGTTGGTGAAACCAGCACCATCAAGGAAGAAAATAAAAGAGCCCCCAAGGCTCTGAAATTTCAAACAGAAGAATCAGATAAAAGCTCTGCCGAATCTACAGATGATGAGGTTGTCCTCTTGGCTAGGAAATTCAAGCAGAAGTTGAAAAAGAAAAATAAGTTCAGACAGTCTTCCAGAAAGAAAGACTCCAGATTCAAAAGAAAAGATAAGGAGGACAGTCAGGAGATCATCTGCTTCGAATGCAGAAAGCTAAGACATATGAAGTCTGAATGTCCGAGGTTAAAGAAAAATAAGTCCTACAGTGGCAAGAAAAAGAAGAAGAGTCTGACGGCCACATGGGATGACTTAGACAGTGAGCAAAGCAGCAGCTGAGACGATGAACAAGCAAATATTTGTCTAATGGCAGAGACTGAAGAAAAAGTTGAGGAAAAAACTTGTTCTAAATTTGAAAGCTCATCTAGTTCTTCATCAGACGATGAAGAAGAGATGCCTTATGACGTTTTACTTCAGAACTATCATATGATCTCTCAACAATGTAAAAAATTTAAACAAAAACTCAAACAATCTATTTGTCAAATAGAATTGCTAAAGAAATCAAATGCAGAACTAGAAGAAAAAGTCAATACTTTGGAAGAGAGCCTAAGTCAAACCAGCACCCCTAGTCAAACAGATGATTCATCCATATTTGAAAAACTAAGGGAAGAAGTAGCCTGTTTAACTAAGGATTTTGGGAAGTTTATGGAGAGTTCTAACACTCTCACTATGCTTTTAAAATATCATCAACATTCGCATGATAAATCTGGTTTAGGCTTAGAAAAAGATGTGTCTGCTTCTACTCAGTCTGATCTAGAAAAATGTGACTTCTGTGGAAAATCTGGGCACTCCAAGTTCAAATGCATACATAAGAAGAAGCAAATGTCTAAGGGCACTAATACTGCTAGACCTAAAAAGATTTGGGTACCAAAGTATCAGATTATTCCTATTTCAGATATCCTTAGTAGGAAAAGGCAAGGGTTTGAGTTGGTACCTGGATAGTGGCTGCTCACGACACATGACAGGAGAAAGGTCTATGTTCCTAGACCTAAAGGCAGTTGAAGGCGGAGCAATTGCCTTTGGAGGCATGGGAAAAGGATGCATCTCAGGCGTAGAAAAAGTTGGTATGTCCTCCCTAACCTCCATAGACAACGTCCTATATGTTGAAGGTATGAGGTAACACTTACTTAGCATAAGTCAATTGTGTGACAATGGTTATATAGTCTCCTTCAACAAGGACAGATGTATAGTCAAAACAGATGATGGCAAGTCTGTCTTTTCTACCAGACGACACAATAATCTGTATGAAATTGATCTCATAGATCTTAGCAAGCAGAAGGTAACATGTCTGCTATCTAGAGAAGATGAAAGATGGTTTTGGCATAAAAAGCTTGGGCATGTGAATCTGAAACACATTTCAAAAATTTTGAAAAAGGGTTTAGTAAGAGGATTTCCTGAGATTTCTTGGAAAACCCAGCTTCTCTGTGAAGCATGTCAAAAGGGGAAACAAATTAAAACATCTTTCAAATCTAAAAATACTATTTCCACCTCCAGACATTTGCCACTCTTGCATATGGATTTATTTGGTCCTACTAGAACGTTGAGTCTGGGCGGAAAGAAATATGGCTTAGTTATTGTAGATGACTATTCAAGATATACATGGGTATACTTCCTAGGCCATAAACATGACTCTTTCAAGGTCTTTGAAATATTTTGTAAACGAGTTCAAAATGAAAAAGGTTTTTGCATCTCCAGCATCAGAAGTGATCATGGAACTGAGTTTGTGAATGTTGAGTTTAAATCTTTCTGCAAAAAGAATGGGATTTTCCATAACTTCTCTTCACCGAGAACACCTCAGCAAAATGGGGTAGTTGAAAGGAAAAATCGAACTCTGCAAGAGATGGCTAGAACCATGCTCTGTGAGAACTCTCTACCTAAACACTTCTGGGCAGAGGCTGTGAACACTACCTGTTATGTCCAAAACAAAGTATTTATCAGACCTATGATTGAAAAGACTCCATATGAACTATGGAGAGGAAGAAGACCCAACATTGCTTACTTTCATCCTTTCGGATATGAGTGTTACATCTCAAACACCAAAGATCAATTGGGAAAATTTGATTCTAAGGTGGATAAGGGTGTCTTTCTAGGATATTCTGATACATCTAAGGTTTACAGAATTTTCAATACAAGGACCTTAGTCGTAGAAGAATCTATCCATGTTAAGTTGAATGATGGACTAACGTCTGATAGGAGACTATCAGATCTTGAGGATGATTTTGCAGATATACAAATAGGTCCATCTGTAGCACCAAAGTCAGACAAAATTCAACTCTTCAGGAAATTCTTCCTCAGATTGAAGGAGCGTCTGGCTCTACACCACAAACAAGGGACTAGAAATTCGTAACCTATCATCCATAAAATCAGATGATAGGAGATCAGAAAGAAGGTGTAAAGACCATATCATCCTTCAAAGATCAAGCATCGTATGCTTTCGTCTCAGAAATAGAGCAAAAAATGATAGAAGAAGCCTTGAAAGACGATGACTGGATCTTAGCCATGGAAGAAGAATTGAACTAGTTTACCAGAAACGATGTCTGGACCCTAGTTCCCAAACCAAAGAACAAAAACATCATTGGAACAAGATGGGTCTTCAGAAACAAACTGGATGAGCAAGGAAAGGTGGTAAGAAACAAAGCTAGATTAGTAGCTCAAGGCTATAATCACCAGGAAGGTATAGACTTCACTGAAACCTTTGCTCCTGTAGCTAGATTAGAAGCCATAAGAATCATGCTTGCTTTTGCTGCTCATAAAAGCATTAAGCTTTTTCAAATGGATGTTAAGAATGTCTTTTTAAATGGTTTTATTGAAGAAGAAGTTTATGTTAAGCAACCTCCTAGTTTTGAAGATTCCACTCTTACAGATCATGTTTTTAAACTCAAAAAGGCTCTGTATGGTCTGAAGCAAGCACCTCGTGCTTGGTATGACAGACTGAGCTCTTTTCATTTAGAAAATGGTTTTATGAGAGGGAAAGTAGACACTACTCTTTTCAGAAGAGAAGTGGGCAAAGATTTCATTATCGTTCAAATTTATGTAGATGATATTATATTTGGAGCTACTAATGAATCTTTGTGCAAGGATTTCTCTGATATGATGAAAAGCAAGTTTGAAATGAGTATGATAGGAGAACTTAAGTTCTTCTTAGGACTTCATATCAAACAAGATAGCAAAGGGATCTATATTCATCAACAGAAATATACAAGGGAGCTTCTTAAAAAATTCAAAATGGAAGGTGCTAAAACCAATGAAAACACCTATGCATGCTTCTAGTCCCTTGAGCAAAGACGAATCAAGTAAACTAGTATATCAGACGATCTACAGAGGTATGATTGGCTCACTTCTTTATCTTACAACCAGTAGACTTGATATTATGCATAGCGTCTGTCTGTGTGCTAGATTTCAGTCATATCCTAGAGAGTCTCATCTTAAAGCTGTTAAAAAGGATCTTACGCTATCTAGTAGGCACTACTAACCTTAGTCTGTTCTATAATAAAAATCAAGATTTCAAGTTAGTAGGATAGTGCGACACAGACTATGTAGGAGACAGAGTTGAACAAAAAAGTACAAGTGGAGGATGCCACTTTATAGGATCCTGTCTCATTTCATGGGCGAGCAAGAAGCAGATCTCAATTGCCCTATCTACTGTAGAAGCTGAATATGTGTCTGCTGCAAGTTGCTGCTCACAGCTTCTATGGGTAAAATATCAATTAGAAGATTACTCTAGTTTTGAAAACAATATACCTGTATATTATGACAATACCAGTGCAATCAATCTATCAAAAAATCCCATACAACATTCTAAGGCAAAGCATATTGAAATCAGATATCATTTCATTCATGATTATGTTCAAAAAGGTGTTTTCGATATTAAGTTTGTAGATACAGATCACTAATGGCCTGATATCTTTACAAAACCTTTGTCTGAAGAACGTTTCGTCTGTATTAGGAATCATCTGCATATGCACATGCTTTCAGATTAATGTTTGCATGTCATCAGATGATACTCTTCGTCTTATACTTTTCATTAATCTGTTGGAACTAATATGTGTTCAAGTGTACAGACGATAAAATGCCCCACGTTCACAACCATTATAAGTCTTTCTGTTTTCACTCAAAACGTGTGCCGCCCTTTTCACCATGATGAGACAGTTTTTGAAAAGTTTTTAATGTTTTTAAAACTGCTATTTTTATGATGTTCTCTCTCCTTTCTCATCCCCTCTGGTATAAAAGGACGAAGTGCCTAAAGAAGAAGGTTCCTTTGATCTTTCTAATCTTTCTAAAATTCTCTAAGTTTCTCAAAGACTTCAAAGATCAAAACTTTCTCATCTTTTATTTTCTAAAAACCTAAACTTTCTGTGAACAAATGGCACCAAAGAAACAAGTCTCATCTTCTGCTACACCTCTCATCCGTAACATGGACGAAGCCACTATAACCTTTCCATAAGAGCTTTTCATCCCTGGAAAGTGGGCGAGTCTGAAGGAGCTGGCAAAGGAAGGTTTCGATGTTCTGGACATGTTCACCAGAGTTGGGTGGACCAACTTTGTTGGAAAACACAGCATTTGGTACCATGGTCCCTATGCCCTCTTCTGGGGGATGACAAAGATGGAGGATGACCAATGCATCAGGGGCACGATTGGTCAGATGAGTGTAAAAATCAGCCCTAACCCCATAGCTAAGGTTGTTGGTTGTGCTGAAGAGGGACTAATCTTTGACAAAGACTGGGAGAAGACCATCACTCAGGAGACGGTGGATAAACTTCTCTACGATGGGGTGAGACCAGCAGACGAAGACCCTAAGAAAAGAGCTGCAGCCATGAAGATCTTTCTCAGGTCTGCCAACATGACCCACATTTGCAGACTTCTTCACAACATGCTCTTCAACATCGTGCTCCCAAGGACGGGGTCAAGGGATCATGTAAGCGAAAGGGGCAGATTCTGCATCTACAACATTGTCATAGGAGAGAAGATTAATCTTCCAGATCTGATCTTCTATCATCTGGAGTAAGCCTTCAAAGACAAATTCTCCACGAAGAAGCAGAAGAACCCCATCCCTTACTTTATGTTGTTCACTCAACTAATGAACGATGTTGGTGTTGATCTGACGGAGTTTGAAGCTTCTGGAGGACCCACACAGGTGACAGGAACAACCTTTGTGAGAATGAAAATAACTCACAAGTTCCCTAAATGGGTAAAGAAGCAGGGAACTAAGGTGAAGAAGGAGCCCAAGGAGGAATCGTCTGACGAACCTGTGTTTGTTGTAGAGACACAGACTCTACCCCAGCCCAAACCTACACAGACCAAACCAACCACCAGACACACTCAACATCCTTCCTAAGACCAACCTAAGAATCCCAAATAGCAACTATCTTCAGATCCTCCCTCATCCCTAAAAAGAAAGTTTTCATAAGCACCATCTAAACCAATCCCTGAACCTCCCCTCAAAAAGCCTTTCACCAGAACCACCAAAATTCGCATTGTCACCAAAGCCAAACTCACCACCTTACCAGAATCCCAACCTGAACCGCAACCTTCACCTTCCCAAAAATCTTATGCACCCCCTCCTAAACCTCACACCTTTCCAAAGCCTAAGCCTGCACCCAAGCCCAAACGTTCATATTTTCCTCCACCGGCTGACAAGAAAGAAGCAGTTGCTATAAGGAAGGCTCAAGAACTGTCTCGCAAGGAAGCTGCCAAGAAGACAAAGCTAGATAAAAGCCTTGAGGAGAAGGAGCAGATTGAGTTAGAACAATCTGTAGTAGACTATGTTAAGACTTTATCAGCTGAAGAACTTAAGAGAAAAGATGCTGAAGAAGATTTGGCCCCTACAACTGACCTTGCAGAGGAAGAACAGAGGCAGGCAACCATAGATGATCTGGGGAGAATTGAATCTGCCCTGATTCAAGTAGCCGAAATAGCATCTACAACGGTTATTGATAAGCAACTGGAGTTTCAAACGCTCACGGTAGACGATGATGCAGACGAAGCAAAAATAGAAGAACTAAATGAAGCTCTTCTTCAGTCTGCTTTAGAAGCCAGCGTCCAGGGTCTGGATATTGGAGAAGACCTGGTTGAAGCTGATGACTCTGGTCCTCGCGCCATCTACAGACCAGTCACTGAAGAGGATGAAAGGAAAGTAGATGAGCACCTGGCATAGTCTGATGCAGATCGCGCTACAAAGCAGATGGCAATTTATGGTGGCTCATCATCTGTACCCACATATGAACTTCAAACTCAGACTGCTGAAGAATTTTAGACTCTGACTGAAGATGAACTATTCAGAAGCAGAAGGTATGCTGCCAAGGCCACTCTATCTCTGGGGTATATATATGAAAGTCTAGCTCTAGACTTAGCTCCTAAGTATAGAGGCTATGACTAGATCATCAGACGCAGCCCCAACATCCCACTTCCTCCAGTGCAACCACCAATAGACCCAGACGTCAACGTCAGATACTACCATGGGTGGAAGTGACCCAGAGTCAATGAATGGGAACACCGCAACAGGGAATGGAGGAGGAAGAGTATCTACACTAGTGAGGATCAAGCTTTCTTACTTGATTCCATCAACTTTGTAGAGTTGTGGAAGAAAGGTGTTCCTGTGATTGATCCCTTCAATCTTCCCAACCATAAAGTTCTTCCAGAAGAAGAAATGGTCACTCTCTCATGCTATAAGGAGGAACCTCAATTCAGGATCTTCCCTCCTCGACAGACGTCGCCACCTACTCTTAACACTCTCATTTTTTGGCACAACCCATATGGCAGATGAAGCTAACCCCTTGAAGCCTCAATCTGGCGATGGCTCTCAGTGCTAACTGATGAGGTACCATTCTATGAGCCTGTCAACCTATAATAGATGATGGGTCTGCTAGCATACCTCAATGAGATTCTCCCCTGGAATCATGTGAGGCCGGGACGTTCTGTCTATTATGAAGATCTTAACTTGGACGATCCAGAAGCAAGTCCAACTTTTCATCTTTGGGAATCTTCATACTACTCTGCAGAGTTATGTATGAAGCTGTAGATGCATAAGGAGGAGATAAAGAAGAGGCAAAACTCCTTCAGACAGATCCAAAGAAGAGAACAGACGCTGCCCCATTTCCTCTGCACACAATTTCACTCTGTGGCCTCAAATCAAACCCAATTCAAGCTTGCTCTGGACAAGGTTATCCCTATCCTTCCTATCTTGAATTATAAGGGTAAAGAGAAAGTTGAAGAAGATGATACTCCCTAAAGATATATTCGCGTACGAAGAGGCAGATTCTTCAGACTAGAGATTGAAGCCATCTTTCAGAAATCAGCTGTTGAAAGAACATCTGAAGACTTACAAACCTTCAGACGAGTCCAAAATTTTGATGCCTTTTGCTCTTACCTGGAGCCTGAAGACAAGCCCCCTGCAGATGGGTATCATCTGAAGATTGGCAAATGCTATCCATGCAAAGGGCATTAGCCCTTTCTCTCTGCGTCCAGCACCTCCGAGCTCATGCCCTGGGAGTCCACCTTCTACTATCAATCTGATAAGGACTTCTCTTTTGTCGTGGAGCTGCCTTATCCAATGTTCTTTTCCGACAAGCTTATTCTGGGGATTGTGCAAGAACCAAATGATGCCATTGTGCCATACAGAGCTCCCATCTCTGAAGAAGAAGTCTATGATCTATATGTCAAACTCTAGGCAACCAGAAAAGCTCTGCGTCAAGCTCTGAAGGATAGGAAAGCACTCGAGGCTGAGCTCAAAAAGTGGATCAACATAGATGTCTTCTTCAAAGTGCGTCACCGCAGACACACTCCCACTCTACCAGGATCTGCTATGGTACTCTCATCAGACTCAGACTCTGACACCTCTGATTATGACGGTCCTATTCCTGGGGAACCAAGTTTTGCTGATCGCCATGCAAAAGGGGGAGAAGGGAAGAGTAAAAAGAAAGCATGAAGATAGGGATGCATCTAAGGGGGAGCTACATCAAAGGGAGTAAAAAGAAAGCATGAAGATAGAGACACATCTAAGGGGGAGCTACATCAAAAGAGGAGGACAAGAAAAAGGAAAAGTATTTTCTTTTATGTTTTCTATTTATCATCCATAAAAACACATCATCTTGATGTGAAAACTTTTAAATAAGACGAGTTGTTTGATTGCTCATCAAACCTGAGTCTTATTTTCTCTCTGTTTAAATTCTATGTTTATAGTTAAATTTTTTGTGTGGCTCTAATACATCTTTTTACAATATTTGCTTGGCATCATCAAAAAGGGGGAGATTGTTGAGTCATAAGATGAATCAGGACCCTCAATTATTTTGATTTTATGCAAAACAAATATTAAGTAAAAAGACTCTGTCTTAATGCCAACAGACGAAAATATTGTATCTGCGTTTGTAAGATACAGATGATACGTAGACAGACGCTTAAGTCTAAAGAAGCATTTAAAGGCATAGTAAATGTACTATCATTTTGTATTCTATTTTGCATAGAATATTCATAGAACATCCTCATAGGATCTATCGAAGTGCATAAAGGGGAACAGAAAAAAGAATCAAAGTTTCAGAAGTTTTCCTCGCCTCAAAAGACGCGCTATAGCTAGCAATAAGTACTTGTCTGAGCAAGCGATGTGACCACTACAACAGAAGGATTTGGAGTATATCTCAAGAAAGATAAGCAGATTGTTTTATCAGTTTAGAATGACTAGTTGGTGACAAGCATTTAATGCTCACATTAAATGCCCCTCAACCACCTTACTTCAGACGCTGGTCAGAAGTAAGAAAGAAGACTGTTTAGAGACAACGGTTACTTCCTCAGCAAGTCTATATATAGAAGAAGATTTGAAATGCTGAACAACACACACGAACTGAATTCAAAATTCCAACATTCTTTCTCTTGTAAAAATTCCATTTGTTAAAAAGCTCTCAAATCACTTTGCGTATCCTGAGAGAAAAAGACTTGGTTCTTAATCTAGTATATCCGTTTGTAAGATGATAGTTAAAAAGTCTGTGTGCCCTTACAAAAACAAATCTTGTAATTTGTTTTAGAGCCAGAAGTGGCTTGGTAGTAAAGAATACTTAGGTTTTTAGCTTGGAGAGGCTAGGTGTGAAAAACTACTTGGGTGAGCCAGAAGTGGTAGTGAACAATACTTGTAACTTGTGAAAGTTAGTGGAACTCTGTGGTTTGCCAAGAACTGAACGTAGTCTTGGGGTGAGACGAACCAATATAAAATTTTGTGTTGTCTTTCTTGCTCTTTTATCTCTTATAACTATTTGAACTGACTTTGTCTTGTGATTTAAATCTGTTTTCTTAAAGAAATGCTTTCATCTGTGTACTATCGTCTGTTAAAATGTTTTCTTCAAAAATGATCTCTTTTGTTCAACAGACGTTACACGCTGTTTATAAAAAGTTTGCGAAAATTTTTATAAATCACAATTCAACCTCCCTTCTTGTGATTTATGCCTTTACAGTTAAGGTTTGTGAAAAAGTTTTAAGAAACACAATTCAACTGCTCTTCTTGTGTTTCCTTGTTTTTTACACAAGGTACTTTTCCAGGGGCAAGCTTGGATTTTATCTTGTTAGCCACTGGTTAGAGGTAGGAAGAAGTGGCTTTTCCCCAAAAAAAAATAGGCACACCCAAATAAACAAAAGGCATAGCTTCAATTGCAAAAGCCAATTGAGCACAAACTTCAAATCTCCTCTAGGGAGACATAGAGCCTGCAAAAATTTACATTTATCAAGGCTAATGTACTAAACCTGAGACTTCCCTATAGGCATGAAACAATTGCATCAAATTGTCAAGGTTGTGTTTAGTGCCTCTACAAAAAATCATAATGTCATCAACATAAAGGATGTGACTTGGAGTTGGACATCTTCTAGGACCAACAATGGGAGTAATAAATTATTGTCAACCAAATGATTGATACCCCTACTTAAAACATCCTCTACTAAACAAAAAAGGAGAGGGATAGGGGATCCCCTTAACTGACACCCCTTTTACAGGACATGTACCCAACAACACAACCATTTATTACAAAGGAGAGCTTGGTTGACTCTAAAGTAGTCCTAACCCAGCTACAAAATGTGTTATCAAAACCAAAAACTTAAAACATCAAGTAGGAATTTCCAATGGAAGGTATTGAAAGTTTTCTTAACATCAAATTTAAGATCCATTTTAAAATTTATTTCAGATTACAATTTGCTTTAACAAACAATAATTATATCTATTTATTTGTATAGTAATAGTAAATTTTTATTTAAATAATTACAAATATAATTTGAAATTTAATTAAATACTTGTCTTACATTAAAATAAATATTTCTCATATAAAATAATTAATATTTATTTTCTTATTTTCATACAAAATATAATTATACTTTATCATTTTATATACATATATTTTTTTACTTTTTTATTATCCTTTTTAAATTGTATTTTTTCCATTTTTACAACTATTTAATTCATAATGATATTATTTTATAAATTATATAATGTCAAAAAATGCAAAAAAAGTTTTTTTAAATTTGTTAAAAAATACATTTTATTTTAACAATAAATAATTAATAATTATTTTTATTTATTTGTATAATATAGTAAATTCATACTCAAATAATGAGAAATGCTAGTAGCATACTCTTTAACACAACATTTTAAACACACTTTCTCTTATTTGACAAAATTTATTGGAAAGACAAATTTTATGGGTCTCACGTGTTAATTAATGAATCTCTCATGATTTTTGTAATTTTTAATAAATTTTAACCAATAAGAGATTGTGTGCTAGAATGAGTATGTTTGATAGTGTGTGTTGCTACTTGCTAGCATTCCTCAAAAGATAGTTTAAAAGTTTAACTAGATATTTATTTTACATTAAAATGAATATTAGTCACGTGAAATAAGTAATATTTTTCTTATTTTCATAAAATATAAAATTTGATAAATTAGTTTTTTAATCCTTCTAAGCCATCTCCAATGCTATTGCTTACAAGGGTTGCTTAAAGTTAAGCAACTTTGCTTAACAAAATTTACCATTTGAGCGGATGACATGTGTTGCTTATATAAGCACCTTTACTTAACCAATTTTAAACAATAAAAAATATATTTTTCAGACCCATTTAAGAAACTCATTTAATGTTTACCATTAGATAAAAAATAGTAAAAGCTTTTGTAGTGTAGAATCCACCAAAAAAGCTTTTAAGCAACTATGTATTGCGGATGCTCTTAGTAATATTTCTAAAAAAATCTTAAATTAAATACTAAAAAGTATATGCATACATGATGAATATTTTTAAAAAATATCACATTATTTCTTAAATAATTAATATAATTTTTATTACACTATAGTATTTATAAGTTTTATTGTTTTTAATATCATTTTTACATAATTTAATGAAAAATATTTGAATAAAATTTATTTAATTTAAAATTTTAATTTTAATTAATAATATGTTTTAATTTTATATGTCAAAATTTCTATAAATATATACAGGATAATACTTTGAATAGAAATCTTATATGTATGTATGTATGTATGTATGTATGTATGAATGTGAGATCTTTTTTAATTTTAAATATTTAATATAGGGTGAATTATTTTACTGAATGGAAATTATTTAATAAATAACTAAAATATATTGAAATTTGAATATTAAAAGTTAATTAAGCTATAAGTGCATAATTGAGGGATTTACTTAACCATTACTATTTAAAAGTAATTATTTGTAAGATGTTACTTATAAGTATAAACCAGTCCATTGACTTTTTATTTTTATTTGAATAAATAGCTTGTGAGTATTCGTTGATATAACATTGTTAATAAATTCTTTTATCGTTAATCCGTTTTAAGGTAGGCTGGATAATGTTGGAATAAATAATTTTGATAATTTATTTAAGTAATAAAATATTAAATGTAATTAAGTTGAGATAATTAAATGCCGCATTTTTAGATGAGTAAAAATAGTGCTCCTCCCATGTGTTCTACATGAGGAAGGGTGTACTACTACTAATAATTAAATTTAGAGTCTGACATTTTTAATTGAATAGGTTCTAGTAAAAACTTTGACCTATTTTTTTTTATTTAAAAAAGTCTAATTTAGTCTTAGCGTGATATAGATTAGGCCATAAATTTCTATCAAATTGCCTCACCAATTTCTATCCCCATACATGAGTGAGGGATGGGTTATTGAAATGGAAAAAGGATATTTATGAAGGAAGCCTATTATTTGACTGTATTTGTAGCTCGCATTTATGAGCGATTCATTAGTAAGGGTGTCTTGATTATTTTTTGTATGTTTAATCAAACATATTGTTTGTTTCTGATTAATCAAACAGGATTTTTTGTATGTTTGTTTCTGATTATAAGGTATGAATTCTGTTGGAGGTTCCTGTCACATGAAATTAGTAAAAAGCATAGAAAAGGAAAGAGCGAATAGTGCCAGAAATGGATAATTGGTGGTGGTTAATTATGAGAGTGATAGGCCTCTCTCCAAGAAAATCCATAATCATTGTTCTGGGGATAGCAATAAAGATTATATATAACCAACAGAAAAATAATTCATGGATATTTGGATGTTAATTGACACCATAGTAAAAAAAGATAAAAAAAAAAAATACACGGAAATACAAATATGATAAATGATATGATAATAAGAAGAAAAAAATAGAAAAAAGAATGATAAGTGTTTATGACATGTTTGATATATAAAAAAAGGGTAAATAATCTATTTAGTCTTTGAATTATGTATTTGCTGACAATTTAGTCCCTATATTTTTGAAATGACTAATTTAGTTAATAAATATGCAAATGTTGCAACAAATTAGTCCAACTGTTAAATATACTGGTAATTTGATCATTAAAGTATGACACTTAATGTCAAAGTAGTTCTAAAACTATATTACTTATTGACAAATTAGTCCATGGCATATATAACTTATAATAAGCAGTTGAACTAATTTATCGGACTAAATTAGTGATTTAAAAAAAATATATAAACTAAATTATCAACGAATACATAATTTAGAAACTAAATAGACTATTTATCCTAAAAAAAATACTTATAATTTATACATCATAATTCTATCCAATCAGTTCTATTTACTGATTCTTTTCACTCAGGACAGTAGTTCGAGTCATATGTAGAACTATCGTATAGTTTGGGCTTCAAAGCACGTTACGCAAGTAGGTAGGTACGTACTATCACATCAACAATAAAGGCTGTTAGGCCCACGCAAAGCTAGGGACAACTATAAGGAATGTGTGGTATATAAGAAAACAAGTATAGATTAATTAAGGAATGTGTGATATAAATGGTTTAATCATCTCATGCATGCAGTGTTTAAATAATGAATTTAATTTGAAATCATTATCAATCTAAATTTTTTATATTATATGAAAACCATATTTTTAGACTATTGCGAAGGGACAACTATAAGGTAATAAGGAATGTGTGGTATAAGAAAACAAGTATAGATTAAGTAAGGAATGTGTGGTATAAACGGCTTCATCATCTCATGTATGCAGTGTTTAATGAATGAATTTAATTTGAAATCATTGTCAATCTAAATTTTTTTATATTATATGAAAATCATATTTTTAGAGTATTGAAAAAGTTGTTTGTTACCTATAAATAATTGATCTGTGAAATTCTTTAGTGAAACTTTGTTTAACCAATTGAGATAAATCCTCTTAATTCTTTAGTGAAACTCTTATAATCAATTGCAAATGATTTTTATTAGCCGAATTCATTAGCATCATATATTATCTTTTAAATAAGAGCAAAAAATAGATGCAATTTTATAAGTGTTATATAGGTGCTCTTTTCTAATCAATAGAGATTTTCATTAAATGTTGATGTGGATTACTGAGGTGAAAATTTGATTCTGATTTGAAAATAGCACTAAAAACACCTATAAAATTGCTTCTTATTTGTGTCCTTCAGATAATTGTTACTATTGTGGTAATTAATGTTCAAATATTTAAACTATTTTTTTATGGCCTGTAAGTAAAGTAATAGAGCTGTACCATACACTATCATTGAATAATCACATGAAGGTGTTTTGTGAAATCACATGCATTAAGTCATATATATATATGAGATTAGTTTATGATATATAGTCATTGATTGTTAAATCATTCAATTGATATTAAAATTTAAAAATATATAAAAACATACTAGATACATGTTAGGAGTTAGAAATTTACCATAGAAGATAGTATTCAACCAAGAGTGAAAGTGAGGGAGAGTGAGAAGAGTAGACACATGAGAAAACAAATAGACTTAAACGTTTATATATATAGGGGATTATTTCAATAATTTTTATCACAATAATTTTTTATTTAATCTTTTATTTATATTTATTTCTATTTTAACCTAAAATAAATTATTATTTATGTTTTAAATATGTAAAAAAAATTATTAAAAAAGGAAAATTCTATTGTGTTTGCACATTTTAATAGGTACCTATACCTTTCTTTTGATAGATCAATAAATAATAAATAAAGGTACATGTCCCATATAAAAAAAAAAACTTTCACCTTATAGGTAATATAGAATATATAGATGACATGACTTATTGTTTAGGATCTTATTATTTTTTAATGAGGAGGAATCAAGTTACTCCAACAGTAATTTTAAAGGAGTTACTCCTCATTCTAATCATTCATTTTTTGAAATCTAATGGTTCTTGGAGTAACTTGATCTGTCCTATTTTTTAATTGCTAAATGATCTCGTGTTATTTTTGTTGCCCATCCATTTACACTTTATATTTTTCATGTTTAATATTTAAAAAAATTAAAATAATTCTCAATGGAATTTTATGCAATTTTAAAATTTAAAACACCATTAAACAAAGAATACAGATATTCGTTCATTCGGAAATGTGCGCCCGCCGTCCATTTAGCGGATGTGATTAATTATGTATAAATATGATTAATTTTATTTCACATGTGATTAGTTATTATTAAACATTTCAATGACTTCATAACACTATTAACCACTTGTGAGATAAAGTTAACCACTATTAGACATTTCAATAACCTCGCGACACTATTAATCACGTATCATTAATAATTAATTGATACAACTGTGTTCATTTACTCTTAACATTATTAACACTATTAACCACTTATGAAACAAAGTTAACAATATTTACATACATATGTAGTTAATCATGTGTGACAATCAATAATCTCATAACACTATTAATAACTTGTGATATAAAGTTAACTATATTTACACATCTAATTAACAATGTGTGATAGTTAATAATATCATAACAATATTAACCACTTGTAAAACATAGTTAGCTACCATTAAATACTTTAATAACCTCATGACTTTCCTAATCATATATATCATGACTCTTCTAATCATATATCAATAATAAAATATATTCACATTCATTCACTTTTAACTATTTGTAAAATATAATTAATCATATTTATACATATAATTAAGTGATTAATCATATTTTTGGACGAACGTTGGATGGAAAAAACCCTTATGTTCGTTTATCTTTTTCCTTAAAAAAATATAACAACTTTTTACGACAACAAGTGATAAAACTTATAGAAAAAGAGGAGGAATTAAATTATTCTAAAAGTAACTTTAAGTTTATCATTCATTTTCTTGAGAATCCATTCTTATGAGGAAACATTAAAAAGGGCCAAAATTAATAAAAAATGTTAACTAAATTTTTAGTCTCTAAATTTTTTTAAAATTCGATTTTTAGTCTTTAAAAAAAATCAAATTTTAAAAAAGTTTAGAAACTAAAAACTTAATTAAAAAAAATATTCAAAAAGGTAAACTGATTTTCCCTCTTGTCGTACTGAATCGTTCCGTCTTCCCGTTCTTCCGTCTTTCTCAACAGACCCTCAAGGCTGTAGTGGACCCTCTAACTAACTGTAGATCAATTATTCGTTCTGTTTAAGAGCACGTTCTTTCTACGACAACAATTGCTTCGTACAGTTATCACTTACTTCTTTCATATCAAATTGAGATTGAGTGTTGTTCTAGATTTGTTTATATGTATGAATTAAGAAAAGTTATTAAATAAAAGAAAAAGAAAAATAATTTTACAAAACTCATTTTGGAACAGTGAGACAGCAAACTCATCTTCCTCTAAGAGTGGCATTAACTCTCTTCAAAAACCATTCCATTAAACACTTATCACTTAGCAGCAACATCTGACTCCATCGTTCACAGTAACGATGCCGTCGTAAGGCCGAAGGAGAAGAAAAAGAAGAGTTGCGATCATGGTTTTAAAAAAGGGTCTGCGACTGTGATTTAGGCTGCGACGATGTCAAGGTTTTTTAACTGTCCACAACCGCAATGTGACTGCAATTGGGGCCGCATTTGTCCGTGATATCAACAAACGTTACGAAACTGCAACCACGACCGATATTTAAAACCTTGGCTTGTGATTATGGCAGCAAGGAAGGTGTCGTTGAGGCAAATCTTCGCGGAGAGGAGCAAGGAGAGGCTCCTATCGCGGCAGGACCTGTTGCTGAACGGCAACAGCAACGGCGGTGGCGGCCGCGTTTCGCGTCGCGTGGCGGCGATCTTCGACGGCGTGGGCAAGTTCTTCCGCGAGCTTCGGGAGATGGCACGGTCGGATCCGCGGAAAGTGGCGTTCGCGGCGAAGGCGGGGCTCTCGCTGGCGCTGGTTTCGTTGTTCATTTACGTGAAGGAGGAAGAGTTAAGCAAGTATTCCATCTGGGCTGTTCTCACTGTCGTTCTTATTTTCGAGTTCAGTGTAGGTACGTACAAAGAAAGCACCACACAATTCTCAACTTCAGCTTCCTCTTTTCTATCTTTTCTTTGCTCAATAAGTTTATTATTATTATTATTAGAGTAAATTACAGCAGCACCCCCTGAGGTTTCATGTAATTACACATAACCTCACTCTTTTTTATTTTCCTACACTAGCACCCCTTTAAGTTTGAAAACATTACACTAACACCCCCTGATATATTTGTAAACATTACAGTGGCACTCCCTCAAACCTTACACTAACACCCCCTACAGGGGTGCCAAAGTAATGGTTAAAAAAGCAGGGGGTGCATGTGTAATTACACGAAACCTCAGGGGGTGTTGCTGTAATTTACTCTTATTATTATTATTATTATTATTATGGTCTTGCTAATCAGTGCCACCAGTGTCCTAAAGGATACTGGTTAAAAGGAATTAAAAGGAAAAAATATTTACTCTAGAATTCGAGAGTGTAAAACAGCAAAATTTTTTGTCTTCCAATAAAAATCTTTTTCTTTTAGTTCTTTAACCAATGCCTTTCGAAAGGCACCGGTTAACATTTGCCTTATTATTATTAGGAGGGGTAAATTAGTCCAAAAATAATGTTAAGAGAGTTACTCATTATAATATTCTTTATTTATTTTTAATTTAATTGTTTTAATGAAAAATTCACTTTTAAGTTTTAACTATTTGGACCAACTCTTTTTTTTAGTATAATGATCGCGGTGAGATTAAAACATATGAATACTATTTGAACATTCACCACTGGATCCATTCTCTAGATCCACTCTAGTGGTCACTCTTGAATAACTTAATCTCTCATATTTTATTAAAAAATATCTCTCATATTTTATTATTAATTTAATTTAATTGAAACTTACTACACTGACATCACCACTACCGGTAGATTTTGTTCGGATAAAATTTTCATTAAATATAACAACTTGTAAAAAAATTATTCTTTTCTCAAAAAATTAATTTAGTTTATGCATAAATTAAAATTAATTTATGCATAAATTAGAATTACCTTTTGAGAAAGTTAAATAAGAGAATTTTAAAAACTAATTTATGCATAAATTAATTTTAATTTGTGTGATAAATTTAATTTAATTTATTGCTTTATTATTTTGTTATAAATATTTATTGCGAAGTTCATCAAAATAGGGTATTAGCAAGTTGTTGTTGATTTTTAAAACAATTATTTTAAAAATTATTTCAAGACTGATTGGTTGGTTGATTATATAAAAATTTTATTTTTATACTATATCAAACTTTTCTTTTTTACTTCATTAATCTAATTTTCACGTATTTTTAGTATAAAATAACAAACTTATTATACATAATAATGTCTTATTGATTAATACTTAAAAGTATATTTTAATGAATTTATTATTATTATTATTATTATGCTTTTGGTAAAATCAGTAAAATTTAATGATCTTTATTATTATTATTTTATTTTATTTTATTTTTTATGTTTTTGGCTATTTATGTAGGAGCAACTTTGAGCAAAGGGTTGAATCGTTCTTTCGGAACGCTTTCCGCTGGAGGGCTTGCTTTGGGTATTGCTGAGTTGGCCATTTCAGCCGGAGAATTTGAGGAACTTATTATCGTACTCTGTATATTTATTGCAGGTGGAGAATAATTTCATATTTAAATGTTCTTTCTAGTAAATATGAAAGTACTGGTAGTACCACTTTTCCACTGAAACTTCCTCATACATTTTTACTCCAGCACATTTAATGCAACCCTTTAGTACTCCTTGGTCGGTCCTAGGAAATAATTGAGTCGCACTCCTTGTTCAATTAGAATCCTTTAGTACTACTTGAATTTAATGCAACCCACTTGAATTTCCACCGACTGTAAAAAGTGAGTAGGAAAGAGCATATTTAAGATTCTGTTATACTAGCACATTTTTCTTTGTGGATAACACATAAATATTACTCCCTCAATTCTTTTTTTAAGTTTTGGATTTTGAAAAAAAAATATTTATATGTCATTTTTAAAATTTTAGATAATTCTAATTGTTTTTTTTTCTTTCAAATATACCCTTACCTGTTACCTGAATTTTAATTAATTTATACATTTATCATGAAAATAGAAATAAAAGAGTTAAAAAAAATAACTAATATCCATTTTTTTAGAGTAGAAACAAAAAGGGTAAAATAGGAAGATTTTAAATTATTTTATGAGAAACAAAAAATTAACTACATTTATTGATTTCTAAACAAAAATCTCAAAAAAACACTTATTAATAGGTGAACTTCATATGAGTTCTACTAAAAAGCTTGGGCAAACTCCTTTTTTTTAGAAAGAATTGTGTGAAATTCATCAAGTAAAAAATAGTGTGTAGCTAGCATTTATTTATAATTATTTTGAAATGAGGAAATATCTTATTGTTTTAATCCATATTTATACCATTTTTGGATTTGAAAATGTTTATAAAATTGATTCTTGCAGACCAAATTTCTCGTACCATTTTTACACCGTTTAATGATGGCTTAATTCTTAGTTATCAAAAGGTGTATAGATTGGTTAACCAAATAGTAATACGATAGTGATAAACTAGAAAATCGTACTAAGCCAGAATAAGCTAAAAAGAGCTTATTTTGTAAAACTTGTCTGTCAAACTAATATAAATAAGATTAAAAAAAAAAAAGAGCTTATAGGAAGGCCATAAGCCCATAAAAGCTCTGTAAAAACTCTTCCAAATACCTCCTAATTCATTAACCAATCTATGTAAATCATTAACTAATAATTAAGTCTTCATTAGCTGGTGTAAAATATAATAGTATTTTTTTATGGTCAAATAATATTACTAACTCTTATGCTTATTTACAATATTTGTTCATAAAAGAAAAAATGGGATTAATGGTTCTGCTTTTGTGGGTATGCAGGATTTTGTGCAAGCTTTGTGAAGCTACTGCCTGCAATGAAGACGTATGAATATGGTTTTCGTGTGTTTATATTGACATTTTGTATTGTATTGGTATCTGGGAGTACTAGCAGAGATTTTTTCTCCACAGCCTTATACAGATTAATTCTTATTGCTGTTGGTGCTGGCATATGCTTGTTTGTAAGTATTTTCATATACCCCATCTGGGCTGGGGAGGATCTGCATAAATTGGTGGTGAAAAATTTCAATGGAGTTGCTTCATCTTTAGAAGGTTTGCTTGAATTTCCTCATATGTTCTGAATCCTTGCAAAGTTTTTTTTTTTTTTTTTGAGTTGTTTATGTGTAGTTACTGTATTTAGGCTTGTTTGGATCAACTTCTTCATAAGCATTTCTAGAAGAAGAAAATAAGAAGAAAAAATGAATGAGTTTTTTCATAAACTAAAATTAACTTGTGCATAAGCTAATTTATAAAAGCTGTCTCACATTCTCTAAAAGATGATTTTTTTTTTTTAATTTATCATAATAAGCTGATGTAGAAACTTATTTCATTTTTTCTTTTTCTTTTTTTCTCCTAAAAGTGTTTATGGAGAAATTTATCCAAACATACTCTTAATTTGGTGTTATCACTCTGAGCTGGTTCTTGTGTAACTTTGTTTAGGGTGTGTAAATGGGTACCTGCAATGTGTTGCATATGAGAGGGTCCCTTCAAAAATTCTTGTTTATCAAGCCTCGGATGATCCACTTTACCGTGGCTATAGAGCAGCAGTTCAATCGTCAAGTCAAGAGGAGACTTTGGTATTCATATTTTGTAGTTGTCATCTCTCCCTTATTGAATATAAATGCCAAAACTAGTGGCTACATTTTATGATTTTGTCTTACCTTCGCAGCTAGATTTTGCATCATGGGAGCCACCTCATGGTCCATACAAGACATTCAATTATCCTTGGAGAAGCTATGTTAAAGTCAGTGGAGCTTTGAGGCATTGTGCTTTCATGGTCATGGCAATGCATGGATGCATTCTTTCAGAAATTCAGGTAAAAGGAACCTTTATTTCTGTGAATTATGCTTTTTGTTAGTGTTCTTTGCTAGGAAATAAGATCTACATTTTAATTACAGAATCAACTAGGATATAAGATCTTCATCTGAGAATACAGGATTATGTTGATCCTTTAGAGGGGTTGATTTAAACATTACTGAACTTTTGGTTTATAATTGGCTCTGCTCACTGTATATTTATCTAGATTCATCAACCTGATTTGCAGTTTTTTTTAGCTGTTCTTTCATAATGTCTTCTTTCAATCTTTTGCAAGCTCCGAGAACACTAGGCATTACTCCCTCTGTTCTCTTTTATAAGCAAAAAAAAAACTCATTTTTCTTGTTTTCAAATATAAGCAAATTTCAACTACTTTTCCCTTATTTAATGAGACTATCTTCAAAATACCCTTCATTTAATAGGGGGTTTATACTTGATATCAAGTTCCAATGAAAGGTAATTTAGGAAAAAAAAATTGCTTTTTAATTGAGTTTGACACAATTTAATGTAGTTAACTAATTTTCTTAATAAGTGTGAAATCAGTTTATTTATTTTTTGCTTATAAAAGAGAATTTCAATTTCCATGAACTCACTATTTGATTAATTTTGAACATTGTATTGACTGCTGTACAGTCAGAATGTGGGTACTTAATAAATTATCAGGCTGAAAATCAGTCAAACACCTAATATTTCTGCAGTGAAAGAATGGAGTTGTGCAATGATCAGTTACATAAATATTGAGGCTTATCTTATAATTTTCTTTTCTATGTATTTGGAGAATGGGAAAATGTTCTATTATTAATTAATACCAAGGAACCAATTCATTAACATCAGGGCAATGAAACGTCCATATTTGTATTAGGAGGAAGATGTAGATATTTTTGAACTAGGCAGATTAGTTTATTCCAAAATGACTAAGAGGTAGACTTTATCTGAGCAGTTGAATTTCAGAAGATACTTAGCAATGTTAACTTACATTATTAGCATTACAATTTCCATTTCCTGTTTGATGGCTTGAGTGCCATTCTCTTAAAACATTTCCCAAATGCCAGGTTTTCAGTATTGTATTATGATTTCTGTGAGTCTTAGACTTTCCTTTTAAAATTCATGAATAGCATTAGTTATCTATTATACTAAAATAAGGTTCATGAATAATGTCTCTTCTAATTAATTTTTGAACTTGGCAGATTGGTTTATTCCAAAAATGTCTGAGGTAGAGTTCAGCTGAGCAGTTGAATTTCATAAGATACCTAGCAATGGTTAACTTACATGATTAGCAATCCAATTTCTATCTTCTGTTTGAGGCTTGAGTGCCATTTTCTTTTGAGTTTAATTTTTATGCACTCTCGGTGTAAATTTTACTTTGTCAACTAATAAAAAAATTTCATTAGTTAAACTTTTAAGGTACGTTGAATGAATATAATTAAGTTACAAATTCAAATTATTGTGCAAGATGTGTCACTGTCATTTATCAATTGGTTTGGGAAGGCCTGGGAGTTTTGCTGTTTTACACAATCCATAATCAATGCAGTTGTGATACTAGTTTAGTCCATGTTGAAGCCTTCTAGCTCAGCTTGAAATTGTGAATCTGAGAATGAAAATCCATGATTTAGAAAATTTTCCTTTGCTTTTATACACATATGTTGGTGTTATATACATTGTTGGTAATCAAATTTCACAAATCAGGCATCCCCAGAAAAGAGAATGGTTTTCAGTAATGAACTTCAGAAGGTTGGTATTGAAGGAGCTGAAGTATTGCGTCAACTTGGAAGCAAAGTGGAAAAAATGGAAAAGTTGAGCAATATAGACATACTCTTGAAAGTGCATGAGGCAGCTGAGCAATTGCAGATGAAAATTGACAAACAATCATTCCTCTTGGTCAATTCAGAGAGCTGGCAGGATGCAAAAAAGCCTAAAGAAGTTGAAAATCATGACAATTTGTTGATTGATGCCAAAGACAATAATGAAAATGAAAACAAACCCTCACTGATCTCTTCCCTCAGTGAAACAGGAGCTGATTCAAGGCTTAACATAAACATAGAGCCTTCAGTTCCTGAATTGCACATTTCACAAAGCTTGATGTGCAATAAAATGTCATGGCCACGCCTCTCATCATTTTATGGAGATAACATGTTACTTGAGCAAGACTCCAAAGTATATGAAAGTGCAAGCTCTCTCTCCTTGGCAACATTTGCTTCCCTTTTAATAGAGTTTGTTGCAAGGCTTCAAAATCTTGTGGATGAATTCCAAGACCTCAGTGAGAAGGCCAATTTCAAAGACCCCTTTGATGAACCAATATTGAAATAGGAGGCAATGGCACTTTTGGACCAAACTTCACAGTCACCTTTATTTCAATATTGGAGGTATGTATAATCTATCACTTTAATGTATATTTGTTATAATCCATCCATAATCTAAAATATATATAAGATAATATAAAAGCTACACTACATTTTTCTTCAATTTTCATTTTTTATTTCTCATAAATTATAATTTTATTTTATTACTTTCCATTCTTCTACTTCATATCTTTCTTTTTATATTTTTTTAAACTTTCAATTTTAATTTTTCTGTAGTCACTTTACTAAATTTTTTAAACAAATAATAATCAAAGTACATTAATTTTCAATAAATTATTAAAAATACATATTTTGATATATGTGTGTGTACGTGCGTTTGTGTGTGTTAATTTTAAATCAAGAAAAATGAACATATACATTAATAACATGCTCTTTAGGTATTTTTTTTATTTTGTAAATTTTATTATCTTTTAGTTTTAATCTTGAACATTCTTATAAAATAATATTGAATGATATATATGTAATTTGATTTTTGTGTTTTTAATAATAATATATTTTAATTGTATTTATACTAATAATATTAGTATGAAGAGCATAATTTTTTTTAAGTTTAATTAATATGCATGTATTTGCATTGTAAAAGTTTTTACATTATCAACTTATAAGAAATCATTTTTTGTACGACTTATAGAATAGTTATTATAAAAATCAACAAATTTATTTTAAATGACTAGAGATAATAATTCTACCTGAACTTTATGGGTAACTACAAAAAGTATTCATAATGGATAGGATAAATATCCATTCAATGGAGATTGATTCGGATATGGGTACTATAGTACTCACCCCATCCCAGACTGACACCTAAGGATTAACTTATATCAGTATAACTTACACCAACTATTGCACTATTAATAACTCTTCATAGAATGTCAATTTTATTTAATCAACCATTGAATGATAACTATATGTTACCTTGAAGCACTTGGTTGTTAATTTGTACCAAAGTTTGTAAAAAATTGAACAAAAAGTAATCAAATAATCATATTTGTATATATTTTAAGAAGCACGCACACACAAACAACGTCGTTGATATATTTTGATGTATATGAATAACATCAAATAATTATGGATTAATATAATATTTTGTTTATATGATCTATACAAAAGGAACTTTCAATCAAATAGTGAGATTGAGAATAAATCATCTAATTGTAAGTTATTGAATTATGTAATAGTTGGTGTAAGTTAAATTAGTGTAGTTTGATCACTCCTCTATGAGTGTGTGTATTATGAATTATATATTTAATTCAATATTACATATGTGTGTGTATTATTAATTTAATTATTAAAATGTGGCTATATGAATCCTAAGTTTCTTACTTCCTTCTGAACTAACTCTACCTTTGAAGTCATTGTGACGTACACATCGTTCTTCTCTTCAGTTGCTGCTAGCTTCCTGTTCTATGCTCCAATCGCCAAAGAATTTCACTAGTCCTTGTCCTCGTTCAATGTTTGGATGAGAGTATTACAGTGTTGCAGCAACGTAATCCTTATAGCTCACACAACCTATCCTCGTCGTTGTTTGTCATTCCATTGGAACTATATCCTAATGTTGTATGGTGATGTTTAGATTATTTAAAAATGATTTTTCAATTCAGTTGTAACAAAAAAAAAGTAATTAACATTTTTTCTATTGATTTTACACTTAAGTAAAGTGAAGGTAATGTAACAACCCAGCTTATTTTCTTACCTCAAATTGTGTTGTGGTTGGTCAATGAAGTGTATAATCATATATGCATATGTATAGTAATTAGATTTAAGTGTTTGATTAAGATAAAATATGGTTGCTAAAGAGACATAATAAATTGACTTCAAATAGTATAGAAAATTATTATTAGATATTATTAGACTTTCTTTTATATGGAAAAGTTTTATTATATATATATATATATATATATATATATATATATATATATATATAGATAGATTATGTATAATAATAATAATAATAATAATAATAATAATAACAATAATAATAATAATAATAATAATAGTTGTTTTAAATAAAATTAGAGAGAAATGCTAGCAATACACTTTCCATTACACTCTTTTTAACATGTTATTTATTATTGAGTGTAGATCCTCTAATGTAGAATGGTGCAATATATTTAGTAAAGTAAGAAGACTATTGCCCTTAATCCTTATAACACTCAAACAATAGAACTTATTACACTTGATCCATTCTTTATATACACCCATATTATTTCTATTTCATTTAAGTAAACCAAAACTCTAATTAACAAAAAAAAAATATAACTCTAAAATTCATCTCAATTTTTAAAATTTAATTTAATTTATATTTTAAGAATGAAATAATTTTTCCATTCCCGTTATAGTGGCACCCCTATGTTCCAAACGGCGTTAACTTGGTCTGGTCACGTGATTTTTAAGTAATTTTTCCCCAAAATACCCCCATCTCCTCCCCACCTACCGCTCATGTTACCACTACTGTTGTCGGCACTGCATTCTCTACTCCGTTGCGCTCTTCCTCTTTCTCCTCCTTCCCGATGCCGCCTTTCTCCTCTACCCCTCCGACCTGGAGGTCCACCTGGCCCATATCTACCTCATTGACATCAAAATCTGAACCAATCCAAGGCCCATTCTTGACCTCTCATTCTCCCTCACTATCAAAGTTCGCAACAGGGGCTTCTTCTCCCTTGCCTATGACTCCCTCATCATCTCCATCGGCTACTGCGGCTGCTAGCTCGACTTTGTCACTGGCGGTGGCCGTCGCATCAGGGTTCATGACTCCCGTTATTTGTATTTGTAGAAACAATGGTAGTGCAGATTGACAGTCTCAATCTGAAACGACAGAGGAGTATCATGCGTAATGTTTGAAAAACATAGGGGTGCATGTGTAATATGTATAAAATACAGGGGGGTGCATATGTAATTTTTATACAAGGATATAAATGTAATACAACTTTTAAAAACATAACTTAACACCGTTATATGAGGGAGTGTCAAAGAAATGCTTTCAAATGGAGGGATGCTGTATGTAATTCTCATAAAACATAGAAGTAAAATTAATAAACAAATTGGTGTGGAAAATATGGATCAAATTTTGAGAGCATTTTGATGTTTTTGCAACAAAATTTGGAAAATTGGGAATCATATAGGAAATAAAAATATGGAAGTACAATAACATGATTACTTTACACATGGAAGTATAGTATAGGAAATAAAATTTGGATGGAGTATTACATTCATTAAGAGTTATATGTTACATGAAGGATGGATTGATTTATTTAGACTGGCTAGAAAACAGGCAAATTAGTAGACAACTTTGAACTTGGTTTACATCATATTGCAGACGTTTATTTCCAAAATGACTGCGGCATTTGATTTCAGCTTTAATTCTTCTCAAATGTGAACACCTGAAATTTAAGAATTTCATTAGATTTGTAGTTTTGGAACTTTGAAAAATATAGCAAGATGACATAAACAAAATCAGTTAATAGCCAAAGCTAGTTAGAATTAGAATGCGTTTTGCCCATTTTTTTAGCTCATTTTTTCCTTAAAAGAAAAAGTTGGGCCAAACATATTTTATAAAAAGCTCTTAAAAGTTTAAGCAACTTATTTAGTATGAAAAAAAATACGTAGCTTCTAAAAAAATCTATAAAGAGGAACTTTTTTTATTTTTTTAACTTAAGCAAATTTTTTACTTATATCACACTTCAAATCTAAAAACCTTAAATTTTATCGATTTCTTTTTCCTTGTTGTGATTAGGTACAACGATTTTCACCTTAAGGATAGGTAATTTGGCTTTGTTGGCATGATGCTGCGATGTGTGTGCGCGCGCACGTGGGTGTGTGTATTTTTTTTTTTTTTATAAATATATATACTCTTCTATTAGATGAGATGATTATTTTTTTTAATTTACTAAACAACTTGTAGTTTAAAAGATGTTTTTAAGTTAAAAATAAATAAAAAATGACAAAAAATTACTTTATTTTATAAGAATGTGTTTAATTATGTGTTGTACATTTTTTTCTCCAAAAATATTTTCCTTTGAAAGTAATTTTGCTCAAAAAAATGTGAAATGAATTTTTCTTTTACATTCACGTGAACAATTCATTAAGTTCTATTCTAATGAAAATATAAATGCACATAAAGCATGTAAAATAATCAATTTTACTACATCATTACTTTTGAAGAGGAAAAACCTCATCTTATTATTAATTTAGAAGAGGAAAACTATATTATTAATTTGGAAGACGAAAACTTCATGTACTTGTGAAATACAGTAATTCATAAAAAACTATATATGGATTTTTTTAAACATATAACTATTTTTGAAACATAAATTATATATGTGGAAAACTAAGTAGAAACTCATTTACTTACCAATAAGAAAGGACTTTCTAGTTCGATTAAGCTCCCTAGTGACATCAACCACGTCCATTCTTTCTTTTGGTGATTCCATAGAACAAGCAAGTCCAATGCTAAAAAGTGAAACTAAGCACTTCTCAACATTTGGATTAAGATTCCAATTGTTTCCTTCCATTGTTGTTGCTTCACCTGTTGGAATAAGCCGTGGGTCCAAAATCTGCAGAAGATTATCAGGAAATGAAATTGCAACAAAGTTATGAAGATTTTGACCATCTTCAAACATTTCATCTGTGGGTCTTCTTCCGGTAAGCATTTCCAACATAAGAATTCCAAAACTGTACATATCGCCATAAGTTGACACCTCAGAACCCACTCCATACTCTAAAATATATACCAAAAATTGTCAATACACAATGGTAATAAATAACAACTTGACACTAAAAGATATGATAATTTTAAGAAACGCTAATGATTCAAAACTTAAGAACATACCTGGGGGAGCATAGCCAACAGTCCCCTTTATTCCAATTGTACTTGTTTGCTTAGAAGGGGTACCATTAACGGTTGAGAGAAGTCTAGCTATGCCAAAATCACTCACATGAGCAATCATGTCATCATCAAGAAGGACGTTGCTTGGCTTTAAATCACAATGAATGATTGATTGCTCACATTCATGATGAAGATAATGCAATGCAGAAGAAACATCAATCATGATATTTAATCTTTGACCCAGGCTCAGTGTTCTCTGATGCTCTGCACTTGGTGTGATAGGATGCAACCATTGCTCTAAGCTTCCATTTCTCATGTACTCAAAAATCAGAGCTTTGAATTCTTGACCTTTGTAATCTGTGCTAGAACAACATGTCAAAATCTGAACCAAATTTCGGTGTCTAATATTTTTAAGTGCATTGCATTCAGCAAAGAAACTCTTGTGAGCTCCTTTTTGTTGAAGGTTTAGGACCTTTATGGCAACAACTTTGTCTTCTAACTCAAGAGTTCCTTTGTAGACAGAGCTGAAATTTCCAGACCCTATCAAGTTTGTTGTTGAGAACCCATCAGTTTCGTTGTGTAGGCTTTGGTATGAAACTTTAGCCAGCTGGTCAATTTTTGGTGAATCCAAAGATGGTTTCTTACTCCTTTTCCTCATCCAGTAGATTGTTAGAATAATTGACAATATGAGAAGAAAAGCAACGACGCTAACTATCACTGCTAACCTCAACTTGTGGTGTTTTGCAAGTTTCTTACCTTTCACAGGGCATGGTGGCAGATGCAGTTTTGAAATACCTCCACAAAGCTTAGTGTTTCCAGTCACCACGAATCCACTTGCATTTTTAAAGACACCGTCAGTTGGTACCTCACCATCCAACATGTTAAAAGATACATTGAAATATTGTAAGAAAGAAAGGTTCTGCAGAACATTAGGAATTGATCCAGACAAGTGATTTTGTGACAGGTCTAATTCTTGAAGACTTTTGAGTGATGCCAAAGAGGATGGAATGATTCCTTTTAAGGAATTCCCTTGCAAATAGAGGTACTCCAACATTATGCACTCTCCTATGGTTCCATGAATGTCACCAGACAAATGATTCTGAGACATATCTAGCCAATCGAGATTTTTCAGGTTGCCCACTTCTTCTACCACTCAATGAGTTTCGTGACAAATCTAACAAGTTTGTTAGAGAGGGAAGATTAAAAACCTCTACTGGTATGGTTCCTATAAGGTTGTTTAGTGAAAGGTTTAAGTATTGTAACTTTTGGAGGTTTCCTATGGTTGGAGGAATATTTCCTTCTAACATATTTTCTCCCATATTCAAATGAAACAATTGACTAAGATTGCCTATGTAGGCTCCTATCTCTCCTGAGAGCCTGTTTCTACATAAGCCTAACAATTGCATCTTATGAAACTTCCCAAACGTTGTTGGGATAATCCCATCAATGCGGTTATCTTCCATCGCCAAGAGAGTTAAGCCAATTAGATTTCCTATTGTTGCAGGGATTTCTCCTGTTATCTGATTACCTCCGAGATATAGTTGACTGAGTTGGGTGGAAAAATTGCCCATGGAATTTGGCAAATGACCTCCAAAATTATTGCCGGCTATAGATAACTGTTGCAACTTACTACCATTTGTCAATGATTTTAAAAAATCCAAATCATTAGTTGAATTGTCACCTATATTATTATCCTCTAAGGATAGGAAATAAAGATATTGTAGCTTCCCCAGACTTGGAACTTGTCCCACGAAATGGCTACCACTGAACTCAAGTATTGAAAGCATAGATGCATTTGTGATTGAAGGTGGAATTGGACCTGAGATTCGATTGAAACCAATTTCAAATACTTGGAGATTGGGTAGGGTGTGGAACATGTTGGGTGGAAGAGAACCATTAAATTGATTTGCTACACCTGAGAATACAGTAAGAGATGACATATTATAAAGACAAGAAGGCAATGTTCCAGTCAGATTGTTGACATGGATTGATATGAATGTTAAGCTTTTGAGACTGCATATTTCTTGTGGAACATTCCCCTCTAAGTTGTTTATAGACAGCCCAAGATGAGTTAGGGATGAAAGATTCCCTATGAATAATGGGATTCCTCCAGTTAACTTGTTGTTCCAAATGCTCAAATGTCTAAGCTTCCGAAGTGAGCCAATCTCGATTGGTATTTTGCCAATCAGATTGTTCCCATTTAAGAATAGGTGTGTGAGATGAGTGCAAGCTGTCAAGTTTGTAGGGATTTCCCCTACCAATGAGTTATTTACGACAACGAGGTGCTGCAGTTGAGACAACCGTCCCAATTCTTGTGGGATTTTACCGTAGAAGTTGTTTTCTACGAGGATGAACTTTGCCATATAAGAGAGATTGCCTACATGAGGAGATATGAATCCCTTCAACTTGTATCCTTGCAAGTTTAACTCTGTAACTCTTTGAAGCATGGGATTGCATGTGATTCCATGCCAGTTACAGAAGTGAGTAGAAGCATTCCAAGAGACGAAGATTCCATATGGGTCAGTGGATATGGATTCCCTGAATTTGAGCAGTGCCAAATGATAAATACAAAAAAATATGTTTTTGGCCCAACTTTTTTATAAACTATTTAAAAATAAATACAAACTAAGAATCTTAAAATTAAAATAAAAGTTGTGGGTGATTATATTTGTTTGGAATTCTCAATTATGTTTTATAGTTTAAAAATTATCAATATGTCCCATTGTTCAAAATAAAGAAAGATAGCAAGTTCTGTTTTTTGCATGTATATCCACAATAATAATTATTAGAGTACTATTCCAATCATGTTTTTCTGTAATTGTTCCAATGAATCCAAAAAATTGCAATAATGTTTTCTAGGGCACCTTTTTTTTTTTTTTTTATCTATCTCTCTCTCTGTCGCATTATTTACTTTATTTCAAGTTTCTCTATTTTTTTAATCTTCTAATTGTAAAAAAAAAAAAAGAAAAATACAAAAAACGTGTAGAAGTAAATTTTCTCAAACTAATGTTTATGTTTTATAAGAATTAACCTAATGTACTTGTATATAATAACTTTATGCATAAAATAATCTCTCCCTTATTGTAGTTAATGCACATGCACCTTTGATTTTGAAGTTTAATTTTGATTTTATTATAATTATGTTTTGTCGAAGCATTAAAAATTAGTTTAATTTCGGCACACTGTCATAATTTTTTTTTAACACAATTAGTCAATTTGAATAAAATTAATTCTGAATGATTCAACGTGAATCCTAAAGTAATCTTTACAAAAGTTGGCAATCCTACCAAATATTTATGTTGTTAATACATTCTAATTAAATTTTTAGAGAATTTATCATTTTAGTTATATTTTTTTTATTAAAACATTACTATTAGATAGTAGATATATATATCCACTAGGGTCGGCCTATGAGTGGAGGGCTTGAGGTAGTATGCAAAAGGTCATAGATTCAAACCTCAGTGCGACTATTGTACATGAAAAAAAGATAGTAAATATATAATATACAACTAGAAAAATTCAAATTAGTGAGGGAATAACCTACTATGTAATTTTTTTTAAAAAAAAAATCCATTGCTAAAGTTTAGTGACCCAAAATTAACGAGAAAAAAACAATTTTGTTAGTAAATTTGGTCACCAATATATTGATTTGAGTATATAATAATTGGATATGCAATTGTTGACATTCAAAGTGCGTTATCAATCGTTTTTACATTTATCTAAACAAAAAATTATAATTCCATGCTAATTATATTACTAGAATTCATAATATTATGGACCAGCATGAATTAACAACTCAATAAGCGTGTATGAAGAGAAATTACACAGATTATTATAATAAGGTAGTTTTTTTTTAACTAAAATATTATTCTTTTTTTTAGGATAACTTAAACATTTTTATAAAATGGCTTAATGTATAATTAAAAATTAAGTATTTAAGTGAGAAATTAATAATTAATAAATAAGAATGTATTTTAAAAAACCATACCTTTTTTAAATGACATGTTTTTTTTCTTCTTTTTTTTGAGTTCTGATCATTGTGCTTTCGAGAGTCTCTATGACAAACTGTCAAATGGCATATTTAAGCTTTTTGTTTTTTTAAGCTTAAGTGTGCTCTTCAATTCTTTTCACAAAAATAGTATAATTGAGGTGTGTCTTTATTCTATTTTACTATTCATAACATCGTAAAATTGTGGTTATTGAATTCTAAGCAATCATCTCTCAATTGTTCACATTTTGCAGTGCTGCTTTGAGAGTTAAAATTTCAAGTCCCTTAATAATTGGGTATGCAATTGTTGACATTCAAAGTGTGCTATGAATCGTTTTTACATTTATCTAAACAAAAAAATATAATTCCATGCTAATTATTTAACTAGAATTCATAATATCATGAACCAGCATGAATTAACAACTCAATAAGAGTGTATGAAGGGAAAATTACATAGATTATTATAACAAGATATTCCTTCTAAACTGAAATATAAGCAATAAAAAAAATTGATTCACATCCATTAAGAAAATAAGTTAACATCATTTAATTTTGATAGTTTCAATGAAAAAATCAATTCAGTTTCTAAAGTATCATCTACATTAATTTAATTGCATACAACAAAAAAAAGAAAAGGTTGTTGGAAATAAAACTCTTGTTAAATGAAAAGTATTTTGGAGATGGTATCATTAAATAGGGAAAAGTTAGTTAAAATTTGGTTATATTTTAGTCCATTACGCATAGATTTTTTTTTTTTTTTTGCTTATATTTCAGTTCGAGGTAGAAGTTTATTTAACTAAAATTTTATTCTTTTTTTTTAGGATAACATAAATATTCTTATAAGATGACTTAATGTGTAATTAAAAATTAAGTATTTATGTGAGAAATTAATAATTAATAAATAAATGACAAATATATATGTACTTTTTTGTTTTGAGTTCTGAAAATCGTGCTTTTGAGAGGTTCTATGATAAATGGTAAAATGGCATATTTGAGCTTTTTTTTTTTTTTTTAAGCTTAAGTGTGCTCTTCAATTCTTTTCAAAAAATAGTAGAACTATGGTGTGTATTTATTCTATTTTACTAATCATAACATCGTAAAATCATGATTACTGAGTTTTAAAAAAATACATAATATTAGGCTAAAATACACATTTAACCCACTAGGGTTGGTCTAGTGGTGAGGGGTTTGGGTAGAATGTATGAGATCATAGGTTTGAACCTCAGTGTGACCATTGTGCACACAAAAAAGGCTAAATACACATTTAGTTCTTTATGTTTTCGATTATATCTAGTTTGATCCCTTATCTTTTAAAAAGTTCAATTTAGTCCTTTATGTTTTTAAAGTAAGTTAACATGTTCCTTCTGAAATAATGATCATTTTCGATTTTAAAATGCAATTTTAAAAATTACAAATTAGAAATAATTAATTAATTAAACATGAAATTACAACAAAAATAAAATATAATTAATAAAACAAAAGAATGACCTGATTAGAGGATAATTTGGAAGCAAATGTCCCAACCATTCTCTATGACTTGAATTGTTTGGAGATGCCATCCTAATTGTAACATCGGCTTTATCTATTTTATGAATTATAAAATTGATTGAAATATAATTTCTGAAAAAATTAATTAATAAATATATGTGATTTTTCTGTGTAAGTCTCGGTAGAAAATTCTATTGAAACCGGGACGGCGTTGCACACTGAATAAAGTAAGATTTAATTATAATTAGATCCTTATAAAATTTTTATTTTACTTCGTTATCGTTGATTAAAATAATAATATTTTAATGTAAATCCAAAAAATACCATTTTATGTGACATCCTAAATTTTTTTAAAAGTACTATATTAAAATTATTTATTAATTCATAATTAACAATTCAATTAGAATTTTATTTCGGATCAAAAAATTTAGAAATTTATTACCTTGCCATGAATTTTTTCACCTAAAGTCAATTGTACACTAACCACAGACTTCCCACGTACTTATTTGGTGCCAATTCAAAGACATAGACCCATGATTTTTGCTGACTAAAAAGGCATGGCTTGATTAACGTTGCCTTCACTTTCATTACTTGGCTAAATAATTCAAAAACCAAAGACCCTTGTACATATAAAAGTAAAGCATCAGGAGATATTTCCTCAAAATTTCTTCCTTATTCACGTGAAGAAGCTCCAGCACTTCTTCCTCCTTCGTTTTGTTTTATTTATTTTTCCTTGTCTCTTAAATTATTACTGACGTACAAGGAGCCAAAATTCAAAGGCTCAATTCCTTTAATTTCTGCAAGGACCCCATTCTCACGCGGTTTTTCCTTTTTGTCAAATCATCAAAAATTTCAAAGGTAGCCTTGAAATCATGTTGGCCGTGTAGCACATGTTATCTGAAATGAAACTTCAGCTTCTTTTCCATTTTCAAGTTGGCCAAAATTCAAACACAGTCATCCTAATATTTTGCTAACAGGCACGACACGCAGGTCAAGTCATTGTTGTCTTTTTTCTCTCTCTCTTTTTTTTTAAGAGGTTTCATTTGTGGTCTTATAGATAGCTATATCTGTGTTTCGAAATAGAAAAGTTTCTAAAATATTTATTTTGTTAGGACTTATCTGTTATTCTAGTACATATAAAAGAATAGTTTCCAACTTTATTCTTATTTCTTGATATTTGCAATAAATATTTAAAATATCAAATTTGACAAATGACACATTTAATTTTATAAATATTAAATTTTATTGATTTAACCATTACATTAAAAGTTTTTTTTTATGAAACATATTAAGTTTATAAAATTTTACATAATTTAAAAATTAATTTATATTACACTTCTTTAACATATCTTATTTGAAATATAAATATTTTTCTACCATTAAATTACATATCTAAGAAAGTTTAGATTATCTCAAATTTAATACATATCACAATTCAGTTAGTTAAATAAAATTTAACATTTATATAAAGTTAAATGTAGTATTAATTGATGAGAAATTTAGTTATATACTAACCGTATAAAATAGGTTTACATTGTCGTCCATATATATATATATATATATATATATATATATATATATATATATTACTGCAGGAATAGGTACAAGAAGATACCCGTCCCAATAGTAGATGATGGGTTACAAAAGAAGTACATGTATACTGTTATGTATATGTCTACATCAGTGGTTAAATTATATTTATGTTACTGTGTACAACAAAAATATCAAATAACCAAATACTGCAACCCCCAAATAAAACAGAACCCATAAAGGAGTAGTAGAGCCTATATAAAATTAGAAGATTAATTGAAATCAAACCATGACATAGTAATATTCAAATTATTAATTATACCTTTTTTTTATAACACATCTTTGGTTTCAATTTTGAAAAGTTAAGAGAGATAAAAGAAGGAAGAAAATTTGACGAAAATGTTAAGATATATATTAAAGTTAGAAATTAGATAAAATTAATTAAAATAAAATTTATATAATGATGTTGAGTTTATAATATAAATAGATATCAAATTAAATATCTTAATTTGTTGAAATAATAATATATTTTTAATTTTTGTTTAAAAAATTTAACCTGCATAATCCACTAAAATTGGCTTAGTGGTGAGAGAAGTTTGGATAATATTAATATGTACGAGGACATGAATTCATAGATTATAATTTCAGTGTGACTATTTAAAAAAAAAAAAAGTAATAATCCACGCACAGTGCGGTAAAGATATTCAGTTATATGATATAATGAAGCATTACTAGTGTTGTTTGAAGAAATCAAATTTAATCCTGAAAATTGAGAATTTTTAGTTACTAGTAACCTCCCTTTAACAATCTATCTATCTATTTATAACATAAATCCTGAGCTACGAGTGACCATTTCAAAAGAAATTCATTTATCTGATAATTACTTACAATTAAGAGCATTAGTAACCTTCCATTTGTCCATTTAAAAAGATTCCATTATAGTTTTTTTTGGGCAGACGATTCCATTATAGTTAAACTCATTTATTAGATAATTACTTTTAGTTAAAATGTATTTGTAACATTCCATTGAGAATTTTTAGTTACTAGTAACTTCTCTTTATTCCATCTCTTTCTCTCTCAAGATGTCAAATACCATGGGATGTCCATGCATCTTTATCCTAAATGTTAAGATATATTGATACTATTTTTTCCAATGTTGGCAAATCTTGTGCTAAGATTGAGTGATTTTTAATAATATTCAGTTTGCCTATCAAAAAATAAAACTATATTTTTTTTGTTCCATTTCATAACTATAAGACTCATTGTTTTTTTTACATCTATTACGAGCCATATTGTCAACATTTTATTAAATTGAAAATTCTCTTATTACCATGACTATAAAAATTCTCTTATACTCAAATATGTAACACCTTATTCACCAATTTAATGGTCTTATAAAAGTCTGGATTTTTAAGTTTTAGTGAAAATTATTCTTTTCCAATATTTATATTTAATAATATTTCCATACTATTTATTATTTTTCCATAACCGATATTTTAATCAAATTGATTCTCTTAATTAAAAAATAATTATTAATATTTAACTTCTAATTAAATATAATTTAAAATTATACAGATTACAAATTATTAGTTACTTAATACAAATTTAATATAAATTTTAATTTCATTATGATTCCCTTTAATGTATGATACCCTAAAAATATATTTAAATTAATTTAAATCAATTATTAAATTCAAAATAAAATTTAAATTTATACTTTTAAAATATAACTAAATTTAAATTATTCATGCATAATCTACCAATATACTTCAATAACTCCTTAATCATATAATTTAATAATATAACAATTTGATCATTGCAAGCATTAAAAACACATGTTTTCTATTGGACTTTATTACTACATGTTCTTTTTTTTTTTTTTTTAATTTTATAAACTCCTCAACCATTTTAACTCATGTGGTACATTGGTGGCTATTTATGATCATGTCAAAAAATGTTTACGTTTTCATTATTAGACGATCATACTAAGAACAGTCAAATATTTGATCAAATGATTTAGTATATATATTTTATTATTAGATATATTATATTATTTTATAATGTTTTAAATTTATTTTATAATACATAAACTAAAATATATCTTGAAAACTAATGTGATAGGTAATTAGTTATTAAAAAGATTATAATATCCAATCTATTCAAGTGATTTAGAGCTCTAACTTCCCTATTGAAGTTCAAATGTTAGTAGATGTCATTATTATATTTTAAATATTTGTTTTTGGTTACAAATGAGAAAAGGAGAAACAGAAAAAGAGAAAACTACACAAAATCAAACACCCTTCCTAGGAAACTTAGCTCCTTGTGCATCAGCCTCAAGAGAAGGAGAGAGAAATGCAGGAACGTATGCTGAATAATACAAACCCAGTTGCTTTGAAATGTATGCTGAATGATACCAACCCAGTTGCTTTGAACAAGCCTCTTAATGCAACAAATCTCATTGCTATAATGCTAAGTCCCTGAAATTGAACTTGAAGCCAGCTTAGCAGTAGTGTCTGAATCAGAGTAGCATACTACTCATTATATTATACTATATTTTAAATATGAAGATATATAATGGCTAATTCAATAAAATTTAAATAATTACTTACCTTACACATAGTATTAATTATATTACTCTCTCAATTCTTATATTACTATATAAATGGAGGGTGTTATGAAAATCAAAATATTGCTCTACCTTCACATTTTTTTCACAAAAAGAATCCAACAAATTAAAATGGAATATCCATTTCTCCAGGACCTTAACACATGTCACGATAATTGGGTTTTCAAAGTTTGAATAGTTCACCTGTAAAATGCAATGTTTTTAAAGTCAGACCAATCATTGCACTGATTCAAGGTTTAATGATCTAACCATAGTTGAACTGGTAATAGTTAAATAATAGATTTTTTATTTTTAATTATAATATATAAAAATATTAAACAAAAAAAATATAGTATTCATAGTTTCATAATATTAAAAGTTAAAGTTCACTTAAAAATGTCATAACTCAAATATTATGAGTTTTTTTTCGTTTGCCATGACTTCTACCATTCGTTTAATGGTGGGACAGTAAACTAAATATTGTTACTCTAACTATCATATATTTATATTTATATTTATATTTATATATAATATTTACCAAAGATTCAAAATTGTTCACTCTATCTCTCGTGTTATATGTTATCTATTATATAATTTATATGTTATATAACTATGTATATCAATATCATGCTACTCTAATATAACTATTATAATATGTATATAACTATCTGCATAGCTTGCACAGTTGCATGCCAATTTAGACAGAAAAGGGAAAATTCCCTAACCCGAAATACATTATTTTCCAATTTAAAAAAAAAAAATGATGTTTTACTGAACCGGTCCAACCAGTCAAACCGTCCATTTTCATCGATTCTACTGGTTATTGACCTTTTCCATTGGTTTTTGACCGATTCTTTGACACTCTGGTAATTTGAGGGTCATCCGAACTGGTCGACATATCGATCCTTGGTCCAACCGATTGAACCGACCAGTTCAGTCTGATTTTGAGAACCATGGTAAAATGTTTATACAACACAAAACGATGAACATCTAATCTTATTGAAAATGATACTACTAGATGAAAAGGCAAACATTTCTTTTTAAGCTTTATACATTATTTCACATAATTATATCATACATCATATTTAATGTTTTCTAAATTTTTGTTATATTTTCAGCTCTGTAAATATTAAAATAACACACTAACAAAGTTTATGTCATTCATAATTTATTTTCCACATTAATCATCAAAAATTATTTTTTCCAAACGAATATTTTACTTAATTTTTCTTATAAAATTTAACGCTAACATTTATTTTTTATCCTCATGTTCAACAACAACAACGATTACACTTACATCACTTCATCCACAATATCCTAACAATGTCTATATCCTAAATTTTAACAAATATATGTTTTTTATGTATAATTTACAAATATTTTATTTTGTAAATTAAAATTTTGACAAATATTCATTAACAAATAATTTGTATAAATAATATAATTTTGAAAAATGTATGTTAATTTAGTAGTATAATTTCAACAAATATTTTACAAATTTTATTTTATAATTTAATATAATATTTATTATTTAAAATATTTTTAACATCTCCAAACTATATCATATACAAATATTAATTTACAAATAATATGTATAATGAATATAATTTTGATAGAGATATGTTTTTTTTACGTATAATTTCAACAAATGTTTTACAATTATTTTGCTTTTATAATTAAATATAATATTTTTTTGTATAATATTTTTAATATCTCAATATTATATTATATACAATTATTTGTAAACCCGCTTGTGCGGGCCAATATCTAGTTATAAAATAAGATGTTAAAAGTATAAAAAGTCTCTGAAGAATGATTCTGAAAACTGGAAAGTAACATTTTGTGTCTTCGTGACAAAAAAGTAATATTTTAGTCTACTATAATTATCACTTTTAAAATAATTCTAAGTGGACCACTGTGGATATTGCTGCACCAATGGCTTGTTTCGTGGGCTAAATGCAAATTGGATTTTAGTCACCTATCGGTCCTACATAACTTTTTTTGATACTATCGATCCTACATAATTTGAACTGGAGAAAGTGAGAGGAATGAAATTGGATGCATGCAGAAATTGTAGTTTTAAAAAGTATCTTTAATGAAGATTAAAGTAATGCATATATCTTTGATTTTAAAGTTTAATTTCGATGAGGTGACGAATCAATGAGTTGTCCACGTCGTTGTTACGTTATTAATAATTGTTAACGTTGTTACTTGATAGTAGTGACTAAAATAAAAAAAAAAAATTTAAAGGACAAAACTAAAAAAAACTTTAAATCACTAAAATAAAAAAACACCCTATTTTATAGGGACCAAAAAGTTATTTAAATTATATATATATATATATATATATATATATATATATATATATATATATATATATATTCTAAAATGAATAAAGAATGAAATGGTTGAATTTACCTATCCTGTTAAGCCTTTTAGAACATGGGCATAAGAACCAAATGACACTCATTGGTAAAATAACGAAATAGTATTTTAAAATTTAAATGAAGATACACATTTTAGTTTATATATACTTTATTGTTATTTTGTATTATTAATATATTGTTTTAAAGTTTAAATAATTTATGTTTATGATTAATGGGTCCTCTTTATATCTGCTTATAACATATTCTCGAGGGAAAAAATTCCAACATCCAAGTGAAATTGCGTTAGGAATCTTGTCTTAAGACATCTTCATCATGTACTTGTGTATCAATTTCTTGAGATGCATTAGTACTGAAATTTCCGTTAAAACTGCTTTTAACTATTTCAATTTGAAATCAAAAGTTCCAATTCTTTAGATTTGCTGCACCGCATCATATGTACACTTACATGTGAAAAGAAGAAAAAAGGGCAACAATGATTCAAAGTAGATTGAAGCTAGACCAATGAAAATCCAGGACCCAAACTAACCCCAGAATTGGTCCATTGAGAACATTGGCTTGTATTATTACTAGGAAAATCCTTTGTAGACTTAAAAGCAATGTTGTAGAGAGTAGAGACTAAAAAAAACCACAGACTTTTGTTTGTGTGAAAGAAATTTTTTCATAAATATATTTTTGCACACTAGCTATTTTTACATTAGTTATTAGCATGCCAGTAATTGTTGATGCGTATTGTATGTAAGAACTGGGATTCATGGTAGATCAATTACTGCAATGGGGCAATTAATCTGGTATGAATAAAATATTTACATGCATGAGTAGTTAAAATAATTATAAAAATAACTTCAACACAAATTTTATTATATCATATTATTATACTTTTAATTTCTTACTAATTATATTTAAGAGTACAGCTTTTTTGAGTTTTAATGTCACTGGTTTGCCTTCTCATTTACGGATTAATTTTTGTCTTCTCCCCCCCATCCCCCCACCCCAGCTTTTGTCCCTAACCTTTTAATTTTTTATTAGTCTTTTTTTTTTCCTATTTGGACTTTAAGTCATTCCTTGAATGTGAACTCTAATATTATATTAGAATATGTGTGAATTATATATAATATTCCAAATGTGTAAGAAAGCGGATTAAAAAATTTAAACTTAAGCGACTTATTTGTCCAAAAATAATTTGACACTTTGGACTCACTGTTCTATAACAAACATTCCATTTTATTTGTTTCCAATAAATAAAAATAAAACAGGTGAACTCTAAAACCCACGCTTAATTTGAAATACAAGTTCATAGCGGTGTTTCCAATTGAGGGATGCTTTTTTGCCACCTGTTTCCCAAGTTTATATATATATATACACTAAATATTGTGGAGAAGAGAAGAAAAAGCAATAAAGATTCAAAAAATGATTCCATTGAAGGTTGACATGATTTACCAAATAGGAATTTGTCAAGGCTGCTATTTGCCATGTATTCATAAACTACGATTCTCTCTTGGCCTTTGCTGCAACAACCAAGAAGTCTAACGAGATTTCGATGATGAACATAACTTATAAGCTTCACTTCACTTTCAAAATCATCCTCCATCTTGCTTGATTTTCCCAACACTAGTTTCTTGACAGCAACAACTTTTCCATTTTTCAGAGTACCCTGTTTAGTAGTATGTATGATTGACCAATGAAAGTGTTTTTCTCTGTTTCACTTTAAAGCATTTCTTTTGTAGTTTTTTTAGGATCTGTTATATTTGATTTTTTTTTAATTTTTTTTTTTGGCAAAAAAGGGTGTGCTAAGGCATCACTGCAGCACACCACATAATATAAAAAGAAGATAAAATTAAATATAGAACTTGGGGGGGCAAAAACCTGACCCAAGAGGAGTCATCTGAACCTAAAGAAAGGAAGAGAGTATCTATTACGGAAGAATTCCTCCCTAATAAAACTAGGAAGAAGATCCCACCAGCTAAGCCCTCGTACATGTATGCCCTTAGTAGCAAGCTTGTCAGCACAAACATTTCCTTCTCTATAGATATGAGAGTATCTAAAATTCATGCTATGAGTTTTTGCTATACAGTTTTGCCATCTATTCCTAAGGCGCCAAGGAACAAGGTTAGGGGAGGAGAAGGATTGGATTACCAAAAGAGAGTCACACTCAAGCCATAAATTAGTCCATCCTTTTTCAAAAGCTAACTCAATAGCCATCATTGCTCCAATGATTTCAGCATGAAAGGCAAATTTTATGCCCAAATTAAAGCAGCAACAACCAACAAAAGCAGCACTTTTATCTCGGAAAATACCGCCACAAGTGGCTGGGCCAGGGGCTCCTTTAGCTGCGCCATCAGTATTGCACTTAATCCAGTTGCATTGAGGAGGTTTCCAGTCCACCTAAATGATTTTTGGAGCCTTTCTTGGGTGCCCAACAATGGAAAAGGCTTTTAAGATGTTGAAATCAGACATAGAAGATTTCATGGTGCTTGTACAGAAGCTGCCAATCAAGTGTACTGATTTAGAGATAATAAGCTTTGCCGAGTCAGAGGAGATTATAGTGTTATCAAAACGCGCTTTGTTTCTACTCATCCATATCGTGGAGATGATATAAGCTGCAGCAGCTATAAAAACAAGCCTGGTTTGCTCTCCCCACTGACCACCACAAGCAGCAAAAATATCTTTCAAAGATGAAACAGAGAAATAGTAGTTTGTAATATCCATAAACCAATTCCACAGAATTTTGGCAAAAGCACATTGAAAGAACAAGTGGTTTGCCGTTTCAGCATCCTCGTTGCACAAACTGCAAACAGAAACAATGGTGCAACCACTGTGTTTTAGACGGTCATCAGTTGGCAAACGATTTGAAGCAATCTCCAAATAAGAAAAGCCTTGGACGGAGGAATTGTGTTGTTCCATATTAGCTTAGACCAAGGAAGCTGAGAACCTGTAGGAATAAGAAATTTATAAGCATCTTTAAGGTTGAGGCTTCCTGAATCGGTTAAGCTCCATTGAATCTGATCAGTGTCATCAGATAGAGGGAGAGCAATCTGATTCAATTCTGACATCAAGATTAGAAATTTCTGGACCAAAATTGGAGGAATGATCCATTCCTTATTAACAAGGAAGTCTTGAACTTTGGCAAATAAGATATGATGCAAATGTGTAGGAATATTCATGATATCAACTAATGGCTGTGAAAGCCAAGTGTCAGTCCAAAAGTTAACCTTGGCCCCATTTCCAATTTGCCAGGCTGCATTGGCAAGAATAGTATGAATGAAGCATTTGATTCCTCCCCACACTGAAGATGTAACATGACAAGGAACAATTTTATGATTTCTGAAGACTCTAGCTCTGAGTAAACAGGCCCATTGTGCATTAGAGGAGACCAATTCCCAAGAAAGTTTCAAGATAGCAGCATTATTGACTGCTTTGATAGATCTCAATCCAAGTCCACCTTGAGAAAGGGGCTGACAGACTTTAGCCCAAGCCACTGTGACTATTTTTTTAGTGTCCACATCCCCTGACCATATAAAGTTCCTCATGCATCTATCCACATAATTAATGAGAGAGGCTGGCCACTTATATACGTGGAAACTATAAGTTAACATACTGCAAATGACTGATTTCACTATCATCACTCTGCCCATGATAGAGAGCATTGAGGCTTTCCACTTGGCCAGCTTAAGCCTAATTTTATCTGCAATAGGCTGAAGATGTATTTTTTTTGGAATCCCTTTAAAGACTGGAACTCCCAGATAAGTAAAAGGAAGTGCACCATAAGAAAATCCAAGAATGTCTGCTATGATTCTTTTTCTACGCTCAGAAAGAGGACCAGTATAAAATATTTGGATTTACCAGGGCTGATAATTTGTCCTGAAGCATCTCCATAGTCACGAAAGAGGTCCATTAATTACAAAAAAAATCTTTATTTGTCACTTTGTCTAATATTTTTTAAATTTGTACAAGAAGTTGGAAAAATATGATTTTGTTCTAGCAACAATCTCTCTAATACACTCATTTTAATTCACTCTCAATAAATTTTAATTAATAATAAAGAGTGTATTCAAAAGAGTGTGTTAGAAAGTGCATTACTAACATTTCTCATTTGATTTTGTTATTAATGTAAATAAAAAAGATAGTAATATTTTTGCAATTATTTATAAACATAAACAATTTCTCAAATAAAATTGGATAGTAGACTGCTTTAAAAAAACACACACACAATCGTCCTTGTCTTTGAACATGCTTTTCATCATAATATTGTAAAAATACAACGTAAATTTACCTTGTATACAGCACCAAAACCTCCTTCTCCAAGTTTATTGTCAGCACTGAAATTTTTTGTTGCAGCTTTCAAATTTGTATACTTGTAGTTAACTGGACCTCTCAACTCAGTAGCTCCCAGTATGTCAGCTGCAAAGGAACACACGACTTTTGATTTTGTAATAAATAAAAAATGAGAGCCGACTTTTAGATTAGCTTATTTTGTAATTAAAATAATTTATAATAAAAAATTATTAAGAGAGCTTCGAAAAAAGCAATAATTATTAGCCACATAATGATAATAAATAATCATGAAAGAAATTAGGAAACAAAATAAAGAAATTATAATTGCAGAGTTACTGGATGCAAAAAACAGATGTTGAAGAACAAATTGCTTTGAACAGATCGTCTTCATACTATTTAATTATCATTATTATTATTATTTTTATCTATTTTTTTTTTCGATTTGAAAAGCATTAAAAATGCAAACCATGAATGAACTAATTGATACCAATTAAGCATTAGACTGAAGACTTTCCACATTTACGTACCTTTGGGAACCCTCTTTGGTTTTGTAAACAATCTGCAGGCAAACAACAGAAGGAGGAGAACAACACCTCCTACCACACCACCTATAATGGCCCACTTCTTGCTTGAATCTCCTACAAAATACAGCAAGGAATTTGGCGTAAGTTCCACACGAGGTAGGTAGGTTGGCATACAAAAATTAATGACATGTTTTTTTTTAGGCACTTTCTTTTTTTTTATTTCTTATTTCCAAAAATTCATATTGAAAATGATAAAAACAATAAAATCTTGTAATATCCTTAAAAAATAAAAAATAAAATACAAATAATCGATACTATTAGATTTAATGCATTATTTAGTCCTTGCAAATATGAAAAATTTTAATTTCAGTCTTCCATTTTTTTTTTGTTAGTTATGATTGCTATAATTTTTAAAGTTTTAAAAATATATAGACTATATTGCCATGTATTAATAACATGACATGTATTATGTGTATATAGCATGATATAGCTGACTAGTTTGTCTAGATGTATGCTAAGTCGTGGTCACTAAATCATGATAGAGACAATTTAAAGAAAAATAAATTTATGAGGATCAGATTTAACATTTTTTTAAGCACTGAAATTGAAATTTGTAAATGGGGACAAAAATATATTTAAATTATATTTTTATAATCAGTTATAAAAACAGAAAATGTTTTAAAAAAACTAAATATACAACCCTAACCATTTTTAAATACAAATTTAACGAAAAGGAATTATTGTAATTTTACCTTCTTTTAAGTAGGGTGCGATATCAATGGTCTGATTATCAGCAAAGAAAGGTGTCATGGAGTATCTCATAAAACAGCCAGCATCATATGCTGTACCATCTGTGTTGGGAAGGCAACTTTGTAAGTTGTTGAATCCAACAGTCATGCAATCAAGACATTTAGCCTCTGAGGCAGTTTCAACACACTGTGCAATGGCATAAATTGCACTGCCACCAGCTACCTGTGTCTTAGTAGCTGCATAAAAACCTTTAATTTTGGGTGTTGCGTTTTGAAGATCCAGTAGTGCTTGTTGTCCAACTGCTCTAAAACCTGTGGCATTTGAACTCTTGCTCCCACATGTTACCCCACCGCCAAGTTCATTGGTCTGTTGGTAGAACCTCTCGCTCTCATACCTTAATTATCACACATTTTCAGAATATATATCCGGCATTAATTAAAATAAAATAAATGGTCAAATGCTTAACATTGTCTCACTATAATACAAACTTATTGAGAAATATGAGGACTGAATCATGGCCAAAATATATACTAGTATTTTTTATATTTTTCACAAATAATCATCATTTTAATTTTGATTACTGTGGTTTCATTGATAATGATTGTATATATAGATTTCATTTTTTTACATAACAAAGATTAAACTAAAATTAAAGAATTTTCCATCCATTTTTTCACTATTTTATATCCCTCCTTTTATTGTAAAAAAACGAAGAGAAATGTGTTTTAAATCACTATTTTATATCATCTTTTACTTTTAATATCAACTAAATAGTTTAATAAATTATAACTGAATATAGAAATTAATTTCGAATATATATATATATATATATATATATTTCAATATATTTTTTTAAAATATTAATAATTAAATATAACAATATATCACAATAAAAATTATTGATCATAAATTTTAAATATAATTTATATGTTTAAGAATATTTATTTATTATAAATTTTAATTGCATAAACTAAACATTTATTCTGTAAAATGCACATACTAAAATATTAGAATATAATTATAATTTAATAGTTGTATATTGATAAAAATCATATTTTATATAAAATTATTGATAATATAATAGTTGAATTTACTTTCATGATCATGTGTATCTTACGTAAGATGACCTTATAAGTAGTTAGAGACAAAAGGTGAAAGTGAAACTAAGTATTTATGTAATTATATAGTCAGAGTTTTTATTTGATTGTATACCTGAGGAAGCAGTCATTGTAGATGACTCTGGCCCCGTTGGCTTTGGAGCAGTTGTGGATTTGAGTGACCGCCACATCGAAGCAAGCAAGACAGTCATTTTTGGAGAGATAGTTTCTGCATTGAAACATTGTATATATTATGACCTCTCCTCTGGATTTCTGTGATGTGCCAAAGTACATGCTTTGGTTCCTAATTTCTCCTCTCAGCTCTGAGAATGTATCATTCACATTCGCAAAGAAGCTACCCGTGTTGAAAGGGATGGATGCGCCGCACCCAATGTTTATCACACGTGTGTCACGTGTGGCTGCAACTGCATATTCAACATTAATACTGCTCCACCATATCAATGTTAAGCCCAGGATCAGCTTAAGTTGCTGCATCATCCTTTTAGATACTAGTTTTTAGTGAAGAGTGTTTTGGTATACAAAGTGTATTGCTATTATATATCAGCAACTCTTGGACTTAATACGCTTATTAACTTACCATAGTGAGACTTGGTCTTCTTTTACCATATATCTTTTTCAATAGATATTTTTTTGTACTTACAGATTTGGAGATCATCAAATTCTTGAGTACATACTTAAAAAAACAATTATCTGCTAACCGTATTAATAACTTGTAGACTTTGTGTATGTATATTGGACGTCACAGAGAAGAAATAGAACCAAGTGTCGTGTACGTCTAAGAGATCAAAGAGGACGATTTACATGTTTTTGTTATTTTATATTTTTATATAATAGTATATAGACCATAGTTATATAAGGAGGATATATGGAATGCACGTAATAGTCAACAACATTGCAAAACAATTGACGTGTGATTTTTGAGGAAGCATATATAGATGACATTGCCTGGACTCTGGAGCATAATTAATTAACGAGCGAGCAATGACTCTGGAAATTAATTAGCGTAGTCAATTTTGGCTTAATTGATCTATGTCGCAGATCACTTTCCTCTATATATGTCAGTTTAACAGATCGAGGATTAACTAATGTAATTTTCTTTCATCAACGTCACCTTTCCCTTAATTCTTTCCTTCCCGTCCAACTTTCCTTCTTCGGCGAAGCAAGAGTCTTTGTCCTTGTCGTCGAAATACAATCACAGTGTACCCATAAAAAGGAATAAAAAAATGAGTCAACTCAAATATTAAAATTCAAAAAAGGACAATGATTGGACAGGTTTTAGTCTTGCTTGCTGATATATTTGGAGTAGAAAAGCCATTTTTGGTATATTAAAAAGAAAAGTCATTTCACATATAAAAAAAATTGTTGAGAGAGAACTGGTCTCACTTTGTTATGAACTAGTTTTGGGACGGGTTATTTTTAATTATAATATAAGAAATAATTTGTATTAATATAACTAAAAAATAAGCATGAATATAGAAATTTCATAAAAAATAAAAATTCATGTTACTTTCTTATAGGAAAAATATTGCAACTAAAAATGATACTCAAAATGAACCATTCACATTCATTAAGGAAATGATACTGAAAATGATAAATGCTGTGATATAAGTTATAAGTTAACTAAAACCAAATTAAAGCAAGAAATTAATAGTTTTGCAAACATGTCAATAACACATCCAAAAAACTACATATTATCTGTTAAAATAAACACTTGAAAGCATGGCTATTAATAAAGTAACATTGCAATTTGTTTACACGTCTTCATGTGACTTGACATTCTCATTGTCCATCGCTTTTTCATCCAAACCCACAAGAATCTTTGAATATCTTGAAAATGATGTTGATTGTACAGAAGTTGATTCCTGATATTGATTTTTAATCATAGAAATCAGAGAAGCTGTATTTGCAGGTTGTTGAAGCAGCATAACTCCATCTTCTTTGGATGAATACTCTGCAGTGTTTTTTGCTATTCCCTAAAAAGTATATTAAAAGCCAATCTATTTAATTAAATGATAATAAAAATAATAAAGATTATATAACATTATATAATACATCATGTCTAACCTCATCAAATAAAGAGATGTATTCAGCTAGATGAAACATCCTCAAGATTTCTTTGTCATGACATATTTCAGTTACAGTAAAACAACCATCATGATTCAAAACAGTTGATCGTGAACCTCTATCTACTGCAAATAGCGATTGCCTCCCAATAAGTGAATTCAGCAAATTAGGATAGTCACTTGATGGTGGTTCCTGGCCAAAAGTGAAGTAACAGCTAAAACTATAACATATAACATATAACATATTTGGGATATTAGTACATGAATTTGCTGTGAATATATACCTGTATTTTATAAATAAGTTCTTTGCATGACATTTTTAACAATTTTTCAACATCAGAATCAGTTAGCTTCAAGCATATGCATTAGTAGATCCATCTGAAACTTGAACCTTAATGGAAAAGCTGACCAAACCAAATTGTTATCCAAAATTAGTTCTTCATTAAGGACCTCTGAATTTATAGATAATAATAATAATAATAATAATAATAATAATAATAATAATTACCGTGGAATTATATCATATGAAGCCCCATCAGAAGTTTGTTTTCTATTGTTTTGGTAGAGCACCTCAAACCAACTACCTTGTTCAATCAATCCCAATACTGTTGCCCAAATCACACAAAGTCCCCCCTTGTACAATTAACAATGAAGCAAACATGTAAGAATCAACAACCTTAGATAATATATGTATTTAATAATCACCACTAAAATAATCAATTAATCAATTAATAGAACTTAAATAGTAAACTTACCCATCCTCTGTGATACAAATCAACAACCTTCTTCTTTGCGTTGTGCGTCAAGAATCTCTCATTTAACATTTGATCAATTCTACCAAGAGGTACACACCTGATTTCTGGTTCTAAGTTAACTCCATTTTCAACTATACTGAAAATTTAACATTCATCACATAATAAAAAAAATGTGTCAATTAGAAGAGAAACACCAAAAATAATATACTGCCAAGTTACTTCTATTCTGAAAAACTATACCTGTTCTTTAAAGACATAATCTTAGGCATTTTAGGATTGAAAAGAACCTTAGTCAACCTTGGAACAGTTTGTATAACATGTCTTGACAAATTTGATTTCAAAAATTAATATTCAAAGTTTGAGACTCCATAACTAACAGTGAATAAATATATATGACACTATATATATATGACAAATAAAGATTAAAATTTTAGCATCATATTTATTCTAACCAAACAACACAGATTCAAATGGGAATATCTTCGCATATTGAATTCCAAAAATAGGCTGGGAACTCATGTTCTTTTCCAAGAATTCTTGAACCAACGTTTGCATACTCATCACATAAAACACATTCCACTTGACCCCTGCTAAAAAAAAAAAATTCAATTAGTGTAAAGTCATAAACCTATGAATGAATCAAATCAAATTACTATATATATAGGGATCTAATAAATTGTAAATGAAATTTTAAGTTTTTTTTATCAATGTGAACTTACGTTTCATCAGTAAGTTCCAGGTGTATTTTTTCACAGTTGTTCCATCCTTGATATAGTTTCTGATATAAGATATTTTAGTCACTAATCTAGCAACATCTGAAATAGAAAATGTAAAAAACATATAGAAACTTGTAGATCAAATTTGTTATGAAACCAAAATAATGAAAATTGATCTGTATTGTATTACCGATTAAATAAGATGCATCATTTTTCAACTTCATAATATCTACAACTTTTACTGGAGTCAAACCAAATGTTGTGTATCTATCAGAGTCAAGAGATGTAACAACCGTTCCTGTAGTTAAAAGCAACCTGTAATTGTGCTTAGTGATTCTATCAACTCCATTATTGTTCATCACAGCAACATGTTGGAAGGTATACATTCTTCCCTCTTCTATATCTAAATTGAGTAAGTAGAACACATCCTCTCTAATAGATGCCTGTATCTTATTCCCCTATTAATAATAATAAAGTTATATATTTTTAATACAAAGTGTGAAATATTAAATTGAAACAAAATAAGTAACTAAATTCATAGTTTACCTCGATGTCAATCAGGATCATGTCCAAAAAATAAATTTCTTGTTCGTCATTCCTTTTACAATGAGTCCACATTCGAACAACTTGGGTGTTGATTGACCATGAGTGAAAGGCTGGATGTATGTCTTTGACTTTGATTTGTTTCAGTTGAGAAAACCCATTCTCCCTAACAATGAATCATCGAACTCAGAGAATGGCACTAATAAGAAATATACAACATAAAGATTTGAAAATTTTTTGCTCTAGATTCACAACTGAAAACCACTATCTATTGTAGTTATCAGTTTTGTAATTATTACATTTTCTCATTTAAATTAAGATTTATCATCAAAACTACATATTAAAAATTATTAGCAATCCTTTATTTATCTCCTTTATTGGTGCGTCAGTCAACATGATGGCTACCTTTCCACGCAATTTTTTTTCTTACGATAAGTATAAATTGTTTCATCAATTATAATTAAATATTTTTTAATAAATAATAAATAATTTTTCATTTTTAGAACTATGTTTATAATCTTTGGTATTTAAATTTGAATTGTATACAAAATATACATAATAAAACAAAAAAAAGGCACGATAACAATTTCATCTTAGCTTTATTATTAAATTTAATAACAAATTGTGTTAATTATTAAATTCTATCTAAATTGGCTTGATAAATATGTTTGCTTCATTATTAAATATATTCATAATTTAAACCTTTTTTTACCGAGTTATTATTGACTAATACAAACTACTTTTCTTTAGTGGGTTATCCAATTCTATATTCTAAAATATATCAATGTCTGTCAAAACAAATTAAACTTTAAAAAAAGCTTAAGATTTATATATTTTTGCATTATTTGGGTTTGTTGAGAAAAAAAAAAGTAAGCTTATGAGTAAAAATTTATGGAATATAAGTAAATATAAAAAAAAAGTTGTGGCTGGTTTGATAGCTATGTAAAAAAATTTATATCCAAATGTTTAACTAAGTATAATAATGCCAAAAAAAAAAACATAAACAGGTTGAAGTCCAGCTTCATAACGAAAACCAACAAACCAGTGTATAAGATATATCTATACTCAACTAATGAAGCAAAATAGAACGGTCCTCAAATTTTACACATGATCTCAAATATGAAGCTGTTGTGATCAGCATTAATAATACCAAGGTAAACTATATCTTCATGAGTAATTGCTATTTTAATTAACTTGCCAACATAAATACCCTTCAGAGCAGAACCAAATGTTTAACTAATCTAATAACAACAAAAAACCATCGTAAGTAACCTAAAGTGCAAAAGATAAGCAAATTAAAGATATTCATCATCCATAACAAACATCAATACACAGCTAAGGTTCAAAATGCAACTTTGGTACCCTGAATTCATAAAACTAAGGAACTATCTTCCTAACATCAGCTATGTTCTCTGACTCATTCTCAAACTCAAACACCAGTTCATCCCCCTCTTCAAACGCATGTCTGGTACAAAAAGCCTTCCAACCCTCACCAATCTTGAATGATTTCCTTAGACGAGAACGTTGTTTAATTAATAGCCTACATAGATTGATCTTTCCACGAATATCACGAAGCATAATAGTCTGGAATCGTTTAGACTTTAGAAAATCAGCAAATTCACAATCCAAATTCTGGCAAACCAACATAAAAAAATCAATTAAAATAACATATAACATATGTTTACAAATATATTTATTGTTTTTTTAGGGGCAGGGACCACACTGACCAATTGACTACCATGTGCCTTGTAGTGTGTCAGCTTCACTTTGAAGGACTTTTGGATTGTTCATTCACTCTATATATGCCTTTGTCCTTTACAGAACGGCTTCGGGATTGTGGGGGTGGGGCATTTGGTTTAGTAAAATACTCAATCTGAAAAGTTGAGTCTCCTACATACCTAAAGTAGACAGCATGCTGAACGGTCAATTTATAAAATTCTTTTAGTTGCTTCCAACCATTTGTGATTAGGGCTTCATTTCACCTTTTTTCACATCGTACGACAAGCTGGTGACCCTTTCCATGTATCAAAGTCCATGTATCAGCTAGTTCATGGCCAAACTTCATGAAAAAAGAATCACAAACCTTGGCGTGGTCCTGTTACAAAACAATAAAAGTAAAAAATGGGTCCCCATAAAATGAAACTCTTCATCCTTATCTACATTAATATGGAAAATAGAGCATATTAGTACTTGAACTTAGTCGAGAAAAGAAACAAACCCACCCAAGGTAACTTTCTCCAAAATGACTTTTGGATTCTCCATTCCTAAGTGTGTTGTGGCCAGTGTCGAAAACAAAAGCAGAACTACTGGTATATAAGGACTTTAAAGCTGTTTTGAGAATATAAAAGGTTACAACTTAAAATCCTTTATTTAACATATCCCTATGCCAATAATGTTTGACATCCTAACGCGTAGCTTGGTAATTGAACTTTTCACCATTCCTTTGTTACCGAAGTAAAAAATGATAAATTATTTTTGGGCTTTTATTAAAATGATAAATTATGTTTGGGCTTTTAACTTGTACAATGCAGAAGTGGGTGGAACCAATATAATTGTAATTCATAAAAAAAAAATCAATTTTTTCATACTTTTTGTAAGTAAATTAATAAAATAAAATTAAACAAAGGTATAAAGACCTTTCAAAAAAGGTTTATATTGTAGGAATAGGCCATTTTTGACAAGAATTTACAATTTAGTTCCTTACAGCAAAGTTTGTAAATTAATGTTTCACATAGACAACATGACAGTCAATATCATTGACTTATATTGGTAAAGATTTTTAATTAAATTATATATAGTATGATTGAGTTATATTGTTCAAGTTTTTAAAAGATAAAGAAATAAAGAATAAAGAAATAAATAAATAAGGAAATATAAAAATACGTGACCAATATCTAACAAAAGTGGAAAATACCTGAACTTAAAAACAGTCTTCCCATCAAAAGTGGCCTTAATTAAAATAGTCTAGCACATGATAGTAAATACTACAGTCTTCCAATCAAAAGTAGCCTTAACTAAAGCAGTCTAGCACATGATAGTAAATACTACAGTCTTCCAATCAAAAGTGGCCTTAACTAAAACAGTCTAGCTAATTAAAAGAGTGACTTAAAAACATCAAAAAAAAAAAGGTCAACCATCATAAACAAAATTAAAGCTTCTCAATCTTGATTTTCTTCCTCAAACCCTTCAGTGGAACATCAAGGTCTAGCTGGCTTTTTCCAGGCACACGCTGTGTACTAAGAGCAGCTTCAATTTTGGCTTTTGGTGCCTCAGGATGTGGTTCATTCAGTTTAATGCCACATGAAGTTCCAATAGGAGTTACATCCTGAGATGCAAATCTAGTTCCAGTAGGAGAAAAAAGTTCTGCAGAATCAGTTTGGGCTTCATCAAATTGTTCCTTATCTTGAGAGTCAAACCCAATCAAACTCCCTCCTTGGTTTGGACTTGCCAAGTTAGCCTTCAAAGGAGTAAAGTCCTGTGAATCCTTTGACAGATCTGTTGTTTGTATTTCATCCATTTTAGAATCATTTTCATTATCCACACCAACAACAGAAAACTTAGGCATTAAGTCCAAAGACAACAACAAAAATACAGTTAGATATAGATGTCATCATACAAACATATAAACATGAGATAAATTAAATAAATTCTTATTTTTTTTACATAATAATCAACTGTAAATTTCAAACCTGAGCAAAATCCATGGATTGAACATCCATGTTGGCTTCAATAGATGTAGCCAAATATTCCTTAAACCTTTTCATAATCAACACATCATTACAAATCTTCTTAACTCTAAAAGATTGTTCAAATTTTGAGCTGGTACCATTTCTAAAATCTACTTTAAAAATAAAGCTTTTGCCTTCCAAGTCAGAAATTTCTTTGGGAAGTCCTCGACTGTTTCCTTTCTACAGATACAGTTTCAGAAATACTGTTATTGGCTATTGTTATAATGTAAAATAAAAAAATATCAGAAACAGTGTTTCATATGGTCTAAAATAAATGTTAAATATCTACCTTCTCTTGCTCTTCATATATGTCAGTACATGATTTGTTAATTAGCATGGTAGCATCACTGTCAAAAATCACAAAAGTTGCAGAATCAGTATGATCAGTGACCCTGACCTTGATCCTATACCTAATATGCAACATTTTAAAATAAGAATTACATATATGCTTTATTTGATTTTACGAAAACAGAACATGGAAACAGAACATGGAAAAAAAATACCTTACAACCACCTTGACAACATGCCTTTCACACTTTTCACAAAACCACATTTGAGAGTCTGGATAAACAAACTTATTGCAGAGAGAGGCGTTATAAAACCAATCTTCATCTTCCATTATGTTGTTGACAGTAGCAAAAAATGCATACGAAGACTCCTTTGTTTGACACAAAAAGATAAAAGAACTGAATCAATAAGAGTAGCCAAATAATTAATTGATGTCTAAAAAATAAAACAAACTATAAAGCAATTGGACCTCTTTGCAATCTTTAAGACCCTCAACGGTTTTTGTTGTTGTCAGTTCAAGAAAATCTTCTTCCATACTAACTTTTCCTGAATCTGTCAATTGGCTAAGACCTCGAGATGGTGACTCCATATTGTCAAGCATCCTTTTAGCAAGCTTCATCACATCCTCACATTTTGGTTTAAAAATTAACTTTGTACAGAGCATACAATTATGAAGATGTATCTTATCTACATAAGCAAAATGGCAATATCTAATCAATTAATCTTGTACTTATAAAGTATAAAGTATTAATATAACATGCAATAAATAAATATACCTTGAAAGCATTTCACTTTCGCTAAATGGACAATTACAATAGTGCTATTCACATCTCCAGAAGCAAGGAAAGTGTTCAGTTCGTCTACATAATTCTAGAATAGAGTACACTCTATCTTATCCCTATTGTCAAATATGTATGTTTAATGTATGTTTAATAATAATGTTAAATATATAATATATAATATAGTTTGATTAAAGGGATACAAAAGTTTACCCATCAGCTTCTACACAAATAACATTCATTTTAGTGTTGCTTCCATTCTTAGAGAACTGTCTCTCAGTTCCCACACCTGTAAGGATGCCCATGACATCTACTCACGTTTGAACACATTTGAAAAAATTAATCAGTAAAGAACATTTTGAAAAAAAAAACTATAAACATTGAAAAAAAAATTAAACCTACCCATTAAGTAATCATCATCCCATTCACCACCAATAATCTTACGAATAGAGACAAAGTCATAGTTTTTTTCGGGTACCAAAGCTTTATCCAACTCTTCTATTTTAGTATTCAAATTGAAGTTAATCTTGTACTTATGAGTGGATGTTCTAAAAGTACCACTATTTTCAGCCACATCAAATGTTCGAATGGAGTATACACTGCCTTCTCGTAAATCTTTCTGAAATTTGTAAATGACCGTCTTTCTGAGAGAAGCGTGGATTCGAACTCCCTACAACAAAGTCAAAATCAAAATTGATCAGTTTAAAATTTACAATAAAGAACAATAAGTTACAAAAACATACTGATGAAACTAACCTTTGAATCCACCGGCAACAATTCAATTGAGAAAGGTATCTTTGACTTTCCCATTCTTATTGTGATTTTCATAATGTATGATTAGTGCTTGATAAATACCACAAGAGGAAATTAAATTTAAGTTCATGATATGTACAAAAGAATTTAATAAATAGATTGTTTTTGTTGTGTGCCATAGTGTTATTGATAATTTTTCATGGGTGTTGGGCTTAGATTATGAGTCTCATGTCTTTTAGACCATGTAAGTGAGCTTCATGTTGTAGAAAAGGGTGTGTGTTTAGTGGTGGCATAGGAGCAGATAGTAAAAATTCAAGACACCCAAGCTTTTAAAATGTGGGAAAGCTTCCCATTCTCTCATTTCCTTCATTTCTTTCGTTCCTTTCTTCCTCTTCGAGCCTCTCTTCCCTCTTTAGTAGAAATGGGATTTCCACACTCTTGGTGAGTTGATCCTCATTCTCTAAAGCTTCTTTATTTGTTATTGTGTTGGTAAGCACCCCTCTTCTTCTCCTTTGGTCTCTAAGTTCAGTTTCCTTCTCCCACCAAGTAGTCATGAAATGGGTTTCATGTAGAATCTTGGTTGGTGGGTTAAAATTTGATTTGAGCTTACTTTCTTGTTGGTTAGATCCTCTTCTAGTTGAACTAGCAGCAAGAATTTGGAAAAGGTCTCTCTAGGGGTTTCAAGATCCTTCTTTTGAATTCTTCATCAAGAAAAATCTCAAAGTTTTGGGTAAGGGAAGCTTGCTCTTTTCTTCTTTGTGTTGATTTGTGATGTGTTGGAATGATTCTTAATCTCATGTATGGATAAAGTGGTTTTGAGTTGGGTTTGGGGATGGGAAATAAAATGGATTGAAAAATGAGTGTTATGAAGTTTTGAATCATTTTAATCGATTACACCATGTGGTAATCGGTTAAAATGAGCTACAAGGGTTGGGTTTTGGGCGCTGGGTCTATTTTAATCGATTACATATGTTTGTAATTGGTTAATTCAAGTCCCAGTGTGTGTTTTATTGATTCTGGGTCAGCTGTAATCAATTACATAGAGAATGTAATCTCGAAAGTGTAATATGTTACATCAAGAATGTAATCTGTTACAACAGCCAAAACTCAAATTCTTTTTAGAGTGAGAAACTGGAAAAATGATCTTCATGAAAGTGGTAAATAACCTTTTAATTTCAAATGAGAACTTAAGATGATCCTAAATGCTTTGAAAGTAAAATCAATATTTCTTATGGATGTTTTCTAAAATGAACAAGAGTATGGCTTATGCTTGTTATTATATTGATGATGAGATGATTATATAGTTGATTGAGATGCTTATAATTATTGTGGTGAATATTATTCGTTGTTGAGAATATCATATCCTTGATGAGATGATGATGATGAATGATAATCTTGTAATGTAATTGTCCCTATATGTTGGAGGGTTAGCTATGTACTTTGGGAAGGTTTTTGTATTGGAAAATGGTATTCTTGGGAGGGTGAGTTTCACGCCTGAGCTCCGGCCCACTAAAACGACTCGGCGGTCTCGCCTAGTGGGATATCTTCCCAAGTACCACCCCTATGTTTTGACTCCGAATGGCGTGTTAGAGTGTCGAGAACTACTTCCCAAAAGGTTTAGTGACCCTTTTAGTGTATATGGGATGGATTGTTGTCATGGTTGAGGATTGTGGATTGTTAAGATGTATTTGGACCCTTAAGTCAGGCCATTGGAGATGGCGGGTACAGAGATGCCGTATCTAAGACTGAAAGGGGTTCCAAATATGTTTTGCCACTGGAATATGGTGGGTGCATAGAAATATTCCAAATGTTGTATTTGCACATTGGTGCGTAGGTATGCACAATTGGTGTACAGGCATATGAGTAGGCACATAAGTTGAGGGTTCTTGGTGGGCTCTCAACCTAGTGCCGGAGGTTTTCATGGAGGCTAATGGTGGGCCTATAGAATAGACAGCTGGGCGAATCCCTATAGATGTAAGGTTTTTTAAACCTTATAGAGGTAAGCCAATACCCACACTTGTCTATATTCGATAAAATCACACTTCCTCCGTAGGGTCAGCCCAAGAGACTCCCTGAATGGTCAGATAGTGCGACTATGTTAGGGGATGGGGCTATGGGGGACCACTCATATGATGTTGAAACTCCATGGAGTAGAGTCAGTGTTTGATGGTTGAGGTTGTCTAGTGGTTATGATGTACATTAGTTATGCTTGTTTTGTGATGAGGACTGTGATAGTAAAGGTTCACATGTGATATATAATGTTGATGATTCATGATAAGCAGTGGTGATGGATTTATGATGATAATGTTAGTTGAGAATTTATACTGTGATTTTGATGTATATACATCTATTAAGTTGAGCTTTGATGTTGTGGTCTGATGGTGTTTATTGATGAACAATGCGAGATAACTTTTATATAAACCGAGTTTTGGATAAAGATTGCTAGCTATTATGTAATATATTTTCAAAGTATGTAAAGTTTAGTTTTCTTCCTTTTTCCTTATTTGGAATCTATTTATTTGTATATGTATGGTTTTGTTTTGGTGAGCTTACCCTTGCGTGTGGCACATGTGGTTGTGACTGTGATGATCTTGAACTACGCGTTCAGGGGAGCAGACTTCTAGGAGGCTGCATTCTCTTGAGAAGTATTGGAGTTGGATCATCCCTTTCGGAAGCACAGTGGATAGACTTGCATGGACGCAGAGATATTTGTTCTCTGTTTATGATGTTTTACATCTTTATATAGGTATAAAGATGATCAGCTTAGGTTTACCTTATATGTAGCTTTCAAGAGTTTTATGTTTTTAAGGATATATCTCCTTTTAAAATGTTGGAATTTCATGAGACACTAAGTTTTGATCTAGTTATGTTTTGTAAATGCATGGTTATTATCGTAATTTTTGAAACTCTATTTGTAATTATGAAATCGCAAAAAGTTCATACATTACTTTCATAAATAAATTTAAGAGAAGAGTTTCAAAAGAAATGAAATAAAATTTCTATCTTCTTTAGTTATGTAACGAAGGTGGGTCGTTACATGCAGCAGAATTGTACAAGTTAAAATTGCTCTGGCAAGCGTCGGTGTGAGGAAGAAGATGTATACGGGAATCTGAATAGGAAGAGAAATAAAGAAAAGCATGTGCTATTGGTTTTAAGTGAGTTTTAATCTGAGCAATTTTGATTTTTTTTAATTATGATCTAAGGGCTATTAATAAATGTTCTTATTTCTCATTATAAGGAGTGTTCTCATTTGAAACAACTTATTGGTGGCTTGATTTTGAATACCAAAATATCATATTGATTTAAGTTATCATTCTTATGTTAAAACAAATAAATAAAATAAAAAAACTCAAATAAGAAACTTGTCCTGAATTAAGCTCGTGGTTGTCATAGTATTGTTATCGATACTAATACCTCTCTTGTTAATTAGATGGAACATATCATAAGTAATTTTTTACTTCCAGTACTTGGGAAGTATTGCATATTAAATATGAGTATCTGAATTACATACTATGATGGATGAAAATCCATATAAAGGTGCAGGTTTAATTAAAAAAAAATTGACTATAAGAATAATAATGCAATCAAAGATCTGAAACAGGATAACCATGTTTCGGATAAAGGATAACCAAGTTCCCAATTTGGTTTTTACTAGTAAATTATTTCTATTAATGTTAACATCACTAATACAAAACTTTACGTAGAATGCTTCCAGATAATTTGTTTTTTTTTTTTTATATTTAATAATCTTTTGTACAACATAAAGTTAGTTAAGGAAAATCAAAACTTTAGTGTTATTGATATATTGTAACATAGAAAATTGAAAATGCATATGACAAATGGAATGAACAAAACTTAATACAGAAAGGAACGAAGTGAATCGAAGTTTCTCTTAAATCATTGTGTTGTTATCCAAAATATTAAAAAATAAATAAAATTGATCAAGGCTTAAAGCCATTCAGAATTATAGAGGTGTGGTTTAATTTCAATACAACAATTTTATAAAGAAATAGCATGATACTTGAGAAGCTAGAGTAGAAACAGACATTCAAGCATATCATGCAAAGGCAACAGTTAATCAGGTGCTAGAATTAAAACTTAAAAATGTTAAAAATGAGTCCAATCACAACTATATAATATGCTGCAAGAGTATATATAGATTAAAACCTTAGCTTTGTCAGGCATATGCTCTCCACTCTCCATGGACCACACTAGATCAAACTGGCCAATTAAGGAATGGTTGTTCTAGAGCATTAGGAACCTGAAACGAAACCTGCAATCACATAAACATGAAAGCAAATATTATATATTTATATTATATTATATTAGCTGCATGTGCATAGATTCCATATTAGTTATTAAGAACATTTAATGTTCTTAATAACTTCTATAGAATTTTTAATAATTTCTTTACAAAGAACAAACTAGAATTAATTTCATATTGCCGCACTCGCAAGAAAAAATTGGATAGAGAAGGTGTATATGGCATTTCAGGGGAACTAGACCAGTAGACTCCTAGAGTTAATGATTGAAAGTGAAAAATGCCACTGCCATGGTAGCCAGTGGAACAGAGATGTTGTCATCTACTACCTTAGTAATGGGAAGGGACTCCACCAATGTTGCCACAAAAGAAATAAAAGTAACTATGGGCACAGTGCTTGCCAAATCCAACATTGGACATGTCCTAGAACTGAATATTAGTATAGCATCCTACATGCAACAATAGTATCAAAAGCATCAGTGTCAATTTCCTAATGAGTAAAAGGAAAAGTTGAGTTGAAAAGTTGGATAAGATTGTAACACACCCAATTGAAACCAAGAATCCAAAGACAAGCATAGATATGCTACCAGCCCAACTCTTATGTTGATTGTAAGGAATCTTCATGGACCCATATCTTCTACCAATGATATCAGTTATACCTGCAAAACCATCAAGTTCAATGCTGAATAAACAAAGCAAAAAAATCATCAATTAGATAGAAATATAGATGAAAATGTATTTATTCTATTGCCATTCCATGCACACATCATTGCCAAGCAGACCACACCAATTGGAGACTCACGTCAGAACACAAGAGCATATAAAATCAATATCAAGCATGAATGAACATTTAATGCCTAGACAAACCAAATTTGCAGTTTTTGAACGGAACACCCCCATGACCATGAGCAAATAAAACCAAAACAAGTGACAAAAAAGAAGTAAGTCCACCCCGTTTTGCTCTTCTAACACAAAAGCTCACAAAAGTTGATTACTTTTTTAGGCATAAGTTGGCAATTTATAAGGCATCTGTAAAGGCAAAAATCACAATAAAGGGGGGTTGAATTGTGATTTATAAAAAATTTCGCAAACTTTTTATAAACAACATGTAACCTCTGTTGAACAAAAAGATCATTTTTGAAGAAAACTTTTTATCAGACGATAATACACAGATGAAAGCCATTTTTAAGAAAATAGATTTAAATCACAAGACAAAGTCAGTTCTAGCAGTTATAAGCAATAAGAGAGCAAGCAAGATAGCACATGATTTTATATTGGTTCATCTCACCTCGAGAGGACGTCCAGTTCTTAGTAAACCACCAAGTTCCACTAACTTTCACAAGTTACAAGTATTATTCACTACCACTTCTAGCTCACTGTTAGCTCCTTGGCAAGTGAACCAAATCGTACAAGTAATATCTTGGTAAGTCCAAGTATCGTATCCACAGGGACTTGTTCAATATTTGGAAAAATAGCAACATTCACTAACTATGGCTATCAAAAACAATTATTTTAATTGGAATGCAATAATGTAAATAGCAAGAACTTAAATAAACATAAAACTAAAGAGTAAAGTAACAGGAAATCTTTTTGGGGAATTTTTACGAACACTTGGAATGCGATAAAAAAGGATAAAACAACAATGCATAAAAGTGTTGGGATTGACTTCACCAAACCATCTCCTCATTCCTACAAAGGTCACTCATCTAGTTTAGGTTCATTTATTATCATCAACTCACAAAATACTCAAACCCCAATTCCTTAGATGGAAAGAGCCTAAGTCCCTTAACCAAACTATCAATCCCTTGCATAGCTTAGCCAAGTAACTTGCTTTAAGAACAAGAGTTAAAAGATGACTAACAAGCTTTGCTCTATTCCTAGCAACAAACCCCATTAGGTGTTCTTCTCCATTTCTAGGTTTAAAAACATTTTCCAATCGGATTCAAACCACAAAAATCAAGCAAAGGGTGATCAAGTCAAGGCAAGCATTAAGCACAGAAGAGAACACTTAATAATGAACAATAAACATAGATTAATAACTACAATGCATACATGAAGATGGGTTTAGTTACATCAACCCCAACAAGGGTGAACCTAACTACCTAGCTACAAGAAGGAGAAAAAGAAGAAGAGAAAAGGATGCACAAAATGATGAGACTTGGTAGGGGAACCATGGAGAACAAGTGAGAGCTTCCCAGCCCCTCACTATGCCCTAGATAGCTCCCCCACTCAAATCTCCCAAATTCCCCTTCAATTGGGCCTTTTATCCTTTTGTTTCAGGCTCATTAACGCCACCTCAGCAGTCCTCACGCCCAGCCTAAAGTTTTCCCACGCTCAGCTTCAGAAAAGGCATCAGGGGTGCAACTCGAAGGTCCTCACGCCCAGCCTCAGTATCCTCACGCCCAGCCTCAGGTTGACAGCAAGCAAAGGGAAATTTCTTCATTCTCAGGCCCAGCCTCAAATCTCTCAAGCCCGACCTCAGCAAGAAAAAAGGAAGATGTTGGCTTTTGGCTTTCAAAATATGCTTCCAAAGATGTTGGCTTGAACTTCAAATGACTCATGCTCCAAATTCTTTAATTCTTCTTCTATTCCTACAACAAAATATCAAAAACTAGTAAAACTCCTAAAGGATTAGCAATATTAACACTACTTCTAAATAATAGTTAAATTAGACTAAAATTGATTAAAACAAAGTTCTAAGTCATGAAAAATGTAAGATAAATGCTAAGATATGTAAGCATATAAAGCATCTATCACTCACCCAAGTAGTTTTTCACACTTAGCCTCTCCAAGCTAAAAACCCAAGTATTCTTTACTACCAAGCCACTTATGGCTCTAAAACAAATCACAAGATTTATTTTTATGTAAGGGGTGCACAAACTTTTTATTTATCATCTTACAGACGGATATACAAGGTTAAGAGCTAAGTCTTTTTCTCTCAGGATATGCAAGGTGATTTGAGAGCTTTTACAAAGAAAATTTTTTACAAGAGAAAGAATGAAGGATTGGAAGAATGCTTGAATTTTGAATTCAGTTTGTGTGTTGTATGTGCAACACCTCAAATCTTCTTCTATATATAGACTTATTAAGGAAGTAACCGTTGTCTCTAAACGGTCTTCTTTCTTGTGTCTGACCATCGTCTGAAGGAAGGTGGTTGAGGGGCATTTAATGCAAGCATTAAATGCCTATCACCAACTAGTCATTCTGAGCTGATAAAGCATTCTGCATATCTTTCTTGAGAAATACTCCATATCCTTCTATTGCAGTGGTCATATCGCTTGCTCAGACAAGTACTCAATGCTAGCTGTAGTGCGTCTTTTGAGATGAGGGGAACTTCTGATACTTTGACTCTTCTTTCTGTTTCCCTTTATGCACTTCGACAGATCCTAAGAGGATGTTTTATGAACATTCCCTCTAAAATAGATTACAAAGCGATAATGCATTTACTATGCCTGTAAATGCTTATTCAGACTTCAGCGCATGTCTACATATCATCTGTATCTTACAGACACAGATCCAACATTTTCGTCTGTTTGCATTTTTAAGACGCGATCTTTTTACTTAATATTTGTTTTGCATCAAATCAAAATAATTGAGGGTCTAGATTCGTCTTATGACTCAACAGTATCAACAAGTTTGCAATGGCATCGCAAATTTGTATTATAACTACACACAAGTTTCAACTTATGCCGATCAAATAAATTCTTTTCTACATTTGAAGAGTGGAAACTTAATTGAAATATAAAAATCAGCTCTGAAAAGTTTAAAATCACAAGCTTTGATTTGAAAATACTTTTGCAAGATGGGGAAACAAGCAGACAGTAAAATAACATGTCAATCTTAAGATACTTCCCCAAAAACCATACTGTAAAGAACTGATAAAGAAGATAAAAGTACTAGGGAATTGCAGAAAGAAATTAGAAGAATGAATGTTATTCCCTCAATATCCAAAAGGCCCAATGAAAGAAAGAGTATACAACTACCCAGGACTTCAACAGCCTGGTCTCTCCCCTAAATTTGTTTCAACTCACCTCCAAACTCCTAATTACATCTGATGGCCCCTATTTATAACACTTTTACTATCTTTTACAATATTGATATACTACTAGGACTGACCCCCCATCTAATTACACATTAATAAGATTGGGCCCATCTAATTTGGGCCTATTCCTTATCCTTCTAGTGTATACACTTTTAATTGGGGGTCTAACAATACTCCTCCAAGATATTCACCTTGTCCTCAAGGTGAAAGTCAGGAAATGTTGTTGTATGACAATGAATAACTCCCAAGAATCTTCATAAGTGAGTAGATCATGCCAACATATGAGGACATCCAGTTCTCTTGATGAGTTGTTGCGGGCAGCTAAGACCGATTATGAGGTAACTTGGAGTTCCATATCTACAGTCAATGCAGAAGGAAGAGGTTGAACCACTGATGGAGGTGTGATTGCTTTTTTTAACAAGGATACACGGAAAACTGGGCGAATAGAATAGTCTATTGGAAGCTGTAACTGATATGCTACTGCACCTATTTTCTTTAGAATCTGATAAGGACCATAAAATCTAGGGCTAATTTTTCATATCTCTTCCTTGCTAAGGTTTTCATTCAATAAGAGTGTAACTTGAGGTACACCCAATCTCCCTCTGTAAACTGCACCTCTCTCCTCTTTTTATCAGCTTGAGCCTTTATACGGTCTTGAGCTCTCAGTAAATTAGCTCTCAGCTCTTGAAAAATAGCATCTCTGTCTTCAAACAACTTGTTAACTTCTTCTTCCTTTGATGTTGGCATTAGTCCCTTAAAGATAAAAGGTGGATCTCTGCCATAAAGTTCCTTGAAGGGTGTAAGTTTCGTGGAGCCACTATAGTTAGTGTTAAACCAAAATTCTGCCCAAGCCAACCATTTCTTCCACTGTTTTGGTTTAACACCAGAAAGACACCACAAGTATGTCTCCAAACATTTGTTGGCAGCCTCTATTTGCCCATCCAATTGAGGATGATAGGCCAAACTAAACTTCAACTTGGTATCGGCTTGACGAAATAACTCGGTCCAAAAATGGCTGAGGAATATTTTAACCTGGTCAGAAACAATAGTGGAAGGAAAACCGTTCAACCGCACTACCTCTTGGATGAAGTATTCTGCTACCTCTCTAGCTGTAAATGAGTGGCTAAGGGGAATAAATGAGCATACTTGGTTAAACGATCCACCACAACAAGGATGGTGTCTTTACCCTCTGATTTAGGAAGACCTTCAATAAAATCTAATGAAATGTCACTCCCAACCTATAAGGGTATTTGGTAACGGCTACAATAAACCTGCGGGAGATAATGATTCATGCTTATTTCGTTGACATGTATCACAGGTTTCCACAAAACCCTGGATATCCTTCTTCATCCCCTCCCAATATACCAACCTAGCTAGTCTTTGATCAGTTCTAAAGAAGCCGGAGTGACCACCCAATCCTGAGTTATGAAAATCAGCTAAGAGCAGTGGAATCCTAGCTGAAGTTCTTGGTAGCACCAGTATATTCTTATACAACAATTTATTACCTTGTAAGGTGTAGTCTGGATGAGACTCTGAATTCACCATTAAATCCTAAACACAGTGACTCTTAATTAGTCATCTTGTTGAATTTCAATCATCCAGTCATCAACCTCACCAACATTAGAGGCAGAGATAGCAGCATAAGTCATTCTCCTAGATAGTGCATCAGCTGCTCCAATTTCACATCTAGGTTTATATCTAATTTCAAAATCAAAACCCAATAATTTTGATGTCCATTTGAACTGTTCTTCCCCCATCAAACGCTGATCAGTAAAGAACTTCAAACTACGCTTATCAGTATGAATAATAAAATGTTTTCCCAAAAGATAATGCCTCCACTTTTGGATTGCCACCACTATAGCCATAAGTTCTCTCTCATAAACTGATTTGAGTTTATTTCTTTCTGATAGAGCTTGACTTAGAAAGGCTATTGGTCTCCCCTCTTGTAGCAACACTAGTCCTAATCCTTTGTTGGATGCATCTGTTTCTAGAGTAAAGATCTTTGAAAAGTCAGGGACTACCAAAATAGGTAGTTGGGCCATGACCTCCTCCAAATTGTCAAAAGCTGACTGAGCTTCTTCATTCCAATGAAAATTTTCCCTTTTTAATAATAGTGTCAATGGCTTAACAATCTTGCCATAATCCCGAACAAATCTATGGTAGTACCCTGTGAGACCAAGAAATCCTCTCAACCCTTTTGCATCCTTGGGTACAGGCCAGGCAACCATTACTTCCAGCTTCTTAGGGTTTGTAGATACTCCTTTTGCTGAGATGATACGACCCAAGTCTTTTAACTTCTCTTGGGAAAAACTGCATTTGTTCTTATTTGCCACCAAGCTAGCCTCTCTTAAAGTTGGAAGAACCATGCATAATTGTTTCTCATGGTCCTCCACATTGGGGCTGTATATTAAGATATCATCAAAGAAAACCAACACAAATTTACGAAGGAAAGGCTTTAATACCTCATGCATCAATGCTTGAAAGGTTGAAGGTGCATTTGTCAACCCAAAGGGCATTACTAGAAATTCATAATGCCCTTCATGAGTGCGGAAAGCTGTCTTATGTACATCCTCCTCTCTCATGTGGATTTGATGATAGCCAGATTTGAGATCCAACTTAGAAAAAATAATGGCAGCACATAGGAAACTTATTTGGCACCGTGATCTTGTTAAGGGCCCGATAATCGACACATAACCGCCACCCTCTATCCTTTTTCTTCACCAAAATCAAAAGGCTTGAGTATGGACTAATACTGGGTCTAATAATTCCAGCCATTAACATGTCATTAATCATCTTCTCCATCTCATTTTTCTGATAATGAGGATACCTATAAGGTCTTGGATTTGGGATCATTGCTCCTTCCTTGAGGAAAATAGCATGATTGTGCTTTCCAGGGGGAGGTAACCCTGCAGCTCCTGAAAGGCATCTTGATACTCTCTTAATATCACTTCCATAGTTGGAGCAATTCTCTCCTCCTTGTTCTGCTCTCTAGATAAATCATCGCAAGCCAAATAAAACCCCATTCCCCCATCTTGCCAGGACTTTAGGACTAATTTGAAGGATGTCGTGGTTCTGGTTAGTGAGGGGTCTCCCTTCAGCACCATTATGGCCCATTTCTTCAGAATTATGAGTGTGAGATCATTAAAATTCACCTTGATCTCTCCCAAGCTTGATAACCACTCCATGCCCAATACCATCTCAGCACCTCCCAAATCAAAAATAAAGAATTCTTGCTATATTTCCTAGCCTTGCATCCTTAAAGTCAGATTAGGACATTTACCTTTTCCTTGTATCTTCCTGCCATTACCTACCTCCACATAATAAGGGGATGTCTCTACAATTTCTAAATTCATATCCATAGCTAATTTTGTGGAGAGAAAATTGTGGGATGCCCCACAATCAATCAAGACCAAAACTAGCCGCCCTTATACTCCTCCCTATACTTTGATGGATCATGTAGGTGTGAGACCACTCATACTCATCATGGATAACTGCAGTGCTTGGTCCTTGTCCCTTTTTTTGGACCCCTCTTCTTCATCTTCTGATTCTGTCCCAACCTCTTCAAGTATCATGACCTGATACTATTTGTTCTTGTATATGTGATTGGGGCCAAACTTCTCGTCACATGTGAAGCATAGTCCTTTCCTCTTCTTTTCTTGTTTCTCGTCTTCTGTTAACCATCGAAAATTGCCCTTCTTCTCATTGAAGTAAATGGCTTAACTCTCTCTCCTATTTCCTTCCCATTCGAGGTCTAAAACAGTGGTCGTGATTCACTTTTGATTTCTCTATCTACAGTCACCATTTTTCCCCAAGCTGGCTGTCTTATCCTATATATTTTAGGGGGAGCAACACTTGCAAGGTTTTGTAATGCTCTATTCTTCTCATCTATCCTCTATGCCAAATCCATCATCTCTTGAATGGACTGTACTTGGTGTAATCGCAACTCTGTTCGAATATCCTCTCTCAACCCATTCAAAATGATCCCCTTAAAGAACTCAAGATCAGTTCCTTGGAGGGGGTTAGCATAAAGCTCAAACTGATCCTTGTATTCGTCTACTGAATCTGTTTGCCTTAATCCCAGTAACGATTCAAAAGGGTTCATTATCATTTCTGGCTGAAATCTACTTACAACTACTGCCTTAAATTCTGCCCAAGATGGGTTCGGATTACAAAACCCCACCAACGAAACCAAGAAAGGGCATTTCCCTCTGTTGCAACCATCTCCACATTCAATTTCTCATTTTCCAAGCCCTTTGAGTTAGAAATACCTTTCAACACGAAGGACCCACCCATAAGCATCATCACCAGAAAATAGAGGAATCTTAAGTCTGCGCCACGTTTCATCTCCAAGATTGGCATCAATTTTGTGCCCAAGAACAGAACCATTATCTCCATTTGTTTGTACATCTTCATGATCCTTCCTCCATTGTTTTTTGCTATTTATACTTGACCCATTCGAAGAATTCTTCTCTGTAATTTGCTATGATAACCTTTCTAACATATGTTCTATCTTTTTCATGCGACTTTCTCTTAGCTCTTGATCCCTCTTGGCTTTTTCTCGATCTTCATCTTGTTTCTGAATCCATCTTTCAAACCCGGCTCTGTCCCTCTGTTCTTGAAAATGATCTTCTTAGTTTTGTTTCATCAACATCTCCAAGTTGTGTTTGAATTTGTCCATGCATGTCTCCATTCTTATACTAACCATAAAGAACTCCCTGGTTGGGAGTTTCTTGGCAATGGAACCAGTTGTAAAGAACTGATAAAGAAGATAAAAGTACTAGGGAGTTGCAGCAAGAAATTAGAAGAATGAATGTTATTCCCTCAATCTCCAAAAGGCCTAATGAAAGAAAAATTATACAACTGCCCAGGACTTCGAGAGCCTAGTCTCTCCCCTAAATCTGTTTCAACTCACCTCCAAACTCCTAATTACCTCTGATGCCCCCCTATTTATAACAATTTTACTATGTCTTACAATTCTGATATACTATAAGGACTGGACCCCATCTAATTACATAATAATAGGACTGGGCCCATCTAATTTGGGCTTATTCCTTATCCTTCTACTGTACACACTTTTAATTAGGGGTCTAACACATACCTGAAAGTAGAAAGCCATCCACATACCAATCTGATTGTTATAATAAATAACAGTTGCAATCCTCCAAGGTCACTCTGCTGTACATACCAATTGTGTTGTCCAAGCTGCATCAAGAGATATAAAGCGCATCCAGTCAAAATCATAATAAGGTAAAAACCAGGTCCAATACAGTTGGATAATTAATAATGTTTTGGAAACAAGTTATCAAGCACTTTTATAATTGGTGAATAATGAAAAACAAAAGACCACAATACCACACAAGTAAGCATACCTACAATAAACCATATTTTCAGTATTGAAAAGTAGTAATTTTTAGAATGGGAGAAACTCCACACCTTGTAGTTGCCAGACTACATCCAGAAAGACAGAAATAATTTCACAATTGTGCTGAAAGTAATTTCCCCACTTCTCAAGATCTTGAACCAAGAGTAAATAACATAAGCAACACATAATATCATATCTTAGAGTAATTGTTAATTAAAATTAGTTAAATCCCCTACACTACACTAAGGGTTTGGAAATTTGAATATTACATAAATTGAAAGAAATAATTCACCTACAAAGGTGTCATTAAAGAAACCAATTTTGCACTGCAGAATCAGCACCCTCCTTATTAATTCTCTCTTGTAGAATATGTAATTGGTTCACAAGATCCCTCTTGTGCTAATTATTTAGACAAAAAATAAAAAGGAAATTCAACAGCAAAGCCAAATAAATCTACATAACAAAATTTAAAAGAGTAAAGAGTTAAGAATAAGTCAAAAGAGTAAGGGAAATAGAGGTACCTCGTTGCTGAACAGTATTGAAACATAATTAAAGAAAACCCTAACCAAATTGAAACATAATTAAAGAAAACCCTAACTAAATTGATTGAAAGAGAGGTACCTCATTCAATTAAGCATGTCCGCCCATGTCATCATTACGACCTTTCTGTGCATCGCACCTTCTGCTCATCACACCGCTGAGCATGTTTCGCACGAAAATGGGTTTCATATCTCAGATATGGAAAGAGTTTGAGAAATCTCAGATCTCATATCTCATTTTTCACATCTTATATCTTGAAATGGATTCAAATCCCTCAAATCTCATATCCCATTTTGCAGTTCTCGGAGAGCAGAGTAATGAGAGAAATCGAAGTCGAAACAGAAGGTTGTGGTGGTGGTTGGAGGAGAGGCTTTGGAGGCGGGGCTTGTGGTGGTGATGGTAAAGGTGAGGCTTTGGGTGTGGCGTTGGGGGAACCAGAGGAAACTTGACCGAGAATAGAGTGAGAGGGTTCACAAATGGTAGTAATGTCTATGTGGTTTAGGGTTAGGTGAGAGTGAGAGCGCGAGGTAGAGAGGAAAGAAGTGAGACTGCGAGGCAGATACGGTTGGGTGCAAGAGAGAGTTTGAATGAAAGTTGAGTTAGAAAAATCATTCACTACATCAGTTATGAGATATAACCAATGTTAACTACAACTAATAACATCAATTATCTGTTAATCGATGTTAACGACGATCATTTATTTACGAAAATGTCACCATGCATTTTTTAACATCAGTTTTCATATAACCGATGTCAATTAGACGATGTTAAATGTATATTTTGTAGTAGTGCATGATGGCAGCATGGGATGATATAGACTCGACATCCTTTGGAAAGGAAGAAGAACGAATTGCCAATATACGTCTCATGGTAGATTCAGACAAAGAGCAAGTATCTGATTCTGAACCTGAAGTTCAAACCTATTTACCATATATAAGCTAGTTTCTTTCCTAACAAGCAAGCTTTGGAATATGCAAGAGTGGTCAAGACTCAGTTATGGGTGAAGAAGCAAGCAATAGTTTACCCTCCAACCTTGCACATCAAATAATAAACAAGATGAAGTTCTATCCAGATAGAATCTGCAATGGATTGCCTATCTTGGACATGAATAGAAAAAAGATCCCTATACCCAAAGCACCCGAGCTGCCCATGAAAGCCAGAGTTGAATTCCAGAAGTTTCTAGACATGATTGAGCAAGTATGGAACCACAGAAGGCTCAACCAAACTTTCTATGAGGATGATGCTAGAAATTTTTGACAACAACATATATGGTACCTTGTCAAAGAAACTAGAAGCTCTAAGTTGTCCGATGAAGAGAAAGCTGAAATTCCTACCGGAGGAATTGGATGAGCAAGGTCCAATGGTTGCAGGTTCTACAACTTTGATGATGTTATAGCATGCTCAATAAGGAAAATTTTCTACCCGACACTTAGTGAGGCGACCCACTTGATGCTATGTCTTAGAGCTCTTATGTATGAGTTGCACAAAGAAACTTTGGAGAAGCATAAGGATGAATGTGCCAATAAACACACACACACACACACACACACACACACACACACACACAAACACACATATATTATATATGTAATATTTAATGATATTTGTTTAGTAAATATTTTACAATCAATAAATATATCATATTTAATGATATTGTTATAGTTAATTATATTTTATATTTAATAAATACATTAAATAACACAATATAAAAATATTTTTATTTATATATCTATATAAAACTACATTCCTAGCATTAAACGTTGTCTAGTTTACTAATATACTAAATGTAATTTATTAAACACTTCATTGCATATTACATTTTAAAAGTAATTTGTATATATTTTTTATTTTGCTCAACAATAGGAATCACAACTCTTTATTTAACTGAAGTTAAAACAATATATATTTAACTGTGCATAATAAAATAGAAGAAAAATGATTAGTTAATTATTATTTTGTCAATCCTCTAATTGTATCAAGAATTTATTATTGATTTCAATGATATTGTTATTTATACAGGAGTGATAGTTGATCTTTCTCTTTGTTATTTTTTTTTTGCACGCGCAGTTTGAGTAAATCACCCATTAAAAAAATATTACTTTAGAATTTTGGTCTATATTAAAATATTTATATATCCTTCTTTTAATTAATGCTAGTATTTTTCTATCACCAACATGTAAGAATCTTTTTCTAAATTCACCTGCTAAATAATCTACTTTACTTATAGTAGTATTGATAACTTATAATATGTTGATATTTTCTTATCATTTCGTCTAGATACTTATGACTAATTAATAATGTCTTGTATTAATTATCGAGGACTTCAAACCTAATCTTAGTTCAAGTCTTGTAGATGAAAAAAAAAGTAGTTGAGAGAGGAGACCCCATTAAAGGTGATTAGTTATGTTTCCTGGTGAAGATTACTCATCAGCAATAAAGTATGTGGATACTTTGTATCAACAACATGGTTTCCCAAAAAAAAAATTACTCCTCCTATTCCATTTTATACGACGTTTTAGCAAAAAGAAAAAAAATGTTCCACATTAGTTGTCGTTTTACAAATTCAATGAAGTATTAGATATTTTTTTTCCATGGAGTACCCTTAGTGAGAAAAAAACCTAATTAATTAGAGAGATTAATGGTATATTAGGGAATTACATAATATATTTTATGAAATTTAAAATATTAATTGTATATTTTAATACTTGTGCAAAATAGGCCCTAAACGTCATATAAAATGGAAAATAGGGAGTATATGAAAAGTCATACATTTATTACATGTAAAAAATACTTTAAAGACAACAAATTTAATATAATATTTGATGATATTAATTATTATACTTAATTCTATTTTACATTTAATAAATACATTAATTTGCAATTAATATTTTACACTCAACAAATTTAATATAATATGTAATGATATTAATTATTATACTTAATTCTATTTTATATTTAATAAAAACATTAATTTACATTAAATTCTATATTAATACTCCATGATATATATATAGATAATTACTCTCTCTTTTCCTATTTAAATGGCATTTTAGAGAGAAAAATTGTTCCAAAATAGATGTCGTTTTACAAAACTTGTGCTGCATTAAATATTTTTTTTCTGGACTACCCTTAATCAATACTTAGTGGATGTAGTGTATAGTAAGGTAAATGAGTAATTAATTAAAGAGATAAAGGACATATTAGGAAGTTATCTAATATTTTCTACGAAATTCAACAAATTAATTGCATTCCTTCATACTTGTGTCAAAACCTTAAACATCATATAAACTGGAACCCAAGGAGTACTATATACTATAAAAAATTTACTCTATGATTTTGTTGGGGTTAAATTAAATTCTAGTTAAAATTATAAAAAGTTTCATTTAATAGTTTATGTCAACTTCTTATGGAAAACCTGTGTAAATTGAAAGCATATTGTAGAAAAGACAAGCACAGCACACAACAAGAAGTTCAGCGTTGAAGTTGTTCAACTATATATATCATCACTTGGGTCCACCTTATTATCATGTTCACTTGCTGACAAAGTTCATACCAAGCTGTAATTGACAAAATAATGCTCCATTCCCCTTTTTCAAAGGAACCAATTATGTACTAAACATAAGAGAGCTTTGCAAGGACTTTGGCTCACAAATCTATTAAAGTCATAGGTATTTGCACTTCTTCATTTTATTTTAGATCCTTTTTTTTTTGTTGCTGAATCTTAAAAACACTAATGTTTGTGAGCTTAAATCAAAGGTCAAAAAATTCTTCAATCCTAAACCCTAAATGACGACTTGTGCATCCTCTGTAATAAAACCCTAACTATTATTCCCTTATCATTTTTCTCTCACAAACCTTTGATATGAAATGTGTAGAAAATTCTTAAAATTGAACCTTAGATATGAATTTGAAAATCCATTTGCAAGGCTAGCGGGTAGTATTCGATTCAAGTAAATGGTGGATCTATTTTTTTCTTTTGCCTTTTATTGAAGAGGCTTCTAATTCGTTTTGTGAGTTTCTGTTGCCTTTTATCTTTTTCTTTTTTCACGATATTTTAATAATATTTTTTTGTGTTCTAATGTGGTAGTGATGTCTAAGTGATATTTGAGATTTTATATAGTAAGACTATAAAAAGTACTTTGCTTAACACATTACTTACAAGCTGAATGCATGTTTCTTTTACCAACAATTGGTCTCTCTAACTATCAGATAACTTTCCTTTTTGTTATAATTAACTTAAATTCACCTTTCATTGAAAATTCGTTATTATCAACTTATATGTGTTGCTCCTCCTTGACCGCTTGTTGCATATTTGATTTTAATAATTATAATATACGCTTTCACTCTTTTCTTTTCAATATGTTAAATTATTTCTTAATTTTTCTAAATTAATGCTTTTCAAGTGTTACTGCATAAGCTTGAGTAGTTGATGAATGATGAGGAACTATGTTCTTTTCAAGTTTTTACTTATCACTCGGTATGAATTTCTTCATCCCTCCCCCTTTTATATAATTTTGGCTGTAGTTGGCCTATTGTTTTCCTTGTCATTTTCATGTTTCCCTCCTTAGTCCTAAATCCAAATCTATGCATTCACACTTAACACCACATCTATTTGTTTGCTTTTAATTACAAAACAATCTTTATTCTTTATATACTCTATGTTCTGTACTCTTTTGTGATAGGGTGGTAAGTTTTATTTAATATATAATATAAATTAGATGTGATCAATGTACGTGTACCCAAAAATATATTATATTACCAATATATAATAATAATTTGCATATGTAGGAATTTAATTGGTTGTGCAAAATAGGTAAGACAAGAGAATTTTAAGAATTGTAAAATTCTAGATTTGTTTTTTTTTTTGGTGATAAATAAATCACACTATTTTTTAATTTGTGTTTTTTCTTTATAAGGTAGTTATGATACATATTTATTTCTTTGTGTGGTACATATTTATTTCTTTACCTAAGAATGATGACAATACAGGACAAATTTGCAAGTTTTACTCCTAGAAAGAGACACAATTCTAGAGGTTGTATAGTCCAAACGGATGTTGTTCGTATAAATGATGTGTCAAAAGGAAAAGAAAAGTTTTCTATTTGGTTGGTGACATCTATTTAGAGAGGTTCAAGCAGTCAATTCAATGTAGTTGAATAGTGCAAATGGATGCATGAATTGTGAGAAATATGCTTGCATTGCTAAGGATAGCAGGAGAATGCCACATACAACAAAAGGTGTTTTTGGCAACATTTGAAAAATGACACCAAAATATGAATAAATGTTGCTAAATGCATTCTCCCGCCATCCTTAAGAGTGGAAGCACATTTCTCACACGATTCATGTATCCATCTGCACAATCACAACAACATAAAATTGGTTCCTGGAAATTCTCTTGAATTGTCACCATTCTCCATAGCATCATCCTTAAGTTTGAGGTAGGGAATAATTTATCTGTACTGTGTGAGGACTTCTTCAAGCCCATTGTAGAACCTATCTTCTAAATAGAAACTAAATACATCTTTAATATATATATATATATATATATATATATATATATATATATATATATATATCTGTGTGTGTGTGTGTGTGTGTGTACGACTCCTGTGAGAACACTTTCTTATGTGAGAAATGAGAACAACTAATAACAACCATCAGATCAAGATTAAAAATAATAAATGGTTGAAATATTTAAAATTCAAATTATATTTTAGGAAGTGATAATTGTGATCTTTTATAGATTTATTTTTATTAGATTATATTAGATCATAATTTGAATTTTAAATATTTTAATCTCAACAGTTTATTATTTTTAATCTTGATCTGATGGTTGTTATTAGTTGTTCTCATGTTCTCACATAAGAAAGTGTTCTCATAGGAGTCGTACTATATATATATGTGTGTGTGTGTGTGTGTGTGTGTGTGTAGACATTAAAATAAAATGGGCAAAAAGAGAAACACAAATCATGGTTGCAATTTGGAAACTAGTTAGAGCAGAGCAACTTCATTGGAAATTAAAGCAGTTAGTTTCATATCTTCATCGAAAGCAGATAAAGTTTTTTCGATAATAGAAATTGCTTGTTCATAACAGTTTTGACCATTTCCAATGTCATGTAAACTATTTCGATTGACCTTTTCCCAATTTTCAAAGTAACACATACCCACACACATGAAAACACCTATCCCCTCAATGCTTTTTTTGAAATCAATGCCAACGATGAGATTAGAAGACTCCAGCCGAGCATTCGCAAGTGTAGCAGTAACCTATATGCATTACTTCGTTATTAATTGGACAAAAATATTGTGTATTTTCTCTCTAGAGTTGTAAAACATCTATGAACATTGAATACTTTAAACATATATATTGAAACTTGAGAAAAGAAAAAAAGTATAAAGAATTTAAGCAGTTGGCTGCATGCCTATCAAGGCTATTAAAATCGAGATTTTACCTAGGATCAAGAGATGGATGAAAGATCATAAGTCAGAGATTGTAACTCGGATGTAAGATCATATGTTCCTACCTACAATTAATACTTATATATAATGCTACATATACATAAAACATAACATAGGTAAAGAAAATAACCTCTAAATCACAATATTAATAAACTTAAATTAAAAAGTCATAATCATAATAAATCATATGTTCATAACATGTAGGTTAATAGAACTAAAATTCATAATTATATGTAATGTTTTATTTAGTTTTTTATTAGTATTATTTAGTTTATTATATAATATGTTATGTTTTAAAGAATTTAATATATTTTTGTTACTATTATTATTTAATTTAGTTTTTATGTTATATGCTATGCTTATTTAAGAAACAAATAAAAAAAGAAAAACCTGACTCAAAATAAATGTCTAACAAACTAAAAAAAAAATTAAAAAGAAAAAGCACTTAAAAAAATGTTCGGCCAATTGGCCCAATTCTCCTAACCCTAAATTTACTATAAACTTAAAAGCCTTAAGACTCCAATAGATACTCACAATCGTCTCCCAGGTTACTGGGAGGTTAGATCGTAGTAGAATCACGATTTTAGTTGTAAAACCGTATGATTTGATCTCTGGAGATCTTTTAAACCTTATATTTTTTTCTTCCCCTTGTCCAAAAACGCCACCATTTGTGTGCTAGTCCTTTGCCTTTTGCAACAGCTGAACTTCAAAGCCACATCACCACCGTCGATCTGTGTCATCGACAAAGGCATATCCGAAGCTGTGCAATTCTTTTTTGTTGTAGCCTGTGAGGCTGCTACGTTTTGCTTCTTCACATTTGCATATGGGACTTGGGAAACAACTGTGAGCAGCTGTTGGAGTCTTAAGGCTTTTAAGGTTATAGTAAATTTATGGTTAGGAGGATTGGGTCAATGCACCCAACATTTTTTTAAGTGCTTTTTCTTCTTTTTCTTTTATCTTTAGTTTGCTGGACATTTATTTTGAGCCAAGTTTTTCATTTTTATTTGTTTTTTAAATAAGCGTAGTATATAATATAAAAACTAAACTAAATAATAATAATAATAATAAATATAATAAACTAAATAATACTAGTAAAAAACTAAATGAAACTTTACATATAATTATGAACTTTAATTCTATTAATCTACATGTTATGATCATATGATTTTTTTTTAATCTAAGTTTATTTAATATTTTGATATAGAGGTTATTTTCTTTATCTATGTTATGTTTTATGTATATGTAGTATTATATATAAGTATTTTAGGTAGGAATGTAGGATATATCTTACAATCCGAGCTATGATCTTTCGTCCCCCTCTTGATCCTAGGTAAAATGTCGATATTAACAACCTTGGTCCCATATGCAAAAGTGAAGAAGCAAAATGTAGCAGCCTAGCAGGCCACAGCGACAGAGAACTGCACCGCTATGGATGCCCTATTGGCAATGCAAATCAGCAGCAACGATGTGGCTTTGATGTCCAGCTGTTGCAAAAGGCAAAGGAGTCGCACGTGAATATGGTGGCATTTCTGGAACAGAGGAAGAAAAGATTTAAGGTTGGCAAGATTGTTAGAGATTGGATCATACATTTTTATGACTAAAATTGCGATTCTACTATGATCTTACCTCTCAGCAATCCTATCTCCAATTCAGCATGAATGTCCTCCCTTGAGTCGTAGAATCGTGCAAGTTTATGAGTTAAATTGTGATTTTGACAACATTGATGCCTATATCTCAAGCCAACCTCACTGCACATTCAAATTATTTTACTCACGACAGCATACAAACACAACTTTCTTATCTTTTCTTTTTCCTCCCTATTTAATGTACATAGGCTGTTTTCTGACAGCTAAAGCATAGATAAATAACAAAGAAGCAAGAAAGAGATGGGACTGTATTCTAATTAATGGCCTATACAACATCCTCTGTTAAGCCACTTCTTTCAGCTAAAATTGTTTGTGTAATTTCTAGGGCCCATGTCTGGTGGTAGGATTAATATAACTAAATGATTTACTCGTTGAATAAAAAAATGATATAATTCTAAAAACCTTTTATCTTGGAAAAATAAAATCTAGGATATAAGAAAAAAAAAGTACTTCTCATGTTTACTACACTAATTAAATTCACATTGTTATAATTATTATTTATTAAAACTAATTAAAAGCTTAATATTGCTTCATTCAAATAGATTCTTCAAATATTGTCAATTGCTTCATATTTGAGAATCCAATAAGTCAAACTACAAAATATTATAAAAAATTAATAAAGAAATATTTAATATTATATTAACATATAACATATATTAACCAAAAGAGCAAACTAAAATTGCTTAAAAATCATCTAATTAATTTAAATCTCTTTAATCTCAAATAAGGAAATATGTATCATAAGTATAAAGAAAAACACAAATTAAAAATAGTGTGATTAATTTATCATTAAAAGAAATAAATCTAGATATGATGTAATAATATCATATCATGTTAAAATCAGTTGTTCAGAGTTTTGATAGAATATGATTAATTATTTAAAATTTGTATTTAACATATTATTATTATTATTATTATTATTATTATTATTATTATTATTATTATTTTTATTATTATATATATATATATATATATATGTATGTATGTATATAAAATTTTGCATATAAAATGAAAATATATGAGGCTAAAATATGTTTTAAGTCCCTAATAAATTAGTGAATTTTGTTTTAGGTCCCTAATAGAATTTTTCTTTGCATTAGATCCCTGATATATTAAAAAATTTGTTTTGGGTTCCTACTATTAGTTAGGTGATGACATGGCCGTTAAAAATTTTAAAATGCGATTTCTTGCAGTTTCTAAAACCGCCAGTATCCATTTAACAATTCAAAGTACAGTTTATGGCAGCTAAAAACTGCCAGAGTCAATTAAAGCAAAAAAAGATTAAAAAATGCTAAAATATGTTTTAGGTTCCTAATAAATTAGCGATTTTTGTTTTAGGTCCCCAATAAACTTTTTTCTTTGTGTTAGATCCTTGATATATTAAAATTTTTGTTTTGGGTCCTTGCCTTCAATTAAGTGATGGCGTGGCCATTAAACATTTTAAAATGTGATTTATGACCGTTTCTAAAACTGCCAGTAGTCATTCAGCAATTTAAATTACAATTTCTTGCAGCTAAAAACTGCCAGAATCAATTTAAGCAAAAAAAGATAAAAAAAAGAAATATCTGAAACTTATACACCTTCCTATTATCAACTAATACGCCAAACCAGATCTGAACCTTATACATTAGATCTAGAATTACCCAAACAAAACATAAGCCAAAGTAACTCAACCAAGATAAAGAAAAAACTCAAATAAGAACCTTATCCATTAGATCTATACACCCAGGAATGAACGTTTATCCATTAGATCTATACACCCAAGGCCTATACACCTAATGAAGGTGATTTTGTGAAATTGTTTTTGGTTAAATATGAGTTTGAAGTGATTTATGTTTTTGAAATTTTCATCTCTTGCATTGTTGCTTCGTTCCATCTAGGATTCGAAAGGCAAGGTAGTGTTTTTATTGCCTGTTGTTGTGTGTTAATTTGTGTATGAATTTGATCTGGGTATAGCAATTTCTAGTGGTTTTTAGCCGCTAGAAATCTCATTTTAAAATTATTAGCAGCCACGTCATCACTTAACTGACGGTAGGGACCCAAAATAAATTTTTTATTGTATCAGGGATCTAGTGCAAAGAAAAAATTTATTAGGAACCTAAAACAAAATTTGCTAATTTATTAGGGACCTAAAACATATTTTAGCCTTTTTTTATTAATCTTCTTTTTGCTTTAATTGATTTTGGTGGTTTTTAGCCACCAAAAATTGTAATTTAAATTGTTAAATGAATACTGGAGATTTTAGAAACAACCAGTAATCCCATTTTGAAATTTTTAACGGCCACATCATCACTTAACTGACAGCCGGGATGTAAAACAAAATTTTTAATATATCAAGGATCTAATGCAAATTTTTTTATTAGGGACTTAAAACAAAATTCATTGATTTATTAGGGACCTAAAACATATTTTAGCCAATATATTAATAGCAAAATTTAAAAATTGAATATATTAAAAAAATTAGAATTTGTAACAATAATATTAATGATAATATAATTTACAAAAAATATATTATAAAAAAATTATATCAATTATTTAGGATATCTGATAACATTTTTTTTAACATTTATCATGTATACATATGTTTCTTTGTCATTTTGTTCTCTACCATTTACTATAAATCTTTGATGTTAATTGTGTTATTGATTTTCTAGTTATTGTTATATAATTTTTACAATTTAGAAAATAAAACAATATGTAAAATTCAAAAAGTTATATTTAAGATACTTTTTATATAATTTTATAATTTTAAAAAAGAATAATATGTAAAAAGTTAAAGGATTTAATTGGTATACACTAATAATGTAGAGATTTTTTACGCCGTCAACTAATCACAAAATGTCACATCTTTAAAAAGTTTGAGTCTTCTCCTAACAACCTTAAAAGTCACACATCATGAATTGTGATTAGTTGACAATGTAAAAAACTTTACACTTATAATCTAAAGCAATTGAAGTCAAATTTAAAACATATATCAGAAATCATTAGATAAAAAAACATATATTAGAAATTATTTTCAAAAAATATTATGCAAATATTGTCATATACACACATATATTACATCTTGATATTATATGATCCACCTCAAACATAAGATCAGATAGTGTGCATCAAATATTGGATAGCACAAAAAGCTTATCATTCTCTTACTCTTATCTAGCTCTTATTTTGTATCCTATCTCATCCTAACCTTTTTTTTTTTAATTTTTTTTTTAAAAGAAGCTCATATCATTTCATTCATAATAATTGCATGAATACAATTTGGAATACGATCAAAGCAATGTGGACTAGCAAAAAATCTAGATGTCCTAGCAAGTGTATGAGTCACTAGATTAGCTTGTCTCCGAGAAAAACTCATAGAAGAGTTGTGAACAAACTTAAGAGCTTCTTTGCATTTCTGTAGAATAGAGCCAAATTCTGAATGGAGAGCTTCGCATGAGAATAAGCCATTAGAAGCTTGCTTACAATCCGTTTCCAAGATAATATGATGCAAATTCCTGGAACGAATCCAAGAGACAGAAGACAAGAGAGCCATAGCTTCTGCTCCATGAACCTCAGGAATGCCAGATACCATGAGGACATACCAGCAACAAAACAACCATTCTCATCACGTATAACAGCAGCAACTCCAAAAGTCCCTGAATCCTTGAAGATAGCTGTGTCAGTATTACATTTGAGCATACCAGGAGGTGGTTTACTCCAGCAAGTTGTACTATTATCTGGTGTTGAGTGAGGTGGACAGTTACTGGAATTTTTGGAGTGAACCAACTGCCATTCTAAGATCATCTCACTACAAAAAGATATGTTCTTACCGGCGTTTAATTGTTGGCAGCTACTTTAAACCGCCAGAAATGTTGAGATTTCTAGCACAGTTTATTTAGAATCACTCCAAAAATGGATACAGTGTAAGCACTTACTTTAGCAATTTTATACAATTCACTTAATAATATCTATAAATTTGCTTTTTGGGGGACAATTTTATACAATTTCTACGTGATCAGCAGCACAGTGACTGACCTTCACGTCTTGTTTGCTTTTTGGTGTTGATATACATGTGTTTTTATTTTGATGTATTTTATGCTGTAGCAGAAAAAATTAATTACGTTCCATTCTAGTTAGTTGTGATTACTAGCCAGTTGGATTAATATAGTTGCAAATTGGACATATTAATGACTCTAATTTCCTTTCTTTTGTATTGTATAACTCATTCTTTAGCAATTAGATAGAACAAATTTCCATGAAACCTCTGCGTAAGTTCAAAGATTAACCAACAACTATATATATACTATCCAAACCTAGTGGCCGACAGCCAATTCTTGATGATATTGCGCCTTTACATGGTCTAAGGTCAAAAAATGGGGTGTTAAGTTAGCTAATGTGGCTGTCATGTTCTCATTTTTAATTTTATAGTGAAAATAGTCCATTTGGGTTCATCCTTTAATTTATTCAAACAGAGACTTACTATATTTGGGTCTACGTCTAACTGGAGTGAGGCTGGATTTGGGCATACGTTGTGCTTCAACTCAAATCCTATAGTTTCTCTTTATTAATAAAAATTTTACTTGTGAAAAAACACGATCCAAACCTAAGGTGATAGTATGATAGAAACAAACACTACTTTAGATTTTTATAATCTCAATGAAACTCTTAAAGAAAAGGCATTTACTTTTGATCATCCATTAGGTGAAGCTGTGAAGCCTGTTCCTTTGGTAAGGTTTATTGCTCCCTGGTGTGCAATAGCTCAAAATAAATCACTCTCATCTCTAGTACCATCAAAGGAATAGAAACCGGTGATCCAGTGGCCATTACTATCTCTCTAAGCTTATAATGCCCCCTGAGCCAATAGAATGAAGAATGCAGCAACCATCCGTGTTTAACTTATAAGTTCCGACCATCTAGGAACCATAAGAGGAGATCTGGAAGAGAAGATCCTGGTGGAAAAGATGAATATTAATTTTTAACAACATAGTTTATATGCCATTTATCTTCATCAAAGACCTGATTGTTCCTCCATTTCCGTATCCACCAAACTTCAGCTGATAAGAGGAACCCAGTTTCCTTCGTCATATTCAAATCTCCTTCGCAAGAGGACAGTCGTCTCTCAAGCTATGGAGGACATCTTCATTACTGTGAGAACAGTGGGGGCAAGAAGCATCAGAGGACATATGCCTATATTCTTCCTTGTAGCATAGCATTAGTGTGGGGAGAGAATTGTGAAGAATCAACCAGAACATCATTCTCACTTTTTCTGGAATTTTAAGTTTCCAAAGCCATTTAAAATGGACATATGGAACCGAAGGAGGAAGTTGATTTCCTTCAGAAGCAAGCCATTTATAATCTGACCATGGATAATATTTTCTCCAGACCAACCTATCAAACATATTATGAACCAAGGAAGGAGTAATATTCTGTAACAGGTCCATAAAACAGAAAGACCGATGCTATATGGTATGAATTATTTATGCACGAAACAGACGAAATCAGGCGGGTGATGTTTTGATTGGTTTTTTTATATAAAATAAAGAAATAATAATAATTATGAGATGAAACAGAAATCAGCCACGTCTCTTCATGCATAATTTTGTCCCATATATTTCGTACCATTCAGCATTTCTCAAACGGAAATGTGTTTCTATTTTATATTCGGGTGTGAGATATCAATACAAATCGAAAACTAGTTTAAGTCAAATATTCAAATAGAAACAAATAATTAGCGTAAACTATATAAAATTAGAAGATAAATTGAAATCAAACAATTGAATAACAAAAATATTAACTATACCTTTTTTATAACACGTTTTTGGTTTCAATTTTGAAAAAGTAAAGAGAGATAAAACAAGGAAGAAAATTTGATGAAAATTTTTGTATTGGTCTATAGTTTAGAGATGAAAATGTTAAGATATATAGTATTTAGTAAAGTTAGAAATTAGATACATTTAATTAAAATAAGATTGATCTAGTGGTGAGGAGTTTCAATATCATGCATGATAACATGAGTTCATAAATTATAATTTCAGTGTCATTATTGTCAAAATAAATAAATAATCCATGCGCAGTGCGCTAATGATATTTAGTTATTTGATATAATGAAGCGTAACTAGTGCTGTTTGAAGATATCAAATTTAATCCTGAAAATTGAGAATTTTCAGTAAATAGGTAACCTTTTTTTTTTAAGCAAAATGGTGAGCCAGATGATGGCAGCTGCCCCAGTGCTGGCACTGCAACCATCATCCGAAAGCGCACCTATACGTCAATAAAATAAGAAAAAAGAAGAGATTACAAAGAAACATGGGGGGACCTGAACCAAAACCCATGAGGTATCATCTGAACCTATACATAGGAAGAGCCAATCTATTTCGGTAGAAATCATGTTTAATGAAAGATGGAATAAGATTCCACCACAAAAAGCCTTGAGTTCTAGTGCCATGAGAGGCAAGTTTGTCTGCACAATTGTTTCCCTCTCTGTAAATGTGAGTGCATATGAAATTCATATTGTTAGTTATGGCTAAATAGTTAAGCCATATGTTTCTAATTCTCCAAGGAACCAAGCTGGGATTTTTAACCGCAGAGACAACTAACATTGAGTCACATTCAAGCCAAAAATTATTCCAACCTTTTTGATAAGCTATTTCAATAGCAAGAATGGCTCCCATCAGTTCAGCATTGAGAGCAAATGAAGTACCTATATTAGCAGAGAAGCATCCCAAAGAGGCTGCACTGTGATCTCTGAAAATGCCCCCACAGGCAGCAGGACCAGGGGCGCCCATGGCAGACCCATCAGTGTTAGCTTTTATCCAATAAATTCTAGGAGCAATCCAATCCACTTGCTTGATAACAGGAGCAGGACTATGGTGAATATTAATTGAAAAGCCTTTCAGAATCTCGAATTCTTTAATATCAGAGTTCATTGTTCCTTTGCTGATCTTCCCAGTTAGGCGAACGTTGGCATAAACCATGTTAAGAGCCACAGGAGCCAAAATAGTTTTACTGTCAAACCTAGCCTTGTTTCTGCAGAACCAAATGACATAAATAATGTTAATAATGACTGCCAGTAGAACATCTCGAGTTTGTGAACTCCACCGCCTGGAGCACAGAGATAGAATATCAACCATAGATGAGTAGTTGATGCGCTGCTGCACTATACTTTCAAACCAATTCCAAAGATGTTTGGCAAAGTTGCATTCGAAAAAAAGATGAGCTGTTGTTTCAGCATGACTGTTACAAAGAGAGCATATTGAGACAACAGTTACACCTCTAGATCTTAAGCACTCATCAGTAGGCATCCGGTTATGCAGAATTCTCCAGGGTAAGAACGATTTTGAAGGAGGAATAGCACTGTTCCATATAAGCTTAGCCCAGGCCACTTCTTGACCAGTTTGACAGAGAAAGGAAGAAGCATCTTTAAGAGTGAGCGAACCAGATTCTGTTTTCCCCCACCTTATTTGATCAGAGCCGCCAGTATAAGGAATGGTGATGTGATTTAATTCTGAAACCAAGTTGGGGTGCCTTTGCAGGATTATGTCTGGGATTCCCCAAGCACCATTAATCATGAAATCATTAACTTTAGCAATTAGGGATTGATGAATGTGTTGCGGGATGTTCAGCATATCAACCAAAGGTTTAGATAACCATTTGTCAGTCCAAAACTGCACACTTGTACCATTGCCAATTTGCCAACAAATGTTATCCAAGACAGAATTAATGACATTTTTAAGACCCGCCCAGATAGAAGATCTTATGTGGCAAGAAACTGGTTTATTCTTCTTGAGAACTCTGGCTCTCAACAAACAGGCCCATTGGTCTTGGGAAGAAACTAATTCCCAGCAGAGCTTAAGAAGAGAAGAATTGTTGATATCCTGAATGGATCTTAGACCAAGCCCTCCTTCTGAAAAAGGTCTGCAAATATTCTTCCAAGCAACAGTAACCACTTTCTGAACATTAACATCACCAGACCATATAAAGTTTCTCATCCATTTGTCCACTAATTTAATGAGCTTCACTGGCCACGAGTACACATGAAAACTATAGATGAGCATACTTTGAATGACAGACTTCACAAGGAGCACCCTTCCCACGATTGACAGCAGGGAACCCTTCCATTTGGCCAGTTTGTTTTTGATTTTATCTGCAATGTGAAGAAGATGTTGTTTCCTTGGTTTTCCTTGAAAAAGAGGAATCCCAAGATAAACAATTGGAATAGCACCAGAAGAAAAGCCAAGGATGGATGCAATGTTGCTTTTCCTGTTTTCTGAAATTCCCCCCGTATAAAATTTGGACTTCTGCGGATTGATAATCTGACCAGATTCTTCCCCATAGGCCTGAAAGAGCTTAACAAGAGTGTGCATGTTTTTTGTTGTCCCTCTGCAAAATAGCATGATGTCGTCAGCATATAGCACGTGAGAAGGGGTTTGATAACCCTTCGGGCTAGCCATAGGCTGGAGCTTCCCTTGCTGAATTAGACTGGTAATGGCTCTGCTTAGAACTTCCTCTGCAAGACAAAATAAAAGTGGAGACAGGGGGTCACCCTGCCTAACTCCACGTTTACAAGGGAAAAAGCCAACAGATTTGCCATTTATGGAGATGGAGAGTTTAGCAGATATGAGAATTTTTTTAACCCAATTGCAAAATTTGTCCTGAAAACCAAAGCATTTTAACACTTTTAGAATGAAATCCCATTCGAGAGTGTCAAAGGCCTTTCTAATGTCGAGTTTCAAGGCTATATTACCAGCAAACGATCTTTTCTCTAACAAATTAATAGCCTCCGACGCCACACAAATGCAATCGGATATTTGTCTACCCTTGATAAAACCCCGTTGATTGTAAGAAACAATTTTTGGAGCTATATCTGCTAACCTATCAGCCATGACCTTGGAAATAATCTTGAACTGAAAGTTGGCCAATGCTATGGGCCTAAAATGTTCAATTCTATCAGCACCTTGTTCCTTAGGGATAAGAACCACAACATTAGAGTTTAGATTAGGAGGAAGCCACTCACTGGTGAAGAATTGAAGAACAGCTCTAAAGACATCCATTTCTATAATGTCCCAAAACTTGTGGTAGAAAAAACCACCAAATCCATCAGGGCCTGGGGCACTATTGCCATTCAAAGCGAAGACAGCCTTCTTAACTTCATCTAGAGTAGGAATCTTGGTCAAAAAATCATTATCATCACTGGTAAGCAATTTGGGGATCACTTCTTCCACAAGGCCATTGTCTATGCAAGAGTTAGGAGTAGCAAAAAGAGCTTCATAGAAATCCAGCACGTGCTTCTCAATTTCATGAGTGGCTGTCAAGGTTTGATTTTGATTCTTGAGCAAAGAGATCTTCTTGGTGACGTTTCTTATTTTGGCAATTTTATGAAAGTATTCGGTGTTTCTATCCCCATACACTGCCCAATTGAGTCTAGCTTTCTCCATCCAAAACTCCTCTTGGAAGAGAAGAGCTTGTTGCAAATTAGCTTGGGCTTCTCTTTCTTGTAAAAAAAGATTATCCGTAAAACCAACTACATTCATCTGAGATTGGATATCATTGACTCTAGCAGCAGCTTTTTCCACCCTTAGATGGACATCCCCGAAAATATTTTTATTCCACTCTTTTAACTTGATTTTGACAGCTTTTAGCTTCTGTGAGAGAATGTATATTGGACAGCCAGCAACATTAGTTCTCCAAGCATTCTCAATAACATCGTGACAGTCTGGGTGACTTGCCCACATTTTTAAGAATCTGAAGGAAGATTTGAACGCAGTAGCTTCCTTTTTCACATTCAGAAGCAAAGGAAAATGGTCTGACTTACTACGAGTCAGCGTGCAGCAAGAAACAGAGGACCAGTAATCAATCCATTTGTCGTTACAAATTGCTCTATCCAGCCTTTTTTCGGTATAAGATCTCCCTCTTCTACCATTTGACCATGTGTATTGGGCTCCACGAGTCATAATGTGGGTCAAAGAGTTGGTATCAGTCCAAGAGCTAAACTCCTCGATGGCAATATGCGATGGAAGACTGCTACCTCTATATTCATGCGCTCCCAAAATGGCATTAAAATCTCCAATGAAGCACCACGGGCCATTATGGGAATTTTGCAAAGCTGTTAGTTCAGACCACAAATTCCTTCTCACTAAGTAAGATGTGGAAGCGTACACAGCTGAAATAAAAACCTCCTTGCCCTCAACAATAATAGAAAATGAAACCTGCTGACTAGAAGCAGAGATAACTTTAGGATCAAGATGATCAGCACATGCACACCATAAATTGGGGAGAAGAGACTCTCTGCTATTAACAGCAAAAAATTTCAGATTTAAATTCCTCCAAAAGTTAGCAGGGAATGATTCACTGCTAATCCAAGGCTCAGAAATGATAACAAAGTCCGGCTTGTTATCCCGACACAGATGTTTCAGAACCAACCTGGTATCTTGGTTGGCAATGCCTCTGGCATTCCAAAACAGAATGTTCATTAAGATAAGTTAGAGGGACCACCCTTAGAACGGGTTCTGTACTTTTGTGAAAGATACCCTTGATTTGCCTTGCTCCTGTTTTTCTTCATTTTTGACCTTGAAATGACCTCAGTAAAACCAGAAGAATCATTGGCAGCCAAGTACTTGTTCTTTGAGGACAAGGCATTTTCTGTTTTGTCCGGGGGAGTCTCCAGCTCTAACTCCTCCATTTGCTCTTCATCTTGATCATCAACATCTCCCCATAGGTTGCCAACTATTCTCATGTCATGAACCACATTCTCATTGCAGAGTTGTGCAGCTTGTAATACAGGAGTACCCAAAAGACCACTGGGAGCATAGACATCGACTTCATTCTGTCTTGTGGAAGGCACTGATTGAAAAACTTCTGTTGATATTAAGCCATTCTGGGCTTCAACCTGGTTCGCTATGTGTTGAGGGGAGCTTCGCACTCGGCCTCCAACTAACTCATCATCCAAAGCTTCACTTGTTTGCTGCCTATTATCTTCACCTTCATATAAATGAAGAGGATCCAACTCTGCAACTGTATCTTCAGCAACACTTTTGTCGAACTGGTTTATATTTTGTTGCTGCATAGCAACCTTTTGACAAGTTAGTCCATCCGCTTCTTGTTGCCTATCAGGTTCATGCTCTAAAGCATTATTACTGCCAAGGTTTGGATCTTTTGTATGGTTATTCTTGCCTCTGACTCCCTTTTGAGCACCTTTCTGAACAAATTTCTCAGCATGTTTTTGGGGATTTTCCTTGGACCCATTCTGTTCCGCCGAAGATGGCCCACTCTTTCTGCAATTACTATTTGAGTGGCCAATAACCTGACAGTTAGAGCAGAAAAGCAGTAAGTTCTCATAGTCAATACCAACAAAGAAAGCATACCCATCTCTCTCAACCAAGATTTGGTCCAGGAAGTTGCCATTAAGATCCAGATCCACCAAAACTCTTGCGTAATGACCAAATGTCTTCTTTTTTGTTGCCTCATCAAGTGCAATCGGTACACCTATGCCTCCTGCAATAGCAAAAATGATCCTTGGACGCCAGTATTCTTGAGGAAGACCAGCTATGCGAACCCAACACTGGGCATGGGTTTGACGTTGCAAGTTAGGATTGAAATCCGGAGTCCAGAGACAGAGACGCAAGATACCGGGTTTTAGATTCCAAGAACCTATAGACAAAACACATCGTAGATCTTCAGTAGAAGCAAAAGAAAATTCATAGAAACCCCTCCCTAATGAGATCATGTTCCAACGATTTATGGGTCTCCACAGTTCTGCGAGCTTAGCCTTAAGCTCCACAAACTTCAACGGGTTATCACCTTTGGACAAAAAGATGCGGCCATGAAGGTTGTTCTTGCAGCCCTCTAACCCGGCCTTGTACTCCTCCTCAGGGATTTTGATGGCCACAGCATCTCCTTTTAAACAGGGGCGTGGCAACTGACTGAAAGGGATGTCGCAGGAATTGTGCAAAGCTTGTACGAAGCTTTTCTGTTGCGTTGAGACCTTGGTTGTGGTTGTTGGAGAAGAAGAGAAGGGAGCTAAGCAACTCCATTGACAGATAGTGTTGTCGGCAGCCATGGAAGGGATGAGCAAACCCTACCAGAGCATGATGAACAGTAAAATCGCCCTCAGCCCCCCCTCAAAAAAAATGTTAACATTATAAAAAGTCTCTGGAGAATTATCCTGCAAACTGGAAAGTAACATTTGTGACTTCGTCACAAAAATTTTTTTGTTCTGGTATAATTATTACTTTTAAAAGAATTATTATTTTAATTTTTATTACATGAAATACAAGAACATTACTGAAATGGGAGAATAATAAAGTTAAATTATGTTTTCTTTATTAAATTTTTTTAGTATATATTCATAGTATTGAATACTATTTAAATTAATTAATTTTTATCATCTAAAAATGTTATTGAACAATAATATAGAAAAAATTGATTATTTATATTTTTAATTAATACTTAAATTTATTTAATTAATTTACATATAATTAAATAATTTCAAATCATCTTTAAAATTAATTTTTATAAATGAAAATAATAATTGATTTTTTAAAAAAGTTAAATTAAATTAATTTATTACCTGAAATAAATGCACATTACTAAAATAAATAAATAATATAATTAAATAAAATTATGATTATTTGAAATATTTATAATTTTTTCAATTTAATTTATATTTTATATTTTTAAAATTTTAATTTGTTGTAATTTTTTAAAATTCTTAATACAACAATATATTTATTAAATGCTTTTTGGACTGTTTATTAAATTCTTTTTAATATATATTGACATTATTGAATTCTGTTTAAATAAATTATTTTTATCATATAAAAGTATTACTGAACAAAAATTTGGAAGTTTAAAATATTCTATCTTTTATAATTAATATTTAAATGAATTCAAAAAAAATATTTGTAAATCATCTCTAAAATTAGTTTTAATTAATTAAAATACTTTTTTATATTTCTAAAGTTAAAAATTTTAGATAGACTTTACTTTTTTGTTTATCCGAAGGAATCAAAAACATGTACCAACAACTCAAACACCCTACTTAACCAACTAGACCCCCTTGGTTAAATATACTTTACTGGCATAGTGTACTACATACTAAAATAATAATCTTAAGCCACGACATGAAGCTAAGGAATTATGTGTTGCACAGCCCACTCAGGAGCAAATTCTTTTGCTAGGCGTTTCAAGTTGTTAGTAGCTGCTTCACAGGTCAAACAATAGTCATGTAGAAAAAGTGGTTTTCTAAAACATGTTCAAACTAGCAAGTAGAGTCCACAAACCTTATCTTGTAACCATTGCATGCAAAGAGCACCAAGCTTATAAATCAATTTGCAAACAAAAAGCACTCAAAAACTCTACAAACCTGATTCACTTGATCAAGCTTGCTTATGATATTTAGGTGCGCATCAGGAAATTCATCCTTCAAATGGGAGAGAAAAGTAGGAAGAAGCTGCTCAATTGTTGCATCCTGCAATAAAGAAAAAGAACAGGTAATCAGGTATATATAATTTCTTGGAATTTTTGAAAGAAAAAAGGCTAAACAACGCTGCCACAGCATTAATTGTATAATTAAAAGCATCACAATCACAATGCAGTATAACAACATAAAAGTTTCAATAACAGCAGAAATTAGAAGTTGGATACCGATACCAAAAATAACTAACCAAGAACAAAAGTATACAACAGATAGCTCAAGAGATAAATATTAAGAAGAAAAAAAATATTAAGGAATTGTATGCAGAACACAAATCAAACATGAAACATTGATAACATTCACATAGGATTCAACTCTGGCTAACAGTTTACACCTTTGCCAATGCAGTTGGGCAGGATATGTACAGAGTACACTTAAAACAATACAACATATTTGCACCCAAATTACCCTTACTACTAGCATTACACATACTTCATTACATACTTAAAACAATACTACTAGCATTAATTAAAGAATGCATGTAAATGTACCAGGTCTGGACATGCAAATGTAGTTAGTTTCTTGAATCTTAAGTCTGGACATGCTTGAATCTTGATCATATGCAGGGATGATTCTGTGCAAGCCATGAGTAAAAACACAAGAGAAGTTACCGACAGAAGAGTGGCCTCATGAGATTAGCTCTTAATCACTACGATTCATAATGTGGGATTAGAAAAAATCTGCTAAGATATATCTGAAGCATTGGTGTCAATATCCATGAAATATACTATATAAGTAGTATATGCCAGGTTCAATTGATTCAGAAACATTTTGAACCTTAGCCTCAAAACAAAGAAAATATCAAAGAGAAACACTATGCTCATTTGAAACATGTCAAACATTCTCAAAAAACTTGCAGTCCCAAAGTATGGAAAATTTGAAGTCAAGTTTAGTAGGAAAAGTATTGTAAAGGAACTCAGTCTTATACCATAGCCAATTTTCAATCACTCTCTCATATCTTGACCAGCTTCAGGTCATTTTCTTGTTACATAATCAATATTATCCCTTTGCTGGCCAAACTGCTCAAAATCCCAAAACTAGTGAGCCTGAAATCAATTGTGACAACAATGGTACTTTAGTCATTGAAGCTGATGCACATGTCCCTCCCATTAAAGAATTTAGACTTTTATAATCTTAATGAAACTTTTCAAGAAAAGGTAGTCTCAGTTGAACCAGACTTCCCCTTGCGAACTCAGGTGACAGTGTACACTTATGGTTATGGAGGCATTTCAATAGCATTTACTTCTGATCATGCATTAGTCGATGCATGTCAGGCCAAAACCATATTAGACACCTTCGTACATGTTCTTCTCCCAAATACCAACCATCCTCGGACCAAACTTTTATCAGGTGCACAGTGAAAGAGATACAGATAATGCCAATGAACCATATCTTTCTGAAACGCCTTTATCATATCGAAGTATCAATTATTAACTTGCTTCTGTGAAGAGGGTCAAGAGAACAATTTTTTTTTTTATCAGCAAAGAAAAGTATATATTGATAGAGGTACAAGGGGTACCACAACGCATATACACACAAGGATAGCAAGAAGAGAAAAGAAAACAACCCAGGTTACCAACTATTTAAACTCTAATACTGAGAGTAAATAAAAGATAACCAAGGTTTAAGAAATAGAAATCCTAGATACACTTGCAGAAGGGAATGACCGCATCCTAATCAACAACAGTACAGGATAGAAACCAAAAAACAAATATATCCCCCCATATGCTTTCTCTGCATATGATTGAGAACAATGATTGAGGCTTTCTCTGCATATGTATGGAAGACATTGATCAAAGGCATAAAAAGTGCAGGATGGGTTGAAAAACAAAGAATTCCATGCCAAATTACATTGGTAATGTCCTGTCTTTGGCTTTTGGGGAGGCAAGCATTCGATAACTGAAGGAAGCCTCTATATTGGACATTGCAAACACGGTGACGGTGGTGAATTGAATCCTAAACATAGCTAGTTCTGGGGACCAAAATTCATAAAATAAATATAAACCTTGAAGTATTTAATTAAAATACATTGTTTTCGCAGTATGTACACATGAACCAAATTTCACAGTATTGTGAAAGCAGCTTGAATAAATTACATAATGAGATGGTCTTGGACTATGGGTCTTTTTGGATAAACTTCTTCAGAAGCATTTACAGGAGAAAAAAATAAGATGGAAAAATGAAAAGAACTTCTCCATAATTGGTCCCATTCCATGGATGGGTATCACACTTAATGTATATGCATACTAAAACTTTCTAGTATACTACGAAGTAGGAAACAAGCATAAAGTCATCCATCCATGCAGTGAAACTGACAAGAATTACATCAGCTCAGTAAGTTCAGGTGCAGTTTACATCTTCTAAATGGTTCTATAGCATTATCAATGTCAGTCTTTTTATTAGGAAGTATTCCAATAACAGATACATTTAAAAAATGAGGAATGAGTAGGAAGTGGAATTTGATCTAGGCAGCGCAGTCCACTTTTTATCATGGCCCATGTATTTTGTGTTTATACTTATTGATTTTTTTTTCACATGGAAGTTTTTATATTTTAAGCTTTATGAATTACAGGTCAAAAACCAAATTTAGAAAGAATTCTCTGTAATTTTGCCCCTGAATATTGAAGACAAGTTTATGAATCCCAAAAATATAAAATAAAATAAAAATTCAGTATGGTGAATATGGATCTAGATTGAAAGCATTTTGATGCTCTGCATTAAAAATTGGAAAATCATGGGAATAAAGGAAGTACATTTATAAGAAAATAAAAGAAGTACAAACAATAAGTCCACTACTTAGATGGAGGATTACATCCATTAAGTATATGATACATGTTACTTGACGGTACATTTATCAAAAAATAAAAATAACAGTACAAACATCAAGTCCACTACTTGAATGATGCATTCAAAAGTGTAATATAACTGGGGTAAAATAATTAAATAGTTCCGCACCCTGGTGATTAACTCTACTAGAATTCAGCATACAACATACAGCAAAAATAGCTATGGCATTCGATCTCAGCTTTCATTCTTCAAGTGTCAACACCTGAAATTCGAGAAGAAGCCTGTTACCTTTGTAGTTTTGGAATTTTGAAATACATAGAAAAATGGCAGAAAATGAAATTGTAACTACATAAGCAATTTATCAGGTAAGAGCTGAAGCCAGCAGCATATGCAATTAAGCTTCTAGAAATCTCAATTTTATTTTGTTGTTAAGTTTGAAAAGCAAAACTAATATGTGTGAAATAATTCAAAAAATAAAATAAAAAACAAAGGACAAAAAAGTGTTATTATAAATAGAACTACTATTAAATATGGCAGAAGAAGCAGTGTGACACATCTACATCTGTTCTCTAGCAAAAATATGCGGAGAATGAAGTTATTTTCCATTTATCTTACCAGCAAGAAAGGCTTTTCTTATTTCGCTTAGCTCTCTAGTGACATCCACCATATTCATTCTTTCATTTGGTGATTCAACTGAACAAGCAAGTCCAATCTTAAAGAGTGAAACTAAGCACTTTTCAACAGTCGGAGTAAGATTCTGACTGTTTTCTTCTTCTATTGTTGCTTGTTCATGTTTTGGTACAAGTGATAGGTCCAAAATCTGTAAAAGATTACCAGGACATGAATTTACCACAAAGTTATGCAAATTTTGACCATCTTCAAAGATTTCATCTGTGGGTCTTCTTCCAGTAAGCATCTCCAACATAAGAATCCCGAAACTAAACATATCTAGCCAATCAAGATTTTTCAGGTTGCCCACTTCTTCCTGTATACTACCACTCAATGAGTTTTGTGACAAATCCAACAAGTGTGTTAGAGAGGGAAGATTAAAAACCTCTAGTGGTATGGTTCCTATAAGGTTGTTTTGCGAAAGGTTTTAGTATTGTAACTTTTGGCAGTTTCCTATGCTTGAAGGAATATTTCCTTCTAACATATTTTCTGCCATATTCAAATAATACAATAGGCTAAGGTTGCCTATGAAGACTCCTATCTCTCCTGACAGCTTGTTTCCACTTAAGTCTCATGTTTGGATCTTCTGAAACTTCCCAAAAGCTGTTGGGATAATCCCATCAATGCGGTGATCTTCCATCATCAAGAGAGTCAAGCCAATTAGATTTCCTATTGTTGTAGGGATTTTTCCTGATATCTGATTACCTCCGAGATGTAGTTGACTGAGTTCGGTGGATAAATTGCCCAAGGAATTTGGCAAATCACCTCCAAAATTATTGTAGGGTATAGATAACAGGTGCAACTCGCTACAATCATTAGTTGAATTTTCATCTAGATTACTTCCCCCCATAGATAGGATATAAAGATATTGCAGCTTCCCCAGACTTCGAACTTGTCCCATGAAATGGTTATCACCGAAATCAAGTATTGAAAGGATAGATGCATTTGTGATGGAAGGTGGAATTGGACCTGAGATTCGATTGGTACCAATTTCAAATACTCGGAGATTGGGTAGGGTGTGGAACAGGTGGAAGCGAACCATTAAATTGATTTACTGCACCTGAGATTACAGTAAGAGATGACATATTACAAAGACAAGAAGGCAATGGTCCAGTCAGTTTGTTGACAGCGAAATCTATAACTGTCAAGCTTTTCAGACTGCATATTTCTTGTGGAATATCTAACTCTAAGTTGTTGTTAGACAGTGAGAGATGAGTTATAGATAAAAGATTCCCTCTGAATGGTGGAACCCCTCCAGTTAACTTGTTGTTCCAAACGCTCAAATATCTAAGCTTCCGAAGTGAGCGGAGCCAATCTCGATTGGTATTTTGCCAATCAGATTGTTCCCATGTAAGAATAAGTGTGTGAGATGAGTGCAAGCTGTCAAGTTTGTAGGGATTTCCCCTACCAATGAGTTATTTACGACAGCGAGTTTCTGTAGTTGAGACAACCGTCCCAATTCTTGTGGGATTTTACCGTAGAAGCTATTTTCTGCGAGGATGAACTTTGTCATATAAGAGAGATTGCCTACATAAGGAGATATGGATCCCTTCAACTTGTATCCATGAAAGTTAAACTCTGTAACTCTTTGATGCATGGAATTGCATGTGATTCCATGCCAGTTACAAAAGTGAGTAGAAGTATTCCAAGAGAGGAAGATTCCATATGGGTCAGTGGATATGGATTCCCTGAATTTGAGCAGTGCCAAATGATCAGTCTCATTTCCTAAGGCAAAGGCAGTCGTCTTTTGGCTAAAGCACAGTGAGTTGAATGTAAAGAGAGAAAACATGTGGACATATATAGACCAAAATGCAAGTAACAATAGTGAAAAATACTTCATTTTGATAAGGAATTGGAGGCTGATAGATGGTGATGTTTCTATTGTTAGATAGATAGCTTGATATAGAGTTTGGAAATTGGATTGGAGAAGAAGTGCATTTTGTTCCTTCTGGTGGTTTGATTTTGATTAGCAACATTAAATGTCAAGTCAATAACCAATTGGCAATTGGCAGATACTTTATATGCAGAAAAATAAAGGAGATGTCTTAGGTATAGTTCCTTATATGTTGTTTTTACTGTTCTTGAATAAGAGTTGAAGATTCACCTCGGTAATCAACAAAATCTTTTAAAGCAGACTTTGTTATGCAGATTACCGAGGTAAAACTCTAATTCTAATTAGATAATAGTACAAACAGTACCTAAAGTACTGTATCTAAGTTTTATCCAAAAATAAATCCAATAAATGATAACTTAAATGTAAGAAACATGCAATGATTCCGGAGAAAAATCCTAGCATTTTCCTATTTGCATTAATAATTATCCTAAAATTAAAAAGCTTTTGTCAAATAGTATAAAGCTACTTTTGAGACAAAATTATGATTTCCAAATTTGGCAATTAATAAAGCTATCTCAAATTGAAAATCATTTTTTTTCGTCAAAATTAAAAGTCAATTTACCAATATGACCTTTCTCAAGGATTCAATCAATCAGTTAAAGAAACATCTATTTATATCGAGTCGTGAAACAATACACTTACACATCAATATCATATTCTTCGCCACATCACACATTCTACTGACGTGTCATCCTCTACCACCTCCAATCTCTCACCTCAATAACTCTCATTCGATATTAAATCTTTCAATAAATTGAGGTCACAGTAACGGTCGCAGTCGTGTTAAGGTTTTCGCGATGACGGGTATTGCAGATTGCGATCGTTATAGAGTGAATGCCTCACAACATGTTGCGTTCCATTGTGGCCGTTATCTATGATTTTCAACCTCACTATGATTTCGGTCCGTATCGGTATCGTCCAGCTCTGATACCGTGTTGTTGCAGACGATATTGCCGATATGGAATGATCTTTAAAACCTTGCTCATAGCTATACTCGTAGAAACTGCTACTAAGAACCAAATGAATTGTCATTACAAAGATATTAAAACTTTTGTAACTCCCATCTTTGCAATTAGTGTTATAGGTATTGGACCCTCTGAATTGAACTCCATATTGGTTAGAGAATAATAAAAAAATATAGTCTCCAAACTCATTCTCTCCTAACTTTGTAAATATGACCCCGTGTCATTAAAAAATGTAAGGAGTGTTTCAAAATCATGTATGACCCGGCTCATGATGTCTTCAAGCTAGCTGAATGTAGATGGTAGCTCTCTTGGTAATCCAGGGAGGTCTGGGTTTGGAGGAGTTATAAGGGATGCTCAAGCTAGTTGGATCTGTGGTTACGCAGGTTTTTGTGGAGTCACAACAATTGTGACCGCTGAATTGCAAGCAATTCTCAGAATCTCAATGGTCTTGTCTAGCCTGGTCCAAGGGGATTAGGAAGCTGATCTGCGAAACAGACTCTCAACAAGCTCTAACTATGACCAAAGATGGAGTATCATCTTTTCATCCTGATGCTCCTCTTGTGGATCTTATTCGGGTTTTCACTATAAAGGATTGGTCCCTCTCATTCCAACACTCTTTCAGGGAGGGAAATTTCGTTGCTGACAGCCTAGCCAAGCACGGTTCTTCTCAAGACAGCCCTCTAGTTATCTTTACTGCTTGTCCTCTCAGCATTAGGGATAAGCTTTTAGCTGATGCTTTAGGCATCTCTTCTTGTAGATATTGTTAGTTCTGTTTGTTCTTTTCGTTTTCTTCTGCATAAAAAAAAAAAAAACAACCTCTCTGCAGAGGTGCATCGAAAATGCCAGGCCTTACCATTTTGAGACACTATTAATTCCTGACCTTGAAGTTGAAACTACCCATGGCAGAATCAAGCTCCACAAGTTTTGTGCTGATGGCTGGACCATCCTTTTCCATCACCTAGGTTGTCATTGCCTTTTAACAAATGTTCTTTCTATATTTGTTTTCTTTCTTTCTTTTTATTTTTTAGTTTCCAGTATTGATGGTTTTTTTGTGGCTAGCTTTCCTTCTTCTCATGCATGCATGATTGTACATGTATATTAGGTGATTTTACCCTGGCTTGTACCACTGACCTTGGTGAGATACTCACTATTCTAGGGAGCTTTATCAACTTGGAGCAAAGCTTTTGGGTTTATCCTGTGATGTCCTGCAATCCCACAATGAGTGGATCAAAGACATTGAAGCCTACACTGAGTATCCCATTTTTCACATGCAGAGCAAGCCAATAGTGTTTCTAAATTATAGACAATTGACGACATTTGAACCAAAAAGGTGACATACATTTGCTTGAAAAATTAATCAAGATAAACAGATTATGGCTTTTGTCTTTGCATGCAGCAAGGTGCAAATGTGAAATTCATTGATGATTCGACCAGAGAAATCAAGCAACTCAACGTAGTTGACCCTGACGAGAAAGACTCCACTTGAAACCTATCCTCTAGGGCTCTTCATATTGAGGGCCCAGATAAGAAGGTGCAATTTTTTCTTTGACTAATTAAAATAATGAAATCGCAGCTTTTTAATTTCTCTTTTGAGTAGTGGGGTTAACATGTTAATTGGTGGGTTATTGTAGATCAAGCTGAGTATTCTGTACCCTGCAACTATTGGGAAGAACTGTTGAAATATAAACTTGATTTTGGGCCTTATTTGTCTAAATAAAAGCCCAATTTCTAGAAACATCCTAAGCTAAAATTCTAGAAGTATGTTCTAGAAGAATCTCTTTAGAAGATAATTCTAGTGTAGCATATAGAATTATCTAGAATGTGTAAGTAGGTATGTATCTATCAAGAAAGTTCTAGAAAGTCATTTGTAGCCATTAGATTAAATTTGTGTTGGCAAAATCCTAACCATTGGATTAGGAGGAGCCACTAGTATAAATAGGTGTGATGTCTTAGAGTTTGTATCAAACCAAAAATACAAGAAGTGATCAATTATACAAGTAACCTCTTCCTTCAAAAATTTCTAGTCTCTCCATTCTCATATTTCCTTCACGACTAAAATTTCATTCCAACAAGAACATGGATGAAGTGCTTAGGGTTATAGAATTATCGCAGAAGGCCAAAGTTCAAGGTTTCCTCAACAAATTGGAAGCTAGAAGACCAGGTTGCCCTTAGCAAAAATCAAATCACATAATTATATTATTTTTACTACTACTGTACGCAAGTCCTTGGTTCTCGATTACAGAACTATATATACCCCCTTGCACACAATCAGGTCAGTCATAACAATTTCATTAGGATTCCTAGCATTTTTCAGCATATTAAGAAAATTGACCATCCTTTCTGAGCAACCTGAGCTAACAAGGCCACAAGCTGAGGAAAACAATGAACATTCTCAGCAAATCACCAATGGACTGGTGTTGGATGCTGGCTTTCCATTGCCCAAACCACATTCAAAAGTCGGGTTTATAGTCCCTAGTGTCAATTCATAGTCTCCATTCCATTGTACTGTTCCATTTCTATAAATTTAGTTCATCTTAATTCCCATGGATGAGATACACCTATATATAAATATATAGTCAATGCAAGGTGACAGTCAAATAATTAAGAGCATCTCCAACGGTCTTCATATAAGCAACTCAATTTATGCCCCGTCAATATTAAGTAACTCAATTAATTTTCTCTCCGATTAGAATTTCTATTAACAAGTTGATTAACTCATAAATATCTTCCCTCTCTCTCCTATATTTAATACAAAGTTAAGCAACTCATGAGCAATGCAAGGTGACCGTCAAATAATTAAGACAATTTTTTCTCTCCAAAAACTAGAGATTATCATGGTGTAAGCAAGGGCCAAAAGCAAAAAGTCTTGTGGGTGAATTTTACTGACAACACCACAAGAACCAAACATATAAATTTGTAAGCAAGCTTGATTCCATCGATGTCAAAGAACTATGTTTTAATATTGTATCTCAGCGTGATACAAGTATAACATTTTGCATTATATTATTATCAAAAATCAAAATTTTAAACTTATAGATGTGACATGGCCAAGTATTTAGAATGACTTGCTTAGGTAATATGATATGTACCTATTTATTGCAGGCTAAGAAGATGAGGGAATTGAATAAAGTGGAAGCCAAATGGGGCATATGGGAATATAGTGAACTGCTTGATGAAATTATGGATGTTGCTGCCTCTGATCCTGATTTGGAATTATCTCAAATTTAGCATGCCTTATAGGCAGCTAAAGCTTATACAAATGACTAGCCTAATGAGGATTGGCATGGTTGTTGCATTTGACTGCTCTCATTCATGGTACACAACACACGTATATAGTTTATTTAAATATAATAATTCTTAATTATACCGCTTTCACCTATTTACATACTTGGATGCCTATACAATTTTCAAATAAGAATTTCACATTAAAAATGCAAAAAAAAAAAATGAATAAGAAAATATTCATCTGAAAGTGATTGATCATGACTTAATTAGTTTCATTGTTTTACAGATTTTGGAAAGGTTCTTCACCTTCCTAGCTTTGGTGGGCTTCCTCGATGGATGTTGTCAGTAAGAATTGTTTGAGACATTATTTCATTTTCTTCCTCGGTGAGCTTCCTAATACCAAAGTACTGTTGCACTTTACGTTTGATAGGCAACTAGATACTTTGCTACAATGACTTAGGCTGCATCCACAATGATTTCCCAGCATCAGAATTACTGCAGTTTATTCATGAACATTGTGCTTTCAAGCTTATTTTTGTTATGATGTACTTAGGTGGCTTTATTCGCATGTTTACATTATTTTAGGCAAACTCTACACTCCATTCTCTAATTCTCTCCATTGTAATTATATTTGTCTTTTAATGACTTTGAATCAAATATTATTATAATTATTTGATTTTTATCTTCCCTAAAAAATAGAAAATAAGTTTGGAGACTGTAATTATTCCTAAAATCTTGTATGCTAAGGTTGAATTAGTTTAGGTTTTTAACAATAAAATCAATATTTGCTTATCAAAAAGAAATTATCTTCGTTCTTCACATGGGCTTCTTAAGATTTGTGAAGTTGTCTTCTAATAATATGGGTTTTGGGGAATTTTAGATGGTTCAAGGACCATTGAAGAATGGTGCTAAAGGAAGAAAAATTGTTCTGCTTGACAAGGAGAACGACAAACTAAACAAGATCTAGGAGACAATGAGGTCATCAAATTTGGCACACACCGAAACAAGATCTACGAGCTGTTAATTACTTTTGCAGTTTTTTTTGTTTTCCTATTATGTTGAAAGGTTGGTTTTGCCTTATTGATATTAAGCTCCCCTATATTTGCTTATTACAAATTATAACAACATTGTCATTTACTGTTAAAATTCGATAATATCAGTTACTCAATAGAAATACAGACACAATTATCACATTTATGATACAATTGTCTGACTTTTTTTTTAATAAAAAACTTATTACGAACTGTAATTTCATATCATTCTCTTTATTGTATGATATATAGACATATATTTAAATCAATTATTATCTTTAAAATAAATTTTAAATTTATGCTTTGAAAAACTCATGCGTAATCTTTTTTGGTGAAAAAACTCATGCATAATCTAACAATATACTTCAATTAAATAAATTTAAATGGATTCCAGTACAAATCTGCCAAATTGAGAAGAAAACTAAAATTCCCTGTTACTAAAGGGCCATTATAACGGAATTTGTGACAAACTTAGAGTGTTGTTACTATACTATTTTGTAATTAGTTTTATTATGAGAAGCTACTTGATATCTTCTCTAGCGCTCTTCTTTTTCTATTTATAATATATAAATTCTGAGCTACATAATACGCTTACAGATCAATATCTTATTTTTTGCCACATCACATGATTTCCTGACGTGTCATTCTTTCCTTGTAATTCATCACCTCTCCTCTCACCGGCTTACCATCTCTCACCCACTCAATAACTCATTTGAGATTAAATCTTTTGTAACTCCCATCTCCACAATTAGTGCCATTACATCCTATGCTAATAGAAACTGCCACTGAAAAACTAAATGAATTGTCATTAAAATTATATTAAAATTTTCGTAACTCTCATCTCCACAATTAGTGTTGTTGCCAGCACACCCTATAAATTGAACTCGATATTGCATAGAGAACAATTAGTCTCCAAACTCATTTTTTTTCTGCATGAAGTCCACTAGCTTTATGTCAAAGTCCCCGTTCAATTGCTAGACACCTTCATTCCTTTCAAGTGGCAATGCTTCCTTCATCTATATGAAATATTAACAAATTTATAGATTGCACGATCTGAGCCAATAAATCTCAGCTTTGGCTGTGTATTCTTCCGGAGAAAAAGAATTCTGATACTTATGGTATGCTCAACAAGCTTCTATTGATTCTGTTCTTATTTGTTACTTTTAATTTCTACAAGCAAATGGCAATGCTTCCTTGATCTATATGACCTAGCTATCAGCAAATTTACATAGATTGCGCAGTCCTCAGCTTCTGTTGTGTATTCTTCCAGAGAAAAATAATCTGATACTTATGGTAGGATCATCTAGCTTTTATTGATTCTGTTCTTATCTGTTACTTTTCTACACAGTTTATTTAACATTTCTTTAGTATGGTGTATAGATGTTCCTCACTATAAAATCCTAATATCTCTAATATGAATATTTTTATATGTTTATATGTATACGATTGGGTAAAGAGAAAAAATCACTTGAACTTTGCTTATGTGATTTTTCTAACGAAGGTGTTCATTATTGCAAATTTAAAGTTTTTTTTCATGTATTTATTTACAATATTAAGGTAATGTTTTTTTTTTTTCAATAATATAAAAAGTTTTCAATAATTTTATTTATATACCCACTCATTGCGCAGGTCAGCATGTGGTTTGGTTATTAAATGTTTATCTTTTGCAGCTGATCCTATGAAACATCAAATTAAATTATTATATTGATAAAAAAAAAAACAAGATTAATACTATTCTTAATAGTTGAACTAAATACAATAAATAAATTGAATTGACTTGACTTGAGGAGGCTTTGCCATCGAAATTCTTTTACATGACATCCTAACTATTTGTGTTAAATTAAATTCATAATTATATTAATTAATATAACATTACTTAATTCCAACATTACCTAATTATATTAATTCCAACATGCATATAATTAAAACCTCCTCCTTCCCGTTCAGACTCCTCGAACCATTTTATTAAAGGAGCCTGGTTTCTTTCTTTTTAAATATTTATACATTTTTTATGCTTTGATCAATGTAGGCACACGCCTAGGAGGAAAATTTTTCCTAACAACAAATCAGTAGATATAGATAATATCAACAGTGGCATATTGCCTAAATGAGATTTCTTTACGAGACTTGGTCAATTTGACTATTTATAATCATGGAAATTAAATTTAGAAATCTCTATAACTCAATCAATTTCCATGGCATTTACTTAGACCGTTTCAAGGGGTTAGTGGGTACTAAATTCTCAATTTCCATCATTATGTGTTGTGAACTGTGACTAAAGCAGTAGAAGTCAAACATATATAATCATGAAAATTGGAACTGTATCGTAAATTATTAACACCTATTTTTGTCTATTATTGGTAATAACAGTAATGAAATATTAATGCTGTGAAAAGAATCTGGATAATGGTCTATATGATGCATGATAGTGATATATTGGTCTACGTGTTATTACTTGGAAAATAATTTCTTATTTGTGCATAAATAATTTCTAAACTCCTATTTTTTTATGGCCAGGACTGTTGTTTCTATTGAAGCAGTACGTTGTTTCTTTCCACTTAGTGCATGAAATGATGCCCGAAAGAAAAAAAAGAAAAAAAACTAACTGTGTGAAAGAAGACTTTAGTCCTAAATTTCACAAACACAAACTCCACTAACTAATTAAATCCACCGCAAGATATTTTTCAATATGTTGCCAGTCCTTTTAAGAACGGGAATTAAAGGAAAGGCAAACCATGAAAATTGCACTTGCCACTTGCCAAGAAGCCCCCACCTGATAAATGCCAAACAATTTAAATGAAAAAAATAATTTATCAGTTTATGTTCCTGAAACAAAAATAATAAAGTAAAAAAAAAAAAAAAAAGTAGAAGAAAGTTGCAGACTAGCTGTGTTTTTTTATCTTCGGTGCTTGACTGCTTGTAAGGGTGTTTATTCACCTTGTTTTGCTTCAATTTTTTGGCTTCTTCTTCTTCTTCTTCTGATAATGGAAGTTTGTGAATAATGAGATTAAGGCTTGAAGTGCTAAGGGAAATGAGGACTTTTGCAGGAGTGCTTTGCTTGTATCGGAAGTTTGTGTAGCAATAGTAGAAGAAATTCAACAAAAATAAAAATTGTACTTGTTATCAGAAGTGATGTTATACTTTTGTCTTATTTATGGGACAACATTAATAAAATGGAGAAAATTTTGACTTCTATTAATTCTTTTATTTTATTTCATTTTTATTTAAATAACTAAAATTAACTGATGGACAAAATAAGTGTGTGTGTGTGTGTGTATATAATATTTTTGGGCCGATTAACTAATAGGGGGATGCAAAATAAGAGTATAAATTTATAGTGTCTATTTTTTTTTAGGGTAACCATGGCCACCATTCACTAAAGAGGAACTGCCCCTGTTTTTAATGCTTTGATCAATAATGCACACGCCTAGGAGGAAATTTTCCCTAGCAGCAAGCAAATGGGTAGATATATAATGTCAACAATGGCATATTGCCTAAAATAGATTGCTTTAGGAGACTTGGTCAATTTGACTAGGTATAATAATGGAAAGAAATATTTAGAAACCAATACAACTCGATCAATTTTCATGGAATTTAGCTTAGTGGTTACAAAATTCTCAATTTCCATCGTTATAATGTAGTGAAGGGAGACTAGTGCAGTGGAAGAAGTCAAACATAATCATGAAAATCGGAAATCTAGCATAAATCATTAACACTTATTTTAGTCTATTATTGGTCTCTTAACAGTAATGAAATATTATTGCTATAAAAAGTCTCTGCATAATGGTCTATATGATGGTGATATATTTATTGGTCTACGTATTATTATTTTGAAAAGAATTTCAGTTTTTTAAAAGAATTAATTTCTTATTTGTGCCTAAATATGTGATTCAATTAAGTTGATTTTTTTTATGGCCCAGGTTGTTGTTTCTATGGGGAGTCGAAGGTGAGAATTTCATGTCATGTTATGTGAATCATTAAAGCAGTTGGTTATTGAATCGATCCTGAACATCTCAGGGTTTCAGTCTCAGATAGTTTGGAATCAAAGAAGTGAGACTAATAGGAAAGGAAACTAAAAGAATATTGGAAAGGATAGAGCAAGTATCATCCGCTTCTAGGATGACAGGGTTTTCAGTTAGGCAAATGTTTTGTTTACAACAAAATGAAATAAAATATTGTTTCATTTAATTTTGAGGTGTATATGTGTATGCATAAAAGATAATAAAAAGTAAGAGATAAAGATAATTGGGTATGGTATAATTCTATGTTGTGGATGTTTTGATATTCAAGCATTGAAACTGTTTGTTATTCTCATTCTTCATAAGAAGTGACATAAGACAAGTCGGGCCATTGAAATATGCAGAGAAAAATACTCTCAATTACAAAACGAGGAGTACTTAAAAAAATCTCAGCTAGCTATTTCTGCACTTACTACTAAAGACATGTTTATGGAATCCCCCAAACTCAAAAGGCAAGTTTTAGAGTATTATGATGTTTTTGCAGCAAAATTTGGGAAATCACAAGTCATACAGGAAATAAAAATATGGAAGTATAATAAGTCTTTTATTTGGTTGGAGTATTACATCCGTTACGTAGAGAATTTTACAAGAGTCATAGATGTTACATAAGGATGGATTGATTTACTTAGACAACTAATAAACTGGGGCAAATTAGTAGACAATCTGGCACCCAGTTTAATTTTATTGACATTAGGCAACATATCATATTGCATTCACCTCTTTCTAAAATGACTGTGGTATTTGATTCAGCTTTAATTCTTCTCAACAGTCAACACCTGAATTTGAAAATCATAAGAGGAGGAAAGAAAAATCAAACTACATAAACAAAATAAAGTAATTAAGGATGTTTTTATCAATTAAAAGACTGTTATACAGTGACCAAAAAAATTGAGAAATGAATTTTTTTGACTTTGACGTAAACATTCCTTATGTTCTATTCTAATGAAAATCTGAATAAACATAAAGCATGTAAAATAATCAATTTTACTATATTAGTAATTTTGATGAGTAAAACTTCATGAACTTGTCAAATAATTCGTATAAAAACAGAGGACAAAAGAATAAATTAATATGGAATTTTTTATTAGAACAATAACCATTTTGTGTCCTGTAGCTATATGTGGAGAATTAAGTAGATCCTCATTCACTCACCAACAAGAAAGGCCTTTCTGATTCGATTAAGCTCCCTGGTGACATCAACCACATCCATTCTTTCTTTTGGTGATTCCATAGAACAAGCAAGTCCAATCCTAAAAAGTGAAACTAAGCACTTTTCAACATTTGGATTAAGATTCCAATCATTTCCTACCAACGTTGTTGCTTCATCTGTTGCAATGAGTAGTGGGTCCAAAATTTGCAAAAGATTATCAGGAAATGAAATTGCAACAAAGTTATGAAGATTTTGACCATCTTCAAACACTTCATCTGTGGGTCTTCTTCCAGTAAGCATTTCCAACATAAGAATCCCAAAGCTGTACAAGTCACCATAAGTCGACACCTCTGAACCCACTCCATACTCTAAAATATATACCAAAAACTGTCAATACACAATATTAATAAATAACAACTTGATACAAAAACATATGAGAATTCGAAGAAACAATAATGATTCAAAACTTACGGACATACCTGGAGGAGCATAACCAACAGTCCCCTTTATTCCAATTGTACTTGTTTGCTTAGAAGTGGTACCATTGATGGTTGAGAGAAGTCTTGCTATGCCAAAATCACTCACATGAGCAACCATGTCATCATCAAGAAGGACATTGCTTGGCTTTAAATCACAATGAAGGATCGATTGCTCACATTCATGATGAAGATAATGCAATGCAGAAGAAACATCAATCATGATATTTAATCTTTGATCGAGGCTCAGTGTTCTCTGATGCTCTGCACTTGGTGTGATAGGATGCAACCATTGCTCTAAGCTTCCATTTCTCATGTACTCAAAAATTAGAGCTTTGAATTCTTGACCTTTGTAATCTGTGCTGGAACAACATGTCAAAATCTGAACCAGATTTCGATGTCTAATATTTTTAAGTGCATTACATTCAGCAATGAAACTCTTGTGAGCTCCCTTTCTTTGAAGGTTTAGAACCTTTATGGCAACAACTTTGTCTTCTGACTCAAGAGTTCCTTTGTAGACAGAGCTGAAATTTCCAGAGCCTATCAAGTTTGTTGTTGAGAACCCATCAGTTCCGTTGTGTAGGCTTTGGTATGAAACTTTAGCCAGCTGGTCAATTGTTGCTGAATCCAAAGTTGGTTTCTTACTCCTTTTCCTCATCCAGTAGATAGTTAGAATAATTGACAATATGAGAAGAAAAGCAATCACACTAACTATCACTGCTATCAACCTAAACTTGTGGTGTTTTGCAAGTTTCTTACCTTTGACAGGGCATGGGGGCAGATGCAGTTTTGAAATACCTCCACAAAGCTTATTGTTTCCAGTAACCACTAACCCACTTGTATTTTTAAAGACACCTTCAGTTGGTACCTCACCTTCCAACATGTTAAAAGATGCATTGAAATAAACTAAGAAAGAAATGTTCTGCAGAACATTAGGAATTGGTCCGGACAAATGGTTTTGTGAGAGGTCTAAGCGTTGAAGCCCTTTGAGTGATGCCAAAGAGGGTGGTATGATTCCATGAAAGGAATTCCCTTGCAAATAGAGGTATTCCAACATTATGCATTCTCCGATGGTTCCAGGAATGTCACCAGACAAATGATTTTGAGACATATCTAGCCAATCCAGATGTTTTAGGTTGCTCACTTCTTCTGGTATACTACCACTCAATGAGTTTTGTGACAAATCCAACAAGTTTGTTAGAGAAGAAAGATTAAAAATCTCTACAGGTATGGTTCCTCTAAGGTTGTTTTGCGAAAGACCTAGATGTTGTAACTTTTGGCAGTTTCCTATGCTTGGAGGAATATTTCCTTCTAACATATTTTCTCCCATATCCAAATAAAACAATTGACTAAGGTTGCCTATGAAGGCACCAATCTCTGATGACAATTTGTTTCCTGTTAAGCTTAACAATTGCATCTTCTGAAACTTACCAAAAGCTGTTGGGATAATCCCATCAATTCGGTTATATTCCATCGTCAACAGAGTCAAGCCAATTAGATTTCCTAATGTGGCAGGGATTTCTCCTGATATCTGATTACCTCCGAGATATAGTCTACTGAGTTGGGTGGATAAATTACCCAAGGAATTTGGTAAATAACCTCCAAAATTATTGTGGGTTATAGTTAACCTTTGCAACTTACTACAATTTGTCAATGATTTTAAAAACTCCAAATCATTAGTTGAATTGTCACCTAGATTATTTTCCCCCAAATGTAGGAAATAAAGATATTGTAACTTCCCCAGACTTGGAACTTGTCCCACGAAATGGTTATCACCAAAATCAAGTGTTGAAAGGATAGATGCATTTGTGATGGAAGGTGGAATTGGACATGAGATTCGATTGACACCAATTAGAAATATTTGGAGATTGGGTAGGGTGTGGAACATGTTGGGTGGAAGAGAACCATTAAATTGATTTTCTGCACCTGAGATTTCAGTAAGAGATGACATATTATAAAGACAAGAAGGCAATGTTCCAGTCAGTTTGTTGATAGAAAAAAATATAGTTGTCAAGCTTTTGGGACTGCATATTTCTTGTGGAATATCTCCCTCTAAGTTGTTGCTATCGACACCGAGAATAGTTAGGGATGAAAGATTCCCTATGAATGATGGGAATCCTCCAGTTAACTTGTTACCACCAACGTCCAAAACTTGAAGCTTCCAAAGTGAGCCAATTTCAATGGATATTTTGCCAATCAGATTGTTCCCAAACAAGTATAAGATCTTGAGATGAGTACAACCTGTCAAGTTTGTAGGAATTTCCCCCACCAATGAGTTGTTTGCAACAGAGAGGTTCTGCAACTGTGACAATCGTCCCAATTCTTGTGGGATTTCCCCGTAGAAGTTGTTGTTTGCAAGGTTGAAGGTTCTCATATAAGAGAGATTGCCTGCATGAGAAGATATGGATCCCTTCAACTTGTATCCTTCCAAATTCAACTCTGTAACTCTTTGAAGCATTGGATTGCAAGTGATTCCATGCCAGTTACAGAAATGAGTAGAAGTATTCCAAGAGAGGAAGATTCCATATGGGTCAGTGGATATGGATTCCCTGAATTTGAGCAATGCCAAATGATCAGTCTCATTTCCTGATGCAAAGGCAGTCATGTTTGTGGTAAAGCATAGTGAGTAGAATGTATAGAGAGAAAACAGGGGGGCATATATAGACCAAAAGGCAAGTAACATGATAGAAAATTGCTTCATTGTGATGAGGAATTGAAGGCTGGTAGATGTGGTAGTGTTTCTATGGTTTGATTGCTTTATATAGAGTTTGGTAATTGGAATGGATCATAGAAGAATCTCATGGTGCTCCTTCTGTTACTTTGATTTTGATTGCCATCATTAAAGGTCAAGTCAATAACCAATATTGGCAGTTGTAGAAAATTTATATGGGAGGAAAATAAACATGCCTCCTCAAAAAAAAAAAAAAAAAATTGGCATATACAATATTCGACAAAAAAGCCTTCCTACCCTTTTTAATAATCATCCAAAAATGAAACAGCTCTTGTCAACAATGAATACAATAAAAATACAAAAGATAAGGCTATTTTTGGCCCAATTTTTTTTAAAAACTATTTTAAAATAAAATACAAACTAAGAATCTTAAAAATAAAATAAAAGTTGTAGGTGATTAATTTTTTTTGTTGGAATTTCAAATTGTGTTTTATAGTAGTATAAAAAAGATCAATATGTCCGATTGTTAAAAATAAAAGAAAGATACCGAGGTCTGTTTTTTACATGTATATCCACAATAATAATTATTAGAGTTATACTATACCACTGATGTTTTCTAGGGTACATTTTTTTTCTCATTCTCTCTATTGCATTATTCACGTTATTTCACCTTTCTCTCTCTATCTGTCTCTTGTCTTATCTTTCTTCTAATTGTAAAAATAAATAAATAAATAACGTGTAGAAGTAAAATTTCTCAAATTAATGTATATGTTTTATAATAACCTACAGTATTTGAATAAATAAATTTACACATAAAATAATTTCTCCATTATTATAGCTAATGCACGTGACACCTTTGATTTTGAGTTTAATTTTGATTTTATTATAATTACATTTTGTCAAATCATTAAAAATGAATTTAATTTCTGCACACTATCATAATTTTTTTTACACAATCAATCAATTAGAAATTACTCTAGATATGACATTAAGTGTTCATTTGCATGTGCGTTTGAAAAATTGATTTTGGATGAAATTAATTCTACATGATGAGAAGTTCTTTCATGAGCACAAACTCAAAACTTCATCTTGACACATAACCAATAAAAAATTGACGACTAATAAATAAAAAATAAAAAAATGCCAACTTTTCAAATAAGATAAAAATATAAAGAATCTAATATTTCAAATAAAAAAGGAAACCTACAATTCTTCTCTCTATCGACGTATTGTAACACCCTAAGGATATTACCGTAACTACGCTTAATATTTCTAAAGACGCAAAAATTAAAAACATTTACAAAACAATCTTATGCGGAAGCTAACATGTAAACATATAAATTACAACTTGATTTAATAATTACAACTTATTTCTTGTAACATTTACATCATACAACATATAAGAAAATTACATAGAAATATAAAATAACTAAGCTACATCTTCCATGACGAGGCTCCATGCTCCAACGACACGCGCCATCACCTGTTTCCTAAAAGGACGGAACTTAAAGGGGTGAGACATAAGGTCTCAGTGAGTGCTATAAGACTCTACTGTTGGGTTAAACCCTTCTACCCGAACAATTCATCTATTAGTCTTTATGGATTTACCTTCTCCGAGCCTCTATCAAACTCTATTATTTCTATAGTTGGTCTACATCCATCAATCATAAACACTTTCCTCTAACACATCTCTCGTGCTCACTCTATGGTTCACCATCATCAGTATCTTAGTATTTATTCTTTAACTAGCAAGTTACTTCCATTACTCCCTCTCATGTTAACTTCACTTTCCATGCTCATATTCTACTATCTAACACTTTCTTTGCATCAGTCTATTTCTTAATAGCAAAATACATCATGACCTATACTCACATAGTGTCGTTCTAGGTACATCTCTCTCTATGCCCATAAAGAGTCACATCCTATCCCATTCCATTACAAGTCTAGATACATATACATTCACAACATATTACAATTATGGATATAATCATTCACACATCACATAAGTACAACACGAGGTATACATGGTATCCACTTCATAAACCACACAAGTCAAACAAAACTTACAATAATGCACGTATATAATGCAATGTTCCATTCTCTTTTCTCATATGCATGTGGTACCAGTAAAACACTCTAATGAAAGTAGCCTGGGAGTACGTGCGAGTCGACGAATAGCCACACCATGGGCATCCGACACTAACAGTCTCAACCAGGATGATACCCCTAGTGACTCGTCAGGGTTATCCAGTCTTGCAAGGATACTCCAACCCATGGGATCAGCATGAGTTTAAAGGAGATTCCAAACCAGATAACACCCCCAAGGTCAGAACTCGAGTTCTTCATGACCTCCCCAGTTAGGTTCATAAACAACTTTCGAAAAAACATATATATCATGTTATGATGCATGATTCACATAGATGTTCATGGCTTCATTAAACCTCACATCAAACATAGTGAGCCCATTCTCGCCCCACATGGGCTAGGTCACTCACGGTCAAAATATCACCTGGGTCCATTCTCACCCCACATCGGCTAGGTCACCCATCTCAATGGCATCTAACATCATCTCTTAACTCAAAGTCAAAGATACTTAATACTCAAACATCACAATTCACACTTTAGGGATAATGTAAAGCATTCAATGATTGCACAACACTCACAAATCACCATTCAAGTTATAACATCAACACACATGTATTCAATATCATTATTCAATCAAGTCAAGTACCTGAAATACATCTTAACCCTATGTCATACATCAATTATAGCATATATCTACTTTGTATTATGATTGATATAACATCCATTAAGTTTTGAGTATTACTTTTATCATTTTATGTTGCGCGTCTATGACCTTTGTGAGGTATAAACATTATATATAGAGTTATAATAATCATATCAAGTTGAATTTTATCTTGTTTTAAAGATAAGACAATTATCTACAACTTCTATGTTGGCCTCAAAATCTAGTTTTATAACCTTATATGCCTAAAATTAATAACAACACCAACTTATCGCAGAATCCTGACAGCTTGACCTTTCCTCACTAATTCGTTGATATCTAGAGTTCTATAATTTTTATTACTGTAAAACAAAATCCATTAGTTATATAACATCCAGGGCCACATTTCTTATGAAGATACCTAAGCCTAATTCAGTCGTCTTCGTAACTCTTTTTTCACATTAAAATCACGTTCATGGTTACTATATTCACATCTCTTGATTTCCATATCATTCTTCTAAACTATGATAAGATATCTAGTTCCTGAGATAGGTTAAGATACTTAAATATCTACAATTCGAACATAATCAATTTATCATCTCACTAAAGAAAACATAATGCTTCGGGGTATTCACAACCTGTCCAATTAAAATATAAAAGCGAAGGGTAGGGGAAAGCACTCACTTGGGAAGCACGAAGATGAACTCCGACCAACCCGGGAGAGCTTGGTGGCGTTGTCCATCATAACCACCGCAACAACTCTTACTATGGCTAAAACTTGGGTGTGAGAAAAACACGATCCCAAGCCGCCTATATGCCCCGAGTTTGGAAACTCTAAGGGGGAGATAAAAATATTAACTATAAGGGGCTCCGCGCTTAACGCTAAGCCCACTTTATTCTTTGGTGCTACTAAGGTTTGGTGATCTCCTCTATATATATAGGAAGGAAGGGATTTATGAAATTATTTTGCCCAATGTGGGACTTAAAGGGTTTTTCATAATCAAGTGACCTACTTCAGAGTCAATTTTCTCTAAGATGGAAGCCGATTTTGGTTTCTAAGGTGTAAGGATAAATTGTAGCTTTTTCAGCAAGCTTTCCAACGATGCAAACGACACCTCAAATGGACAAGTACAACTCAAGATACGACGTAGTCTTTCTAGGGTTTTCATCATAAAGCTCATCACGATACTTAAACATTTTTCAAGCATTCTAATTATAAGAACTTAATCTAACACCTCTAACACCAAATATAATAACTATAACACTAACATAATATAATATAATAAAGATAATAATAATAATCTAACATCCACACCAATAAGATCACAAATATTAACAACAGCAGCAATAAAATACACATGACACACGTGCATAAAAAAGCACAAACACTATCACAACATAGATACATGCTTAGGACAAAACCAATAATATACAAGTAATAATAATAAGAATTTACAGAAAATATAACAAAAGAGTCCTAATAAGGGTTCTCCTTAAGGTATATTCCTAGTATCCGAAATTTGGGGTGTTACACGTATAAAAAAGGAAAATTGCGATTTTCTCTCTATCTACTATTCGTCCCTCCATATGTGTGTGTGTGTGACACAATCTAATAAGAAACTAAATAAAAATATTTAATTAGTATTATAAAAAGGGTCTATGTAAAAAATTGAATGTAAAATGGAGGGACAAAAATTTCAGGTTGGACATTATAGGGGGCTAAAATACATTTTAACCTAAAATAAAATGTTAGTATTATGCAGTAAAAAATTGCTAGTATTACAAAAATTCTGAGTGGAAAATATTGTACCAATTTAATATTTAGTATTACAAAAATCCTATGAGTGAAGAATGATCTACCAATTTAATATTTAGTATTAGCGATAAAAAGTTATTGCAAGTCAAACAATTCCCCCTCCCACCCACCCGCACAATCACACATACTAAAAAGATGACATTGCTAGAGTGCTTGCTATTAACAAGTGATTTAATTATATGTTTCAATACAATTATCAAAGTAGTGTCTTATCCATCAAACCACGATATACATTGAATCAAAATAATCTACTCTGATGAATCTGACAATTTAAGCTAAGAGTTTAATTGCTATGCATTGTTGGTGTAAAGTTTTTTATACTGTTAACCAATTACAATTTATAATATGTTAGACTTTTAAGGTAGTTAAGATAAGATTCAAATTTTTTAAAGATGTGACATTTTGTGATTAGTTGTTGGTGTAAAAAATATTTACATTGTTAGTATACCAAATTAAAATTTTTAAACTAAATCAATTAAATTAATTTAGACTGGTTTGGTTAATTGGTTATTTTTAGTTCAAATATGAACTAAATCAATTATAGTTAGTTCAATTGTCAGATTTTTTTTTAATCTTATGCCCTAGTCAATTATTTTTAACTTTCAAATTAATATACTTTTCACTTTAGTACTTCAATTTTTCTCCAGCTTTTGTCTTTTCTTTATTTTTCATTCATTTTAATCTTATTACAAATTTTCTTAATTTGACCATGTTTATTATGTGTTTTTTTTTATCATATTTTTGGTAAAAAAAATGAGATATGCAAAGTGATCATTATAGGAAAAATTAAATATTAAATAAAATATATAATTAGTTATTAAAGAATAAAAAATATTTTTACCTTGATTTAATATGAAATTAAAAATAAAATAAAAACAACAATAAATGAAGATAAAACTTTCAAAAAAATAATAATAATTTGTGTTTTTTGTTTAGCATAACCCAAGACCAAAACCAAATCAATATGATGTTGATTGTATTGGTTTGGTTTGGATTATAAAAAAAATTAAAAACCAAAACCAAACTAACTGAATTCATTAAATATGACCATTCAGATTTAATTTTATCTTAAACATGAATCAATGAAATTTACAAACACCCCAAATAATAATAACATCTGCCTAAATAAGACTACTTTTTACTATTCATAATCATGGAAATTGAAATTTTAATCACCACTAACTCAATTTTCATTCTCAATTTCCATTATTATTTATATAGTGGCGTGTGACTAATGGTGTTTGAAGAAGTCAAATATAATAAGGAAAATAGAACTGACCCCTTATAAGATTGATCATTGAAAATTGAGTTAGTAGGGTTGTACTTACTGTCCATAATCATGATCAAACACAAACTACTCACAAACCCCGAACCACGAACCATGCTCTACAAACATGTATGGTCGCAAACAAATTAAGCCCGAGATGTGTGTTAAACACATTGTCCTCAAGGACTTATCCGCGTGATGTGCAAGTCCCCTAGGATTTAATAGGTTCTTCCCAATAATAATTTGGGGAACCAGAACTAGCAAAATTTTATGATGAGAATAACCTAGGATTCACAGTGAAAAAGTAGAGAGAAATTGATATGTAAGGGCTCTCTAAAACCATATGAAGCATAAATATTTATAAAGAAAAGATAGGGTTTCTAAAATCACCCAAGACCAAGTTAAATATATGATGAAACCTAGTCTAACTGACCAAGTCAATAAGATCAAGTCAAACAAAATATTTGTTTTTAATAAATAGTAAATTAATTTACAAAAAAAATTCTATATTTAATTAAATAGAAATGTTAAACTTTTGAAATATCAACAAAATTTACAACAACCCACCACATATTTCAAAAGGTTAAAGAAGAAGTTTTCAGAAAATATAAGAAATTCTTGGGTTCTCTTCCTCTTGGATGTAATGCATCAGACCTGGTGTAGCAAGTTATATGAACCAAACCTAGACTGATAAGACTTAACACACAGTGTAATTGGTGTAGCAATCTATATAAACCAAAGACAATTGGCGTATCTACCAATCACACTACACCCCCACAATCCTTGTTGTTATCGCTGTTGTGCATCAATAGGCCATGCGCTCGCTCGGTATTCATGAGTGCTCTAGAGATCTCGCCAAGATCTCATACAAGCGGCCCCACTTGACACTCATATAGGTGATTTCATCAAGTGCATACTACAAATCATACACTACTTATAAGGGATATGAAAATCATTAAAAACTTTATATATTGTCAAGCTTTGTCACAACCATGTAAAACTTAACTATAAAGTTTAACATCTCATTAATGTAGTGTCTAACACTTTCTCACACCATAAGAAGGGACTAAAATTAAAATTGATTAAAATCAATTTAGTGCTAGCAGAACTGAGAAGTGACTTGTTCTTACCTATATGAACCTTCTTCATGAGATCTCCAATCACAAAGGTTGGGTTTGAATCCCCCCGCCAACAAAAACTAACAAATTAACAACTAACATTTGCTGATAAAAAAAAAAAACATCACTTGTTTGTTTTCAAGTGGCTTAATAAAGTCCCATTCCCCTCAATGTTTACAATAATTTCTTCCCTATGGGTTTATGTCTGAGGATCGACCAAATTCATTATTGACTTCACATAAATAATTTTTTTTTCTTTTAAGCAATTGCTTTATCACATTATTTCTCAATTTATATTCCAAAGGAATATTTGCTTAAGTGATTTTTCAACTACTAAGCCTCATAATCAATCATCTCTAGAGTAATAAACTCTAACTCAATTTTTATTTGTTTGGTTGATCTCTATGTAATGTACCACAACCAAGTGTAGTGACACAACCTCTAGTGGATTTTGTCTCATTTGGATCAAAGATTCATTTAACATCATCACTGTATTTTCTAATATAGTGGAAAATCCACTATGTCCAATACCATAATTAATGGTATCTCACAAGTATCTCCTGTTAAACAAAATTTTTGTAATAATGAGAACATCGTAATTAACACTATGACCAAGTAAAAATACTTGAAAAAATTGTCAACAATATTCCACATAGTCTCTAATATCTCGTCACAAAAGACAATTGCTTTCAAAAGCAAAATTTAGAGAACTCACATCTCAAATAGTTCATGGATTATTGTCTCATAATAAGAACTATAATTTGTTCCCTCAAAAAGCTAACAAATGTATATAAATAAATAAAAACATTTCTATCAATATTTTATACTTAGTCTCCCTCTTGACTAAGATCTTGCAAGTCTCATTTCTCCATTTACATGTTCTTCCCAATAATTATTGTCACTAATAATTTATAATTAACATAACAAATCAAATATGACAATTGAAAATCAACCCAAATTGAAATCACCACGGCATAACTATAGCAATTGAAAATTAATGTAGGTTTAACTGTACTTTTAGTTTTAAAGTTTGAATTGTATATAATTTTAATCTTTTAATTAATTAATTATTTTATTTTAAATATAATTAAATTTAATTCTTTTATCAATTTATTCTTAAAATCCTTAAATTATTATTCTTTATTTATTAATTTAGGAATTTATTGTAAATTTAAGTTATGAACAAATTTTAAAAGTTTAGAAAAATTAAAGAAGAAATTAATTAAATTTGAAAATAAATTATAGGATATGAGATTAATGTTTGAAGAGTAGAAAAGTTGAGATTTCTCTATTTGGGTGAAATTAATCAAAAGAAGCATTAAACTAATTTAATTGATTTATTTTCTAAAATATTTAATAGAAAATGAGGATTTGAGGTAGAAGAAAAGTGTCAGAACAAATTAAATTTGGTTAATTTTTTAAAAATAGAAAGATTTAATTAACTCAAAGAAAAGCTTAGAAGACCAAAGCTACTGATAATTCAAACTAAAAGGACCAAAAATATAATTAAAACTAAAGAAATTCAGTATTATTTCTCCCTTTCTTTTAAGGTATGTTTGAGAGTAGAATTTTGGACCAAAAGAGAATGAAGGATAATTTTTTTTTTATTTTAAATTAAGAGAGCTATATAATGCTTATAAATTTAAACAAAAGTTGATATTATTATATTTAGGTTAAATTACTCACTTGGTCCCTTAACTTTATTTTAGGTTGCAATTTGGTCCCTTATTTATTAAAATTTGTAAAATAGTCCCTTTAGTTTGAATTAAAAGTTATTTAACTTTAAGTAATGTCTTTTGTAGGACATATATCCTTTTTAAAACACTGATTGTTTTCGATTATGGGGCACAATTTTGAACTTTTTTTTTATTGATTTAAGACGTGAAACTTATCCCATTAGATTCACTCACATGAAAACTATGAAAACCAACTAATGTTTGAAACAAACAATTTTCAGTTGTTCATCAAAATGGTGAAAAATGCATGAAAAATGGACATAAACATGGTGAAAATCGCATGAAAAATGAGTCTCACAAGCAACAAAAAGGGCCCATGTATATTAGATTTTACAGTTGTTCATCAGATACACTTTTCATGCAATTTTCATCTTGTTTATGTCCATTTTTTGTCCGAACATTAGTTGGATTTCATAGTTTTCATGTAGGTGAATCTAATAGGACAAGTTTCACATCTTAAATTAATCAAAAAAAGGTTTAAAATTATGCTCCAAAATCGAAAATGATTAGTGTTACTCAAGCGATCATTTTACAACTTATAATAAATAAGGGATAAAATTGCAACCTAAAATAAAGTTAAGGGACTAGGCGAATAATTGATCCTTAAATTTATTCTAATCTACCATTTCATTTCTTCTACTTAAATTATCAATTTAAAAATATTAATTAAAAATAAAAATCTACAATTCTTTCCCTTTTTTCTCTAAAACTTAACTCACAAACACATCCTTAATTAAGAAAAATAATAAAGCATTCATACGTGTTAAAAATCCATTTACTATTTAGTAGTTGAACATTGGATAATTATAAATTCCCTCACATTTCTTCCTAGTTCCTACTCATCCTCTTGCCTTTTTTTTTGTTAGTATAGACTAAAACTATTCTCTACAGGAAGTAATCCTACTCGAATTGGATATGATTACTATGGATGTCAGTAATTTGTCTCACTAAACAGGGTGGAGGTATGGGTTTCGGTGATTTGCATCTTATTAATCGTACTCTTGTTATGAAATTAGGGTGGGGTTTAATTTCTAATTCGGATGCTTAATTTGTGGGTGCGTGTTCTTCAAAGCAAATATGGGTGTGCAGAGAATCTTATCCCTTTAGTTTGTCATTTTACCTGATTTTCTGAAATTTAGAAAGGTATATCTTCTACTTAGGAATAATTGATGTTGTGAGGAAGATGGATGATTTTAATAGATATGTGTTGCAAAACGTTCCTGATAATATTGCGGATATGTGTGTGTGTGTGATTTTGTTTCAGTCATCTAAATTTGATGATATATAAATTAATACGGCATGTTAATAAATTATATTATATTTAAACAACTGAGTGGTTAGATTATCTAAATTTTAATACATATCACAATTCAGCTGTTTAAAAAAAATTTAACAAAAGTTGCAAATTTTAACAGGTGTTAATTTATATTATCCCTTTTTAAACGTTTTAAAATGCCCCTAGTTTTAATAGAATGATTTTATTCAAAACCTGTTTCATACATGCCACTATGTAAGTTATGTTTGGTAGATCAACTAAAAAGGTAATAGTATATTAGATTAAAAGCAAACATTATAATATGCATTTTAGAAGGAGGGGACATACAACAAGCTCAAGATTATGTTTACAGTGGAACAGAAGAAAGCTTGGACTAAAAAAACCACAAATCCAAGCTTTGTTCAACTGAACCTCTCTAAATCTGAATATCTGACTCCAAGTCCAAGGTCATCTGTGGAAGTTCCTAATTTTATGACTATTAATTGTTCAGTATATGACTTCATATTTAATCAAATACCAGGATAACATATAATTACAATAATTATTCCAGTACCGTTATCAATACAGCAATCCCATCATGCTCTGTTCACGTCTTCTATTATGTAAAAGCAAAGCCAACACTGGAATGAGACCCACTATACCAAAACCTCCACCATCTATCCTGTGGTCTCTATTTCTTTGTTTCCTTCCCTTTCTCTGAATCTTTGTTCCTCTGAATTCCTTGCAGCTCAACAATGGCTAGTAAGAAAGATTGAGATAACAAATCGATTCCAATGACCTGCATGAATGACTTGATCAACATATCTTTGAAAAGTTTGTTTTCTTTATATGATTTTTATTTTGCATGTCTATAGAAGGTGGTATAAGAGCATAAGCTCTGTGCTAGAATTAGCAGCATTATCAGAAAAAAAAAATAAGAAGGAAACAAGGTTGTCAAAAGTTTATAAAGCAATTTGCCAACAAAAACCACTCAAAAACTCTACAAATCTGATTCACTTGATCAAGCTTGCTTATGATATTTAGGTGCACATCAGGAAATTCATCCCTAAAAAGGGAGAGAAAAATAGGAAGAAGCTGCTCAATTGTTGTATCCTGCAATAAAGAAAAAGAACAGGTAATCAGGTATAGTTTCATGGGAGTTTTGAAAGAAAAAAAGGTTAAACAACACTTCCACAGGATTAATTGTAGAATTAAAAGTATCACAATCACAATGCTGTATAACCAACATAAAAGTCTCAATAACAGCCAAAATTAGAAGTTGGATACCATAAAACAACTAACCAAGCACAAAAGTATACAACAGGTAGCTCAAGAAATAAATATTAAGAAAAAAAATCAAGGAATTGTATGCAGAACACAAATCAAACATGAAACATTGATAACATTCACATAGGCTTCAACTCTGACCGACAGTTTACACCTTTGCCAATGCAGTTGGCCAGGATATGTACAGAGTGCACTTATTACAATTAAATCAAAGTTTTAGGTGGTTGAAGTCTGACACCCGGCAATAAAAGAAAAATTAAGACTGTCAGAAGATTAATTAAAGAATGCATGTAAATGTACCAGGTCTGGACATGCAAATGTAGTTAGTTTCTTGAATCTTCATCGTATGCAGGGATGATTCTGTGCTACGTGAAAGCCAAATGTACCATGTATATAGTTAGTTTCTTTTCTGTTGAATAAGTTTATTGCATAACATTGATTATTTGAATTCCACAATTAAGTTGCCTGCCAAACTTTACCATAGATCGTGACTGAACCATTTGGAAAGAAACAAGCACAAAGTTACCAACAGCAGAGTGGCCTCATGAGATCAGCTCTTAATCATGACAGGAGGATTGCTATGATTCATGATGTGGGATTAGAAAATATCTGCTAAGTTATATCTGAAGCATTGGTGTCAATATCCAGAAATATACAATATAAATAGTATATGTGAGGTGCAATTAATTCAGAAACATTTTGAACCTTAGCCTCAAGAAAAAGAAAATATCAAAGAGAAATGCTATCCTCATTAGAAAAATGTCAGACATTCTGAAAAAACATGCAGTACCAAAGTGTCAAAAATTTGAAGTCAAGTTTAGAAGGAAGAGTATTGTAAAGGCACTCAATCTTATACCAGAGCTAATTTTCAATCACTCAAATTTTGACCTTCTTTCAGGTCATTTTGTTGTTACATACTTGTAACACCTTTTTTTTGGTGCTCTTAAAAGCTCTCTATCACAAATAATCAATCAATATTATCCTTGTGCTGGCCAAACGGCTCAAAATCCAAAAACTAGTGAGCCTGAAATCATTTGTGACAACAAGTATGCCGTAGTCATTGAAGGTCAAGCACATGTCCCTCCCATTAAAGAATTTATATTTTTATAATCTCATTGAAACTCTTCAAGAAAAGGTAGTATCGGTTGAACCAGACTTCCCCTTGCGAATTCAGGTCACAGAGTACACTTGAGGAGGCATTTCCATAGCATTTATTTTTTATCATGCATTAGGTGATGCCTGTTCCTTTGGTAAGTTTATTGCTTCCTGGTGTGAAATAGCTCAAAATAAACCACTCTCATGCATACCAGAAAATGCCAATGAACGAAACTTTTATCAGGTGCACCATGAAAGAGATACAGAAAATGCCAATGAACCATATCTCTCTGAAACACCTTTATCATATCAAAGTATCAAGTATTAACATGTTGCAGAGACTTGCTTCTGTGAACAGGGTCAAGAGAACAAATATTGAGGCTTTCTCTGCATATGTATGGAAGATAATGACTGGTACCATTGATCAAAGGCATAAAAAGTGCAAGATGGGTTGGAAAGGTAAGAATTCCATGCCAAATTACATTGTTAATGTCCTGTCTTTGGCTTTGGAGAGGCAAGCATTCAAGAACTAAAGGAAGCCTCAATATTGGACATTGTGAACACAGTGACGATGCTGAATCCAAATCCTAAATATAGCTAATTCTGGGGACCAAAATTCATAAAATAAATATAAACCTTGAAGAATTTAATGAAAATACACTGTCGTCACATTACATATTGAGATGGTTTTTGACTACTTCTACTCACATTAGGTCCCAATCCGTGGATAGGTATCACACTTAATATATATGCAAACTAAAACTTTGTTGTGTACGAAAAATTAGGAAACCAGCATATTGAAACTGATAGTAAGTTCAGGTGCAGTTAATATCTCCTATTATAGCATTGTCAATGTCAGCCTTTTTATTAGGAAGTATTCCAATAACAGATAAATTTAAAAAGTGAGGAATGAGTAGGAAGTGGAATTTTATCCAGGCAATGCAATGTTTCATAAACTACATTTCAACCACAATTGCTGACTTGCTGTGTCAAACTAACAGAACCATTAGATTGATGACTCCTACAAAAGTTGTTACTGAATTCTTTTACTGCTTTTACATATTAAAAGTACTACCTCTTGGATAAATTGAAAAGTATTTTTTTCCTTTGTCATCTTAATATTTAAACATTGAATCTACAACATGATTTTAGGTAAGACTTGGAGTAAGAAATGCGACAATCATTTACTAGAGAGATTGATAGGTCTCTGTGAAACACATGCAGTCACTGCATCAACTTATATTGTTGCAGTCCACTTTTTATTATGGCCCATGTATTTTGTGTTTATACTCATTGATTTTTTTTCATATGGAAGTTTTTATATTTTTACCTTTATGAATTTCAGGTCTCATAAACTAAATTTAGAAAGAATTCTCTGCTATTTAGCCCCTGAATATTGAAGACAAGTTTATGAATCCCAAAAATATAAAATAAAATAAAAATTCGGTATGGTGAATATGGATCTAGATTGAAAGCATTTTGATGCTCTGCATTTAAAATTGGAAAATCATGAGAATAAAAGGAGTACATTTATCAAAAAAAAAAAAGAAGAAGAAGTACAAACAATAAGTCCACTACTAAGATGGAGTATTACATCCATTAAGTACTACTTCAAGGCACATTTATCAAATAAAATAACAGTACAAACAATAAGTTCACTACTTGAATGATGCATTCATATGAGTAATATAACTGGGGTAAAATAATTAAACAGTTCTGCACCCTGGTGATTAACTCTACTAGAGTTCAGCATACAACATACAGCATAAATAGCTTTGGCATTCGATCTCAGCTTTGATTATTCAAGTGTCAACACCTGAAATCGAGAAGATGCCGGTTACCTTCGTAGTTTTGGAATTTTGAAATACATAGAAAAATGGCAGAAAATGAAATTGTAACTACATAAGCAATTTATCAGGTAAGAGCTGAAGCCAGCAGCATATGCAGTTAAGCATCTCGAAATCTCAATTTTATTATGTTGTTAAGTTTGAAAGCAAAAGGTCTAAAATAATTCAAACAATAAAATAAAAAACAAAGGACAAAAAAGTATTATTATAAACAGAGCTGCTGTTAAAATTTTGCAGAAGAAGTAGTATGACACATCTACATTTGTTCTCTAGTAATAATATGCAGAGAATCAAGTCATTTTCCATTTATCTTACCAGCAAGAAAGGCTTTTCTTATTTTGCTTAGCTCTCTGGTGACATCCACCATATTCATTCTTTCTTTTGGAGATTCCATTGAACAAGCAAGTCCAATCTTAAAAGAGTGAAACTAAGCACTTTCAACAGTCGAAGCAAGATCCTGACTTTTTCTTCTTCTATTGTTGCTTCTTCATGTTTTGGTACAAGTGATGGGTCCATAATCTGTAAAAGATCACCAGCAAATGAATTTACCACAAAGTTATGCAAATTTTGACCATCCTCAAAGATTTCATCTGTGGGTCTTCTTCCAGTAAGCATCTCCAACATAAGAATCCCGAAACTAAACATGTCGCCATTCTTAGACACCTCAGAACCCATTCCATACTCTAACATATACAGCAAAAATAGTCAATACTTTGTAATTCGTAAATAAATGTCAAGCTTTCATCGAAAGATGGGGGAATCAAAGAAACACTGATCCAATTTAGTAAATACTTGGAGCAGCATAGCCAACAGTCCCCTTTATTCCAATTGTACTTGTGTGCATAGAAGTGGTACCATTAACAGTTGAGAGAAGTCTTGCTATGCCAAAATCACTCACATGAGCAATCATGTCATCATCAAGCATTACATTGCTTGGCTTTAAATCACAATGAATGATTGATTGATCACATTCATGATGAAGATAATGCAATGCGGAAGCAACATCAATCATGATATTTAATCTTTGATCAAGGCTCAATGTTCTCTGATGCTCTGCTCTTTGTGTCATAGGATGCAGCCATTGCTCTAAGCTTCCATTTCTCATGTACTCAAACATTAGAGCTTTAAATTCTTGACCTTTGTAATCGGTGCTGGAACATGTTAAAATCTGAACCAGATTTTGATGTTGAATTCTTTTGAGTGCATTGCATTCAGAAATGAAACTCTTGTGAGCTCCTTTTCTTTGAAGGTTTAGGACCTTTATGGCAACAACTTTGTCTTCTAACTCAAGAGTTCCTTTGTTGACAGAGCTAAAATTTCCAGACCCTATCAAATTTGTAGTTGAGAACCCATCAGTTCCGTTGTGTAGGCTTTGGTATGAAACTTTAACCAGCTGGTCAGTTGTTGGTGAATCCAAAGATGGTCTCTTACTCATTTTCCTCATCCAGTGGATAGTTAGAATAATTGACATTATTAGAAGAAAAGCAACCACACTAACTATCACTGCTATCAACTTGAACTTGTGGTGTTTTGCAAGTTTTTTACCTTTGATAGGGCATGGTGGTAGATGCAGTTCTGAAATACCTCCACAAAGCTTACTGTTTCCTATAACCACTAACCCACTTGCATTTCGAAAAATGCCTTCAGTTGGTACCTCACCATCCAACATGTTAAAAGAAACATTGAAATATTGTAAGAAAGAAATGGTCTGCAGAGCATGAGGAATTGAACCAGACAAACGGTTTTGTGAGAGGTCTAAATGTTGAAGTCCTTTGAGTGATGCCGAAGAGGTGGTATGATGCCATGTAAGAAATTCCCTTGCAAATAGAGGTACTCCAACATTATGCATTCTCCGATGGTTCCAGGAATGTCACCAGACAAATGATTCTGAGACATATCTAGCCAATCCAGATGTTTTAGGTTGCCCACTTCTTCCGGTATACTACCACTCAATGAGTTTTGTGACAAATCCAAGGTTGTTAGAGAAAAGATTAAAAATCTCTACAGGTATGGTTCCTCTAAGGTTGTTTTGCGAAAGACCTAGATATTGTAACTTTTGGCAGTTTCCAACGATTTGAGGAATATTTCCTTCAAACATATTTGCTCCCATTTCCAAATAAAACAATTGACTAAGGCTCCTATCTCTCCTGACAGCTTGTTTCCACTTAAGTCAAACACTTGCATCTTCTGAAACTTCCCAAAAGTTGCTGGGATAATCCCATCAATGCGGTTATATTCCATTGTCAAGAGAATTAAGCCAATTAGATTTTCTATTGCAACAGGGATTTCTCCTGATATCTTATTAAATCCGAGATGTAGTTCATTGAGTTGGGTGGATATATTGCCCAAGTAATTTGGTAAATGACCTCCAAAACTATTTAAGGCTATAGATAACTTGTGCAACTTACTACAATTTGTCAATGATTTTAAAAACTCCAAATCATTAGTTGAATTGTCACCAAGATTATTTTCCTCGAAATTTAGGAAATAAAGATATTGTAGCTTCCCCAGACTTGGAACTTGTCCCACGAAATGGTTATCACCAAAATCAAGAAATGAAAGGATAGATGCATTTGTGATGGAAGGTGGAATTGGACCTGAGATTTGATTACCACCAATTGCAAATACTTGGAGATTGGGCAGGGTGTGGAACATGTTGGGTGGAAGAGAGCCATTAATTAGAGTAAGAGATGACATTATAAAGACAAGAAGGTAATGTTCCAGCCAGTTTGTTGACATGGAATGATATGAATGTCAAGCTTTTGGGACTGCATATTTCTTGTGGAATATCTCCCTCTAAGATGTTCCTATCGACACTGAGAACAGTTAGGGATGAAAGATTCCCTATGAATGGTGGGATCCCTCCAGTTAACTGGTTTTTAGCAACGTATAAACTTGAAGCTTCCAAATGCTCAAATGTGTAAGCTTCCGAAGTGAGCCAATCTCGATGGGTATTTTGCCAATCAGATTGTTCCCATATAAGTGTGTGAGATGAGTGCAACCTTTCAAGTTTGTAGGGATTTTCCTACAAATGAGTCATTTACGAGAAAGAGTTGCTGCAGTTGAGACAAACATCCCAATTCTTGTGCGATTTTCCTGTAGAAGCTGTTGTTTCCGAGGTCTAACAAATGTTGAGAAAGAGTTATTTACGAGATTGCCTACATGAGGAGATATGGATCCCTTCAACTTGTATCCTCGCAAGTACACTTCTGTAACTCTTTGAAGCATGGGATTGCATGAGATTCCATGCCAGTTACAAAAGTGAGTAGAAGTATTCCAAGAGAGGAAGATTCCATATGGGTCAGTGGATATGGATTCCCTGAATTTGAACAGTGCCAAATGATCAGTTGCATTTCCTGATGCAAAGGCAGTCAAGTTTGGGTAATTGGGTATCTATTTTACCATTTTATTGTTTACAGGACTTATACATTTTTTTCTTGATGCATTCATTTTTATTCATTAGAAGTAATTACTTTTTGTGAGTATTTTTTACTCAACTAATATCATTATCAACTTAATTCTTAGATTTGCTATGAAATTTTGTTTAGATTGGGAATTTGTGTGTGCTCCTATAATAGAAGAATGAAGTGTTTGCGGAACTGTGCGCAATTACCTCTTCGAAAAGTGTGGAAAGGGACGCTGTGTATTTGATAGAAACTACAAACCTCTCATTAACAGTTATAAAATATAGGTTTAATTGCATATTTTACTACCTAATAATCATCATTTTGTGAATTTTAACGCTCAATTTTTGTTGTTGCAAATTTTACCACTCAAGTTTTCAATTTCTGTGCATTTTATTACCCGAGTTTTTTCCACGCATTTTACCGTTATGTTTTTCGATTTTTGTGCATTTTACCATCATGTTAGTAACAAAATGATGTCATTTCATAAAAATTGGTAATAAAACAATGTCATTTTGTTTTGTTTTTTAACTTTTTTTTAGTGACACGTAAACATTGGTAAAATGCGCGAAAATTGAAAATTTGGGTGGTAAAATTTGCTAAAAAAAAACTTGAGTAGTAGAATTCACAAAATAATGAAAGTTGGGTGGTAAAATGAGAAATTAAGCCTAAAATATAATGTTAGGTAAAATATGTATGTGGTCCCTATACTTTTAGTCAAACTTGGTTTTAGTTCCTATAGTTTCAAATCCATCAATTTGGTCCGTATACTTTAAAAAATAGGTGGATTTAGTCCCTGTGTGTTGACTCGAGGGGCCAACTAAGGACTAAATCCACCTTCTTTTTAAAGTATAGGGACTAAATCCACCTATTTTTTTAAAGCATAGGGACCAAATTGATTGATTAGAAACTACAGGTACTAAAACCAAATTTGAATGAAAGTATAGGGACAAAAAACATATTTTACCCTATAATGTTAATATTGCAAAAAGTCTCTAAGTGGAGAATGATCTGCCAATCTAATATTTTTATCTTCGTCACTAAAAAATTAAGTAATATTTTAGTATACTATATTATTACTTTAAAATGAATTTTGAAAAAGTTGCTTTGTTACCGGTAAAAAGTCATTGCTAGTCAAGCAATCCCCACTCCACCCACCCGCACAACCACACATACAAAAAAGAAGACATTGCCTGAGTGCTTGATATTAACAAATGGTTTAATTATATATTTTAGGGTTAAATATATTTTTGGTTTTCTAAAAGTACACCAAATTTGAATTTAGTCCTTTGAATATTTTTTTTATTTTTGCATTTGATCCCTAGAAACACCAGATTTTAGTCCTTTTGTTAACTTTGTGTGCTTCTACAGTTAAATGTGACCATGTGGTCATTCAAGTCAGCAATTTTGAAGTGATTTGACATGCCATGTAACTAATTAAAAAAATAAAAACAGAATTAAATTAAATAATTAAAATAATTAAAAAAAGAATTAGAAAAAAAGTAATAAAAATAGAATGTTGGAGAAGACAGTATTCCTCTTATGTATTTGTTTCATTTAGAGCCGATGCAACTGGTTCAACTCATCATTCCCATTGAATCAGCTCACCGCACTGTCTCCTACCTCTTAACAAAGTTAAGAAAAAAACTAAAATATGGTATTTCCAAAACTTCATGGGATCAAGTGCAAAAAAAATAAATTCAAAGGACTAAAATCAAATCTGGTATATATATATTTAGAGGACTAAAAACATATTTAACCCTATATTTTAATACAATGATCATAGTGGTTTTATGAGGTATATATTTTAATACAATGATCAAAGTAGTGGTTTATGAGGAAATCCACCAAACCATGATATGCATCGATTCAAAATGATCTAATTCAACAAGTCTGACAATTTAAACCAAATCAATTAAATTAGTTTAGATTGGTTTGATTAATTGATTAATTCCATTTTAAATATGAACCAAATAAATTATAATTGGTTCAATTCTTTATTTTTTTTTTAATTTGATTACCTAATCAATTATTTTTAATTTTTAGTTTAATATATTTTAGACTTTTATACTTTTTTTTTCTCCTACTTTTTTTATTTTCTTTCATTTTAATCTTCTTGTGATTTTATTACAAACTAGTATGTTCACTCGTGCGATGCATGGGCTTGTTATTATATTTTAAAGTTATAAAGTTGTTATTTTAATTTATGTTTATTGCATATATTATTTAAGAGTTTTTTACTCAATTATTTAAAAGTTATAAAACATAAAATTTAAAATAATGATTACAAATAATTAATCTAAGTTTTAGAAAATTTCTTAATACACCATATACCATAATTTGTGACTAAATGATAGTATAAAACTATTTTATATAGCTAGTGCATAGTTTATTTTCTCATAAATTAATATATATATATATATATATATATATATATATATAATATGCACTTTAATTATTATTGATTCTTTAATTAAAATTTAAATTGATGATTCTGACCATTGATTTTTCTATTTTTTAATTTCTTTTAATTATTTAATTTTAATTTAAATTAATTTGTATTAGTTGATTTCTTTTACTTACTTCATCTTCTCTAAGTTTCTTACATGATTTCTTTTAATGTTTCTAATTATTTTATTTAATCCTTTAATAAATTCTAATTTTAATTGATTAATAAATTATTTTAATTATAATTAATTATGATTTTGATTGATAAGAAGATTTACATTATTATTCATTTAGTGTCATATTGAATTTTTTTTTCATGTCATATTGAATATTTTACATGTATAATTTGGGAGATTAATTGAGTATACAAGTTAAGTAAACTAAAGAATTATTAATGTCAATAATTCCTAAATTATTTATGTCAATATTTCCTAATTATTAATCAATTACATACTATGAATTTATTTACATAGTTAAATAAAATTGTTCTTAATTATTTTTTACATCAATATTGTTTTACTTATTTTAAAAATCAAGGCACTAAATATGAATTCATTTATAAAGTTATTAACATTTTTACATTGTACTATTGCTTGAAAGTTTAGTCTCATTTTTCACTATCGTATAAACAGAATGTTCATTAGGAAAAAAAAATACTAAGTTACATATGAAGGAATGAATTGGTATAACACCTTTTATAAATTAGTAAATAATGTGCTTTACCCACAATTTTTCTCCATTTTCTTCGTCAAGGTTGTACCTTTGTTAACTACAAAAAATGAAGAAAAATAAAATAATACAATCGTATGTAAGGTATGGTCGTAGAAAAGAAACATAAAAAAGTAGTACTATTATTTAATAAGAGAGTAAACAATGAAAGGAATAAATAATGAAGAAGGAAAAGAAAAATATTGATTTACCTATAATTTCTTCTTTATTTTCATCATTGGTTTATCTCTGCAAAACAGTAAAAATAATAGGTCAAAAATCTGGGGTGGGCAATGAATGATTAAAGAAAAAACATTGAAAGGTGGAAGAATATATATAGCCGTAAGTATTCTAATTAATTTAAAATTATATAATTATTTTAATTTAGAATAATCTTAATTACCTTAATTAAAACATATATGTGTCTATTATAACTAATTTAATTATTTCAAATTATAATATATACTTGTTCAAATTACTTAATTTCTATATTTAAATATTTTTTGAATTAAAAAATAAAATGAAAATTTCTCTAAAAATATCTCGCTCAATTGCATAAGATTTTCTCGCTTAGACTTCTTTACTTTTTTTATTATAAAGATTATTAAGAATTTTAAATCAAAATATATATACTTATCATAATTATCTTAATGACTATATTTATATAATTTTATGAATTAAAAATAAATAAAAACTTTCTCTAAAAATTTATATGTTTATATTAATTAAATTAAATTATTCATAATTTCAAATTACACTATATATATCCTTCTCATACTCACCTTAATTACTATATTTATACAGTTTTATGAATTAAAAATAGATAAAATTTTCTCTAAAAATTTATGTGTTGATTATAATTAATTTAATTATTCAGAATTTCAAATCAGAATATATATACTTATCATAATTACCTAAGTTACTATATTTATATAAATTTATGAATTAAGAAATAGATAAAAAATTTCTCTAAAGATTTCCCGCTTAAATGTATATGAATTCCCACCAAGACTTCTTTACTTTTATTAATATAAAGATTTTCTTAATTTGACCATGTTTATTATGTGATTTTTTTTATCATATTTTGAGTAAAAGAAAATGAGATATGTAAAGTGATCATTATAAGAAAAACTAAATATGAAATAAAATAAATAATTAGTTATTAAAAAAAATTTACCATGAATTAATATACAGTTAAAAATTGAATAAAATTGACAATAAGTGAAGATAAAACTTAGAAAAAATATAATAATTTATGTTTTTTTTATCATAACCCAAGATCCAAACCAAATCAATATGATGTTTATTTTACACATGAATCAATTAAATTTATGATCACCTCTAATTAATCAATCAACTTTTCACTATGCATAATCATGGAAATTGAAATTTAATAACCACTAACTCAATTTTCATTCTCAATTTCGGTTATTATTTATATAGTGACGTGTGACTAACGGTGTTTAAAGAAGTCAAATATAATCATGAAAATGGAAGTGACCTCTTATTTTAGTCTAATCTATCAACAATTATGAAATGTTAATATTATAAAGCCTAGAGCGTGGACTCATGCGATGTGTGGGTAAATTGTGAGGAGAATATATATAAAAAATATATATGTTGATAGATTTCTTAATTTTTTTTTAGTAAATTTCACTAATCACTCTTAAGGTTTCGTGAAAATATACAAACTCCCCTGCCTTTTCTAACCCTACACATCACATTTTATGCACTCTATTGCAAAATGCAGCCCTATAATCTATATTAGCTATCTAATAAAATATACTAAATAATTCTACTTTTTATAATAGCTATATGAAAAGCCATATTTGATCCAAATTTAACATCTAGAAAAAGCCTCATAATATTTACAAGATAATATTTATTTAATTATATAATTCCATTCTCATCAGAATATAACTTACACATTTCTTAACCCGTGAAACACACGGGGTCAATATCTAGTTTGGTTAAATGCTTATCTCAGGTCCTTTCCTAGTAGCTCAAATAAAATGTAGTGTATCATATTTTTTTTTGGTGAATAAATGTAGCTTATCATATGAAAAATCAATTTAAATATCATCAATAAATTAAATTAACATCATATAAATAAAAACAAGTTAATAATAGTTTTATTAGTTAAAGTAAACATAATTTAATATAATAATTAAAGTAAATTGACTTGAGGCAGATCATCAAAATTCTTTTATATGTCATCCTAACTATTTGTGAAAAATTAAACTCATAAAATTACATTACTTTATTACCAGATGCATCTTAAAATAAAAATCTCCTCTGATCCTTTCCCTTCATACATCTCCAACCATTGTAAGCCTGGTTTTTTTCTTTTTAAAAATATAAATTTTAATCTATTTGATCAATGATGCACATGCCCAGGAGGAAATTTTTCTTAGCAACAAATGGGTAGATATATAATGTCAACAATGGCATATTGCGTAAATTAGATTGCTTTAGGAGACTTGGTCAATTGACTAGGTATAGTAATGGAAAGTAATATTTAGAAACCAATATAACTCGATCCATTTTCATGGAATTTACTTGGACCTTTTCAAGGGCTTAGTGGTTGCTAAATTCTCAATTTCCATCATTATAATGTAATGAAGGGAGACTAATGCAATGGAAGAAGTCAAACATAATCATGAAAATAGGAAATCTATATATAATAATCATTAACACCTATTTTACTCTATTATTGGTCTCTTAACATTAATGAAATATTAATGCAGTAAAAAGTCTCTGGATAATGGTCTATATGATGGTGATATATTGGTCTACATATTATTATTTTGAAAAGAATTTAATTAAGTTCATTTATTACTTTTGGTTAGAGCCATTTCTAGTTTAGTTGACCTTGGCTCCTTTTTTTTTTTTTTTTTTATGGCCCTGGCTATTGTTTGTATGGGAAGTGGAAGGTGAGAATTTCATGTCATGTTACATTAATCATTGAAGCAGTGATTACTGAATTGATCCTGATCATCTCAGCATTTCAGTCTCACGTAGTTTGGATTCAGAGAAGTGAGCAACTGATAGAACAAGTATTATCCTCTGCTTGGATGACATGGATTTTTATTAGGAAAATGTTTTTTTTTTAGATAATTAGGAAAATGTTTTGCTTACAACAAAATGAACTAAAATATTGGGCTTAATTATTATTTGGGTCCTCTAATTTACTTTTTAGGTTCAATTTGGTCCTATTAATATTAAAAGGTTCAATTAAGTTCTATAACTTTTAAAAATGATTCAATTAGGTCTTTTATTTTTTAACATGGGTTCAAGTTGGTCCTACGTAAAATCAAATTTGGTCCTATTTTTTCCCCCAACAAATTGGAAGCTAGAGGACTAGGTTGCCTTAGCAAAAATCAAATCACATAATTATATTATTTTTACTACTACTGTACGCAAGTCCTTGGTTCTCGATTACAGAACTATATATACCCCCTTCCACACAATCAGGTCAGTCATAACAATTTCATTAGGATTCCTAGCATTTTTTACTTTTGTTGCTGGCCATATTTTTCAGCATATTAAGAAAATTGACCATCCTTTCTGAGCAACCTGAGCTAACAAGGTCACAGGCTGAGGAAAACAATGAACATTCTCAGCAAATCACCAATGAGCTGGTGTTGGATGCTGGCTTTCCATTGCCCAAACCACATTCAAAAGTCGGGTTTATAGTCCCTGGTGTCAATTCATAGTCTCCATTCCATTGTACTGTTACATTTCTATAAATTTAGTTCTTCTTAATTCCCATGGATGAGCTACACCTATATATAAATATATAGTCAATGCAAGGTGACAGTCAAATAATTAAGAGCATCTCCAATGGTCTTCATATAAGCAACTCAATTTATGTCACGTCAATCTTAAGCGACTCAAATAATTTTCTCTTCAATGAGAGTTTCTATTAACAAGTTGCTTAACTCAAATATCCCCTCTCTCTCTCTCCTATATTTAATACAAAGTTAAGCAACTCATGAGCAATGCAAGGTGACAGTCAAATAATTAAGACAATTTTTTCTCTCCAAAAGCTAGAGATTATCATGGTGTAAACAAGAGCCAAAAGCAAAAAGTCTCGTGGGTGAATTTTACTGACAACACCACAAGAACCAAACATATAAATTTATAAGCAAGTTTGATTCCATCGATGTCAAAGAACTATGTTTTTATATTGTATCTCAGCTTGATACAAGTATAACATTTTACATTATATTATTATCAAAAATCAAAATTTTAAACTTATAGATGTGACATGGCCAAGTATTTAGAATGACTTGCTTAGGTAATATGACATGTACCTATTTATTGCAGGCTAAGAAGATGAGGGAATTGAATAAAGTCGAAATGGCCAAATGGGGCATTTGGGAATGTAGTGAACTGCTAGATGAAATTATGGATGCTGCTGTCTGATCCTGATTTGGAAGAATCTCAAATTTAGCATGCCTTATAGGCAGCTAAAGCTTCTACAAATGACTAGCCTAATGAGGATTGGCATGGTTGTTGCATTTGACCGCTCTCATGCATGGTACACAACACACGTATATGAAGTTTATTTAAATATAATAATTCTTAATTATACCGCTTTCACCTATTTACATACTTGGATGCCTATACAATTTTCAAATAAGAATTTCACATTAAAAATGCAAAAATAAAAAATAAAAAAAAAGATGAATAAGAAAAAATTCATCTGAAAGTGATTGATCATGACTTAATTAGTTTCATTGTTTTACAGATTTTGGAAAGGTTCTTCACCTTCCTAGCTTTGGTGGGCTTCCTCGATGGATGTTGTCAGTAAGAATTGTTTGAGACATTATTTCATTTTCTTCCTCGGTGAGCTTCCTAATACCAAAGTACTGTTGCACTTTACGTTATAGCCAACTAGATACTTTGCTACAATGACTTAGGCTGCATCCACAATGATTACCCAGCATCAGAATTACTGCAGTTTATTCATGAACATTGTACTTTCACGCTTATTTTTGTTATGATGTACTTAGGTGGCTTTATTCACATGTTTACATTATTTTAGGCAAACTCTACACTCCATTCTCTAATTCTCTCCATTGTAATTATATTTGTCTTTTAATGACTTTGAATCAAATATTATTATAATTATTTGATTTTTATCTTCCCTAAAAAATAGAAAATAAGTTTGGAGACTGTAATTATTCCTAAAATCTGGTATTGCTAAGGTTGAATTAGTTTAGGTTTCTAACAATAAAATCAATATTTGCTTATCAAAAAGAAATTATCTTCGTTCTTCACATGGGTTTCTTAAGATTTGTGAAGTTGTCTTCTAATAACTTGGGTTTTGGGGAATTTTAGATGGTTCAAGGACCATTGAAGAATGGTGCTAAAGGAAGAAACATTGTTCTGCTTGACAAGGAGAACGACAAACTGAACAAGATCTAGGAGACAATGAGGTCATCAAATTTGGCACACACCAAACAAGATCTACGAGCTGTTAATTACTTTTGCAGTTTTTTTTTTGTTTTCCTATTATGTTGAAAGGTTGGTTTTGCCTTATTGATATTAAGCTCCCCTATATTTGCTTATTACAAATTATAACATTGTCATTTACTGTTAAAATTCGATAATATCAGTTACTCAATAGAAATACAGACACAATTATCACATTTATGATACAATTGTCTGACTTTTTTTTTTAATAAAAGTTTTATTACGAACTGTAATTTCATATCATTCTCTTTATTGTATGATATATAGACATATATTTAAATCAATTATTGTCTTTAAAATAAATTTTAAATTTATACTTTGAAAAACTCACGTAATCTTTTTTGGTGAAAAAATTCATGCATAATCTAACAATATACTCCAATTAAATAAATTTGAATGGATTCCAGTACAAATCTGCCAAATTGAGAAGTAAACTAAAATTCCCTGTTACTAAAGGGCCATTATAACGGAATTTGTGACAAACTTAGAGTGTTGTTACTAGACTATTTTGTAATTAGTTTTATTATGAGAAGCTACTTCATATCTTCTCTAGCGCTATTCTTTTTCTATTTATAATATATAAATTCTGAACTACATAATACGCTTAAACATCAATATCTTATTTTTTGCCGCATCACAAGATTTCCTGACATGTCATTCTTTCCTTGTAATTCATCACCTCTCCTCTCACCGGCCTTACCATCTCTCACCCACTCGATAACTCATTTGAGATTAAATCTTTCGTAACTCCCATCTCCACAATTAGTGCCATTACATCCTATGCTAATAGAAACTGCCACTGAAAAACTAAATGAATTGTCATTACAATTATATTAAAATTTTCGTAACTCTCATCTCCACAATTGGTGTTGTTGCCAGCACACCCTATAAATTGAACTCGATATTGCATAGAGAAAAATCAGATCACAGTCTCCAAACTCATTTTTTTTTTCTGCGTGAAGTTTACTAGCTTCATGTCAAAGTCCCCATTCAATTGCTAGACACCTTCATTCCTTTCAAGTGGCAATGCTTCCTTCATCTATATGACATATTAACAAATTTATAGATTGCACGATCAGAGCCAATAAATCTCAGCTTCGGTTGTGTATTCTTCCGGAGAAAAATAATTCTGATATTTATGGTATGCTCAACAAGCTTCTATTGATTCTGTTCTTATTTGTTACTATTAATTTCTACAAGCAAATGGCAATGCTTCCTTGATCTATGACCTATCAGCAAATTTATATAGATTGCACAGTCGGAGCCATAAACCTCAGCTTCTGTTGTGTATTCTTCTAGAGAAAAAGAATCTGATACTTATGGTAGGATCACCAAGCTTTTATTGATTCTGTTCTTATCTGTTACTTTTCTACACTGTTTATTTAACATTTCTTTAGTTTGGTGTATAGATGTTACTCACTATAAAATCCTAATATCTGTAATATGAATATTTTTATTGTTTATATGTATACGATTGGGTAAAGAGAAAAAATCACTTGAACTTTGCTTATGTGATTTTTCTAACGAAGGTGCTTATTATTGCAAATTTAAAGTTTTTTTTTTCGTGTATTTATTTACAATATTAAGGTAATTTTTTTTCAGTAATATAAAAAGTTTTCAATAATTTTATTTATATACCCACGCATTGCGTGGGTCAGCATGTAGTTTGGTTATTAAATGTTTATCTTTTGCAGCTGATCCTATGAAACATCAAATTAAATTATTATATTGATAAAAAAAAAAAAAAACAAGATTAATACTATTCTTAATAATTGAACTAAATACAAAAAATAAATTCAATTGACTTGACTTGAGGAGGCTTGTCATCGATATTCTTTTACATGACATCCTAACTATTTGTGTTAAATTAAATTCATAATTATATTAATTAATATAACATTACTTAATTCCAACATGCATATAATTAAAACCTCCTCCTTCCCGTTCAGACTCCTCGAACCATTGTATTAAAGGAGCCTGGTTTCTTTCTTTTTAAATATTTATACTTTTTTTATGCTTTGATCAATGTAGGCACACGCCTAGGAGGAAAATTTTCCTAACAGCAAATCGGTAGATATAGATAATATCAACAGTGGCATATTGCCTAAATGAGATTTCTTTACGAGACTTGGTCAATTTGACTATTTATAATCATGGAATGTAAATTTAGAAATCTCTATAACTCGATCAATTTCCATGGCATTTACTTAGACCGCCTCAAGGGGTTAGTGGGTACTAAATTCTCAATTTCCGTCATTATATGTGTTGTGAACTGCGACTAAAGCAGTAGAAGTCAAACATATATAATCATGAAAATTGGAATTCTCTCATAAATTATTGGCACCTATTTTTGTCTATTATTGGTAATAACAGTAATGAAATATTAATTCTGTGAAAAGAATCTGGATAATGGTCTATATGATGCATGATAGTGATATATTGGTCTACGTGTTATTACTTGGAAAATAATTTCTTATTTGTGCATAAACAATTTCTAAACTCCTATTTTTTTATGGCCAGGACTGTTGTTTCTATTGAAGCAGTACGTTGTTTCTTTCCACTTAGTGCATGAAATGATGCCCGAAAGAAAAAAGAACAAGAGAAAAAAACTTTCTGTGTGAAAGAAGACTTTAGTCCTAAATTTCACAAACACGAACTCCACTAACTAATTAAATCCACCGCAAGATATTTTTCAATATGTTGCCATGTAGTCTTTTTAAGGACGGGAATTAAAAGAAAGGCAAACCATGAAAATTGGCACTTGCCACTTGCCAAGAAGCCACCACCTGATAATTAATGCCAAACAATTTAAATGAAAAAAATAATTTATCAGTTTATGTTCCTGAAACAAAAATAATAAAGTAAAAAAAAAAAAAAAAGTAGAAGAAAGTTGCAGACTAGCTGTGTTTTCTTATCTTCGGTGCTTGACTACTTGTAAGGGTGTTTATTCACCTTGTTTTGCTTCAATTTTTTGGCTTCTTCTTCTTCTAATAATGGAAGTTTGTGAACAATGAGATTAAGGCTTGGAGTGCTAAGGGAAATGAGGACTTTCACAGGAGTGCTTTGCTTGTATCAGAAGTTTGTGTAGCAATGATATAAAATAGTAGAAGAAATTAAAAAAAAATTAAAAAATTGTACTTGTTATCAGAAATGATGTTATACTTTTGTCTTATTTATGGGACAACATTAAAAAAGACAAAAATTTGACTTCTATTAATTCTTTTATTTTATTTCATTTTTATTTAAATAAATCAAATTAACTGATGGAGATTGGGGAGGGACAAAATAAGTGTGTGTGTATATATATATAAAATATTTTTTGGGGTAGCCAATTAACTAATTGGGGGGATGCAAAATAAGAGTATACATATAAATTTATAGTGTGTATTTTTTTTTTAGGGTAACCATGGCCACCATTCACTAAAGAGGAACTGCCCCTGTTTTTAATGCTTTGATCAATAATGCACACGCCCAGGAGGAAATTTTTCCTAGCAGCAAGCAAATGGGTAGATATATAAATGTCAACAATGGCATATTGCCTAAAATAGATTGTTTTAGGAGACTTGGTCAATTTGACTAGGTATAATAATGGAAAGAGATATTTAGAAACCAATACAACTCGATCAATTTTCATGAAATTTAGCTTAGTGGTTACTAATATAAGGTATAATAATATAATGTAGTGAAGGGAGACTAGAGCAGTGGAAGAAGTCAAACATAATCATAAAATTCGGAAATCTATCATAAATCATTAACACTTATTTTTAGTCTATTATTGGTCTCTTAACAGTAACGAAATATTATTGCTATAAAAAGTCTCTGCATAATGGTCTATATGATGGTGATATATTTATTGGTCTACGTATTATTATTTTGAAAAGAATTTAAGTTTTTTAAAAGAATTAATTTCTTATTTGTGCCTAAATATGTGATTCAATTAAGTTGATTTTTTTATGGCCCTGGTTGTTTCTATGGGGAGTGGAAGGTGAGAATTTCATGTCATGTTATGTGAATCATTGAAGCAGTTGGTTATTGAATCAATCCTGAACACCTCAGGGTTTCAGTCTCAGATAGTTTGGAATCAGAGAAGTGAGAAACTAATAGGAAAGGAAACTAAAAGAATATTGGAAAGGATAGAGCAAGTATCATCCGCTTCTAGGATGACAGGGTTTTCAGTTAGGCAAATGTTTTGTTTACAACAAAATGAAATAAAATATTGTTTCATTTAATTTTGAGGTGTATATGTGTATCCATAAAAGATAATAAAAAGTAAGAGATAAACATAATTGGGTATGGTATAATTCTATGGTGTGGATGTTTTGATATTCAAGCATTGAAACTGTTTGTTATTCTCATTCTTCATAAGAAGTGACATAAGACAAGTCGGGCCATTGAAATATGCAGAGAAAAATACTCTCAATTACAAAAAGAGGAGTACTTAAAAAAATCTCAGCTAGCTATTTCTGCACTTACTACTAAAGACATGTTTATGGAATCCCCAAACTCAAAAGGCAAGTTTGAGAGTATTATGATGTTTTTGCAGCAAAATTTGGGAAATTACAAGTCATACAGGAAATAAAAATATGGAAGTATAATAAGTCTTTTATTTGGTTGGAGTATTACATCCGTTACGTAGAGAATTTTACATGAGTCATACATGTTACATAAGGATGGATTGATTTACTTAGACAACTAATAAACTGGGGCAAATTAGTAGACAATCTAGCACCCAGTTTAATTTTATTGACATTAGGCAACATATCATATTGCATTCACCTCTTTCCAAAATGACTGTGGCATTTGATTCAGCTTTAATTCTTCTCAACAGTCAACACCTGAATTTTGAAAATCATAGGAGGAGGAAAGAAAAATCAAACTACATAAACAAAATAAAGTAATTAAGGATGTGTTTATCACTTAAAAGACTGTTATACAGGCACCAAAAAAATTGAGAAATGAATTTTTTTGACTTTGACCTAAACATTCCTTATGTTCCATTCTAATGAAAATCTGAATAAACATAAAATAATCAATTTTACTATATTATTAATTTTGATGAGTAAAACTTCATGAACTTGTCAAATAATTCGTATAAAAACAGAGGACAAAAGAATAAATTAATATGGAATTTTTTTTTTTAAACATAAAACTATCTTTTAGAACAATAACCATTTTGTGTCCTGTAGCTATATGTGGAGAATTAAGTAGATCCTCATTCACTCACCAACAAGAAAGGCCTTTCTGATTTGATTAAGCTCCCTGGTGACATCAACCACATCCATTCTTTCTTTTGGTGATTCTATAGAACAAGCAAGTCCAATCCTAAAAAGTGAAACTAAGCACTTCTTAACATTTGGATTAAGATTCCAATCATTTCCTACCAATGTTTTTGCTTCATCTGTTGCAGTGAGTTGTGGGTCCAAAATTTGCAAAAGATTATCAGGAAATGAAATTGCAACAAAGTTATGAAGATTTTGACCATCTTTAAACACTTCATCTGTGGGTCTTCTTCCAGTAAGCATTTCCAACATAAGAATTCCAAAGCTGTACAAGTCACCATAAGTCGACACCTCTGAACCCACTCCATACTCTAAAATATATACCAAAAACTGTCAATACGCAATACTAATAAATAACAACTTGATACAAAAACATATGAGAATTTGAAGAAACAATAAAGATTCAAAACTTCCGAACATACCTGGAGGAGCATAACCAACGGTCCCCTTTATTCCAATTGTACTTGTTTCCTTAGAAGTGGTACCATTGATGGTTGAGAGAAGTCTTGCTATGCCAAAATCACTCACATGAGCAACCATGTCATCATCAAGAAGGACATTGCTTGGCTTTAAATCACAATGAAGGATCGATTGCTCACATTCATGATGAAGATAATGCAATGCAGAAGAAACATCAATCATGATATTTAATCTTTGATCGAGGCTCAGTGTTCTCTGATGCTCTGCACTTGGTGTGATAGGATGCAACCATTGCTCTAAGCTTCCGTTTCTCATGTACTCAAAAATTAGAGCTTTGAATTCTTGACCTTTGTAATCTGTGCTGGAACAACATGTCAAAATCTGAACCAGATTTCGATGTCTAATATTTTTAAGTGCATTGCATTCAACAATGAAACTCTTGTGAGCTCCCTTTCTTTGAAGGTTTAGAACCTTTATGGCAACAACTTTGTCTTCTGACTCAAGAGTTCCTTTGTAGACAGAGCTGAAATTTCCAGTCCCTATCAAGTTTGTTGTTGAGAACCCATCAGTTCCGTTGTGTAGGCTTTTGTATGAAACTTTAGCCAGCTGGTCAATTGTTGGTGAATCCAAAGATGGTTTCTTACTCCTTTTCCTCATCCAGTAGATAGTTAGAATAATTGACAATATGAGAAGAAAAGCAATCACACTAACTATCACTGCTATCAACCTAAACTTGTGGTGTTTTGCAAGTTTCTTACCTTTGACAGGGCATGGGGGCAGATGCAGTTTTGAAATACCTCCACAAAGCTTATTGTTTCCAGTAACCACTAACGCACTTGTATTTTTAAAGACACCTTCAGTTGGTACCTCACCTTCCAACATGTTAAAAGATGCGTTGAAATAATTTAAGAAAGAAATGTTCTGCAGAACATTAGGAATTGATCCAGACAAATGGTTTTGTGAGAGGTCTAAACGTTGAAGCCCTTTGAGTGATGCCAAAGAGGGTGGTATGATTCCATGAAAGGAATTCCCTTGCAAATAGAGGTATTCCAACATTATGCATTCTCCGATGGTTCCAGGAATGTCACCAGACAAATGACTTTGAGACATATCTAGCCAATCGAGATTTTTTAGGTTGCCAACTTCTTCCGGTAAACCACCACTCAATGAGTTTTGTGACAAATCCAACAAGTTTGTTAGAGAAGAAAGATTAAAAATCTCTACAGGTATGGTTCCTCTAAGGATGTTTTGCAAAAGACCTAGATGTTGTAACTTTTGGCAGTTTCCTATGCTTGGAGGAATATTTCCTTCTAACATATTTCCTCCCATATCCAAATAAAACAATTGACTAAGGTTGCCTATGAAGGCACCAATCTCTGCTGATAATTTGTTTCCTTTTAAGCTTAAGAATTGCATCTTCTGAAACTTACCAAAAGCTGTTGGGATAATCCCATCAATTCGGTTATATTCCATCGCCAACAGATTCAAGCCAATTAGATTTCCTAATGTGGCAGGGATTTCTCCTGTTATCTGATTACCTCCGAGATATAGAAGACTGAGTTGGGTGGATAAATTGCCCATGGCATTTGGCAAATGACCTCCAAAATTATTGTTGGCTATAGATAACATTTGCAACTTACTACAATTTGTCAGTGATTTTAAAAACTCCAAACCATTAGTTGAATTGTCACCTAGATTATTTGCCCCCAGAGATAGAATATAAAGATATTGTAGCTTCCCCAGGCTTGGAACCTGTCCCACGAAACGGTTATCACCAAAATCAAGTGTTGAAAGGATAGATGCATTTGTGATGGAAGGTGGAATTGGACCTGAGATTCGATTGTAACTAATTTCAAATAATTGGAGATTGGGTAGGGTGTGGAACATGTTGGGTGGAAGAGAACCATTAAATTGATTGTTTGTAGCTGAGATTATAGAAAGAGATGACATATTATAAAGACAAGAAGGCAATGTTCCAGTCAGTTTGTTGACAGCGAAATCTATAAGTGTCAAGCTTTTGAGACTGCATATTTCTGGTGGAATATCTCCCTCTAAGTTGTTTTCACCCACCGAGAGATCAGTTAGGGATGAAAGATTCCCTATGAATGGTGGGATCCCTCCAGTTAACTTGTTTTTCCAAACGCTCAAATCTCTAAGCTTCCGAAGTGAGCCAACTTCAATCGGTATTTTGCCAATTAGATTGTTCCCATATAAGAATAAGTGTATGAGATGAGTGCAACCTTTCAAGTTTGTAGGGATTTGTCCTACCAATGAGTTATTTACGAGAATGAGTTGCTGCAGTTGTGACAACCGTCCCAATTCTTGTGGGATTTTTCCGTAGAAGCTGTTGTCTCCGAGGTCTAACCTTTTCATATAAGAGAGATTGCCTACGTGAGGAGATATGGATCCCTTCAACTTGTATCTTCTCAAGTTTAACTCCGTAACTCTTTGAAGCATGGGATTGCATTTGATTCCATGCCAATTACAGAAGTGAGTAGAAGTATTCCAAGAGAGGAAGATTCCATATGGGTCAGTGGATATGGATTCCCTGAATTTGAGCAATGCCAAATAATCAGTCTCATTTCTTGAGGCAAAGGCAGTGATGTTTGGGATAAAGCATAGTGAGTAGAATGTATAGAGAGAAAAGAGGGGGGCATAGAAAGACAAAAAGGGAAGTAACAAGAGAGAAAATTGCTTCATTGTGATGAGGAATTGAAGGATGGTAGATGTGGTAGTGTTTGTATGGGTAGATTGCTTTATATAGAGTTTGGTAATGGGACAGGATCAGAGAAGAAGCACGCATGTTGTTCCTTCTGCTACTTTGGTTCTGATTGCAATCATTAAAGGTGAAAGTCAATAACCAATATTGGCAGTTGCGGAAAATTTACATGGCAGGAAAATAACTCCAAGAAGTGATTTATACGTAATAAACATGCCTCCTAAAAAAATGCAATAATTCCTCAAAAATACCTTCCTACAGTATAACCAAAAGCGTTTTCCTATTCTTTTTAATAATCACCCAAAAATCAAACAGCTTTTGTTAACTATGAATACAATACAAATACAAAAGATAAAGCTATTTTTTGCCCAATTTTTTATAAGAATATTTTAGTTATCCTAAAATATTATTGTTTTTTGAGGATAACTAAAATATTCTTATAAAATGACTTCATGTGTAATTAAAAATTAAGCATTTATGTGAGAAATTAATAATTAATAAATAAGAATGTATTTTCAAAAAACCATACATTTTTTATAATTGACAAATTTTCTTTTGTTTTGAGTTCAGATTATCATGCTTTTGAGAGGCTCTATGAGAAACGGTAAAATGACATATTTAACCTTTTTGTGTTTTTAACCTTAAGCGAGCTCTTCAATTCTTTTCACAAAAATAATAGAAGTGAGGTGTGTCTTTATTCTACTTTACTAATCATAACATTGTAAAATTTTGGTCGTTGAATTTTATGCAATCATCGTAAAATATATTTTTGGCACCTGATAAATTTTCAAATATTGTTTTTGGTGCCTAATATTTTTTTTAACTTTTTTGTCCCAAATAATTTTTTTATTTTGTTTTTTCTAGCTAGTTAATAATTAAGAGAGTTCACTACTAGAATTTCAGTTATTACGTGGGGATTTTCCTGTGAATTTTATAATTTTTTTTTGCAGGAAACACATTTCCTGTGGATTCTAATCTGCAGGTGATTCCTTAATGGATAATTGGTCTTGAGCATTTCAAAATTCATAGGAAATTTCCTGCAAATTTTTCAGTAGGAAATTTACCTGTGGATTTTTTTGCAGGAAAATCAGTAGGAAATTTCCTACGAATTTTGAAATATGCAGGTAAAAAAAAGAAAAAACTTGCGAGACAACTTAGTTGGATCAAAATATTAAAGATCCCGCATTACTTGTGAAACGCTTGAAATTTTATATCTAATATTACAAAAAGGAATTTTTTTTCTTTTACTACTATTAAAGTATTGATAAAATTCAAGATGAATGAATTGTCAATGTAATTATCTCACACATATTAATCTATCCAATAAAAAATTTATATTCAATGAATTAAGGAACAATGAGTCACAATTTTGGTCCCTCCATTTTAAAATAGAGACATTTAATCCTCCTATTTTAGAAAATCCGCAATTTCGGTCCCTCTATTTCAAAATAGAGACATTTGGTCCCAATATTTTAGAAAATCTGCAATTTTAGTCCAATTCACAATTTTTCCTACATTTTATTTTTTTATTTCTTACATTGTAATTAATTAAATCATTTCTTAATAGTACCTTAAATGAATATGTTAGGTCTAGGATTTTTTTTTTTAAGTCAAAAAGGCATGCAACATAATAGAAGTGGTAGCCATCTCAACTATGTTGGCACGGCTACCCCTACCTATGTTAGGTCTAGGATTCAATTGGATTAAAATAAAAGAAATAAAATGTACGCAAAATTGCAAATTGGACCAAAATTTTGAATTTTCTAAAATAGGAGGACTAAATGTCTCTGTTTTGAAACATGGGGACTAAAATTGCAAATTTTTTTAAATAGGAGACCAAATGTCTCTATTTTAAAATAAAGGGACCAAAATTACGGATTGGGCAAAATAAGAGGACCAAAATTACATTTAAGCCTAAAAAAAATCAAGAATGATCCACAAAAGTATACTTTCTCTGTTGTCTTGTCATTTTAGTAAAAAAAAAAAAAAACCAAATATTTTAGTCTACTATGTTATTAGTATTACTTTAAAAAGAATTCTGTGTGGACCACTTTTGATATCGCCGCACTAATGGGTCTTTTTTATGTGGGCTAAAAACAAATTGAATTCCTAGTCTAAATTGAATATTTTAATAAAATTAAGAAATAATTGTTTCTTAATTTATTATCTATTTATATTAAATCTCAATAAAAAAAAAGGTTTCTTTGGTCAAAAAAAAAAAAAAGAGAAGAAAGAGGGTGAATCTGTATGTGAATGCATCACCTTTCAATTAGTCTTTCCCCCTGTGTTCTTGTGAACGGATAAAGAAGTGTAGGAGTAAAATATTAATATAACTTGAAAAGGCAAGACTAGTACAGCAAGTCCATGAAAAAAAAAAAGACATGTTTTTTTTTATTTTTTTTAGGATTTAACAAAAGGATTAGCAAATAAGTTAAATATTCTTAAATAAATATTTTTCTTCCTTTTTTTATCTCTCTTTTCTCAAAATTGAAAATAGGGGTGTTATAAACAAAAGAAAAAATTAATAACTTGAACATTATTAATATTTTAGTTGCTTGATTTCATCTTCTAATATATATATTACGTTAATTATTATTTTCCGTTTGAGTATTAGAATATAAATGTTTATTTATGGAGTGAGTTAAGCCGCCCATAAAATGCAAAAACTAGTTAATTAAAAAGTTGGTCATATCTATAGATATCTATCTATCTATAGATATTATAGATATAACATTTCAGGTTTGTGGGAATAACAAGTGTGAAGAGGAGATTAGCAAGTCACTTTTTAGTTTTCATCTTTTCGTAACAGTAAGTTAGTAGCACTGTCTTTTTCTTTCTTTTCTTTCTTTTTTATGAGCCATAACAGTATCTTGACTCTTGATGATTAATAGAATTGAAAAAATATTAGTACTGACGTATAGGAGTATCATATATTGGTTTTCTTTGATATCTCTTTTTGCTTAAATTTTAAATATAAACTTATATATATATATATATATATATATATATATATATATATATATATATATACTAGCTATTATATAGGTATTTTAAGAAACATAAACACAAACATATTTTTTCTCCACAAATGTTTTCCTACGGAAGTAATTTTGCTAAAAAAAAATGACATGAATTATTTTTTTACATTCACTTGAACAATTCACTAAGTTCTATGCTAATGAAAATAAATAAATACACATAAAGCATGTAAAATCCTCAATTTTACTATATTATTACTTTTGAAGAGGAAAAACTTCATCTTATTATTAATTTTGAAGAGGAAAACTATATTATTAATTTAGAAGATGAAAACTTCATGTACTTGTGAAATAATTCATGAAAAAGAGAGGACAAAAAGAATAAATTAAATATGGATTTTTTTTGCAACATAAAACTAATTTTTAGAACAATTGTGTCCTATAGTTATATGTGGAGAATTAAGTAAATCCTTATTCACTCACCAATAAGAAAGGCCTTTTTGGTACGATTAAGCTCCCTAGTGACATCAACCACATCCATTCTTTCTTTTGGTGATTCCATAGAACAAGCAAGTCCAATTCTAAAAAGTGAAACTAAATACTTCTCAACATTTGGATTGAGATTCCAATTGTTTCCTTCCAATATTGTTGCTTCATCTATTGGAATAAGTCATGGGTCCAAAATATGTAGAAGATTATTAGCAAATGAAATTGCAATAAAGTTACGAAGATTTTCACCATCTTCCAACATTTCATCTATGGGTCATCTTCCAGTAAGCATCAAATAACCATCAAATCTCTAAAAAATTCACTAAACAAAAATCAGGCTTAAATAACTTTTAGGTCCCTAAAAAATTTCTGTTTTTTGTTCTGAGTTCCTAAATTTTTTTTGCATTATTCCGGGTCCCTAATAAAAAAAAATTTTGATCCAGGTCCCTGTCGTTATCTAAAGTGCTATCTAAACCACTTTTTAAAGCAATTTAAAGCGTTATCTAAAGTGCTTTAAGGACCAAACACAAAATAAAAAATTTATTGGGGACTCAACAAATAGCAAAAATTTAATAGGGACCCAACGCAAAATTCGCTAATATTTCAGGGACCCGAAACATATTTAAGCCCAAAAATCAAATCTATAAAAGATCTCAATTATCACGTCCTAAAATATCTCAATTACCGCATCACTCTTTTTCAATATTATCATTAACCCATCACCATCACCATCACGACTGCCACCACCTTCGTCGCCACGATCATCATCGCCATTGAACTGCTAACATTTCTAATAAAAACTAACAAACTAACATTTGCCGATAAAAAAAATGTATGGGTTCTTTTGTTCCAGAATTTGATTGATTTTAATGGTTTTAAAACCATTTTAATGCTATAAAAAGAAAAGGGAAATAAGGAACAAAACGTGATACATTAGTGGAAAAAAAATGTTTTTCCTGTTTTGAGAATTTCTGAGCAATTTTATGCTTTGTGTGAGTATTAGTTTGTGGGATTTTCTTTTGTGCAAACAGGATTCTGACTCATTTTGGAGGGTTTTTTTTTTTTTAATCCTGGAGACAATGGGATTGTTAACTTTTACACATTTCAGACAGAGCCGTGAAACATCTTAGAGAGAGAGACCTAATCTGCGACATAGTCTTATTTTTTTTGTTCGTGTTTGACATTTGTAGCAACAATTTTAAGACGTTTTATTTTCTACCATGTCTATCGAGCATGATGTGACACCTTTTATGTAACGCCCTAGTTTTTATTTTCTAATTATATAAATATATCAATAATTATTAAATATTCTACTTTGTGTTTTTAACGAAAATAAATAATTGAGATTATGTTTTGGGCTTGGAAGTGAAGAAAATAAGTTTTAGAAAAATAAAAGAGGTTTTACAATTAAAATGCATTAAAAACTTATTGACTCTTATGTTAGGCCTTAGTCTCTGTGAGCCCAAGTTTTCTAGTAGAATGTTAACTTAGGTTTTCCTTAAAAACCTAACCCTTTCCTTTCATTCCCACTTCTTGCCTTCTTGAAGACTTTGTGCCATTAGAACTATGTGGTGAGGAGTCATAAATGCTAACGTCGTTCATTCCTTGCTTTGGGAATCACATTTTCGAGGTAAGCGGGAGTGAGGGTTTCTCTTCTTTGTATGAATGGAAATGAATCATGGGTAGAATTGTATGCTAATAGGTTCATGTTTATGGATCTTGGACAGGTTATCATAGGTGACTTGGAATCCAGTTTGCTTTCAAAGTCTTCATTCTTACATCCAACTTCCTTTCTCTTTAATTTATGAATAAAAAAAAGAAGTTCATGTATAATGTGGTAAAGATATTTAATTATTTATATAATGGAGGATGACTAACGCAGTTTGAAGAAGTCAAATTTAATCTCAAAATTTGAGAATTTATAATAATCCCTTATATTAATTTATGAGAAAATAGACTATGCACTGACAGTGTAAAAGAGTTTTACACCATCATCCAATCACAACCTATCTGTATGGTAAGTTTGTTGGCTTTTATGATAATTATCCCAAAAGTCATATCAACGATTATTTGTAATTGGTTGACATCAATGCATGACCATTAAACTTTTAATTTATTCATATATTATAAATTAGAATACATCATTGAATTGTTAATTTCCTCACTTTCAATTAATAATGCTCAGTATTGTAACTTTTATCTACTTGGAATGGCGCATTTCATACACTAGCTTTATAATTAGCTAAAAATCTCCATTTTAACTATCTCATTTTTTTTTTATCTATATACTTGGTCTTCTTAGCTGTGTATTTTTCAATCTTTTTTTTATTTTTACCTTTACATCAAATTTTAATAATTTTTTAAAGAAATTATGACTATTTAAAAATAAATAATCTTATTTTTTTATAAATTTAAAATAAAATTTATTTATTTAAAATTATTTTTATTATAATTTTTAATTAAATAAAAAAATATTTATCACATACAGTCCACAAACTACAATAAATAAAATGTTAACATTATTGAAAGTCTTTAAAGAGTGATCCACGAAAGTAATATTACTGTCTTCGTCACCGAAAAAGTAATATTTTAGTCTTCTATATTGTTACTTTAAAATCTAAAAAGAATTTTATGTTGACCACTGCACTGAGGGGTCGTTTATTAGTCACCTATCAATCCTACGTAATTTGAAATAAGAGAAAGTGAGAAGAATGCAATTGGATGCAGGAATTAATGAAAGTGGATAAAAAAAAAAAAGTAGCTTTAATAAAGATTAAAGAAATTTACTATCCACCACCATTCATTTTAGAGTTTAATTTTATTTTTATTTTTCAAAGTAAAAGATTAAAGATATATAGTTGTTTATATAATGAAGCATGACTAGTGCAGTTTGAAGAACACAAAAATAATTTTGAAAATTGATAATTTTTTGTAATTAATCACTGACCTCTTTTTAACATGTCTTCATCACAAAAAAGTAATATTTTAGTCTACTATATTACTTTAAAAGCTAGTCCTATGTTCATTCATTATGTCCCACAGTTGTTTTTTTTTAATGAAATGCTTTAAGCTTTCTTAGTCAAAAAAGAAAAAGGAAAAAGAAAAAAAGTTACCTTTGAAAGTCATTAATTGCAAGTCATGCATCCAAAAAAAAAAAGTTACTTTAAGTCAAGCATATCCCTAAAAAAGGTCACCGTAAGTGTCAAGCATCCCCAACTTATACGTCTTTGCTAGTCAAGTGTACCAAAAAAACCGTCATTGGCATTTGGTTGGTGAGTTATCCTTGTTCTATGTCAAGTTGACATTGTTATTTTACTACAAAGATCAATCGTATGTGAACCAAAACTACATCAGGGTAATCTTTCGTAGTTTGAATTGGACAAAGAGTCTCTTTTAGATATAAACACATATAAATAAAATTATGGAGGTAAAATGAATTACAATTAAGAGAGAACTTCATTCTATAAATTAATTTATGAACAAATTAATTTTAATTTATGAGTATCTTTTATGCTACCACTTAGTCCTTTAATAAATTCTTTATTTGATGTTTGTGTAATGTATGTAGATGATTTTTTTTCTTTTAAATTTTACTAATTTATTAATCCATTCAAATTTTCTTATAGTTTTCATTATTCATATGCTAGACATTTTTCAGTTTTGATCAATTTTTAATATTTTCAATCATTGTTAATTTTTATATGTTTTTTTACAAAATTTTGTTTTTTTTTATTGGACATTCAGGTTCAGTGGGTTGCAAGCAAATTACGCAAAAACATGATCTGTATATAATAAGCAGATTAGCCTAGTCCAATCCATTTAATTGCGGACCAAAATAGATTGAGCTAAACAAACTAGACTGGCCTATATATCCACCTAGCAAGGATCAATTTGGTCTAGCAACAATACTTAGAGGGATTATCAAAGGGACAAAGTATGTTTTTAGTCCCTCAACTTTTCTCAATTTTTGTTTTTAGTCCCTAAACAAATATTTGATTGGTCTTAGTCCCTAAACCTTTTTTCCGTCAACGTTTTTAGTCCGTAAACAAATATTTGACTGGTCTTAGTCCCTGAACTTTTTTTCCATCAATATTTTTAGTCCATGCCTTCAAAAAAATCGTTAAATGATGATGTGGCAGTTACATTTTGCGGTGATTATTTTTCTGGCAGTTTAAAACCGCTATAATTGCTTGACTTAATAGGTCATTTATCAAAGGTCGAACAAAGTCGTAGACAAGTCGTACTGGTACTCCACCATCCACGTCATTTCGGAGGACAGTTTCAACTTCGAGTGTGTTTGCTCCGTTAACGGCAACATAGGACACGTGGAAGAGGAGGCAGACTCTATGGTGTTGGTCATGCAGATGTCCATGGTGAAGCAGTTTCTGACGGCTTAAAATTGTCAGAAAATGTAAAATACCTACTAAACACTTAAGTCAACCAATTTTGGCAATTTTAAACTGCCAAAAAAATAATTGCCGAAAAATGTGGCTACCACATCATCATTTAACTGCTTTTTTTATGGCAGGGACTAAAAACATTGATGGAAAAAAAATTCAGCGACTAAAACCGGTCAAATATTTGTTTAGGGACTAAAAGCAAAAATTGAGAAAAGTTGAGGGACTAAAAACATATTTTGTCTTTATCAAAGTGAAACTTTTTAAACATAGAAGGCCAATCTAAAATTAACAAAACTAGTATTTTAGCGCGTGCATTGCACAGGCTAAATGTTTATTTTATATAACTAAAATTTATAATAAAAAAACATTTTAAATATATAAATTATATTATAATTAAAATATGTCATTAATAAATATATTTGTACTTATAAATTATATTTTAGATTTATGATAAATAATTTATATTCTGATATATTATTATTTTTAATTATTGATATTTTTTTAAAAAATATATTAAAATTCAAGTTAGAATTAAAGATATTTTCGAAAGGTAGAACTGAAGATATCAAAAACTATAGATTGAAAAAAAGATAAAATGTTAATTTAAATAATTCAATTTATATTAAAAGCATAAAAGGATATATCAAATACATATTAAGAGTGTATTTGAATTTTGTAGATAAAATATATATAATTGAAATTAGTTTCTGATATTCAGCTACATTTAAACTATTCGGTTGATATTAAATGTAGAAAAAGATATACCATATGCATGTTAGGAGAGTGAAGTATACCACTTCATGAGAAGAGAGTATTCAAATGAAAGTGAATGTGAGGGAGAGTGGGAAGAGTGGAGCAATGAGAGCACAAATAGACTTATACGTTTATATATATAAGAAGATAAGATGCGAGAGTAAAAGAGAGTTTTAACCAAAAAGGTATCTTTAATGAAGAATAAAGAAATGCAAATTTCTTTTATTTTAAAGTTTATTTTTTATTTTTTGTTCATATAGTTCTCTTATACTATTATTTAATTATGAATTTACTAGGTAATTAAAAAATATAACATTTTAGTTAACCTTTTTTATTTATATGAATTTACTAGATAATAAATTAAAAAAAATTACATCTAAATACTATATTATTATGTATAAATAAAAGGGATTAAATATATCTAGTTATTTATATAATGAATCATGAATAGTGCAGTTTGAAGAAGTCAAATATAATATTGAAAATTGAGAATATTTAGTAATTAATTACTAACCTCTATTTTTAAAAATAATAATAATTACTAACCTCTCTTTAACAGCTGTCTTCATCACAAAAAAAAAGAAGTAATATTTAGTTTACTATATTTTTTGGTATATTTTTATCTATTATATTACTAATTCAAAAATAATTTTATATAATAAATTGCATAAGTGTTACCGGTGAAAGTCGTTAATTACAAGTCAAGCATACAAAAAAAAAAAAAAAAAACAAAATCACTGCAGAACAAGCATCCCAAAAAGAACATTGCTAGTCAAGCTTCCCTCCAAACGAACGTCATTGCAAGTCAAGCATCCTAATTAATAAAAAACAAATGTCACTCCAAGTCAAGCATTCCAAAACAAAACATCATTGGCAATTGTTTCTTCCGCGATGTGGGGGAGGGTGAGATATCCTTGTTCTACGTTAGTATGTTATGTGGACCATTGTGCACATGTTGATATTGCTAGTTTGCTGCACCCATGGGTTAATTACTTAATCAATTACCAATTGGCAACTGGCAGTTACTTTATGTGCTGGAAAAAAACTTAAACGTAAGTAACATGCAATGATTCCGGAGAAAAATCCTAGCGTTTTCCTGTTCCTATTAATAATTGCCCAAAATTCAAAAAACTTTTGTCAAATAGTATAAAGCTACTTTTGAGATAAAACTATAGTTTCCAAATTAAAAAATTTGCAATAAAGCATAATATAAAGCTATCTCTATTTGAAAATATTTTTTTTCCATCAAAATTAAAAGTCAATTACCAATATGATCTTTCACGATGATTCAATCAATCTGTTAAAGACGAAGCCACAAATGTTACTTTCAAAGTGCGTTTAAGTACTTATGCGTTTAACTAAATTTAAATTGATAATTTTATATTAATAAATTAATTTATTTCAAAATAGTTTTTAATAATAAATTCATTTGTATAAAATCAAAATCTCCTGAAATTAAACTTCTTTAAACAAAAATGCGACAGACATGCCCCAGTTTATAAGTTCATTCCAAGTCTTTTTATAAATTTTATTTTATTATAGGTATTGTCAAAAGTCAGTACTTCTCCTCTACCAAGTGAAGACTCCTATAAAGTGAAGACTCAGTGGAAACTTTTTCCTCCGTGAATAATACGAGTCTATTTTACTTTATTGCCTTTGATAAAAGTCTTGTATATTTACCACGACTAGTATTTTTTTTATTTTACCTTCACTTTAAAATTTAAATGAAATTTAAGTTTAAATTAAAATTAGGTAATAGTATTTTAAAGAAGCAAAAAGCATATAAAAAATAAAATTAAATGCTCAAAAACAGTCATTTGGCTGAACAAAAAAAAAAAAAAAAAGAATAAGAGTTTATTATCTTTTTAGTCCTTAAACTTTTTAGAAATTTTGTTTTTAGTCTATGAACTTTTCTAATCTGTTTTTAGTCCTTTAACTTTTATTTCGTCTCTACTTAATAGAATTAAAAAAATTAGAGACTAAAAAGATAATAAACCCAAAGAATTATTACTAAAATACTTTTTTCATAAGTGAGTACTGAAATTTATCTTTCAAATTATAATTCTGAGTTCTTTATTGTTAAAGGAGAGAGTTGTTTTCTTCCACATTAACTCACGATTTCTCTTGTATTAAATATCTATTTTTATTTTTATTTATAACATTTTCTTTTTCAAATGCTATCACTTAAATTAAATTTTCATTTAATTATAAATATTAATATTTTATATCAAATCAAAGATATGTTTCTTTTTAAATAAACTAAAATTTAAGATTGTAGTAATCACAGTCAAATTTAATTTAAAATTAATTTTTATGTTTTGAATTTTAACACACCATATAAATAAAAATGTCATGATTTAAACAATTTATTTTCATAGTTTTTTTTAAAGTCTCATTTCTTAAAATTATTCCTATATAATAAAATAGATTATTGTTCATTATTAATACTGAAAATAATTTTTCTGTTTCCTTAATTTATATTTATTTATGAATTATTTTTAATTTTAAAATTATTGGTATAATACTAAAAAAAAAAACTAGGTAGTTTATAATCTAAGAAAGGATACATAAACTATTGCAATCACCTAAGATAATTAATAGTTGTTAAAGGCAAAGTCTTTTTCTTTTGTCAAAATAATCGAAATCTTTAAGTGATATAACACTTGTTTGACCTGTTAAACTAACTGAAAAATATATAATGGCATTAAAGAACAAATCTATATAACTTATATAATGACATTAAAGAACAAATCTATATAACTTATGAGTTTAAAGGTGATGCACTGACAATGTAAAACAGTTTTACATTGTCAGTGCATAGTCCTTTTTCTCATAACTTATTTAAAATAAATTTTATATATTAAAGTTAAAAGTATCTGTTTAAGTAATTAAAGTTTTAGTTATTTCACAAATTTTGAACACCAACATGATTCCAATTGCTTCATGACCCTTATGAAGTTTTGATAACTCCCAAGTGTCATTCTTCTTAATGACATTGATTTCCTTCTCCATGGCTTGTCTCCAGCTTTTGTCTTCCATAGCTTCATCTAAGGTTATAGGTTTACTGTCAACAAATGGACAAAATAAATCAGTTATAATTTCAGTTTCATCATATATCTCTTGAATGCCAAAGAAATCATAGGTTCCTTCTTGTTTCTCCCAATTTTGTTGGCCATAGATTTAGCTTTCAACATACATTTAGTCATATTAAGAATGGTTCTAATTCTTCTCTCTACTACCCCATTTTGTTGTGGGGGGTTGGGGTTCTAGGTTTCTAGGAACCATTAGAGGGTGACAAATCCCATTATTTTTACCAAACACACATTTCTTCCTACTACAATCGTCAATATAGAGGAAAAATATTTATTTTTACCAAATGAATAGCAGGACCAATGTGTTTTTTTTAGGACTTGCTCCAAAGGCTCACCATGTCTTTTTTTGAACCTTTCTTCATATGCTTGAAGTGAACTCATCAATTGGTCCATGATCATCGATTCTAAGTCCTTTGACTCTTCAATTGCACAAACCACAAAACCAAATTTTGTGGTTAGAGAATGGAGCATCTTGTGCATCACACGAACATCTTCCATCTTCTCGCAAATCAAATAATAAAAATGATAATTAAACGTGTTAATTAAATTAAAAACGATAAGATAAAAGCATTAAAAGATTTGAATAGTGGAAACGGAAAGCGCATGATTTTTGAAACCATTGAAATTTAAAAATGGACACATTAAAAACAAGGTTTCTCAGATAAGCTTTGTTTCAAGACCCATTATCGCATGTGCACCAGTGGGGATCGGTGGATTTGCGCCGTCACAAGTTGATAAATAAACAAGTGAAACAAAATATGTGTAGGAAATGTGAGACTCTTGCCTTTTAGAATAGCTTAAAAAATACAGCATGCATGACGAATATAGTTAGTTACTTTTCTGTTGAACCAGTTACTGCATAACATTGATTATTTGAATTCCACGATTAAGTTGCCAGCCAAACTTTACCACAAATTGAGTTTTCTTGTACATTATGACTGAACCATTTGGAAAGGAACAAGCACAAAATTACCAACAGAAGAGTGGCCTCATGAGATCAGATCTTAGTCATGATCCGCGGTAATGGTATCATGACAGGCTGATCAATACGATTCATAAATGTGGGATTAGAAAATATCTGCCAAGTTATATCTAAGCATTAGTGTCAATATCCACGAATTTTACTATATAAGTGGTATATGCTAGGTTCAATTAATTCAGAAACATTTTGAACCTTTGCCTCAAGAAAAAAAATATCAAAGAGAATATTTCATATGAAATATTAAAAAAAATTGAATATTTGATATAAAAGTTATTTTTTTTTTTTTAACTTTATGAATTTCCAAGTTTGAAAAACCACTCATCAAAAAAAAAAAAAGAGTCTGAAAAACCAAAGTTTAGCCCCTTAAAATAAAAGACAAGGTTTTTTTTTCTCTGAAAAAGGTATGCAAAAGCATCACAAGGAACTATATTCGAATTTGCAAAGGCATATGTTGTAGCCAAGCTAAGCGATTAGACCCCCTATTTTGAAGCTTCCAAGGAACCATATTAGAATTTGCAAAGGCATCAATTACAAATTTGGAATATGTTTCCAACCAGAGGTTTTGCCAACCTTTCTTGCAGACTGTCTCAATAGTTGTGATGGCCCCATATTGTTCTGCAAAATAGCATTTTGTTTGCCAATGTAGGTGGAGAAGCTTCCCCTTGCAGCACCATCAATATTACATTTAACCCCATTGAGCTAGTGGAGCGTGGGAGGTTACTTCCAGGATGCGAGGAGCTTGCAAACATTACCTGAAATATGAAAAGCTTTGAGGATAGTATATTCCTTCCAACAAGATTGCATGATATATAACCCTTTGTAAGTTTGCCAGCCATAGAAACCTTTGCTTAAATCATGGAAATAATGGCTTTTATATTATCACTTTTATTGTTAAACCTGTTCTGGTTTCTACAATACCATATACCCCACAAAACAAACGTAACTGTTGCTGTGGAAACATCACGCAGTTGCTTGCTTCTCTGCATATTCAGCGAATTTAGTAAATTCTGAATGGATGATAAATCCAATTGACATACCAGCAAGGACACTAACCAGTCCCAAATTTTTCGAGCAAAGGGGCATTATAAAATGTGTTGGGCCGTTTCTTTCACAGGAAAGGCACAAATTGCAAACTGAGATGGTAACACATCCTCTTTTTTTTAGGTGCTCGTCAATGGGCATTTTATCATGTAGGAAGCTCCATAGAATGAAAGACTTCAAAGGAGGGATACACTGAGTCCATAAGCGTTTGAACCAGGCTCAAGTAGGCTGAGGATTCGGAGAGAGGAACAAGTAAACCTCTTTGAAAGATAAATTTCCAGGTGCAGTGTGTTTCCAAATGATGCGATCAGGTTTGGGATTCACTGGAATGGTGACTTGACAAATTTCATGTATCAGTTGGGGAAAAAATTGTCAGATGATAGGAGGAATGTGCCATGAATTATGCCATATAAAGTCTTTGCATTTGGCATGAAGGGAGTTCTGTATATGAGCTGGCAAGTTTAAAGTGTCTGCAATTTTGCCTGAAAGCCAAATATCCCGCCTGAAATTTATGTCAGATCCAAGACATAATGAGCATTGTTACCTCCTTGATTCTACGTAAAGAACACAATCCAAGGGCCCTTTCACTAACTGGATTACATACATTGTTCCAAGAAACAGTGACGATCTTCCTCCAGACCAAATAAAATTTCAAATCCACTTATCTACACAATTCAACAAATGCATAAAAATGAAAACCGTAAACCATCATACCAAAATTGACAGATTTGACTAGTTGTACTCATCCCATGATAGAAACAAGCCGACGCTTCTGAGTTGCAAGTTTAGTTTTAATCTTGTTTCCTATAGGCTGCAAGAAAGTAGTTTTGGGATGACCTTTAAACACATGAACACCCAAATATTGAAAATATATTTTGCTTTTAGAAAAGCCAAGCATTGTTTAATGGAGCGAGCACAAATAGGAGAAATCTTTCCAGCATAAAATCTACATTTTTCCAAATTCAGGAATTGTTCTGAAACACTAACATAATCCTGAAGTTGTTTAACAATGTATCTTAGATTTTGCTTTGTTCCTTTGCAAAAAACTGTGACGTTGTCTCTATAAAGTGCATGCGAAGGGAAGTAGTATCCCCTTGGACCATTCATATGATGGATCTGTCCATTCTTAACCAAGTGCAGAATGCTTCTACTAAGGACCTCCTCAGCCAAGCAAAAAAAGTAATGGGATAAAGGATCCCCTTGGCGCACTCCCCTTCAACAAGAGATGAATCCAATAGGCCGACCATTCACCAAGAACGTCAATTTGGTGGATTGAAGGATGAGATGAATCCAATAGCAAAATGTATGATTAAATCCAAAAGCAACCAGCACTTTGGAGAAGAAAATCCCAATCTATTGTATCAAAAGCTTTCCTAAAATCAAGTTTCAGAGCTAGATTTCCCCCAAAAGCTTTTTCTATCAAGCATGTTTACAGCCTCCAAGCATATATGAGCAGATAACTCGGGTAAAAAAATTAAACAATACACACCATACTGCAAAACACATCAGTGTCAACACCTGAAATTCAAGAAGAAGCCAAACACCTTTGTAGTTTTTGAATTTTGAAATACATAGCCAAATTGTGGAAAATGAAATATTGTAGCTACATAAGCAATTAATCAGGTAAGAGTCAAAGCCTGTGGCATATGCAATTAACAGAATTAAGCATCAAGAAATCTCAAATTTATTGTATTGTTAAGTTTGAAAATGGAAACTAATATGTGTGAAATAATTCAAAAAAGGACAAAAGAATATTATTATAAATGAAACTGCTATTAAAATTTGGAAGAAAAAGCAATGTGACACATCTACATTTGTTCTTTAGTAATATGCAGAGAATTAAGTCATTTTCCTTTTATATCACCAGCAAGAAAAACTTTTCTGATTTTGCTTAGCTCTATAGTGACATCCACAATATTCATTCTTTCTTTTGGTGATTCTACTGAACAAGCAAGTCCAGTCTTAAACAGTGAACTAAGCACTTTTTAACAGTTGGAGTAAGAGTCTGACTGTTTGCTTCTTCTATTGTTGCTTCTCCATGCTTTGGTACAAGTGCTTGCTCCAAAATCTGTAAAAGATTATCAGGAAATTATTTTTCCACAAAGTTATACAAATTTTGACCATGTTCAAAGATTTCATCTATGGGTCTTCTTCCAGTAAACATTTACAACACAAGAATCCCAAAGCTATACTTGTCACCATTCATCATCACCTCAGAGCCCACTCCAAACTCTAGAATATATAGCAAAAATTGTCAAGACTTTGTAATCAGTAAATATCAAGTTTTCATCAAAAGTAGGAGAATTGAGAGAACCACTGATTCTAGAGTTTAGAACATACCTGGAGGAGCATAGCCAACAGTCACCTTTATTCCAATTGTACTCATTTGCTTAGAAGTGGAATCGTTGATGGTTGAGACTTCAGAGAATTCTTGAGATACCAAAATCACTCACATGAGCAGTCATGTCATCATCAAGAAGGACATTGTTGGCTTTAAATCACAATGAATGATTGATTTCTCACATTCATTATGAAGATAATGTAATGCAGAAGCAAAGTCAACCATTTTATGTAATCTATGATCAAGGCTCAATGTTCTTGGATTCTCTGCAGTTAGTGTAATTGCTCACATGATATTTAATATCTTTGATCAACACTCTATTCTTATTTATGTCATTGTGATCTCTTTATTCTCATCAATGTTTGGAACTTTGTTTCATGGTTCAACTCACGTGCTAGGCTACTACATCAGTTTTGGTTGACAGGAGGCACTAGATTCAACGATGAATACAGAGTTTTGGTATTCAGAGGGAGAAAGCTGGGCAGAAGGAAGGAACACAAATGCAAAGCATAGCAAAATACGGTTGCTTGTGCGAAATCTATCAATGTAGGGCAGAAGGAAGGAACACAAATACAAAAAAAGTGGTCTTTCTGATACTGCAAGAAAGAGGCTTCTTTCTCAATGTAGGGTGGTACGTAAGGTAATCAAGGCTGCCATGTGCCAAATCTATCAATGAAAGTGTGTTGCTTGAATCCCCGTGCCAGCTATTATTAAAGATCGGCATGCAAAGATGAAACCAAGTACATTTTATCCTGAGCAACTTTAATGTAGTTAAGCCATTTAATAGTTGACACTTAATATAAATAAGCCTAAGTTCTTGAACAAGAGAATTGCATCTGTTGATAACCTGAACACGACAAACTTTTCATTCTTAAGAATTTTACAGTAATCATAATCAAAGGGTACACTTCATAAACTAAATTGTTATCTGCACTGCATCATTTCTAAATCAGTAAATCTGTCTCTATGTTGCAGTATGGAAAGGCAAACCTTGGATGGGAACTGCATAAGGTTTTGACGGATGAATCAAGCTCTAGAGAAGACATGCTTAAATCTATCAACTTGAAATCTGAACATATTGTCCTTGAGACTGTTAACAGACTGGAAGCTGGTATATTCTAATGGAAAGAGAGAATTGCAGAACAAGTTGGTAGCAAATCCCCAGTTCAATCCTCATGGTCATCTTTTGTTAAGGATCCTACGTCAGAGGTTGATAAACTGGAGTTATTATTGTACCGAGCAGAAGCACTTTTGCAAACATTTCTTGATGCTACCAATGTTCAATATGGCAAGGTGAGTTTTATTGTAAAGCATTTCACTAATTATTCTAGCTGGAGAAGACACACTGAATCCTTTTGCTTTCGGTTGTATCTGACTCATTTACATTCCTGTCTACCCCCAAAAGTCTAAAACTTCTAATGTTAAATGTTTCAAACCGAAAAGAAAACAGGAAAAGGTAAATAAAAAAGCAAAGAAAAAATATCCAATGAGGGCGAAAAGTTTGTCATTATTCAAGTTGTGCGATTTATGGCATACATTCAGCGGTGATGTGGTTTCTTTCTGGTTCTGTAGGATATTACACATTCCATTTTGGAAGCATATTCCAGAGTTCTAGCAAATTTAGCCTTCAGCATATTGTCTAGAATAAGATATATATATATATATATATATATATATATATATATATCTATATTGCTTTCATGGGATAAATCTCTCTCAAACTTGGGTAGTTGGTGCACAGCACATATCAGGCAGTCCTTACTTGATAAGGTGAACAAGGTTGATGGACAATGTTGTAATTCTAGCTGTGATAGTACTTCTGATTTAGAACTTTCCTCAATGGATGCCAAATCCAGCTCTGTAATAGTTACACCAAACTGGAGTTGTGTCTGGTGCATTAGTAGAGAGGCTTGTACAAGTGTCTCCTCAAAATTCTCGATAGTGGCTTTTGTTTAGTTGCTTTTGTTAATGTTTCTGTTATGACTACATAAGCAAACTGATAGGTTTGCCTTCCCATAAATTTTGGTTGGTTTTATATCTAACTATACACAATCCTTGGTCACACATTGTGGTTTTAATATTTGAGAGGTTTTGTAGGACGGAGTTAACAATCAAGAATGTTTAGTTTGATGTTAGCACATGTTTTAAGATTCTCAAACTGGGGAGGGACAATGGAAAGCTGCATGTAGTGAAAACAGCGTTTGGGAGAGAGTAAATGAGAAAACTTGCACATATCAAATGTTTGTCATCCGTAAATTTTGAAAATCACAAATGAGTAATTGACTATGTTAGTACGTTTCAACATAATAATCAAGAATACTCTGGCTATTTTTGTAATTGTAAGTTTAATACAGAGAAGAAAAAATGCTCAATTAAAAGAATATTGGAAAGTATAGAACAAGTATTATCCTCTGCTTGGATGACAGGGATATCTATTAGGAAAATGTTTTATTGACAACAAAATAAAATAAAAAATGTTTCACGCAATGAAACTGTTTCTACTAGTGGGGCCATTGACCTACTATGCTTTAAAGTAGGATTTTTTTAATTTATTTTTACTATAACTTTAAAATATGCAGCAGAAAAAATACTGTCAATTACAAAAATTGAAAGATGTTGAATGCAAGGACAAACAAATAAAAGAAAAAAATGCTAGCTGTTAACAAACACAAATTAATTTCCACTATTTTGTTTTTACTTTTTTTCTTTTTACTATTATTTTATGGTCCTGGCTGTTGTTTCTATGGGGAGTGGAAGGTGAAAATTTCATGTCATGTTATGCAAATCATTGAAGCAGTGGGTTACTTAATCGAACCTGATCATCTCAGGGTTTCAGTCTCACGTAGTTTGGAATAAGAGAAGTGAGCAACAGATAAGAAAGGAAACTAAAACAATATTGGAAAGGATAAAGCAAGCATTATCCTCTGCTTGGATGACAGGGATTTCTTTTAGGAAAATGTTTTGTTTACAACAAAATGAAATAACATATTGTTTTCTTTAATTTTGAGGTGTATATATAAAAGATAAAAAGTACAAGATAAAGATAATTGGGTATGGTATAATTCTATAGTGTCGATGTTTTGATATTCAAGCATTGAAACTGTTTGTTATTCTCATTCTCCATAAGAAGTGACATAAGACAAGTCGGGCCATTGAAATATGCAGAGAAATATACTTTCAATTACAAAAAGAGGATTGCTTAAAAAAAATCTCAGCTAGCTATTTCTGCATTTACTACTAAAGGGAAGTTTATGGACTCCCCCAAACTCAAAAGGCAAGTTTGAGAGCATCATGATGTTTTTGCAGCAAAAATTTGTGAAATCACAAGTCATACAGGAAATAAAAATATGGAAGTCTAATAGGTCTTTTATTTGGGTGGAGTATTACATCCGTCAGGTAGAGAATTTTACATGAGCCAGTTTAAACTAGTAGACAATCTGGCACCCAGTTTAATTTTATTGACATTAGGCAACATATCATATTGCATACACCTGTTTCTAAAATGACTGTAGCATTTGATTTCAGCTTTAATTCTTCTCAACCGTCAACACCTGAATTTTGAAAAACATAAAAAGAGGACAGAAAAATCAAATAATATCTACATAAAATAAATCAAGTAATTAAGGTTGTGTTTATAAACTAAAAGACTGTTATCCAGTCACGAAAAAAATTCTGAAATGATTTTTTTATACATTGACCTAAACATTCATTAAGTTCTATTCTAATGAAAATCTGAAAAAACATAAAGTATGTAAAATCCTCAATTTTACTATATTATTAATTTTGAAGAGTAAAACTTCATAAACTTGTCAAATAAATCATATAAAAACAGAGGACAAAAGAATAAATTATATAAGGGAATTTGTTTTGGAAGCATAAAACTATTTTTTAGAGCAATAACCATTTTGTGTCATGTAGATCCTCATTCACTCACCAACAAGAAAGGCCTTTCTGATTCGATTAAGCTCCCTGGTGACATCAACCACATCCATTCTTTCTTTTGGTGATTCCATAGAACAAGCAAGTCCAATCCTAAAAAGTGAAACTAAGCACTTCTCAACATGTGGATTAAGATTCCAATTGTTTCCTACCAATATTGTTGCTTCATCTGTTGGAATAAGTCGTGGGTCCAAAATCTGCTGAAGATTATCAGGGAATGAAATTTCAACAAAGTTACGAAGATTTTGACCATCTTCCAACAATTCATCGGTAGGTCTTCTTCCAGTAAGCATTTCCAACATAAGAATCCCAAAGCTGTACATGTCGCCATAAGTTGACACCTCAGAACCCACTCCATACTCTAAAAATATATACCAAAAACTGTCAATATACAATGCTAATAAATAACAAACTGACACTAAAAGATATGAGAATTTTAAGAAACACTAATGATTCAAAAGTTAAGAACATACCTGGAGGAGCATAACCGATAGTCCCCTTTATTCCAATTGTACTTGTTTGCTTAGAAGTGGTACCAATGATGGTTGAGAGAAGTCTTGCTATGCCAAAATCACTCACATGAGCAACCATGTCATCATCAAGAAGGACATTGCTTGGCTTTAAATCACAATGAATGATTGATTGCTCGCATTCATGGTGAAGATAATTTAATGCAGAAGAAACATCAATCATGATATTGAATCTTTCATCAAGGCTCAGTGTTCTCTGATGCTCTGCACTTGCTGTGATGGGATGCAACCATTGCTCTAAGCTTCCATTTCTCATGTACTCAAAAATTAGAGCTTTGAATTCTTGACCTTTGTAATTTGAGCTGGAACAACATGTCAAAAGCGGAACGAGATTTCTATGTCTAATATTTTTAAGTGCATTGCATTCAGCAATGAAACTCTTGTGAGCTCCTTTTCTTTGAAGGTTTAGAACCTTTATGGCAACAACTTTGTCTTCTGACTCAAGAGTTCCTTTGTAGACAGAGCTGAAATTTCCAGAGCCTATCAAGTTTGTAGTTGAGAACCCATCAGTTCCGTTGTGTAGGCTTTGGTAAGAAACTTTAGCCAGCAGGTCAATTGTTGGTGAATCCAAAGATGGTTTCTTACTCCTTTTCCTCATCCAGTAGATAGTTAGAATAATTGACAATATGAAAAGAAAAGCAACCACACTAACTATCACTGCTATCAACCTGAACTTGTGGTGTTTTGATAGTTTCTTACCTTTGACAGGGCATGGTGGCAGATGCAGTTTTGAAATACCTCCACAAAGCTTAGTGTTTCCAGTCACCATGAATCTACTTGCATTTTTAAAGACACCGTCAGTTGGAACCTCACCATCCAACATGTTAAAAGATACATTGAAATAATGTAAGAAAGAAAGTTTCTGCAGAACATTAGGAATTGATCCAGACAAGTGATTTTGTGACAAGTCTAATTCTTGAAGACTTTTGAGTGATGCCAAAGAGGATGGAATGATTCCTTGGAAGAAATTCCCTTGCAAATAGAGGTACTCCAACATTATGCATTCTCCGATGGTTCCAGGAATGTCACCAGCCAAATTATTCCGAGACATATCTAGCCCATTGAGATTTTTCAGGTAGCCCGCTTCTGACGGTATACTACCACTCAATGAGTTTTGTGACAAATCCAACAAGGTTGTTAGAGAGGGAAGATTAAAAATCTCTACAGGTATGGTTCCTCTAAGGTTGTTTTGCCAAAGACTTAGATATTGTAACTTTTGGCAGTTTCCTATGCTTGGAGGAATGTTTCCTTCTAACATATTTGCTCCCATATCCAAATAAAACAATTGACTAAGGTTGCCTATGAAGGCACCAATCTCTCCTGACAGCTTGTTTGTACCTAAGTCTAAGAATTGCATCTTCTGAAACTTGCCAAAAGTTGTTGGGATAATCCCATCAATGCGGTTATGTTCCATCGTTAAGAGAATCAAGCCAATTAGATTTCCTATTGTCGCAGGGATTTCTCCTGATATTTGATTACCTCCGAGATATAGTTGATTGAGTTGGGTGGATAAATTGCCCAAGGAATTTGGCAAATGACCTCCAAAATTATTGGAGGCTATAGATAACCGTTGCAACTTACTACAGTTTGTCAATGATTTTAAAAACTCTAAATCATTAGTTGAATCGTCACCAAGATTATTTTTCTCCAAAGATAGGAAATAAAGATACTGTAGCTTCCCCAGACTTGGAACTTGTCCCACGAAATGGCTATGACTGAAATCAAGTATTGAAAGCATAGATGCATTTGTGATGGAAGGTGGAATTGGACCTGAGATTCGATTGCCACCAATTTCAAATACTTGGAGATTGGGTAGGGTGTCGAACGTGTTGGGTGGAAGAGAGCCATTAAATTGATTTCCAGCACCTGCGATTGTAATAAGAGATGACATGTTATAAAGACAAGAAGGCAATGTTCCACTCAGTTTGTTCATAGCAAAATGTATAAATGTCAAGCTTTTGAGATTGCATATTTCTTGTGGAATATCTCCCTCTAAGCTATTCACAGACAGCGAGAGATGAGTTAGGGATGAAAGATTCCCTATGAATGGCGGGATCCCTCCGGTTAACTTGTTGTTCCAAACGCTCAAATCTCTAAGCTTCCGAAGTGAGCCAAACTCGATTGGTATTTTTCCAATCAGATTATTCCCATGTAAGAGTAAGCTTTTGAGATGAGTGCAAGCTGTCAAGTTTGTAGGGATTTCCCCTACCAATGAGTTATTTACGACAACGAGTTGCTGCAGTTGAGACAACCGTCCCAATTCTTGTGGGATTTTACCGTAGAAGTTATTTTCTGCGAGGAAGAACTTTGTCATATAAGAGAGATTGCCTACATGGGGAGATATGGATCCCTTCAACTTGTATCCTTCCAACTTCAACTTTGTAACTCTTTGAAGCATGGGATTGCAAGTGATTCCATGCCAGTTACAGAAGTGGGTAGAAGCATTCCAAGAGAGGAAGATTCCATATGGGTCAGTGGATATGGATTCCTTGAATTTGAGCAGTGCCAAATAATCAGTCTCATTTCCTAAGGCAAAGGCAGTCATGTTTGGGATAAAGAAGCATAGTGAGTTCAATGTATAAAGAGAAAACAGGGGGGCATATATAGAACAAAAGGGAAGTAACAAGAGAAAAAATTGCTTCATTGTGATGAGGAAATGAAGGCTGGTAGATGTGGTAGTGTTTCTATGTTTTGATTGCTTTATATAGAGTTTGGTAATGGGACAGGATCAGAGAAGAAGCACGCATGTTGTTCCTTCTGCTACAAATAATATTTGTTTTATAATAACCTAATGTACTTGAATATAATAACTTTATGCGTAAAATAATTTCTCCATTATTGTAGCTAATGCACAAGGCACCTTTGATTTTGAAGTTTAATTTTGATTTTGTTACAATTATGTTTTGTCAAATCATTAAAAATGAGTTTAATTTCGGCACACTGTCATACATTTTTTTACACAATTAATCAATTAGAAATTACTCTAGATAGGACACCAAGTGTTTTTTTTATTCTTTTACTTTTTTTTAATTCTCACTAAGTGTTTGTTTGAATTAGCATTTACAAAATTGATTTTGAATTAAATTAATTTTTAATGATTCAACTTGAATCCTAAAGTAAACTTTACAAAAGTTGACAATCCTACCAAAGATATCAATCTATGATTGGATGATAATGTAAAAAATATTTACACTTTTAATACATTCTAAATAAATCTTTGAAGAATTTAACATTTCAGTTAGATTTTTTTTAAACGTTACTATTAGATAGTCTATATATAATATACAACTAGAAAATTTTAAATTAGTGAGGGAATTATCTATATGTAATTTTTTTTTTTTTAAAAATTGCTAAAATTTAGTGACCCAAAATTAGCGAGGAAAAAAAAAGCAATTTGTCTTCAGTAACTTTGGTCACCAATAGATTGATTTTGAGTATAATAATAATAATAATAATAGTCTAGCTCATTTTCATATAATAGTATTTTTTTGATATATTATATAATAAGAGGTGATATGGTCTACGATATTGATACTCCGTGTTACACGTTGCTAGGTGTAAATAGTTGACCTTTTAGGTATCTAAAAAAAAGATGGTCGACCTTTTGACTAAAACTATAATAAGAGCTGATATGGTCCACGATATTGATACTCCGTGTTAGTATTACACGTTGGTAGGTATTGATAAATCTTCTTAATTTGCATACACATTGGTGCGAAGTATCCACTAACTTTGTTATTAACTAATCTTTGCTGGGAAATCTGGATGACCATCTTTAGTAAGGTCTTCTCTCCCAACTACGTTTTTCTATCCACAATACTCGAATCCAAAGTAGTTCAAGTTTTTTATTCTTCCAATATTGATCTTTTTTCCTTTTAGCAAATGTTTACTCATTTTCTTTTGTTCTTCTTTATTTTTTTCTGTTAATATCCAAGTTTGACATGTTAACATGGAAACTTCTAATATGGAAAAGTGTTAAATTCTATTACAGCAATCCTCCAGACTTTTATTAAGAGGTGAAAAAAAGATTTATTCGTGAGAATAGAAGGCGATGGCTCCTAATAAACTAGCGAAAAGTAAAATAAAAGCAAGACTTAAATATGATTTTAATATCTGTAATTTAGCATTTTTTTATTTTTAGTTTTTGTAATGTTTTTTTATTTAGTCTCTAACATTTCTAAATGTTTCATTTTTTGTACCTACTAAGAGTGGCCATGGGTTGTGTTAGTTCGATTTTAAAAGATACTAGATTTTATATTAATCGGTTTGGATTGGTTCAGTTTAAAAAAAAAAAAAAGTTGGCAACCCAAACCAAACCAACCCGATCACATTCGGGTTGGTTCAGATCGGGACATCAATCGAGTTATCTCATAATATAATAAAAAATTAAAAATTAATAAAAAAATAGAAAAATAATAGAGGAAAAATAAAAAAGATCATAATAAAATGAAAGAAAACTAATGGATAATATTAAAAGTGGAAATTATAGAATTACACAACATAAAAATAATAAAATTTTAAAATTGCACAATGTAATAAATTAAAAAATTTCTAAAGTAGTATAAGTTTAGGTTGGTTCAGCGTAGTGATAACAAAGTGTACCCAGATCCTACGGGTTTCTGCAAAAATATCTGCAAATAAGTAGGATAAATATCCACTTATTGGGGATGGGTCCGGGACAAGTATTTACTTGCAAATTTTGAATAGGGATAGGTGCGGGTACGGGTACTATAGTACCCATCCCGCTCTGTCCCACATCTACTTTATACACATATATTAATTTAATTAAAATATTTTACATATATAAATAATTGTATATCTTACTAATTATTGATTTAATGACTAACACAATACTTGTTTTGTTTTATTAATTTAAATGGTTATTAATTAAAAAAAAATAAGTATAAACCTATATAAGGGCAACCTACAATGTACATATAACGAATCAGTTAAATAATTATTGTTATTAATTAAAAAATTAAGTATTAAAAGTACATAATTCGTTATACCTTTACATATATCTAATTATAGTTTCAACTAATAATTTTAATAATTATAATTAAGTAAATATTGTATGAATTGACAGTATGTAGAATTTTTACACTACCAATTGATTATAAATGGTCATTTATGATAAGCTTGTTGATTTTTAAAATACATACCTTAAAATTTATATTAATGTTAATTTTTTATTATTTAACAAGGCTTAAATATGTTTTTGATCACTGATAATTTAGTGAATTTTATTTTTGAATCCTAATAATTTTTATTTTGCATTGAGTCCCTAATAAAACAAAAAAAAAAGTTGGTCCTTGTTATTTTGTTTTAGACCTTCTAATATATCTGTTTTTTCACTTTAGTCCTTATAATATTTTTTTCACTTTGTATTAGTCCATTTGAAAAATATTTGATAGAAACTGATAATAAATGATCTACATATTTTAGGGACAAAAACAATAAAAATAGATATATTAGAAGAACTAAAACAAAATAACAAGGACAAAAAATAAAATTTTTATATTATTAGCGATTCAATGCAAAAAAAAATTATTAGAATCTAAAATAAATTCGTTAATTTATCAAGAACCAAAAATATATTTAAGCCAATTAACAATATAAAACTTTTTAGACTGACATTGCAAAGAAATTAACCACTTTTGTATTTTTTTTATTTTTCTGTAAAACATATTCCATAATTCTGTAAAAAAAAAAAAAACATATTCCTTGCTTAGTCAAAACTCGAATTCATACACATGATTCGGGCACTGAAATTTTTTTCCACTGTGGGTTCCATGCAATATAATGACAGAAAATGGGAAACAAGAAAAAATGGTTTGGTTTCAGTTATTTAATTCTAAAACCGATTAACGAATCTGTCATCTGAATAAAGTAACATCACTAGTAATAATTTAGACTATAAAATATTACAACTTAGGCGAAATGAGGGTACCCTTTTCATGCCACTTTGCTTGGGAGACTAGAAGCACTACTTTGGGCGTAAATATGGGGTTATTAATTGCCCTCATTTCATACCACTATGCTTGGTATGTAGAAAAGGAAGCACTACTTTTGGAGGTAAATATAATATAATATGGTGGGTTGTTAGACAATAAAGAATTACAGTCCGGACGAAATGTGGAAATCTTTTCATACCACTTTACTAGAGAGACAAGAAAGCACTACTTTGATTGGGACTTACCACATTGTAATGGGTTATATTTATAAAAGAAAGATAAATCTGTGGAAATTTCCCATGTGGGACTTATTCAGTAATTAGATTAACTGCTTTTGATAATATAATTTCTTTTTTTCTAACGAGTTAATAATTAAGAGAGTTTACTACTAAAATTTCAGTTATTACGTGGGGATTTTCCTGCGAATTTTATAAATTTTTTTTTGCAGGAAACACATTTCCTGTGATTCCTTCATGGATAACTGGTCTTGAGAATTTCAAAATTCACAGGAAATTTCCTGCAAATTTTTCCGTAGGATATTTACCTGTGGATTTCTTCGCAGGAAATTTCCTACAAATTTTGAAATATGCAGGTAAAAAAAAAAACTTGCTAAACAACTTAATTGGATCAAAATATTAAAGATCCCGCATTACTTGTGAAACGCTTGAAATTTTATATCTAATATTACAAAAAGGAATTTTTTTTCTTTTACTACTATTAATGTATTGATAAAATTCAAAATGAATGAATTGTCAATGTAATTATCTCACACATATGAATCTATACAATAAAAAATTTATATTCAACGAATTAAGGAACAAGGAGTCGCAATTTTGGTCCCTCCATTTTAAAATAGAGACATTTGATCCTCCTATTTTAGAAAATCCGTAATTTCGGTCCCTCTATTTCAAAATAGAGACATTTGATCCTCCTATTTTAGAAAATCCGCAATTTCGGTCCCTCTATTTCAAAATAGAGACATTTGGTCCCAATATTTTAGAAAATCCACAAAATTGGACTAAAATAAAAGAAATAAAACGTACACAAAATTGTGAATTGGACCAAAATTGTGAATTGTCTAAAATAGGAGAAATAAATGTCTCCATTTTAAAATATGGGGACTAAAATTGCAATTTTTTTTAAATAGGGGACCAAATGTCTCTATTTTAAAAGAAATGGACCAAAATTACGGATTGGGCAAAATAAGAGGACCAAAATTACATTTAAGCCTAAAAAAATCGAGAATGATCCACGAAAGTATACTTTCTCTGTTGTCTTGTCATTTTAGTAAAAAAAAACCTAATATTTTAGTCTACTATGTTATTAGTATTACTTTAAAAAGAATTCTGTGTGGACCACTTTTGATATCGCTGCACTAATGGGTCTTTTTTGTGTCGGCTAAAAGCAAATTGAATTCCTAGTCTAAATTGCATATTTTAATAAAATTAAAATATAATTGTTTCTTAATTTATTATCTATTTATATTAAATCTCAATAAAAAAAAAAAAAAGGTTTCTTTGGTTAAAAAAAAGAGAAGAGGGCGAATCTGTATGTGAATGATTCACCTTTCAATTAGTCTTTCTCCCTGTGTCCTTGTGAACGGATAAAGAAGTGTAGGAGTAAAATATTAATATAATTTGAAAAGGCAAGACTAGTAGAGCAAGTCCACGAAAAAAAAAGACATGTATTTTTATTATTTTTAGGATTTAACAAAAGGATTAGCAAATAAGTTAAATATTCTTAAATAAATATTTTTCTTCCTTTTTTTATCTCTCTTTTCTCAAAATTGAAAATAGGGGTGTTATAAACAAAAGGAAAAATTAATAACTTGAACATTATTAATATTTTAGTTGCTTGATTTCATCTTCTAATATATATATTACGTTAATTATTATTTTCTGTTTGAGTATTAGAATATAAATGTTTATTTATGGAGTGAGTTAAGCCGCCCATAAAATGCAAAAACTAGTTAATTAAAAAGTTGGTCAAATCTATCTATATATATCTATCTATCAATAGATATTATAGATATAATATTTCAGGTTTGTGGGAATAACAAGTGTGAAGAGGAGATTAGCATGTCACCTTTTAGTTTTCATCTTTTCGTAACAGTAAGTTCGTAGCACTGTCTTTTTTCTTTCTTTTCTTTTTTTTATAAGCCATAACAGTATCTCGACTCTTGATGATTAATAGAATTGAAAAAAATATTAATACTGACGTATAGGAGTATCATATATTGGTTTTCTTTGATATCCCTTTTTGCTTAAATTTTAAATATAAACTTATATATATACTAGCTATTATATAGGTATATTAAGAAACATAAATATTAAAATATAAATATTTTAAAATCAATTTAAATTATATATTGATGCGTTGCATTTTACATCATTTATGCATAGCATTTCACTATAAATAGCGAAAAGTTTAGAGATGAAAAACATATTTAACCTTAAAACTATTAAAGTCACAGTTAAAAACCATCACTAGTTTTTATAATTCATTAAAATAATTAATTTAAATATAGCGACAGTTAAAAACCACTACTATGTTAAAGTTAATTATTTTAAAATTTAAAAACACCAACGGTGTTAGTGTAAAACTGACTGAAGGACTATTTTGGGTCCATTTGCAAACATAAAAGATCAAATTGAAACTTTTAAAAGATAGAGGACCAAAACAAAAAAACACGAAAATGTAATGGAACAAAATGATATTTTAACCTTGTATCTTTTATCTACTTCAAATGGCACATTTCACATACTAACTTATATCCCTTCTTTCCAAAATAATTGATGTTTAAGGTTTTTTCACTCAGGTTAAGAAAAATAAGTATTCCAAGATAATATATAGTAATTATTAGGGAACAATTTTACTAACATATTCTTACTCTATTTCTTAATTTCAATAAATGTATTATTAAGTTTTTAAGACAATAATAATTATTAGGAGACAAAGTTAGAATAGATGTTTTAATATCTTATTGAAAACTGAAAACATCAGTCAATATGAATTTTTTTTCTTAATGCTAAAACATGAGTCAATTTAAAATGGAGGTAGTAATTAGCTAAAATCTCTCTTTCAACTATCACAATTTTTTTTTTCATCTACATACTTAGTCTTCTTATCTGTATATTTTTAATCTATTTTTTATTTTTTTTATCTTTACATTCAATTTTAATGATTTTTTAAGAAATTATCACTAATTAAAATTAAATAATCTTATATTATAATTTAAATTGTTTATTATCAATTTAAATTATCATTTATATATTTTAATAAATTATTTACTATAAATTTTAATTATAATCTAATTTATTTTTTCAAAAATATTTTTTATTATAAATTTTAATTGTATAAAAACAAATATTTATCACATACTGTCCATAAACTAAAGTACATAAAATGTTAACATTATTGAAAGTCTTTGGAGAGTGATCCACGAAAGTAATATTACTGTCTTTGTCACCGAAAAAGTAATACTTTAGTCTTCTATATTATTACTTTAAAAACTAAAAAGAATTCTATGTTGACCACTAATTATATTGCTGAACCGATGGGTAGTTTATTAGTCACTTATCAGTCCTATGTAGTTTGAATAAGAGAAAGTGAGAGGAATGCAATTGGATGCAGGAAGTAATGAAAGTGGATAAGAAAAAAACAAAACAAAAACAAATGCTAATCAGTATCCTAAGGACAGTGGTTAAAAAGAGAAAGATTTTTATTGGAATGCACAAAATTGCACTATCCATGATTAATTTGCGTTCTCCTATGATTTCTACAATAAATACTTTCTCTTTTTAATTTCTTAACTAAAGTCTTTAGGGTACTGGTTAGCAAGACAAAAAAAAGTAGCTTTAACAAAGATTAAAGAAACTTACTATCCACCACCTTTCATTTTAGAGTTTAATTTTGATTTTATTAATATTTTTCATGTAATTATTATTATTATTATTATTATTATTATTATTATTATTATTATTATCCTCTACTTGGATGATAGGGATTTCTATTAGGAAAAATATTTCTTTTAATTTTGAGGTGTGTATGTGTATATAGAAAGATAAAAGAGATAAAAATAACAATGTATGGTATAATTCTATGGTGTCAGTGCAAGGACCAACAAATAACTAAAAAGAAAAGTGCTAGCTATTACTCCCTCTGTTCCTTTATAATAGTCGTTTAAGGATTTTGCATTCCAACCAACAAAATCAATTACTCCACCATATAAGGAGTAAAATTGTATGCACTTTTCCTATTGTGCCCTTCTTCCACTCCACTTTTTTCTCTTCACAATTAACTATATGTGTGTTATTTCTCTATCTCCCTAACAACTTGTTTTCCTATTGATTATGTTTCTCTCTCCATAATTAATTATATTGTGCTATTTCTCTCTCTCCATATTTAATGTTATCTTGGACTTTGAAAATGACAGATAAATAGGAACAAATTTCTGTTAAAAATCCGACAATTAAAAAGGAACGGAGGGAGTAACAAACACGAATTATATTAAAAAAAAAAAAAAAAGAAGGAGTGCTTAGATTGGATTAAATGGGAGTAATTACTTCAATGAAAGTTTTTTAGATGTAATCATTAATGTGTATAATTCATAAAGAAGTTTTTGGTTTTTGGCCTATACAAATTTATTGCCATCTAAACTAAAGCTAGAAAAAAAAAAAAAAAACTCAACCAATTATTTCTGCACTTACTATTAAAGAGTTTATGGACCCCATGAACCCAAGAGAAAAATAAACAATTTGGTGTGGTGAATATGGAGCAAAATTTGAGAGCATTTTGATGTTTTTGCAGCAAATTTTAGAAAATTGGGAATCATACAAGAAATAAAAATATGGAAGCACAATAACATGAAGGATGTAACATGGAGGATGGATTGATTTATTCAGATTGGCTAGAAAACAGGCAAATTAGAAGACATTGAACTATATTGGCAATATATACATCATACTGCATACACCTGTTTCCAAAATGATCGTGACATTTGATTTCAGCTTTAATTCTTCTCAAGTGTGAACACCTGAAATTGAAGAATTTCATTAGATTTGTAGTTTTGGAACTTTGAAAAACATAGCAAGATGACAAACAAAATCAGATAACAGCCGTAGCTAGTTACAATTGGAACGTGTGTTTGGCCCATCTTTTTTTTTTTCCCTTAAAAGAAAAAGAAATTTTTTTACAAACATATCATATAAAAAGCACTTAAAATTTTAAGGGGCTTATTTAGTACGAAGAAAAAAAAAAAAGTAGCTTCTGAAAAATCTACAAAGAGCAACTTCTTCTTTTTTATTTTTTATTTTTTTTTATTTTTAACTTAAGCAAAGTTTTTACATGTTGATCACTGCGAATATAGAAACCAGAAAATTTATCATTTTCTTTTTCTTTAATCTTTTCACCCTCCCTCAAGATAGGTACTTTAGCTTTGTTGGCCTGATGCCTTGGTGCTTTGACGGTGGGTGGTTCTAACTTGCAAATGATGAGATTATATATATATATTTTCTGGTCCTGATCCTTGCAAATGATGATCTGTATATAATAAACGGATTAGCCTAGTCCAATCCATTTAATTGCGGACCAAAATAGACTGAGCTAAACAAACTAGATTGGCCTATGTATCCACCTATAGCAAGGATCAATTTGGTCTAGCAACAATACTTAGAGGGATTATATTTTAAACATAGAAGGCCAATCTAAAATTAACAAAACTAGTATTTTAGCGCGTGCATTGCACAAGCTAAATGTTTATTTTATATAACTAAAGTTTATAATAAAAAACATTTTAAATATGTAAATTATATTATAATTAAAATATGTAATTAATAAATATATTTGTACTTATAAATTATATTTTAGATTTATGATAAATAATTTATATTGTGATATATTATTATTTTTAATTATTGATATTTTTTTGAAAAATATTAAAATTCAAGTTAGAATTAAGATATTTTCGAAAGGTAGAACTGAAGATATTAAAAATGATAGATTGAAAAAAAGATAAAATGTTAATTTAAATAATTCAGTTGATATTAAAAGCATAAAGGGATATATCAAATACATATTAAGAGCGTATTTGAATTTTGAATATATATATATATATATATATATATATATATATATATATATATATTTGAAATTAGTTTATGATATTCAGTTGCATTTAAACTATTCGGTTGATATTAAAAGTAGAAGAAGATATATCATATGCATGTTAGGAGAGAAGTACACCACTTCATAAGAAGAGAGTATTCAAATGAGAGTGAATGTGAGGGATTGTAGAGAGAGTAGAATAATGAGAGCACAGATAGACTTATACGTTTATATATATATATATATATATATATATATATATATATATATATATATAAAAGATAAGATGCGAGACAGACTAAAAGAGAGTTTTAACCAAAAAGGTATCTTTAATGAAGAATAAAGAAATGCAAATTTCTTTTATTTTAAAGTTTATTTTTTATTTTATGTTCATATAGTTCTCTTATACTATTATTTAATTATGAATTTACTAGGTAATTAAAAATATAACATTTTAGTTAACCTTTTTTATTTATATGAATTTACTAGATAATAAATTAAAAAAAGTACATCTTAATACTATATTATTATGTATAAATAAAAGAGATTAAATATATCTAGTTATTTATATAATGAATAATGAATAGTGCAGTTTGAAGAAGTCAAATATAATATTGAAAATTGAGAATTTTTAGTAATTAATTACTAACCTCTATTTTTAAAAATAATAATAATTACTAACCTCTCTTTAACGACTGTCTTCATCACCAAAAAAAGTAATATTTAGTTTACTATATTTTTTTGGAATATTTTTGTCTATTATATTACTAATTCAAAAATAATTTTATATAATAAATTGCATAAGTGTTACTGGTGAATGTCGTTCATTACAAGTCAAATGTAAAAAAAAAAAAAAAAAAAAAAAAAAGTCACTGCAAGACAAGCATCCCAAAAAGAACATTGCTAGTCAAGCTTCCCCCCAAACGAACGTCATTGCAAGTCAAGCATCCTAATTAATAAAAAAAAAAAAAATGTCACTCCAAGTCAAGCATTCCAAAACAAAACGTCATTGGCAATTGTTTCTTCTGCGATGCGGGGGAGGGTGAGATATCCTTGTTCTACGTTAGTATGTTATGTGGACCACTGTGCACATGTTGATATTGCTAGTTTGCTACACCCATGGGTTAATTACTTAATTAATTAACTAGTGCATGTTCCCGTGCAATGCACGGGACAAATTATGCGTGGGGAGTAATTTTTTTTATTATTTTAGAAAATTAAATTTAAATAATAATAATAATATTAATAATATGTTTTTGTAAAAATTAATACGACATTACGACATACATTTATTTTAGCTTCTCACGGTCAAGCAACCTCTAAGTACACTTATTACCTTAAATTTTACTTATTTTTCCAAATCTCCTATTAACCAACTTTGCTTATTGACAATGTCAATGATTTATTTGGAAGTAAAGACAAAATTAAAAAATATAAACAAAAAAAAAAAGAAAAATCAGGATAAGAAAATATAATGATATATAGGCTAAAATAGAATTTTGGTTTCTTATTTATATTTTTTGTTTGAATTTGGTCCCATAAGTTTAAAAAAGTTTCACTTTGATCCCATATAGTGTCTTTGTTAGACTAAATTGGTCCTTCCGTCAGCTTTTGATTCTAACGACGTCAATTTTGACAGACATTACATCTCTCTCAATTTGTCAGTATTACCAAGTTGACCAAGTTAGTAAGATAACTCAACTAAAGAATCAATTTGGTCTAACAAAATACTTCTTAAGAGGACAAAGTAAAAAAAATTTAACTTAAGGGACCAAATTTAAACAAAAAAATGTAGATAAGGAACAAAAATTTTATTTTAGCCTTTTTATATTTGTTTTTATATTTGGAGGTGATCAAGCTGGTTAAGTGGAAGAAATAAGAAGAATTATAATATATTCATGTTTAATGACTTCTATATATTTTCAAAAGAATAATACGTAAAGGAGTGGATAAATAAATTTATCATTTTAATTATTTCACCATACTAAATTTTATTATTCACTAGTTAATTATTTGTCAACTTTATAATAATTTAATCATTATATTTAATAAATTGTCCATTAAAATTAATTTAATCATGGAAATGATAGATTTAGATATTAATAATTTATTCCTATAGTAATATAGATTAAAATACATAACTTGGAGATCACTCTCTCAATTAAACATTTTCAAAACAATCTGTCTTATCTCTTTTGTAAGTATATTTTGTATATTATCTCTGCAATTAACCAAAAATATGTTTTTCAATCTTTTCAAACTACTATTCTTTGCAATTAAAATGGTTCATTATAAATTTAAAATACTGTTTGTATAATAAAAATATTTATTTAATATAATTTTAAATTATTTAATTTACATATTAAAAAATATGTTCATCATAAAATTTAATTTTATAATATAATTAAATTTTATAATGAATATATTTTTTAATATGTAAATTATATAATTTAAAATTATAATAAATAAATATTTTTACTATGCCATAAATCGCACTCAACAAATTGAATAATGACAACTTTTCGCCCTCAACAAATTGCATACTTTTCCTTTGCTTTTTTATTTACCTTCTCCTGTTTTCCCTTCGGTTTGTAACTGAATATAACATGGAATGTAAATGAGTCAGATAAAACCAAAATCAAAATGATTCAGTGTGTCTTCTCCCGTTAGAATAATTAGTGAAATGCATTACAATAAAACTCTCCTTGCCATATTGAACATTGGTAGCATCCAGAAATGTTTGCAAAAGTGTTTCTACTCGGTCCAATAAGAACTCCATGTTATCAACCTCCGACATAGGATCCTTAACAAAAGATGACCATGAGGATCGAACTGGGGATTTGTCACTAACTTGTTCTGCAATTCTTTCCATGAGAATATAGCACCTTCCAGTTTATTAACAGTCTCAAGGACAATATGTTCAGATTTCAAGTTGACAGATTTAAGCATGTCTTCTTTAGATATTCATTCATCCTTCAAAACCTTATGCAGTTCCGTTCCAAGGTTTGCCTTTCCATACTGCAATATAGAAACAGATTTACTGATTTAGTAATGATGCAATGAAGATCACAATTTAGTTTATGAAGTGTACCCTTTGATTATGATTACTGTAAAATTGTTAAGTTAAGAATGAAAAGTTTGTCATGGTAAGGTTATCAAAAGATGCAATTTTCTTGTTCAAGAACTTAGGCTTATATTAAGTGTCAACGATTAAATGGCTTAACTACATTAAAGTTGCTCAGGATAAAATGTAAATGGTTTCAATTCAATTCATACTGAAGTTATTCAACATTATATGATTATCACCTTTGCATGCCGATCTTTAATAATAGCTGGCACAGGGATCTCAAGCAACACACTTTCTTTGATAGATTTGGCACTTGGCAGCCTTGATTACCTTACGTACCACCCTACATTGATAAAGAAGCCTCTTTCTTGCAGTATCAGAAAGACCACTTTTTGGTACTTGGGGTGATGGAAGCAACCATATTTTGCTATGCTTTGCATTTGTGTTCTTTCTTCCTTATGCCTGACTTTCTCCCTATGAATACAAAAACTCTGTATTCATCATCGAATCTAGTGCCTCCTCTCAACCAGAACTGATGTAGTGGCCTAGTGAGTCAGTTGATACTTGAAACAAAGTTCCAAACATTGATGAGAATAAAGAGATCACAATGACATAAATAAGCATAGAGTGTTGATCAAAGATTAAATATCATGTGAGCAATGACACTAACTGCAGAGAATCCGAGAACTTTTGATGAAAACTTGATATTTACTGAGTACAAAGTTTTGCTATATATTCTAGAGTATGGAGTGGACTCTGAGGTGTCGATGAATCGTGAAAAGTATAGCTTTGGGATTCTTGTGTTGGAAATGCTTACTAGAAAAAGATCGACAGATGAAATCTTTGAACATGGTCAAAATTTATAACTTTGCGGAAAGTTCATTTCCAGATATTCTTTTACAGATTTTGGAGCCACCACTTGTACCAAAGCATGGAGAAGCAACAATAGAATATGCAAACAATCAGACTCTTACTCCAACTGTTAAAAAGTGCGTTGTTCACTGTTCAAGATTGGACTTGCTTTTTCAGTGCAATCACCAAAGAAAGAATTAATATGGTGGATGTCACTAGAGCACTAAGCAAAATCAGAAAAGCCTTTCTTCCTGGTAATATAAAAGGAAAATGACTTAATTCCATGCATATTACTATAGAACAAACGTAGATGTGTCACATTGCTTTTTCTGCCAAATTTTAATAGCAGTTTCGTTAATAATAATATTCTGTTGTCCTTTTTTTGAATTATTTCACACATATATGTTTTCCTTTTCAAACTTGAGATTTCTAGATGCTTAATTCTGTTAGTTGCATATGCCACTGGCTTTGGCTCTTACCTGATTAATTGCTTATTAGATACAATATTTCATTTTTCACAATTTTGGTAAAAATATAAAAACTTCCATAGGCAATAGTATAAACACAATATACATGGACCATAATAAAAAGTGGACTACAACTATAAGTTGATGCAGTGACTGCATGTGTTTCACAGAGACTTTCAATCAATCCCTCTAGTTAAGGATTTTCACGTTTCTTAGTCCAAGTCTCATCTAAAATATATGTTGTAGATTCAATGTTTAAATATGAAGATAACAAAGGAAAAAAAATACGTTTTAATTTATCCAAGAGGTAGTACTTGTAATATGTAAAAGCAAATGAATTTAGTAAAAAATTCTCTAGCAGTCATACAAATTACAAAGATCAAACAATTTAATCTAGTGGCTCTATTAGTTTGACACAGCAAGTCAGCAAGTGTGGTCGACAATGTAGTATATGAAACATTGCATTGCCTAGATAAAATTCCACTTCCTACTCATTCCTCTCTTTTTAAATGTATCTGTTATTGGAATACTTCCTGAACTTACTGAGCTGATGTAATTCTTTGTCAGTTTCACTGCATTGATGACTTTACACTAGTTTCCTACTTCGTAGTACGCTAGAAAGTTTTAGTATGCAAATATATAGTGATACCAAAGGAACCAATAAACATACCAAACGAACAGACATCACCTAATGCATGATCAAAAGTAAATGCTATGGAAATACCTCCACAAGTGTACTCTGTCACCTGAATTCGCAAGGGGAAGTCTGGTTCAACCGAGACTACCTCTTCTTGAAGAGTTTCATTGAGATTATTAAAATCTAAATTCTTTAATGGGAGGGACATGTGAGTGAGCTTCAATGACTAGAGCACCGTTGTTGTCACAAATGATTTCAGGCTCACTAGTTTTGGGATTTTGAGCAGTTTGGCCAGCAAAGGGATAATATTGATTGAGTATTTGTGTTTAGAGAGCTTTTAAGAGCTTAAAAAAAGGTTTTACAAGTGTGTAACAAGAAAATGACCTGAAAGCAGGTCAAGATTTGAGAGTGATTGAAAATTGGCTCTGCTATAAGATTGAGTTCCATTACAATACTTTTCCTACTAGACTTCAAATTTTCCATACTTTGGGACTGCAAGTTTTTGGAGAATGTCTCACATTTTTCAAATGAGGGTAGTATTTCTCTTTGTTTTGAGGCTAAGGTTCAAAATGTTTCTGAATTAATTGAACCTGGCATATACTACTTATATAGTATAATTCGTGGATATTTACACTAATGCCTCAAGATATAACTTAGCAGATATTTTCTAATTCCACATTATGAATTGTAGTGATCAGTCTGTCATGATACCATTACCATGGATCTTGATTAATAGCTGATCTCATGAGGCCACTCTTTTGTTGGTAACTTTGTGCTTGTTCCTTTCCTAATGGTTCAGTCATAATGTACAAGAAAAACTCAATCTATGGTAAAGTTTGGTAGGCAACTTAATTGTGGAATTCAAATAATCTATGTTATGCAGTAAACTGATTCAACAGAAATGAAACTAACTACTTATGTGGTACATTTCGTTTGCACAGAATCATCCCTCCATATATATGATCAAGATTCAAGCATGTCCAGACTTCAAGACTCAAGAAACTAACTACGTTTGCATGTCCAGACCTGGTACATTTACATGCATTCTTTAATTAGTCTTCTGACAGTCTTAATTTTTCTTTTAATTGCTGGATATCAGACATCAGCCACCTAAAACTTTGATTTAATTGTAAAAAGTGAAGACATTGTTTAACTAAAATGTTGACTTGATGTTAATAGAAAATGAAAATAATGTAAGAATTTGTGATTTGGTATGAATATTGATTGATTTACCAAAAAGGCAGAGGTACAAACTTATACTATTCTGATACAAGATATCCTAATATACTTCCTATAATTAAGCTGAATCATTTACAAACCAGGAAATAGAATCAAATCAAATATTTACAATATTCACAAGATTAACAGCCTATTCTAAGCTTGATTTCCTTCAACACTCCCCCTCAAGTTTGAAACTATATTTCCTTTCCAACATCACACACATTCTGCTGCAATACCACAAAATTCCAATACACTACAATTTAATTCTCCTGACCCATTTCTCACATTTGATTTGGATCCTATTTCAGAGCCCATTCCTTTTTCCACTACAAATGAGCCAACAACACCCAACAGCCCCAATAACCCAACACTTCTCACCACAACCAATGAAGAAACTGATACCTCTCAACCTGTAACTATGCCACCACAACCACCCACTCATTGCAGTGAACGTCCCACCAAGCCTCCTTCTCATTTACAGAACTTTCACATCAAAGCAACCCTCCTTTCAAGAAGTCAGGTACTTTCACCCTGTCACCTTCTACGAACTTGGTCAAGAAGTCAGGTACTACCCATCCTCTCTCTAATTTTTGTCTTATGATCACATTTCTTCTACTCATAAGGCATACATTACCCAACTCACACTTCTCCAAGAACTCACAAGTTTCTCTCAAGCTGTTCAGTTTCCACAATGGCGTGAAGCCATGAAATCTGAGATCGATGCATTGCAAGCTACTGGGACTTGGAGTTTGGTGCCTTTGTCTCCTCACAAACAACCAATTGGGTGCAAATTGGTGTATAAGGTAAAGTTGAAAGCTGATGGTACAGTTGAACGATACAAAGCCCGGTTGGTGGCCAAGGGCTATAGCCAAGTTACTGGTGTTGATTACAGGGAGATGTTAGTTGCTATAATTACTTACTTTTCAAGTAGTTTTTAAGGCAATTATCTATCTTTTTCTCATTTGGAGTGTTGTTTTACTCAATTTCTGTTAATTTTGCAATTTAGTTAGAATTTCTTTAGTTTCTCTAGTTTTATGGTTATATCTAAGTGTTTTGCCCCACTTTTTGTAGGAATTGGAGATTGAAGTTGAAGAACACATTTTGGAGCTGCATTATGAGCTTTGGAAGCAGTGGAAGGTCCTTTGCAAGAGAAATCTGTTGAAGTGCAGAATTTTCAAATCAGCCAAGCCAAAATCCCTGGCTGAGCCAAATGTCACTTTGGAGAAATTCTGCATATGTATATAAAGGACTGACCCTCAGAAGTTCAGAGAGCTAGAACATTTTTCAGAACTCATTCTCTCTAGCTCGTTTGCACTGTTTAGTGAGAGAGAAAAGCTCTCTCTTTAGTTCTTAGTTTTCTCTTCATCTTCTTCCCTTCCATGTGTATTTTCCAGCTGCTCATACCCATGAGTGGCTGATTTCTTTAGTTGTTAGGGGTTAGATGTAACCATTCTCAAAACTCTCTTGTATCTTTTGATATTATATATATATATATATATATTCTGCATATTTGTGTTTAAAGTTAGTATTTTGCTTCTTTTCTTAAAGCTTGTTGTGGCTTAATCACCCATAGCATGATCCTTGGACATGACTGTTGTTGGGAAACACTTTCGTTGTCTAGAACTGAAGCAATATACCTCATGAACTTCGTGTCTAGGAATGGAGCTTAGTTCATGGGTTATCTTGTGGTCTCTAGACTTAAAGCTAGTTGGTTCGTTAAGTTGTTGACGAATCAAGGCTTGGGGGAGTAATCTAAGACTCTCTGCACCTAAGGAATTAGGGCTGGGAATGCTTTATTGACTGATTTTAACATTTAAATGCAAATGGAATGTATATTGTGTGCATGCAATAAGAGAGTAGAGAATGGTGAGATCTAACCCCTGCAACATCTTCATTTATCTTTTTTAACCGCTGTCTACTGCTGTGTTTCACTTTAAAAACCACAAAAATATCTTCTTTATTTCTGTCCTGCACTAAATCTGTTCTGAAATCCCACAAAACCACCCAAAGTTTGTGTTTTTATTGCTTTCGTGTGAAAACCAGTTCAGTCTAGTAAGTATTTATGTGAACATTGCTTATATCAAGCAAATCCCTTGGGAAAACGATACTTGAACTTATCCATTTACTACTTATGCGATTTGGTACGCTTGCCAATCCGCTTAACAAGTTTTTGGCGCCGTTGCCGGGGATTTGCATCTGAATATTAGGCAACTTCACATTCATATTATCCTAGGCTTTATTCTTTATTCTTTTATTCTTTGCATTTTTATTTCTGTTGTGGTTGTTGTTTTCTTGTGCTAACTTTCTATTCTAGTGTTCTGTTTTCTTTTTCTCTATTTATGCACACAAGAAGTTCAGCTGATCCTTTGTATTTCGACCCGGAGATTGAGAGGACAACAAGACTTACCAACAGCTGGACGAGGAAGAGGAAGGCTCTAGAAAGACTTGCTAGCCAAGAACCACTATCTCCTGTTTCACCAGATCTGTCTTTGACATCCATTCCTGAAGAAGAAGAATTCACAATGGCAGAAGAAGGAGAAGCAAACCAACCAAGGCGTACTTTGAATGATTATTATGCCAACACAGGGCCGCGATTCTTCAACACCATTGCCAAACCAGAGGTGCAGGCTCACAATGTTGAAATGAAGGCATCTCTTATCCACTTGATTCAACAAAACAAGTTCCATGGTCTTGACCATGAAGACCCTTATGCTCATTTGACTACTTTTGTTGATATCTGCAACACTGTGAAGCTACATCAAGTTAATGATGATTATATCCGGATCAGTCTCTTTCCATTCTCTCTTGATGGAAAGGCAAATGATTGGTACAGAGCCATTCCTCCTAACACTCCCCTGACTTGGGATGAGCAGGTTGACAGATTTTTGAACTGTTTCTTTCCTCAATCTAAGATCAACCAGAGGAAGACAGCTATCTCTACTTTCACTCAAGGAGCTGATGAACCCTTGTGTGAAGCATGAGAGAGATTCAATGGTCTGATAAGGAAATGTCCAGCTCATGGTTTCAACGAGGCAGCTCAAATCAACACCTTCTTAGCTGGACTTAGACCTCAAACCAAGCTTATGCTTGATGTTTCAGCTGGAAGCAAAATCATTTACAAGACACCGGATGAGGCTAAGGAAATTATTGAAAATATGGCCTCTAATGACTATGAGGTGCAACATGACAGAACTATCGTGCAAGTGCAGAAGAGAGGAGTTCTGGAATTAAATTCTCAGGATGCCCTCCTAGCTCAAAATAAGCTTCTCACGCAGCAACTTGATGCACTCACCAAGCAACTTGTTAAGATGCCTCAACAACTCCAAGGCTTACAAGCTATTCAGTCCAACACTCAATAAGTTCTTTGCTGTGAACTTTGTGGAGGTGATCATTCAAGTGGCCAATGCATCATGCCACTAAGTTCCCAAGAAGAAATCAATTATATGGGGAACCAAAACCGGCAAGGCAATTCTTATGCTCAACCTTTCAATCAAGGTTGGAGAAATAACAATGCTGGTTGGAAGCAAGAAGTTGGCCCTTCGAACAGACCTCCTTACCAAAGTCATCAACAATACCAACCTCTTCATCAAGACCGTGTTTCTAAGTTGGAGGATACTATCAATCAATTCATGCAAGTCTCTCTAACCAACCAAAAGAACACGGATTCTTCCATCAAAATATTGAAGTGCAGATGGGACAATTTGCTAAAGATTTGGTAGAACTTAAAAGTGGAGCATTTTCAGCCAACACTCAAGCAAATCCCAAGGAGCAATGCAAGGCTATAACTACAAGGAGAGGTACAATTGTGGGAGATTTGAGTAGAGAGAAAAGTGAGCAAGAGGTAGTTGTGGAGGATGTAAAAGATGATGAGGAAGAAAAAAATGAGCTGAGTGAAAAAGAATTGAGTGAGAAAGAGAAAAATAGTGAGAAAACTGCAGAAAAGAGTGTAGTCAGTGAGGCGGCTGAGCCAAAAATGACTAAACACCAGAGGGTGAGAGAAGAGAAGAAGAAGAAGGAGTCAAATTCTATTCCTCCACAAGGATTACCCTATCCTCATGTGCCAACAAGGAAGGACAGAGAAAGGCAGTTTGCACGTTTCTTAGACATCTTCAAGAGATTGCAAATCAATTTACCTTTCTCGGATGCACTTGAGCAAATTCCAACTTATGCCAAGTTCATGAAGGAACTCCTCACCAAGAAGAAAAAGTACATTGAGAAAGATACAATTGAATTAGAAGCTAGATGTAGTGCTATAATTCAAAAGCCATTGCCTTTCAAGCACAAAGATCCTGGTAGCTTTACCATTCCCTGCACCATTGGAAATCTATCCATTGGAAAAGCTTTGTTAGATTTGGGAGCAAGCATCAATCTTATGCCACTGTCCATGCTTAGCAAAGTGGGAGATGTCGAAATCAAGCCTACAAGGATGACACTTCAAGTAGCAGACCGTACCATTAAGCTTCCATATGGAGTTGTTGAAGATTTGCTAGTGAAGGTGGACAAATTTATATTCCCAGCTGACTTTGTAATTATGGATATGGAAGAGGATGCTGAAGTTCCTCTCATTTTGGGGAGGCCATTCATGATGATAGCCCGTGCCTTGATTGATGTTAGTGATGGCAAATTCAAGATGAGGGTGCAAGATGAAGAAGTCACTTTCAATGTGTTTGAAGCTATGCAGCACCCTAGTGAAGATAAATCTTGCTTTAGAGTGGACATTCTTGATGAAATTTTCACCACCTCTAGGAAGCAAGTGTCTAGTTCCACTCCTCTTGAGAAAGCTTTAATTGATGCATTTGAGTTACTCAATGAGGAGGAAGAGAGGGAAATTGAGGAATGCTTGAAGAGCCTTGACACTTTTAAGGAAATTCCTCCAAATGAAGAAATTGTTGAAGATTTGAAGAAAGATGAGAAGGTGGAGAAAACCAAACCCGAATTGAAGGTGCTGCCTCCACATTTAAAGTATGTGTTCCTTGAAGAAAATGGTGGCAAACCAGTCATCATTAGCAATTCCTTATCTGCTGCAGAGGAAGAAAAATTGATTGAGGTTTTGAAAGCTAACAAAGGAGCCATTGGATGGTCTATCTCTGATCTCAAAGGGATAAGTCCTTCTTATTGCATGCATCGGATCTTCATGGAAGATGATTTTAAACCAGTGGCTCAACCTCAAAGAAGACTCAATCCTGTGATCAAGGAAGAAGTAAGAAAGGAAGTCTTAAAGCTCTTGGAAGCTGGATTGATCTACCCTATATCCGATAGTGCATGGGTGAGCCCTGTGCAAGTTGTTCCTAAAAAGGGGGGCATGACAGTTATCCACAACGAGAAGAATGAATTAATTCCTACAAGAACTGTCACAGGATGGAGGATGTGCATAGACTATAGAAAGCTCAACAAAGCAACAAGGAAGGATCATTTTCCCTTTCCTTTCATGGATCAAATGTTGGAGAGACTAGCTGGTCAAGCTTTCTATTGCTTTTTGGATGGTTACTCTGACTATAATCAAATTGATGTGGATCCTCAAGACCAAGAGAAGACAACCTTCACCTGTCCTTTTGGAGTCTTTGCATATAGGAAGATGCCATTTGGGCTATGCAATGCACTTGCCACTTTCCAAAGGTGTATGCTAGCTATCTTCTCGGATTTGGTGGAGAAATGCATAGAAGTCTTCATGGATGACTTTTCTGTTTTTGGTGGATCATTTGAATTGTGCTTGTCAAACTTGGACACTGTTTTGAAGAGGTGTGCTGAGACAAATCTCATCCTTAATTGGGAGAAATGCCATTTTATGGTGACCGAAGGAATTGTTCTTGGCCACAAAATTTCAGCAAGAGGAATTGAAGTTGACAAAGCCAAAGTAGATGTAATTAAAAAGCTCCCACCACCAGCAAATGTGAAAGGAATTCGAAGCTTCCTTGGGCATGCTGGATTCTACAGGCGCTTCATCAAAGATTTCTCAAAAATTGCCAAACCATTGAGCAATCTACTGAACAAAGACACACCATTTAATTTTGATACCGAATGTTTAAATGCTTTTAAATTTTTGAAGTCTAGTTTAGTCTCTGCTCCTATACTCACTGCACCTAATTGGAAAATTGATTTTGAACTCATATGTGATGCTAGTGATTATGCAGTAGGGGCTGTCCTAGGCCAGAGAAAGAACAGAATTTTCCATCCCATACATTATGCTAGCAAGGTGCTCAATGAACTCTAAGTGAATTATGCAACAACTGAAAAAGAGTTGCTAGCAATAGTGTATGCTTTGGAAAAATTTTGTTCTTATTTAATTGGTTCCAAAGTAGTTGTGTACACTGATCATGCTGCAATTAAATACTTGCTGTCCAAACCCGATTCCAAGCCTAGACTCATTCGTTGGGTTCTGTTGTTGCAGGAATTTGATCTAGAAATTAAGGACAAGAAAGGAAGTGAAAACCAAGTTGCTGATCATTTGTCACGGCTTTTGAATGATGAGGTGACCACTCTTGAGAAAGAAATTCTTGATGAGTTTCCTGATGAAAAATTGCTTGTGGTGCAAGAAAGGCCATGGTTTGCGGATATGGCTAACTATAAAGCTGGTGGAATTATTCCAGCAGAAATGAATTGGCACCAAAGAAAGAAATTTTTCAAGGATTCTCGCTTTTATGTGTGGGATGATCCTCATTTATTCAAAATTGGAGCTGACAATTTACTTAGAAGGTGTGTTGCTAAGGAGGAAGCAAGGAACATCCTGTGGCACTGCCACAATTCACCTTATGCAGGGCACTACAGTGGAGAGAGGACTGCTGCAAAGGTCCTCCAGTCTGGATTCTTTTGGCCTACAATTTTTAAAGATGCTCATGAGCATGTGCAAAGCTGTGATAAATGCCAAAGAACCGGAGGGATATCAAGAAGGAATGAGATGCCACTTCAAAACATTCTTGAAGTAGAGGTCTTTGATTGCTGGGGTATAGATTTTGTTGGCCCCTTACCTTCATCCTTCTCCAATGAATACATTTTGGTGGATGTTGACTATGTTTCAAAGTGGGTAGAAGCTGTTGCTTGCCCTAAAAGCGACTCCAAGACAGTCATTAAATTTCTCAAGAAGAATATCTTCTCTCGGTTTGGTGTTCATAGAGTTTTAATCAGTGATGGAGGCTCCCATTTTTGTAATGCACAATTGAAGAAAGTCTTGGAGCATTATGGAGTCAAACATAAAGTAGCTTCTCCTTACCATCCTCAAACCAATGGTCAAGCTGAGGTTTCAAATAGAAAAATCAAGAGGATCCTTGAGAAGACAGTTGCTTCTTCAAGAAAGGATTGGGCTGTAAAGCTTGATGATGCTCTATGGGCATATAGGACTGCACTCAAGACTCCAATTGGCCTATCTCCATTCCAAATGGTCTATGGCAAAGCTTGTCATCTCCCTGTGGAATTGGAGCACAAAGCTTATTGGGCTCTTAAATTCCTTAATTTTGATCAGTCCTTGGCTGGTGAGAAGAGGAAAATCCAACTTCATGAGTTAGAGGAGATGAGACTCAATGCATATGATTCTTCAAGGCACTATAAACAGAAAGTCAAGGCCTACAATGACAAAAAGCTTGTGAAGAGAGACTTGCGGCCTAATCAAAAAGTTCTGTTGTTCAATTCAAGGCTGAAATTATTTCCAGGCAAGCTTAAGTCCAAATGGTCTGGCCCTTTCATCATTAAGGAGGTGAAGCCTCATGGTGCTGTTATTTTGGAGGATCCTTCAACAGGAAGAAACTGGACAGTCAATGGTCAGAGATTAAAGCCCTATTTGGGGGGTGAAATTGAGAGGCTGACCACAATTCTGCATCTAAGTGATCCTTGAGGTCACCAAATGTCAAGCTAATGACATTAAAAGAGCGCTACCTGGGAGGCAACCCAGTTTTCTTACCATTTTACTTCTGCTTTCTGCATTTTGAATTGTTAAAATTAGTTAGTTGTGTGTTTAGATCATTTAGAATTCATGTGCTTTATCCTTGTGTGAGTTTTGTGTGCTGTTTGTGTTAATTTTGTTTCTTTGTAATGTGATCATTTAGAAGCATCATTCTGTAGTTGCATATGTCCCATTTAGCTGTTACATTGCAGTGTTTAGGTTCAGTTCTGCATAATTTGCATTCTGGTCATGTCTGTGCAAGAATTATTGCTCTTAAGTGACTTTTGGCTTAAGCCACTAATACTGGCTCCAAGCCAAAACCACTGGAAGCAATAAATTCAATTCCATGCATTTTTTAGTGTAGCCACGTTCCATGGTTAAGCCAAAAGCCACTTTGTGATCCCTGTCCAAATTCGAGCTTTCTACCAAGCCATGCCTCATGGCCAAGCCATTTTCCACTTATTCAGACCCTCTGATCTTTTTCAAAATTTTCCCGCGTTCCAAGACTTTTGATTTACCCCATAACGTCCCCACCCTTCTCAGTCACGTTTCCCTATAGCTACTATTACCTTTCCCTATTCACCTCTCTTCTCCTCCAATCACGTCACCTCACCCACCTCCCCTCCAATAAGAAATTTCTGACACTTTATTACAGCTACCTACCTTCAACCCTTCCCCAAATCAGACTTACCCTTTCCCCACACCCTCACGTCTGCCCGTAGACTCCCAACCCTTCAACTTTCCACTCAGTCCTACTCTTACAATCCCATCATACCTCTAAGCTTGCAACTTGCTTCATCCCTACACTCATCATCCATCACTAGGACTGTGACTCCTCCCTCTCGGTCTACTCCCCATCTCCACCTCGAGCACCGCCGTTTCTATCCACACGTGAGTGTTTCTTCCGCGATTTCTGCTCCCTTGTCTATTGTCATTTTCATCTCTTTTCTGGAAAAGATCCTAGGGTCCTTTGTTTTTCATGAATGTGTTTTTCTGTTATTTTCTTTTCATTTTTCTCTGTTGCAACTTTTGGAAGCATATGCATTGTTTGGTTATGTTTGTGTTTCATGTTAAAACTTTGACCTTTTGTGTGTGAGTTTTCTGTTCTCTTCCCTTTTCGTTGACAAAGGTCAAAGCTTTTGCTATAACCTTCTTTTCTATCTCTTGTTTTGAAGTTTCCCTTGAGTGGTATGTCTTTTTCGATTTTTGGTTGTTGAAAAAGTGCAACCTTTTTGTTTGTTTTCTGTTGTTTGTACCTTTTTGGGATATCTTTCCCTATTGGAGGTAGTCACGTGTTTGTTCTCTCTTTTCCCTTTTGTGTTGCTGTTCAGATTTTGGAAAATCTGCTGTTATTCCCTTTCTGTTTTTCCTTTTTCAGTTTCTGTTCTTGTTTTTAATGTTTGAATCTGTGTGGATCTTGTCCTTTTCGTTTGTTTTTGGGACCACTAATGGTTCAAGTGCCGATTTTCTGAATATTCTTCGAAGGTTCTTATTTTCCCTGTGTTTTGGGACCACGTTTTGGGTCCCTATGCTTTTGTATCTTGTTTAATATTTTTTCTGTTTACTGCTACTTCTGTGTGCTAAAGGGGAGCACATGGTCCCTTGTGCATTCTCTGTTTTACCTAAGAAGCACTCCTTTGTCTTTTTCTTTTTCTGTTTGTTTTTCTTCTTGTTTGCACATGTGTTTTTCACTACCTAAGAACTGGGACCATTGTGTCTTTCTTGTTGGATTTGTCACGCACCAGTGCTGGAACTACATCTTTCTGCACAATTGTAAAAATATCAGATTTAGTGGAATTTGGCGAAGCCACCCTGCGGATGCTTAGCCAAAACTGCTGCACATTGCTGAGTGCATATTCTGTTTCTGCACTTGTGTGTGACAAAATTTCCTTGTTGTTTTGTGGATTCTCAATTCTCCTTTTAGCTTTTCATCAATTTCTTTTCTCTGTTTTTCTTTCTTTTATACGTGTTGTGTTTCAATTATGTTGTGATTTCTGTCTTAACTTATTTTTCTGTTTCTTATTTCTCATTTGTGTCACTGACTGATTTAATTTCTTGTGCCCTCTGTTCTATTCTGTTTTGTTTATGTTCTATTTTGCAGCATGGCTCCTAAGCACAAGCAACCTGCTGATGACTCCACCCCTTCTGCCAAGAAGCAAAGAGTCACAAGGAGGGGTTCTTCTTCCCGTGCTCCTCCTCAAGCCTCACGAGAGGATGATGAAGTGCAGGAGATTCCACCCCCACCACCGCAACCTCAAACTCCTCGTGAGCCCCTTCAGAAGAACCGCTTCCTTGCTCCTCCTAACCAAGAGCGTTTCAAGAACAATGCCAATAGAGGCTTGATCAAGGAGCGAGAAGTGCAACTGCTGGCTGGAGATTTCCAGGAAATACAAGATGAAATCATTCGAAGGAAGTGGCAGAAACTTACCAACTTTCCCCTCAAGATCAATGAGAAAGTGGTGCGCGAATTCTACGCGAATGCTATTCCCAGGCGCACCAGCGATCCTACCCGAAGGTCTTGGGTGAGGGGTTGCTTTGTCTACTATGATGCTCTTTCCATCAACCGATTTCTGGCCAATGACTTCACCGACCCGAACAGCCAAGACTGTGGCTATTTCTTGATGTCTACTAGGAGAACCCTTGTCACCAACACTGCTGTGAGCAACAACCTCTGCATTCCAGGGCGTTCTTTTGTAGAAAATGATGTTGGAAAGGCCTTACGCTTCAAGAGGGCTGCTCTGAAAACCATTTTACAAATTTGGGCCTCCTTCCTCTTCTCCAACATCACACCTACAACTCACACCTCTGAGTTGAGCATGACCAGAGCCTTCATTGTGTACTGCATCATGAATGACATTGACATCAACATTGGGAGGATAATATCAAGAGAACTCCATAAATTTGTGACTGCAAAGGCTCTTACCTCCCCTCCAAGGCCTCTTGGCTTTCCGGCCCTTATCACGACATTATGTGAGAGCTGCGGAGTGAATGTCCGCCGTCCTCCCCTCCTCAACCTCCGGGAGCCACTCAACATGCGCTTCATTGACCAGCATTGCCGCAACCCCACGGAAGTGGATGCACCTCAGCCTCCCATTCCTCCTGCAATGGAGCCGTTTAACAGATCCCAACTTGCTTCTGCTTTTATTTTCCTCTTCCAGCAGTTGGCAGCGGTTCATCACGGCCAACAAACTTTAAATTCTTCCATTTATTATTATCTAACCCCTGTAGCACCACGACCTCATGGTCGTCTCCATTGGCCATCACCTTTTGAGTTTGAAGCTATCATCGCATGGCCTGGGGACAAACCTCCTTTTTTGGGGGGTGCTGGAGCTGCTGATGCCCCATATGGTGCTGCTGCTGGAAATGATACAGCTGCTGCTGACAAAGGAGCAGAGGAGGAGGCTGTAGCAGAGGAGGAGGAAACTGAAGTGGAGGAAGAAGGAACAGAAGAGGAGGATGAAGAATTCGACAGTTCGGAGGCCGAAGAAGATGATGATGTTTGATGGGGGATTTGCTGGTTTAATTCCCATGGCAACAGGACAAATTATTTCTTTTCTATTTTTACATTTCAGTATTTTAATTTTAGTGCATGGTTAGTATGTTGTGGGTTAGCTGTAGTTTAGTTGTTAATTTGGTGATGTTGGCCAAGGCCTTGTTGTTTGCTGAACTTGGTACTTTTGTTGTGTTTGCAAGTTTAATGTTTATGTTGTGGTTGTTCATGGTTTTAGAAAAATTCCATCGTGCGTTATCCTTGCTTGCTCCCCACGCTTTTAAAAGAAAAATGCATTTGCGAAACCTTGATTTGATCGATTTTTGTGGCTGCGCATTTCGTTAGCATAGCTTGGATGCATGTATGTTTTTGAGAAAAGTTTCAAGCATGATTTGATTGTGAGGATAGATTTGAGAATGTTTGAGAAATGATTCTTATGAGTTGTGTGTTATCTCAAATGATTATGAATGCCACCTTTGGCACCACTGTTGGTTTTGAATATTTTTCTTGTGATAATTCTTGCACTTTAATTAAGAAATGATCAAGGCAAATTTTGTTTGATGATTGTAAAGCCTAGAGCCAAAAAGCCTTCCCTGTTTCTGTCATCCTTTTTGTGCAGCCCCTTTGAGCCTTAATTGAAATTAATTTCTGTCATGATAACCCATGAGCCTAAATGAAAAACAATTCACTTTCCTTACCAATGGATAGGAGAGCAATTGCATGTGTTGGGTTTAGAATAAGTTTGGGGGAAATCTTGCATGAAATGAAGAACTTGGGAACAATTGTGGGTCACTCTCATTAAATTAAAAGAAATGTCACAGCTGTGTTTGTCTTATGTTCTGTAAATTCTGTGTGTTTAAAAAAAAATCGAGAAAAGAAAAGAAAAAGAAGATCAAGGAAAACAAAAAAGAAATAAAAGCTGTGATACTTGTTGTGATTATAGTGGCATGTTCTTGAGCTTAAATGTGAGAAATGAAAGGAGTAGGTATCTTTGTCATTGTGAGAAAATAAGAGGGATTGGGTAAAATATGAAAAATGCATTGATTGCTCTCTTATCTCATGGTGTTTGCTATTCTAAAAAAAAAAAACCAATTTCCTTTCAAGCCTAGCCACGGTTCAGACCTTGATCAAGTCATTGTGATCTTAATTTTTGTGCATAATTTTGTTACATTGAGAAGGAAAGCAAACTGATTTATGGTTGCCATTGTGTGTTGACTGTGAGAGAATTCAGCACCTAAACCAATTGGTGCTTGAGTGAGACACTTGAGTGAAAAGAATCAAACATTCTTAGATTTTGCCAAATTTTGATTGTTATGCTTGGTTCATTTCTTCAGAAATTAGGTACTTGCATCCCTATTATGGTCTCGGTTTAAGGCACCATGCTTGAAATTCGAATAATTGGTTTGGTCCTTTTCAATTCTTAGAAGGAAGCATGTTTTGGATTTGTTAGGATGGGATTGATCTTGATCCATGATTTCTGTTTTAGTGGTAGTTATTTTCTGTTTAGGTAGTTATTTAGTTGTTGTCTTTATCTTTTGCTTGAGGACAAGCAAAACTCCAAGTTTGGGGGAGTTGTTAGTTGCTATAATTACTTACTTTTCAAGTAGTTTTTAAGGCAATTATCTATCTTTTTCTCTCATTTGGAGTGTTGTTTTACTCAATTTCTGTTAATTTTGCAATTTAGTTAGAATTTCTTTAGTTTCTCTAGTTTTATGGTTATATCTAAGTGTTTTGCCCCACTTTTTGTAGGAATTGGAGATTGAAGTTGAAGAACACATTTTGGAGCTGCATTATGAGCTTTGGAAGCAGTGGAAGGTCCTTTGCAAGAGAAATCTGTTGAAGTGCAGAATTTTCAAATCAGCCAAGCCAAAATCCCTGGCTGAGCCAAATGTTACTTTGGAGAAATTCTGCCCATGTATATAAAGGACTGACCCTCAAAAGTTCAGAAAGCTGGAACATTTTTCAGAACTCATTCTTTGTAGCTCGTTTGCACTGTTTAGTGAGAGAGAAAAGCTCTCTCTTTAGTTCTTAGTTTTCTCTTCATCTTCTTCCCTTCCATGTGTATTTTCCAGCTACTCATACCCATGAGTGGCTGATTTCTTTAGTTGTTAGGGGTTAGATGTAACCATTCTCAAAACTCTCTTGTATCTTTTGATATTATATATATATATATATATATATATATATATATATATATTCTGCATATTTGTGTTTAAAGTTAGTATTTTGCTTCTTTTCTTAAAGCTTGTTGTGGCTTGATCACCCATAGCATGATCCTTGGACATGACTGTTGTTGGGAAACACTTTCGTTGTCTAGAACTGAAGCAATATACCTCATGAACTTCGTGTCTAGGAATGGAGCTTAGTTCATGGGTTATGTTGTGGTCTCTAGACTTAAAGCTAGTTGCTTCGTTAAGTTGTTGACGAATCAAGGCTTGGGGGAGTAATCTAAGACTCTCTGCACCTAAGGAATTAGGGCTGAGAATGCTTTATTGATTGATTTTAACATTTAAATGCAAATGGAATGTATATTATGTGCATGCAATAAGAGAGTAGAGAATGGTGAGATCTAACCCCTGCAACATCTTCATTTATCTGTTTTAACCTCTGTCTACTGCTGTGTTTCACTTTAAAAACCACAAAAATATCTTCTTTATTTCTGTCCTACACTAAATCTATTCTGAAATCCCACAAAACCACCCAAAGTTTGTGTTTTTATTGCTTTCGTGTGAAAACCAGTTCAGTCTAGTAAGTATTTATGTGAACATTGCTTATATCAAGCAAATCCCTTGGGAAAACGATACTTGGACTTATCCATTTACTACTTGTGCGATTTGGTACGCTTGCCAATCCGCTTAACAGGAGACTTTTGCTCCGGTGGATAAGATGGTCACAGTCTATGTCTTGCTTAGTGTGGCAGCTATTCGAGGTTGGCATCTTCACCAATTAGATGTCAACAACACGTTCTTGCACGGTGATCTTGATGAAGAGGTATTTATGTCACTGCCTCTTGGTTTCGGACAAAGGGGGGAGACTCGAGTTTGTAAACTCCACAAGTCACTGTACGGGTTGAAACAAGCATCTTAGCAATGGTACCTTAAACTATCTACTGCAATAAAGGCTGCAGGATTTTAGCAATCCATGTCTGACTATTCTTTATTCGTCCGAAGTCGGCAAGCTAGTTTCTTGGTGATACTTGTTTATGTTGATGATGTGCTATTAGTAGGGGATAATTTAAAAGACATAGAGAACATCAAGCTTTTCTTGTCTAAACAATTCAAACTCAAGGATTTGGGGCAGCATTTCCTCGGCATAGAAGTTGCCCGTTCACATCGTGGAATCAGTTTGTCACAACATAAATATGCTTTGGAAATTTTAGATGATGCTGGATTATTGGGTGTTAAACCTTCTTGGTTCCCTGTAGAACATAACATGTCCCTCACACAGTCAGATGGAAAACTTCTAAATGATGCTTCAGCATATAGGTTAGTAGGGAGACTAATGTATTTAACCATAACAAGGCCAAACCTGACCCATGTTGTACATGTATTAAGTCAGTTCATGGATAAGCCACGACAACCACACTTAGAAGCAGCTCATAAAGTGCTTAAGTACATCAAACAAACACCGGGTCAAGGGATTTTGTTGCTATCTACAGGTTCACTTCAGTTGCAAGCATTCTGCGATGCTGATTGGGCTTGGTGCAAAGATACAATAAGGTCAATTACTGGTTACTGCATCCTGCTTGGCCAGGCACTAGTGTCTTGGAAGATGAAGAAACAAATAACAGTGTCTCGTTCACGTGCAGAAGCGGAATATCGATCCATGGCTACCACATGCTGTGAAATTACATGGTTGAAAAACATTTTAAAGGATTTGAAGGTAAACCATAGGCAATCAGTGCCCTTGTTTTGTGATAATCTTGCAGCCATGCACATAGCTTCAAACCCAATCTTCCATGAAAGAACAAAACATATAGAGATAGACTGCCACCTTGTACGGGAGAAGATTCAAGAAGGAATGGTTTGAACAGTTTATATTAGAATTACAGATCAATTGGCTGATATATTTACTAAACGGTTGAGCTCGACACAATTTGAGGCCTTTCTTAACAAGTTGGGTGTCATTAACATACACTCCAACTTGAAGGGGAGTGTTGAAGGAAATCAAGCTTAGAATAGGCTGTTAATCTTGTGAATATTGTAAATATATGATTTGATTTGTTTTCCTGATTTGTAAATGATTCAGCTTAATTATAGGAAGTATATTAGGATCTCTTGTATCATAATATAGTATAAGTTTGTACCTCTGCCTTTTTCTCCTTCATATTCATGACCTGAATTTTTCACAGCAAAGGCAGCAGCATCTAGTTGTACATGTGCCTTGCCAGTGGTTGCTTACGGCTGCTTCTCATGACGAAGGACTAAGGAGTATGCTTTGTTCACTGTAGGGAGAGGATCTTGTAGCAAAGTGTTGCTGCGAACACTTGCATAAGATTCGTTAAGGCCCATGAGAAATTTCATAGTTTTTTGTGTCTCCAAGTATACAACTACTTCTTTGATGGAACCACATATGCAGGTCGAAAAAGTGTAGAGAGTGTCACATTCATCCCATAATTCTTTTATCTTTGTAAAATAGGAACTCACAGACATGCTTCCTTGTGTATAATTATATATGGATCTCGTTTTCGACATTCAACAATTGGACAATATTCACATGTGAAAAACGTTCCTTCAAATCTTTCTACATATGTGCTGCATCCTTGCAATTAATCACATTGTTGGCAATATTCTTAGACATTGATCCCAGCAGCCAAGTCTTGGCCAAATTGTTGCAGCGATTCCACTGCTGCCATTCATTCAAACTTTGTCCAGCTGGCTCATTGACTGAGCCATCTATGAGCCCGATCTTATTTTTGACGGTTAAGGCCATAGTCATGGATTGGCTCCATGTGCTATTGTCGGAACATGCTGCAAAATTCTAGAAGCTTACACAAGTGTAGCTTTAAGAAATAACTAGAAAGAACTGAGACATATAGCATATAAATGTAAAATATTCTAGAATTATCTTGACACTTTTAGTTTTTAGTGAAATGTTAGAATACTCTAGAATGTAACAATTAGATAAATGTAGACTGTTAAAGTCTAGATAACAAAGGTGAAATGATTTCACTGACTATAGGAGCCTATAAATAGGCAATGCTGTATATATTGTAAGGAGTTTGAGATATCAATACAAGCTCCTCCACAATTGTTAAGAGCCACACGGCCGCCTACTATTTCTCTTTACTAAGTCACCTATTAACTTCACTAAATTCACACCAATAACCATTCAACAACTAACCCATATTTCCTATTCCCCTGAAATACTAACAGTGGTATCAAAGCTACGTTCGGTCATCTACTGGGCGTAGATATATATATATATATTACGCAACTATTTCCAAAAAATAATCCTACTATACTCTACATCACTTCTACATTTTCCTTAAACCATGGCCAATACTTCCCAAGCTTCATCTATTCCTGTACCTATTTTCACAGGAGAAAATTATGATTATTGAAGCATTAAAATGAAGTCATTTTTTTGCTCTTAAGATTTATGGGACATTGTAGAAGAAGGATTCATTGCTCCTGTAGAAACTTCTACTCAAACTGCTGCCCAGAAGAAGGAGTTGAAGGAGAATAAGTAGAAAGATTCAAGGGCGCTATTCTTTCTACAACTGGTAGTGAGAGACACAATTTTTCCAAGAATAATGGATGCAACAAGTGCTAAAGATGTGTGGAGTACACTACAGGAGGAGTTTCAAGGTAGCGTTAAGGTATGTGCCATTAAACTCAAAGTCTAAGACGTGACTTTGAGTTAATAAAAATGAAGGAGTCTGAGACCATAAAAGACTAATATTCTAGGATAAAAGAAATAGTTAGTCAAATGAGAGCATGCAGGTAAAATATTCTTGACAAGAAAATTGTTGAGAAAATTTTAATTTCCATTCCCCATAGATATGATGCAATCGTGACTGCTATAGAGCAAACCAAAGATCTATCTACTTATTAGTGTCAGAGCTTTATGGGCTCTCTTGAAGCATATGAGCAAAGATTGAAAAGGCATGATGAATATTCTATCGAAAATGCCTTTCAATGAAAGCTCAAATTACGGTCTCAGAATAAAGAAAATGGTGGTAAGAAAAATGTAGAAATTTCTAAAAACAAAGAGAATTCTAGAAATTTGTCTAAGACCAATGATGAAGAAAAATACCCTCCATGTGGCATTTGCAAAAAGAAAAGTCACTTGGAGAAGGATTGTTGGCATCGTGGAAAGCCACAATGTCACTATTGTAAGAAATTTGGACACATGGAGAAGAACTGTCACAACAAAAACAAGCATCAACCAAATTTCGTCGAAGAGCACAACAATGAGCAACATCTTTTTTATGCTGCCTGAGATTCTAGTGATGAAACAAGTGGAAACTGGTAGTTGGATAGCAGTTGCAGCAATCACATGGCTAATGATAAGAGCATCTTCAAGGAAATTGATGACATTGTCAAAGTGAAAGTTTGATTGGGAAATGGCACCATGGTGGAGTCAAAAGGAAAAAGCATTGTCATGGTGGAGACAAAGAAAGTTACAAGACTTATCAAAGATGTCTTACTTGTTTCTAATCTAAAAGAAAATCTCTTGAGCATTGGCCAAATGACAGAGAAAGGCTATGCTCTACACTTTGAAGGAGATACATGCATAATTTATGATAACCATAACAAAAGGCAAGAGATTGCCAAGGTTAGAATGGACAGAGGAAATAGAAGTTTCCTGATAAGCTTCAAGTAACTACTTCTAACACTTCCATGAGTGCAGAAGTTGATGATGCATGGCTATGGCATCAAAGATTTGGTCACTTCAACACTAAAGCCTTGAAGCTACTACATCAGAAGAATATGATGAGAGATCTACCATGCCTAGATGAAAATAATGAAGCTTGTGAAGAATGTCTTCTTGGGAAGCAACATAAATTATTGTTTTCAACTAGCAAAGCACACAGAGCTAAAGACTTGTTGGAGTTAATCCACATTAACATTTGTGGACCAATGAGAACACCATCACTCAACAACAACAAGTAATTCATACTTTTCATTGATGACTTTTCTAGAATGACTTGGGTCTATTTCTTCAAAGAAAAATCAGAAGTCTCTAGAATATTCAAGAAGTTCAAAGCCTTTGTCGAGAAACAAAGCGGGAAACATATAAAAATACTTAGAAGTGATTGAGGCAAAGAATACAACTCACGCACGAGTTTGACAAGTTCTGTGAAGATGAAGGCATTGACAGGCAACTTACAATCACATATTCACCGCAACAAAATGGTGTGTCTGAGAGAAATAATCAGATAGTCATAGAGATGGCTAGATCGATGCTAAAGGAAAAAGGCTTGCCTAATACTTTTTGGGCAGAAGCTATTTACACTGCAGTCTACATACTCAACAGATGTCCAACTAAGGCAGTCCAAAACAAGACTCCTATTTAAGCATGGAGTGGGCAAAAACCATCGGCTAAACACTTAAGAGTATTTGGCTCTATATGCTACATACATGTTCCAGATCAGAAGAGACACAAGCTAGAAGAAGTCAATACTATACAAGGAATCTTCTTGGGGTATTGTACACAGTCAAAAGGCTACAGAGTCTACAACTTGCAAACAAAAATGCTCACAATCAGTAAAGATGTTGAGATTGATGAAAACACTTCGTGGAATTGGGAAGCAGAAAAAGTTGCAAGAAGCAACATTTCCGTTCCAATGAAGCAATCTCAAGAAGAAGTTCAAGAAGTGATAGAAGAACTAGGTATGCTTTCGTCACCTCCAAAACAACAGGATTCTTCATCAAAGTCTACTCTAAGACAAGTAAGATCTTTGATGGATATATATGAGACTTGCAACACAGCTATACTTGAACCTAAATGCTATGAAGAATACTCAAAGAAGCAAAGCCAACTAAGGAAAAGTCCAAGCTCGAGTACTACAAGAAAGAAGACCAATTAAGTTGCAAACTTCTTTACGAAGGCACTATCAAAGAACAAAGTGCAAGCTACCACGGACCAATTTTGGAATTTCCGAATTTTGCATCAAGGAGGAGTGTTAGAACATGCTGCAAAATTCTAGAAGCTTACATAAGTGTAGCTTTAAGAAATAACTAGAAAGAACCAAGACATATAGCATATAAATGTAAAATATTCTAGAATTATCTTGACACTTTTAGTTAAATGTTAGAATACTCTAGAATGTAACAATTAGATAAATCTAGACTATTAAAGTCTAGATAACAAAGGTGAAATGATTTCACTGACTATAGGAGCCTATAAATAGGCAATGCCAGATATACTGAAAGGAGTTTGAGATATCAATACAAGCTCCTCCACTATGATTAAGAGCCACACGGCCACCTACTATTTCTCTTTACTAAGTCACCTATTAACTTCACTAAATTCACACCAATAACCATTCAACAACTAACCCATATTTCCTATTCCCATAAAATACTAACAACTATAGTTATCTTCCACCAAAGGTTGTGGCACGAGGATCACACCAGGTTGATCAGAATGGTGGAGGTATAATTGATGATTTGGATTATCCCATGTGCCTGTTGCTTTTGGGTTTGCCATGGTAATCAGCTTAGGGTTTGGTGTTTTACAGATCACTGCTCTCATACCATGTAAGAATCTGTGATTTGGTATGAATATTGATTGATTTACCATAAAGGCAGAGGTACAAACTTATACTATTATGATACAAGAGATCCTAATATACTTCCTATAATTAAGCTGAATCATTTACAAATCAGGAAATAGAATCAAATCATATATTTACAATATTCACAGCCTATTCTAAGCTTGATTTCCTTCAACAAATAATAATCTTGGGATCGATTTATTTTGTTCTATTTAATCTTTAGATGAAAACAAACAAACAAAAAATAATAGAAAAAAAGGTTTTGATAAAAAAAATGAAAATGAAAAAGAAAAAAATATAGAGATTAAATAAAGCAAAACAAGAGGGGGAAAAAGCAAATAACTTGAGGTACAAAATGGAAGAAAAAACGCACACAGAGGAGCATGTATGCCAATCGTGGCTTAAGCCATACGAGTCTTTAAGTTGGTCCCCTTTTTTTTTCGCTTTTTATTCCATGCAAATATCAGCAAACACCAATGAAAAATTATTAGGTGGTTCTAGATCACCATTTATCTATGATCTCGACCAATTTCTATATAAAATGTATTTAAGCTTTTTAATTTATAAAAACAGAATTAATAACACTTAGTTTTGTGTCATGTAGAGATTAATTGGCACCATAAGTCTAATAATTTCTCAACACCAACACAGCACTGGTCACCTGCACCAAAGTTGTGCCAACTTGCACTGGACACCCCTCATGTGTGTGAGGTACATGTCTGGTGCAAGTTGTGAGGTACATGTTAGGTACTATCAGCAAATTTATATAGATTGCATTGTCAGAGTCATAAACCTCAGCTTCTATTGTGTATTCTTCCAGAGAAAATGAATCTGATACTTATGGTAGGATCCCCAAGCTTTTATTGATTCTGTTCTTATCTGTTACTTTTCTACACTGTTTATTTACCATTTCTTTAGTATGGTTATAGATGTTACTTACTATAAAATCCTAATATCTGTAATATGAATATTTTTATATGTTTATATGTATACGATTGGGTAAAGAGAAAAATCACTTGAACTTTGCTTATGTGATTTTTCTAACGAAGGTGTTTATTATTGCAAATTTAAAGTTTTTTTTCTTTATGTATTTACTTACAATATTAAGGTAATGTTTTTTTTTTCAATAATATAAAAAGTTTTCAACAATTTTATTTATATACCCACGCATTGCGCGGGTCAGCATGTAGTTTGGTTATTAAATGTTTATCTTTTGCAGCTGATCCTATGAAACATCAAATTAAATTATTATATTGATAAAAAAAAAAAAAAACAAGATTAATACTATTCTTAATAGTTGTACTAAATACAATAAATAAATTGAATTGACTTGACTTGAGGAGGCTTGCCATCGAAATTCTTTTACATGTCATCCTAACTATTTGTGTTAAATTAAATTCATAATTATATTAATTAATATAACATTACTTAATTCCAACATTACCTAATTATATTAATTCCAACATGCATATAATTAAAACCTCCTCCTCCTTCCTGTTCAGACTCCTCGAACCATTGTATTAAAGGAGCCTGGTTTCTTTCTTTTTAAATATTTATACATTTTTTATGCTTTGATCAATGTAGGCACACGCCTAGGAGGAAAATTTTCCTAACAGCAAATCGGTAGATATAGATAATATCAACAGTGGCATATTACCTAAATGAGATTTCTTTACGAGACTTGGTCAATTTGACTATTTATAATCATGGAAAGTAAATTTAGAAATCTCTATAACTCGATCAATTTCCATGGCATTTACTTAGACCGTTTCAAGGGGTACTAAATTCTCAATTTCCATCATTATATGTGTTGTGAACTGCGACTAAAGCGGTAGAAGTCAAACATATATAATCATGAAAATTGGAATTCTATCGTAAATTATTAACACCTATTTTTGTCTATTATTGGTAATAACAGTAATGAAATATTAATGCTGTGAAAAGAATCTGGGTAATAGTCTATATGATGCATGATAGTGATATATTGGTCTACGTGTTATTACTTGGAAAATTATTTCTTATTTGTGCATAAATAATTTCTAAATTCCTATTTTTTTTATGGCCAGGACTGTTGCTTCTATTGAAGCAGTACGTTGTTTCTTTCCACTTAGTGCATGAAATGATGCCCGAAAAGAAAAAAAGAAAAAAAGAAAACTTACTGTGTGAAAGAAGACTTTAGTCCCAAATTTCACAAACACAAACTCCACTAACTAATTAAATCCACCGCAAGATATTTTTCAATATGTTGCCATGTAGTCTTTTTAAGAACGGGAATTAAAGGAAAGGCAAACCATGAAAATTGGCACTTGCCACTTGCCAAGAAGACACAACCTGATAATTAATGCCAAACAATTTAAATGAAAAAAATAATTTATCAGTTTATGTTCCTGAAACAAAAATAATAAAGTAAAAAAAAAAAAATTAGAAGGAAAGTTGCTGAGTAGCTGTGTTTTTTTATCTTCGGTGCTTGACTGCTTGTAAGGGTGTTTATTCACCTTGTTTTGCTTCAATTTTTTGGCTTCTTCTTCTTCTGATAATGGAAGTTTGTGAACAATGAGATTAAGGCTTGGAGTGCTAAGGGAAATGAGGACTTTCACAGGAGTGCTTTGCTTGTATCAGAAGTTTGTGTAGCAATGATATAAAATAGTAGAAGAAATTCAAATAAAATAAAAAAATTGTACTTGTTATCAGAAGTGATGTTATACTTTTGTCTTATTTATAGGACAACATTAAAAAAGAGAAAAATTTGACTTCTATTAATTCTTTTATTTTATTTCATTTTTATTTAAATAAATCAAATTAACTGATGGAGATTGGGGAGGGACAAAATAAGTGTGTGTGTCTATATATATAAAATATTTTTTGGGGTAGCCAATTAACTAATTGGGGGGATGCAAAATAAGAGTATAAATATAAATTTATAGTGTGTATTTTTTTTAGGGTAACCATGGCCACCATTCACTAAAGAGGAACTGACCCTGTTTTTAATGCTTTCATCAATAATGCACACGTCTAGGAGGAAATTTTTCCTAGCAGCAAGCAAATGGGTAGATATATAATGTCAACAATGGCATACTGCCTAAAATAGATTGCTTTAGGAGACTTGGTCAATTTGACTAGGTATAATAATGGAAAGAAATATTTAGAAACCAATACAACTCGATCAAATATCATGGAATTTAGCTTAGTGGTTACTAAATTCTCAATTTCCATCGTTATAATGTAGTGAAGGGAGACTAGTGCAGTGGAAGAAGTCAAACATAATCATGAAAATCCGAAATCTATCATAAATCATTAACACTTATTTTAGTCTATTATTGGTCTCTTAACAGTAATGAAATATCATTGCTATAAAAAGTCTCTGCATAATGGTCTATATGGTGGTGATATATTTATTGGTCTACGTATTATTATATTGAAAAGAATTTCAGTTTTTCAAAAGAATTAATTTCTTATTTGTGCCTAAATATGTGATTCAATTAAGTTGATTTTTTTTATGGCCCTGGTTGTTGTTTCTATGGGGAGTGGAAGGTGAGAATTTCATGTCATGTTATGTGAATCATTGAAGCAGTTGATTATTGAATCGATCCTGAACATCTCAGGGTTTCAGTCTCAAATAGTTTGGAATAAGAGAAGTGAGAAACTAATAGGAAAGGAAACTAAAAGAATATTGGAAAGGATAGAGCAAGTATCATCCGCTTCTAGGATGACAGGGTTTTCAGTTAGGCAAATGTTTTGTTTACAACAAAATGAAAGAAAATATTGTTTCATTTAATTTTGAGGTGTATATGTGTGTACATAAAAGATAATAAAAAGTAAGAGATAAAGATAATTGGGTATGGTATAATTCTATGGTGTGGATGTTTTGATATTCAAGCATTGAAACTGTTTGTTATTCTCATTCTTCATAAGAAGTAACATAAGACAAATCAGGCCATTGAAATATGCAGAGAAAAATACTCTCAATTACAAAAAGATGAGTGCTTAAAAAAATCTCAGCTAGCTATTTCTGCACTTACTACTAAAGACGTGTTTATGGAATCCCCCGAACTCAAAAGCAAGTTTGAGAGTATTATGATGATTTTGCAGCAAAATTTGGGAAATCACAAGTCATACAGGAAATAAAAATATGGAAGTATAATAAGTCTTTTATTTGGGTGGAGTATTACATCCGTTAAGTAGAGAATTTTACATGAGTCATACATGTTACATAAGGATGGATTGATTTACTTAGAACACTAATAAACTGGGGCAAATTAGTAGATAATCTGGCACCCAGTTTAATTTTATTGACATTATGCAACATATCATATTGCATACACCTCTTTCCAAAATGACTCTGGCATTTGATTCAGCTTTAATTCTTCTCAACTGTCAACACCTGAATTTTGAAAATCATAGGAGGAGGAAAGAAAAATCAAACTACATAAACAAAATAAAGTAATTAAGGATGTGTTTATCAATTAAAAGACTGTTATACAGTCACCAAAAAAATTGAGAAATGAATATTTTTGACTTTGACCTAAACATTCCTTATGTTCTATTCTAATGAAAATCTGAATAGACATAAAGCATGTAAAATAATCAATTTTGCTATATTAGTAATTTTGATGAGTAAAACTTCATGAACTTGTCAAATAATTCGTATAAAAACAGAGGACAAAAGAATAAATTAATATGGAATTTTTTATTAGAACAATAACCATTTTGTGTCCTGTAGCTATATGTGGAGAATTAAGTAGATCCTCATTCACTCACCAATAAGAAAGGCCTTTCTGATTCGATTAAGCTCCCTGGTGACATCAACCACATCCATTCTTTCTTTTGGTGATTCCATAGAACAAGCAAGTCCAATCCTAAAAAGTGAAACTAAGCACTTCTCAACATTTGGATTAAGATTCCAATCATTTCCTACCAACATTGTTGCTTCATCTGTTGCAATGAGTAGTGGGTCCAAAATTTGCAAAAGATTATCAGGAAATGAAATTGCAACAAAGTTATGAAGATTTTGACCATCTTCAAACACTTCATCTGTGGGTCTCCTTCCAGTAAGTATTTCCAACATAAGAATCCCAAAGCTGTACAAGTCACCATAAGTCGACACCTCTGAACCCACTCCATACTCTAAAATATATACCAAAAACTGTCAATACACAATACTAATAAATAACAACTTGATACAAAAAAATATGAGAATTCGAAGAAACAATAATGATTCAAAACTTAAGAACATACCTGGAGGAGCATAACCAACAGTCCCCTTTATTCCAATTGTACTTGTTTGCTTAGCAGTGATACCATTGATGGTTGAGAGAAGTCTTGCTATGCCAAAATCACTCACATGAGCAACCATGTCATCATCAAGAAGGACATTGGTTGGCTTTAAATCACAATGAATGATTGATTGCTCACATTCATGATGAAGATAATTTAATGCAGAAGCAACATCAATCATGATATTTAATCTTTGATCGAGGCTCAGTGTTCTCTGATGCTCTGCACTTGGTGTGATAGGATGCAACCATTGCTCTAAGCTTCCATTTCCCATGTACTCAAAAATTAGGGCTTTAAATTCTTGACCTTTGTAATCTGTGCTGGAACAACATGTCAAAATCTGAACCAGATTTCGGTGTCTAATATTTTTAAGTGCATTGCATTCAGCAATGAAACTCTTGTGAGCTCCCTTTCTTTGAAGGTTTAGAACCTTTATGGCAACAACTTTGTGTTCTAACTCAAGAGTTCCTTTGTAGACAGAGCTAAAATTTCCAGACCCTATCAAGTTTGTAGTTGAGAACCCATCAGTTCCGTTGTGTAGGCTTTGGTATGAAACTTTAGCCAGCTGGTCAATTGTTGGTGAATCCAAAGATGGTTTCTTACCCCTTTTCCTCATCCAGTAGATAGTTAGAATAATTGACAATATGAGAAGAAAAGCAGCCACACTAACTATCACTACTATCAACCTGAACTTGTGGTGTTTTGCAAGTTTCTTACCTTTGACAGGGCATGGTGGTAGATGCAGTTTTGGAATACCTCCACAAAGCTTACTGTTTCCAGTAACCACTAACCCACTTGCATTTTTAAAGACACCTTCTGTCGGTACCTCACCATCCAACATGTTAAAAGATACATTGAAATCTTGCAAGAAAGAAAGGTTCTGCAGAACATTAGGAATTGATCCAGACAAGTGGTTTAGTGACAGGTCTAATTCTTGAAGACTTTTGAGTGATGCCAAAGAGGATGGAATGATTCCTTGTAAGGAATTCCCTTGCAAATAGAGGTACTCCAACATTATGCATTCTCCGATGGTTCCAGGAATGTCACCAGACAAATGATTTTGAGACATATCTAGCCAATTGAGATTTTTCAGGTTGCTCACTTCTTCCGGTATACTACCACTCAATGAGTTCTGTGACAAATCCAACAAGTTTGTTAGAGAGGAAAGGTTAAAAACCTCTCGTGGTATGGTTCCTATAAGGTTGTTTTGCAAAAGGTTTAAGTATTGTATATTTTGGCAGTTTCCTATGCTTGGAGGAATATTTCCTTCTAACATATTCTCTGCCATATCCAAAAGAAACAATTGACTAAGGTTGCCAATGAAGGATCCTATCTCTCCTGATAGCTTGTTTCCACTTAAGCCTAACACTTGCATCTTCTGAAACTTCCCAAAAGCTGTAGGGATAATCCCATCAATGTAGCTATCATATATCGTCAAGAGAGTTAAGCCATTTAGATTTCCTATTGCCGCAGGGATTTCTCCTGATATCTGATTTCCTCCGAGATATAGTTCACTGAGTTGGGTGGATAAATTGCCCAAGGAATTTGGCAAATGTCCTCCAAAATTGTTGTAGGCTATAGATATCACTTGCAACTTACTACAATTTGTCAATGATTTTAAAAACTCCAAATCATTAGTTGAATTGTCGCCTAGATTATTTTTCTCCAAATTTAGGATATAAAGATATTGTAGCTTCCCCAGACTTGGAACTTGTCCCACGAAATGGTTATTTTCGAAATTAAGTCCTGAAAGGATAGATGCATTAGTGATGGAAGGTGGAATTGGACCTGAGATTCGATTGCCACCAATTTGAAATACTTGGAGATTGGGTAAGGTGTGGAACATGTTGGGTGGAAGAGAGCCATTAAATTGATTTTCTGGAGATGAGATTACAGTAAGAGATGACATATTATAAAGACAAGAAGGCAATGGTCCAGTCAGTTTGTTGATAGCGAAATCTATGAGTGTCAAGCTTTTGAGACTACATATTTCTTGTGGAATATCTCCCTCCAAGTTGTTACTACCCACCGAGAGATCAGTTAGTGATGAAAGATTCCATATGAATGATGGGATTCCTCCAGTTAACTTGTTGTTATAAAGGTACAAACCTTGAAGCTTTCGAAGTGAGCCAATTTCAATGGGTATTTTGCCAATAAGATTGTTCCCACCAAAGTCTACGATTTTGAGATGAGCGCAACCTGTCAAGTTTGTAGGAATTTCTCCCACCAACGAGTTATTTGTGACAGAGAGTTGCTGCAGTTGTGACAACCGTCCCAATTCTCTTGGGATTTTGCCGTAGAAGCTGTTGTTTCCAAGGTCTAACCTTCTCATATAAGATAGATTGCCTACGTGAGGGGATATGGATCCCTTCAACTTGTATCCTTCCAATTTCAAGTCTGTAACTCTTTGAAGCATGGGATTGCATGTGATTCCATGCCAGTTACAGAAGTGAGTAGAAGTATTCCAAGAGAGGAAGATTCCAAATGGGTCAGTGGATATGGATTCCCTGAATTTGAGCAGTGCCAAATGATCGGTCTCATTTCCTAAGGCAAAGGCAGTCATGATTGGGGTAAAGAAGCATAGTGAGTAGAATGTATAAAGAGAAAACAGGGGGGCATATAAAGACCAAAAAGGAAGTAAGATGAGAGAAAATTGCTTCATTGTGATGAGGAATTGAAGACTGGTAGATGTGGTAGTGTTTCTATGGGTAGATTGCTTTATATAGAGTTTGGAAGTAAGATCAGAGAAGAAGCACGCTTGTTGTTCCTTCTGCTACTTTGGTTCTGTTTGCTATCATTAAAGGTGAAGTCAATAACCAATATTGGCAGTGGCGGAAAATTTACATGGCAGGAAAATAACTCCAAGAAGTGATTTATACGTTATAAACATGCCTCCTAAAAAAAAATGCAATAATTCCTCAAAAATACCTTCCTACAGTATAACCAAAAGCGTTTTCCTATTCTTTTTAATAATCACCCAAAAATCAAACAGATTTTGTCAACTATGAGTACAATACAAATACAAAAGATAAAGCTATTTTTTGCCCAATTTTTTTATATGAATATTTTAGTTATCCTAAAATATTATTGTTTTTTGAGGATAACTAAAATATTCTTGTAAAATGACTTAATGTGTAATTAAAAATTAAGTATTTATGTGAGAAATTAATAATTAATAAATAAGAATGTATTTTAAAAAAAAAACATACATTTTTTTATAAATGACAAATTTTCTTTTGTTTTGAGTTCTGATTATCATGCTTTTGAGAGGCTCTATGAGAAACGGTAAAATGGCATATTTAACCTTTTTGTGTTTTTAAGCTTAAGCGAGCTCTTCAATTCTTTTCACAAAAATAGTAGAATTGAGGTGTGTCTTTATTCTACTTTACTAATCATAACATTGTAAAATTGTGGTTATTGAATTTTATGCAATCATCGTAAAATATATTTTTGGTACCTGATAAATTTTTTAATATTGTTTTTGGTTCCTAAGAATTTTTTAACTTTTTGATCCCCAATAATTTTTTTATTTTGTTTTTTGTTCCTAATTTAAAATGTTATCTAAATCACTTTATTTCACTTTTCAAAGCACTATCTAAAAAATTTTAGGCACCAAAACAAAATAAAAAAAATTGTATTAGGGGATCAAAAAGTTAAAAAATTATTAGGGACCAAAAACAACATTCAAAAAATTTATCAAAGACCAAAAACATATTTAAGCCTTCTTTAAAATATAAACGTTTACTATATATCAAAATATTTTATTTTCAAAATTAATTTAAATTGATATTATACTAAATTTAATATACTTACAACATATAATATCATTTAATATCATTACAAATTCTTAATGGAAGACAAATTCAATTATTTGGACAAAAATATCACTCTTTTAAATATTTTTTACAACTAATATATTTTTCTATGATTAGCCAATTAGCTAATATTGCACAATTATGTTAAAGAGAAAAATTACTGACATTAGAGAACTTAATAGTAGGTACATTTTTCTTTTCACAAGTAAAAGATAATACTAAACACTTATAATAACAAGCCATCTTACAAAAATGCTAATAATGAAATATAAATTGTCTGTTAGAGATTAAAATAATAATAAGTTTATCTTAAGTAATATTTGATTTCAATAATATATATCTATTTTAATTATTTTTATGTTTTAAATTATTCTTATTATATTTATAAACTTTAAATATTAAATAAATAATAAAAATTATTTTTTATTTACAAAATAAATATAAAATAATTGATTTATTTTATCAATTCAAATTTCAAAATTACAAAATCATTTAAATTTAACATAACTTAAATCTTTTTAATATTTTTTAATATGTCATACAATTTTATAAATATTTTAAATAAAATAAAAATATTTGTGAGACTATAACTAAATATATATTTCGTGTATAGCACGGTTTAAACGCTAGTTTACAATAAATATGGAAAAAAGCAATTGTGTTCCCGCTTTACAACTGAGAATTACACCTACAATTTATATAATAATATATAGGCTTAATAAGTATGTTTTTCTTCCTATAATATAATTGTTTTATGCTTCATTTTTTTATTTATAAGAATCGAAGACAAGTACCAGTGGATTTACAGTAACTCACGCATCATTCTCAACCAACTAAGCTAGACCCCATCGGTAATTGTTTTAGCTTTTAGTCTTTATAAAATTTTTCTTATGGTATATATATATATATATATATATATATATATATATATATATATATATATATATATATATATATATATATATATATATATATTATGTCTTGTTCTCCAATAAATGGATGTCACAGTATCAATGAATAGTGACAGTATTTATAACCGTAAAATAAACTTTTGCGATATCAAAATCATAAGTAAAACTTTATAAGACTATATACACATATACATATTTCCATAAAAAAAAAAAAAAAAGTAAACCTACAGGCTGAGTAGCTATTGATAAGACTATAAAATATGTAAATGGGTCTAATGGTCTTACAAATAATCTCACATCTCTATATTTCCCCAACAACTATTTATTTTTTATTAGAAAAAACTTTTTATTTTAAATTTATTTTGTTTGGCCCCAAAAATATTGTTTAAGCACTGCTGCTTAGTTAAATAAACATCAAGTGCTTAACAAGTAGTGCACTACAACAGTTGATTCTCGATCAGCACGATTCTTATCAAGCATGTTAGGAATTTTATAATTCCTAATTAATTAATATGGGCTACATATTATATTATAACATTTATATTAGTTATTTACATTTAGATGGGTTCAATATAAAGTGATCTAATTCAGTGAGCCCATTAGACTGCCAACAGAAAATTGATAAGGGCTTAATGAGCGGAAACCAGTTTGGCCCATTAGGGGATAATGGGAACCCTAATAGGTTAAAACCTAAGGCATGGTTATGGTCCCCAATACACCAAATCAAGAAACGGTTTCTCCTCTCCCCATCTGAAGAGAAAACGAAGGTCCCATAAGGAAGAAGGTGATTTGGTTGAGGAAGGTCATTAAACCAATTGTTCGTGACCGCTGTAAGATTCCGCTGCGTGTTGATCAAGCTCTATGGATCCAGGTATTCCTTAAAACCTCTTGATAATCTGACGTAATGTGTTTTGGTGCTCATTTGGTATTTTATAAGGTTTATTAAAAATTCCAACAAGTGGTATCAGAGCCACCATTACTGTTAGATTATTGGGATTTAAAGTTGTTTGATTTGCATTATACTTGGATCGTTTGGGTTATATGAACCCTAATTTTATTTTGGGACATTACATATTAATCATTGATAAATTCAGAAATTGTTATGCTCGATATTTGGTGTTGATTCAATGGTTTTTTTTTTTTTCCTTCGGCATCGCAATTAAATGAAAGCATATTTGCTTACTGTTGCAACGTAAGGTATATTGGCTATAGTCCCTGATTGTGTAATGCAATTGGCTTTGTAAAGTTTTTTTTTTTATTATAAAAAAAAAAAAAGGTTTCAAATTTTTTTTTTTTTTACGTTGAGTGCAAAGCCACAGCGGCCTATACCTTTATATAAGGTTATTATTAGCAATTTGTAAATCTATGGATGCCATTGTCATGATGCTATGTACGTGGCATTTTTTTTTTCTTATATTATATTCATATTGTTAAAAATCATTGGCTATGATATTTGCGTTTTCAATATGAATCCAGTTATAAGGCAATTTTTTTTTTTGTCTCATATGAATAATCTTTTTGACATTTTTTTTTAGAAGCTTTGTTTCAGCTTTTATCTATAGAAAGCCGTAAAGTTTTCCTTCATGTTTTAATAGATGATTTACGAATGCATCATTATATTTTGCCGTGATGTTGTTTTTGTGTATTTACTGCTATCACATTTGGGTGCAAATTTAACTGTTACGGACCCTTCCCATTTATTCGCATGTCCGATAATTTTTAATTAAATTGATTGAACCAATATGTTGCCAAAGTAACCTCTATTGTGTAAATTGATTTAATTAAAATTGTATGGATGTTAGTATGGAATTATTTATGCGAATTGTGCTCGGCCCAAAGGAAGACACAATTTGGCCAAATAATAACATACCTGCGATGATAAACATGTGACAATTATAAAGTATTTTTTTTCATGTGAATAATAGTCGGTCCAAAGAAAGGCTATTATTTGACAGAACTAATTGTCAATATTTGATCATTGCGTTGAGAGTACCAATTACAAATTAATTTCTCTGTCCAAAGACTAGAATTAATGTTGTGCTGGGTATCTTGTGATGGATCTGTTATGGGAAATATTTGCATGTCTTGTTATATATAATTTATATGACTTGCTTGATTATTTGTGAACATGTTATTAATCTTTGTTCTCTCTTTAGTTAATATTGCTAGTGCTGCAAATGTTACTGCCCAAGTGAATTCTATCCCAATGCTGAATGGGACAAATTTTAAGGTCTGGAAGGAAGCCGTAGAAATTGTTCTTGGCTGTATGGATTTGGACTTGGCACTGAGGACGGAACGACCCATTTCCACTCCGGAAACCTCTAATGAGGTAAAAATTGAGAAGTGGGATCGGTCCAACCGAATGTGCCTTATGATCATGAAGCGCTCTATTCCAGAGGCGTTTCGGGGCTCTATTTCTGAGGGTCAAAGTGCAAAGAAATTCCTTGAGGAAATTGAGCAATACTTTGCCAAAAATGAAAAAGCGGAGACGAGTAACCTTTTGGCTAAACTCATCTCCATGAAGTACAAAGGCAAAGGGAACATAAGGGAGTACATTATGGAGATGTCCAATCTCGCATCGAAACTCAAGTCACTTAAGTTAGAGATTGGTGAAGACCTGCTCGTGCACTTGGTTTTGATCTCGCTTCCTGCACACTTTGGGCAATTCAAAGTGAGCTATAACACTCAGAAGGACAAATGATCCCTCAATGAGCTTATATCTCACTGTGTGCAAGAGGAGGAGAGGCTGCAGAGAGATAGGACTGAAAGTGCTCACTTGACTTCAACCTCTCAGAATAAGAAAAGGAAGAAGACTAAGGGTGCTGCGGAAGGGACTTCTCAGCAAAAGAAACAAAAGAAGGATGAGGAATTTACCTGTTACTTCTGCAAGAAGTCGGGACACATGAAGAAAGAGTGTCCCAAGTATGCCGCATGGCGTGTGAAGAAAGGTAAATTTCTTACTCTAGTTTGTTCTGAAGTTAATTTGGCTTTTGTACCTAAAGATACTTGGTGGGTAGATTCTGGTGCTACTACTCACATAAGTATGACTATGCAGGGTTGCCTGTGGAGCCGACCGCCAAGTGATGATGAAAGATTCATCTTTGTGGGTGATGGCAAGAAGGTTGCAGTGGAAGCTATTGGAACTTTTAGATTACAGTTAAAAACTGGATTTTATTTGGATTTATTTGAGACTTTTGTTGTACCGTCTTTTAGACGGAATTTGATTTCTATTTCTAGTTTGGACAAATTTGGATTTTCTTGTTCATTTGGAAATAATAAAGTTAGTCTCTACCAAAATTCAAATATCGTTGGTTCTGGTTCTTTAATTGATAATCTTTACATGCTTGATGTTGTTAGTTCCTATAATGAAATACTGCAAATAAGTTCACGTGGTACAAAATGAAAATTGAATGAGAATTCAGCCACCTTATGGCACAAGCGTTTAGGCCATATCTCTAAACAGAGAATTCAGAGACTTGTGTTGGATGAAATTCTTGACCCTTTGGATTTATCGGACTTTGAGGTCTGTGTTGAATGCATAAAGGGAAAACGAACAAACATAAGGAAATTAGGTGCCGAAAGAGCTAAAGACGTCTTAGAACTAGTGCATACAGACATTTGTGGTCCTTTTCCTACAACTTCTTGGAATGGACAACAATATTTCATTACGTTCATAGATGACTACTCTAGATACGGTTACCTATATTTGATACATGAGAAGTCCCAATCCCTAGACGTTTTTAAGACTTTCAAGGCTGAGGTTGAACTTCAACTTGGAAAGAAAATTAAGGCTGTCAAATCTGACCGTGGTGGTGAGTACTATGGCAGATATGATGGATCAGGAGAACAACGTCCAGGACCTTTTGCGCTTTTCCTCAAAGAGTGTGGAATTGTTCCGCAATACACTATGCCGGGCAAACCTAGCATGAATGGTGTAGCAGAACGAAGAAACCGAACTCTTAAGGATATGGTGAGAAGTATGATTAGTCATTCTTCTTTGCCAGAGTCATTTTGGGGAGAAGCCTTAAAGACCGCAGTTTACATCCTTAATAGGGTGCCAAGTAAAGCAGTTAATAAAACCCCTTATGAACTTTGGACTGGTAAAAGGCCAAGCATTAAACATTTGCACATTTGGGGTTGTCCAGCTGAGGCACGGCCTTATAGGCCACATGAAAGAAAGCTGGACTCAAGAACAATTAGCTGCTATTTTGTTGGCTATGCTGAACGCTCTCGGGGCTATAAATTTTACAATCCCACCTTAAGATCCTTTTTCGAGACGGGAAATGCAAGATTTCTTGAGGAAGTTGAGTTTGGGAAGGAAGAGAACATAAGGAATGTTGTCTTTGAGGAAGAACCTGTTATTTACAGTGATCAAGTCCTCGTACCTATTACTGTTCAAGACACAACTCCAGTAATAGAAGACAATGTTCAAACTATTGACATTGTTCCAAAACAAGACAACAATGAGGTTCTCCCTCAAATACCTTTAGAGCAACCTCAACAACCTCAAGAAGTGCCATTAAGGAGATCCATTAGAGAGAGGAGAAGTGCAATCTCAAATGATTATATTATATTTCTCCAAGAACATGAGGATGGCGTTGGTTTAACAGAGGATGATCCAATCAACTTCTGTCAAGCTATGCGCAGTTCTAACTCTCAAAAATGGATTGACGCCATGAAGGATGAGATGAAGTCTATGAAAGACAATGAAGTTTGGGATCTAGTCGAATTGCCTGAAGGTGTGAAACCTATTGGTTGTAAATGGATATTTAAAACCAAGAAGGATTCAAAGGGTAATATCGAGAGATATAAGGCTCGTCTAGTTGCTAAAGGCTTTACTCAGAAGGAAGGCATTGACTATAAAGAAACCTTTTCTCCAGTATCTTCAAAGGATTCTTTTAGAACTATAATGGCACTGGTAGCTCATTTTGACTTAGAGCTACATCAGATGGATGTCAAGACTGCGTTTCTAAATGGTGACATTGAAGAAACGATTTATATGGTGCAACCAGAAAACTTTGTGTTAGGTGACTCAAAGTCCATGGTATGCAAACTAAAGAAATCCATCTATGGTCTCAAACAGGCTTCCCGTCAATGGTATTACAAGTTCCATCAAGTCATTACCTTATATGGTTTCGAGGCAAATGTAGTTGATGATTGTGTATATCATAAGTTCAGTGGGAGTAAATACATATTCTTGGTATTATATGTCGATGATATACTGCTTGCTAGCAGAGATATAGGCTTCTTACAGGAGACCAAGAGATTTCTAACAAAAAATTTTGAAATGAAAGATCTTGGGGAAGCTTCTTTTGTGTTAGGTATTAAGATACTACGAGATCGCTCTCAAGGTATCCTAAGGTTGTCACAAGAGAGCTATATCGATAAAGTACTTGATAGATTCGGCATGAAAGATAGTAAACCAGGAGATACCCCAATAGCTAAAGGAGACAAATTCAGTATCAAACAATGCCCCAATAATGACCTTGAAAGAACTGAGATGCAGAAGATTCCCTATGCGTCAGCAGTAGGAAGTCTGATGTATGCTCAAGTTTGTACTCGTCCCGACATAGCATTTGTCGTAGGAGTTCTGGGCAGATACTTGAGTAATCCTGGATTGCAGCATTGGAAGGCAGTGAAACACGTAATGCGTTACTTGAAGAGAACAAAAGGCTACATGCTCACTTATCAGAAGTCTGACAATTTGGAGATCATCGGGTACTCAGACTCTAATTTTGCTGGATGTCAAGACAGCAAACGCTCCACATCTGGATACATATATATGTTGGCTGGAGGAGCTATCTCTTGGAAGTCTGCTAAACAGACTCTTGTAGCTTCTTCAACCATGGCTGCGGAGTTCATTGCTTGTTTTGAGGCATCTAATCACGGGACATGGCTACGAAACTTTGTCACTAGTTTGCGTGTGGTCAATGGCATAGAAAGACCATTGAAAATTTATTGTGACAATAACTCTACAGTTCTTTACTCCAACAACAATAGGAGTACAACCAAATCAAAATTCATTGACATCAAGTTTCTGGTTGTGAAGGAAAGAGTTCAGAATAGGCAGATTTCCATAGAACATATAGGGACTGACTCCATGCTAGCTGACCCACTTACTAAAGGTTTGGTACCTAGAGTTTTTCATGAGCACACTGCTCATATGGGTGTAGTTCCCAACAGTACCTTAGTTTAGTGGGAGTCCCATTTATGTTTTATATCTCATGTTTTCCAGATATTTGTATTGTTTGGATTTTCTGCAGAAATAAAGTTGATGTTTATCATTCTATTCTGAGCTTGTTTTGTGTGCAATATTTGTATTGCATTTTGGATTGATCTCTATAAAGAATAAAGTTTGGACTAGTTGGAAATAAACATGATTAAGATCACATTGTATGTAATTTCCATGCCGCTTATCCATATTTGATCTATGTCATCGAGTATGAGTAACAGTGGTGATCATTGTGGCTTAGTCATGCTGAATTGTGATGAAAAACTGCAGTGGTTTCTTGTTGCTATATGAGATGGACCAGATTGTATAAAAGGAGTCTAAAAGTAAATAACGTATGGTTGCGCGCCTAAAGAATTTTGTGATATAAATGTCTAAGGTTAATATGAAGCCCAAGTGGGAGATTGTTAGGAATTTTATAATTCCTAATTAATTAATATGGGCTACATATTATATTATAACATTTATATTAGTTATTTACATTTAGATGGGTTCAATATAAAGTGATCTAATTCAGTGAGCCCATTAGACTGCCAACAGAAAATTGATAAGGGCTTAATGAGCGAAAACCAGTTTGGCCCATTAAGGGATAATGGGAACCCTAATAGGTTAAAACCTAAGGCATGGTTATGGTCCCCAATACACCAAATCAAGAAACAGTTTCTCCTCTCCCCATCTGAAGAGAAAACGAAGGTCCCATAAGGAAGAAGGTGATTTGGTTGAGGAAGATCATTAAACCAATTGTTCGTGACCGCTGTAAGATTCCGCTGCGTGTTGATCAAGCTCTATGGATCCAGGTATTCCTTCAAACCTCTTGATAATCTGACGTAATGTGTTTTGGTGCTCATTTGGTATTTTATGAGGTTTATTAAAAATTCCAACAAAGCATACTAAGCACCATGATGGAGATGCTCTTAGCATCAGAAAACATGTGAGTAGCCACATGAGTCAGAGTCCATTTTGAAGTCAAGTGTCTTGGTCTTGGATTGGATACTTTTGAGACATGGTTCCTTTTCGATACTTTATTTCATATTCAAATATCCCATACTATCTGTGTATACTTTTTTGCTGATTAAAATTTTAGGTGAATTGAGTCTTGAGATTCATCAGGAACATGACAGACTACAAGGGTTAACAGAAGTATTTACAAATTATTCACTGACAAAATCCTCACATCGGCAATGAGAATCAAACCACGTCCTTATGAGATATGGATTTGTTTCTTGTCAACTGGATCATCCTTTGTTGACAATATCTATGCATACTAATTATTAATTACTTTTACCCAAAATAATGTAGAATGATAGACAACAAAAAGAAAAAAAGTATCGAAAGCAGGAGAGAAAAACCGAACATGACATGGATGAGAAATGAGAATATGATCGGTGTGTTTCATAATTAACTGTCAATTGCGTGAATAAGGGAGTGAGGTACTATGCTAAATCTATATTATTGATGAACTTTTCCAATAATATTAAAAATTAAAAACTAAAGATAAAGTCATGCTTTGTCAATGTTCTCATGGATTTATGTATTAGACAGTTTTTCATAATTGTTATATTTTAACTTCTTCGTTTGTTTCTTTATGGTCAAGCAAATATTATAGTGTTATATTGTTATAGTTTTTCAAATTTGAAATTGTTGCGATTTAAGTAACCATCCTAATCGAATCAAATATAAAACCACTACAATTGACATGTCTTGCATGCATCAAATACAAAACCGCGTATTTTTTTTTTTTTATGAGAACAGGGCAGTAACAAAATTCCCAGTGGACTGTGGATTCTTAATTCTTATCCTTTGTCTTATGCTAGTTATTCGTTTGTACAATACTTGGGCTCTCTATGCCTATTGTTTAGTTTGTGCTTTGGGTTGTTAAGCCCCTGTTAATAAAAAAAAAATAAAAATATATGGTCATACACACTACTCAATCTTCTTCTAATGTGTTTCTTTTATTTCACCATTTGGTTATTTTTAGCACTTTCATTGAATGTTTTTACCTAAAAAGTGTTATTTTGGTGTAGGTTGGACAAGAGCTTGAAAAGAGTAGAAAAAGCCTCAAAAAGAGTTAGACGTTTGCTTCAGAGCATGAAGCATAGTCATGCTTAATTAAGCACGACTGTCCATCATGATAAAGGCTCCGTTGTTAGAACCAAAGACATTGGATGATGTCTAACCCCTCAAAATGCCTATGGTTTTGATGATAACAATTATATTAAAATTTGATGGACTAATGAATTTCATTGAGTATTATAGGATTACTTTTGTCCAAAACAAATTTGGTATTGAAATCCTTAACCCTTACATTGCTCTGCTCATATATTTAAGAGCCCAATATAGTATTAAAACTCTTATACATGTTTTCTTAAAAGAACATCTAATGTCCAACGCGCTATAATCAAACAGCGTCCAACAATTTGTGAAAACTAGCATCCAAAGTGCTAAGTCATATTTGAGCATCCAAAGTGGAGGTAAGAAACTTACATAAATGTATTCTATCTAAGTGTTCTATATTGTCCAATATTTATACAACACACATGTGCACTTCACAAGGATGATTCGTACTCAAAAAGCAATGTACCTTTATTCCATCGTCTTTTTGAAATTAGCTAATCATTTGAATTTCAAAGTGTGCACAAAACAGACACAAAAGAAGCATATCCTCTCCAAAGCCGTTTTTGTACACGTAATGGAGACAGCATGAACATTATTCAGAAAAGGACTGAACTATTGTCGCTTTCTTTCTCCACCCCAAGCTGCCACATTACTATGGTCACATGCTGTGAGGAAACAGATATTTCTCAAAGGCTCTAATCCCCAAGACAAATACTTTTCTAGATGCCTATAAATAGAGGATCAACACACAAAGAAGAAGGTTGAACGAGACATAAGAGAATGAAGTATTGAAAAGATTAAAGCTATGAAATCATCAAACTTTTAACTACAAACATTTACAAGATGAGATAAATTTCTAGGATCAATGTTGTGATGAGAATTGAAATGGATGCATGTGGACTTAAATTTAATTATCATCGTTGTCATTAAAAAAAAAAAAGAAGAAGAAAAAAAACAAAACTTGGAGCAGGTTGAGAGAGTTTTGTAGGACCGATAGTTGACTAGGAATCCAATTTGCTTTCAAAGTCTTGTTCTTGCACCCAATTTCATTCATATTACTTTCCTCAATTCATACTTTGTATGGCCAACAAGTGACTAGAAATCCAATTTTCTTTCAATGTCGTGTTCTTGCTTCCAATTTCATTCCTCTTACTTTCTTCAATTCATACTCTGTACGACCAACAGGTGACTAGAAATCCAATTTTCTTTCAATGTCTTGTTCTTGCATCCAATTTCATTCCTTTTACTTTCTTCAATTCATACTATGTAGGACCAACATTGGTGACTAGGAATCCAATTTGCCTTTAGCCCACAAAATACCCATCAATGCAGCGATATCAACAGTGGTCAACATAAATATCTCTTAAACGAATAATTTTGGAGACTAAAATATTAATTTCGTGGATCATTCTCATCTTTTTATAATGTTAACATTTTAATTTTTTATAATTAATATTTTAGTTTGCGTTTTGTATATGATAAATATTTATTTTTATAGAATTAAAATTTATAATAAATAAATATTTTTAAATATATAAATCATATTTTAAATTATGACATAAAGTTATTTTTAATTATTGAGAATTTCTCTAAAAGAAAAGATTATTGAAATTGAATATAGAAATAGAGACCAAAGATGATAGATTGAAAGAGATGTGCAATTAAAAATATTAAGTATTTAGATAAAATAAAAATAATGGTTTGAGATAATTGAGAGATAATTTTGTTGGCTAATTTTGGAATATTGAGAATGTTTATTTTTATTTTTATTTTTGACAGAGTTAAGAATGTTTAATTAAGAGAGTAAAGAGAATGTATCTCAAAAAAAAAAAAAAAAAAAAAAAGAGAATGAGTCTCACTCTTTTAATTTATTGTGTCTTCTTATTTATATTATGAGTATATTGTTTTGTTTTTTTAACTGATTTTTTTTTTTACTGACCAGTAGTATATTGCAAAAGGCAGGTTAGTAGTTACCAAAAATTCTCTTAAGATTTAATTTGACTTCTTACAACGATGCGGGTCATGCTTCATTATCTATACCATTATATAAAGGAAATATCATTATCAGTAACCGCTTTTTGGTCTCAACTTTTTTAAGACCATTTTATCCTTAAAAAATATATAAATATAATAGTTACTCCTAATTCTTTTTCACTTTTTTTGACATCCTCTTTCCCCTCAGTTTACAGATTACAGAAGTTAACCTCCACTCTCACACTTTTTTATAACTACTTTCATAAACCACCCACTACTATATAACCTCCTTTATTTCTCTTTTTTTCCAAAAAAAAAAACAAATATAGAGAAACTGTGAGGCATGAAGTACATCTTTTTTTCCTAGTATAATACTAAATATCTTTACAGCACTATGTGCTGATTAAATTTTTTATTCATAAGTTAAAAATATAGTGTCATTTTAATAAACTAAGATTTAATTATTTCTTAATTTATTATCTATTTATATTATAAACTCAAAATGATTATATAAATGTTATTTTTATTAATTTTATCCAGTTTCCTCCTTTTTCTATCTGTCTTTACTTCTTCAAAAATGGAAATAAGGACGTGTTATAAAAAAAAAAAGGTATAGTTAATAACTTTAGTATTATCAATATTTTCGTTGTTTGATTTCATCTTCTAAAAATTATTATTTTCTCTTTGAATATTAGAGTATAGATGTTTCTTTAACTGATTGAACGAATCATTGAGAAAGATCAAGCTGGAAAAGTGACTATTAAATATGATGAAAAAATGATTTTTAAATTGAGATAGCTTTATATTATGCTTTATTGTCAATTTGGGAAATCATAATTGTCTCAAAAGATAATTTTATATTTCACAAAAGTTTAACCCACTAGAATCTGTCTAGTGATAGAAGCTTTGATATTTTGCATGATGTTTTAGTTCATACTTCATCATTGCTATTGTATAGTATTGACAAAATCCCTTAATTTATTTATTTATTTTTTGACAAAAAGTAGTTTGAAAATTGGGTAATTTATTTATTTCTCTTACTGCTGAACTTATGGGGATTATTATGCTATTGAGACAGCTTCAAAGAATGGGTGGTCAAGTCTTTGGGTAGAGTGTGACTCCAAGATAGCGGTTTTGGCTTTCAATTCTTCTGATCTAGTTCCCTAGAAGCTGAGAAATAGATGGCTAAATTACATTCAACTAACAAAAAGGATGAATTTTAGCATTTCACACATCTTCCGTGAAGGCAACAATTGTGCAGATAAGTTGGCATCTCACAGACTAACATATATACATATCAGTGGTGGGACTCCATTCCTAGCTTTATAAGGAATGATTTCTTTAGAGATAAATTAGGACTTACTAATTACATGTTTAGATATTTATGATATAAAATTAATTGTATCATAAAATTATATAATAAATATTTTATGTTAAAGGAAATAAAAATCATAAACAAAATCTCATTCCTAATATTTATAATTTTTCTCTTCTTTAATTTTCTAATATTATACGAAAGATGAAAATGGAAGGGGAGGAATTGTGACCCCCTCTCCTTCAAATATTTTAACTAAATATATTATTTTAAAAATAATTCATCCACTATTCCCTCATCCCTTCCATTTTTTTTTTTATCTAGATTTGTCGAAGATAAAGCAAAGAAATTCTATATATTTAGAATTGGCCGGTACAAATATGATATGATATATTTTAATAATTTGAATTGAGATCATACCCAAATTAATCTCTGAAGTTTTTTTTCTTGTTATAATTAATTTCTGAAGTATGAAACAAAGAATTTAGAACTGGCTGGTACAAATATGATATGATAGATTTTAATAATTTGAATTGAGACCATACCCAAATTAAGCTCTCAAGTTTTTTTTTTTCTTGATATAATTAATTTCTGAAGTATGAAACAAAGAATAAACATTTTTTTGGGGATCTTTGGTCGAGGCTCAGTGATCTCGGATGCTCTGCACTTCGTGTGAATGAAGCCATTGCTCTAAGCTTCCATTTTCATGTACTATAAAAGTAGAGCTTTGAATTCTTGACCTTTGTAATCGGTGGTGGAACAACATGTTAAAATTTGAACCATAGTCACATAATTCACAATACTCTCAGTACGTGGTATGGGAACGCAGTACACGACCTTAGAAAGAATTGGTACGTGAAGAGTATTCATAGTTGATATGTTCCGATACGCTATTTAAATTTACAATATATTTTATTATATAAGTTAGCATATTACCAATAAATTTTTTTTATCTATCTAAAAACTATAAATTACTCAAAGTAAAATTTAAAATATCATAAATAAAAAATAACTTTTAAAATGTTAAATAAGATAAAATATTATAAATTACTCAATAAAAGTATTAATTAAATAAGATAAATAAGGCTATATATTAAAATGTAAAATTGGGTATATTACTATATTTCCATGTTCTTATACCTTTGATATTTTCACTACTAAAGATCGCATGTTTCCATGGTGGTTTGGACTTGAAAACTTGTGGAATATGCAATTTGGTTAGTGATTTCATGGTGGTGAGTGGTGACTGGTGGGCTTGAAGGTTCACGGTGTTGGTGGTAAGAGAGAAGAGTGGAATCTCAAGGGGTAAATTTGGAAATTGAGGAAGAAAAAGTAAAAAGGAGAAAGAGAATTAAGAAAAAAAAAAAAATCTACCTGTTGATTTTAAAATTATAAGACCAGACGATCCTTATCAACTTTCCCATGGTGGGAAAAATGTTTTCCTTTCCCACCCTAGAATTTGTCTTAATAATTATCCAAAAATCACACAATTTCTTCGTTAAATATAAAACTATCTTTTGGGACAACTATGATTTCTGAATTTGACAATAAAGCTAGATATAAAGTTATCTCTCAATTTGAAAATAATATGTTTCATCAAAATTTAAAGTCAAATTACCAATTAGACGTTCCCCAATGAATCAATTAGTTAAAAATGTTATACTGTAATACTAAAAAAAACTAATAGTTAGCAACTTAAGTGCTTGTGCTATATATAATTAGAAGATGAAATCAAACAACTAAAAAATTAAAAATATTCAAGTTATTAACCATGCCTTAATTTTTTTCTAACACATTTTTATTTTGAACTTTGAAGAAGTAAAGAGAAGTATAAAAAGGGAAGAAATTTTGACGAAAGTGTTAAGACATATAACATTTAATGAAGTTAGAAATTAGATTAAATTAATCAAAATCATTTACATAACATGTTGATTTTATAATATAAATAGATAATAAGTTAAAAAAATTATATCTTAATACTATATTATTCTTTATCAATAAAAGATTAAATATATCTAGTTATTTATATAATGAAATATGACTAGTTTGAAGAAGTCAAATATAACCTTGAAAATTGAGAATTTTTATTAATTAATTACTAACCTCTATTTTTTTCAAAAAAATTACTAACCTCCCTTTAACAGCTGTCTTCATCACCAAAAATGTAATATTAATTTACTATATTTTTTTTTGGTATTTTTTAGTCTACTATATTACTAATTCAAAAGATGATGGCTTTAGGGCCTGAGGTCTGGAGCTTCGAGCAGATGTTAGGAGAGGAGACTTGTGGGGAGGAAGGTGGCTAGGGGAGGAAGGTATGACAGAGGTAGGGTTTCGAAGGGCACCAAGAAATGGTAGCCATGGTGGGCCCAACAATAATGGGCCAGTAAATGATACCATAATTTCGAACCTGACAGTTGCGGAGGCCAATAAAAAAGGGAAAGAGGCAATTATTTCTCTTTTTTAGAAATCGATGATGATGGCAATTAGTTGTAATCATTCAAAATTAATTGCAATAGAGGGAGCATTTAGCGTAACTAACGTAGAAGGAGAAGGATCTGATGAGATGATTGTGGGGGAAAAAAGATGTATGAATGGTAACCTATTAGAGAAACAAGTGCATGGTAGCCCCATGCAAAAAGTGGTTGTGGAGGAGAGTGCTAAGGATGGTACAGTGGATAATGAGATTTCTTTTTTTATTAAGTATACCTTTTATTTTAATAACACGTCCTTATTTTCATTTTTGAAGAAGTAAAGACAGATAAAAGAAGGAGAAAATTGGATAAAATTAAATAAAAATAACATTTATATAATCTTTTTGAGTTTATAATATAAATAGATAATAAATTAAGAAATAATTATATCTTAGTTTATTAAAATGACACTATATTTTAACTTATGAATAAAAAATTTAATCAGCACATAGTGCGGTAAAGATATTTAGTTACTTATATAATGAAGAGTGACTAGCATCATTTTAAGAAGTCAAATTAAATCTTAGAGAAATTTTTGGTAACTACTAGCCTCTCTTTAGCAATATACTCATCTATTATAAATAAGAAGACACAAAAAATTAAAAGAGTGAGACTCATTCTCTTTACTCTCTTAATTAAACATTCTTAATATTCTCTCTCTTTTCTCATTTGAATATGCATTACATACACTATTTCCAAAACTAGCCAATAAAATTATCTCTCAATTATCTCAAACCATCATTTTTATTTTATCTGAATACTTAATACTCTTAATTGCATATCTCTTTCAATCTATCATCTTTGGTCTCTATTTCTATATTGAATGTCAATAATCTTTTCTTTTAAAGAAATTGTCAATAATTAAAAATAACTTTACGTCATAATTTAAATTATTTATTATAAATTTTAATTATATAAAAATAAATATTTATCATATATAATACGCAAACTAAAATATTAATTATAAAAAAATAAAATGTTAATATCATAAAAGTCGAGAATGATCCACGAAAGTAATATTTTAGTCTAATATATTATTACTTTAAGATAATTCTATGTTGACCACTGTTGATATCGTTGCATTGATGGGCTAAAAGCAAATTGGATTCCTAGTCACATGTTGGTCCTACATAGTCTGAATTGAAGAAAGTAAATTGGATTCATAGTCTGAATTGAGGAAAGTAAATTGCACTGATTGCTTTGAAAGCAAATTGGATTCTTTTTTTGTTTTTTTTTTTGTGTTTTTACTGCAAGCAAATTGGATTCCTAGTCACATGTTGGTCCTACATAGTCTGAATTGAAGAAAGTAAATTGGATTCATAGTCTGAATTGAAGAAAGTAAATTGCACTGATGGCTTTGAAAGCAAATTGGATTCTTTTTTTTGTTTTTACTTCAAGCAAATTGGATTCCTAGTCTCCCATTGGTTCTACAAAACTCTCTCAACCTGCTCCAAGTTTTTTCTCGTCCTTTTTTTTTGTATCCGTGTTTGGAAACACTTAGTGATGTGGAAAACCACGTTAAACAATGAAAAGATGCAGAAGCTATTTACATTTGCTTCAGGGAAAACGCGAAAAATCACATCACCATCGTATAATCAAACACACTTTATAATGAAAATAATGATGATTAAATTTAAGTCCTCATACATCTATTTCAATTCTCATCACAACATTGATCCTAGTGAGTTTATCTCAACTTTTAAATGTTTGTAGTTAAAATTTTATAGAAGACTTCAATTATAATAGGTCCTCCAAGGATCCGATACTGCTTAGTAGATTTCTTAATGTAAATAATCGATTCTTGAATAATTTCATGTAAATAATATACATGAAATATACAATTTAAGAATTGAATATTAAAACAAAAGAACTAAAATAAATATAAAATTGTAGAGAAATGCTAGCAACACACTCTCTATCACACTCTTTTGAACACACTCTCTATGATTGGTTAAAATTTATTGAAAATCACAAATTTTTATGGGTCCTACTTGTTATTTAATGACTCTCTCTTAATTTTGTTATTTTCAATAAATTCCAACCAATGATAGAGTGTGTGTTGGGAGGAGTGTGTCAGAGAGTGTGTTGCTAGCACTCCTCAAAATTGTATCATTATGAACTTAAATAATATATATAAATTATAAACTTTAAGTAATAATTGAATAACAAAAGAACTAAAATAAATATATAGTTAGATCATCATCATCAATATTGTATCCCTCATCCTCATCATTAAGCTGTTTTAAATTCATTGATTTAGGATACGAAATTTTTGCAGCACAGTCATCATAAATTCTCATAGGAATTTGGAATCACCTATGAACTTAAGCTCAAATCATTAATTTGAATGTAAATGCAGAAATCTTTTATTTTAGATCACCGTACCCTTGAGTGAGGAGATTGCATCAACAAACTCAATGAATTGAACGACGATTATTTTTTTTTATCTGTAGGAATCGAAGACTAGTACCAAGGTATTTACAACAACTCACACACCCTACTCAACCAATTGAGCTAAATCCCATTGAACAATGATTATGAAAAAGTTCATTAAACACAAAACAAAAAAAAAATATAAATTGAAAAAATATTATGAGAAAAAGACTATAACTAAATAAAAATAATTTTACATATTAATTGAAATAGTTATTTATCGATAATTTTCAATATTACAATAACTAAATTAATCAAAACATTAGTGTATATTTTAAGAAAAGTAAAGTAGTGTATTTTAACAAATCTCATATACACATATAAAAAATTGTTTATTTTTTATTTTTGTAATAGAAAATTAGGTACTGAATTTATATAATCAAGTTTAACAAATAATTTTTATTCAATTGATAAAATAAATAAATTATATTTTTCATTCTCTCAATGCAAATCTTATTTTATTAATTTTAATTTTGAAAACTTTCTATTAAAGTTACAATAATAGGAATAGTCAATCAAATTATACAAGATATATATGTGTGTGTGTGTGTGTGTGTGTGTATAACTCTTATATATCCTTACATAGAGTAAAATACTTTTTTAATTAGTCCATGAAAATGTTTTTTGTCACTTATTTTAGTCCTTCTGTTAAATACCAACAAAAATCTCATTAGTTAAAAGTGATATATAGAGGTGTTGACATGACTCATGAAGTGTCAATTAGGATTAGAGTTGTCATTTTGGCTCTAGGCCCTAATATTCAAACACAAACTAATAGTTTAATTAGCAACTTAAGTACTTGTGCTATATATTATTAGAAGTATCAAAGACTAAAATATTAAGAATATTCAAGTTATTAACCATACCTTTTTTTTTTTTTTCTAACACGTTCTTATTTTGAATTTTGAAGAAGTAAAGAGAGAGATATAAAAAGGGAAGAAATTAAATTTGACGAAAGTGTTACGATATATAATATTTAATAAAGTTAAAGTTTAGAAAAAAAAATTAAAAAGCATTTGTATACTTGTGTTGAGTTTTTAATATAAATAGATAATAAATTAAAAATAATTATATCTTAATACTTTATTTATTTATAAATAAAACATTAAAGATATATAGTTGTTTATATAATGAAGCATGACTAGTGCAGTTTGAAAAACACAAAAATAAATTTGAAAATTGAGAATCTTTAGTAATTAATTACTGACCTCTCTTTAACATGTCTTCATCACACAAAAGTAATATTTTAGTCTACTATATATTACTTCAAAAGCTAGTCCTATGTTCTTTCATTATGTCCTACATTGTATTACATAGTTGTTTTTTTAATGAAATGCTTTAAGCTTTCTTAGTCAAAAAAAAAAAAAAAGGAAAAAGAAAAAGAAAAAGAAAAAAGAAAAAAGAAAAAAGAAAAAAAGTGTTACTGTGAAAGTCATTAATTGCAAGTCAAGCATAAAAAAAAAAAAAAAAAGTCACTTTAAGTCTAGCATCACTAAAAAAGGTCACCGTAACTCAAGCATCCCAAAATAAAACTTCATGGCTAGTCAAGCATCCCTTGCCCATGAAAAACGTCACTGCAATTAAGGATATATACCGCTGTGCACAAGTTGTTATTGATAGTATACTACAAAGATCAATCGTATGTGGACCAAAACTGCATCAGGGTATCGCTCTTTGATAGTTTGAATTGGATAAAGAGTCTCTTTTGGATACAAACACTTATATAAATAAAATTAAGGAGGTAAAATGAATTAAAAGAGAGAACTTCATTCTATAAATTAATTTATGAATACGTTAATTTTAATTTATGAGCATCTTTTATGCTACCATTTTTTTTTTTTTGAGATAATTTATGCTACCACTTAGTCCTTTAATAAATTCTTTATCTGATGTTTGTGTCATGTATGTAGATGAATTTTTCTTTTGAATTTTACTATTTTATTAATCCATTCAAATTTTCTTATATTTTTCATTATTCACATGTTAGACATTTTCAGTTTTTATAAATTTTTAATATTTTCAATCATTGTTAATTTTATTTTATTTATTTTTACAAAATTTTCATTTTTTTTATTGGACATGCGGGCTAAGTGGGTTGCACAGAAATTAGGCAAAAACATGGTTCGTATAATAAGCATATTAGCCCACTTCAATCCATTTAATTGCCGACCAAAATAGACCAAGGTAAACAAACTAGACTGGCCTATATACCCACTTGTAGCAAGGACCAATTTGGTCTAACAACAACACTTAGAGGGATTACTAAAGTGAAACTTCTTTAACATAGAAGGCCAACTAAAATTTAAAAAATTAGATGCGTGACTAAAAGAGAATTTTAACCAAAAAAGTATCTTCAATGAAGAATAAAGAAATGCAAATTTATTTTATTTTAAAGTTTATTTTTATTATATTTTCACATAATTCTCTTATACTATTATTTAATTATGAATTTACCAGGTAATTAAAAAATATAACATTTTAGTTAACCTTATTTATTTGTATTGTCAAAAGTTAATTGATCTGAAAATTCTTTTTATATTTTAGTTAGTAAATGTCATCAAAAGATACACTTTAAACACGCAAACATGTAAAGTTATGGAAGGATGATGATGAAATTTGATCCTGTAATAAATATGCTATGTAAATTGGTAAATAAAATAAATATTTTGTGCTTTCAATTATAAAGTATGAGTTTCATTTTTATTGTAATACCCTTAAGGGCATTGCATTAATTATGCCTAGGTTTTCAGGACATGGAAGTTTTGAATATACAAACATTATAGATCAAGCAGAAACTAAAACATAAATCTATTATAAAACTTAATACAAACTCTTGGCATAAAGTGTCATGGATTACATAAAAGAAAGATACATAAAACTTTAAACAAACTCCCATGCATTAGGAGATATCGAACCCAAACATCTTCATTGCAAGCGGCTCCAAGCTCCTCCTTGAAGACATCCACCTACTTAACTTGAAAATCATATAAACTTAATGGAATGAGATGTAGGTCTCAGTGAGTGCTCTGAGACTTTAGGATTAAGCCAACTCATCTATCCTAGAAGCCTTCATAATTGTTATGGTTCTAACCTCTCGCTGAAATCCGAACCCACCTTCCTTTTTGTACTCATTCCCTTTTACCATCATCAACATACCCATGTCTCTTGATCCATTGCTCTCTTATGACACTAAGTGGGGACTTGCCTTTCTTGTATCTTTGTTATTTTTGTCTCGTTCAAGCTTATATCTACCTTTACTATGGATTACAACCTTGCGTACCCCTAAGGTAGCATAGAAGAATTTTTACTAACATCTTCATCTAATGAACAGGTTTACCACACTAGTCAAGGAACTAGGCACACATGCATACTTAAAATAAACAGTTACATCATACATTTCATGATTTCATTTTCAGTTTTTGTTTGGTTTTGGTTAGCTTTATTATTATCTTTTACTTGACTTTCATCTCTCATTCAGTTGGCTAAGCTCAAGCCGTTAAGAAGCGTCCTTCTTACTATCAATCTGTTACTACCACCATTCTAAGTGGTTGAACCACATTTCGTTATCAATGGGGTTCATTGACCTCTTACTTATATACCACTCTACTCTGAGTGGCCTATCTCTATTCTTCACTTTTGGAAGATGCCTTTACCCCTTTGTCGAAAAGTGACAGTCCTATCCCATTCAGCCAAGGGGACTTCCTAGCCCTTTCTTTACAACTCATTTGGAGTTGTATAAACCTTTCCTTTTTCTGTGACATTCTTTTTATACAGCATTTTGTAAATGGTTAAAATCCTTATCTCACCTTGGTAACCTAGGGGACCTCTTGTTGGTGATTTTGACAAGTGTACCAAATCGCTCAAGTAACACAATAGTGAATAAGATATCATCTCCACAAGGACTTGTGCGATAAATAGGTAATTAATAGTATAATTTCTAGACTATGAAATTGAAGAGTAATTGAGTAACCAAAATTAAAGACAAATGCATAAAAAGTAAAAAGGAAGAAGAGAATTTTGGTTTTGGAAATTTAGCAAACATTTGGTGTGCCGGGGTTTAACTTCGTTGGACTTCCTAACATGAAATCACAACTCACTCCTATTCAATTAAATTTATGTTATCATCAACCCATAAATTTATCCCAACCTTAATTCCTTAAGTGAAAGAACCTAAATCCCTAGATTCCACTATCAATCCCTTGAATTAGTGTAACCAAGGTATTTGCATTAAGAAAAGGGGTTTTAGTGATAACCAATCCTCTTTACCCTATCCCTAGGCATAAAAATGATTGGTTGTCTCTTTCAGTTCGCAATTCAAAAGAATTTCCCAATTACAATTGAAATCATAAAACCATGCAATTGTTTGATCAGGCCAAACACAAGTATTAATAATAGAAGAAGAACAATAATGATACTTACTTGAATAAAGAGAAAGATAGTGATTACATGAAAATAGGTCCAACTACATTAAACCCCAACGAAAGAAAACTTAGCCACGCATAGCCATGGGGAAGAAGCAATAGATGGAGAAAGAATGGGGGATGAAGCCAAACGCATTAAGCCCACGTCTCGGATCTCTTGTCTCTTTCACATACAATGTTTTTGGAACCCTAGGCTAGAACAGAAAAATCCTATTTAAAGCTATGGGCCAAAATGTAACATCCCTAATTTATGGACATTAGTCAAAATAATAAAAAGACATCTATTATGGAATAGTCTATATATTTAATGATTAAAGGATACTCTTAGGCATTATTAATAATAGTTACCTTATATTAAGAGTTGACAGGAATAAGATAATAGGACCTAGATAGGGAGCCAAGGCCCAAGGTGGGCCAAGGCCCACTAAGCCCGCACACACATGGTTTAAGTTGAAGACGGAAGGGAAAGTTAGAGACAGAAAGAGAAAAGAAAGAAAGGAGTTAGAGAGAAGAAGGAAGAAGAGGAAGCTGAGAGAAGTAGAGCAGAGATTAGAGACCCAACACCCAGAGCTCAGATCCAAGTACCCTGAGGTGAGTGATTCCTCCCCGTGTCTTCCCCATCCCTCCATGGTTCTTGTTTTATTGTTATCCCTTTTCCCCCTTTTTGATCCCTAAGTAAGATTATGATGGTTTTTGAGTGATTGGGAGAGATTGAGAGGTTGTTTAGGTTGTTTAAGGGCTGGGTTTTGTAATAGAAGTGTTATATGAGTGGATGGCAAGCTTGGTTTGCTTTTAGGAAGCCATGGATGGCCATGGGAGGCAGATTCGCAAGAAATCGTGTAGGTGCATCTGCAGCACGAGGCTAAGCCTCAAATGTGCAGCTGAACCTCAGATTTGGGGCTTAAGCCTGAAATGCACAGATTGGGTAGTTTATCTTCAAGGGACTTGCAACTAAGCCTCAGATTTAGGCTTAGCTTGAGAAGTGCAGAGTGGAGATTTTTTTAGTCTTAGACGGTCAGGCTAAGCGTGGAAACATGCCAGGCTAAGCTTGAAACCTCCAGAAAGGGGTTGGAAGCTATGTGAGAAGTATGTGTTTAGCTTATGTATGTTTATATCTTTATCCTGTATGTATGATCTTTGTATAATTGTTTTTGCTTCATTTCCTCTTTGTACCTTGACATTTTGTGATGTTATGCTTGCACCTTTATTGCAATCATGTGGTTGTTGCATATGTTTGGGATTGTATGTTACGATAAACCTTCTTTAATAAAAGATACATAAAACACTTAAGACTATACTTATGCCTCTTAGTAAATAGATGGGGAGATTCCCCTAAGTTTCATAAAAGGTTTTGAAGACAGAAGATAGTATCAAAGAAAGGTTTTTAGAAAGGATATCTCCTCGGTAACATAGGGTAGAATTGTAACGACCCAATTTTTCCCACTTAGGAATTTAAATTGTTTGATATATTTTAAGAGGTGTTATTATTTCTTAAAATAAAAATTTGATTAAAAGGAATTAGATGCGCGGTAAAATGCGGTTGATTCCTTAAATATTTAAAGAAATGAGAATTTTAAGAATTACTTATTTGTTATGAGATATAGGACATGATGTGTGGTTAAATATTTCAAGCTTTGATTGAATTTTAATTGCTTTGAATTGACTGCAATTGATTTGAATTTCTTAACTTGGTGCATTTTATGTTGATCTTTGAAATTAATTAAATTAGCATATGGATGTAAATTTTACAAAATTTAATTATTTGACTTAGTATGATAATTAAATAGACATGCTTTGAATTATATAAATATGGACCTAGAGAGGAAAAATAAGAAATTGGGCCTAAGAATTAGAAAACCAAAAATCTGGCAGGGAGTGCAGTTAGCGAAATATAGGTGCAGCCAGTAAAAATTGGCCTGATGCAAATCTGGGCTGAAAAGCCAAATTTTAAGGTGAAAAAATAAAAGTTTGTGCTGTCACCTATTTTTGAGCCGAGAACACTAAAACAGAAAACAGATTGGGCCATTTTTGTTTCTAAAACACATAAACCCACCCAAAATGCAAATAAATTAGAAAATAATAAAAATAAAATATGAGAGAGAGAGAGAGAGGGAAGTGACGTGGGGAGAGAGAGAGGGAGAGATTATGAAAATTAAAAACACTATTCACACATGCATGAGTCATTTCAACCTCCTCCAACACTCCAAAATTATAATTTGGTCAAGCCTTATTTTGCTCCAAGAAAAGCCATCCATTGGTCTCCATTGCCACCCCACATGCAAGAGTGTTCAGCCAAAGCCTTCTAGGACCTTCATCCTTCCCTATAAATAGAGCTCACTTGAAGCTCACTTCACACTACAAACAACTAGCCTTCTAGTGCTAAGTTGAGAGAAAAGTTTGAAGAAAGTTTGGTGAGGTTTTGAGTGTTGGAAGAGAAGCTTGAGTTAGCTTCTCCCCCTTGGTGATTTCGGCAGCCCCTTGGAAGAGGAGAGGGAAAGAATTTCAAGAAACATTGTCTCCTTTGATCATCACAAAATTAAGGTAAGGGGAGAGTGGGGTTTATTCTTTCAAATGTGATGTTTTTCCATGGTTTGGGTAGTGGTGGTTCTTGAAGAACCTCTTACTTCATGTTTATATACTATCTTGAATCTGAAATGCTAAGTTTTCTTGATGACTAAATGGTGTGTTGTGGCTGCCATAGTGTTATATGTATGCAAAATGTTAAGTTTGATGCATGAAACATGCAAGTTTTTGGTGTAAATGTGTTATTGGGCTGCTGTCATCTAAATTGCAACATGAATTGATGAGGTTTTGAGACTGGAAATAAATTATGTAATTGGGCCTTGTTGTGTCCACGAAAAGGAAAAAAAAATGGACTAAGGGGGGTGTGTGTAGCGAAAGGAGGGGGTTGTGAATTAATTATGTGTGTGTGACGTGAAGGAATAGGAATGTGTTAACAAAATTTACTTTGAATGGTTAAAGTAAGTATTAAGTGATAAAATAATTTTTCTAATTATAATTATATAATTTTGTTAAACAATATTCCCCAAAAAGTTATTCATTTGTTGATTAATTGATTTTGAAATGATTATTTATTTGGTTAAATAATATTCCCTAAAAAGTTATTCATCTGTTGATTAATTGATTTTGAAATGATTATTTATTTGGTTAAATAATATTCCCTAAAAGGTTATTTATTTGTTGACTAATTGATTTTGAAATGATTATTTATTTTGTTAAACAATATTCCCTAAAAAGTTATTTATTTGTTGAATAAATTGATTTTGAAATGATTATTTATTTTGTTAAATAATAAATATTCCCTAATAAGTTATTATTTTATGTGAGGGAAATAGTAATGTATGTGAAAAAAAATTACTACTCTATGTGAAGTAATATAAAAAACTTTTGAAGGGATTTTTCTCTTTGAATGAATTCACTCAAATTATTAAAGTTAGATAATAAGTATTATTTCATGAGTAAAATGTAAAGGAATTATTATGAAAAATATTTTACGTATAGACTTTTCTAGAGTATCCATATGTGAAATTAATTCTAAGAGAAAAAGTTATTATTTTATGTGAAAATATTTAATTTCTTATGGATAGTCTTATTTTGAAGAAATATACAAGAAAAGAAATTTATTATGATATTGTCACTTACGCGTATTAAGTTAATAATTACCTCATAAAAATTAATATTTCAAATATTAATGATATTCTTTAATATGGTGGTATGAGACTTAAATAAAATATTTAGTGACAAGGCCATAATATATTTGACTAGAAAACGCTTAACTAAGGATTGAGTTAAGTAATGGTTAAAGTGGGAAGTGTATCATTGATGTGTATTAATGCTTCTTGCACTATGTCCTTGTGAATGATTATTTATAATAAAGTATGTTATAACCGTGGAAGGGTGAGAACGACCCTTGTAATATTTTGTGAGTACCTTAGAGCCTAAATGGCTTGGACTTAGCCAAGCTAGATAGAAGGTATGTTTGGACGTGGTGCGGGAAGCTACAGCGTGGTACACTGTAGATGGTTTAGGGCGTGACCTTTTGTGGGTCTAAGGGGTGAATGGCGTGAGTGCGTGGAATCCTAGGGGTAGGCTAGCTACCAACGAGCCGAGATGAGCGATGCCAGCTTGCACACCTCGATAAATGTCGAGCTATCTGTGATGGAGTGGAGGGTATATCTCTTGCGGGGTTTCGCCTGGAGGAATAACGCGTTATAAGATGAAATATGGATATTGATAACTGACGTGCTGGGATGTGGTGTCAGTGTACCAAGGATTGAAGGATCAGAGATATACTTACTCCCCCTCGCTTCCAAAAGGATGAAATGTGATTGAAGGTTGATCAACCGAGAGTATGGATCCATACGATGATGATTCTAAGGACAATGATGTTAGCAATAAGAATTAAACACGACTTAGGTCCCCCGTAACATATGAGCTTGATTGATTGTTTGTTGAAGCGAGAAAACATCACGACTCTTTCCATGGAAACGACATCGAAATAATACAACCTCACTCCATATCTTTCTGTTTCTTTTGTATGTATGTACTCCAAAGATGGACCCAACATTTTGGCACGTGGAGGTGGAGTTTAGCCCGATGGGGCACTGGACTTACTACCCTAAAGATCCTAGACGCCGCTACCAAGGAAACATTATCGTTCGCTTCCAGCCCTTGCAAGGAGTACCACTAGCACCGCCGATAGATTGGAAATTTCGTGTTCACCTATTCTTCCCCGTGGATTGGGAGTGAGTTGGGTGACGAGAGGGAGGATTAGATTAGTATATTAGGTGCTGCTCTGCTAGGGTCATGGGTTAGGATGGTTAATGTTCTCGTTGGTAGCTATGTTATTTATGTATTTCCTTCATTTCCATGTATTTTTCATTTCAGTTGTAATTTCTTTAAGTTGATGTACTAAACCTCTATGGTGATTATGTTAATGTTAGGTTCCTATGGTATTGATGTTTAAATTAAATTCGATTTTTATTAGAAATGTTTGTCGCGCAAAAAATTTTCACAGTTTTTCACAACGAAAGTAAATAAAGAGTATTATTAAAATTAATACAAGCTTCCAAGAGTCGCACATGAATCCTTCCCCGATACCAGTCACGTCCGAGAGTCGCACGCTCAGCGTACAACGGTGTGCAAAGGGCTAAGGATCCCCTGTATTACCAAGGTGAGATGGTTTGTGAAAGGTTTACGAAATAGTTTTTATAAAATATGTTTTTAAAAGAGTGAGGAATGAGTTGGGAAACTTGTGAGGGGTTGTCGCATCAGAAGGCTAAGAGGCCCCCCTAGAAGTGAGCAACAGGGACTGTCACCTTGACACCTATGGGGGAAAACAACCTTCTTCTTAGGGAGAAGGGGTTTTTCGCAGAGAAGAATAGACAGGGCTCCACTTCATAACAAAGGTAAGCCACCCACTTGGACCGGTGGGTTAATTAAAGGTTGTAGCAAGAGGGGCACCTCTTATTGGCTAGAGCTGAGCCAAAGTAATGAAATAGGTGGTGGAAGTGAAACTTAAATAAAGAGATAATGCAAACCACACAGTTATAGAAACAAACTAGGATATGTTGATGTGCATGATGTATGTATGTTTCTATGTTAAAGTATATGAGGAGTCATGAGCCTAGTTGTTAGATGAGTGACGTAAGATATATCTATACAGTAGATGAGGATGTATGTAGCTGGATACTATCCTTAGAGGTAGGAGAGGGGTTATACCCATAGAAAGTTAATGTAAGCTACCAAGAGAGGTATGCAAGATGTTATGCCTCACAAAGAAAGGTGATGTAAGCCCAAGTTGGGTAGGTCAGAGGAAGGAAAGGTTATACACATTCCCATCCAATGGTATAGTAAAATGAGACCCTAGTGAGTGGTCAAGAAGAAAATAATGATGTTTAGGTGCCTTAGTGCACTAGTGGCCTTAGATTTGGCATAGGAGACCAACTCTAAGTGCCTAAGTAGAGGTTAAGGATGGTCTAAGAAAATAGTAGTGATGACATGATGTGGTAATAGTTGTGAGCATAAGCATCCATAAAAGAAAAGAGAAGCCATGAGAGTTAAGAAAAGGATCTCTAGAATAGAAAGTCAACCAAGAGTCCTTGGAACACTCATTGAGACATTATATCTCATCCCTTTAGTTTCATGTTTTACAGGTTAAGCAGGTGGGCGCTTCATAAGAGGACCTTGGAGCATGGAGTTGCTTGCTTGGAGGAAGATATTCTTAGTTTTGTATCTCCCATGTTTGGGAATTGGTTTTATGTTATAAGTACCTTGCTTATGTTTTGTAAGGCACATAAGTGCCAAGAGCTTTGTTTATGTAATATATGTTTATCTTTTAGTTTCTGCATAGTTAACTCTGATATTCTTATATTCTAAGTTTTCAAAATTTAGTAATATAAGCAAACAAAAGGTACTATCCTCTAGGGTGTTACACAAAAAGGGTTTAAGCCCAAAAGAAAACAAAACTAGAAAAATAAGGATTAATCTCACAGAGCTCAATGCACGGGTGCACGGATTGTTGCACAACCTATGCAACTCTCTGTCTTCAGTATTTTAGAAAATTTCAGAACTTGCACAGGTGGATAGCTTGGTTGCGTAGGAGTATTCCAAGGCTTTCCACAAGCTTCTTTTGACTTTGCAAGACCTTCAAGTCTCTAAAATTCAACCAAATTGATCTTCAACACTTCAAATCTCTCTTGGAACATCTCCAATGCTTACTCCAAGCTTCAACAAAGTTCCTAAAAACACAAGAAAATGACCCAAGATCAAGCATAAAAGGGTAAAAACAAGAAATTCCTAACTAAACTAAGCTTTTATTAAAACTCAACTAAAATGAAGATAAACAAAGCTCAAAAGCATGGAAGATATCAAATAATTGCTCCTAAATTACTACAAAATGTAGGAATATAAGGCAATTTCACCTCTTTATAGGTTAAACAATCTTTGTAAGCTGAGGGTGTGACTCAAACATGACAAGAACCAAGTAGGTTCTACCCTACAGTTACTAAGGGACATCATTTTCATAAAACATATTATTTCCTTGAAAACATATTCTTTTCCCTTTAAAACATTTCCTTTCCTTGAAAACATAGGAAATAACCCCTTCCTTTGCTAAGGAGGCATCCTCATTACATTTTAAGTGTCTTAAGCCTTTTCTTGCATAAGGTTCATCATTATACTCATGTAACACCACACTAATCATAAACACAAAAATAAATACAAACCAACATTAATATTATGGTCATCAAGATTCTAACACATCAAGGTATCAAACAATATCAATCATGAAAATAAGCATAAAAGGCAATTACATAAGTGCACACACACATACACAACCTTTCCTTAAGGCTGGAATAACACTTGTTGTCCAAGGGGTTTAACTTAACGAGGTGCCTTTGGCTCTTAGCACCACCCCTCAACACTTCCAGATTACTTCTCTGGATGTTCACTTGCATAGCGACCCTACACTCTGTAGCAGACTTCACTCTCTAAGGCTTCTTTCGCTTATCAAGACTGAAGTTTCACTGAGTGAACCTTCACTTAGCTCTCTAGAGCTCTTCTTACTTAGTAAGGAATATCCTCACATAGCCACTACAAGAATTCTCGCTATTACAATGGGTTTTTAGCCCACTGTAATCTAAAAAGCCCAATGTAAATAAAAACTACCGACAGATTACCGACGACTAGTTATCCCTTAGTAAAAACTTTGTTGGTAAATTTTATCGACGACCCCGAAAAAGCCCTTGGTAATACAATGGGCTTAGCTCACTGTAACTTGAGGGTAATATAGTGGGTTCAATTGTTAGTAATAAGACTGCTACTAATACCGAGGGAAAAGCCGTTGGTAACTTATGAGTAAAAATAGGCACAGGAAAGTATGTGTAAACAATTACAGTGGGCTAGGCCCTTTGTATTACAGTGGGTTTTTTTACAGTTGACAAAACCCACTGAAATATAGTTAATTGATCGGTAATATAGTGGGTTTTCTCCACTACAATAAACCCACTGTAATACAGAGGGTTTAGCCTTCGGTAATAATCTATTTTTTTATTATTTATTTTTTATTTATGCAATTATCAATACCTGGATATATTAATTAATTTCAAACAAAAATAATTTGATAACAATGCATGTTCTTACATAAAATTAATCCATAACAAAATATTTCATTTTCCTTGCTTAAATTCTTCAAAATATAATATAATCTATATAACCATGAGTCATAACACTTCATAGTAGCACTAGTAAATCATAATACAAAGCCATAGAAGTGATACTAAGTGATATCAAAATACTATAGAAGTGCTAGTATGAAGTATCAAAAAACCATAGAAGTATGACACTAAGTCATAATACAAAAAACCATAAAACTGTGGTATAAGTCATAATACAAAAAAAAAAAAAAAAAACATAGAAGTGCCATGTTTCTAATGACTTGGAATGTATTGATCATCATCATCAGAGTATTCTTCATAGTCTAGATGGCGGCGACTAGATTCAAGACGCTTGGTGAGGTCATTCACAGTTGTTGTAAGTTGCCTAATGGTGTTAGGCATTTCCTCTTGCATCTTTTGATTTTGTTCCTGTTGCTCCTTCATTTGTTCCTTAATTCTTTGAGATCTTTCATTTGCTTGTGAAATTTGTTCAGCCCACTTTGGAGGAATTAATGGCTTAAGATGATGTGCTCCTACAAGATGCTAGTGACACTTAGGTTGGTGATTCCACACCAAGCCTATAATAGGAGGACATGTCTCCAGGCCCATAAAGACATCCCTGAGACTTGCCCCTAGCAACTTCAGCCCACAATTTAACTCTTGATGTAGGCTTAATGGACTGTGTCCTAGTACTAGAGGCTTGTTGGTCCAATTTCTTCATAAATTCTCCTATTTAAATGCAAAAAAATTCACAATCAAAGTTCATTTGTTACTAATAAATTAAATAATTTATATAACATGTTAACTTAAATAGGTTTGCTCTAATCTCTTATCCACCCAGGTGTTGTCCTTTTTCCTAATATTAACTTACCATTTTCTATGGTTGCCCTGTTTCAAATTCTTGGTATCCCATTAATAGATTTCTTTGTAATGAGGTTTCTGGTGATCATTATGTTTATCCTCAATTTGGGTCTTTCTTTCTCATATGTTTTGAAACACGAGTGTGGTTGTTCCAATTCCTTTGTCATTGATTCATGATGATATTAATGATTTCAACAAAATACACAAGGCAATCAAAGATGGATTTTTGGTGAGATGGATAGGTCTTAAAGAATGTGAGAAATATATCAACTAGTATATTATTACACATTGTTAGATACATAGATCCTATGTCGAGTCATGCAATTTGATACATTCTTTGTACTCACAGATATTTCCCATTTTTTATATTAACATTTGAACAGAAATTAAACTAACCACTAACCTGATTAGCAGCGACGGGGTACAGGTTTGTCGTTAGTGGGCACTTCGCCAGCGGTAGTAATCAGGGGTAGAGCAGCTTCCCGTCGTGTTGGGGTGACAACTTCCCTTCTTCCCTGTGCAGTTCTAATGCCGAAGATGCTTCCCATAGCGTTGTGTTTGACGATTCAGAGGTCAGTGTGTGCGGCAGTGACTTAGGGTATGTGTGTGCAAGGGTTCTGAGGTTAAGTGTTGGTGGTGACTGAGTGAGGTTGTGAGGGAGTGATATAGTTTTAGGTTTTAGGTTTCTCAATTACAGTGGGTTTTACCCACTGTAACCTTGATTACCCATTACAGTGGGCTAAGCTAACTAAAATTAAAAAAAAGTAGGTTCCTCAATTTTAATGAATTAAAAAATAAATTACAATGAGTTTAATCCACTGTAACCTTTAATTTCATTACAAGCCCACTATAATTACCACCATATTACTGTCTGAAAAGTCGTCAGTAATAACTTTGGCAACAAAAAAAAAATTAATAACTCGTAATTGATAAATAAAGACTGCAAAGCCCATAATAATTTTTGGACGGCTAGACCCACTATACTCTGTTGTTATTATCGACAGAAAAGCCGTGAATAATTTACCGACAAACAAACCCACTATAATTTGTCTGTATTACTAACAAACTCGTAGCCCACTGTAACAAACCTACTATAATAGCGAAATTTCTTGTAGTGAGCAAAGCACCACAAAGTGACAATTTTTGCTCTCTGAACTCAAATTTTTTAAGGATCATTAATTTTTACTATTTTTATTTATTTAGTTTGTTGGATTTTATTACTTCTATTAATTATTATCTATTTTAGTAACTATAAGTTTACTCTCATAATTTTACTATTGCTTTTTCTTTGTTTGTTTATTTTATCATATGTTCTATATATTTACCTAAATTCAATTATGCAACAGCATACAAAGACTAGGACCTAATTAATCGAGAAAAGAAAACGGGCATATGCTTTTCAATATTATGTAGTTTTTTTTTTTTGGTCAATTAGAATTCATTATCACGGTCTAAGAAAACCAAATAAACAAACCATATGTGCATGGGCTTTTGGTATTGATCCGATTAGATGGGAAAGGAAAAAAAAAAAAAAAAGCAGAAAAAGACAAGTATACTCACAGCACAAAAATAAAGGTAACAGAAAGACACAAAAACAAAAGGGTGTTTGGTGGGACTACATGTGGCTTGGTGGATGGAATATGAACTTTGTCATTGGTGAAGGAAAACAGATCGAGAATGGGTGTGTACTGGTCGGATAATGGAGGAAATGAGCCTCTGTGTTGTATGTGAAAGGTGGTCTACGCCTAGTGAAAGTAAATAGCATGGCATGATGCTGGCATTGGCATAAATTCGTGGCCTTGGGTGCACCAAGGTTAATTCCAAGGTGGCTAGTCGATGCTTAGTTTTTCTATTTTTGTTTGAGAAATGCTAGCAACATGTGAACATCCCATTTTGTCCGTTAAACTAACAAAAATAAAAAAATAAAAAAGATAATACATAATACATAAAAATGTTGAAAAAAAAAAATGAAAATGCAAAACAATGACTCTAAAAAACGTTAAAAATTGAGAAAAAATAATTTTTAAAAAAAGGAAAATAATGAGTATAAAAAAGGGGAGTTAAAATACAAATTTGCAATCATCAATTAAAAAGAAAAAAAAAAGGAACCAAAAGTAAAAAAGAAAAAAATCAAATAATGATAAAAAAACAACATAAAAAAATGTAAAATACAGAAAAAGAGGATCAAGTTCATGCTATTTTCAGTTTGCTTCTAAGCCTTCTTTCCTGTGTTCCCTTGCACTACATGTTGTTGGAACGAAACCAATCAGCTTTGTTTCCACAATGGCACCACACACCTTACTCTGATACTCCTCCCACGCCAAGAGGAGACAATAGGGATTTGGTTAGTTGCTGGCTTTTGCTGGCTTTGTACCTCATTTTGGCACCACTACATAACACAGCAGAACACTTGACAGCACAGTCACAACTCAACACAAGCTACACGCTTCCTTTGATCTTCCTCACTTCACTAAGCACACACAAAGCCTTATACATTTTCCTCCTTTCAATTATACACACAACACACAAAGATCCGGGACTCTTTTATTTTCTCCCATCTTCTCTCACTCAATTTTATGCTATGAACCCTTGTGAGTATAACTCAATTTTACACAACACACAAGGGTTTTCTTTTCTTTTCGTAAAATGGAAGAAGATAATAACCCATCCCTTTTGAGCCTCCATACACATAACACCAACTCTCAGTCGCAACTCAACACAGACAGTTTCACTCTATCCTCTTGACACTCCCATCACAACACACGCATACCTAAGCTTCGCAGTTCGCACTAACACAGAACCATTCTCTCAAGCTCTCTCTATGAACCCACCAACTTGAGTCTCCAGTGTGCTTAAGCAGAAGCATCCACAAAGTGAACACATGCACAATACATCACATTCTCAACCTTGCATTTTGGAAATGTGTGGAAATGAATGAGCCTCATTTTACACTTGGGTGAGTTGGGTTTGTAAGAACGGTTCAGCATCTACTCTGTCGGTTACAGGTTTGGAGCAGAAGCTTTTCTTCTCTGTTTCTTGAATAAGCACTAGAGCTGCAACTTGTTTCCTGCACATTCTTCTAACCATGCATGCTTTTATTTGAGAAACGCTAAGTGTTTTTCTACTTGGTGTGTTGCAGTTGCTACCATGTCTACGTTATTTTCTTCCCTTTTGTTTTTAGAGATCATTATCATAGATAGTTGTGTTGTTGTTGATGTTACTTGGTGTGCGTATTATGCATGGCTTTTGTCATTATTATCTCCGTCCATTATATGCTAAGAACCCTTGTGCATGTGTTTCCTCTTTTTTTTTTTGTTAGATTAATTCTCTAAGCTTTGTGCCTTCGGATACCTTGTTTTCCTTTTACTGTGTTTGTCTTTATGTTATTATGGTTAGGTTGATAACAAATTGCATGCCTGACGTGAAGTCCATAAGATCCTTATGATGTTAATTTTTTTTTTCCGTGTCATTTCTTATTGTTTATTATATATGTTGAATATGGAAGTTAAATGTGTTTCTTTTTTGTTATGACTTTACGTGTATAAAATAAAAGATATATAAAACAAAACAAAATCTGGATCAACATAATAAAAATTTAAAATATTAAAAAAGATTAAAAAATATATCAACAAAAGAACTACGTAATCCTGATTCTCCATTTCACCTGGACATACGTAGGAGCAGGGGACCACTCCTGTCGAGCTAAAAAAGATTAAAATTATATTAACCCTTCTTTTTTCATAATAATAATAATAAAATTTAAAAAGTGCATATATTAAATAAATATAATAAGTCTTTGTCTTTGCCTTTTTTAAATTATTTTTGGGTGAGATAAATATTTTAAAAGTTATAAATAATTTGTTTAATTAATTAGAAGTAACCATCTTAGAATGGAAGTTGTAGGGTGTTACCACCTTCCTTATGCGTAATTTATTCCTGAATCCATTTTTTTTGGTTTTGAAGATCATTTAAAGGGATTTCCAGTGTTTTCCCCAAAATAAATATTGGTGGCAACTCCCTATTTTTAATATTTTTTTTTGTCGTCCTGTCGTGATCCCGATTGCAACACAAACACTCTATCTGACACTCTTTTTCTAACACTTTCCCTATAATTGATTGAAATTTATTGGAAATCATCAATTTTAGTGGGTCTCACTTCTAAATCAAGAGAGAGAATCATTAAATGAGAAGACATCCACCAAAATTGGTGATTTCCAATCAATTTCAACCAATCATAGGGCGAGTGTTAGAAAGAGTGCCAGAGAGAGTGTTAGAAAGAGTGTCAGAGAGAGTGTCACTAGCATTTCTCTTTTTGTTTTGTTTTCATTAGACTATATTAATGTACCATTAACAATATATATGAAGAGGTAATTATATTTATGGATACAACTAGTAACAGATGATAGAAGCGAACAATGGTCAAGCAACTGACAAAATGAGTAAAATAGAAAAAAAAAACCCACAAATGATCTAACAACAAGGAGATGAACACACACCCAATAAAGAAACCAGTGTAAGCAGTACATATTTATGGAACAAGATTATCTGTCAACCATACTATATCTTGTTGGCTGATACAATATAATATGCATATGAGTATATGACATATTTTAAAAATTATTAATTATGACATATATAATTATAATACAATGTCTAATATTAACTTAAAATTAATATGAAATAAAAATATGAAATCACTAGGTAAGGATTCCTTATAGTAGTTACCCGTGACATTGACACTGAGTATATGTTCGAAATCTGCCTTATCATTGTCAATGATTCACTTCTTGTTGGGACTAGTAATGCTAGCGTTGTTGAACATGATGTCTAGCTTGCCATAAGTTTCTACGACTTTGTGGATTTTTGATTTGGTTCTCATTGTTGATGTAACGTTGTAGTTTTTCTAATTATGTGACTAAGTGTTTGATTAATAATATAAGAGGAAACTAAATTTAATTCATGTTATTTGATATAATAATTAACTAAAGTTTTATGTTTTGTTATTTGCCATATTGTTATTGTCAGATTTTAACGAATTGTTGGGCTTAGAGTGTGGATTGTTAGATTTTTGGGACTTATATGTGAGTTTCTTTAGTTGTAAAAAAAAAAAGTAGGTGTCTTTAGAAGTAACAAAGGCGTAACTAGTAAAAATTTAAAATCTTCCCAAACCTTAACAATAGGAATGCTTCACTCTTTCTCCCATTTCCTTCATTCTCATCTTTCTTCCTCTTTGAGCTTAAGTTGGATTTCTACACCATTTTGAAGTTTGATTTCTTCTTCTCTAGAGCCTCCTTAGTTGATTTCAAGTTGGTAAGTTCAATTCCCCCTATTCTTGATCTCTTAGTTTCTTTCTCATATTTTACCAAGAGCTTGAGAAATGGGTCTCATCTAAATTCTTGATTTAAAGGTCAAAATTTGATTGAAGCTTGTTTTGGTGTTGGTTTAGGTTTCTCCTAGTTGATTCCATAGCAAAAGTTAAGAAAAGATCACTCAAGAACCCCAAATTTCTCCTCCCAGCTTCTCTTTCAGGAAATTTTAAGGATTTTGGGTAAGGGAAGCTTTAAATTGATTTGAATGTTTTGGTTGTGTGTTTTCTTGGAATGATGATGTATTTAGTAATTGATGATGTCTATAAACTTGGGTGAGTCTTTGCATAAGGTTAGGATCAATAGGCATGCCATTTATGGAGCTCACAGGTCACAGCCCATTTTCGCTCTGGCCAAGCATGAATTTTGGTGCGGCTGGGCTAGAGGGCGTCAGAGAGGATTATTTAACTCCAGGATCTTTCTGGCCCAGTGGGAAAGAGTTTGTGTGGCTGGGCTAGAGAGTGTCAGTAGGGAACATTCAGTTCCAGAGGGGCTCTGACCCAACGGGAGAGTTTGTGCGGCTGGGCTAGAGAGTGTCAATGTGAAACATTCAATTCCAGGGGAACTCTGGCCCAACGAGAGAGTTTGTGCGGCTCGGCTAAAGAATGTCAGAACAGAGCAATCAGCTTCAGGGGAGCTCTGGCTAGCCACGATTTTGGCCGGCTGGGCTAGAATTTGTTTTTATTTTTAAATTCTCTTGAAATGTTTCCTTTTTTATTATTTAAATTATTTTAAATATTTATGCAAATGAAGTATGAATTATTGATGATATGAAGATATATTTTTCTTCTTCTCCACATGAGTCACTTAGACTTATGCTTTTCTTATGAAAATATAGTGATGTGCATTAGATTTAACAATGTTGAATGAGGATGTTGGATAGGCCACAACTTTGGTTCTAAAGTTGTGTTAGGAAATTCACAATTTTTTAGCTTTTAGGACTACTAGATGGGTTCTTAAGCGTGTTGCTTGTAAATGGTGAATTTATAACATAGAGGGAACTAGAGGTGTTGGATTTGATGAATGATGTGGATATGTACAAGCTTATATGGCATTTGCGTATAGGTAGGCACGTAAGTTGAGGGTGCTTGGTGGGCTCTCAACCTAGTGTTGGAGGTTTTCGTGGTGACTAACTGGAATAGGCCTATAGAATAGACAAGTGGGCAAATCCCTATAGATGTAAGGTCTTGCAAACCTTACAGAGGTAAGCCAATAACCACACTTGCTTATATTCGATAAAACCACACTTCCTCCATAGGGTTAACTCAAGGGACTTCCTGAATGGTCAGAGAGTGGGACCATGGTAGGGGATGGGGCCTATGGGGACCGCCCAAAAGTTGTAGAAATCTCCATGGAGTCGAGTCAGCATGACATTGCATAATATAATTACATATGATATTGAAGTATGAATTGAGATTGTTTTATTGTATAATGTTGCTTGATTTTTTATTGTTGATTTATTCAAATTCTCTTTTAAGCTAAATCTATCCTTCTTTTACACCTTTATTATATTATGTTCCTTTATATATATATATATATATATATATATATATATATATATATATATATAAGCTTACCCTTGCATTTTGTGTTTGTGTTTGTATTGTATGACTGCAATGATCATGTGGTTAGCACGGGAGCAGATAGTGTGATGTTGCAGGTTCTCATGTTGCTTGTGACTGAAGTGAATGTAGATGTTGCGGATGGGATGAGATCCCACTTTTTGATCTGTTCTCATATATATATGTATATAGTAAGGGGACTAGTTTAGGACATAGCTATAAATACTTACGTTTTGATGTGTTTATCCTCTAAAAGAGGACCATTTTGGTATTGTATGCACTTTCACATCTATGTTTTTGTAAAGCCATAAGGCTAGACACCTTTATATTATGTAGTGGATTATATATATATGTTAAGTGTGAAATTTTGTTTTAGGTAATTTTATATAACTATAATAACATTGTAAATGCCTTAGCGTAGCAAATTTGTAACAAAGATGGGTCATTACAGGTGACATCACAATGGACATAACAACATGTTGATGGCCCTATGGACTAAGCTACAGAATTTCCCAGTTTGTCTTGGATGTCAGCAATCACTACTTTGGCTCCATGCTGGGCGAACACTTCTGCAGTGCGTTTGCCAATGCCACTAGTGCCTCCTGTGATCAATGCAACTTTTTCTTCCAACTTGCACAAAAGAAAAGGATTCACAATAGTTAAGCCTTAATTCCAACACTTTGTTCTTAAATTAAATGTTGACAAGAGTCTATTTCATATCCTATTCCTTCTCTCCAGTTCTAAAATGACACCTAAACCAAAAAAAAAAAATAGTTATATGGGATAGTTACTTTTTTTAACTACACGTTAGGGAGGAATAGGAGTGCTCAAATTAATTGGTTATAAAACTAGTTAAGCATAACTGTACATAACTAGATATAAAATATCTAAAATTAGTTATAAAAATATAACTATTTTATTAATTAAGTTAAAATTTAGTTATTTGATTTTTTTTAACTGGTTAAAAGTAATTAAATTATATTTAATAACTGGTTATAACCGGTTATGATGGACTGGTGAAACTTCTTCATTAGAAACAGAACAATTGCAGCCTCTACATCGATCGTATATCCTAATTTCTCTGAGTTTTGAACTTCTATTCGTAGTTTAGAATTCAAGTATGCGCCTGCATGCTGTGATTGCTTTTTAGACCATATACATCATGACATGTCTTTACGCCATCAGGGAGGATCCAATTCCAAATGCCTTTTGAATCAACATCTCTTCATATTAATTTTATCATAAGATTTTAGAAGGAAAAGACACAGCAGCATAAATGTAACAAAATTAATTATTAACATGACATGTGAAGGTGTAACTTTAGTTAATTTTACTTTGTATGTCATGTCATGCAGTTGTTGTTAACACGAGACATGCTAATATTCACGTGAGAAGGAACATCTTCATTATTTTTAACTACTTAATTTTAATACATCGTGAATATTGATTACCATTTACTAATATACAAATGTGTCCCGTAAACTATGTGTAGAAAGAGTTTGAAAGTCAAGACTAAAAATATTTGAATAACTAGTTATTTATTCATAATTGGTTATATAATTGGTTTTAGATATAACCAGTTATATATTCATAACTGGTTATATAACGAGTTTTTAAAAACAATAACTAATTATACTAAATCATAACTAGTTATACAAAACTAGTTATAGTTACGATTATAATAATTACTTATAATTTAGTTATTTAATAGGTATGGTTATGGTTATTTGAATAACCAAACCATGAGCACCCCTAACTATGGGTTACAACCTTGCATACCCCTAAGGTAGCATAGAAGAATTTTTTACTAACATCTTCACCTAATGAATAGGTTTACCACACTAGTCAAGGAACTAGGCACTCATGCATACTTAAAATAAACAGTTACATCATACGTTTCATAATTACATTTTCAATTTTTTTTTGGTTTTGGTTAGCTTTATTATTATCTTTCAGTTGACTTTCATCTCTCAATTAGTTGGCGACTCTAGCCGTCAAGAAGCATCCTTCTTACTATCGATCTGTTACTACCACCAATCTAAGTGGTTGAACCACATTTCGGTATCAATGGGGTTCATTGACCTCTTACTTATATACCACTCTGTTCTGAGTGGGCTGTCTCCATTCTCCCCTTTTCGAAGATGTTATCTTTACCCCTTGGTTGAAAAGTGACCATCCTTTCCTATTTAGCCAAGGGGGCTTCCTAGCCCTTTCTTTACAACTCATATTGAGTTGTATAAACCTTTCCTTTTTCTGTGACATTCTTTTTATGCAGCATTTTGTAAATGGTTCAAATCCTTATCTCACCTTGGTAACCTAGGGGACCTCTCTATAGGTTAAACAATCATTGTAAGCTAAGGGTGCGATTCAGACATGACTAGAACCAAGTAGGTTATACCCTACAATTACTAAGGGACATCATATTCATAAAACATATTATTTCCTTGAAACATATTATTTTCCTTTAAAACATTTCCTTTCCTTGAAAACACAGGGAATATCCCCTTCCTTTGCTAAGGAGGCATCCTCATTACATTTTAAGTGTCTTAAGCCTTTTCTTATATAAGGTTCAGCATTATACTCAGGAAACATTACACTAATCATAAACATCGAAATCAATACAAACCAACAATATTACGATAATCAAGATTCTAGCACACAAGGTATCAAACAATATCAATCATGCAAACATGAAAGCATAAAAGGCAATTACATAAGCACACACACACATACACAACCTTTCCTTGAGGCTAGAACAACACTTGTTGTCCAAGGGGTCTTACTTAACGAGGTGCCTTTGGTGCTTAGCGCTATCCCTCAACATATGTTGAGGGATAGTGCTAAGCACCAAAGGCACCTCAACATATGGTGATAAGTCGTACATTTCATGTATAGGTATTATGTAAGACCCCTTGTTACTATTAAAGGATTTTTTATTAATTAAGAAATATTTGTGAAGTAATTTGATATCCAATTATTGAAAATAACCTTTAAAAATATGGGGAAATTAGTTTTCCTTTAAAACGTGATTACTTAAGATTCCAAACCATGATCATCCATAATATCACCATATTAAACCCCCCCCCCCCTTTTTTTTAATGAAATATCAGTCTTAATAAATCAAACTCATTTTATTAGACATTAACTTCGTTGTAAACCATGAAACAAAACAAAATCTTCCTTAATTAAGAACATCCTTATATCCATCATTATACTATTCTATTACACAGGATATAATTATGCATTTACATTCTTGAAATTAAACACATTATACATTTGAGTCACATATAAGGAATTGATACATCATGACATTGCCCTCTTTTATACAAGAAAGGACTGACTCAATGAAAATCCAAAATATCCAATTAACCCATGTAGCATCCTAGAAGGATAATCTTCTTTCTCTTAAAACGTCCGCCCGTGTCAACAGTGCTTGTCATAGCTTGTCTATTCCATCTTCGTTGTTTGCATAGGACCATTCATCTAAATTTTAAAAATAAACATGTATGGAGTGAGTCTCCCTCCTCCTCTAAACCTACAACCAAATGACCTTACGGTCACAAACAAACAAACAACATCAACCACAGTATTGTGATGCTCTCACAAGTCTCACTCAACAACCTCAACCCATCTCACTAACTTTACAACTCATACAACTCGTCACAACTCCGACACGCTGCCACTGGAACTCCCAAAACTCAGTGGACTTACACAATTTAAATTGGATGACTTGTTGGGAGTACACCCTTCACTATGGTATAATGGTAGGGCTTTAACCAACACGGTTATGTCTCACATTTGTCGGGGTTGCCAAGTCGGCTAATGTGATCTTCCAGTCACAACTCGGCGCCATACCCCCAAGATCTTCTAGTCTGCGATTCATTCCCAAGGTACCACTATGTATGGCCATCCAATCTCTGAGGACTTACTCCTCAACCATTCTCCCTTTTAGGATTTATCTTTTACAGATCCGTGTGGACTTCTCTGCCAAATGTACTAGATAATGACCTTCAATCAACATATGTCTCCAACATATCACACGGAGATCCAACTCCTCCACTATCACAGTGGTCAAACATTACAACCCTATTTCTCACAAGCACATTGCTCACTGCAGATGAAGCTACCACACGACCTCTTCAACACTTGCCCATATGGCTTTTTATTACAGAAGATTATCATTCCCGAACGCGTATCATCCGCTTCACCAACATATTTCACTTCCAATGGTCACGCATGACCCAACGGAAAAGGATTCTTCCTTCTCCTTTCGTTTCTCATAACATCCAATGCAAACAATAATTTCAAACAACGAGATACGCGTGCATAATGCAATTCACCCAATCGTAAACTAAGTTCATGATTTCCATCATTACATCTTATCGAAATCCTAGTCCACTCTCAAGTCTTATGCTTAATTTAGTCATCAGTTCTCAATGTCTGTGCAAAGGTCCTGATCTTTCATTCTAAGTCCAAATATCCGACATCATCCATATGCATTAGTGCCTATTAATTACTAATCCATATAGTTATTAGATTCATATTCTTTTTATTTATAATAAATTCACTACTTCTCGTAGTGAATGACATTAATTGCTAGAACAACACTCTAGCACAACAAATGTGCTCTATTGGAGTTCATTTGTTCCCATACAAGAATTCAAGATTCTTGCTCCCCAATCAATAAAATCATCATACAATCTACATGCACAAACAAATTCCAGCACTCATTGCCCGAGGATCACATTCATCTCGGTCTCCAGTTTAACAGTTATAAATAATGTAATTACAAATAACAAGTCAAAAACTCAAGTACAATTAATCAATAATCAAATACACTCATGTTCATATAAAGATTCTCCTTTTAGGGTAGAATACTCCGTCACAAATACAAATAAGTCAAACAACATTACATACACAACTATTTCAATTAAATTTTATTTATACACATAGTGTTGAACTTCCATATAAAAAATTATTTACCATATCAAATCAACTTAAATTTCAGAGATACTTCATAGAGACATTCCTTCACATGCATATTACATCACATAAATTCAGCCCCCAAAGATTCAACACATAAATAATATTTTTAATTTAAAAACAGCTGCTGGATGCACTCTATAAAACACCCTTCAAGAATTTTAGAAATTACTAAATAACTCCATTTTCCATGAAATTTTACAGAGAGCATCATTAACATTTAAACTATTACATATACTTTTTCCAGCACCATTAGACCATGAAAAATGCCATTTTTGTATTTAAATGTCACTGTTGTCCCAAAACAGAACTTTCATCAAGAAAATTCAATAAATACAAAAAGTGCTTCTAAAAATCTGGAAAAATTATTGGACTCTCCACAAGGTCAGGGCTTATTTTAATCGACGTCGATCGGGGCTGTTTTTTATCAACATCGGCCAAACTATTTTTTGGTCAACGTCAGTCAACGATGAACTCGACTAACGTTAGTCAAGGCAATTTTCGGCCACCATCAGCTAGGTTTGTTTTTGGTCAACGTCAGCCGAAGTAGCTTTTAGCCATCATTGACCAGAGTTGTTTTCAACTGACCTCGCGGGGGCTGTTATTATTTTAAAATATGTTCTTAATTTTTAAAAAGATATTATTTTTAAATTAAAAATATTATTTAAAAAAAACATAATATTTTTATGAATGGATTGGATATCCATCCATGAAAATTTTTGTTAATGGATGGATTGGATGGATTTTTCTCAAATGGATCGGATTTTTTAAGTAAATTTTTAATGGATCCAAATGAATTAATGGATTGTTTTGATCCAATCCATTTTGATTCGGATTAAAATTTATCCGATCCATCCATTTTGCCATCCCTACACCAAGTAGTAGTAGTAATTATTTGCTAAGAATGTTCATTGTTCTCCTCAATTCGTGGCCTTGCTTTCTTTGGTTGCTCGGTGAGGATGGGCATTTCTTTTAATACGTTAACAAAGGCTAAAATATTAGGAAAGGAAATGCTAATCAAATTGTTATGAGAAAACTAATTGTGGAAGAGGGTATATATAGTTTCGTAAACTTTTTGATGTCCGAGTTCAATTCCTACAATTAAAAAAATAAAAAAAATATAATTATTTGGTTTGATTTATCCAAGCAACCTAGGAGAGAATGAAATGGCAATAACGCTCTAATTACGTAGATAGGAGTTACGAAAGTTTTAATGTCATTGTAATGACAATAATACATAAATTGCGAAAATGAGAGTTACGATATTTAAGTAGTTCCTTCAACAATTCATTGCCATGCATCCCAAAATGGCTTCACTTGCATTCAACCCAATAAGTCTATTATCCTCTGTCTCACATCCTCTTCCATTGCCCTGCATCTCTAGAGCAACCGGATTTCTTAAAAAAAAATCAACACTTGCAATTACTGTGGCAGAACCCAACACTTTTAAAATGTAAATAAGCACTCAGGTTCATGCAATGATATCAAATAATTTAAAAGAGTGATGAAGAATAAGAAGTGAATTACATTAATTTAAGCATGATTCATCCCTTGAAGAAGCAACAGATTATTTTTGTATCACACTTTTTATTTAATTAAAAAATTAAACATGTTGAAATACCTTGTTCTGCTACAACATTTAGAACAGTTTCTCCTCTGCTTCTCTCTGAACATTTGGCCAAATTTACGCCAAACTCTAAGCTAGTAAATAATAGTAAGAGCATCAGATATGAAAAGTTAATTTTGATCGAACACTACATAAACTATCAACATTAATTTCTTTCGTCCTTTTATATATATATATATATATATATATATATATATTATGAATGAATCTGTTCTTAAAATTTGCTTAATTAAATAAAGACTGAGAGAAATAAGTTAATTATGTCTCTTTTCAGTATATAAAAGTCCAAAATATCTGCATTTCTTTCTAACTAGCTAGTAAATAGTCATAGTTACCTTATCCAAAACTATTTTTGTTGTCTGGAATCATTATTATTCATTGACAAGTGACAATCTAAAAGTTTAAAGTACATCTAAGGGGGAAAAAATAACAACTTTTCTTAAGCTAACAGATTCCACAGCCAACCTAAAAAGACTTGATAATCTGCATTTTAGACTTCTACAAATACACAAATTTAAAGGAATGATTGAGGAAACTGCCAACACAGGTTGGGTCAATTGGTTAAAGTGATCCAAATCAAACTTTCTTTCCATCAGGAGAAAGAAGAAAGGTATTCCTATCAATGAATAAAGAAAGAAAACAAGAAAGAAATAATGATAGCAAGAAATAAAGAAAGAAGAAACAATCAATCAAGTAAGCAACAATAAGAAAAACAAAAACCAACGGTATCCCCCACCAAGCACCCCATATAATGGTGACTTCTTCAATCCCGTAATGAAAATAATAAGAAAAAATTGATGTAAAGTCAAGTGCCCCAAATCTTCACAACCATCTTAAATATAAGAGAAAAGCATCATACAAACAAGAAACTAATGCCCAGAATCAATGATATCATTACACATGTTGAAATTTCACCAGAGCTTCAAATATATTCAATAATCAGTATAAAACTATGCATCAGCCACATAAATTTCAAAGCAGAAAATGTATAAAGCCAACATGAAACAAAACCTAGAAGGGAATTTTTCAAAGATGACAGTCTTCTCACCAAACACACAGGGAGAACAAACTAGCACTCACACTCTCACTTAGACCAAGGCCAACTTATGATAGCTAAATGGCACACTGTGAACATGTTGAACATGATAGGCCAAAAAATTGATTTTGGAAACTGTTAGAACTAAAATTGATTTTTTAGGTACTGAATGTCATTTAGGGCCTTTATCTCATTACAATATTGTTTTCATCTGCCCTCATAACTCTTCCTAGGCTTCTGAAGCTTGATCCAATTTCTTGAACGAGCTCATCATGAACAAGGTGAAAATAATCAGACCTTAAATGATAAGCACAAGAAGAAATTTACTGATAAGTCCTATATGATAAGTCCATTCTTCTTTCTTAGTAGCTTGATCCACCTTCAAAATCCTATGAAGAGCTATGCGGATAGATGAAATTGTCTGATACCATCACTCTGCCGCCATTTTATTTCAACCTTGCCATGGGTAAGGTACGTTGCTTCTCTTTTTGCTTCTTATCAAGAGTTTTTACTGTGATAATTGAGAAGGAAAGGTATGACTCTATTTTCATAAATTTTGAGTTGTAATGAGTGTTGTTGCAACCTTTAGTATATTAATTGTTGATGTGTTATGCAGGAGATGAAAACAGAAAAAAGAAGGTTCAAGTATGAAATCAATTACTCGCTTGGATAGTCGTTTGGAGGCTTGGAGAGGAAGAACAATTGTTCACATTTCTTATGTTCTTGTTTATGATTGTATGCACTATTTGTGCACTTCTTGTATGCTTTGTACAATTTTTTTTTTTTACCATTCTATGCATTGTTTGTGCACTTCTTGTAGACTCTTTTGTATCATTTATTACCCTTGTTTTGATAAAAACCTTAGGTCGTCTATGAATAGCGAAAATTTTTCTTTGGTCTAGACGACCTATGGTTTTTACCCTTGTTTTTAGGGGTTTTCCATGTCAAAAATCTTTGTGTATCTTGTTAATATTGTAGTTTACAATTTGATTGATCATAATATTGAATCTATAAATATATGTGTATAAGTCTAAAATTGAAACCATAGATAGAAATGTAAAACATAAATAGCATGTGTAAGGTTACAAGTTGGGATTAACTATGAATAGAATCAATTTTTTTTTTTTAAAAAAAATAAGTTTCTACATTAATTAAGGGAAAAAGAAAATAAAGAAAGTGGTCCCTTTCTATATCGGTTATTGCCTTAACCGATGTAGAAAGTAGTTTTCTACATCGATTTTGAACCGATGTAGAAAGTGACCACTCCCACTATCTACATCCATTCTAGAAATCGATGTAAAAAATCTTTCAGAACCGATGTATAGAAGACCCTTTCTGTAGTAGTGTTATCATGTTCATATACTCAGCCAACAAGGGGTCACTAGGTACGTATCACAACCATATGCTAAACACCTCAGACTAAGACTGACTAGAGCATAGCAGTCCTTTTTGTAGGTACCCCCACCATTTGCTTGAGAAGAGATTGGACGTTGCAAGAACATACATGAAAGTAGATCGGATCTATTATTTTTTATAGAGCATCTCAAACAACTATATATGGTAAGAACCATAAAACATAGTTTAAAATAGAAAAATATAAATATATATTGTATACTTATATGTATTAATATACATTAATGTAAATAGTTATATATATATATATATATATATATATATTAATTTAAAAAATTAATGTGAGAAATTTATTTCTCTTTTAAATATAATTAGGTCTATTAAATTTATTTGGATCCAATCAACGACTATTGTAAAGTTAAAGTCACTATCACACTATGTATTTCTTAATTTCTATCTTTAATTATTAATTAAAATTAAATATTAATCTTGAAACATATTGTAATGACTAAATTTAAAAATAAAGTATAGTGACACACACACACACACACACACACACACACACACACACACACACATATATATATATATATATATATATATATATATATATATATATATATATATATTTGAAAATGGTTCAGTTAGAGTTTGTTAAATCCATTAAAAAAAATAAGAGGATATACTAGATGCATGTTAAGAGACTGAAGTTCAATATTTCATGAGAGAGAATATTATTCAAATGAGAGTTAATGTGAGAGAGAGTGGGGAAAGTAGAGGCCTAAGATTATCTTATATTAGAACCAAAGACATTGGACGTTGTTTGACCCCTCAAACTTCGCTTTTGATGATAACAAATACTATTAAATTTTGGAGTAACTAATGAATTATGTTTGAGTACTATAGGAAACACACCATCCAATACACTTGTGGTATTGCTATCTCTATACTCAAACTTTATATTCTCTTACTTATATATCGTCCAAACATACAACTCGAACTTGTTTTATAATGAACTACCCAGCGTCCAATGCGCTGTTAACAAACAAGCATCCAAATGTATTGAGAAAACCAGTGTATAATACACTATGATCTTTTAAGCATTCAGAAGGAGATAAATAACTTACACAAAGTTTCTAAGTTATGAAGCATCCACTATCTTATAAGCTCGTACATTTGATCATTTTGAGGATGATTTCATGTCGAGTACTTTTATTCCCTGGTCTTTTTTGAAATGACTAATGAATCATTTGAAATTCAAAAAGTGTACTGAGACAAGTGAGAAAGAAGCATTCTCTAAAAGGAATCTTCTTCATACAAGTAGTGGAGGCGCACTCAGAAAAAGGACAGTACTATTGTCCTTTTCTCTCTCCACCCTAAGCTGACATGTGGTAATGGTCACATGTTTGTGAGAGAACGGATATTTTTGAAGGCTTCAATCCCCACAACGGATACTTTTTCTTTGAAGCCTATAAATAGAAGAGCAAGAACACAGAAGAAGTGATGAGTAACAACAAAGCTATCAAGAATTTTTCTAAGTCCTGAAACTCTGCTCAAATCTCTAGACGATCTACAGTTGTGCAAATAGAGAGAAAATCATCTACTCTGATTCTAAGAAAAACTCATTTTCTCTGATATCAAAGCTCTTTGATTAACAAAGTCTTTGTACTCTGTTTACATTGTAATATCCTCTCTGTGAGAGTTATTTGAACTTGTATTTATTAAAATTGTTGTTTGGAAAGCCAGGAGTGACTTAGTGACCAAGAATACTTGGGTGTTTTTAGTCTCAGGGGGAGATTAATAAGTGGTCTAAAGAATACTTGTTGTAGCCAGAAGAGGCAGAGTAGAATACTTGTTTTGTAATCAGTATTTGATATTAGTGGAACCCTTCAAAAGGTTTTTGAAGGAGAACCTCAGTTTGAGTGAACAGGTATAAAAACCAAGTGTTTTTACTCTTTCTTTTGCTTAACTTGTTATTCTCTTGTGTTTAGTTCTTGCACATTGGACACACAAGTTATTGTTTTAAAATCTATTTTACTTATTGGATGATCTATCAAAACTCAGTTTCAGCAAAACTGGGATTTTCAACCTCTAGACGATCTCACGGGATCTGTGTTTTGCAAGCTCTTCATTAAATCTGTTTGTGAGAAATCTCCATATTTGTGAAAAAGGTTTTAAGATTTAAACTATCACACTATTCAGCCTCCTTTCTAGTGTGTTCCCTACATTTCATCTTTACACGTTTATACATATAGGGAAATTATTATTGTTCTTAAAATATATTTTAATGTAATTAATTTGAAAAAATGAGCATAAGTAGTGATATAATATTTAATGATACTATTTAACATCAATATTACTAAAACTGATATTTAATTATCAAAATTTTATAATAAATGGCAATAATGTGAGGAATTTAATTCTTTATTTAGGTCCATTAAACTTGATTAGATCAAGTAACAACTAATGAAAAGCTTAACTTTCGATCAACAAATATATGTTTCTTAACTTTTATCCTTAATTATTAATTAAAATAAAATATTTTAAATCATTTTAAATTGAACTAAATATTAAAAAAATATTAATTTGTTATTATTGTATATTTTAATAACTAAATTAAAAAATAAAATAAATTCATATATATAAATAATAATTTACTTCTTAATTTCTATACTTAATTATTAATTAAAATGAAATATTATGAATTTTGTAACAGCACAATTTTCTCAACTAATGATTTCAATGTGATTGAAAATAATTACGAGAAGATCATTTTTTTATATTCTTGAAAATTTTAATTAAACAATATGTATGATTTTTCTATGTGAATTTCAGATGAAATTTTCACTTAAACTGAGATTGTATGTTGACTAACAGTGCAGAACTACACTGTGTATGTGAGCAAACAGTCAAAAAGCCTATAGAACTAATGATGATTAAATGTTACTGATTGTAATTAAGTTCTTGTTAGAATATTAATCTTTACTTATAATAAAGCGAAGAAGTTCTCCAACTTTAATTTCCCGCCCAAATCTCCCGCCCAAATTGCATAATTGTAGAAAACTTTTCACTAACCATGCAATTTACGTAATTTCAATATCCACTAATGATGCATGTGTCAAAAACGCATTAACTAACTATTGTTTCAATGAAAGAGAATGTGGCTCAGTTGCTTGGTTTCCATGCAGCAATGAAGCAAAAATTCCCGCCTATAATTCATAGAGCAAATGAGTAAATACTGTTGGGTGGTAAATGCACCGTTACCACAGCCAATAGTTGATACCAATTACACGGTTCTCAAGGTAATTAAGCAGCCTTAATTGCGTTATTAATTAGTACTGTTTTCCCAATGATAAAGAAATTAAATGAGTACCTACAAATGTGCACCGTTCCACATTTCAAATTCTGCAAATTCGGCAATTCCAAAAATATGCAAGGACTAAGGAGTGGTTTCTGCCTTTTGGTTATTTAATTTAATGAGGGAATAAAAGCTTGAGGGAATAAAAGACTAGACATTTTCAGAGTGCCAATTCAATTCCAACATTTCAAATATTCAATCGATGATGGAACAACTCAATGAACAGACGCGTTTTAGTTCCAAAATGCAGCACCATTCGGTTGCTCTTCCTTCTGCTTTTCTTTTGTACTCTCTTTCTCAAAGAAAGATAAGCATCTTTAGAGGTTTGTCTTTATACACCATTTTTTGCTCATTTTTCTCTGAAAATTGGGACATTGGTTAAGGATTGTAATGCTGATAACTTTGGAAGAATCAGGGAACAGGGATGATGAAGAGACTAAGGAGAATGATCTGTTTGCAGTGCCTACTGCCTTACCATTTTATACGACAGGGATAATGCAAGTGCATGCCACAGGGGTTTGAATCTTCACTTAAACATCTGCATAATTTGTGTGTAGTGTCACGTGGTTGATTTTAATGTTTTGTTTTTTACTTTTGTATTTGTTAGGAGTATGCGTGGTGGAAGGAGACTGTGGGAGTCCAAGGATGACAGGAAATAGGGACACAATAAGTTTGAGGAAATTACTTTGCAGGAAAGGCACTACAAAGAGGTGATGATTGATTTTGTATATATGTAATCTAAATTCATTTGCTGACAAAGGTATGGCCAATCTTTTTGTCCCAGCAATCTTTGATCTCATCAGCCATTTAACATATATGTGCATGTAACGACTATTGAGTGAACCTGTGATGGGAGCTAGATTTCATGGGAACTCTGAACTGGTTGCAGAGTTGGTTACAATTAATTAGTGGGTTTAAAGCTACCTATGCAATTAAAGATGGTGCAAAAGGATCACAGGTATGGATGGTATTACCCTTTTTCTCTTTTACTGTATCATATTTTTAATATTTTCATTTATAACACATTTTTTTACTCATTGTAGAATATTGGTCTTCCTTGGATAGCACCAAAGAAAACATTGAATTTGGAATATTTTGGCAACCTCACAGTTACCATTGCTAATGCAATGAGAGTAAGCATCTAGGATAATTTCATCTATTCTTTTTAATGTTGATGCACATGCAAAATACTGCTATTGCTTTTTAACTGTAAAACAGCCCTTCTGTTGAGGACTTTTGTTTTCTCAAGTTGAGGACTTTTGCTACAAGAAAGGAAACAAACCAATCAGGAAAAAATGTAGAATGAGGCCTCAAGTGTCAGTTTTCTATTTTTTTGATATATTTGATTTCATTTTTGCAGGAAAATATTATGCAGTCTGCAGATTCCAAATATTGGCCTTAGTTTTTCTGTATATAAATCTACTGTGAATAAAACTATATTTTTAAGATGTACTGCATCGAATGTTGCCCGAGGTAATAAAAATATAATAGTTAAAATAATATAGCGTATTATTACTGTTAGTTCTTACTTCAGTGTATGGAAGCCTGTTACTTCAATAAGAGACGCCAATTTTTATTTGACTGTGCAACTGTTCAAGCTGTGGCAAGACAAGTGAAACTTCACGTTTTTAAACTCATATTTGTTGGAAATATTTTGGTGTAATTTTGAAGTGTAAAAGCCTGTTTGGTGTTGGTTAGAAGAGTAGCTCAGTGTGCAGTTTAAAGACTTTTATATTTGGAAGCCAGCAATCTTGGAAGATTGATGCAATAACAGGCCGCACCAAAACCTTCAAATATGATAACTATACCACTTTTTGGACACTTGCTATTAACTTATTTTTAGTGGGAAGCTGATTGATTTTTTGATTTGTTGTGGTTGAAAGTCGAATATGGCAGTTAGCATATTGGGGAGTTTTTTATTTTATTTTTATCAATATCATACTGGGGGGCTTAGACCGGGCAATTGTTTTTGTATCAGGGGATGAGCACATCTTTTGCTACACTCACTGTCAAAATATTCATTAATACAATTTGTTTAGCCTTCAAGAAAAAAAAAAAAGAAAATTTATTTGACTGTGGAAACCAAATCACGTATGCTCAAGAAAGTACATTCAGTTCAAGTTTAGAATAGTAGGTCTATTCTTTAATTGTTAAATAACATTTCTGAATTACATTGACTAATAATAACAAGTACTTATATAGCATATGGTTGTCTGTATTATCATATATGGGGAGAAAACCTGATTGCATAAATAATATTGGACTTTAAACTGGTCATACTGCCGGATCACAATTTGAACCAAAAAAAAAAAAAGAAAAAAGTGAAAAATGAATGCAAAAAATATAAGTTGCCTAATTGAACTAAGTAGAAAAAAATTATATTTAATAACATCAAACTATTTTATGCCCATAAATTTTCAATATGAAATATTCTTATAAAATATGATTACGTTAATATGATCAAAAATAGGTTAATAATCTATTAAAGTATATAAATAAATATTATTTACTTAATGTTTATAAAATATTATTACTCTTTTCACTTAATAAAAAATATAATTTATCCATACATAATTTGTCCCGTGCATCGCACGGGTACAAACACTAGTTAATTCTAACACTGATAATTTAAAATATTTTATTATACTTTGATACCCAATACACAGTCTAAGGAAACTTTTAAGAGTTGGAAAATTTCTATGAAACCATGAGATTAATTTAAATGTACCATTAACACATTTAACAATATCACTAAATCATATATGTCAAGGTTATTTAAAGTGTAATTAACAAAAAGAGGTAAAATCCTATCTTTAATTTAACTAATCCTACTTTAGTCATTTTTTTGTCAAACTTTCAAAAAGCAAATCTTACCTAAAATGGCATATATTTGGACATCCACCTTTCTCATCCTATTACCCAAGAAAATTTTCTTAACATTGCCTTAAAAGCCACCAATCATCCTTTACCCCTAATTACCTTTGGATACAAGCATACCTTGTCAATATTTCTTTAGTCTCTTCTAGTTAGCCGAGACCCCTCCTTCCCCACCTCTCCATCAGTTTTGCTTCCCTCCCCTAATTGTGCAACTTTTGTAACTTAACAAGATTATCAAGATTCAAAACCTAACAAAACCAAATAAAGATTCAGATTTTACTAGTCTTGTGGTGGCAGTTGAAGCTGTGGAGTGCTGGAGAGCCATCCTTCTCCATCTTTTGAGTTTTCTTTCTCTCATTGTAACTTCATAGTTCTCTCTAAGAGGTAAGGGAGCTTACTTACCTTCTTATTTTCTATTAGTTTCTATATACACAACTATATTAATAAGATGAGCTTCTTAAAATTTGGTAGAGGTTGTTTGTTATTAGATCTATGATTATCAAGGTTGAAATGTTGTTGAGAGGTTGCTTAATCTTCATTAAAACATTGTTCTCTTGATTTATTCCTTTGTCTCTAACCATGAAAATGTGATATCTTGAAATATAGGAGCTTCCATTTGGTATGAATAATGAGTAGTTATATTTGATATTTCACATCGCAAGTAATTATTTAAGTTAATAGAAGTGTTGTGTGTGCAAATAAATTTATTTACTGTGATTTGAAAATATCATGCTACACGTAATTTTTTTACATGACTGAATAGATTCTATTTTTTATTTTCTTTACTGCACCTAAAAAAGTAAACAAAATAAATAAAAACTATATCCCTAATGAGCTAAAGGTTTTAAGAAGAATTTTATGGTCTTTTATAATTTACGTATGTGGATAGGAATTAGTTAATTGAATTCTTGTAAGTGTAGAGTTTATTTTTTGTTTTTAAATCATTGGAAAAGCTAACAAGAAATAAAAGGGGGGCTGGAGTCTAGCTGTGTAGTTAGGGTACTGTTATAAATATTTCATATAAGTTAAAGTTGACTAATTAGAAGAAAGGCTAAAGATTCAATATTAAGAGATTAAGTTTAAATGTTAAAATAGTACTTAAACTAATGGATTAAAAAAAAGTTTCGAATGAAAATTCATATAGCTTTTAAAAATCTTCACACGGTGATAGTGAGGTTTTAAATCTTTACACCATGTAGATGATTTTTTTTTTAGGAAAAAAAAAAAAGATAACGTGAGATCAAGTGAAATTGATATGTTTTTAAATAAAAAAATTTAACAAATTGATTTTAGAAATAAAAACTACAAACCTAGAAACTTTATAGTTAATATTATAATATTTTAGATTTAAAATGTCTGAGAAAAATAAGCTTAGACAATCGTTGACCATTTTGGTAATTATTGAGAAAAGATTAATATATAATACTATCTTTACAAGAAAAATAGAGTAAGGACAAAAGTAACTTCTTGCTTCAAGAAAGTTATGTTCTAAATTTCTTTATGGACTTAAACATTCAAAATTTTAAATCCATAGGTGATGTAAATAATTAAGATAATTTTATTATTTATTTTTGAAAATATTTAATAATTGTCTTAAAAATATAATGATGTAACTAGCTATTTCAAAGTGTACAGAAAAATGTCGAAGGTGTGAGAAAAATAGTTGTTAGAAGAATCCTAAGGAATTTTGTTTTATGAGATCAAGGAAACAAGGTGATACTTTACTTGATATTCTTGTGGAGAGGCTCAACCCAGTGGGTAGTAGGCATATTGTTGATTATGTCTAATCAACATAAGGAGAATTCAACCAGTGAATTTCTTGGACCCTGTGGAGAGGCCTGGCCTAGATGAGGTGGCAGACATACTGAAAGTATGTCTCATACACAAAAGGAGTACCTAAGTAGAGTTTATATTCATCTTAATGATGATTTTGGATGAATTGATTGAACATGCATTCTTGCATATGTTGTTAAGCTGCCCCGTGAGACTATGATCTAGGGGAGGGGAGGGAAGTGGAGGTGGGTGTGAAAACATTGAGTATAGTGGACATGTGATTCCATAAGAGGCTAGGATTATCATGAATCCTGTGTCGTGGTAGCAACTACACCTGTATGCCTATCTTGACAATGCCATGGTTCTGCTCCATATGACTCAGTATCGGTGTCGCCTAGATGGTTTATGGCATGTGTCACTCTTCGGATCTGCGAGGTCCATTATTGGCATTGTATGATGTTCAAGGGACATGTCTGACTGGTCGCTCAAGGTGTTAGGAATCTCCATGGAGTTGTGTTTGCATACATTGCATGACCTTATCATTTGTGTACACTTGTTGGCTAGTGGTGATTTGGTATATGTATTTATGGTTTTAATTGTGGATGGTGTGTGTGTGTATATATATCTGTGTGTGTGTGGTCAGTAGTGGACTACATCTTTATGCATGCAAAATCTTTTGTCTATTTTATTTTTCAAGAACTTACCCTTGCACATGTGATTTATGCCTGTGATGATCTCGAACAACGCATTCGTGGGAGCAAATGGATAAGGTTTAGGATCTACTATTTGTAATTCCCTGACTATATTCCATCTGCATGCTCTTTGATGGTTGCCATTACCAAGGTGTCGCTACGAGGGACGGACGTCAAACGAGAAGCATACTCATCACATACCTATCTTAGGAGGATGCATCGTCCTCAAGTGAGGGACTCTAGATTTACGAGGATTGACTTCCCTTTTGAGTCTTCGGTTTGACATGACCTGGCATTTCTACGAATAGCGATATGAAGGAACCTACGCATGAAATGATTGCAGCAATGATCAGAGTTGTACCCCACCTCTTTTGTCTTTATAGCTTCATAGTGGAGGGAGATTCTCTAGAAGTCTCCCCGCTATTATGTTTTTGAGTTTTATTATACAACCAACATAGAGTATGCATGATATATCCCTCTCCCCTTTCTGATGTGTCTTTTACACATGGGTACACTTCTGGAACACATGCTACTTTTCAGACACTTTGATTATTGTTAGTTGTAGTGCCATGAGGCACATATATTTCCTCCTTATGTTTTATGATCTATGCTCAAGGTATTTTTAGTATATGTTGCATATTTGTTCTAGAAGAGGAATGAAACACCCCAGTTTTTCCTTTATAATTATAAAAATATATTAGTTATTATAAAATATTATAGTTTGTTGGTTTTAATTAACATAAATATTTGAGAATATATTTTGGGTTAGGAAGTGAGTAAAATGGGTTTTTAGAAAATAAAAGAAAATCACGTGTTGTGCTTTAGGCTCCGTAAGCCCAATTTGCCTCTAAAAGCTGTCAAATTCTCTAAAACCTAGTCTTCTCTCTTTTTGTCTTTTTTCCCCCTCTCTTAGGAAACTGTCGTCCAAACCATGAATAGAGGAGTGAAAGGGGAATCACGAAGAACCACAATTTCTTGCACCCTTGCCATGAAATCATGTCTTTCGAGTAAGGGGGAGTAAGATTATCTTACTCATGGATATAATTATGGTTGGGGGTAGCGGGGTCGTCCCTAGACCCCAATTGGTTGTGTAGGGTTTTGTTTTATTCATATTTTAACTTTTAGAATTCAATTGGACGAGTTGAGAATATCCCGAAACACGTTTATTAAATTGTTGTGGTGATTTAATTGTATGAGCGTTTGGATGTGATCATGTGTTTTTCCCTCTTTTATGCCATTTAGGGATTTTGATGGTTATATTTAAATATTCATACATACCGGGTATAATCCTAAATAGCTAAATTATTTTATCTGTATATAATTCTTGCTCACGCTATTGTTTCAGTGTATCTCGAAATTCTGTTTCCATGACCGTAATCACTATTCTTTGTGCACTCATGATTATCATGCTAGAGTATTGTGTCGCGTACGCATATAACGAATATGTTGGATATCATAGTTGCACATGCATAACCATTATAAAAGAAGGTTCAGTGATTATTAATTGAATCGAAAGTGACCAAAAGCTTTATTCATATATTTATATTTATATACATACATTTAGGCATATACATGACCGACCGAAGATCTCCAGCAGTTTTCATGGTGCATCTTGGATATTATATATGGATTTATGTATACTTATTTTACATTTATATATATACATATATGTGTTTTTAATATATTTGAGATTCTCATATATAGTACGCATGCCTTATATATATATATATATATATATATATATATATATATATATTATTAATTAATAAATATTTATGATGTTTAGTGTTGCCATGATTTTGGAAACTATTATTGTGTTGAAGTTTGGAAATGTTATGGTTTGAATTGGATGTATATGTGTATGTCGTACTCTATGAATTTTACCATGAATGTTATGATATGTTTGGTAAGAGTGATGTATGTATGTTTAGGATGCCATGGGTATGTGTTAATAATGAGGACCAAACCTATGTGAGGTTGAATCCTCCATGTGATAAGTTAAATGAAGTCATGAGCATTTGCATGAATCATGTATCATAACATGATGTATATGTGTTTTCGAAAGTAGTTTATGAACCTAACTGGGGAGGCCATGAAGAGCTCGTTGAGTTCTGGCCTTGGGGGTGTTATCTAGTTTGGAATCTTCTTTAAGCTCTTGCTGATCCCATGGGTTGGAGTATCCTTGCAAAGCTTGGTAACCCTGACAAGCTACTAGGGGTATCATCCTGGTTGAGACTGTTAGTGTCGGATGCCCATGGTGTGGCTATTCGTCGACTGCTCGTACTCCCAGGCTCGAATGGTACCACATGTATATAAAGCTAAGAGCATAGAACATATTGCATTGCATGAATACTTGAATGTGGCTGTGCTTGACATATGTGAACGCTAAGAGATAAATCTTGACTGTGTTTGTGTTGCTACCTGTCTCCATTTTCATACCACGTGTATGTAGTGAGATGTATCTCACTCCTTTTTTTTTGTGTTTTTCTTGTGGACTTATGATGTTATTTCCTTAGTTTGGTTTTATTTTATTTATAACCTTTTGTATGTTTTGATACGTGATATTCTTTACTCATGAAAAGTATTTGATAAATTGTCTTTCTTTTTCACAACGTATAAACTTTATTTAATTATTATGCTATTGAGGTAAAAGGTGTCACAAGGAATGCTAGCGACACTTTCTCTGACACTCTCTTACTAATACTCTGTCTGTGATTGGTTGAAATTTGTTGAAAATCACTAATTTTGGTGGATCTCACATCTAGATTAGGAGAGAGAATCATTAAATGATAAGTGTAATCCACCAAAATTGTGATTTCCAACAAATTTCAACCAATCATACAGACGGTTATAGCAAGAGTGTTAGAGAGAGTGTCGCTAGCATTTCTCTTGTTCTAGAATTGTATACAACATTGTGAGATAAATGGGACGTCACATGAATCGCAAAAATTTACACACCCTTTTTATTAAATAAATTAATATGAAATTTTGAAAATTAAAATTGAATCTTTTCCGCAAAAATTGTTGAATCAGTGTCATATAGCGATAATGGGTCATTACAAATTCTTTTAAATTTAATTGCATATTTATAATATTTATAAAATCATTACTTATTATTATTATTTTTATTATTATTATTTTAACAATAATGAAATATTAATGCTATGAAAAGTCTCTAGATAATGGTTTATATGATTGTGCTATATTGGTCTACATATTATTACTTGGAAAACAATTTCTTATTAATTTGTGCATAAATGTGTGATTTAAGTCAATTTATTGCTTGTAGTAGGAGTTATTTCTAGTCTGTTGACCTTGACTCCTCCTTTTCCTTTTTCTATTTTTTTATGGCCATGGCTGTTGTTTCTATGTGGAGTGGAAGGTGAGAAATTCTTGTCATGTTGCATGAATCATGGATGCAATTGGGTTATAAATCAATCTTTATCATCTCAAGGTGTCAGTCACACATAGTTTGGAATGAGAGAATTTTAAAAAGGATAGAGCAAGTATTATTATGCTTTGTTTGGATGACAGGGATTTCTATTAGGAAAATATTTTTTTTGTACCAAAAAAAATTGATACATAAGTTTTGTTTTTTTGGCCTACACATATTTAATACCTCGTAAACTAAAGTCAGAAAAAAATAATCTTAGCTAATTATTTTGGCACTTACTATTTAAGAGTTTATGGACTCTAGTGAACCCAAAAGAAAAATAAACAAATTGGTATGGTGAATATGATTCAAAGTTTGAGAGCATTTTGACGTTTTTGCAGCAAAATTTGGAAAATTGGGAATCGTATATGAAATAAAAATATGGAAGTACAATAACATGATTACATTAACATGGAAGTATAACATAGGAAATAAAATTTTGATGGAGTATTACATCCATTAAGTATATGATCTATGTTACATGAAGGATGGATTGATTTATTTAGATTGGCTAGAAAACGGGCAAATTAGTAGACAATTTTGAGCCGGGTTTACATCATACTACATACTGCCTGTTTCCATAATTACTGTGGCATTTGATTTCACCTTTAATTCTTCTCAAGTACGAACACCTAAAATTCAAGAATTTCATTAGATTTGTAGTTTTGGAACTTTCAAAAACATAGCAAGATGACATAAAAGAAAGCCAAATAATAGCTGAGCTTGTTACAATTAAAATGTATATGTCCCATTTTTTTTATCTTATTTTTTCTCTAAAAGAAAAAGTTGGACCAAACAAATTTTATAAAAAACTTTTAAATTTATTTAGTAAGAAGTAAAATGAAAAATAAGTAGCTACTGAAAAATCTACAAAGTGCAACTTTAAAAAAAAAAAAAAAACATAAGTGAAGTTTTTATATCACACTTCGAATTTAGAAACCTGAAATTTTATCAAACATATTTTATAAAAAGCTTTTAAACTTTTAAGGAGTTAATTTAGTAAGAAGTAAAATAAAAAATAAATATCTTCTGAAAAATCTACAAAGTGCAACTTCGTTTTGTTTTTTTAAAAAAAAGAAAAACATAAGCGAAGGTTTTATATGTATCACACTTCGAATCTAGAAACCTGAAATTTTATCGTTTTCTTTTTCTTTGTTTTGAATAGGTTCAACACTTTTCAACCTGAGGATATATAACTTTGGCTTTGTTGGCCTGATGCTATGATGCTTTGACGCAGATTTGAGGATCGATGCATACATATCTAATATGATGGATAAATAGAGACATAAGTAGGTAAAATTATAATAAGAAAGTAAACAGAGAGTAAATTTCAGAAATTTTACTTCAAAGCTTTTCTATTCTTCAAATAATTCAGAGTACAGAAAGAGAATACAAAAGATTTTAGAGAGAAGGGAGATTTAGAGAGAAGGTAGAGAGAAGGGAGATTTAGAGAGAAGGTAGAGAGGAGGTAGTGCATTCGATGCCTAACTCTGAACCTCGACTATCTATTTATAGAATTCAAATTACAAGCGGAATTCAAAAGCGGATTTCAAATTGTCGACGGATGCCAAATGCGGACTTCAGACTGTCGACGGACTTCAAATTTGGATTTAAAATTTTTTTGGGAACTGACTGATGGAGGCATTATAAAAAGCTTGTCGGCCAGTGCCAAAAAGTCTTTCTTGCTTTTCAAACTTTTCAGAATTTCAAGAAATTCAGTGGGCCAGTAATCAATTACTTTTATCTTTAGTAATTCAGTGGAGATTGTCGAGGAGCCTTTTCGAATAACTCGGTCGACAGTTGGAATTCATAATTCTTCAAGGCGAGGGAAATCTTGGATTCCGTAGCAATCATCTTCATTTTCAAAATAAGGATTGCTATTTGTTGTTTCTTCCTTTTCTTCATCTAAATCAATGGAGGATAGGGCGGCAATTATGCTTTTCCTATTTGCTTTTGATAATTCAAGTAGTTGTTCAACAATAGTTTTTTCACGGACTAATTTCTTTTCAGGAGTAGGTGGCATAATTCCTTTTCCTTTTCGTTGGTCCCAATTTTTGAATTTGGTAGCCAGGAATTCAATATTGTATTTGTCCCACGAAAATACCTTTACTCTTAAGCAAAGAGCTTTTGGAAAAGAACCTGGACGGTGTTGATGGAATTCATAAACATTCTTTAATAACCAGCTAATTCCCATAATAGAGCAAAAGGTCAATAATTTCTTATGTTCAGGAAGTTGAGGGGTTAATCCTTTGTACTTAGTGTAATATTGGTTTACTTCTCGGGGAAAAATAGCTTTAACAGGGCCCATATAATGGAACCTCGACTATCTATTTATAGAATTCAAATTACAAACGGAATTCAAAAGCGGATTTCAAATTGTCAAGGATGCCAAATGCGGATTTCAGACTGTCGACGGACTTCAAATTCGGATTTCAAATGAGATCTAATGATTTACGATATTTTGTGACACCATTTTTGTGTATTTATGCAGGTTATGATTGAAGCAGTAGAAAATCACATGCATGAAACCATTATAATTGATGAAATTGGAACAGAGCTTGAAGCATTGGTAGCCAGTACCATTGCTCAAATTTAAAGAGGAGTTCAACTGGTTGGAAGGGCACATGCAATGACCATTGAAAACATAATAAATAATCCTTATCTTCAGATTCTTGTGGCATATAGGTATACACTCCTCCGTTCTGGCACCCCTCTTCTTTCAAATGGAATATGTGTAGTGCTTTCACACATTTGTAATATTTATTAAACATTTATTTGAATAGAGCATAACCCTTGGGATGAGGAAGCCAGGAAACGAAAAGTGCAGAAAACAATTCTTGAAAGTAAAGGACCTCTAACATTTGCATGTGCAGTTGAGATTATATCTAAAACTGAATGCCGTGTTCATCATAGATTAGATTAAAGTCCCATTGCTCATTTTGTGAGCTGTCATTTTGCAAAGCTTAGCAAATTTTTGCTTTTATTTATAAGGAAATGTATTGAATGAAGGATTATCCCCACCAGATTGATGCTCTTATTTTATCAGATGTACAAAACTTGATTTTTTGAATAAACACCCAAATATTCCTTATAAAAATGTCTATCTTAATTATACATTAATTATTTATATAGCTACAAATTAAATACAAGATGCTAGGGACACTCTCTCTAATACTATCTTTTTAACACTCTCAATGTGATTGGTTGAAATTTATTAGAAATGATCAATTTTGGTAGATCTTACTTGTAGATTAGGAGAGAGAATTATTAAATGATAAATAGACCTACCAAAATTGATGTTTTCCAATAAATTTTAACCAATAAAGAATGCTAGAGAGAATGTCGCTAGCATTCTTCTTAAATATAAATTTAAAATTATTAGATACTTATCAAAAATTACAACATTACCATATTTTATTAAAATTTTAAAATGAGTTTACCAAATTAAATATCTTAATTATCAATTTTTTATTAATATGTAACTGCTAATTAGATACAACTTAAAATTTTTAGTTACTTATTACAAATTATGACAACATTACCACATTTTATTAAAATTTCAAAGCATCAGTTACCACATTTTATTTAAAGTTCATTTTGACACAATTGTTTGAATTGATTTCTGTTATTAAAATATTTATTACAAACTTTAATTTGATTATCATTTTATTTAATGCATTATAACCTAGACATTTTTTTTGGGTAACCCTAGACATATATTTAAATTAATTTAAATCGATTGTTAATTTAAAATAAATTTTAAATTTATAATTTGAAAAACTCTTGCATAATCTACCAATATACTTCAATTATATAATTTAAGAATATAACACCTCAACCATTAGAAGCATTAAAAACGACTATTTATTAATTCTACATAAAAATTATATTAGATTTGTGATAATTTCCCCTTTGATTTATACATGATAATTAGCTATTGGGTTCTCATATAATATTGAATTATTTTTTTAAACAAGCATCAGTTGTATAAAAGGTAAGGAGATTCAATATTTTTATGTAAATAATGGGGCTATACGATATTGGTTTCTCCTCACCGTTGGTAATGTGAGAATGAGTCTTAGTTGAAAGCATTCTCTAAAGTCTTGTAATTACATAGGAAAGAAGACGGCTTTTAGAGAGAAAGTTTGTTACTAATTACAGAGTACTTAATATTTTTTATTTAGTTTATTTTTATTATGACACAATTGTCTGAATTGGTTTATATTATTAATTAAATTTTTCATTACAAACTTTAATTTTATTATCTTTTTCTTTAGTGCATGATACCCTAGACATATTTTTAAATTAAATCGATTGTTAAATTTTTAAAAATATTTATACTTTAATAAACTCATACAAAATCTATCATTATACTTCAATCATATAATTTAATGATATAATACCTTAATCATTGGAAGTATTAAAAATGTTTTTTTTAAATTGTACATTATTATTCAATTCTATTTTACTTTTTTATTTTATCAAGTAATTTTGTTGTGTTTTTTTTTACATGAACTATCTTGTAATTCGAATGGAAGAATTCTATTTTCAAATATTTTGAGACTAATTCGCAAAGGAAAATGCTGAAGAGTGCGAATTCGTTTGGTACGAAATCATATATAAGGCAACCCACCGTGAATTGCGTCAAATATCTTACTTTTTATTTTTTTTAATATAATATTTATCCTGTAATAATTTAACAAGTGGATTTTGTATGCATTCGTACTAAAAAAATTTGGTACCATATAGCATTACTGATTCGCAAATATTCAGCATATAATATATAAAGTATATCCTAGAAATTAATGTAATTGGTAAGTGAATATTCAAAAAAATTAGAATATCCAATCTTTAAATGTTTTATAGCTGCAGTAAAAAAAATGTTTTATAGCTATAATCACCCTTTTGAATTTCAAATGTCAATTGGTATCATTATTATATATTTTAAATGTATAACGACTAATTTAATAAAAATTTAAATAATTAGTTATCTTATGCACTATATTAAATATATTACTCTCTTAATTTTAACATCAATTACTATGTTTTAATTGGAAGATGTTATGCAAATAAATTTTACTCTACCTTCTATTTTTTTCAAAAAAAAAAAAATCCAACAAATTAAAATGAATATCAATTTCTCCAAGACATCAAAAGAGATCACGATGATTAGTTTATGAAAGTACGATGATTAGTTTAACAAATTAAAATCTTGGTAAGTTTATTAGATCAAGGTCTAATCTTATTGAATCATACTACTGGATAAGTAGGTAAACATTTCCTTTTAAATGTTATACATCATTCATAAAATAATTTCATATATCATGTTTAATATTGTTTTCTAAATTTTTTAATATACTTTCTACTATTTAAATATAAAAATACCACATCAACAAAGTTCATGACATTGTCAAATTATTTTTCACATTAATCCTCTAAAAAATATTTTTTTCCAAACAAACTTTATAATCATTTTTCTTTATACAAATGAATCTAAATCATACTCTTACAAAGTGATTAACTTAAAATCTTTTACTCAAATTGTTATAAATATAATATTTTCTCACTTAAATACACATTTTATATTATTTAATTATTTTCATATATAAAACTGATTTAATTCTTTTATATTTCAACAAATGCTATACTAACATTACATATTTTAACAAATGGTACCTTTAAATCAGTCAAAGGAACACGGAAAGGGTTGAGGTTGCTTTACAACTGATGTCATCAAAATCAATGACTTATCCATTAACATTCTTCTATTATCAAATACTTCAAGTTTGGTTTGGATCATTCAAAACTCTATCACAAAGGTCTGATGATAGAACTATCTTAACGTATACAAAAATAATTTTACACAAAATTATAATAAAATAATATCACTTTAATATAAAAAAATCTAATAATCATTATATATTTTAGACATTATTTGTACACTTTATGCACTCGGATGTGAAGATGTACCTGTCAGTAACAAACCAACAAAAATATGAATATTAGAATTTTTCTTTTTGACAAAAGACGGTATGCAAAGCGATTGAAGCAAAAAATATCCCAACGAGGTTGGCACACCAGAAGCTAGCAATCACCAACAACACACCAAGGATATATTAATAAAGAAGAAAGAACAAGAAAGCGGGGGGACATAAACCAAAACCCGCGAAAAATAGGATCATCTAAACCTATAAGAAGGCATCAAAATTGTGTTCCTATAGAACTCGTGAGCTATGAAGTTGGGGATAGTATCCCACCAACAAGTATCCTGTATAGAGGTTCCATGCAAGGCTAGCCCATCTGCACAAGTGTTACCTTCACGGAAAATATGACCCACTACAAAAGTCATGTTAGAAAGAAAGAGTTTGCAGTTTGCCCATCTGTTTTTAAGGCGCCAAGGAATTAAATTGTCATTGTTAAAAGCCTGAACTACTAACATAGAATCCGTTTCTAGCCAAAGCTTATGCCAACCTCGGCTATGAGCAATCTCAATTGCAGTCATTGCATCTGATAATTCTGCAAAAAGGGCCGTATGAATACCAATGTAAGAAGCAAAGCCCCCAAGAGCAGCAACATTGCTATCCCTAAAAATACCACCGCAACTTGCAACACCAGGACAACCTTTGGCAGCACCATTGGTATTACACTTTACCCAACCACATTGAGGAGGGAACCAATCAACTTGCTTGACAGAAGAGGCTTTTGGAGGGTGACAATTTACAGAAAAAGCTTTGAAAACATTGAAATCATTAATAGAGGAAGACATGGTTCCTGATGAAAAGTTACCAGAAAGACGCACTTTGGAATCTATGTGGGAGAAGATTGCTTGCTGGGACAGTTTGGTGTTATCAAAATGCAGCTTGTTTCTTTGTAGCCAGATTGCATCGATGGAGAAAGTAATAGCAGCCAGCATAATGTCATGCACTTGAGAGGAGTTGGCTTTTGAGCAAGAATCAAGAATAGATAATATGGAGGTTGTATTGATTAGACATTTAAATTTAGCTTGCAGCCAATCCCAGATTTTGGTAGCAAACGAACAATGAAGAAAAAGGTGAGTGGAAGTCTCATAATTTGCCTCACATAAACTGCACATGGACATTACATGGCAACCCTTGCTCACCAAATTATCATCAGTTGGTAATTTGTTTAGGATTAACCACCAAAGAAGGAATGTTTTTTAGGGAGGAAAACATTTAGCCCAAATCAACTTACCCCAATTGACATTGTTTTGAGATGGGCATAAATGCAAAAAATGCCTGCTTGAAGGAAAGATTTCCAGTATCAGTACCACTCCACATAAGGGCATCCTTTGTAGGCTGTATCGGAATGATCACATTGTGAATATCATTCACAATATCAGGGGAGTGATTTACCAACTCAGGAGGAATGATCCAGTTACCATGAGAGATAAAGTCACTAACCATGGCTGAAAGCAAAGGTTGTAAAGCTTGAGGCACTCCCAAACGGTTGGATAAATTATAAGATAGCCATTTATCATGCCAGAAGCTTATAGTGGTATCATCACCAACACACCAAACTGAATTTTCAATGACATTGTTTTGAGATGGCACTACTACAAAAAAGGCATTTAACATCGTCGAAATGACATCGGTTGTATGAGGACCGATGTAAAAAAATGTGCGGTGGCATTTTTGTAAATAATTGGACGTAGTTAACATCGGTTGCCTCATAAACGATGTCATTCGTCTTCGTTAACATCGGTTATACCTCATAACCGATGTCATTTGTCTTCGTTAACATCGGTTATACCTCATAACCGATGTTATCCATGTCAGTACTAGAAAATATACATTCTACATCGTCCATTTAACATCGATTATGTGAGAAATGATGTTAAAAAATGCACGGTGGCATTTTTGTAAATAACTGATAGTCGTTAACATCGGTTATCTAATAACCGATGTTGTAAATCATTATTGACATCGGTTATATTTAATAACCGATGTTGTCAATGCTTGTTGACATCGTTTCTATATGACAACCGATGTTGTCAATGTTTTCTAAGCCTTCTAAAATCAGTTTGGTTCTCAGTCTCTGGCACGTCCCTCACTTTCGTTTGTCTCTGCCATCCCTAGTGCTCTCACTCTTTCGTTTGTCCAACCCTTCAACCAGCGTCACCGTCGCCCTGTGTCACCATCATTGTCGCCCCTTGTCTTCTATTTGCCCCGTCGTGTTCACAAACCCTTCTCCCTCGCACTGACAAACCACCATTGTTCGTTCTCTTCCTGACAAACACCACCTCCATTGCACTACACTGCTCCATCACTGCCATTACTCTCAACAATGAAGAACTCACGCTGTTGTTGAAAGGGTCAGTGTTATTGTTGTCGCAACCTTCGACTTCTCTTCCTCATTACGCAGTTGTTGCGCCAGGTACCCTCTTCGCTATCTTCTTTGCCTCTTGTTTTTGTTTTTTTCTTCCATTGATTTGCTTCTCTGACCACTGATTCTTCCAGCACTTTGTTTGCACCCATTACAAGAAACCATTTTGCCATTTAACGCAACTCTGTTGGCCAGCGCGTGTCCTCTAACCCATTCAGGTAATAGCTCGCCTTTTGTTTGATGCTTTTTGCCTGTTTGATTAAATGCCCCAATAGTAGTTTACTGGATTTATTCTGGGATTTACGTTGTTTTGGGGTTGTTTGCTGGGAATTATATGTTAAAGGGGATGTGGTTAAAGGGGTGCTATGGTTAAAGGTGTTATTCTCTAACAGCTAGTTAAGGCTGTGGTTGCAACTCTGTTTGTTTGACGTGATTGAAAATTCTAGACATTTTGAAAGTTTAAATTGATTTTTTTTTTCATTTGTAAAATGTCTTATTTGGGTAAACTAATTTGTTTTATATAAATTATCCTCTTGTTGAATTGCAAACCTTGCAGTGTTTTTTATTCATGTGAAATTGAGTACTTGATTGTTTTTTATTCAGAAAAAACTGAGAAATACTCAACTAGGACAAAGGGAAGAGAAAATTTTTACCAGCATTGACAACAAGAGGGCTACTCCTGTAAGTATAGAAAACTTGCTATCAAGAGTTAATATTTTCAGTTCTAATGATAGAACTGCAGAGAATGAGAATGATTTCCGTTGTGCGGTTGTGCCTTTCTTTTAGCTTTCCTTTCAATGCATCAAGTTTCTATTTATGTATTTATTTTGGCAATATAAATAAAGATTGAACATCTAGACTTCCACTTGAATTCTACCCAATTTTCACTGCTTGAGTTATGCTAAGTGGTACATTGATCTATAACTTTACATTGAAGGTAAATTTATTTCTTAAAATAAACTAGAAGCTGCCCTAATAATTGTCTAAGTGCAAGGGACCCTTTCTCTGAATTTACCTATTTTTTCTCATTTGAATATTTTTCCTAGGCAAATAATTTGATTATTATGAATTTTAGTTCTTGGTAGGAGTGGCATTCTATCTAGGTGTATATTAAGGATCTAATTATACTACTCTAACGTCCATAGTAAAAACAAGCTAGGGATATATTTTAAAGTGTTAGCAAACTCTGGGAAAAGACTAAAATATTTTAAAAAGTCTTTATATTGAGATTGGATTTGGTAACATGGAAGCCATGTACTAATGTTAGTTTAGAACTTTGTTGTTACTCTTTGTTAGCTACTTAGCATTTTATTTTTCTTTTCCTTTATATTTTATACTTTACCAAAAGGAAATACTGAGATTGATGTTTGTTATTATCTTATCATTTCTTCCTTAGTTTTAGGCATTATTACTTAATAATTTGTTTTACAATTTAACACCATAAATGGCCATATATTCTCTATTATTATCAATTTCCAGCACTTCTATTTATCTTTTAAGATTTGAACCATAAATGAAACACGATTTAATTTGCAGACTCTTTTTCCTTTGTTGTTTCCACCGTCATCACTGCACTTTTTGTTATTGTTAGTGAGCATCTTTTCAGGTACGTATCTCATTCTTACACTTTAGTACTTGTTACAATTATAATAATGCTTTATAACTTGTTTGTGTAATTTATGAGTATTATTTTTTATTCAAGTTAAGCATTATGAGTGAACCTTAGTTTCCCGTTTGAGGTTCAATACAATGATTAATACGGATAGTTTGGATTAATCGTTGTATTGAATCTTGAATTGTCCGTTTGGACAGTTTGGGAATAGTCATTTTTTTATACTTGATTCATACATGGAGGTTGAGTATCTTTTGTTAAATTTGATGAAATTTCGATTTAGTGCATTTCATTTTGTTCTCCGGGTGCATACTTGATTGTGGTGGAATTTATGTCACCAGTTTCATGTCGTGTACTTGGAGATCAATGCGAAATGCTGTCGAAATTTTGTCAAATTTAACAAAAGAGACTAAAGCTCTATGTATGAATCAAGTATAAAAAAAATGTCTTCCTGAATGGGATGGGGCCACACCTTTTATGAAAAAGTGAGATCTTCATGCATGTCACAGAAGAGGAAAGATGGATCGAAGTTGGATGAAAGCTATTCGCATCACTGAGGAGTATGAGAATGGGGTTGAAAAGTTTTTGGAATTTGCTCAACAAAATTCAGCGAATATGGGGGGAAAATATTATTGTCCTTGTGTTAACTGTCTGAATGGGAGACGACATGTCGTGGATGACATAAGGACACATCTTCTCTGTGACGGGATTCTTCAAACATATACAAGATGGATATGGCATGGTGAATTCATAGACATGCCGACGGTGTCCCAAACTGAGTCTGTTGTTGATGTTGAAATGGGAGATCGATTAGAGGATATGATCCGAGATGTTGGACAAGAGTCTTTTCATCAAGCACATGCCCCTTTGTATGATGCATTGGAAAGTGATTCGAAGAAGCCTTTGTATGTAGGGTGCAACAACTTCACACGGTTGTCAGCGGTGTTAAGTTTGGTCAATTTGAAGGCAAGATATGGGTGGAGTGATAAAAGCTTCACTGATTTGCTTGAGGTGTTGAAAACGATGCTTCCAAAAAATAACACGTTGCCGAAAAATAACTATGAGGCAAAGAAGATACTGTGTCCGGTGGGTATGGAGTATCAAAAAATACATGCATGCCCTAATGATTGCATATTGTACAGAAATGAGTTTGAACATATGCATAAATGCCCCATGTGTGGAGTGTCACGGTACAAATTGAAGGATGATGCGTGTGGTAGTGATGAAAGCACAAACAAAGAGTCCCCAGCAAAGGTGTGTTGGTATCTTCCAATAATTCCAAGGTTTAAACGATTGTTTGCTAATGGAGATGACGCAAAAAACCTGACATGGCATGCAGATAGTCGAAAATGTGATGGATTGCTCCGGCATCCGGCTGATTCTCCCCAGTGGGAGAATATTAATCATTTGTTTCCAGATTTCGGGGAAGAGTCAAGAAACCTTAGGCTTTGGACTTGCTACAGATGGAATGAATCCTTTTGGTAACTTAAGTACTAACCACAGTTCATGGCCTGTTTTGCTAGTAATTTACAACCTGCCTCCTTGGTTGTGCATGAAGCGAAAATACATTATGTTGTCTATGATGATTTCGGGTCCAAGACAGCCAGGAAATGACATTGATGTTTATCTAAGTCCGTTGATTGAAGACTTGAGAAAGTTGTGGGACGAAGGGGTTGATGTCTTTGATGGGAATCGCAAGGAAACCTTCAAGTTGCATGCAATGGTATTTTGTACCATTAATGACTTTCCAGCATATGGGAATTTGAGTGGATATAGTGTTAAGGGGCATCACGCATGTCCTATATGTGAAGAAAACACAAGCTACGTGCAACTCAAGCATGGAAGAAAGACAGTCTACACTAGGCATCGGAGATTTCTCAAACCATATCACCCGTATCGGCGATTGAAAAAAGCTTTCAATGGAAGACAAGAGGATGTAAGTGCACCGATACCTTTGACTGGAAAGCATGTTTATGAGCGGGTGGAGGAAATCCAAAATATCTTTGGGAAGACGCAACAGAAGGATGCAAGTGAGAAAAGAATATGGAAGAAGAGGTCGATATTCTTTGATCTTCCATATTGGTCCGATCTAGATGTTAGACATTGTATAGATGTTATGCATGTGGAGAAAAATGTGTGTGATAGTTTAATCGGCACGCTTCTTAACATTAAAGGCAAGACAAAGGATGGTCTGAATGCTCGGCAAGATTTGGTTGAGATGGGTATACGTGAGCAGTTACATCCAAGGTCAGAAGGTAAACAAACATATTTGCCCCCAGCATGCCATACTTTGTCCAGAGAAGAGAGAAAAAGTTTTTGTCAGTGTCTACGGGATGTTAAGGTGCCACAGGGATACTCTTCAAATGTAAGGAGTCTTGTATCGATGAAGGATCTCAAATTAGTTGGCTTAAAGTCTCATGATTGCCACGTCTTGATGCAACAAATTCTAGCCGTGGCGATACGAAACATCTTGCCTAACAAAGTCAGGGTTGCCATAACTCGCCTGTGCTTATTCTTCAATGCAATATGTAGCAAAGTAATTGACCCTGTAAAGTTGGATGACTTGGAAAATGAGGCTGCTATTATCTTGTGTCAGTTGGAGATGTATTTTCCTCCTTCATTTTTTGACATCATGGTTCACTTAATTGTTCATCTAGTGAGGGAGATTAGATTATGTGGACCCGTTTATTTAAGGTGGATGTACCCAATTGAGCGATACATGAAGATCTTAAAAGGGTATACGAAGAATCAATACCGTCCTGAGGCATCCATTGTTGAAAGGTACATTGCAGAAGAAGCTATTGAGTTTTGTTCAGAGTACATGGAGAAGACGAAACCTGTCGGGGTTCCTGAGTCTCGTCACAAGAATAGAGTGAGAGGTAAGGGTACACGAGGGTTACTTGTTGTAACCATGGGTCTCAAGGCACTGAATGAAGCACATTTGTATATATATTGAATAATACCGATGAGGTGACCCCATACATAAATGCACACAAAGAATTTGTGAAGGCAAGTAACCCAAAAATGAACAAGAATCGGGTGTTGATTGAGCATAACAAAACTTTCTTAAACTGGTTTAAAGACACCATTTTTGCTCTTGATGATCCTTCTGAAACGTTAAAGTGGTTACCAAATGGGCCTAAGCTAAATGTTCCAACTTGGAAGGCATATGATATCAACAAGTATTCATTCTACACGAAGTCATAAGATGACAAGAGTACAGTTCAAAACAGTGGGGTTAGTCTTCGGGCTGAATCAGAACACTTTTCTAGTGCAAAAGATAACAACCCCAAATTGGGGTCCATGTCTTACTTTGGAGTGATTGAAGAAATCTGGGAGGTTGATTATACTATTTTCAAAGTGCCTATTTTTAAGTGTAATTGGGTTGATAGCAACACCGGTGTGAAGACTGATGATTTGGGATTCACTTTTGTAGACCTTACAAAGGTTGCTTATAAGGACGAGCCTTTCATCATGGCAGAACAAGCAAAACAAGTGTTTTATGTCGAAGATCCCTGTAATGCAAGGTGGTCAGTGGTTCTACAAGGAAGAACCAGCGGTGTTATTCATGAAAATGACGATTCAACACTTGATATTTGTGAGCCTCCCTCTTTCTACACACGCATGCCTACCATCATTGAAGAAAATGAGGAGGATGGCGTACACGCAAATCGTCATGATCATGATGAAGGCTTATGGGAGAACATTCCTACCTAACCATGTTATATATAAGTAATGTCTATGTTATTGTATACTTTAATAATTTTGTCAACTTATTTTTTATCTCCATTTACAATTTATAAACTTTGTACAATTGCAAATAACACTTAATTTTTTGTTTGTTTGAACAGGCACATGGGTACACCACCAGGTTCCCCTCATCCTGAGTCATCAGCTCCTTCTGAGTCTACGTCCAGGAGGACTAGACAATCCACACGACTCAAAAAATTCACTGCTAAACGCTTGTCTGGGGAGAAGCCACGAGTTGATGTCGATCCTGCAACTGGAAAAGCTTCAGGTCCAAATAGATCACATTTCAGGACCTATTTGGGGATTGCTGCCCGAGACAGGGTTGATATTACATATCAAGATTGGCACCATGTGCCGGAAACTAAGAAGAACATGATTTGGGAGGACATTCTGGTATTTGCAATAAACTCTTTATGTTATAGTAATTGTATGTATTTAACTTGCATATTATTGTCATTGACTGTTACATATGATTCTCTGTTGAAGGAACAATTTGATATTCCAGAAGCGTCCAAGGCTAAGAGGAAAATTATTTCCCATGTGGGAACAAGATGGAGGCAGTTTAAGGCAGACCTTACAAGGAAATATGCACTTAAAAAAAAGAAGGGTGATGAGGAGGAAGAGGTACATGAGGATGATGATGACATTCCTTGTGTAAAATTTGGCATTGAGAAGGACATGTGGAGGGAATTTAAAGCCAGCCGTAATACTTCTGCTTGGCAGGTAAGTTGTGGGCAATGTTTTTTAATTTGTCTATATCAAAATTTGATTAATTATTTTGCTGAAAGTATGTCTTATTATTCACAGAAAATCAGACAGAAGGCTCAAGAAATCCATAAATAGAACAACATGCCACATGTAATGTCTCGTGGGGGTTATGAATGGCTTGAGGAAAACATGATGGCCGAGAAGATGAAGAAAAAACAGGCTGAAGCTGCTGAATCTGGGAGTACAAGTGTAGTTGATCCTCCATCTCCCATTAAACGACATGTGAAGTGAAAGAAGGCCCGTACAAAACGTTCTGGGCAGATGACATCTGAGGCAGCACAACATGTTGCTGATAGGATTGTAAGTTATTATGCAGCTTAAAATGTAACTACATATAGTAACAACAGAAGTTGACTCCTTTATCTTTTTTTGCTTGTAGGATTCCCTAGAGGAGGAGTGCATACAGGGTACCTTTGTTCCCCATGGACGTCAGGATATACTGACCACTGCTATTGGTCGACCGGAGCACGGTGGTCGTGTTCGTGCTGCTGGAGTTGGTGTGACCATTAACCATTACCTTGGACCACTATCACGTGGCTCGCATACTTCTTCATCCATCACTGCAGAGCTTGTGGCTTCGTTGAAAGAGAGCTTCAGAGAGGAGTTTAAAGAGGAGTTTAAAGAGCAGTTAAAAGAGGAGTTTAAAGATGAGCTAAAGAGAGAATTGTTAATGGAGTTGAGCCAGATGACCTCCCAGCAGCCGCCTGAGCATGTTCACCCATATGTAGCTCCTTCCGGTGCCCGTGTTAGCACGAAGGGGAGTTGTGCTGGTACTGATATTGATCCCTCAGGGGAGGAGCCTGGCACTGACACAACAGCTGAACAGTGTGGCTTCTATGTTGATGAGCAGCCTCCCCGCTTGGTGGCCATTGGGAGAGTTTATCATGGGGCTTCAATTATACACCACACGTGTTTGACGGATGATATGGTCAAGGTGGGGGTTGAAGAGGTTCTAGATGCTACTGCTCGAGTCCCTTTACCGACTAATGAGGTTCAATTAGTGGGGGACGCCCTCAACACCTTTATTGCATGGCCGAGTCATCTTGTGAAGCCTGTTTCATGGGAGGTAGCACGGGAGGTAGCTTCTTTAATTGATTTTATTTTTTGGTATAATCAATACAATTGAATAGAATAAATTGTTGACTACAAGTAACTTGTATTTATTAATTGTGTAGGATTGTAAACAGAGACCAAAGGAACCAGTTGAACCTCATGATAGGTCGGTCCCTGATGATGATCCATTATTAAATTTGGTACAGGTTAGCCTGTTACTTTTCAGACATCCTTTCCAGGTGTCGTGGGATGCGAGATTGTTTGGGGTGCATAATGAACAGTTCCCCATCTATATAAATCATAGTGATGTTGGGGAGATATTGAGTGGCAATCAATATCTTAATATCAGTATTATACAGTTGTGGATGACGTAAGTACATTTTAATTTTAGGTCAATTACCTATTTAATTGTAAGTGATTAACAATTTACATTTATTTGAACAAAAATAGGTTTTTGAATGACTTATGTATGGAATTCGAGCATAGTTCTGTCTATGGACTCCTTGAGCCTCAGAGCATACAGAGATCAGGGAATATGAGAGATCATGCTCAAAATTACATTCAAAGATGGATACATGAATCTCAAAAAGAAGTCTACCTAGGAGCTTACTTAAATAAGTAAGTAAAATTTCATTAATAAATGCATTTAAATAATGATTGCATTGTTACTAATAACTATTTTCCAATGCAGCCAACATTGGCAACTCCTGGTTATTTGTCCTAGGTCCAATGTTGTTGTCTGGTTTTGTTCCCTACACAAGAAGCCCGATGTAGACATCAAAGCCACAGTTATAGGGTACATTTAAATTTGTAACAAATTGATTGTATCGAACCTATTATACATGAATGTCTTGGTCTTACAATTATATTTGCATGTGTCTTTTAACCAGTGCTTTAAAGGGTTTGCAAGGTAACCAACCAAGTAAATCGAAGAAAATTGATTGGATAAATGTAAAAGTAAGTAATTTAACCAATGTTTGAATATCCAAAATGTTTACTTAGTTTTTTTTTTTTTTACAATAATTTGTCTTAAACACTATTAAATTTCATATTGAATTTAGTGTAATCTACAAAGCGGAGGCACTGAGTGTGGCTATTATGTCATGCATTGGATGTGGACCATCATCCATGGGGGATTCAGGGATAACTGGGAAACGGTAATATATTTGTTTACTTTAACAGGTTTCATTTATTATAACTATTAATATTCGATGTGATTAACTAACATTTGTTTATATATGATGTAGACATTTTGCGATTCTCAACCATTGGAGGCAACGACAATTGAAGATATTCGCATTCAGTGGGCACGATACTTTTTAAGAGTTAGAAATGAAACACTGAACAAATTAGTAGAATGTTAGCTTATTAATGGATTCTATTTGTATATTGGATATATTGCTTAATGTTTGTTTATACATTAATTAGTATTTTATTTATAACAATATAAAGCATAGATAATTGATTATTAATTATACAAATTGCCTGGGTCTGGATTTTTCTTTGAAATTACAGGTTTGGTTCAATCTAAAACAGAACGCTAATAAAAAAAAAACTGCATAAACAACATCGGTTATGGTAAAAACCGATGTTGTTAGTGCACAAACAACATCGGTTGTCCCAAAACCGATGTTATTTGCGCACAAACAACATCGGTTATGGCAAAAACTGATGTTGGTAGGTGCATAAACAACATCGATTCTGGGACAACCGATGTTGTTTGTCACCTAACAACATCGGTTTTTGCCATAACTGATGTTGATTTCAACACATATTTTGACTATTCTGGCACAAACAACATCGATTTTGGGATAACCGATGTTGTTTGTCACCTAACAACATCGGTTTTGGCAAAAACCGATGTTGTTTTCAACACATAATTTTCACTATGTGAGCATCCTTTTGACATCGGTTGTGCTCCGAACCGATGTTGTATTGTATTTTAACATCGGTTCAACAACTGATGTTGAAAGTTGTCAACTTTCAACATCGTTCGATACAACATCGGTTAATAACCGATGTTAAAAGCCTAAAATAACCGATGTTAAATGCCTTTTTTGTAGTAGTGTGGGCATAAATGCAAAAAATGCCTGCTTGAAGGAAAGATTTCCAGTATCAGTACCACTCCACATAAGGGCATCCTTTGTAGACTGTATCGGAATGATCACATTGTGAATATCATTCACAATATCAGGGGAGTGATTTACCAACTCAGGAGGAATGATCCAGTTACCATGAGAGATAAAGTCACTAACCAGAGCTGAAAGCAAAGGTTGTAAAGCTTGAGGCACTCCCAAACGGTTGGATAAATTATAAGATAGCCATTTATCATGCCAGAAGCTTATAGTGGTATCATCACCAACACACCAAACTGAATTTTCAATGACATTATTGAAATTCTGCTTTATACCAGGCGAAATGGAAGATGCTGAATAGTAAGACACCATTCTACTATTTTTAATGAATCTAGCTTTCATAAGCCGTGCCCAATGAAGATCAAAAGTTATCATTTCACATGTGAGTTTCAGCATAGCCGCCTTGTTGACAGCCTTGATAGAACGTAGGCCCAACCCCCCTCAGTTGTTGCCTTACAAACCTTTCCCCAAGCAACAGTGACAATCTTTCTTTTAAGAATATCTCCAAACCAAACGAAGTTTTTAATCCAACGATCCACATCATTTAAAAGCCCCACAGGTCAAGCATACACCAAAAAACTATACAGCAGCATTCCATGAATTATAGACTTCACAATTTGCACTCATCCCATTATGGATAGAATTGCTCCTTTCCAAGCAGCCAATTTGATTTTGATCCTGTCAGCAATGGCTTGAAGATGGGATTTCTTCGATTTTCCTTTGAAAATAGGAACACCAAGATAGTTAAAAGGAAGAGATCCCATAGAAAACCCAAAGATAGCAGCTAAGCCTTCAGTTCTAGCACGACTAATACCTCCACAAAAAAATCTGGATTTATCAAGACTAATAACTTGACCATATATTTGTTCATAATCTCTAAATAAGCGGCATAAGTTTTTCAAGTTACTTTTGTACCTCTACAAAAGATGAGAATGTCATCAGTATAGAAAACATGGGTTGTGTTTTGGATGGGCAATGGACTAGACATGGGAGTGAGGAGACCATCATTCAGTAGCTTGGTGATACCTCTACTTAAGACATCTTCAGCCAGGCAAAAGAGGAGAGGGGACAGAGGGTCACCCTGTCTAACCCCTCTTTTGCAAGAGAAAAACCCCACTGACTGGCCATTAATGGAGATAGATAACTTTGCAGAGAGTAGAATTGTTTCAATCCAACCACAGAAGACATTATTGAAACCAAATTGATGTAAAACTTTAATGATGAAATCCCAATCCATAGTGTCAAATGCTTTTCTGATATCAATTTTCAGAGCCACGTTGCCTCCAAACACCTTCCTATCCAACATATTAATGGACTCTGAGGCCACACACAAACAATCCTGAATATGACGCCCTTTAATGAAACCTCTCTGGTTTTCAGAAACCACATAAGATAATCTATCAGCAAGAACCTTGGTGATAATCTTGAAACTGAAGTTGGCCATGGCTATTGGTCTATAATGGTCGATTCTATCTGCATTAGGAGATTTAGGAATGAGGGCTACTGTGTTTGAATTGAGGTTTGGAAGGAGCCAACCTTGAGAGAAAAATTGTTGAGTAGCCTTCACTACATCGTGCCCAACTATATTCCAATAATGCTGGTAGAAGTACCCTCCGATTCCATCTGGACTAGGGGCACCATTGGCATTCATGGAGAAAACTGCTTGTTTTACTTCATCATTTGAAGGCAAATTGGTCAACATGTTGTTGTCTTCTGCAGTAACAAGCTTTGGAATGGCCTGCTTAATCAACAAATTGTGGGATGTTTGATTTTCAGAGGCAAACAAATCAGTAAAATAATTGAGAGCATGTTGCTGTATATCTTCTTTTTTTTCAAGAATGAGGTCATCTTTCTTAAGTAAATTAATACAATTCTTTGCTTGACGAAATTTGGTAACCTTGTGGAAAAAGGAAGTGTTTCTATCTCCCATCATATACCAGTTCAGAGTTGACTTTTCCTACCAGAAAAGCTCTTGAAAATTCAGAGTTGTTTCCAGCTCTGTTTGGGCTTCTTTTTCCTGATCAATACGGGAGTCAAAGTATCCCATCAGGTTTATCTCAGATTGTATTCGGTCAGTTTTCAGCATAGCCTCTTCCACTCTTTTATGAACATTACCAAAATCATCTTTGTTCCAAACTCGGAGCCTGTTCTTGAGTAATTTCAATTTCTGAGCTAGAATGTACATAGGACATCCCAGAATAGGAGTTCCCCAAACTTCAGAAATTATTCTAAAGCAATAATGGTGATTGGACCACATCTTCATGAATTTGAACTGAGGCTTGAAAACACCCTCATCCTTCAAAAGGGATAAAAGGAGGGGGTGATGGTCTGACTTGTGCTTTGTTAGAATGCAACAGGATAAGTTATTCCAGAAAGAAAAAGCCTTCGTCATTGCATAAAGCACGATCCAACCTCATGTCTATACGAGCTTTACCATGCCTCCCATTAGACCAGGTATAGGTCATGCCACGTGTCCTTAGATGAGTAAGATTACAAGAATCTGACCAATTCCTAAAATCATCACAAGAGATTTGGGATGGAAGACATCCTCCATGTTTTTCTTGAGCACCGGGAACAGCATTGAAATCACCAATGCAGAACCAAGGTCCCTTTTGAGAAAGTTGAAGGTTGGCTAGCTCAATCCGAAGCTGGCGGCGAAGGATATGATTAGTGGAGGCATACACAGCTAATCCATAAATAATTGAGTGATTCTGCAAAAAGGAAAAACTGACCTGTTGATTTGAGGAAGCAATTACAGTTGGATTAATGTTAGGAGAACACAGGCACCAGAGATTTGGGATATTATTCTGCCTAGAATTCACTGCAAAGGGTTTCAACCCAAGTTTGGACCAAAAGAAAGAAGGAATATTATCTAAAGGAATCCAAGGCTCTGCTATGAAAGCCAAATCTGGATTGTAAAGGCCGCAAAGCTTTTTGAGCATCTGTCTTGTAGCAAGATTTCCGATGCCCCTAAGGTTCCAGTAAAGAACCTTCGTTGAGCATAATTTGTAGATCCACCCCTTGAGCAGGGTTTGAGATTAATTTTTCCTTGGGGTTGCTTCCCTGCCTTTTTCAGTTTCTTTTTTTGGGACTTAGAGAGAACTAGGTGGAAATCTTGAGAATTGCCACCCTCCTCCTCCAAATTATCCGAGATTGACAGTTCATCCTCTGAATTATTCTCCTCAACTGTATCTGCCCAAACTTGGACAAAGTTCTTATGTCCTTTTGGGCTTATGGCTGCAAGTCATGTTCTGAAAGTGGAACATCATTGGAAGGTCCAGCTGCTGCAACCGTATCAACTCCAATACCTTGTATATCTATAACAATAGTGCCAGGGTTTGTTAAAACAATTGTATCATTGGATTCTCCATTTACCTCAAGAAGGGGCTGTCGTTCTAGCTCAATGATTTGCTCCTTATCAATGTTAGCTTGAGTGGCATGTTCTGGGGACTTTTGACAAACATCTGTAGGGTCAGTTTGATCCTGCAGAACTTTTGGGCCACTAGAAGGAATAACATTTTCAGTTGAGTTCCCCGAAGTAGGAATTTGATTACCAGAGTGTAAAGGTTACTTTCCAGAGTTTGGCTTTTGATTCTGATTTAAATTCTTTTTCTTACAATGCTCCAAATCATGTCCGACCGAACAACAGAAAGAGCAGAAAGGGGGAAGCTTCTCATATTGTATGCCCACAAAGAATGCAAATGATTCTCTCTCCACCAAAATCTCATAAGGAAGTTTCGCTGAGAGATTAAGGTCTACAAGGATTCTTGCAAAATGCCCCATTGTTCTGTGTTTGGTAGCCTCATCAAGAGCAATTGGTGTTCCTACCTCATTGGCGATTTCAAACAAAATCTTTGGCCTCCGGTATTCTTGAGGGAAATTGAAGATTTTAATTCATATCTGGGCATGAGTGTGTCTCATATTGTGTGGGTTAAAGTCAGAGCTCCATTGAGAGAGACGTAGCACACTTGGCTGAAGATTCCAGGAACCTTTTAAAGCCAGGGCATGAATATTAGAATTACAACTGAAAGAGTAAATAAATTATCTTTTTAATTTTTCCTCACAAATAAATTATATATTTTGTTTAAATAATAATGTTATACTTCATCAATTTATATTTCTTTCCAAAATACAAAGTAATATCGGGCATTATGTTTTCACATCTTTCATTTCTTTATTGGTTAATTTTAATAAGCTTTTGATATTTACACCTCCCTAATTAATAAGTATATCTCCTTTTTTTATTACCAAAATTCCATTTTATATAAATACAATATTAATCCTTTTTTGCACCTCATCTTTATTAATATGTAAACCCTAATTTTACATCTCATCTACATTATTTTTTAAACCTTATTTTTGCACCCAATCTTCATTGTTATTTAAATTCTATTTTAGCACCTCCATATATTCATTACTCTTTAAACCATTTACATCAATTTCCATTCCCTCTCTTTTTTTCTCTATCAAAAGTAATATTTTTTTAACTCAAAAAAAAATTGTCACTATTAACTAACCAAACATTGCAGGAAGAAGTATGGCTTCAATTATTTTTTATCCTTATTTTCAACAACAACATTAATTGCAACTACAATGTCTCATTCACAATATCTTAACAATTTTCATCTCCTAAATTTTATCCAATATATATGTTTTCTACATATTAATCTTACACTATTTTTATTTCAACAAATATTTTATAAATATTTAATTTTATAATTTAATATAATATTTCTTTTTTAAAACATTTCTAATATTTTAAAATTTTATAATATACATTTATACACCCGTGCAACGCGCGGGTCAATGTCTAGTTAGCTTATAAAAGCAATCAACTATGCATTCATGGATTTAGTACACACACCAACTTATTATATTTACACAATGACTATTTACAAACATGCGTAAAAACCAACGTGACCCATGAGGCACATGTACATTACTATTAAACATGTTTAACACTAAGTGCTTCTGCTAGAATAATAATCATAGATGACATGAAAATACATTCAACTCATAATAACTCAAACAATCCCAACTTCACAAGACGGTGGCGACAATTGGTAAGTCCCCTAATCAACGGGACATGGTGGAAACAATTGGAGGATCTACGCCTTACCTCTTCCACTTCTCAACGTTATCTTCCCAACCTTTTAAAATAAAGTAAAATGTAAATTACATAATTAGTATTTAACATGAATAAATTTAATTTATATAGGTAGATAAATATTAATATTATACATCAATTGGAATTTGAAAGGGTATTAATTAATTACTTACCAATGGAAGGATCAATTCCACGATTTTTGAGTTCTTTGTATTATTGGGTGAGGGAACAAACGCAGCAACAACCATGAAGAAATGAATCAGAGTAGGGTTCCTGTGGCAGTGAGAAGAGTCGTCGCAATTTGGATCTGTAAGTGGCACCATATAGCCATCTCGTCCAATGCTTGTCAATATAAATGCAGCACGCTGCATCTTCGGCTGCCATTCGATGCAATTCATATGGTTTATTAGTTTTCTATTTTATTTTTCTTTCAATTTGGGAAAATAATGATCTTATTCACATGATAAATCTATTGTGAATATTTGTACTCTGCATAACTCCGCATATGTATAGTTTGTAGGGATAGAAACATAGGGATAGAAACACGTTAACGAGAGGCATTTTGCTTAACCTACATCAAACATACAAAGAGGTTTTAAAATAAGTTTTATTTATATATTTATTAATTTAAAAGTCTTACTACCTCTGGTCCTAATTATAAGCAACATCATCAAGACCAAGGAGAGGAGTTAAATTAGTTATTTTTAATTAATTCTATAATGAATTCAAGTTTTATTCCAAAAGTATCTTTGCTTTATTGATGTGAATGTATAGAAAATAGAGTTAATAGTAAAGTAAGGATATAAAAGAAATTTTACCATGAGTAACTTTACAAAAAGGTGATTGTTGCTTATGTTTAGGATCAGATGAAAATCTAATTTGTTGCTTATAATTAGAACCAGAGGTAGTATTACAAATGAAGCTTTTAAATAGATTTTTAAGTTAAGTCAGACTTTTTAAGAGGTTAGCTCAATTCTTGAAAGGTGTTGGCTTTGGTGCCTTTCTAAATTGATGGGTTCAGTACCGTTTAATATAATTTTTTATTATTTTAAATTTTAAAATATTTAGAGGGACCATTATATATAAAAAAAAAAAACTAAACCTTTATTCGCAAAAGTTTTTAAATTTAATGGAACTTCTTATCCTAAAAATGTAACTGACTTAATTATCTTTAATGTATAAATAATGACCTTCAAAATTGATTTCTGAGATCGTAAAAAAAATGTCACTATGACTACAGCTTTGAACTTCTTTTTGGACGTGAGAAAATGTTAATAAAGCATGAATAGGCATTGTAGCTTTCAATTCTTATCCTTTGTAGAAGAGCCTCCTCCATATTGATACATAACATAATCTTTCAAAATAAAAAAAGAGTATCGTTGTTTCGTTCTTGTTGACGAAGGTTTTCTGTACATCGAAATTGAGCATTGCATCTGCTTGCAACACTTGTTCCATTTCATCGCCAATTAACATTGGATTTTGTTTTTACAAAAAACCTAAATGCAAAGGGCAGAGGAAAATAGAAATAAGGATCTTAGAGGGGGAAGTGGAATTGGGGTCGTCGTGTCAAAGAAAGAGGTGGTAGAGGCAATTGTTGTTTGCATTCCAAAAGTAGAGGTAAGGCACCATCTCAAGCTAGGAAGCTCCATGAAGAGGTGGTGGCACCGTGAGCCGTGACAGCAATTGAGGACTTCGAGTAGGGGTGCTCAAATTATTTAGTTTTGAAACTAGTTAAGGATAATTGTAACTAACTAGTTATAAAATATCTAGTTAGTTAAAACTAGTTATATAAGTATAACTGTTTTATTCATTAAATCAAGATGTAGTTATTTGGTTTATTTAACTAGTTAAAAATAATTATAGTTATAGTTAATAACCAGTTATAACTGGTTTTAATAAAAGTTAATAATGAAAGTTAAACTAGTTAAGGATAATTGTAACTAACCAGTGGGTCACAGCTCTGTCTTTGGCTTCAGTTTCTCTTTGTTGTGTTCTATGATGTTTAAGTATAATTTTGCATTGTTAGGATCTTACAATCCGAATTATGAACTTATGATCCTGTGATTTACAATCTTTCAACCCCTCCCAGTCCTAAGATATCAATTTTGACAACATTGTTAAGCAGTATGTAATTATAAACTAAAACAAGTATCAAGTACGCGAGTTTGATATCTAATATCTACTAATAATTGCAACATGCAACTTGTGATAGAACTGGGCATACAGTATAGATGAGGAGGAGAAGGCCCAAGTGGATCATGTTCTGGACCTGACTCAAAAGAAACCCACAGCATGGAGAGTTTACTCGAGGAGAGGGTATTTCATGTGAAGGAGAGGCAGTTGTTAGCAGAATAGCAGAATGTGTGTTCTTCCATCATATTTTTTTGTTAAATATGTTGGTATTGATAATTGCTAATTGCCCTCTGTTATCTACATTACCATGTTATTCTGTCTTCATATCATTTATAAATAAATTATCCTCTCATTTAATTTTTAAAAACAAAACAAAAATAAAAACAAAATAACATTGAATTAAAAATAAAAAAACATCAGATTATTACAATTTTGTTAATCCAAATCCCAATACTCATGTGGTTATATAACTAGTTTTAGATATAACACTAGTTTTAGATATAACTAGTTATATAACCGGTTATATATTCATAACCAGTTATATAACTAGTATTTAAAAATAATAACTAGTTATGCCAAATTATAACTAGTTATATAAAACTAGTTATAATTATAGTTATAATAACTATTTACAATTTAGTTATTTAGTAATTATAATTACAGTTATTGGAATAACTAACTTATGAGCACCCCTAACTTCGAGGAATGTTTTATATAGATGTACTTTTTATGAAGTTATATTTAAATAAAATATTAAATTGAAAAATAAAAAATATTATGTATACATGGCAATAGGTTATTGGTTTATTCAATGAAGGCACCGGAACCCTTCATTGTGAAGGTACTACAGTCAAGTAAATAAATTATTAAATTTTAAGATGAAGAATCAAGTTGATCTTACTTGATCAAACTTTTTAAAGTCTAACCTAATTCAGCATAAAGTCCTAGATTGATTTTTTTTTTTATTACCATGTTATTGGTATGAAGTATTCACCGGCTTTGTCAATTACTAATCTCCGTCGGAGAACCTGACTAGCCATATTTAATAAGGTCTCCCCTCCTAACAAGGTTTTTTTTTCATCCATAAGGTTCGAATTCGAGACTTTGCTTAAGGAGACCAAGCTCAGTACTATTTAAATCAACGACTTGTTGGTATAAAGTCTTGGATTTGAATCTTGTGGATGAAAAAAATGGTTGGAAGATGAGATAATGATCAACTAGGTTCTCCAACGAATATTAATCATTTACAAAGTTAATAAATACTTCTTATTAATAATATGGTGACAAAAACAATTGAAGATATTTATTAATTTTTTTATTTAGATTTTGATACTTCATACCAAATTAATGGATGGTATAAAAGATGAAATATCTTCGTTCAAATATTTTTTTTAATATTTTTTCTATAATTTCAAAAGTTTTATTTCTTTAATTTATCTCTATCTAATAAAATACAATATTTACTATTATACTGTAATCTTTTGTAACAAACATAGTTTCGTTATTTAGTGAATAATAATGATATTTTTATTTTTTAAGTTCATTTAAATTTAAAAATAACTGTACACGGAAAACTTACTGCCTTTTTAAAATATGAACATAGTAATATACGATATAATTCAGGCACTTTCGTTACACACACACACACACACACACACACACACACACACACACACATATATATATATATATATATATATATATATATATATATATATATATATATATATATTGACAAAAACACATCACCCAATAGTAGAATTTTATTGGTTGACTTACATATTGTCCCTCCATCAACTATTTCCGTAATCTGCCCAAAGGTGATGCATGGACAAAACCATGTGAAGCAACCTATATGAATGGTAGCAAATATATTTCAATGTTCAGACCAACACCAACAAAAGCAAGTGCTAGCATGTAATGATTAATCCAAAAATCAATAGAAAGAAAAATATTGGACACATTACAATGAGAGGGATCTTCCCAACAATCATAGAGGCCCGTGGTCCATTGTCCCTTAGTGGGTTGCTTCCCATATGGCTTGTATGTTTCTGGGTTTGAAGCCATATTGCCAATGCTATAATGGAAGAAGAGAGAATAAACTTTGTTGATGACATGCTAAAGGGAACTAGGAAGCTCAACTATATATATATATATATATATATATAGGCAAAATTGTTTAGTTTATTACCTGGATTTTTTAATTTGTTTCTTCTTGGTTACGTGATTACTTGGTTGCATAGAGGAATTAATTATTGGCTGAGATTTGAATGATATAAAGAAGATATTAATATTGGAATCATGAGTGTGACTTATTTGGCAATATATGTTGAGTTTGTGAGGGACCTAAGTTTGAGTTCCATAGAATATATTTTTGGAGAAGTTTGAGTTCCATAAAATATATTTTTGGAGAGAGGCAAAGTATATTTTCTTACATTGATGAATTCTTAAAGAAAATTACATTTTATAATTTTTAATTTATTTCTACTAGGTTATGTGGTTAGTTGGTGTCAATGTTGCGTAAAGGAGTTAATTATTGGCTGAGATTTGAATGATATAGCTAAACTGTGATACTTAATGTTTAGTTGACCAAATTGTGATACATCTTGTGTCATAACTTCAGTTTCTATTATATACTATCCTTTTTGCTTTGAAAAAAAATGTTTAGTTGACCGAAGAATTAATAATAGAGCAAATTATAACAACACCTCCTGAAATTTCGTGTAATTATACAAGCACCCTCTGCTTTTTTAATCATTACTTTCACCTCCCCTCCCTTGTATGAGGTGTTAGTATAAGGTTTTGAAGGAGGGTCAGTGTAATGTTTTCAAACATATAAAGGGGTGTTAGTGTAATATTTTCAAACTTAAAGGGTGTTAATGTAAGAAAATAAAAACGAGTGAAGATATGTGTAATTTGATAAAAGTTCAAAGGGTGTTACTGTAATTTACTCTTTATAATATGCATCTAACATCTATTATAAGATCTTATTCAATATTTCTGAAGTCTAATATATATTTTTTGGACATTCCTTGAATGGATGTATGTTCATATTGACATGTATTAAGAAAAGAACGGATAAGAGTGATCAGCAAGCAAGAAATTTATATGAACATGTTACGAAACTTCGTGTTCTAGACAACAATGTACACTGCTAGCCAAAAACTTGACGCCGTTATGAGCATTTTGGACATTCCTTGAATGGATGTATGTTCATATTGACATGTATTAAGAAAAGAACGGATAAGAGTGATCAGCAAGCAAGAAATTTATATGAACATGTTACGAAACTTCGTGTTCCAGACAACAATGTACACTGCTAGCCAAAAACTTGACGCCGTTATGAGCATGACCTTATTTTGTGCATTTACCTTTTTTTTCTTTTTTCTTATCAGCAAAAAAAAAAATTATATTGATTGAGGGTACACACAAGAGGTACCACCCCCATTACAAAACAAACAGTTAACCCAAAGAATAACAGTACATTATGCTTAACAGACATATTATACTTCTATCCAACAACCAGATTTGCGTGACCTTTGATTCTATCTGAAAAGCATACTTCTTCCGGATCTAAATATTTAAAAAAAAAAAATTCATGCTAACTAAGAAAGTTGTTTAACAATAATTAATTGTACTAATCTCAATTAAAAAATAAGTTGTTTTTCTAAACTGTCATTCATTGAAATTTGATATCAAGAGTAAGAAGTCATTGGAATTAAAACAGGGGTTGGGAAGAAGGGTTGCTGATGGAGGCTGGGGCAGCCATCTGCCCCTGGGCCTTTCTAAATCAAGTTTCTTCACCTGTGAAGGAAGTTCCCAAAGCCACCTCTCCAACCACAAAGCCTAAATCTTTCGCCCAGGTTCTTTCAAAATCCTTCAGCTTTCCCCTTTGCCAGCTCCCAAAGCCATGTATCCAAGGGGAGGCAATATCCATTCGGATCTCTGAAGATGAATCTCAGCAAGGCCTCCTAAGCTGCAAAAACAATCTACATGGTAGACTGATTCTTCCCAAGGGTTCAACTCCAATTAAAGTGAATGATTTAAAGGAAAAGCTCTCAAAGCTTTGGAACCCAGTTGCTCAGTGGAAATTGATACCACTCGGTAAGGGTTTTTTCGAAATCAGCTTTGCCTCAGTGGATGACCTCATAAACATTTGGATGGTTGGCACTTGGAACCTCCAACCGGGTCTTCTTCGACTCTCTCAGTGGAGTGCTGACTTCAATCCGAGCAAAATGAGACAAACTCATGCTCAATGCTGGATTCGCTTATACAACCTTCCGATGGAATATTGGAGGCCCAAAACTCTCTATGAGATTGCAGCTGGGGTAGGCACTCCAATTGCCTTAGATGAGGCCACCAAGAACAAACAGTTTGGTCACTTTGCCAGAGTCTTGGTGGATATAGATCTGGCTAAAATGCTGCCTGCTGAAATTCTTGTTGAAAGGAATTCTTTCGCTTTTTTTGTTTCTCTTGAATATGAGAAATTGCCTCTTTTTTGCAGCTTTTGTGGCTCCATTGGGCATTCACTGGAGCAGTGCAGGAAAAAAGATCCACAACCAATGAACAAACCAAAGATTGACAAGCCTTTTCAGAATAGCACAGAACATGCTCGTCAAAAGTCCGCACACACTGAGACAAAAGTTGTACAAGATACGCATGCTACAATTCCATTGAATCCCATGGATCACTTGGACAAGGTTCAAGAAATCAACAAAAACTCTGACAACACTCCATCAGATGAAGTGCAAAATACTATTATTGAATCTCAGGAGGATGTTAATCCTACACCAGCTCAAGTAGAGAACCAAATAGTTATTTTTCCTCCAGAGATTTCAAATGCTGATATTTCTGTACAAAAGCCATGTGGAGTGGTTTCTGCAGACTTCCAAGAGGGTCACCTTGAGATATTTCTCAATGGAATAGAGAATCAAGAGAGCACACAATCAGTTTGTGAAAAGGATGTTGTTGATGTTTTGCAGGTTCAACATCAAACTCCTCTAGAAATAGATCATGTCTCTCCTACTCAAGATGCGGATGGATGGACTGGTTCAATGAATCCTTGGGTTCTACATGATATGCGCATTTTGTCCAAGTTCTGGGGTGATGTTGTGGATGAGACTGATGAAGACATACCCCCTGATAGGCCCTCTCAAGAGCTTAATCAGGATGTTAACTTCACCATGGTCCTCCCTAAATCCCAAAAACATAGGCTAAAAAAAGGAGCTAAGCAAGGTTCTAAGCATAAGGAGGTTAGAACCAACTCAAGACACTAGGCTAGTCCTCATATCTCCTCTGTTTTTTGGGTTAAGATGAAGCTCTTTTCTTTTGGTGATTGTGTGCAGTACTGATTGTTGTCTCCAAGCATCATGCAGAAATGACTGTTGTCTACCTCTTTGCAGCACATTTCTTTGTGGATTGAGTTAATTCCCTGCAACTATTTCACTGCATAGAGTTAACTAGTAATATGGATTCTTTTAATTGGTTTTTACAGGGTTTATTTTGGGTTGTTTCCTCACATTCAGCAGTGAGGAGTGCTTTTGTAAAAGCTAGATCTTCCTAGCTTTAGCCTTGGATAGCTTTTCTTTGCTTTTTCTTTGTTTCACTTTTCTCTTCATGGGTTTTGGCTATATCCCCCCATGCTTTTTGTTTCTTTTTCCTTTTTAATATATTTCTGGTATGCTACATGTAGCAATGTGCATGCCAGTTTTCGCTAAAAAAAAAAAATTAAAACACCTATTAAATGAAGAGTATTTTGGAGATGGTACCATTAAATAAACTAAAATTAGTTGAGATTTAAATCCAAAACTCAAGTCAATTTTTTTGCTTATATTTGAAGCCGGAGGAAGTATTATGTAACCCTCTTTTGCATCCTAATAACTCTGCATAACAAGATGAGTATACACACCCAAAAAAATACGCTTAGCTCCTATGCAAACGTGTTCTTCTATTAATTACAGACAACACAAGCACGTTTGACAGTCTCCTTTAAACCCGTTGCAGTGCCATCCTTGGCAGGGCTGTGTAGAAGGCCAGGCCATTAAGCAATTGCGTTAGGCCTCCATTTTTTTTTACTATTATTTTTTTATTTACTACACATAGAATGAATGACATACTACAATTTGCAACATAAAACTATTTTTTAGAACAATTGTGTCCTATAGTTATATGTGGAGAATTAAGTAAATCCTTATTCACTCACCAATAAGAAAGGCCTTTTTGGTACGATTAAGCTCCCTAGTGACATCAACCAAATCCATCCTTTCTTTTGGTGATTCCATAGAACAAACAAGTCCAATTCTAAAAAGTGAAACTAAACACTTCTCAACATTTGGATTGAGATTCCAATTGTTTCCTTCCAATATTGTTGCTTCATCTATTGGAATAAGTCATGGGTCCAAAATATGTAGAAGATTATTAGCAAATGAAATTGCAACAAACTTATAAAGATTTTCACCATCTTCCAACATTTCATCTTTGGGTCTTCTTCCAGTAAGCATCAAATAACCATCAAATCTCTAAAAAATTCACCAAACAAAATTCAGGCTTAAATAACTTTTAGGTCCCTAAAAAATTTTCGTTTTTTGTTCTGAGTTCCTGAAAAACTTTTGCATTGTTCCGGGTCCCTAATAAAAAAAAATTTGATCAAGGTCCCTATCGTTATCTAAAGTGCTATCTAAACCACTTTTTAAAGAAATTTAAAGCGTTATCTAAAGAGCTTTAGGGACCAAACACAATAAAAAATTTATTGGGGACTCAACAGAAAGCAAAAATTTAATAGGGACCCAACGCAAAATTCGCTAATATTTCAGGGACCTGAAACATGTTTAAGCCCAAAAATCAAATCTATAAAAGATCTCAATTATCACGTCCTAAAATATCTCAATTATTGCATCACTCTTTTTCAATATTATCATTAACCCATCACCATCACCATCACGACTGCCACCACCTCCGTCGCCACGATCGTCGTCGCCATTGTACTGCTGACATTTCTAATAAAAACTAACAAACTAACATTTGGCGATAAAAAAAATGTATGGGTTCTTTTGTTCCAAAATTTGATTGATTTTAATGGTTTTAAAACCATTTTAATGCTATAAAAAGAAAAGGGAAATAAGGAACAAAACGTGATACATAAGTGAAAAAAAATGTTTTTCCTGTTTTGAGAATTTATGAGCAATTTTATGCTTTGTGTGAGTATTAGTTTGTGAGATTTTCTTCTGTGCAAATAGGATTCTAACTCATTTTGGAGGGTTTTTTTTTTTTTTTTAATCCTGGAGATAATGGGATTGTTAACTTTTACACATTTCAGTCAGAGCCGTGAAACATCTTAGAGAGATAGACCTAATTTGCGACTTAGTCTTTTTTTTTTTGTTCGTGTTTGACATTTGTAGCAACAATTTTAAGACGTTTTATTTTCTACCATGTCTATCGAGCATGATGTGACACCTTCTATGTAACACCCTAGTTTTTATTTTCTAATTATATAAATATATCAACAATTATTAAATATTCTACTTCGTGTTTTTAATGAAAAAAAATAGTTGAGATTATGTTTTGGGCTTGGAAGTGAAGAAAATAAGTTTTAGAAAAATAAAAGAGGTTTTACAATTAAAATGCATTAAAAACTTATTGACTCTTATGTTAGGCCTTAGTCTCTGTGAGCCCAAGTTTTCTAATAGAATGTTAACTTAGGTTTTCCTTAAAAACCTAACCCGTTCCTTTCATTCCCACTTCTTGCCTTCTTGAAGACTTTGTGCCATTAGAACTATGTGGTGAGGAGTGATAAATGCTAACGTCGTTCATTCCTTGCCTTGGGAATCACATTTTCAAGGTAAGCGGGAGTGAGGGTTTCTCTTCTTTGTATGAATGGAAATGAATCATGGGTAGAATTGTATGCTAATAGGTTCATGTTTTTGGATCTTGGACAGGTTGTCATAGGTGACTTGGAATCTAGTTTGCTTTCAAAGTCTTCATTCTTATATCCAACTTCCTTTCTCTTTAATTTATGAATAATAAAAAAAAAAAAGTTCATGTATAATGTGGTAAAGATATTTAATTATTTATATAATGGAGGATAACTAGCGCAGTTTGAAGAAGTCAAATTTAATCTTGAAAATTGAGAATTTATAAAAATCCCTTATATTAATTTATGAGAAAATAGACTATGCACTGATAGTGTAAAATAGTTTTACACCATCATCCAATCACAACCTATCTGTATGGTAAGTTTTTTGACTTTTATGATAATTACCCTAAAAGTCATATCAACGATTATTTGTAATTGGTTGACATCAATGCATGACCATTAAACTTTTAATTTATTCATATATTATAAATTAGAATACATCATTGAATTGTTAATTTCCTCACTTTCAATTAATAATGCTCAGTATTGTAACTTTTATCTACTTGGAATGGCGCATTTCATACACTAGCTTTATAATTAGCTAAAAATCTCCATTTTAACTATCTCATTTTTTTTATCTATATACTTGGTCTTCTTAGTTGTGTATTTTTCAATCTTTTTTTTTTTATTTTTACCTTTACATCAAATTTTAATAATTTTTTAAAGAAATTATGACTATTTAAAAATAAATAATCTTATTTTTTTTTATAAATTTAAAATATAATTTATTTATTTAAAATTATTTTTATTATAATTTTTAATTATATAAAAAATATTTATCACATACAGTCCACAAACTACAATAAATAAAATGTTAACATTATTGAAAGTCTTTAAAGAGTGATCCACGAAAGTAACATTATTGGCAGTTATATTTTGCGGTGATTATTTTTTAGCGGTTTAAAACCGCTATAATATAACATTTTAGTTAACCTTTTTTATTTATATGAATTTACTAGATAATAAATTAAAAAAAATTACATCTAAATACTATATTATTGTGTATAAATAAAAGAGATTAAATATATCTAGTTATTTATATAATGAAACATGAATAGTGCAGTTTGAAGAAGTCAAATATAATATTGAAAATTGAGAATTTTTAGTAATTGATTACTAACCTCTATTTTTAAAAATAATAATAATTACTAACCTCTCTTTAACAGCTGTCTTCATCACCAAAAAAAGTAATATTTAGTTTACTATATTTTTTTGATATATTTTTGTCTATTATATTACTAATTCAAAAATAATTTTATATAATAAATTGCATAAGTGTTACCAGTGAAAGTCGTTAATTACAAGTCAAGCATACAAAAAAAAAAAAAAAAAAAAAGTCACTGCAAGACAAGCATCCCAAAAAGAACATTGCTAGTGAAGCTTCCCCCCAAACAACGTCATTGCAAGTCAAGCATCCTAATTAATAAAAAACAAATGTCACTCTTAAGTCAAGCATTCCAAAACAAAACGTCATTGGCAATTGTTTCTTCTGCGATGTGGGGGAGGGTGAGATATCCTTGTTCTATGTTAGTATGTTATGTGTACCACTATGCACATGTTGATATTGCTAGTTTGCTACACCCATGGGTTAATTACTTAATTAATTAACTAGTGCATGTTCCCGCACGGGACAAATTATGCGTGGGGAGAAATATTTTTTTTATTATTTTAGAAAATTAAATTTAAATAATAATAATAATAATAATATGTTTTTATAAAAATTAATACGACATTACAACATACATTTATTTTAGTTTCTCACGGTTAAGCAACCTCTAAGTACACTTATTACCTTAAATTTTACTTATTTTTTCAAATCTCCTATTCACCAACTTTGCTTATTGACAATGTCAACGATTTATTTGGAAGTAAAGACAAAATTAAAAAATATAAACCAAAAAAGAAAAATCACAATAAAAATTCCTGTTCCTATTAATAATTGCCCAAAATTCAAAAAACTTTTGTCAAATAGTATAAAGCTACTTTTGAGACAAAACTATAGTTTCCAAATTAAAAAATTTGCAATAAAGCATAATATAAAGCTATCTCTATTTGAAAATATTTTTTTCCTTCAAAATTAAAAGTCAATTACCAATATGATCTTTCACGATGATTCAATCAATCTGTTAAAGACGACGACTCAAATGTTACTTTCAAAGTGCGTTTAAGTACTTATGCGTTTAACTAAATTTAAATTGATAATTTTATATTAATAAATTAATTTATTTCAAAATAGTTTTTAATAATAAATTCATTTGTATAAAATCAAAATCACCTAAAAGTAAACTTCTTTAAACAAAGATGTGACAGACATGCCCCAGTTTATAAGTTCATTCCAAGTCTTTTTATAAATTTTATTTTATTCTAGGTATTGTCAAAAGTCGGTACTTCTCCCCTACCAAGTGAAGACTCCTATAAAGTGAAGACTCAGTGGAAACTTTTTCCTCCGTGAATAATACGAGTCTATTTTACTTTATTGCCTTTGATAAAAGTCTTGTGTATTTACCACGACTAGTATTTTTTATTTATTTTATTTTACCTTCACTTTAAAATTTAAATCAAATTTAAGTTTAAATTAAACTTAGGTAATAGTATTTTAAAGAAGCAAAAAGCATATAAAAAATAAAATTAAATGCTCAAAAGAAGTCATATGGCTGAACAAAAAAAAAAAAAAATTAAGGGTTTATTATCTTTTTAGTCCTTAAACTTTTTAGAAATTTTGTTTTTAGTCTATGAACTTTTTATTATGTTTTTAGTCCTTTAACTTTTTTTCGGTCCTTACTTAATAGAATTAAAAACATTAGAGACTAAAAAGATAGTAAACCCAAAGAATTATTACTAAAATACTTTTTTTCATGAGTACTGAAATTTATCTTTCAAATTATAATTCTGAGTTCTTTATTGTTAAAGGAGAGAGTTGTTTTCTTCCACATTAACTCACGATTTCTCTTGTATTAAATATCTATTTTTATTTTTATTTATAACATTTTCTTTTTCAAATGCTATTACTTAAATTAAATTTTCATTTAATTATAAATATTAATATTTTATATCAAATCAAAGATATGTTTCTTTTTAAATAAACTAAAATTTAAGATTGTAGTAATCACAGTCAAATTTAATTTAAATTTAATTTTTATGTTTTGAATTTTAACACACCATATAAATAAAAATGTCATGATTTAAACAATTTATTTTCATAGTTTTTTTTAAAGTCTCATTTCTTAAAATTATTCCTATATAATAAAATAGATTATTGTTCATTATTAATACTGAAAATAATTTTTCAGTTTCCTTAATTTATATTTATTTATGAATTATTTTTAATTTTAAAATTATTGGTATAATACTAAAAAAAAAACTAGGTAGTTTATAATCTAAGAAAGGATACATAAACTATTGCAATCACCTAAGATAATTAATAGTTGTTAAAGGCAAAGTCTTTTTCTTTTGTCAAAATAATCAAAATCTTTAAGTGATATAACACTTGTTTGACCTGTTAAACTAACTGAAAAATATATAATGACATTAAAGAACAAATCTATATAACTTATATAATGACATTAAAGAACAAATCTATATAACTTATGAGTTTAAAGGTGATGCACTGACAATGTAAAACAGTTTTACATTGTCAGTGCATAGTCCTTTTTCTCATAACTTATTTAAAATAAATTTTATATTTAAGTTAAAAGTATCTGTTTAAGTATTTATAGTTTTAGTTATTATTTTTAATTTTAAAATTATTGGTATAATACTAAAAAAAAAACTAGGTAGTTTATAATCTAAGAAAGGATACATAAACTATTGCAATCACCTAAGATAATTAATAGTTGTTAAAGGCAAAGTCTTTTTCTTTTGTCAAAATAATCAAAATCTTTAAGTGATATAACACTTGTTTGACCTGTTAAACTAACTGAAAAATATATAATGACATTAAAGAACAAATCTATATAACTTATATAATGACATTAAAGAACAAATCTATATAACTTATGAGTTTAAAGGTGATGCACTGACAATATAAAACAGTTTTACATTGTCAGTGCATAGTCCTTTTTCTCATAACTTATTTAAAATAAATTTTATATTTAAGTTAAAAGCATCTGTTTAAGTATTTATAGTTTTAGTTATTTCACAAATTTTGAACACCAACTTGATTCCAATTGCTTCATGACCCTTATGAAGTTTTGATAACTCCCAAGTGTCATTCTTCTTAATGACATTGATTTCCTTCTCCATGGCTTGTCTCCAGCTTTTGTCTTCCATAGCTTCATCTAAGGTTATAGGTTTACTGTCAACAAATGGACAAAATAAATCAGTTATAATTTCAGTTTCATCATATATCTCTTGAATGCCAAAGAAATCATAGGTTCCTTCTTGTTTCTCCCAATTTTGTTGGCCATAGATTTAGCTTTCAACATACATTTAGTCATATTAAGAATGGTTCTACTTCTTCTCTCTACTACCCCATTTTGTTGTGGGGGGTTGGGGTTTTAGGTTTCTAGGAACCATTAGAGGGTGACAAATCCCACTATTTTTACCAAACACGCATTTCTTCCTACGTCAATATAGAGGAAACATATTTATTTTTACCAAATGACTAGCAGGACCAATGTGTTTTCTTTTAGGACTTGCTCCAAAGGCTCATCGTGTATTTTTTTGAACCTTTCTTCATATGCTTGAAGTGAACTCATCAATTGGTCCATGATCATCGATTTTAAGTCCTTTGACTCTTCAATTGCACAAACCACAAAACCAAATTTTGTGGTTAGAGAATGGAGGATCTTGTGCATCACACGAACATCTTCCATCTTCTCGCAAATCAAATAATAAAAACGATAACTAAAGGTGTTAATTAAATTAAAAATGATAAGATAAAAGCATTAAAAGATTTGAATAGTGGAAACGGAAAGCGCATGATTTTTGAAACCATTGAAATTTAAATATGGACACATTAAAAACAAGGTTTCTCAGATAAGCTTTGTTTCAAGACCCATTATCGCATGTGCACCAGTGGGGATCGGTGGATTTGCACCGTCACAAGTTGATAAATAAACAAGTGAAACAAAATATGTGTAAGCAATGTGAGACTCTTGCCTTTTAGAATAGCTTAAAAAATACAGCATGTATGACGTATATAGTTAGTTACTTTTCTGTTGAACCAGTTACTGCATAACACTGATTATTTGAATTCCACGATTAAGTTGCCTGCCAAACTTTACCACAAATTGAGTTTTCTTGTACATTATGACTGAACCATTTGGAAAGGAACACAAAATTACCAACAGAAGAGTGGCCTCATGAGATCAGATCTTAGTCATGATCCGCGGTAATGGTATCATGACAGGCTGATCAATACGATTCATAAATGTGGGATTAGAAAATATCTGCCAAGTTATATCTAAGCATTAGTGTCAATATCCACGAATTTTACTATATAAGTGGTATATGCCAGGTTCAATTAATTCAGAAACATTTTGAACCTTTGCCTCAAGAAAACAAATATCAAAGAGAATATTTCATATGAAATATTAAAAAAAGTTGAATATTTCATATAAAAGTTTTTTTTTTTAACTCTATGAATTTCAAGTCTGAAAAACCACTCTTCAAAAAAAAAAAAAAAAAAAAAAAGAGTCTGAAAAACCAAAGTTTAGCCCCTTAAAATAAAAGACAAGGTTTTTTTTTCTCTGAAAAAGGTATGCTAAAGCATCACAAGGAACTATATTCGAATTTGCAAAGGCATATGTTGTAGCCAAGCTAAGCGATTAGACCCCCTATTTTGAAGCTTCCAAGTAACCATATTAGAATTTGCATAGGCATCAATTACCAATTTGGAATCTGTTTCCAACCGGAGGTTTTGCCAACCTTTCTTGCAGGCTGTCTCAATAGTTGTGATGGCCACATATTGTTCTGCAAAAAAGCATTTTGTTTGCCAATGTAGGTGGAGAAGCTTCCCCTTGCAGCACCATCAATATTACATTTAACCCCATTGAGCTAGGGGAGGGTGGGAGGTTACTTCCAGGATGCGAGGAGCTTGCAAACATTACCTGAAATATGAAAAGCTTTGAGGATAGTATATTCCTCCCAACAAGATTGCATGATATAACCCTTTGTGAGTTTGCCAGCCAAAGAAACCTTTGCTTAAATCATGGAAATAATGGCTTTTATATTATCACTTTTATTAACTGTTCTGGTTTCTACAATACCATATACCCCACAAAACAAAAGTAACTGTTGCTGTGGAAACATCACGCAGTTGCTAGCTTCTCTGCATATTCAGCGAATTTAGTAAATTCTGAATGGATGATAAATCCAATTGACATACCAGCAAGGACACTAGCCAGTCCCAAATTTTTCGAGCAAAGGGGCATTCCTAAACCATCATACCAAAATTGACAGATTTGACTAGTTGTACTCAACCCATGATAGAAACAAGCCGACGCTTCCAAGTTGCAAGTTTAGTTTTAATCTTGTTTGCTATAGGCTGCAAGAAAGTAGTTTTGGGATGACCTTTAAACACATGAACACCCAAATATTGAAAATATATTTTGCTTTCAGAAAAGCCAAGCATTGTTTAATGGAGCGAGCACAAATAGGAGAAACCTTTCCAGCATAAAATCTACATTTTTCCAAATTCAGGAATTGTTCTGAAACACTACCATAATCCTGAAGTTGTTTAACAATGTATCTTAGATTTTGCTTTGTTCCTTTGCAAAAAACTGTGACGTTGTCTCCATAAAGTGCATGCAACGGGAAGTAGTATCCCCTTGGACCATTCATATGATGGATCTGTCCATTCTTAACCAAGTGCAGAATGCTTCTACTAAGGACCTCCTCAGCCAAGCAAAAAAAGTAATGGGATAAAGGATCCCCTTGGCGCACTCCCCTTTAACAAGAGATGAATCCAATAGGCCGACCATTCACCAAGAATGTCAATTTGGTGGATTGAAGGATGAGATGAATCCAATAGCAAAATGTATGATTAAATCCAAAAGCAACCAGCACTTTGGAGAAGAAAATCCCAATCTATGGTATCAAAAGCTTTCCTAAAATCAAGTTTCAGAGCTAGATTTCCCCAAAACGCTTTTTTTATCAAGCATGTTTACAGCCTCCAAGCATATATGAGCAGATAACTCGGGTAAAAAAATTAAACAATACACACCATAATGCAAAACACATCAGTGTCAACACCTGAAATTCAAGAAGAAGCCGAATACCTTTGTAGTTTTTGAATTTTGAAATACATAGCCAAATTGTGGAAAATGAAATATTGTAGCTACATAAGCAATTAATCAGGCAAGAGTCAAAGCCTGTGGCATATGCAATTAACAGAATTAAGCATCTAGAAATCTCAAATTTTTTGTATTGTTAAGTTTGAAAACGGAAACTAATATATGTGAAATAATTCAAAAAAGGACAAAAGAATATTATTATAAATGAAACTGCTATTATAATTTGGAAGAAAAAGCAATGTGACACATCTACAATTGTTCTTTAGTAATATGCAGAGAATTAAGTCATTTTCCTTTTATATTACCAGCAAGAAAAACTTTTCTGATTTTGCTTAGCTCTCTAGTGACATCCACAATATTCATTCTTTCTTTTGGTGATTCTACTGAACAAGCAAGTCCAATCTTAAACAGTGAACTAAGCACTTTTTAACAGTTGGAGTAAGAGTCTGACTGTTTGCTTCTTCTATTGTTGCTTCTCCATGCTTTGGTACAAGTGCTTGCTCCAAAATCTGTAAAAGATTATCAGGAAATTATTTTTCCACAAAGTTATACAAATTTTGACCATGTTCAAAGATTTCATCTATGGGTCTTCTTCCAGTAAACATTTACAACACAAGAATCCCAAAGCTATACTTGTCACCATTCATCATCACCTCAGAGTCCACTCCATACTCTAGAATATATAGCAAAAATTGTCAAGACTTTGTAATCAGTAAATATCAAGTTTTCATCAAAAGTAGGAGAATTGAGAGAACCACTGATTCTAGAGTTTAGAACATACCTGGAGGAGCATAGCCAACAGTCACCTTTATTCCAATTGTACTCATTTGCTTAGAAGTGGTATCGTTGATGGTTGAGACTTCAGAGAATTCTTGAGATACCAAAATCACTCACATGAGCAGTCATGTCATCATCAAGAAGGACATTGTTGGCTTTAAATCACAATGAATGATTGATTTCTCACATTCATTATGAAGATAATGTAATGCAGAAGCAAAGTCAACCATTTTATGTAATCTATGATCAAGGCTCAATGTTCTTGGATTCTCTGCAGTTAGTGTAATTGCTCACATGATATTTAATATCTTTGATCAACACTCTATGCTTATTTATGTCATTGTGATCTCTTTATTCTCATCAATGTTTGGAACTTTGTTTCATGGTTCAACTCACTTGCTAGGCTACTACATCAGTTTTGGTTGACAGGAGGCACTAGATTCGACGATGAATAGAGAGTTTTGGTATTCAGAGGAAGAAAGCCGGGCAGAAGGAAGGAACACAAATGCAAAGCATAGCAAAATATGGTTGCTTGTGCCAAATCTATCAATGTAGGGCAGAAGGAAGGAACACAAATACAAAAAAGTGGTCTTTCTGATACTGCAAGAAAGAGGCTTCTTTCTCAATGTAGGGTGGTACGTAAGGTAATCAAGGCTGCCATGTGCCAAATCTATCAATGAAAGTGTGTTGCTTGAATCCCCGTGCCAGCTATTATTAAAGATCGGCATGCAAAGATGAAACCAAGTACATTTTATCCTGAGCAACTTTAATGTAGTTAAGCCATTTAATAGTTGACACTTAATATAAATAAGCCTAAGTTCTTGAACAAGAGAATTGCATCTGTTGATAACCTGAACACGACAAACTTTTCATTCTTAGGAATTTTACAGTAATCATAATCAAAGGGTACACTTCATAAACTAAATTGTTATCTGCACTGCATCATTTCTAAACCAGTAAATCTGTCTCTATGTTGCAGTATGGAAAGGCAAACCTTGGATGGGAACTGCATAAGGTTTTGACGGATGAATCAAGCTCTAGAGAAGACATGCTTAAATCTATCAACTTGAAATCTGAACATATTGTCCTTGAGACTGTTAACAGACTGGAAGCTGGTATATTCTAATGGAAAGAGAGAATTGCAGAACAAGTTGGTGGCAAATCCCCAGTTCAATCCTCATGGTCATCTTTTGTTAAGGATCCTACGTCAGAGGTTGATAAACTGGAGTTATTATTGTACCGAGCAGAAGCACTTTTGCAAACATTTCTTGATGCTACCAATGTTCAATATGGCAAGGTGAGTTTTATTGTAAAGCATTTCACTAATTATTCTAGCTGGAGAAGACACACTGAATCCTTTTGCTTTCGGTTTTATCTGACTCATTTACATTCCTGTCTACCCCCAAAAGTCTAAAACTTCTAATGTTAAATGTTTCAAACCGAAAAGAAAACAGGAAAAGGTAAATAAAAAAGCAAAGAAAAAATATCCAATGAGGGCGAAAAGTTTGTCATTATTCAAGTTGTGCGATTTATGGCATACATTCAGCGGTGATGTGGTTTCTTTCTGGTTCTGTAGGATATTACACATTCCATTTTGGAAGCATATTCCAGAGTTCTAGCAGATTTAGCCTTCAGCATATTGTCTAGAATAAGAGATATATATATATTGCTTTCATGGGATAAATCTCTCTCAAACTTGGGTAGTTGGTGCACAGCACATATCAGGCAGTCCTTACTTGATAAGGTGAACAAGGTTGATGGACAATGTTGTAATTCTAGCTGTGATAGTACTTCTGATTTAGAACTTTCCTCAATGGATGCCAAATCCAGCTCTGTAATAGTTACACCAAACTGGAGTTGTGTCTGGTGCATTAGTAGAGAGGCTTGTACAAGTGTCTCCTCAAAATTCTCGATAGTGGCTTTTGTTTAGTTGATTTTGTTAATGTTTCTGTTATGACTACATAAGCAAACTGATAGGTTTGCCTTCCCATAAATTTTGGTTGGTTTTATATCTAACTATACACAATCCTTGGTCACACATTGTGGTTTTTATATTTGAGAGGTTTTGTAGGACGGACTTAACAATCAAGAATGTTTAGTTTGATGTTAGCACATGTTTTAAGATTCTCAAACTGGGGAGGGACAATGGAAAGCTGCATGTAGTGAAAACAGCGTTTGGGAGAGAGTAAATGAGAAAACTTGCACATATCAAATGTTTGTCATCCGTAAATTTTGAAAATCACAAATGAGTAATTGACTATAATTGACTATGTTAGTACGTTTCAACATAATAATCAAGAATACTCTGGCTATTTTTGTATACAGAGAAGAAAAAATGCTCAATTAAAAGAATATTGGAAAGTATAGAACAAGTATTATCCTCTGCTTGGATGACAGGGATATCTATTAGGAAAATGTTTTATTGACAACAAAATAAAATAAAAAATGTTTCACGCAATGAAACTGTTTCTACTAGTGGGGCCATTGACCTACTATGCTTTAAAGTAGGATTTTTTTAATTTATTTTTACTATAACTTTAAAATATGCAGCAGAAAAAATACTGTCAATTACAAAAATTGAAAGATGTTGAATGCAAGGACAAACAAATAAAAGAAAAAAATGCTAGCTGTTAACAAACACAAATTAATTTCCACTATTTTGTTTTTACTTTTTTTCTTTTTACTATAACTTTTTACTATTATTTTATGGTCCTGGCTGTTGTTTCTATGGGGAGTGGAAGGTGAAAATTTCATGTCATGTTATGCAAATCATTGAAGCAGTGGGTTACTTAATCGAACCTGATCATCTCAGGGTTTCAGTCTCAAGTAGTTTGGAATAAGAGAAGTGAGCAACAGATAAGAAAGGAAACTAAAACAATATTGGAAAGGATAAAGCAAGTATTATCCTCTGCTTGGATGACAGGGATTTCTTTTAGGAAAATGTTTTGTTTACAACAAAATGAAATAACATATTGTTTTCTTTAATTTTGAGGTGTATATATAAAAGATAAAAAGTACAAGATAAAGATAATTGGGTATGGTATAATTCTATAGTGTCGATGTTTTGATATTCAAGCATTGAAGCTGTTTGTTATTCTCATTCTCCATAAGAAGTGACATAAGACAAGTCGGGCCATTGAAATATGCAGAGAAATATACTCTCAATTACAAAAAGAGGATTGCTTAAAAAAATCTCAGCTAACTATTTCTGCACTTACTACTAAAGACAAGTTTATGGACTCCCCCAAACTCAAAAGGCAAGTTTGAGAGCATTATGATGTTTTTGCAGCAAAATTTGGGAAATCACAAGTCATACAGCAAATAAAAATATGGAAGTATAATAAGTCTTTTATTTGGGTGGAGTATTACATCCGTCAGGTAGAGAATTTTACATGAGCCATACATGTTACATGAAGGATGGATTGATTTATTTAGACAACTAATAAACTAGTAGACAATCTGGCACCCAGTTTAATTTTATTGACATTAGGCAACATATCATATTGCATACACCTGTTTCTAAAATGACTGTAGCATTTGATTTCAGCTTTAATTCTTCTCAATCGTCAACACCTGAATTTTGAAAAACATAAAAAGAGGACAGAAAAATCAAATAATATCTACATAAAATAAATCAAGTAATTAAGGATGTGTTTATAAACTAAAAGACTGTTATCTAGTCACGAAAAAAATTCTGAAATGATTTCTTTATACATTGACCTAAACATTCATTAAGTTCTATTCTAATGAAAATCTGAATAAACATAAAGTATGTAAAATCCTCAATTTTACTATATTATTAATTTTGAATAGTAAAACTTCATGAACTTGTCAAAAAAATCATATAAAAACAGAGGACAAAAGAATAAATTATATAAGGGAATTTTTTTTTGGAAGCATAAAACTATTTTTTAGAACAATAACCATTTTGTGTCATGTAGTTATACGTGGAGAATTAAGTAGATCCTCATTCGCTCACCAACAAGAAAGGCCTTTCTGATTTGATTAAGCTCCCTGATGACATCAACCACATCCATTCTTTCTTTTGGTGATTCCATAGAACAAGCAAGTCCAATCCTAAAAAGTGAAACTAAGCACTTCTCAACACGTGGATTAAGATTCCAATTGTTTCCTGCCAATGTTGTTGCTTCATCTATTGGAATAAGTCGTGGGTCCAAAATCTGTTGAAGATTATCAGGGAATGAAATTTCAACAAAGTTACGAAGATTTTGACCATCTTCCAACAATTCATCGGTAGGTCTTCTTCCAGTAAGCATTTCCAACATAAGAATCCCAAAGCTGTACATGTCACCATAAGTTGACACCTCAGAACCCACTCCATACTCTAAAAATATATACCAGAAACTGTCAATACACAATGCTAATAAATAACAAACTGACACTAAAAGATATGAGAATTTTAAGAAACACTAATAATTCAAAACATAAGAACATACCTGGAGGAGCATAGCCAACAGTCCCCTTTATTCCAATTGTACTTGTTTGCTTAGAAGTGGTACCATTGATGGTTGAGAGAAGTCTTGCTATGCCAAAATCACTCACATGAGCAACCATGTCATCATCAAGAAGGACATTGCTTGGCTTTAAATCACAATGAATGATTGATTGCTCACATTCATGATGAAGATAATGCAATGCAGAAGAAACATCAATCGTGATATTTAATCTTTGATTGAGGCTCAGTGTTCTCTGATGCTCTGCGCTTGGTGTGATAGGATGCAACCATTCCTCTAAGCTTCCATTTCTCATGTACTCAAATATCAGAGCTTTGAATTCTTGACCTTTGTAATCTGTGCTGGAACAGCATGTCAAAATCTGAACCAGATTTCTATGTCTAATACTTTTAAGTGCATTGCATTCAGAAATGAAACTCTTGTGAGCTCCTTTCTGTTGAAGGTTTAGGACCTTTATGGCAACAACTTTGTCTTCTAACTCAAGAGTTCCTTTGTAGACAGAGCTAAAATTTCCAGACCCTATCAAGTTTGAAGTTGAGAACCCATCAGTTCCGTTGTGTAGGCTTTGGTATGAAACTTTAGCCAGCTGGTCAATTGTTGGTGAATCCAAAGATGGTTTCTTACTCCTTTTCCTCATCCAGTAGATAGTTAAAATAATTGATAGTACGAGAAGAAAAACAAGCACACTAACTATCATTGCTATCAGCCTGAACTTGTGGTGTTTTGCAAGTTTGTTACCTTTGACAGGGCATAGTGGCAGATGCAGTTTTGAAATGCCTCCACAAAGCTTACTGTTTCCAGTAACCACTAACCCACTTGCATTTTTAAAGACACCTTCTGTTGGTACCTCACCATCCAACATGTTAAAAGATACATTGAAATATTGTAAGAAAGAAAGGTTCTGCAGAACATTAGGAATTGATCCAGACAAGTGGTTTAGTGACAGGTCTAATTCTTGAAGACTTTTGAGTGATGCCAAAGAGGATGAAATGATTCCTTGTAAGGAATTCCCTTGCAAATAGAGGTACTCCAACATTATGCATTCTCCGATGGTTCCAGGAATGTCACCAGACAAATGATTCTGAGACATATCTAGCCAATCGAGATTTTTTAGGTTGCCCACTTCTTTCGGTATACTACCACTCAATGCATTTTGTGACAAAGCCAACAAGTTTGTTAGAGAGGAAAGATTAAAAATCTCTACAGGTATGGTTCCTCTAAAGTTGTTTCGCCAAAGACCTAGATATTGTAACTTTTGGCAGTTTCCTATGCTTGGAGGAATATTTCCTTCTAACATATTTTCTCCCATAGCCAAAAAATACAATTGACTAAGGTTGCCTATGAAGGCTCCTATCTCTCCTGATAGCCTGTTTGCACTTAATTGTAATTTTTGCATCTTGTGAAACTTCCCAAAAGTTGTTGGGATAATCCCATCAATGCGGTTATATTCCATTGTCAAGAGAGTCAACCCAATTAGATTTCCTATTGTCGCAGGGATTTTTCCTGTTATCTGATTACCTCCGAGATATAGTCTACTGAGTTGGATGGATAAATTGCCCAAGGAATTTGGCAAATGACCTCCAAAATTATTGCCAGCTATAGATATCACTTGCAACTTACTACAATTTGTCAATGATTTCAAAAACTCCAAATCATTAGTTGAATTGTCACCTAGATTATTTTTCCCCAAAGATAGGAGATAAAGATATTGTAGCTTCCCCAGACTTGGTACTTGTCCCACGAAATGGTTATGACTGAAATCAAGTATTGAAAGGATAGATGCATTTGTGATGGAAGGTGGAATTGAACCTGAGATCCGATTGTCACCAATTTGAAACAATTGAAGATTGGGTAGGGTGTGGAACATGTTGGGTGGAAGAGAGCCCTTAAATTGATTTTCTGCACCTATGATTTCAGTAAGAGATGAGATATTATAAAGACAAGAAGGAAATGTTCCAGCCAGTTTGTTGGAAGCGCAAATTATAAATTTCAAGTTTTTGAGACGGCATATTTCTTGTGGAATATCTCCCTCTAAGTTGTTAACAGCCACCGAGAGATCAGTTAGGGATGAAAGGTTCCCTATGAATGATGGGATTCCTCCGGTTAGCTGGTTTTTGTCAACGTTCAACTCTGTGAGCTTCAAAAGTGAGCCAATTTCGATCGGTATTTTGCCAATTAGATTATTCCCATATAAGACTAACTCTGTGAGCTGAGTGCAACCTGTCAAGTTTGTAGGAATTTCCCCTACCAATGTGTTATTGTCGACAAAGAGTTGCTGCAATTGTGACAACCGTCCCAATTCTTGTGGGATTTTGCCGTAGAAGCTGTTGTTTCCGAGGTCTAACATTCTCATATAAGAGAGATTGCCTACGTGAGGGGATATGGATCCCTTCAACTTGTATCCAAGCAAGTTTAAGTGTGTAACTCTTTGAAGCATGGGATTGCATGTGATTCCATGCCAGTTACAGAAGTGAGTAGAAGAATTCCAAGAAAGGAAGATTCCATATGGGTCAGTGGGTATGGATTCCCTGAATTTGAGCAGTGCCAAATGATCAGTCTCATTTCCTGAGGCAAAGGCAGTTGTGTTTGGGGTAAAGAAGCATAGTGAGTTGAATGTATAAAGAGAAAAAAGTTGGGCAAATAAAGAGCAAAAGGGAAGTAACAAGAGAGAAAATTGCTTCATTGTGATGAGGAAATTGAAGGCTGGTAGATGTGGTAGTGTTTCTATGGTTAGATTGCTTTATATAGAGTTTGGTAATGGGACAGGATCACAGAAGAAGCACGCTGCACGCATGAAATCAATAACCAATATTGGCAGTTGCGGTAATTTTACATGGTAGAAAAATAAATCCAAGAAATGATTTATACGTAATAAACACGCCTCCTCAAAAGAAATAAATACATTAACTCCGAAAAAAAAAAAAACTTCCTACAGTATAACCAAAGCGTTTTCCTATTGTTTCTAATAATCACCCAAAAATTAAACAGCTTTTATGAATACAATAAAAATACAAAAGTTAAGGCTATTTTTGGCCCAACTTTTTGCCCAAAATATAAAAACAGCTTTAATCATTTAAACTATTTTAAAGAAAAATACAAACTTAGAATTTTAAAATTAAATAAAAGTTGTAGGTGATTAACTATATTTGTTTAGAATTCTCAATTATGTTTTACATTTAAAAAATTATCAATATGTCCCATCATTCAAAATAAAAGAAAGATAGCGAGTTCTGTTTTTTATATGTATATCCACGATAATAATTATTTGAGTTATACTATTCCACTTATGTTTTCTAGGGTACATTTTTTTTTCTATCTATGTTGCGCATTATTCACTTTATTTCGAGTTTCTCTTTTTTCTTTTTGCTTCTTTCTTCTAATTGTAATATATATATATATATATATATATATATATATATAGAGAGAGAGAGAGATGAGGGATCCACTTACTCCAAAAGTAACTAATCTTAGAGTTACTCTTGGAGTGAGTGGATCCCTCCTCTCTATATATAGAGAGGAGGGATCAAGTTACTCCAAGAGTCACCATTTATTTTCTTGAAATCTAATGATTGTAACGAGTGACTAATCTTAACTATTAGATTTTAAGAAAATGAATGGTGAGGATGTGAGGAGTAACTCTCTTAGAGTTACTCTTGGAGTAAATGTATCCCTTCACACACACACATACATATATATATATATAGTGAGAGAAGTAAATATTGACCACTAAATCTTATTTTAATGGTTAAGATTAAAACACACTAAGTCATATGAGTTTTTTAAAAAGTCACATGACTTTTTTAATTATTAACATAACATTAAATCTTGACCCTCCATGTATGGTTATATGGTCTAGATTTAATATTCTCACTCTCATATAAGATATCTTCCTCTCATAACGAGTAGAAGTAAATTTTCTCAAAGAATATATATTTGCCATGATAGGTAAATAATTTGTAGGGAAAAATGATCTTCTCATGTTGGTGTATTTCTTTAGTCATGAACAATTATATGTGACATTTTTTAGATTTTTATTTTTTATTTTTGACAGATATTTTTGAGAGTTAAAAGCAAGCTTAGACTAAATATCTTAATATATGATAAAGAGTGCAAACCCTTAAACATAACTACCAATGCTGTGTTTAAAGTGGTTTTCAAAACCTATAAGTAATCATCAAATTCTTTATATATCATTATATATTATCCCAAAAGGAACTATTTTATTGTTTAATATTTTTAAAGCTTTATTTCAATCTTTTTTTTATCATTGTTGTTTACTGTATTTAATAAGCATAATTAAAATATACGATATAATATTAATTTTTTTATCTAGGCTAATTGGGTATCTATTTTACTATTTTATTGTTTACATGAGACTTATTCATTTTTTTCTCGATGCATACTTTTTTATTCATCAGAAGTCATTACTTTTTGTGAGTATTTTTTACTCAACTAATATCATTATCAATTTAATTCTTAGATTTGTTATAAATTTTGTTTAGATTGTGAATTTGTGTGCTCTTATAATAGAAGAATGAAGTGTTTGCGGAACTGGGCACAATTACCTCTTTGAAAAGTGTAGAAAGGGACACTTTGTATTAGATACAAACTACAAACATCTCATTAGCGGTTATAAAATATAGGCTTAATTGCATATTTTACTACTCAACTATCATTATTTTGTGAATTTTAATATTCATTTTCTTTTTGTAAATTTTACCACTCAAGTTTTCAATTTTGTACATTTTATTACCCAAGTTTTTTACGTCCATTTTATCATTATTTTTTCAATTTTTGTGTATTTTAACATCATGTTAGTAACCAAATGATGTCATTTTGCAAAAATTGGTAATAAAATGACATCATTTTATTTTTTTCTTTAACTTCTTTTTAGTGACACATAAACATTGGTAAAATACACGAAAATTGAAAATTTGGGTAGTAAAATTTATAAAAAAAATTGAGTGGTAAAATTCACAAAATAATGAAAGTTGGGTGGTAAAATGTGCAATTAAACCTAAAATATAATATTAATATTGCAAAAAGTCTCTAAGTGGAGAATGATCTACCAATCTAATATTTCTCTCTTCGTCACTAAACAATTAAGTAATATTTTAGTCTACTATTATTACTTTAAAAAGAATTTTGAAAATATTGCTTTGTTACCGGTAAAAAGTCATTGCTAGTCAAGCAACCCCCATTACATCCCCCCTCACAACCACACATACAAAAAAGAAGACATTGCCTGACTGCTTGATATTAACAAATGGTTTAATTATATATTTTATGGTTAAATATGTTTTTAAAAAATACACCACATTTGAATTTAGTCCTTTGAAAAAAATTTCTTTGCATTTGATCCCTAAAAATACTAGATTTTAGTTATTTTCTTAACTTTGTGTGCTTCTACAATTAAATGTGACCATGTGGTCATTTGAGTCAGCGATTTTAAAGTGATTTGACATGCAATGTAACTAATTAAAAAAATTAGAAAACACTTCAAAAAATAATAAAAATAGAAGGTTGGAGAAGGTAGTGTTCCTCTGATGTATTTGTTTCATTATGAGCCGATGCAACTGGTTCAACTCATCATTCCCAATTAATCAGCTCACTGCACTGTCTCCTACCTCTGAACAAAGTTAAGAAATTAAAGGACTAAAATGTTGTATTTCTAAAATTCAGGGGATCAAGTATAAAGAATATTTTTTTTCAAATGACTAAAATAAAATCTGGTATATATTCGAAGGTCTAAAACCATATTCAACCTTATACTACCTACGTCCCTATTTATAAGACATAGTTTTAAAATTTTCTTATCCCTGTTTATAAGACTTTATTTCAACTATCTTGTACATTAATTATTTTTTTTACAAAAATACCCTTATTTATTTCAACTTTAAATTGTCTTTTTCTCTCTCCCATGAAGATTGGAGAAGATGAATAGGCTCCCAATAATGTTAAAGACAAATTTGGAAAAATATTACAAGTACATACAAATGTAATGCAAATACTTAAATTAACCAATTTTCTTAATATGCGTAAATTAGTCAACAACGTCTTATAAATAGGGACGGAGGTAGTATTTTAATACAATGATTAAAGTAGTGGTTTTATGAGGTATATATATTTAATACAATGATCAAAGTAGTGGTTTATGAGGAAATCCACCAAACCACGATATACATCGATTCAAAATGATCCAATTCGTCGTTTCTGACAATTTAAACCAAATCAATAAAATTAGTTTAGATTGATTTGGTTAACTAATTATTTTCATTTTAAAATATGAATCAAATAAATTATAATTTTTCAATTCTTGAAATATTATTTTTTTAATTTGATGACCTAATAAATTATTTTTAATTTTTAGTTTAATATATTTTAAACTTTAATACTTATTTTTTCTCCTACTTTTTTATTTTCTTTCATTTTAATCTTCCTGTGATTTTATTACAAATTTTCTTAATTTGACCATGTTTATTATGTGATTTGGGTCATGTTTTGAGTAAAAGAAAATAAGATATGTAAAGTGATCATTATAAGAGAGAAAAACTAAATATGAAATAAAATAAATAATTAGTTATAAAAAAATTAAAAAATTTACCATGAATTAATATAAAATTAAAAATCGAATAAAATCGACAATAAGTGAAGATAAAACTTTTAAAAAATATATAGTAATTTATGTATTTTTTTTCTTTTATCATAACCCAAGATCTAAACCAAATCAATACCGAGGGGTGAGATGGTCTAGCTCAATTGGTTGAAAATGGTGTATGAGTTACTGTAAACCCCTATTACTTGTCTTCAATTCCTATGGATCAAAAAAAAAAAAAACCAAATCAATATGAAATTTATTTTACACCTGAATCAATCAAATTTATGATCACCTCTAATTAATCAAGCAACTTTTCACTATGCATAATCATTGAAATTGAAATTTAATAACCACTAACTCAACTTTCATTCTCAATTTCCATTATTATTTATAACCAAAGTGATTTCCTTTTCTTTTTAATAATCACTCAAAAATCAAACAGCTTTTTGTCAACTATGAATACAATAAAAATAACATCAGGCTATTTTTGGCCCAATTTTTCTATAAACTATTTTAAAATAAAATACAAACTAGAAATCTTAAAAAAATGTTGTAGGTGATTATTTTTGTTTGGAATTCTCATTGATGTTTTATAGTTTTTTTTTTTAGAAGAATGATGTTTTATAGTTGAACAACTATCAATATGTCCCATTCTTCAAAATAAAAGATAGCAAGTTCTGTTTTTTTACATGTATATCCACAATAATAATTATTAGAGTTATACTATTCCACTCATGTTTTCTAGGGTACATTTTTTTCCTATCTCTCTCTGTTGCATTATTCACTTTATTTCAAGTTTCTCTCTGTTTTTTTATTATCTTTTTTTCTAATTGTAAAAAATTATAACAAATGTGTAGAAGTAAATTTTCTCAAAATAATTTGTTTTATAATAACCTAATGTACTTGAATATAATAACTTTATGCATAAAATAAATTCTCCATTATTGTAGCTAATGCACGTGGCACCTTTGATTTTGAAGTTTATTTTGATTTTATCACAATTAAGTTTTGTCAAATCATTAAAAATGAGTTTAATTTTGGCACACTGTCATACATTTTTTTACACAATTAATTAATTAGAAATCACTCTAGATATGTCACTAAGTGTTTTTTTTTATTCTTTTACTTTTTTTTTACTCTCACTAAGTGTTTGTTTGAGTTAGCATTTGTAAAATTGATTTTGAGTGAAATTAATTCTTAATGATTCAACCGGAATCCTAAAGTCATCTTTACAAAAGTTGACAATCCTACCAAAGATATCAATCCATGATTGGATGATAATGTAAAAATATTTACACTTTTAATACATTCTAATTAAATCTTTAGAGAATTTAACATTTTAGTTGATTTTTTTAGATAACAGTTAGAATCTTCTTTAAACATTACTATTAGATAGTCTATATATAATATACAACTAGAAAAATTAAAATTAGTGAGGGTATTATCTATATATAATTTTATAAAAATAAAAAAAAACATTGCTAAAATTTAGTGACCCAAAATTAGCGAGAAAAAAAAAAGCAATTTGTCTTCAGTAACTTTGCTCACCAATTGATTGATTTTGAGTATATATAACAACAACAACAACAACAACAACAACAATAATAATAATAATAATAATAATAATAATAATAGTTTCCACTTGCTCATTTTCATATAATAGTATTTTTTATATATTATATAATAAGATCTGGTATGGTCCACGATATTGATACTCCGTGTTACACGTTGGTAGGTGTAGATAGTTGACCTTTTGACTAAATATATAATAAGAGCTGATAGTTGGTTAGTGTTACACGTTGGTAGGTATAGATAAATCTTCTTAATTTTCTCACTGCCTCTTCTTTTAACCTCCATAGAACTTCTCAGCTAGAGTAGTTAAAGTTTTTTATTCTTCTTCCTATATTTATCTTTTTTCCTTTTAGCAAATGTTTACTCATTTTCTTTTGTTCTTTATTTTTTTTCCTGCTAATATCCAAGTTCGATACTGTTAACATGGAAACGTCTAATATGGAAAAGTGTTAAATTCTATTACAACAATCCTCTATACTTTTATTAAGAGGAGAAAACAAGATGAATATGTGAGAATAGAAGGTGGTGCCTCCTAACAATATGAAAAAGTAAGACTTAAATATGATTTTAACGTCTGTAAATTAATACTTTTCTATTTTTAGTTTTTTTCAGTTTTAGTCTCTAACATTTCTAAACATTTCATTTTTTATCCTACTAAGGGTGGTCATGGGTTGTGTTGGTTCGAATTTAAAATATTTTGATTCAAACCAATCAATGTTAATTGGTTTGAATTGGTTCAGTTTAAAAAGAAAAAAAAAAGTTGGCAACCCAAACCAAATCAATCCGATCACATTTGGGTTGGTTCGGATTAGGACATCGATCGAGTCACCTCATAAAATAATAAAAAATTAATAATTAAGAAAAAAAAATAATAGAGAAAAAATAAAAAAAATAAAATGAAAGAAAATTCATGGATAATATTAAAAGTGAGAATTATAGAATTACACCACATAAAAATTATAAAATTGCACAACATAAAAAATTAAAATTTTCTAAAATAGTATGAGTTTGGGTTGGTTTTGATTGGATTGGTTCGACATGCTTAAATTCAATACTCGAACCAATGTTATCAAGTTCGTAATTTTAAAATTCAAACTTGAATCAATGACCTAAACCAACCCGGATTTTCTTTTTGGTTTGGTTTGGATTGATTGGGCCATCAGTCACCTAAAAAATAAGGAAAAATAGAAAATAATAGAGAAAAAAATGAAAAATCATAATAAAGTGAAAGAAAACTAATGGATAATTTTGAAAGTGGGAATTATAGAATTACACAACATAAAAATTATATAATTATAAAATTTCACAACATAAAAAATTAAAAGTTTTCTAAAATCGTACGAGTACAGATTGGTTTGAATTGGTTCGGGTTATACATTCTCAAATCCGATACTTGAACATATGTCATCAAGTTCATAATTTCAAAATCCAAACTAAACCGATGACTTGAATCATTTATTACAAAGGAGAGCTTGGTTGAGTCTAAAATAGTCCTAACCCAGCTACAAAACGTGTTATCAAAAACCAAAAACTTTTAAAACATCAAGTATGAATTTCCAATGGAGGGTATTGAAAGTTTTCTTAACATCAAATTTAAGATCCATTTTAAAATTTATTTAAGATTACATTTTGCTTTAACAACAATAATTAATAATTATATCAATTTATTTGTATAGTAATAGTAAACTTATATTTAAATAATTGCAAATATAATTTAAATTTTAATTAAATACTTGTGTTACATTAAAATAAATATCTCTCATGTAAAATAATTAATATTTATTTTCTTATTTTCATACAAAATATAATTATACTTTATCGTTATATATATTTTCTTACTTTTTTATGAACCTTTTTAAATTGTATTTTTTTTTCATTTTTACAACTATTTAATTCATAATGATATTATTTTATAAATTACATAATGTCAAAAAATGCAAAAAAAGTTTTTTTTTAATTTTTTAAAAAATACATTTTATTTTAACAATAAATAATTAATAATTATTTTTATTTATTTGTATAATATAGTAAATTCATATTCAAATAATGAGAAATGCTAGTAACATACTCTTTAACACAACATTTTAAACACACTTTCTCTTATTTGACAAAATTTATTGGAAACAAAATTTTTTTATAGGTCTCACGTGTTATTTAATGAATATCTCATGATTTTGTAATTTTTAATAAATTTTAACCAATAAAAGAGTGTGTGCTAGAATGAGTATGTTCGATAGTGTGTGTTGCTACTTGCTAGCATTCCTCAAAAGATAGTTTAAAAGTTTAACTAGATATTTATTTTACATTAAAATGAATATTAGTCACGTAAAACAAGTAACATTTTTCTTATTTTCATTAAATATAAAATTAGATAAATTAGTTTTTTAATCCTTCTAGGCCATCTCCAATGCTATTGCTTACAAGGGTTGCTTAAAGTTAAGTAACTTTGCTTAACAAAATTTACCATTTGAGCGGATGACATGGTGTTGCTTATATAAGCACCTTTACTTAACCAATTTTAAACAATAAAAAATATATTTTTCAGACCCATTTAAGAAACTCATTTAATGTTTACCATTAGAGAAAAAATAGTAAAAGCTTTTGGAGTGTAGGATCCACCAAAAACGCTACTAAGCAACTATGTATTGTGGATGCTCTTAGTAATATTTCTAAAAAAAATCTTAAATTAAATACTAAAAAGTATATGCATACATGATGAATATTTTTTAAAAATATCACATTATTTCTTAAAAAATTAATATAATTTTTATTACACTATAGTATTTATAGGATTTATTGTTTTTAATATCATTTTTACATAATTTAATGAAAAATATTTGAATAAAATTTATTTAATATAAAATTTGAATTTTAATTAATAATATGTTTTAATTTTATATGTCAAAATTTCTGTAAATATATACAGGATAATACTTTGAATAGAAATCTTATATGTATGTATGTATGTATGTATGTATGTATGTATGTATGTGAGATCTTTTTTTAATTTTAAATATTTAATATAGGGTGAATTATTTTACTGAATGGAAATTGTTTAATAAACAACTAAAATATATTGAAATTTGAATATTAAAAGTTAATTAAGCTATACGTGCATAAATGTGGGATTTACTTAACCATTACTATTTAAAAGCAATTATTTGTAAGATGTTACTTATAATTATAAACCAGTCCATTGACTTTTTATTTTTATTTGAATAAATAGCTTATGAGTATTCGTTGATATAACATTGTTAATAAATTCTTTTATTGTTAATCCGTTTTAAGGTAGGCTGGATAATGTTGGAATAAATAATTTTGATAATTTATTTAAGTAATAAAATATTAAATGAAATTAGGTTGAGATAATTAAATGTCATATTTTTTAGATGAGTAAAAATAGTGCTCCTCCCATGTGTTCTACATGAGGAAGGGTGTACTACTACTACTAATTAAATTTAGAGTCTGACATTTTCAATTGAATAGATTCTAATAAAAACTTTGACCTATTTTTTTTTTTTTTTAAAAAGTCTAATTTAGTCTGAGCTTGATATAGGTTAGGCCATAAATTTCTATCAAATTGCCTCACCAATTTCTATCCCCATACATGAGTGAGGGATGAGTTATTGAAATGGAAAAAGGATATTTATGAAGGAAGCCTATTATTTGACTGTATTTGTAGCTTGCATTTATGAGCGATTCATTAGTAAGGGTGTCTTGAATATTTTTGTATGTTTAATCAAACATCTTTGTTTCTGACTAATCAAACAGGATTTTTTGTATGTTTGTTTCTGTTTATAAGGCATGAATTCTGTTGGAGGTTCCTGTCATATGAAATTATTAAAAAGCATAGAAAAGGAAAGAGCGAAGAGTGCGATAAATGGATAATAGGTGGTGGTTGTGAGAGTGATAGGCCTCTCTCCAAGAAAATTCATAATCATTGTTATGAGATAGCAATAAAGATTATAACCAATAGAAAAATAATTCATTTATATTTGGATAATTCATTTATATTTGGATGTTAATTGACACCAGAGTAAAAAAAGATAAAAAAAAATACACAGAAGTATAAATATGATAAATAATATGATGGATAAGAAGAAGAAAAAAATTATAAGTGTTTATGACATGTTTGATATATAAAAAGAAAAAAAAAATGTATTAATAGTACAAAATAATTTTACACTATCATTTAATTATAGACTATTATGTACGGTAAATTTGTCGACTTCTACAATAACTATTTTAAAAGACATATTAATTAATGATGACTTGTGATTAAATGTATGTAATTTTTTTTTACTGAAGTAAAAAATTATTTTAAACTATCATGACCATTAAACTCATATAAAAATACTTATATATCATTATTCTATCCAACCAGATTCTCTGCTTTATTAATATTGTCATTTTTATTCTTTTCGGTCATTTCTATTTATTGATTCTTTTCACTCAGAACAGTAGTTCAAGTCATATGTAGAACTATCTTACACTTTCTCTCACCAAGTTACGTAGGTACGTACTATCACATGTTAGGCCCGCGTGAAGGGACAAAAGGAATGTGTTGTATAAGAAAACAAGTATAGATTAACTAAGGAATGTGTGGTATAAATGGCTTCATCATCTCATCCATGCAGTGTTTAAATTAATGATGTTCCTATCTGAGGGTAATAGGGTAATTCTTCTTGTGACGATATCTTCAATCCAAGGTCTTCTGCAAGCGTCCGAGCCCTCCTAGTGGAAAGAGGAGTGGGTACCTGCAAAAGGCACTTCAACGCTCAAGTCAGCTTTCGGCTCAGAGCATTTAATAGGGATAATAAATGAGTGTCAGAAGTTACTGTACTTCGAGAATCGTACTCCTTTTTATACTAACCTTACTGGGCCCTTGGACTTTTATGGGCCTTGATTATGCTAATGATTTGCTATTGTTAATTAAGATTGCTTAATTACCTTCTAATCTTTAACTGTCCCCTTAATATCTTTTTAGTAGAGTTTATCTTGCCTGAATACTCTTCAAGGTGTTTGGTTATTATAATGCCAAATACCCAATCATGTGTATTCGGCATTTCAACCCATTGCCTGTTCTAGTTATCGTGATTGCCGATTACCCCTCCAGCGTGAAGGGCATTCGGCTAAGCTTTTACCAAATATATGTTTTGGAAGGTGTTTGACAAAGTATTCGGCTAATCTTCTTGCCAAATACTCGTCTGTTGCAGAGGGCATTCGACTAATTGTATAGCCGAATGCTTCTCCGATAAAAATGGTATTCGGCTAATTGTATAGCCGAATACCCCTCAGGTATAAATAATGAATTTAATTTGATATAATTATCAATCTAAATTTTCTATATTATATGAAAATCATATTTTTAGTGTATTGCACAAGGACAACTATAAGGAATGTGTGGTATAAGAAAAGTGAGTATAGATGGTATAAATGGCTTCATCATCTCATGCATGCAGTGTTTAAATAATGAATTTAATTTAAAATAATTATCTGTTGCAGAGTAATTCAAAGTGGTTACATCATGTGTTTGTTAGTGGTTAACTGTGTTAGGTGCATCGTTAGTATAGTTTTACTATAAGATAAGTGGTTAACAGTATTCTATTAGAGTGGTTAACTCATTTGTGTAATTGGTTAACAGGTTGTTTATTATATGCGACCTGATATAAGTGACTTGTGTATAAATACCTATATGTAACTCAGTGAGCACAAGTGAGTGTGTGATCAATAAACATTTCTAGCATTCCTCTCATTTTCTCTCTAGAGAGTGTGTGTTCTCTCCCTCATTTCCAACAAATTGTTATTAGAGCTTCTTGCGATCCAAGGCCTGTGTGTGTGAGAGTGACCTAGAGAGCATCTTCTGTTTTTGATGGTTGGGTCAAACTACAATCTTCCTACACAATTGCCAGTTCTTAATGGCAAGAATTGGGATAGGTGGTGTGTGCAAATGAGGGTGTTGTTGAAGTTCCAAGGTGTGTTGGACATTGTGACGTCTGGCTATCAAGAACTGAGTGAAAGATCTTCAGATGCAGAACCAATTAATGACACAAGGTCCTGATTTGGGTGAGTTAACATATTTTCTTGGCATGGAGTTTGTGCAAACTGACAGAGGGATGATTCTACATCAAAAAAGATACATTCATGAAGTCTTGAAGAGGTTTAATATGGTTGACTGCAACATAGCACCAACACCAGTAGAAGCCAACATCAAACTAGTGAAAGATTAGGTAGAAAAGTCAATTGACAGCACTTTGTTCAAGCAATTAGTTGGCTCTCTGAGGTATGTGTGCAACAGTAGACCAGATATTTCCTATGGTGTAGGTCTGGTCAGCAGATTCATGAAGGATCCTAAGCAGTCACATCTAGTAGCTGCCAAGAGAATTCTAAGATACTTGAAGGGAACTTCATATTATGGAGTTTTGTTTCCTAAAAAGGAGAATTAGTGCAGAATTGAGCTACTTGGATAGTCAGATTCTGATTGGTGTGGAGATAACTTAGATAGAAGAAGGAGCAGTATGGGATATATGTTTAGATTTTGTGGTGCACCAATATCATGGTGTTCAAAGAAGCAAGATGTAGTAGCTTTATCTTCTTGTGAAGCTGAGTACATAGCTGCCTGTCATGCAACATGTCAAGCTTTGTGGCTTAGATCTTTGCTTGAAGAAATGCATTTAGGACTGAAGAGTGCTATGCAATTGTTAGTGGATAGTAAATTAGCAATTAGCTTGGCTAAGAATCCAGTTGCTCATGGAAGGAGCAAGCATATTGAGACCAAATATCATTTTCTTCGTGATCAAGTTAATAAAGGGAGATTAGAGTTGTGTTACTGCAAGTTGTAGATATCCTAACAAAGTCTATGAAGATTGAAAGATTTAAGGAGTTAAGAAGAATGTTAAATGTGGTGTCTACATAAACTTTGAATTAAGGAAGAGTGTTGCAGAGTAATTCAAAGTGGTTACATCATGTGTGTGTTAGTGGTTAACTGTGTTAGGTGCATGGTTAGTATAGTTTTACTGATAAGATAAGTGATTAACAGTATTCTGTTAGAGTGGTTAACTCATTTGTGTAATTGGTTAACAGGTTGTTTATTATATGCGACCTGATATAAGTGACTTGTGTATAAATACCTATATGTAACTCAGTGAACACAAGTGAGTGTGTGATCAATAAACATTTCTAGCATTCCTCTCATTTTCTCTCTAGAGAGTGTGTGTTCTCTCCCTTATCTCCAACATTATCAATCTAATTTTTTTTAATATTATATGAAAATCATATTTTTAGAGCTTGTTTGGAAACCTAGCATTTTAGCTGTTTTTCAATAATTTCAACTTTTTATGTAAAAAGTTAGATTTTTGGGAATCTAGCTTAAATTTGATAAAAACCTTTTTTTATAAAAAAAAAATAAGTTGTTTTTTTAAGCTGAAAATTTGTAGCTTATGATTATTTTCCAACAGTTTTTTTTTCCTTTTAGTTGTTTTCATACTCTTTATGTAAAAGCTGATTTTTTTTTTTTTTGCATCCAAACAAAATTAATTATTTTTAAACAACTTTTCACCAAACTTATCCAAACAAAAATTGATTCTGATTATAATCGATTATACACATTTATTGAAATAATTTAATTTTCACAGCTATCCCAAACATACTATTAAGAGTATTGAAAAAGTTGTTTGTTACCTATAAATAATTGATCTATCAAATTCTTTAGTGAAACTTTTTTTTTATATGTAAGAATCAAACACAGGTACCTGAAAGTTTACAACAACTTATGCACACTCTATTTAATTAACTGAGGTAGACCCGTTAATTCTTTAGTGAAACTCTTATAATTGATTGCAAATGATTTTTATTAGCCGAATTCATTAGCATCATATATTATCTTTTAAATAAGAACAAAAGTTAGATGCAATTTTATAGAAGTTATTGGTCATTTTTTCCAATCAATAAAAGTTTCCATTAAATGTTGATGTGGATTACTGAGGTAAAAATTTGTTTGAAAATATCACTAAAAACACCTATAAATTAAAACTGCTTCTTACTTGTGTCCTTCAGATTATTGTTACTATTGTGATAATTAATGTTCAAATATTTAAACTATTTTTTTATGGCCTGAGAGAGAATTAGTTTGTGATATTTAGTTACATATTATTAAACTATTCAATTGATGTTAGGAAAGTGAAGTTCACCACAGAAGATCGTATTCAACTCAAAGTGAATTTGAGGGAGAGTGAGGAGAGTAGACACTAAGAAAACAAATAGACCTAAACATTTATATATATAGGGGATTATTTCAATAATTTTTTATCACGTCTTTATATCTTTTATTTATATTTATTTCTATTTTAACCTAAAATTAATAATTATTTGTTTTAAATATGTAAAAAAATTATTAAAAAAGGAAAATTCTATTGTGTTTGCACATTTTAATAGGTACCTATACCTTTGTTTAATAGATCAATAAATAATAAATACAGGTACATCTAACTTTCACCTTATAGGTAGTATATAATAGATCATATGACTTATTGTTTAGGATCTTGTTATTTTTTAATGAGGAGGGATCAAGTTACTCTTGGAAGAGTAACTTTAAAAGAATTACTCCTTATCCTATCCATTCATTTTTTTGAAATCTAATAGTTCTTTGAGTAATTTGATCCCTCTCTTTTTTAATTGCTAAATGATCTCTAGAGTTACTTTGGTTGCCCATCCATTTACACACTATATTTTTCATGTTTAATATTTAAAAATTAAAATGATTCTCAATGGAATATTTTGCAATTTTAAAATTTAAAACACCATTAAACAAAGAGTACGAATATTCATACATTTGGAAATGTGCCCCTGCTGTCCATTCAGCAGATGTGGTTAATTATGTACATAAATATGAATAATTTTATTCATAGGTGGTTAATTATTATTAAACATTTCAATGACTTCATAATATTATTAACAACTTGTGAGACAAAGTTAACCACTATTAGATATTTCAATAACTTCGTGACACTATTAATCATGTATCCTTAATAATTAATTGATACAACTACTTTTACTCCTAACATTATTAACTACTTGTAAAGCAAAGTTAACATATTTACATACATATGTAGTTAATCACCTGTGACAATTAGTAACCTCGTAATACTATTAATAACTTTTGATATAAAGTTAACCATATTTACGCATGTAATTAACCACATGTGATAATTAATAATATGTAACAATATTAACTACTTGTAAAACGTAGTTAACCACCATTAAAAAGTTTAATAACCTCTTGACTTTCCTAATCATATATATCATGACTCTCCTAATCATATATCAATAATAAAATATAATCACATTTATTCACATTTAACTATTTGTAAAATATAATTAATCATATTTATGCAAACAATGAAATGAATTAACTATATTTTCGGGTGACAAAACCCTTATTTTCGTTTATCTTTTTCCTTAAAAAAAATATAACAACTTTATACGATAATAAGTTGTAAAACTTCAACTTATGGGAAAAAAGGAAGAATCAAATTACTCCATGAGTAACTTTAAGCTCACTGTTCATTTTATTTTCTTGACAGTGCATCCCTCACTATATGATTATTCGAAAAGTTCTGTCGTACTTAAAAAGGTAAACTGATTTTCCCTCCTGTCGTACTGAATTGTTCTATCGTTCTCAACAGATCCTGAAGGGTGTAGTGGACCCTCTAACTAACTGTAGATCAATTATTCCTTCTGTTTAAGAACACGACAACAACTAGTTCGTACAGTTATCACTTAATTAATAGCAAACTCACTTAATTAACTGTTCAAAAAAGAAAGGTTCCATCAAACAGTTATCACTTAGCAGCAAAGTCATCTTTCTCTAAGAGTGGCATTAACTACTATTCGGTTCCATCAAATACAAGATCCGGCTCCATCGATAACAGTCGTTTGTTTCCATTAAACGATGCCGTAGTAAGGCTGAAGGAGAAGAAAAATATTTGTGATTATTTTTTTTCCAATAAGAATCAAAGACAGATATCAAGTGTTTACAACAACTCACGCACTCTACTCAACAAACTGAACTAAACTCCTCGGTGAATAATTGTGATTATGGCAACAAGGAAGGTGTCGTTAAGGCAAATCTTCGTAGAGAGGAGCAAGGAGAGGCTCCTATCGCGTCAGGACCTATTGCTGGACGGCAACGGTGGCAGTGTTTCGCGTCGTGTGGCGGCGATCTTCGACGGTGTGCGCAAGTTCTTCCGCGAGCTTCGGGAGATGGCGCGGTCGGATCCGCGGAAAGTGGCGTTCGCGGCGAAGGCAGGGCTTTCGCTGGCGCTGGTTTCGCTGTTCATTTACGTGAAGGTGGAAGAGTTGAGCAAGTATTCCATCTGGGCTGTTCTCACTGTCGTTCTTATTTTCGAATTCAGTGTAGGTACGTACAGAGAAAGCACCACACAGTTTCTCAACTTGAGCTTCCTCTTTTCTTTTCTTTGTTCAAAAGTAATCTTAAGAGAGTTGCTAATTATAGTATTCTTTAATTTTTTTTAATTTAATGGTTTTAATGAAAAATCCACTTTTAACTATTTGGATCAATTTTTATTTAGTATGATGATCGCAGGGAGATTAAAACATATGGCATCAAGTATATTATCCGAACACTCACCACTAGATCCACTCTAGTGGTCACTCTTAATAACTTAATCTCTCATCTTTTATTAATATTTAAATTTAATTGAAACTTACTACACTGGCATCGCCACTATTGGTAAATTTTGTTTGGATAAAATTTTCATTAAAAATAAACACTTGTAAAACAACCAATAAAAATAATCTAATGAATTATTTATTATTATTATTATTATTATTTTGATGTTTTTGGTAAAATCAGTAAAATTTAATGATTATTATTATTATTATTATTATTATTATTATTATTATTATTATTATTATTATTTTATTTAATTTTATTTTTATGTTTTTGGCTATTTGTGTAGGAGCGACATTGAGCAAAGGGTTGAATCGTTCTTTCGGAACGCTTTCCGCTGGAGGGCTAGCTTTGGGTATTGCTGAGTTGGCCATTTCAGCTGGAGAATTCGAGGAGCTTCTTATCGTAGTCTGTATATTTATTGCAGGTGGAGAATAATTTCATATTTAAATGTTCTTTCCAGTAAATATGAAACTACAAGTAGTACCATTTTTCCACTGAAACTTCCTCACACATTTTTATTCCAGCACATTGGTCGGTCCTAAGAAATAATTGAGTCCTAAAATGAAAACTAAGGAAATGCTAATTACTCCCCACTCCACCCCCACACACCAGACTTTATCATTGTTTTCTTGGTATCGTCACTAAGTGAAATAAGAGTGTTAATAAAGTAAGAGGACTATATAGTTAAATAGACAAATATTTTCTTCGAAACTGATAGTATTTATTGATTTTTCTTAATCCTTTAGTGAAACCTTAAATGATAATTATTATAACAAATGCTAACAATACATTCTTTCCTGCACTCTTTTCGTCAAGCTCTTTATTAATAGTTGAATTTCATTTGATTTCTATTTAAAAGCTTGGGCCAACTAACAAGGGGTCTAGCTCAATTGGTTGAGCATGGTGCGTGAGTGTTGTAAATCTCCTGGTACTGTCTTCGATTCCTACAAATAAAAAAAAAAAAAAAAACCTTGGGCCAACTCCTTTTTTAGAAAGAATTGTGTGAAATCCATCATGTAAAAAAGAGTGTGTAGCTAGCATTTATTTATAATTATTTTGAAACGAGGAAATATCTTTTTTGTTTTAATCCATATTTACACCATTTTTTAATTTGAAAATATTTATAAAATTGATTCTTTCAGATCAAATTTCTCGTACCATTTTTACACCGTTTAATGGTGGCTTAATTCTTAGTTAGCAAAAGGTGTATAGATTGGTTAACCAAATAGTAATATGATAGTGTCAAACTAATATAAATAAGATAAAAAAAAGAGCTTATAGGAAGGTCATAAGGCTATAAAAGCTCTGTAAAAACTCTTCCAAATACCTCCTAATTCATTAACCAATCTATGTAAATCATTAACTAATAATTAAGTCATCATTAGCTGATGTAAAAAATATTATATTTTTATGGTCAAATAATATTACTAACTCTTATGCTTACTTACAATATTTGTTCATAAAAGAACAAATTGGGATTAATGATTTTTCTTTTGTGGGTATGCAGGATTTTGTGCAAGCTTTGTGAAGCTACTGCCTGCAATGAAGACGTATGAATATGGTTTTCGTGTGTTTATATTGACGTTTTGTATTGTATTGGTATCTGGGAGTACTAGCAGAGATTTTTTCTCCACAGCCTTATACAGATTAATTCTTATTGCTGTTGGTGCTGGCATATGCTTGTTTGTAAGTATTTTCATATACCCCATCTGGGCTGGGGAGGATCTGCATAAATTGGTGGTGAAAAATTTCAATGGAGTTGCTTCATCTTTAGAAGGTTTGCTTGAATTTCCTCATATGTTCTGAATCCTTGCAAATTTTTTTTTGTGTGTGTTGTTTATGTGTAGTTACTGTATTTAGGGCTTGTTTGGATAAACTTCTTCGTAAACATTTCTAGGAGAAAAAAATAAGAAAAAAAATGAATGAGTTTCTTTATAAACTAAAATTAACTTGTGCATAAGTTAATATTAACTTATTAACTTATGCATAAGCTAATTTATAGAAGTTGTCTCACATTCTCTAAAAGATGATTTTTTTTTTAATTTATCATAAGCTGATTTCAGCTTATGTAGAAACTTATTTCATTTTTTCTTTTTATTTTTTTCTCCTAAAAGTGTTTATGGAGAAATTTATCCAAACATACTCTTAATTTGGTGTTGTCACTCTGAGCTGGTTCTTGTGTAACTTTGTTTAGGGTGTGTAAATGGGTACCTGCAATGTGTTGCATATGAGAGGGTCCCTTCAAAAATTCTTGTTTATCAAGCCTCGGATGATCCACTTTACCGTGGCTATAGAGCAGCAGTTCAATCGTCAAGTCAAGAGGAGACTTTGGTATTCATATTTTGTAGTTGTCATCTCTCCCTTATTGAATATAAATGCCAAAACTAGTGGCTACATTTTATGATTTTGTCTTACCTTCGCAGCTAGATTTTGCATCATGGGAGCCACCTCATGGTCCATACAAGACATTCAATTATCCTTGGAGAAGCTATGTTAAAGTCAGTGGAGCTTTGAGGCATTGTGCTTTCATGGTCATGGCAATGCATGGATGCATTCTTTCAGAAATTCAGGTAAAAGGAACCTTTATTTCTGTGATTTGTGCTTTTTGTTAGTGTTCTTTGCTAGGAAATAAGATCTACATTTGAATTACAGAATCAACTTGGATATAAGATCTTCATCTAAGAATACAGGATCATGTTGATCGTTTAGAGGGGTTGATTTAAACATTACTGAACTTTTGGTTTATAATTGGCTCTGCTCACTGTATATTTATCCAGCTTCATCAACCTGATTTGCAGTTTTTTTTAGCTGTTCTTTCATAATGTCTTCTTTCAATCTTTTGCAAGCTCCGAGAACACTAGGCATTACTCCCTCTCTGTATATTTATCCAGCTTCATCAACCTGATTTGCAGTTTTTTTTAGCTGTTCTTTCATAATGTCTTCTTTCAATCTTTTGCAAGCTCCGAGAACACTAGGCATTACTCCCTCTGTTCTCTTTTATAAGCAAAAAAAACTCATTTTTCTTGTTCTTAAATATACGTAAATTTCAACTACTTTTGCACTATTTAATGAGACTATCTTCAAAATACCCTTCATTTAATAGGGGGTTTATACTTGATATCAAGTTCCAATGAAAAGTAATTTAGGAAAAAAACTTGCTTTTTAATTGGGATTGACACAATTTAATGAAATTAACTAATTTTCTTAATAAGTGTGAAATTAGTTTTGTTTTTTTTTTTTTTTTGCTTATAAAAGAGAACAGAGGGAGTATATAAGAATGTGTCTTCAATTTCCATGAACTCACTATTTGATTAATTTTGAACATTGTATTGACTGCTGTACAGTTAGAATGTGGGTACTTAATAAATGATCGGGCTGAAAATCAGTCAAACACCTAATATTTCTGCAGTGAAAGAATGGAGTTGTGCAATGATCAGTTACTTAAATATTGAGGCTTATCTTATAATTTTCTTTTCTATGTATTTGGAGAATGGGAAAATGTTCTATTATTAATTAATACGAAGGAACCAATTCATTAACATCAGGGCAATGAAACGTCCATATTTGTATTAGGAGGAAGATGTAGATATTTTTGAACTAGGCAGATTAGTTTATTCCAAAATGACTAAGGTAGACTTTATCTGAGCAGTTGAATTTCAGAAGATACTTAGCAATGTTAACTTACATTATTAGCATTACAATTTCCATTTCCTGTTTGATGGCTTGAGTGCCATTCTCTTAAAACATTTCCCAAATGCCAGGTTTTCAGTATTGTATTATGATTTCTGTGTGTCTTAAGACATTCCTTTTAAAATTCATGAATATAGCATCAGTTACTAGTGTATTATCTATTATACTAAAATAAGGTTCATGAATAATGTCTCTTCTAATTAATTTTTGAACTTGGCAGAATGGTTTATTCCAAAAATGTCTGAGGTAGAGTTCAGCTGAGCAGTTGAATTTCATAAGATACCTAGCAATGGTTAACTTACATGATTAGCTATACAATTTCTATCTTCTGTTTGAGGCTTAAGTGCCATTTTCTTTCAAGTTTAATTTTTATGCACTCTCGGTGAAAATTTTACTTTGTCAACTAATAAAAAAAAATTCGCTAGTTAAACTTTTAAGGTACATTGAATGAATATAATTAAGTTACAAATTCAAATTATTGTGCCAGATGTGTCACTGTCATTTATCAATTGGTTTGGGAAGGCTTGAGAGTTTTGCTGTTTTACACAATCCATAATCAATGCAGTTGTGCTACTAGTTTAGTCCATGTTGAAGCCTTCTACCTCGCCTTGAAATTGTGAATCTGAGAATGAAAATCCATGATTTAGAAAATTTTCCTTTGCTTTTATACAAATATGTTGGTGTTATATACATTGTTGGTAATCAAATTTCACAAATCAGGCACCCCCAGAAAAGAGAATGGTTTTCAGTAATGAACTTCAGAAGATTGGTATTGAAGGAGCTGAAGTATTGCGTCAACTTGGAAGCAAAGTGGAAAAAATGGAAAAGTTGAGCAATATAGACATACTCTTGAAAGTGCATGAGGTAGCTGAGCAATTGCAGATGAAAATTGACAAACAATCATTCCTCTTAGTCAATTCAGAGAGCTGGCAGGATGCAAAAAAGCCTAAAGAAGTTGAAAAACATGACAATTTGTTGATTGATGCCAAAGACAATAATGAAAATGAAAACAAACCCTCACTGATCTCTTCCCTCAGTGAAACAGGAGCTGATTCAAGACTTAACATAAACATAGATCCTTCAGTTCCTGAATTGCACATTTCACAAAGCATGATGTGCAATAAAATGTCATGGCCACGTCTCTCATCATTTTATGGAGATAACATGTTACTTGAGCAAGACTCCAAAGTATATGAAAGTGCAAGCTCTCTGTCCTTGGCAACATTTGCTTCCCTTTTAATAGAGTTTGTTGCAAGGCTTCAAAATCTTGTGGATGAATTCCAAGACCTCAGTGAGAAGGCCAATTTCAAAGACCCCTTTGATGAACCAATGTTGAAATAGGAGGCAATGGCACTTTTGGACCAAACTTCACAGTCACCTTTATTTCAATATTGGAGGTATGTATAACCTATCACTTTAATATATATTTGTTATAATCCATCCATAATCTAATATATATATATATATATATATATATATATATATATATATATATATATAAAAGCTACACTACATTTTTCGTCAATTTTCATTTTTTATTTCTCATAAATTATAATTTTATTTTATTACTTTCCATTCTTCTACTTCATATCTTTCTTTCTTTCTTTTTATATTTTTTTAAACTTTCAATTTTAATTTTTCTGTAGTCACTTTACTAAATTTTTTAAACAAATAATAATCAAAGTACATTAATTTTCAATAAATTATTAAAAATACATATTTTTTATATATGTGTGTGTATGTGCGCTTGTGTGTGTTAATTTTAAATCAAGAAAAATGAACATATACATTAATAACATGCTCTTTAAGTATTTTTTCATTTATTTTGTAAATTTTATTATCTTTTAGTTTTAATCTTGAACATTGTTATAAAATACTATTGAATGATATATATGTAATTTGATTTTTGTGTTTTTAATAATAATATATTTTAATTCTATTTATACTAATAATATTAGTATGAAGAGCATTTTTTTTAACTTTAATTAATATGCATGTATTTGCATTGTAAAAGTTTTTACATTATCAACTTATAAGAAATAATTTTTTGTACGACTTATAGAATAGTTATTATAAAAACCAACAAATTTGTTTTAAATGACTAGAGATAATAATTCTACCTGAACTTTATGGGTACCTGCAAAAAGTATTCATAATGGATAGGATAAATATCCATTCAATGGAGATTGATTCGGAAATGGGTACTTTAGTACTCACCCACCCCATACTGACACCTAAGGATCAACTTATATCAGTATAACTTACACCAACTATTGCACTATTAATAACTCTTCATAGAATGTCAATTTTATTTAATCGACCATTGAATTATAACTATATGTTACCTTGAAGCCCTTGATTGTTAATTTGTACCAAAGTTTGTAAAAAATTGAACAAAAAGTAATCAAATAATCATATTTGTATATATTTTAAGAAGCGCGCACACACAAACAGCGTTGTTGATATATTTTGATGTATATGAATAACATCAAATAATTATGGACTAATATAATATTTTGTTTATATGATCTATACAAAAGGAACTTTCAATCGAATAGTGAGATTGAGAATAAATCATCTAATTATAAGTTATTGAATTATGTAATAGTTGGTGTAAGTTAAATTAGTGTAGTTTGATCACTCCTCTATGAGTGTGTGTATTATGAATTATGTATTTAATTCAACATCTTATATGTGTGTGTATTATTAATTTAATTATTAAAATGTGGTTATATGAATCCTAAGTTTAATACTTCCTTCTGAACTAACTCTACCTTTGAAGTCATTGTGACGTACACATCGTTCTTCTCTTCAGTTGCTGCTAGCTTCCCATTCTACACTGCAATCGCCAAAGAATTTCACTAGTCCCTGTCCTCATTCAATGTTATAGTGTCTTTGGATGAGAGTATTACAGTGTTGCAGCAACATAACCCTTATAGCTCACACAACCTATCCTCATCGTTGTTTGTCATCCTATTGGAACTATATCCTAATGTTGTATGATGATGTTTAGATTATTTAAAAATGATTTTTCAATTCAGTCGTAACAAAAAAAAAAAAGCAATTAATATTTTTTCTGTTGATTTTACACTTAAGTAAAGTGAAGGTAATGTAACAACCCAGGTTATTTTCTTACCTTAAATTGTGTTGTGGTTGGTCAATGAAGTGTATAATCATATATTCATATGTATAATAATTAGATTTAAGTGTTTGATTAAGATAAAATATAATTGCTAAAGAGACGTAATAAATTGACTTCAAATAGTATAGAAAATTATTATTAGATATTATTAGACTTTCTTTTATATGGAAAAGTTTTATTCTATATATATATATATATATATATATATATATATATATATAAAGATAGATAGATTATGTACAATAATAATAATAGTTGTTTTAAATAAAATTAGAGAGAAATGCTAGCAATACATTTCTATTACACTCTTTTTAACATGTTATTTATTATTGAGTGTAGATCCTCTAAGGTAGAATGGTGCAGTATTTAGTAAAGTAAGAAGACTGTTGGCCCTTAATCCTTATAACACTCAAACAAAACAATAGAACTTATTACACCTGATCCATTCTTTATATACACCCATATTATTTCTATTTCATTTAAGTAAACCAAAACTCTAATTAACAAAAAAAAAATATAACTCTAAAATTCATCTCAATTTTTAAAATTTAATTTAATTTATATTTAAGAATGAAATAATTTTTCCATTCCCGTTATAGTGGCACCCCTATGTTCCAAACGGCGTTAACTTGGTCTGGTCACGTGATTGGCACGTGATTTTTAAGTAATTTTTTTTCCCAAAACACCCCCATCTCCTCCCCACCTACCGCTCATGTTACCACTGCTGTTTCCGGCGCTGCATCCTCTACTCCGTTGCACTCTTCCTCTTTCTCCTCCTCCCCGATGCCGCCTTTCTCCTCTACCCTTCCGACCTGGAGGTCCACCTGGCCCATATCTGACTCATTGATATCAAAATCTGAACCAATCCGAGGTCCATTCTTGACCTCTCATTCTCCCTCATTGTCAAAGTTCGCAACAAGGGCTTCTTCTCCCTTGCCTATGACTCTCTCATCGTCTCCTTCAGCTATTGCGGCCGCCAGCTCCACTTTGTCACTGGCAATGGCCGTCACATCAGGGTTCGTGACTCCCCTTATTTGTATTGTAGAAACAATGGTAGTGCAGATTGACAATCTCAATCTGAAACGACAGAGGAGTATCATGCGTAATGTTTGAAAAACATAGGGGTTCATATGTAATATGTATAAAATACAAGGGTGCATATGTAATTTTTATACAAGGATATAAATGTAATTCAACTTTTAAAACTAAACATAACTTAACGCCGTTATACAAGGGAGTGTCAAAGAAATGCTTTCAAATGGAGGGATGCCTTATGTAATTCGCATATAAACAAATTGGTGTGGTGAATATGGATCAAATTTTGAGAGCATTTTGATGTTTTTGCAACAAAATTTGGAAAATCAGGAATCATATAGGAAATAAAAATATGGAAGTACAATAACATGATTACATTAAGATGGAAGTATAATAAAGGAAATAAAATTTGGATGGAGTATTACATCCATTAAGTACATAATATATGTTACATGAAGGATGGATTGATTTATTTAGACTGGCTAGAAAACAGGCAAATTAGTAGACAACTTCGAACCCGGTTTACATCATATTGCACACATTTGTTTCCAAAATGACTGTGGCATTTAATTTCAGCTTTAATTCTTCTCATGTGTGAACACCTGAAATTTAAGAATTTCATTAGATTTGTAGTTTTGGAACTTTAAAAAATATAGCAAGATGACATAAACAAAATCAGTTAATAGCCAAAGCTAGTTAGAATAAGAATGCGTTTTGCCCATTTTTTTAGCTCATTTTTTCCTTAAAAGAAAAAGTTGGGCCAAACATATTTTATAAAAAGCTCTTAAAAGTTTAAGCAACTTATTTAGTATGAAAAAAATACATAGTTTCTAAAAAATCTATAAAGGGGAACTTTATTTATTTATTTATTTATTTTAGCTTAAGCAAAGTTTTTACTTATATCACACTTCGAATCTAAAAACCTTAAATTTTATCGATTTCTTTTTCTTTATTCTGATCAGGTACAACGATTTTCACCTTGAGGATAGGTAATATGACTTTGTTGGCATGATGTTGTGACTTGTGATGTGTGTGTGCGTGCACGTGTGGGTGTGTGTGTATTTTTTATAAATATATATACTCTTCTATTAGATGAGATGATTATTTTTTTAAAAAATATTTTTTTCACTAAACAACTTGTAGTTTAAAAGATGTTTTTAAGTTAAAAATAAATAAAAAATGACAAAAAATTACTTTATTTTATAAGAATGTGTTTAATTACGTGTTGTACATTTTTTTCTCCAAAAATATTTTCCTTTGAAAGTAATTTTGCTCAAAAAAATGTGGAATGAATTTTTCTTTTACATTCACGTGAACAATTCATTAAGTTCTATTCTAATGAAAATATAAATATACATAAAGCATGTAAAATAATCGATTTTACTACATCATTACTTTTGAAGAGGAAAAACTTCATCTTATTATTAATTTTGAAGAGGAAAACTATATTATTAATTTGGAAGACGAAAACTTCACGTACTTGTGAAATACAGTAATTCATAAAAAACTATATATGGATTTTTTTAAACATAAAACTATTTTTGAAACATAAATTATATATGTGAAAAACTAAGTAGAAACTCATTCACTTACCAATAAGAAAGGCCTTTCTAGTTCGATTAAGCTCCCTAGTGACATCAACCACGTCCATTCTTTCTTTTGGTGATTCCATAGAACAAGCAAGTCCAATGCTAAAAAGTGAAACTAAGCACTTCTCAACATTTGGATTAAGATTCCAATTGTTTCCTTTCAATGTTGTTGCTTCACCTGTTGGAATAAGCCATGGGTCCAAAATCTGCAAAAGATTATCAGGAAATGAAATTGCAACAAAGTTATGAAGATTTTGACCATCTTCAAACATTTCATCTGTGGGTCTTCTTCCGGTAAGCATTTCCAACATAAGAATTCCAAAGCTGTACATATCGCCATAAGTTGACACCTCAGAACCCACTCCATACTCTAAAATATATACCAAAAATTGTCAATACACAATGCTAATAAATAACAACTTGACACTAAAAGATATGAGAATTTTAAGAAACGCTAATGATTCAAAACTTAAGAACATACCTGGGGGAGCATAGCCAACAGTCCCCTTTATTCCAATTGTACTTGTTTGCTTAGAAGTGGTACCATTGATGGTTGAGAGAAGTCTGGCTATGCCAAAATCACTCACATGAGCAATCATTTCATCATCAAGAAGGACGTTGCTTGGCTTTAAATCACAATGAATGATTGATTGCTCACATTCATGATGAAGATAATGCAATGCAGAAGAAACATCAATCATGATATTTAATCTTTGATCCAGGCTCAGTGTTCTCTGATGCTCTGCACTTGGTGTGATAGGATGCAACCATTGCTCTAAGCTTCCATTTTTCATGTACTCAAAAATTAGAGCTTTGAATTCTTGACCTTTGTAATCTGTGCTGGAACAACATGTCAAAATCTGAACCAGATTTCGATGTCTAATATTTTTAAGTGCATTGCATTCAGCAATGAAACTCTTGTGAGCTCCCTTTCTTTGAAGGTTTAGAACCTTTATGGCAACAACTTTGTCTTCTGACTCAAGAGTTCCTTTATAGACAGAGCTGAAATTTCCAGACCCTATCAAGTTTGTTGTTGAGAACCCATCAGTTCCATTGTGTAGGCTTTGGTATGAAACTTTAGCCAGCTGGTCAATTGTTGGTGAATCCAAAGATGGTTTCTTAGTCCTTTTCTTCATCCAGTAGATAGTTAGAATAATTGCCAGTATGAGAAGAAAAGCAAGCACACTAACTGTCACTGCTATCAACCTGAACTTGTGGTGTTTTGCAATTTTCTTACCATTGACAGGGCATGGTGGTAGATGCAGTTCTGAAATACCTCCACAAAGCTTACTGTTTCCAGTAAGTACTAATCCACTTGCATTTTTAAAGACACCTTCAGTCGGTAACTCACCATCCAACATGTTAAAAGATACATTGAGATATTGTAAGAAAGAAATGTTCTGCAGAGCATTAGGAATTGAACCAGACAAACGGTTTTGTGAGAGGTCTAAACGTTGAAGCCCTTTGAGTGATGCCAAAGAGGATGGTATAGTTCCATGTATGGAATTCCCTTGCAAATAGAGGTACTCCAACATTATGCATTCTCCGATGGTTCCAGGAATGTCACCAGAAAAATGATTCTGAGACATATCTAGCCAATCGAGATGTTTTAGATTGCCCACTTCTTCTGGTATACTACCATTCAATGAGTTTTGTGACAAATTCAACAAGTTTGTTAGAGAGAAAAGATTAAAAATCTCTACTGATATGGTTCCTCTAAGGTTGTTTTGTGAAACATCTAGATATTGTAACATATGGCAGTTTCCTATACTTGGAGGAATATTTCCTTCTAACATATTTGCTGCCATACCCAAATGAAACAATTGACTAAGGTTGCCAATGAAGGATCCTATCTCTCCTGACAGCTTGTTTCCACCTAATTCTAAAACTTGCATCTTCTGAAACTTCCCAAAAGTTGTTGGGATAATCCCATCAATGCGGTTAAATTCCATTGTCAAGAGAATTAAGCCAATTAGATTTGCTATTGTCGTAGGGATTTCTCCTGATATCTGATTAGCTCCCAAATATAGTTTACTGAGTTGGGTGGATAAATTGCCCAAGGAATTTGGCAAATGGCCTCCAAAATAATTGTAGGCTATAGATATCACTTGCAACTTACTACAGTTTGTCAATGATTTTAAAAACTCCAAATCATTGGTTGAATTGTCACCTAGGTTATTCATCCCCAAAGATAGGAGATAAAGATATTGTAGCTTCCCTAGACTTGGAACTTGTCCCGAGAAAAGGTTACTATCGAAATCAAGTATTGAAAGGATAGATGCATTTGTGATGGAAGGTGGAATTGGACCTGAGATTTGATTGTGTTAAATTAATGGGCTGTAAAACTTTTCAAATGTTGTTTTACTGCAGTAATTATGGTTGCTTTTTTAGTTGGTAATGTTCAGACCAATAGGCATGGGTTGAGTCTGATTTTGGGTTAACTTGTAAAGCAAATGACAGTAGGCATATGTCATTGTGCTGATAACTTGTTTAAGTATGTGTGTGGCTGTCTTTTCTTATGTATACACACAAAAATATTAATGTATGGCAGCAGAACATTATGGTTATGCAGTAAAAACGAAAATAGCTCTGCTCTCCCCTTCCACTCTTCTTCTTCTATGGTTTTATGTTCTGTTTTATGTTCATTGCTGTCTTAATTTAACAGTGGTATCTAGAGCTTTGTTCTTATAGGCTGTGGGTCTGAAAAAAATTGAGAGGTGAGATTAAACACTTGTGAGTGAGTGAGTGATAAAATGGCTTCAGGGAACAATGCTGTTTTTTCTATTCCTCAATTTTCTGGGGAAAATTTTCACATATGGGTAGTCAAAATGAGATCATGTTTGAAATCTTTTGGCTTATGGGAGTATGTAGATCAAGACAAGCAAGTTCCAGCATTGGGAACAAATCCTACGATGGCTCAAATTAGGCAACATGAGGAAGAGACTTTGAAGAGGGAGAAAGCTGTTTCATGTCTTCATTCAGCTTTAGCAGATGATGTGTTTACCAGTATTATGCATCTGGAAACAGCCAAGCAAATATGGGATGAACTGAATGAGAGGCATGCAGGTGATGAAAGGGTACGGTCCATCAAGCTATTAACTCTTAAAAGAGAGTTTGAGATGCTGAAGATGAAGGAAAATGAGTCTGTCAAGGAGTACACTTCAAAGCTGTCCCATTTGGTGAATCAAATGAGGTTGTATGGTGAGGTTGTACAAGACAGCAAGGTGGTAGAAAAGATGCTGATAAGCCTACCCGAAAAATTTGAAGCCAAAGTTGCTGCTATTGAAGAATCATGTGATCTGAAGAAACTAACTATTTCTGAGATGGTTAGTAAATTGCACGCTCAAGAGCAAAGAATTTCTATGAGAATGGAAGATGTAACTGAAGGTGCATTTCAAGCTAGACATAAGGGGAAGCAACTTGGTCAGAAAAATCAAAAGAAGCAAAATTATAAAACAAGTGGTGATCAAAAGGGGAAGAGTAAGATGGATGGGAGTTCAACTGGTGCTGCAACAAGGGACAATTTTCCTCCTTGTTCTACATGCAAAAGAACAAATCACTTGTCAAAAGATTGTTGGTATAAGGGGAAGCCTCAAATTCAATGTAACATTTGCAAGAAGTGGGGACACAGAGAGAGGTACTGCAGATTCAAGCAAAATCAATCTCACCCACAACCTGCACATCAAGTTAACTTCACTGATGAGCAATCTGAAGCTGGAGAACACTTGTTTATGGCTACCCAAGCATGCAGTTCAGGTTCAAAGGATGTATGGTATGTTGATAGTGGGTGCACAAACCACATGGCAAGGGACTCAAGTCTCTTCACCTCTTTAGACAAGGCTGTTAGAACCAAAGTCAAGCTTGGAAATGGAGAAATTGTTCAGGCTGAAGGAAGAGGTACTGTTTCTGTTCACACTAGCAAAGGTTCTAAATTTATTCATGATGTTTTGTTGATTCCAGACTTGGATCAGAATTTGCTTAGTGTTGCTCAGTTAATGAAGAGAGGATATTCACTCTCTTTTAAAAATAATGGCTGTATCATTTTGGATTCAAATGATTCTGAAGTTATTAAGGTTGAAATGTGTGATAATAGCTTTCCAATTAGTTTGAATCAAGTGAAACAATCTGCACTTGTTTCCAAACATGATGATTCCGCACTATGGCACAAAAGATATGGTCATTTTAATATGGGAGCATTGAAATTTTTGCAAAGTCATGATATGGTGAGAGACATGCCCATGGTAGACAATATTGATGATATATGTAATGCTTGTCAATTGGGGAAAATGCACAGAAAGTCTTTTTCAGCAGCAAATGTTACAAGGGCAAAGAGCAAATTGGAGCTTGTTCACACTGATTTGTGTGGTCCTATGAGCATACCTTCTCTAAGTGAAAACAAGTATTTCATCTTGTTTATTGATGATTTTACAAGAATGACATGGGTGTATTTTTTGTCAAGCAAAGCTCAAACTTTTAATGTCTTTAAAAAGTTTAGAGCCATGGTAGAGTCTCAAAGTGGCTGCAAGATTAAAGTGCTGAGATCAGACAACGGGAAGGAGTATACCTCCAATGAATTCAACATGTTTTGTGAAGATATGGGCATTATTCATCAATTGACAGTTAGTTATACCCCTGAACAAAATGGAGTTTCTGAGAGAAAAAACAGAACGGTTATGGAGATGGCAAGATGCTTAATTGCAGAAAAGAAGCTACCAAAAAGTTTCTGGGCTGAAGCTGTGTATACAGCAGTGTATCTCTTGAATAGGCTACCCACAAGAGCTGTTCAGGAGAAAACACCAATTGAAGCTTGGATGGAAGTGAAGCCCACTGCAAAACACTTGAAGACTTTTGGATCAATATGCTATATTCATGTTGCAGCAGCTAAAAGATCCAAATTGGATGACAAAGCTGAAATAGGGATTTTCATAGGCTATGCTGCAAGCTCCAAAGGTTACAGAGTGTATAATCTGAAGTCAAAACAGATTGTGATCAGCAGGGATATTCAATTTGATGAAAATGCATATTGGGATTGGGAAAATAATGAAGTTCAAAGAAGCATGAAGTCTGAACAGCAGCAAGCTACAGAGAATGATGAAATTCAGATTGCTGAATCTGATTCCCCAGTGCTGAAAACAAAGTCCTTGGCTGAAATTTATGAAAAATGCAACTTTGTTGTGAATGAGCCTTCTTGTTTTGAAGAGGCTTTAATGAAAACAGAATGGAATGATGCAATGAAGAAGGAGCTGACTATGATTAACAAAAATGGTACTTGGGAACTTACTTCAAGGCCTAAGGACAAGCATGTGATTGGTGTGAAGTGGGTTTATAGAACCAAGTTACAACCTGATGGTTCTATTCACAAGCATAAAGCTAGACTTGTTGTGAAGGGATATTCTCAAATGGCTGGAGTTGATTATGGTGATACATTTGCGCCTGTTGCTAGGCATGAAACAATTAGATTAATTGTTGCTTTATCAGCTCAATGTGGATGGAAAATATTTCACTTGGATGTCAAATCAGCTTTCTTAAATGGAGAATTGGAGGAAGAAATTTATGTTGAGCAGCCTGCTGGTTTTGTTGTTGCAGGTCATGAAGACAAAGTTTATAGGCTTCACAAAGCCTTGTATGGGCTGAAACAAGCTCCAAGAGCTTGGTACAGCAGAATTGATTCACACTTTCTGCAAAATCATTTCAGGAGGAGCCAAAATGAGCCTACTCTTTATGTCAAAGATTGTGGCAATGGGAAGAAAATTATTGTTTCACTTTATGTAGATGATTTGCTTGTTACAGGTGATGATGTTGATGAAATTGACAAATTTAAGAAGAGCATGCTGCAAGTCTTTGAAATGACAGATCTTGGAGTGATGAGGTATTTTTTGGGAATGGAAGTGCATCAGCTTGATGATGGAATCTTTCTCTCACAGAGAAAGTATGCCAATGATTTGCTGAAAAAATTCAAATTAGAGAGTTGTAATCCTGTTTCAACTCCACTTGCTGTAAATGAAAAGCTCTCCAAGAATGATGGTGATGCAAAGGCTGATGTAACTCAGTACAGAAGTTTGGTTGGCTGCCTTCTTTACTTGACTGCAACTAGACCAGATTTGATGTTCTCTGCTAGTTTGCTTTCAAGGTTCATGCATTCACCAAGTCTAACACACTTTGGTGTAGGCAAAAGAGTGCTGAGATATTTGAAAGGCACTGCTGATTTTGGCATTTGGTACTGCAAAGGAGATGGAAAACTTGAAGGTTATGTTGATAGTGATTGGGCTGGTTCTGTTGATGATTCAAAGAGCACAACTGGGTATGTTTTTTCACTTGGTAGTGGAGTGTTCACATGGAATTCCAAAAAGCAAGATGTAGTTGCTCAATCCTCAGCTGAAGCTGAGTATATTGCTGCAGCAGCTGCTTCAAATCAAGCTATTTGGATTAGAAAAGTATTGGCTGACGTGAATTATGTGCAAGAAGAACCTACTGTGTTATGGTGTGACAACAATTCAGCCATTGCTATTGCTAAAAATCCAATTCAGCATGGGAGAACCAAGCACATCAATGTCAAATTTCATGCTATAAGAGAAGCTGAGAAGAATGGAGATGTTCAATTGATGTACTGCAGGTCTGAGGAGCAAATTGCAGACATTTTAACTAAGGCACTTCCATGTTCTAAGTTTAATGAGCTGAGGAGCAAGCTTGGAGTGTTCAAGAAAAGTTTTAAGGAGGAGTGTTAAATTAATGGGCTGTAAAACTTTTCAAATGTTGTTTTACTGCAGTAATTATGGTTGCTTTTTTAGTTGGTAATGTTCAGACCAATAGGCATGGGTTGAGTCTGATTTTGGGTTAACTTGTAAAGCAAATGACAGTAGGCATATGTCATTGTGCTGATAACTTGTTTAAGTATGTGTGTGGCTGTCTTTTCTTATGTATACACACAAAAATATTAATGTATGGCAGCAGAACATTATGGTTATGCAGTAAAAACGAAAATAGCTCTGCTCTCCCCTTCCACTCTTCTTCTTCTATGGTTTTATGTTCTGTTTTATGTTCATTGCTGTCTTAATTTAACAGATTGTTACTAATTTCAAATACTTGGAGATTGGGTAGGGTGTCGAACATGTTGGGTGGAAGAGAACCATTAAATTGATTTACTCCACCTGAGATTATAGAAAGAGATGACATATTATAAAGACAAGAAGGCAATGTTCCAGTCAGTTTGTTTTCAAGAAATGATAGCAATGTCAAGCTTTTGAGACTGCATATTTCTTGTGGAATATCTCCCTCCAAGTTGTTAACACTCACACTGAGAAGAGTTAGGGATGAAAGATTCCCTATGAATGATGGGATTCCTCCAGTTATCTTGTTGATATAAAGGTACAAAACTTCAAGCTTTCGAAGTGAGCCAATTTCAATGGGTATTTTGCCAATAAGATTGTTCCCACCTATGTGTAGGATTTTGAGATGAGTGCAACCTGTCAAGTTTGTAGGAATTTCACCCACCAATGAGTTATTTGCGACAGAGAGTTGCTGCAGTTGTGACAACCGTCCCAATTCTTGTGGGATTTTGCCGTAGAAGCTATTGTTTCCAAGGTCTAACCTTCTCATATAAGAGAGATTGCCTACGTGAGGAGATATGGATCCCTTCAACTTGTATCCTAGCAAGTTTAACTCTGTAACTCTTTGAAGCATGGGATTGCATGTGATTCCATGCCAGTTACAGAAGTGAGTAGAAGTATTCCAAGAGAGCAAGATTCCGTATGGATCAGTGGATATGGATTCCCTGAATTTGAGCAGTGCCAAATAATCAGTCTCATTTCTTGAGGCAAAGGCAGTGATGTTTGGGATAAAGCATAGTGAGTAGAATGTATAGAGAGAAAACAGGGGGGCATATAAAGACAAAAAGGGAAGTAACAAGAGAGAAAATTGCTTCATTGTGATGAGGAATTGAAGGCTGGTAGATGTGGTAGTGTTTCTATGGGTAGACTGCTTTATATAGAGTTTGGTAATGGGACAGGATCAGAGAAGAAGCACGCATGTTGTTCCTTCTGCTACTTTGGTTCTGATTGCAATCATTAAAGGTGAAAGTCAATAACCAATATTGGCAGTTGCGGAAAATTTACACGGCAGGAAAATAACTCCAAGAAGTGATTTATACGTAATAAACATGCTTCCTTAAAAAAATGCAATAATTCCTCAAAAATACCTTCCTACAGTATAACCAAAAGCGTTTTCCTATTCTTTTTAATAATCACCCAAAAATCAAACAGCTTTTGTTAACTATGAATACAATACAAATACAAAAGATAAAGCTATTTTTTGCCCAATTTTTTATAAGAATATTTTAGTTATCCTAAATTTTTATTTTTTTTTTAGGATAACTAAAATATTCTTATAAAATGACTTCATCTGTAATTAAAAATTAAGTATTTATGTGAAAAATTAATAATTAATAAATAAGAATGTATTTTAAAAAAACCATACATTTTTTATAAATGACAAATTTTATTTTGTTTTGAGTTCTGATTATCATGCTTTTGAGAGGCTCTATGAGAAACGGTAAAATGGCATATTTAACCTTCATGTGTTTTTAAGCTTAAGCGAGCTCTTCAATTCTTTTCACAAAAATAGTAGAACTGAGGTGTGTATTTATTCTATTTTACTCATCATAACATTGTAAAATTGTGGTTATTGAATTTTATGCAATCATCGTAAAATATGTTTTTGGTACCTGATAAATTTTTTAATATTGTTTTTGGTCCCTAATAATTTTTTTTTAACTTTTTGATCCCCAATAATTTTTTTCTTTTGTTTTTTGTCCCTAATTTAAAATGTTATCTAAATCACTTTATTTCACTTTTCAAAGCGCTATCTAAAAAAATTTAGGCACCAAAACAAAATAAAAAAAAATGTATTAGGGGATCAAAAAGTTAAAAAAATTATTAGGGACCAAAAACAAAATTCAAAAATTTATCAAGGACCAAAAACATATTTAAGCCTTCTTTAAAATATAAATGTTTACTATATATCAAAATATTTTATTTTCAAAATTAATTTAAATTGATATTATACTAAATTTAATATACTTACAACATATAATATCATTACAAATTCTTAATGGAAGACAAATTGAATTATTTGGACAAAAATATCACTCTTTTAAATATTTATTACAACTAATATACTTTTCTATGATTAGCCAATTAGCTAATATTGCACGATTATGTTAAAGAGAAAAATTACTTACATTAGAGAACTTAATAGCAAGTACATTTATCTTTTCACAAGTAAAAGATAATACTAAACACTTATAACAAGTCATCTTACAAAAATGCTAATAATGAAATATAAATTATCTGTTAGAGATTAAAATAATAATAAGTTTATCTTAAGTAATATTTGATTTCAATAATTTATATCTATTTTAATTATTTTTATGTTTTAAATTATTCTTATTATATTTATAAACTTTAAATATTAAATAAATAATAAAAATTATTTTTATTTACAAAATAAATATAATTAAAATAATTGAATTATTTTATCAATTCAAATTTCAAAATTACAAAATCATTTAAATTTAACATAACTTAAATCTTTTTAATATGTCATACAATTTTATAAATATTTTAAATAAGATAAAAAATATTTGTGAGACTAACTAAATATATATTTCGTGTATAGCATGGTTTAAACGCTAGTTTACAATAAAGATGGAAAAAAGCAATTTTGTTTTAGCTTTACAACTGAGAATTACACCTACAATTTATATAATAATATATAGGCTTAATAAGTATGTTTTTCATCCTATAATATAATTGTTTTATGCTTCATTTTTTTATCTATAAGAATCGAAGACAAGTACCAACAGATTTACAGTAACTCATGCACCATTTTCAACCAACTAAGTTAGACCCCATCAGTAATTGTTTTATGCTTTTAGTCTTTATAAAAATTTTCTTAGTCCTTATAAAATAATAATTTTTTTTTATATCAGTCCCTTTATATTATTAAATATCATTTTAGTCCCTATTAATTATTTAAGAAATATTAAGTCTGTTATTTGGTAATATATATATATATATATATATATATATATATATATATATATATATATTAAGTCTGTTCTCCAATAAATGGATGTCACAGTATCAATGAATAGTGACAGTATTTATAACCGTAAAATAAACTTTTGCGATATCAAAATCATAAGTAAAACTTTATAAGACTATATACACATATACATATTTCCATAAAAAAGAAAAAAAAAAAAGTAAACCTACTGGCTGAGTAGCTGTTGATAAGACTATAAAATATGTAAATGGGTCTAATGGTTTTACAAATAATCTCACATCTCTATATTTCCCCAAAAACTATTTATTTTTTTATTAGAAAAAACTTTTTATTTTAAATTTATTTTGTTTGGCCCCAAAAATATTGTTTAAGCACTGCTGCTTAGTTAAATAAACATCAAGTGCTTAACAAGTAGTGCACTACAACAGTTGATTCTTATCAAGCATACTAAGCACCATTTTGAAGTCAAGTGTCATGGTCTTGGATTGGATACTTTTGAGACATGATTTCTTTTCCATACTTTATTTCATATTCAGATATCCCATAATATCTGTCTTGGTCTTGGATTGGATACTTTTGAGACATGGTTTCTTTTCCATACTTTATTTCATATTCCAATATCCCATAATATTTGTGTATACGTTTTTGCTGATTAAAATTTTAGGTGAATTGAGTCTTAGGATTCATCAAGGACAGGATAGACTACAAGGCTCAATGAGCGCTAACAGAAGTATTTACAAATTATTCACTGACAAAATCCTTACATCGGCAATGAGAATCGAACCACGTCCTTATGATATCAACTGGATCATCCTTTGTTGACAATATCTGTGCATACTAATTATTAATTACTTTTACCCAAAATAATGTAGAATGATAGACAACAAAAAGAAAAAAAGTATCGAAAGCAGGAGAGAAAAACCGAACATGACTTGGATGAGAAATGAGAATATGATCGGTGTGTTTCATAATTAGCTGTCAATTGTGTGAATAAGGGAGTGAGGTACTATGCTAAATCTATATTATTGTTGAACTTTTCCAATAATATTAAAAATTAAAAACTAAAGATAAAATCAAGCTTTGTCAATGTTCTCATGGATTTATGTATTAGACAGTTTTTCATAATTGTTATATTTTTACTTCTTCGTTTGTTTCTTTATGGTCAAGCACATATTATAGTGTTATATTGTTATAGTTTTTCAAATTTGAAATTGTTGTGATTTAAGTAACCATCCTAATCGAATCAAATATAAAACCACTACAATTGACATCTCTTGCATGCATCAAATACAAAACCACGTGTATTTTTTTTTTTTTATGAGAACAGGGGTGGTAACAAAATTCCCAATGGACTGTGGATTCTTAATTCTTATCCTTTGTCTTGTGCTGGTTATTCGTTTGTACAATACTTGGGCTCTCTATGCCTGTTGTTTAGTTTGTGCTTTGGGTTGTTAAGCCGCTGTTAATAATAAAAAAAAAAAAAAAGGTCATACACACTATTCAATCTTCTTCTAATGTGTTTCTTTTATTTCACCATTTGGTTATTTTTAGTACTTCAATTGAATGTTTTTACCTAAAAAGTGTTATTTTGGTGTAGGTTGGACAAGAGCTTGAAAAGAGTAGAAAAAGCCTCAAAAAGAGTTAGACGTTTGCTTCAGAGCATGAAGCATAGTCATGCTTAATTAAGCACGACTGTCCATCAAATTAAAGGCTCCGTTGTTAGAACCAAAGACATTGGATGACGTCTGACCCCTAAAAATCCCTATGGTTTTGATGATAACAATTATATTAAAATTTGATGGACTAATGGATTTCATTGAGTATTATAGGATTACTTTCGTCCAAGAGAAATTTGTTATTGAAATCCTTAACCCTTACATTGCTCTGTTCATATATTTAAGCGCCCAATATAGTATTAAAACTCTTATACATGTTTTCTTAAAAGAACATCTAATGTCCAACGCTCTATAATCAAATAGCGTCCAACAATTTGTGAAAACTAGCATCCAAAGTGCTAAGTCATATTTGAGCGTCCAAAGTGGAGGTAAGAAACTTACATAAATGTATTCTATCTCAGTGTTCTATATTGTCCAATATTTATACAACACACATGTGCACTTCACAAGGATGATTCGTGCTCAAAAAGCAATGTACCTTTATTCCATCGTCTTTTTGAAATTAGCTAATCATTTGAATTTCAAAGTGTGCACAAAACAGACACAAAAGAAGCATATCCTCTGCAAAGCCCTCTGAAAAGGACTGAACTATTGCCGCTTTCTTTCTCCATCCCAAGCTGCCACGTTACGATGGTCACATGCTGTGAGGAAACAGATATTTCTCAAAGGCTCTAATCCCCAAGACAGATACTTTTCTAGATGCCTATAAATAGAGGATCAACACACAAAGAAGAAGGTTGAACGAGACATAAGAGAATGAAGCATTGAAAAGATTAAAGCTCTGAAATCATCAAACTTTTAACTACAAACATTTACAAGATGAGATAAATTTCTAGGATCAATGTTGTGATGAGAATTGAAATAGATGCATGTGGACTTAAATTTAATTATCATCGTTGTCATTATAAAAAAAAAAAAAAAAAAGAAGAAGAAAAAGAAGAAAAAAAAAAAACCTGGTGCAGGTTGAGAGAGTTTTGTAGGACCGATAGTTGACTAGGAATCCAATTTGCTTTCAAAGTCTTGTTCTTGCACCCAATTTCATTCCTATTACTTTCTTCAATTCATACTCTGTACGACCAACAAGTGACTAGAAATCCAATTTTCTTTCAGTGTCGTGTTCTTGCTTCCAATTTCATTCCTCTTACTTTCTTCAATTCATACTCTGTACGACCAACAAGTGACTAGAAATCCAATTTTCTTTCAATGTCCTGTTCTTGCATCCAATTTCATTCCTCTTACTTTCTTCAATTCATACTATGTAGGACCAACATTGGTGACTAGGAATCCAATTTGCCTTTAGCCCACAAAATACCCATCAATGCAGCGATATCAACAGTGGTCAACATAAATATCTCTTAAACGAATAATTTTGGAGACTAAAATATTACTTTCATGGATCATTCTCAACTTTTTATAATGTTAACATTTTAGTTTTTTATAATTAATATTTTAGTTTGCATATTGTATATGATAAATATTTATTTTTATAGAATTAAAATTTATAATAAATAAATATTTTTAAATATATAAATTATATTTTAAATTATGACATAAAGTTATTTTTAATTATTGAGAATTTCTTTAAAAGAAAATATTATTGAAATTGAATATAGAAATAGATACCAAAGATGATAGATTGAAAGAGATGTGCAATTAAGAATATTAAGTATTTAGATAAAATAAAAATAATGGTTTGAGATAATTGAGAGATAATTTTGTTGGCTAGTTTTGGAATATTAAGAATGTTTAATTTTTTTTTTTGACAGAGTTAAGAATGTTTAATTAAGAGAGTAAAGAGAATGTATCTCAAAGAAAACAAAAGAGTAAAGAGAATGAATCTCACTCTTTTAATTTATTGTGTCTTCTTATTTATATTATGAGTATATTGCTTTTTTTTTAACTGATTTTTTTTTTTACTGACCAGGAGTATATCGCTAAAGGCAGGTTAGTAGTTACCAAAAATTCTCTTAAGATTTAATTTGACTTCTTACGACGATGCTGGTCATGCTTCATTATCTATACCATTATACAAAAGAAATGTCATTCTCAGTAATTACTTTTTGGTCTCAACTTTTTTAAGACTATTTTTTCCTAAAATAATATATAAATATAATAGTTACTCCTAATTCTTTTTCACTTTTTTTGACATCCTCTTTCCCCTCAGTTTACAGATTACAGAAGTTAACCTCCACTCTCACACTTTTTTATAACTATCATAAACCACCCACTACTATATAACCTCCTTTATCTCTCTTTTTTTTCAAAAAAAAAAAAAAAAACAAATATAGAGAAACTGTGAGGCATGAAGTACATCTTTTTTTCCTAGTATAATACTAAATATCTTTACTGCACTATGTGCTGATTAAATTTTTTATTCATAAGTTAAAAATATAGTGTCATTTTAATAAACTAAGATTTAATTATTTCTTAATTTATTATCTATTTATATTATAAACTCAAAATGATTATATAAATGTTATTTTTATTAATTTTATCCAGTTTCCTCCTTCTTCTATCTGTCTTTACTTCTTCAAAAATGGAAATAAGGACGTGTTATAAAAAAAATAAAATAAGGTATAGTTAATAACTTTAGTATTATCAATATTTTAGTTGTTTGATTTCATCTTCTAAAAATTATTAGTTTCTCTTTGAATATTAGAGTATAGATGTTTCTTTAACTGATTGAATGAATCATTGAGAATCAAGCTGGAAAAGTGACTAATAAATATGATGAAAAAATTATTTTTAAATTGAGATAGCTTTATATTATGCTTTATTGTCAATTTGGGAAATCATAATTGTCTCAAAAGATACTTTTATATTTGACAAAAGTTTAACCCACTAGAATCTGTCTAGTGATAGAAGCTTTGATATTTTGCATGATGTTTTAGTTCATACTTCATCATTGCTATTGTATAGTATTGACAAAATCCCTTAATTTATTTATTTATTTTTGACAAAAAGTAGTTTGAAAATTGGGTAATTTATTTATTTCTCTTACTGCTGAACTTTGGGGATTATTTATGCTATTGAGACAGCTTCAAAGAAAGGGTGGTCAAGTCTTAGGGTAGAGTGTGACTCCAAGATAGCGGTTTTGGCTTTCAATTCTTCTGATTTAGTTCCCTGGAAGCTGAGAAATAGATGGCTAAATTGCATTCAACTAACAAAAAGGATGAATTTTAGAATTTCACACATCTTCCGCGAAGGCAACAATTGTGCAGATAAGTTGGCATCTCACGGACTAATGTACTTACATATCAGTGGTGGGACTCCATTCCTAGCTTTATAAGGAATGATTTCTTTAGAGATAAATTTGGACTTACTAATTACATGTTTAGATATTTATGATATAAAATTAATTGTATCATAAAATTATATAATAAATATTTTATGTAAAAGGAAATAAAAATCATAAATAAAATCTCATTCCTAATATTTATAATTTTTCTCTTCTTTAATTTTCTAATATTATACGAAAGATGAAAATGAAAGAGGAGGAATTGTGACGCCCTCTCCTTCAAATATTTTAACTAAGTATATTATTTTAAAAATAATTCATCCACTATTCCCTCATCCCTTCCATTTTTTTTTTTTTTATCTAGATTTGTCGAAGATAAAGCAAAGAAATTCTATATATTTAGAATTGGCTGGTACAAATATGATATGATATATTTTAATAATTTGAATTGAGATCATACCCAAATTAATCTCTCAAGTTTTTTTTCTTGGTATAATTAATTTCTGAAGTATGAAACAAAGAATTTAGAACTGGCTGGTACAAATATGATATGATAGATTTTAATAATTTGAATTGAGACCATACCCAAATTAAGCTCTCAAGTTTTTTTTCTTGATATAATTAATTTCTGAAGTATGAAACAAAGGATAAACATTTTTTTGGGGATCTTTGGTCGAGGCTCAGTGATCTCGGATGCTCTGCACTTGGTGTGAATGAAGCCATTGCTCTAAGCTTCCATTTTCATGTACTAAAAATTTAGAGCTTTGTAATCGGTGGTGGAACATGTTAAAATTTGAACCATAGTCACATAATTCACAATACTCTCAGTACGTGGTATGGGAACGCAGTACACGACCTCAGAAAGAATTGGTACGTGAAGAGTATACATAGTTGATATGTTCCGATACGCTATTTAAATTTACAATATATTTTATTATATAAGTTAGCATATTACCAATAAATTTTTTTATCTATCTAAAAACTATAAATTACTCAAAGTAAAATTTAAAATATCATAAATAAAAAATAACTTTTAAAATATTAAATAAGATAAAATATTATAAATTACTCAATAAAAGTATTAATTAAATAACATAAATAAGGCTATATATTAAAACGTAAAATTGGGTATATTACTATATTTCCATGTTCTTATACCTTTGATATTTTCACTACTAAAGATTGCATGTTTCCATGGTGGTTTGGACTTGAAAACCAGTGGAATATGCAATTTGATTAGTGATTTCATGGTGGTGAGTGGTGACTGGTGGGGTTGAAGGTTCACGGTGTTGGTGGTAAGAGACAAGAGTGGAAACTCAAGGGGTAAATTTGGAAATTGAGGAAGAAAAAGCAAAAAGGAGAAAGAAAATTAAGAGAAAAAAAATCTACCTGTTGATTTTAAAATTATAAGACCAGACGGTCCATATCAACTTTCCCATGGTGGGAAAAATGTTTTCCTTTCCCACCCTAGAATTTGTCTTAATAATTATCCAAAAATCACACAATTTCTTCGTTAAATATAAAGCTATCTTTTGGGACAATTATGATTTCTGAATTATACAATAAAGCTTGATATAAAGTTATCTCTCAATTTGAAAATAATATGTTTCATCAAAATTTAAAGTCAAATTATCAATTAGACGTTCCCCAATGAATCAATTACTTAAAAAGGTTATACTTTAATACTCAAACAAAAACTAATAGTTAGCAACTTAAGTGCTAGTGCTATATATAATTAGAAGATGAAATCAAACAACTAAAAAATTAAAAATATTCAAGTTATTAACCATGCCTTAATTTTTTTCTAACACATTCTTATTTTGAACTTTGAAGAAGTAAAGAGAAGTATAAGAAGGGAAGAAAATTTGATGAAAGTTTTAAGATATATAACATTTAATGAAGTTAGAAATTAGATTAAATTAATCAAAATCATTTACATAACATGTTGATTTTATAATAGAAATAGACAATAAATTAAAAAAATTATATCTTAATACTATATTTTTCTGTATCAATAAAAGATTAAATATATCTAGTTATTTATATAATGAAACATGACTAGTTTGAAGAAGTCAAATATAACCTTGAAAATTGAGAATTTTTATTAATTAATTACTGACCTCTATTTTTTTTCAAAAAAATGACTAACCTCCTTTAACAGCTGTCTTCATCACCAAAAATTACTATATTTTTTTGGTATTTTTTAGTCTACTATATTACTAATTCAAAAGATGATGGCTTCAGGGCCTGGGGTCTGGAGCTTCGAGCAGATGTTAGGAGAGGAGACTTGTGGGGAGGAAGGGATGACGGAGGTAGGGTTTCGAAGGGCACCGAGCAATGGTAGCCATGGTGGGCCCAACAATAATGGGCCAGTAAATGATACCATAATTGCAAACTCGACAGTTGCGGAGGCCAATAAAAAAGAGAAAGAGGCAATTATTTCTCTTTTTTAGAAATCGATGATGATGGCAATTAGTTGTAATCATTCAAAATTAATTACAATAGAGGGAGCATTTAGCGTAACTAACGTAGAAGGAGAAGGATTTGAGGAGGTGATTGTGGGGGAAAAAAGAAGACGTATGAATGGTAACCTATTGGAGAAACAAGTGCATGGTAGCCCCATGCAAAAAAGTGATTGTGGAGGAGAGTGCTAAGGATGGTACAGTGGATAAGGAGATTTCTTTTTTATTAAGTATACCTTTTTATTTTATTTTAATAACACGTCCTTATTTTCATTTTTGAAGAAGTAAAGACAGATAAAAGAAGGAGAAAATTGGATAAAATTAAATAAAAATAACATTTATATAATCTTTTTGAGTTTATAATATAAATAGATAATAAATTAAGAAATAATTATATCTTAGTTTATTAAAATGACACTATATTTTAACTTATGAATAAAAAATTTAATCAGCACATAGTGCGGTAAAGATATTTAGTTACTTATATAATGAAGAGTGACTAGCATCATTTTAAGAAGTCAAATTAAATCTTAGAGAAATTTTTGGTAACTACTAGCCTCTCTTTAGCAATATACTCATCTATTATAAATAAGAAGACACAAAAAATTAAAAGAGTGAGACTCATTCTCTTTACTCTCTTAATTAAACATTCTTAATATTCTCTCTCTTTTCTCATTTGAATATGCATTACATACACTATTTCCAAAACTAGCCAATAAAATTATCTCTCAATTATCTCAAACCATCATTTTTATTTTATCTGAATACTTAATACTCTTAATTGCATATCTCTTTCAATCTATCATCTTTGGTCTCTATTTCTATATTGAATGTCAATAATCTTTTCTTTTAAAGAAATTGTCAATAATTAAAAATAACTTTACGTCATAATTTAAATTATTTATTATAAATTTTAATTATATAAAAATAAATATTTATCATATATAATACGCAAACTAAAATATTAATTATAAAAAAATAAAATGTTAATATCATAAAAGTCGAGAATGATCCACGAAAGTAATATTTTAGTCTAATATATTATTACTTTAAGATAATTCTATGTTGACCACTGTTGATATCGTTGCATTGATGGGCTAAAAGCAAATTGGATTCCTAGTCACATGTTGGTCCTACATAGTCTGAATTGAAGAAAGTAAATTGGATTCATAGTCTGAATTGAGGAAAGTAAATTGCACTGATTGCTTTGAAAGCAAATTGGATTCTTTTTTTGTTTTTTTTTTTGTGTTTTTACTGCAAGCAAATTGGATTCCTAGTCACATGTTGGTCCTACATAGTCTGAATTGAAGAAAGTAAATTGGATTCATAGTCTGAATTGAAGAAAGTAAATTGCACTGATGGCTTTGAAAGCAAATTGGATTCTTTTTTTTGTTTTTACTTCAAGCAAATTGGATTCCTAGTCTCCCATTGGTTCTACAAAACTCTCTCAACCTGCTCCAAGTTTTTTCTCGTCCTTTTTTTTTGTATCCGTGTTTGGAAACACTTAGTGATGTGGAAAACCACGTTAAACAATGAAAAGATGCAGAAGCTATTTACATTTGCTTCAGGGAAAACGCGAAAAATCACATCACCATCGTATAATCAAACACACTTTATAATGAAAATAATGATGATTAAATTTAAGTCCTCATACATCTATTTCAATTCTCATCACAACATTGATCCTAGTGAGTTTATCTCAACTTTTAAATGTTTGTAGTTAAAATTTTATAGAAGACTTCAATTATAATAGGTCCTCCAAGGATCCGATACTGCTTAGTAGATTTCTTAATGTAAATAATCGATTCTTGAATAATTTCATGTAAATAATATACATGAAATATACAATTTAAGAATTGAATATTAAAACAAAAGAACTAAAATAAATATAAAATTGTAGAGAAATGCTAGCAACACACTCTCTATCACACTCTTTTGAACACACTCTCTATGATTGGTTAAAATTTATTGAAAATCACAAATTTTTATGGGTCCTACTTGTTATTTAATGACTCTCTCTTAATTTTGTTATTTTCAATAAATTCCAACCAATGATAGAGTGTGTGTTGGGAGGAGTGTGTCAGAGAGTGTGTTGCTAGCACTCCTCAAAATTGTATCATTATGAACTTAAATAATATATATAAATTATAAACTTTAAGTAATAATTGAATAACAAAAGAACTAAAATAAATATATAGTTAGATCATCATCATCAATATTGTATCCCTCATCCTCATCATTAAGCTGTTTTAAATTCATTGATTTAGGATACGAAATTTTTGCAGCACAGTCATCATAAATTCTCATAGGAATTTGGAATCACCTATGAACTTAAGCTCAAATCATTAATTTGAATGTAAATGCAGAAATCTTTTATTTTAGATCACCGTACCCTTGAGTGAGGAGATTGCATCAACAAACTCAATGAATTGAACGACGATTATTTTTTTTTATCTGTAGGAATCGAAGACTAGTACCAAGGTATTTACAACAACTCACACACCCTACTCAACCAATTGAGCTAAATCCCATTGAACAATGATTATGAAAAAGTTCATTAAACACAAAACAAAAAAAAAATATAAATTGAAAAAATATTATGAGAAAAAGACTATAACTAAATAAAAATAATTTTACATATTAATTGAAATAGTTATTTATCGATAATTTTCAATATTACAATAACTAAATTAATCAAAACATTAGTGTATATTTTAAGAAAAGTAAAGTAGTGTATTTTAACAAATCTCATATACACATATAAAAAATTGTTTATTTTTTATTTTTGTAATAGAAAATTAGGTACTGAATTTATATAATCAAGTTTAACAAATAATTTTTATTCAATTGATAAAATAAATAAATTATATTTTTCATTCTCTCAATGCAAATCTTATTTTATTAATTTTAATTTTGAAAACTTTCTATTAAAGTTACAATAATAGGAATAGTCAATCAAATTATACAAGATATATATGTGTGTGTGTGTGTGTGTGTGTGTATAACTCTTATATATCCTTACATAGAGTAAAATACTTTTTTAATTAGTCCATGAAAATGTTTTTTGTCACTTATTTTAGTCCTTCTGTTAAATACCAACAAAAATCTCATTAGTTAAAAGTGATATATAGAGGTGTTGACATGACTCATGAAGTGTCAATTAGGATTAGAGTTGTCATTTTGGCTCTAGGCCCTAATATTCAAACACAAACTAATAGTTTAATTAGCAACTTAAGTACTTGTGCTATATATTATTAGAAGTATCAAAGACTAAAATATTAAGAATATTCAAGTTATTAACCATACCTTTTTTTTTTTTTTTTCTAACACGTTCTTATTTTGAATTTTGAAGAAGTAAAGAGAGAGATATAAAAAGGGAAGAAATTAAATTTGATGAAAGTGTTACGATATATAATATTTAATAAAGTTAAAGTTTAGAAAAAAAAAATTAAAAAGCATTTGTATACTTGTGTTGAGTTTTTAATATAAATAGATAATAAATTAAAAATAATTATATCTTAATACTTTATTTATTTATAAATAAAACATTAAAGATATATAGTTGTTTATATAATGAAGCATGACTAGTGCAGTTTGAAAAACACAAAAATAAATTTGAAAATTGAGAATCTTTAGTAATTAATTACTGACCTCTCTTTAACATGTCTTCATCACACAAAAGTAATATTTTAGTCTACTATATATTACTTCAAAAGCTAGTCCTATGTTCTTTCATTATGTCCTACATTGTATTACATAGTTGTTTTTTTAATGAAATGCTTTAAGCTTTCTTAGTCAAAAAAAAAAAAAAAGGAAAAAGAAAAAGAAAAAGAAAAAAGAAAAAAGAAAAAAGAAAAAAAGTGTTACTGTGAAAGTCATTAATTGCAAGTCAAGCATAAAAAAAAAAAAAAAAAGTCACTTTAAGTCTAGCATCACTAAAAAAGGTCACCGTAACTCAAGCATCCCAAAATAAAACTTCATGGCTAGTCAAGCATCCCTTGCCCATGAAAAACGTCACTGCAATTAAGGATATATACCGCTGTGCACAAGTTGTTATTGATAGTATACTACAAAGATCAATCGTATGTGGACCAAAACTGCATCAGGGTATCGCTCTTTGATAGTTTGAATTGGATAAAGAGTCTCTTTTGGATACAAACACTTATATAAATAAAATTAAGGAGGTAAAATGAATTAAAAGAGAGAACTTCATTCTATAAATTAATTTATGAATACGTTAATTTTAATTTATGAGCATCTTTTATGCTACCATTTTTTTTTTTTTGAGATAATTTATGCTACCACTTAGTCCTTTAATAAATTCTTTATCTGATGTTTGTGTCATGTATGTAGATGAATTTTTCTTTTGAATTTTACTATTTTATTAATCCATTCAAATTTTCTTATATTTTTCATTATTCACATGTTAGACATTTTCAGTTTTTATAAATTTTTAATATTTTCAATCATTGTTAATTTTATTTTATTTATTTTTACAAAATTTTCATTTTTTTTATTGGACATGCGGGCTAAGTGGGTTGCACAGAAATTAGGCAAAAACATGGTTCGTATAATAAGCATATTAGCCCACTTCAATCCATTTAATTGCGGACCAAAATAGACCAAGGTAAACAAACTAGACTGGCCTATATACCCACTTGTAGCAAGGACCAATTTGGTCTAACAACAACACTTAGAGGGATTACTAAAGTGAAACTTCTTTAACATAGAAGGCCAACTAAAATTTAAAAAATTAGATGCGTGACTAAAAGAGAATTTTAACCAAAAAAGTATCTTCAATGAAGAATAAAGAAATGCAAATTTATTTTATTTTAAAGTTTATTTTTATTATATTTTCACATAATTCTCTTATACTATTATTTAATTATGAATTTACCAGGTAATTAAAAAATATAACATTTTAGTTAACCTTATTTATTTGTATTGTCAAAAGTTAATTGATCTGAAAATTCTTTTTATATTTTAGTTAGTAAATGTCATCAAAAGATACACTTTAAACACGCAAACATGTAAAGTTATGGAAGGATGATGATGAAATTTGATCCTGTAATAAATATGCTATGTAAATTGGTAAATAAAATAAATATTTTGTGCTTTCAATTATAAAGTATGAGTTTCATTTTTATTGTAATACCCTTAAGGGCATTGCATTAATTATGCCTAGGTTTTCAGGACATGGAAGTTTTGAATATACAAACATTATAGATCAAGCAAAAACTAAAACATAAATCTATTATAAAACTTAATACAAACTCTTGGCATAAAGTGTCATGGATTACATAAAAGAAAGATACATAAAACTTTAAACAAACTCCCATGCATTAGGAGATATCGAACCCAAACATCTTCATTGCAAGCGGCTCCAAGCTCCTCCTTGAAGACATCCACCTACTTAACTTGAAAATCATATAAACTTAATGGAATGAGATGTAGGTCTCAGTGAGTGCTCTGAGACTTTAGGATTAAGCCAACTCATCTATCCTAGAAGCCTTCATAATTGTTATGGTTCTAACCTCTCGCTGAAATCCGAACCCACCTTCCTTTTTGTACTCATTCCCTTTTACCATCATCAACATACCCATGTCTCTTGATCCATTGCTCTCTTATGACACTAAGTGGGGACTTGCCTTTCTTGTATCTTTGTTATTTTTGTCTCGTTCAAGCTTATATCTACCTTTACTATGGATTACAACCTTGCGTACCCCTAAGGTAGCATAGAAGAATTTTTACTAACATCTTCATCTAATGAACAGGTTTACCACACTAGTCAAGGAACTAGGCACACATGCATACTTAAAATAAACAGTTACATCATACATTTCATGATTTCATTTTCAGTTTTTGTTTGGTTTTGGTTAGCTTTATTATTATCTTTTACTTGACTTTCATCTCTCATTCAGTTGGCTAAGCTCAAGCCGTTAAGAAGCGTCCTTCTTACTATCAATCTGTTACTACCACCATTCTAAGTGGTTGAACCACATTTCGTTATCAATGGGGTTCATTGACCTCTTACTTATATACCACTCTACTCTGAGTGGCCTATCTCTATTCTTCACTTTTGGAAGATGCCTTTACCCCTTTGTCGAAAAGTGACAGTCCTATCCCATTCAGCCAAGGGGACTTCCTAGCCCTTTCTTTACAACTCATTTGGAGTTGTATAAACCTTTCCTTTTTCTGTGACATTCTTTTTATACAGCATTTTGTAAATGGTTAAAATCCTTATCTCACCTTGGTAACCTAGGGGACCTCTTGTTGGTGATTTTGACAAGTGTACCAAATCGCTCAAGTAACACAATAGTGAATAAGATATCATCTCCACAAGGACTTGTGCGATAAATAGGTAATTAATAGTATAATTTCTAGACTATGAAATTGAAGAGTAATTGAGTAACCAAAATTAAAGACAAATGCATAAAAAGTAAAAAGGAAGAAGAGAATTTTGGTTTTGGAAATTTAGCAAACATTTGGTGTGCCGGGGTTTAACTTCGTTGGACTTCCTAACATGAAATCACAACTCACTCCTATTCAATTAAATTTATGTTATCATCAACCCATAAATTTATCCCAACCTTAATTCCTTAAGTGAAAGAACCTAAATCCCTAGATTCCACTATCAATCCCTTGAATTAGTGTAACCAAGGTATTTGCATTAAGAAAAGGGGTTTTAGTGATAACCAATCCTCTTTACCCTATCCCTAGGCATAAAAATGATTGGTTGTCTCTTTCAGTTCGCAATTCAAAAGAATTTCCCAATTACAATTGAAATCATAAAACCATGCAATTGTTTGATCAGGTCAAACACAAGTATTAATAATAGAAGAAGAACAATAATGATACTTACTTGAATAAAGAGAAAGATAGTGATTACATGAAAATAGGTCCAACTACATTAAACCCCAACGAAAGAAAACTTAGCCACGCATAGCCATGGGGAAGAAGCAATAGATGGAGAAAGAATGGGGGATGAAGCCAAACGCATTAAGCCCACGTCTCGGATCTCTTGTCTCTTTCACATACAATGTTTTTGGAACCCTAGGCTAGAACAGAAAAATCCTATTTAAAGCTATGGGCCAAAATGTAACATCCCTAATTTATGGACATTAGTCAAAATAATAAAAAGACATCTATTATGGAATAGTCTATATATTTAATGATTAAAGGATACTCTTAGGCATTATTAATAATAGTTACCTTATATTAAGAGTTGACAGGAATAAGATAATAGGACCTAGATAGGGAGCCAAGGCCCAAGGTGGGCCAAGGCCCACTAAGCCCGCACACACATGGTTTAAGTTGAAGACGGAAGGGAAAGTTAGAGACAGAAAGAGAAAAGAAAGAAAGGAGTTAGAGAGAAGAAGGAAGAAGAGGAAGCTGAGAGAAGTAGAGCAGAGATTAGAGACCCAACACCCAGAGCTCAGATCCAAGTACCCTGAGGTGAGTGATTCCTCCCCGTGTCTTCCCCATCCCTCCATGGTTCTTGTTTTATTGTTATCCCTTTTCCCCCTTTTTGATCCCTAAGTAAGATTATGATGGTTTTTGAGTGATTGGGAGAGATTGAGAGGTTGTTTAGGTTGTTTAAGGGCTGGGTTTTGTAATAGAAGTGTTATATGAGTGGATGGCAAGCTTGGTTTGCTTTTAGGAAGCCATGGATGGCCATGGGAGGCAGATTCGCAAGAAATCGTGTAGGTGCATCTGCAGCACGAGGCTAAGCCTCAAATGTGCAGCTGAACCTCAGATTTGGGGCTTAAGCCTGAAATGCACAGATTGGGTAGTTTATCTTCAAGGGACTTGCAACTAAGCCTCAGATTTAGGCTTAGCTTGAGAAGTGCAGAGTGGAGATTTTTTTAGTCTTAGACGGTCAGGCTAAGCGTGGAAACATGCCAGGCTAAGCTTGAAACCTCCAGAAAGGGGTTGGAAGCTATGTGAGAAGTATGTGTTTAGCTTATGTATGTTTATATCTTTATCCTGTATGTATGATCTTTGTATAATTGTTTTTGCTTCATTTCCTCTTTGTACCTTGACATTTTGTGATGTTATGCTTGCACCTTTATTGCAATCATGTGGTTGTTGCATATGTTTGGGATTGTATGTTACGATAAACCTTCTTTAATAAAAGATACATAAAACACTTAAGACTATACTTATGCCTCTTAGTAAATAGATGGGGAGATTCCCCTAAGTTTCATAAAAGGTTTTGAAGACAGAAGATAGTATCAAAGAAAGGTTTTTAGAAAGGATATCTCCTCGGTAACATAGGGTAGAATTGTAACGACCCAATTTTTCCCACTTAGGAATTTAAATTGTTTGATATATTTTAAGAGGTGTTATTATTTCTTAAAATAAAAATTTGATTAAAAGGAATTAGATGCGCGGTAAAATGCGGTTGATTCCTTAAATATTTAAAGAAATGAGAATTTTAAGAATTACTTATTTGTTATGAGATATAGGACATGATGTGTGGTTAAATATTTCAAGCTTTGATTGAATTTTAATTGCTTTGAATTGACTGCAATTGATTTGAATTTCTTAACTTGGTGCATTTTATGTTGATCTTTGAAATTAATTAAATTAGCATATGGATGTAAATTTTACAAAATTTAATTATTTGACTTAGTATGATAATTAAATAGACATGCTTTGAATTATATAAATATGGACCTAGAGAGGAAAAATAAGAAATTGGGCCTAAGAATTAGAAAACCAAAAATCTGGCAGGGAGTGCAGTTAGCGAAATATAGGTGCAGCCAGTAAAAATTGGCCTGATGCAAATCTGGGCTGAAAAGCCAAATTTTAAGGTGAAAAAATAAAAGTTTGTGCTGTCACCTATTTTTGAGCCGAGAACACTAAAACAGAAAACAGATTGGGCCATTTTTGTTTCTAAAACACATAAACCCACCCAAAATGCAAATAAATTAGAAAATAATAAAAATAAAATATGAGAGAGAGAGAGAGAGGGAAGTGACGTGGGGAGAGAGAGAGGGAGAGATTATGAAAATTAAAAACACTATTCACACATGCATGAGTCATTTCAACCTCCTCCAACACTCCAAAATTATAATTTGGTCAAGCCTTATTTTGCTCCAAGAAAAGCCATCCATTGGTCTCCATTGCCACCCCACATGCAAGAGTGTTCAGCCAAAGCCTTCTAGGACCTTCATCCTTCCCTATAAATAGAGCTCACTTGAAGCTCACTTCACACTACAAACAACTAGCCTTCTAGTGCTAAGTTGAGAGAAAAGTTTGAAGAAAGTTTGGTGAGGTTTTGAGTGTTGGAAGAGAAGCTTGAGTTAGCTTCTCCCCCTTGGTGATTTCGGCAGCCCCTTGGAAGAGGAGAGGGAAAGAATTTCAAGAAACATTGTCTCCTTTGATCATCACAAAATTAAGGTAAGGGGAGAGTGGGGTTTATTCTTTCAAATGTGATGTTTTTCCATGGTTTGGGTAGTGGTGGTTCTTGAAGAACCTCTTACTTCATGTTTATATACTATCTTGAATCTGAAATGCTAAGTTTTCTTGATGACTAAATGGTGTGTTGTGGCTGCCATAGTGTTATATGTATGCAAAATGTTAAGTTTGATGCATGAAACATGCAAGTTTTTGGTGTAAATGTGTTATTGGGCTGCTGTCATCTAAATTGCAACATGAATTGATGAGGTTTTGAGACTGGAAATAAATTATGTAATTGGGCCTTGTTGTGTCCACGAAAAGGAAAAAAAAATGGACTAAGGGGGGTGTGTGTAGCGAAAGGAGGGGGTTGTGAATTAATTATGTGTGTGTGACGTGAAGGAATAGGAATGTGTTAACAAAATTTACTTTGAATGGTTAAAGTAAGTATTAAGTGATAAAATAATTTTTCTAATTATAATTATATAATTTTGTTAAACAATATTCCCCAAAAAGTTATTCATTTGTTGATTAATTGATTTTGAAATGATTATTTATTTGGTTAAATAATATTCCCTAAAAAGTTATTCATCTGTTGATTAATTGATTTTGAAATGATTATTTATTTGGTTAAATAATATTCCCTAAAAGGTTATTTATTTGTTGACTAATTGATTTTGAAATGATTATTTATTTTGTTAAACAATATTCCCTAAAAAGTTATTTATTTGTTGAATAAATTGATTTTGAAATGATTATTTATTTTGTTAAATAATAAATATTCCCTAATAAGTTATTATTTTATGTGAGGGAAATAGTAATGTATGTGAAAAAAAATTACTACTCTATGTGAAGTAATATAAAAAACTTTTGAAGGGATTTTTCTCTTTGAATGAATTCACTCAAATTATTAAAGTTAGATAATAAGTATTATTTCATGAGTAAAATGTAAAGGAATTATTATGAAAAATATTTTACGTATAGACTTTTCTAGAGTATCCATATGTGAAATTAATTCTAAGAGAAAAAGTTATTATTTTATGTGAAAATATTTAATTTCTTATGGATAGTCTTATTTTGAAGAAATATACAAGAAAAGAAATTTATTATGATATTGTCACTTACGCGTATTAAGTTAATAATTACCTCATAAAAATTAATATTTCAAATATTAATGATATTCTTTAATATGGTGGTATGAGACTTAAATAAAATATTTAGTGACAAGGCCATAATATATTTGACTAGAAAACGCTTAACTAAGGATTGAGTTAAGTAATGGTTAAAGTGGGAAGTGTATCATTGATGTGTATTAATGCTTCTTGCACTATGTCCTTGTGAATGATTATTTATAATAAAGTATGTTATAACCGTGGAAGGGTGAGAACGACCCTTGTAATATTTTGTGAGTACCTTAGAGCCTAAATGGCTTGGACTTAGCCAAGCTAGATAGAAGGTATGTTTGGACGTGGTGCGGGAAGCTACAGCGTGGTACACTGTAGATGGTTTAGGGCGTGACCTTTTGTGGGTCTAAGGGGTGAATGGCGTGAGTGCGTGGAATCCTAGGGGTAGGCTAGCTACCAACGAGCCGAGATGAGCGATGCCAGCTTGCACACCTCGATAAATGTCGAGCTATCTGTGATGGAGTGGAGGGTATATCTCTTGCGGGGTTTCGCCTGGAGGAATAACGCGTTATAAGATGAAATATGGATATTGATAACTGACGTGCTGGGATGTGGTGTCAGTGTACCAAGGATTGAAGGATCAGAGATATACTTACTCCCCCTCGCTTCCAAAAGGATGAAATGTGATTGAAGGTTGATCAACCGAGAGTATGGATCCATACGATGATGATTCTAAGGACAATGATGTTAGCAATAAGAATTAAACACGACTTAGGTCCCCCGTAACATATGAGCTTGATTGATTGTTTGTTGAAGCGAGAAAACATCACGACTCTTTCCATGGAAACGACATCGAAATAATACAACCTCACTCCATATCTTTCTGTTTCTTTTGTATGTATGTACTCCGAAGATGGACCCAGCATTTTGGCACGTGGAGGTGGAGTTTAGCCCGATGGGGCACTGGACTTACTACCCTAAAGATCCTAGACGCCGCTACCAAGGAAACATTATCGTTCGCTTCCAGCCCTTGCAAGGAGTACCACTAGCACCGCCGATAGATTGGAAATTTCGTGTTCACCTATTCTTCCCCGTGGATTGGGAGTGAGTTGGGTGACGAGAGGGAGGATTAGATTAGTATATTAGGTGCTGCTCTGCTAGGGTCATGGGTTAGGATGGTTAATGTTCTCGTTGGTAGCTATGTTATTTATGTATTTCCTTCATTTCCATGTATTTTTCATTTCAGTTGTAATTTCTTTAAGTTGATGTACTAAACCTCTATGGTGATTATGTTAATGTTAGGTTCCTATGGTATTGATGTTTAAATTAAATTCGATTTTTATTAGAAATGTTTGTCGCGCAAAAAATTTTCACAGTTTTTCACAACGAAAGTAAATAAAGAGTATTATTAAAATTAATACAAGCTTCCAAGAGTCGCACATGAATCCTTCCCCGATACCAGTCACGTCCGAGAGTCGCACGCTCAGCGTACAACGGTGTGCAAAGGGCTAAGGATCCCCTGTATTACCAAGGTGAGATGGTTTGTGAAAGGTTTACGAAATAGTTTTTATAAAATATGTTTTTAAAAGAGTGAGGAATGAGTTGGGAAACTTGTGAGGGGTTGTCGCATCAGAAGGCTAAGAGGCCCCCCTAGAAGTGAGCAACAGGGACTGTCACCTTGACACCTATGGGGGAAAACAACCTTCTTCTTAGGGAGAAGGGGTTTTTCGCAGAGAAGAATAGACAGGGCTCCACTTCATAACAAAGGTAAGCCACCCACTTGGACCGGTGGGTTAATTAAAGGTTGTAGCAAGAGGGGCACCTCTTATTGGCTAAAGCTGAGCCAAAGTAATGAAATAGGTGGTGGAAGTGAAACTTAAATAAAGAGATAATGCAAACCACACAGTTATAGAAACAAACTAGGATATGTTGATGTGCATGATGTATGTATGTTTCTATGTTAAAGTATATGAGGAGTCATGAGCCTAGTTGTTAGATGAGTGACGTAAGATATATCTATACATTAGATGAGGATGTATGTAGCTGGATACTATCCTTAGAGGTAGGAGAGGGGTTATACCCATAGAAAGTTAATGTAAGCTACCAAGAGAGGTATGCAAGATGTTATGCCTCACAAAGAAAGGTGATGTAAGCCCAAGTTGGGTAGGTCAGAGGAAGGAAAGGTTATACACATTCCCATCCAATGGTATAGTAAAATGAGACCCTAGTGAGTGGTCAAGAAGAAAATAATGATGTTTAGGTGCCTTAGTGCACTAGTGGCCTTAGATTTGGCATAGGAGACCAACTCTAAGTGCCTAAGTAGAGGTTAAGGATGGTCTAAGAAAATAGTAGTGATGACATGATGTGGTAATAGTTGTGAGCATAAGCATCCATAAAAGAAAAGAGAAGCCATGAGAGTTAAGAAAAGGATCTCTAGAATAGAAAGTCAACCAAGAGTCCTTGGAACACTCATTGAGACATTATATCTCATCCCTTTAGTTTCATGTTTTACAGGTTAAGCAGGTGGGCGCTTCATAAGAGGACCTTGGAGCATGGAGTTGCTTGCTTGGAGGAAGATATTCTTAGTTTTGTATCTCCCATGTTTGGGAATTGGTTTTATGTTATAAGTACCTTGCTTATGTTTTGTAAGGCACATAAGTGCCAAGAGCTTTGTTTATGTAATATATGTTTATCTTTTAGTTTCTGCATAGTTAACTCTGATATTCTTATATTCTAAGTTTTCAAAATTTAGTAATATAAGCAAACAAAAGGTACTATCCTCTAGGGTGTTACACAAAAAGGGTTTAAGCCCAAAAGAAAACAAAACTAGAAAAATAAGGATTAATCTCACAGAGCTCAATGCACGGGTGCACGGATTGTTGCACAACCTATGCAACTCTCTGTCTTCAGTATTTTAGAAAATTTCAGAACTTGCACAGGTGGATAGCTTGGTTGCGTAGGAGTATTCCAAGGCTTTCCACAAGCTTCTTTTGACTTTGCAAGACCTTCAAGTCTCTAAAATTCAACCAAATTGATCTTCAACACTTCAAATCTCTCTTGGAACATCTCCAATGCTTACTCCAAGCTTCAACAAAGTTCCTAAAAACACAAGAAAATGACCCAAGATCAAGCATAAAAGGGTAAAAACAAGAAATTCCTAACTAAACTAAGCTTTTATTAAAACTCAACTAAAATGAAGATAAACAAAGCTCAAAAGCATGGAAGATATCAAATAATTGCTCCTAAATTACTACAAAATGTAGGAATATAAGGCAATTTCACCTCTTTATAGGTTAAACAATCTTTGTAAGCTGAGGGTGTGACTCAAACATGACAAGAACCAAGTAGGTTCTACCCTACAGTTACTAAGGGACATCATTTTCATAAAACATATTATTTCCTTGAAAACATATTATTTTCCCTTTAAAACATTTCCTTTCCTTGAAAACATAGGAAATAACCCCTTCCTTTGCTAAGGAGGCATCCTCATTACATTTTAAGTGTCTTAAGCCTTTTCTTGCATAAGGTTCATCATTATACTCATGTAACACCACACTAATCATAAACACAAAAATAAATACAAACCAACATTAATATTATGGTCATCAAGATTCTAACACATCAAGGTATCAAACAATATCAATCATGAAAATAAGCATAAAAGGCAATTACATAAGTGCACACACACATACACAACCTTTCCTTAAGGCTGGAATAACACTTGTTGTCCAAGGGGTTTAACTTAACGAGGTGCCTTTGGCTCTTAGCACCACCCCTCAACACTTCCAGATTACTTCTCTGGATGTTCACTTGCATAGCGACCCTACACTCTGTAGCAGACTTCACTCTCTAAGGCTTCTTTCGCTTATCAAGACTGAAGTTTCACTGAGTGAACCTTCACTTAGCTCTCTAGAGCTCTTCTTACTTAGTAAGGAATATCCTCACATAGCCACTACAAGAATTCTCGCTATTACAATGGGTTTTTAGCCCACTGTAATCTAAAAAGCCCAATGTAAATAAAAACTACCGACAGATTACCGACGACTAGTTATCCCTTAGTAAAAACTTTGTTGGTAAATTTTATCGACGACCCCGAAAAAGCCCTTGGTAATACAATGGGCTTAGCTCACTGTAACTTGAGGGTAATATAGTGGGTTCAATTGTTAGTAATAAGACTGCTACTAATACCGAGGGAAAAGCCGTTGGTAACTTATGAGTAAAAATAGGCACAGGAAAGTATGTGTAAACAATTACAGTGGGCTAGGCCCTTTGTATTACAGTGGGTTTTTTTACAGTTGACAAAACCCACTGAAATATAGTTAATTGATCGGTAATATAGTGGGTTTTCTCCACTACAATAAACCCACTGTAATACAGAGGGTTTAGCCTTCGGTAATAATCTATTTTTTTATTATTTATTTTTTATTTATGCAATTATCAATACCTGGATATATTAATTAATTTCAAACAAAAATAATTTGATAACAATGCATGTTCTTACATAAAATTAATCCATAACAAAATATTTCATTTTCCTTGCTTAAATTCTTCAAAATATAATATAATCTATATAACCATGAGTCATAACACTTCATAGTAGCACTAGTAAATCATAATACAAAGCCATAGAAGTGATACTAAGTGATATCAAAATACTATAGAAGTGCTAGTATGAAGTATCAAAAAACCATAGAAGTATGACACTAAGTCATAATACAAAAAACCATAAAACTGTGGTATAAGTCATAATACAAAAAAAAAAAAAAAAAAACATAGAAGTGCCATGTTTCTAATGACTTGGAATGTATTGATCATCATCATCAGAGTATTCTTCATAGTCTAGATGGCGGCGACTAGATTCAAGACGCTTGGTGAGGTCATTCACAGTTGTTGTAAGTTGCCTAATGGTGTTAGGCATTTCCTCTTGCATCTTTTGATTTTGTTCCTGTTGCTCCTTCATTTGTTCCTTAATTCTTTGAGATCTTTCATTTGCTTGTGAAATTTGTTCAGCCCACTTTGGAGGAATTAATGGCTTAAGATGATGTGCTCCTACAAGATGCTAGTGACACTTAGGTTGGTGATTCCACACCAAGCCTATAATAGGAGGACATGTCTCCAGGCCCATAAAGACATCCCTGAGACTTGCCCCTAGCAACTTCAGCCCACAATTTAACTCTTGATGTAGGCTTAATGGACTGTGTCCTAGTACTAGAGGCTTGTTGGTCCAATTTCTTCATAAATTCTCCTATTTAAATGCAAAAAAATTCACAATCAAAGTTCATTTGTTACTAATAAATTAAATAATTTATATAACATGTTAACTTAAATAGGTTTGCTCTAATCTCTTATCCACCCAGGTGTTGTCCTTTTTCCTAATATTAACTTACCATTTTCTATGGTTGCCCTGTTTCAAATTCTTGGTATCCCATTAATAGATTTCTTTGTAATGAGGTTTCTGGTGATCATTATGTTTATCCTCAATTTGGGTCTTTCTTTCTCATATGTTTTGAAACACGAGTGTGGTTGTTCCAATTCCTTTGTCATTGATTCATGATGATATTAATGATTTCAACAAAATACACAAGGCAATCAAAGATGGATTTTTGGTGAGATGGATAGGTCTTAAAGAATGTGAGAAATATATCAACTAGTATATTATTACACATTGTTAGATACATAGATCCTATGTCGAGTCATGCAATTTGATACATTCTTTGTACTCACAGATATTTCCCATTTTTTATATTAACATTTGAACAGAAATTAAACTAACCACTAACCTGATTAGCAGCGACGGGGTACAGGTTTGTCGTTAGTGGGCACTTCGCCAGCGGTAGTAATCAGGGGTAGAGCAGCTTCCCGTCGTGTTGGGGTGACAACTTCCCTTCTTCCCTGTGCAGTTCTAATGCCGAAGATGCTTCCCATAGCGTTGTGTTTGACGATTCAGAGGTCAGTGTGTGCGGCAGTGACTTAGGGTATGTGTGTGCAAGGGTTCTGAGGTTAAGTGTTGGTGGTGACTGAGTGAGGTTGTGAGGGAGTGATATAGTTTTAGGTTTTAGGTTTCTCAATTACAGTGGGTTTTACCCACTGTAACCTTGATTACCCATTACAGTGGGCTAAGCTAACTAAAATTAAAAAAAAGTAGGTTCCTCAATTTTAATGAATTAAAAAATAAATTACAATGAGTTTAATCCACTGTAACCTTTAATTTCATTACAAGCCCACTATAATTACCACCATATTACTGTCTGAAAAGTCGTCAGTAATAACTTTGGCAACAAAAAAAAAATTAATAACTCGTAATTGATAAATAAAGACTGCAAAGCCCATAATAATTTTTGGACGGCTAGACCCATATACTCTGTTGTTATTATCGACAGAAAAGCCGTGAATAATTTACCGACAAACAAACCCACTATAATTTGTCTGTATTACTAACAAACTCGTAGCCCACTGTAACAAACCTACTATAATAGCGAAATTTCTTGTAGTGAGCAAAGCACCACAAAGTGACAATTTTTGCTCTCTGAACTCAAATTTTTTAAGGATCATTAATTTTTACTATTTTTATTTATTTAGTTTGTTGGATTTTATTACTTCTATTAATTATTATCTATTTTAGTAACTATAAGTTTACTCTCATAATTTTACTATTGCTTTTTCTTTGTTTGTTTATTTTATCATATGTTCTATATATTTACCTAAATTCAATTATGCAACAGCATACAAAGACTAGGACCTAATTAATCGAGAAAAGAAAACGGGCATATGCTTTTCAATATTATGTAGTTTTTTTTTTTTGGTCAATTAGAATTCATTATCACGGTCTAAGAAAACCAAATAAACAAACCATATGTGCATGGGCTTTTGGTATTGATCCGATTAGATGGGAAAGGAAAAAAAAAAAAAAAAAAAGCAGAAAAAGACAAGTATACTCACAGCACAAAAATAAAGGTAACAGAAAGACACAAAAACAAAAGGGTGTTTGGTGGGACTACATGTGGCTTGGTGGATGGAATATGAACTTTGTCATTGGTGAAGGAAAACAGATCGAGAATGGGTGTGTACTGGTCGGATAATGGAGGAAATGAGCCTCTGTGTTGTATGTGAAAGGTGGTCTACGCCTAGTGAAAGTAAATAGCATGGCATGATGCTGGCATTGGCATAAATTCGTGGCCTTGGGTGCACCAAGGTTAATTCCAAGGTGGCTAGTCGATGCTTAGTTTTTCTATTTTTGTTTGAGAAATGCTAGCAACATGTGAACATCCCATTTTGTCCGTTAAACTAACAAAAATAAAAAAATAAAAAAGATAATACATAATACATAAAAATGTTGAAAAAAAAAATGAAAATGCAAAACAATGACTCTAAAAAACGTTAAAAATTGAGAAAAAATAATTTTTAAAAAAAGGAAAATAATGAGTATAAAAAAGGGGAGTTAAAATACAAATTTGCAATCATCAATTAAAAAGAAAAAAAAAAAGGAACCAAAAGTAAAAAAGAAAAAAATCAAATAATGATAAAAAAACAACATAAAAAAATGTAAAATACAGAAAAAGAGGATCAAGTTCATGCTATTTTCAGTTTGCTTCTAAGCCTTCTTTCCTGTGTTCCCTTGCACTACATGTTGTTGGAACGAAACCAATCAGCTTTGTTTCCACAATGGCACCACACACCTTACTCTGATACTCCTCCCACGCCAAGAGGAGACAATAGGGATTTGGTTAGTTGCTGGCTTTTGCTGGCTTTGTACCTCATTTTGGCACCACTACATAACACAGCAGAACACTTGACAGCACAGTCACAACTCAACACAAGCTACACGCTTCCTTTGATCTTCCTCACTTCACTAAGCACACACAAAGCCTTATACATTTTCCTCCTTTCAATTATACACACAACACACAAAGATCCGGGACTCTTTTATTTTCTCCCATCTTCTCTCACTCAATTTTATGCTATGAACCCTTGTGAGTATAACTCAATTTTACACAACACACAAGGGTTTTCTTTTCTTTTCGTAAAATGGAAGAAGATAATAATCCACCCCTTTTGAGCCTCCATACACATAACACCAACTCTCAGTCACAACTCAACATAGACAGTTTCACTCTATCCTCTTGACACTCCCATCACAACACACGCATACCTAACCTTCGCAGTTCGCACTAACACAACACCATTCTCTCAAGCTCTCTCCATGAACCCACCAGCTTGAGTCTCCAATGTGCTTAAGCAGAAGCATCCACAAAGTGAACACATCCACAATACATTACATTCTCAACCTTGCATTTTGGAAATGTGTGGAAATGAATGAGCCTCATTTTACACTTGGGTGAGTTGGGTTTGTAAGAACGGTTCAGCATCTACTCTGTCGGTTATAGGTTTGGAGCAGAGACTTTTCTTCTCTGTGTCTTGAATAAGCACTAGAGCTCTGCAACTTGTTTCCTGCACATTCTTTTAACCATGCATGCTTTTATTTGAGAAAAGCTAAGTATTTCTTCTACTTGGTGTGTTGCAGTTGCTACCATGTCTACGTTATTTTCTTCCTTTTTTTTTTTTTTAGAGATCATTATCATAGATAGTTGTGTTGTTGTTGATGTTACTTGGTGTGCGTATTATGCATGGCTTTTGTCGTTATTATCTTCGTCCATTTTATGCTAAGAACCCTTGTGCATGTGTTTCCTCTTTTTTTTTTTTGTTAGATATATCTTGTTTTCCTTTTACTGTGTTTGTCTTTATGTTATTATGGTTAGGTTGTAAAAAATTGCATGCCTGACGTGAAGTCCATAAGATCCTTATGATGTTATTATTTTTTTTTTTGTCATTTCTTATTCCATTTCTTTCTTTATTATATATGTTGAATATGGAAGTTAAATGTGTTTCTTTTTTGTTATGACTTTACGTGTATAAAAGAAAAGATATATAAAACAAAAAACAATCTGGATCAACATAATAAAAACTTAAAATATTAAAAAAGATTAAAAAATATATCAACAAAAGAACTACGTAACTCTGATTCTCTATTGTACATGGAGATACGTAGGAGGGAACCACTCTTGTCAAGCTAAAAAAGATTAAAAAATATATTAACCCTTCTTTTTTCATAATAATAATAATAAAATTTAAAAAGTACACATATTAAATAAATAAAATAAGTCTTTGTCTTAGCTTTTTTAAAATTATTTTTGGGTGAGATAAATATTTTAAAAGTTATAAATAATTTGTTTAATTAATTAGAAGTAACCATCTTAGAACGGACGTTGTAGGGTGTTAACACTTTCCTTATGCGTAATTGATTATATGAAGAGGAAATTATATTTATGGATACAACTAGTAACAGATGAAAGAAGCGAAAAATGGTTAGGCAACTGACAAAAGGAGTAAAATAGGGAAAAGAAACCCAACAAATGATCTAACAACAAGGAAATGAACACACACCCAATAGAGAAACCAGCGAAAGGAGTACATATTTATGGAACAAGATTATCTGTCAACCATATTATATCATGTTGGCTGATACAATACAATATGCATATGAGTATATGACATATTTTAAAAATTATTAAATATGACATATATAATTATAATACAATGTCTAATATTAACTTAAAATTAATATGAAATAAAAATCTGAAATCACTAGGTAAGGATGACTTATAGTAGTAATTACCCGTGACATTGACGTTGCGTACATGTTCAAAATCCGCCTTATCGTTGTCAATGATTCGCTTCTTGTTTGGACTAGTAATGCTAGCGTTGTTGAACATGATGTCTAGCTTGCCATAAGTTTTTATGGCTTTGTGGATTTTTGATTTGGTTCTCATCGGTGATGTAACGTTGTAGTTTTTCTAATTATGTGACTAAGTGTTTGATTAATAATATAAGAGGAAACTAAATTTAATTTATGTTATTTGCCATAGTGTTATTGTTAGATTTTAATGAATTGTTGGGCTTAGAGTGTGGGTTGTTAGATTTTTGGGACTTATATGTGAGTTTCTTTAGTCGTAAAAAAAAGGTGTCTTTAGAAGTAACAAAGGTGCAACTAGTAAAAATTTAAATCTTCCCAAACCTTAACCGTAGGAATGCTTCACTCTTTCTCCCATTTCCTTCATTCTCATTTTTATTCCTCTTTGAGCTTTCCTTCCTCTTGAGTTGAAGTTGGATTTCTACACCATTTTGATGCTTGGTTTCTTCTTCTCTAGAGCCTCCCTAGTTGATTTCAAGTTGGTAAGTTCAATTCCTCCCTATTCTTGATCTCTTAGTTTCTTTTTCATCTTTTACCAAGAGCTTGAGAAATGGGTCTCATCTAAATTCTTAATTTAAAGGTCAAAATTTGATTGAAGCTTGTTTTGATGTTGGTTTAGGTTTCTCCTAGTTGATTCTATAGCAAAAGTTAAGGAAAGATCACTCAAGAATCCCAAAGTTCTCCTCCCAGTTTCTCTTTCAGGAAATTTTAAGGATTTTGGGTAAGGGAAGCTTTAAATTGATATAAATGTTTTGGTTGTGTGTTTGCTTGGAATGATGATGTATTTAGGAATTGATGATGTCTATGAACTTATGTGAGTCCTTGCATAAGGTTAGGATGAGTGGGTATGTCATTGATGGCCATGGAGCTCACAGATCGCAGCCCATTTTCGCTTTGGACAAACACGAATTTTGGTGCGGCTGGGCTAGAGGGCGTTAGAGAGGAGCATTTAACTCCAGGGTCTTTCTGGCCTAGTGGGAAAGAGTTTGCGTGGCTGGACTAGAGAATGTCAGTAGGGAACATTCAGTTCCGAAAGAGCTCTGGCCCAGCAGGAGAGTTTGTCCGACTGGGCTAGAGAATGTCAATGTGAAACATTCAATTCTAGGGGAACTCTGGACTAGCGAGAGAGTTTGTGCGGCTGGGCTTAAGAATGTCAGAACAGAGCAATCAGCTTCAAGGGAGCTCTAGCTGGGTTGCGATTTTGGCCAGCTGGGCTAGAATTTGTTATTTTAAAAATTATCTTGAAATATTTCCCTTTTGATTATTTAAATGGTTTTAAATATTCATGTAAATGTAGTATGAATTATTGATGAAATGATGATATGTTTTTCTTCTCCACATGAGTCACTTAGACTTATGCTTTTCTTATGAAAATATAGTGATGTGCATTAGATTTAACAATGTTGAATAAGGATGTTGGATAGGCCACAACTTTGGTTTTAGAGCAATGCTAGGAAATTCACATTTTTTTATCTTATAGGACCACTAGATGGGACTGCTAGATGGGTTCTTAAGCATGTTGCCTGTAAATGGTGAATTTATAACATAGAGGGAACTAGAGGTGTTGGATTTGATGAATGAAGTGGATATGTACAAGCTTATATGGCATTTGCATATGGGTAGGCATGTAAGTTCAGGGTGCTTGGTGGCCTCTCAACCTAGTGCTGGAGGTTTTCGTGGTGGCTAATGGGAATGGGCCTATAGAATAGACAAGTGGGTGAATCCCTATAGATGTAAGGTATTGCAACTTTACAGAGGTAAGTCAATAACCACACTTCCTCCACAGGGTCAGCTCAAGGGACTCCCTGAATGGTCAGAGAATGGGACCATGGTAGGGGATGGGGCCTATGGGGATCGCCCAAAAGTTATAGAAATCTCCATGGAGTCGAGTCAGCATGACATTACATGATATAATGACATATGATATTGAAGTATGAATTGAGATTGTTTTATTGTATGATGTTGCTTGATTTCTGATTGTTGATTTATTCAAATTCTCATTTAAGCTAAATTTATCCTTCTTTTACACCTTTATTATATTTTGTTCCTTTTATATATGTAAGCTTACCCGTGCATTTTGTGTTTGTGTTTGTATTGTATGACTGCAATGATCGTGTGGTTGGCACGGGAGTAGATAGTGGTGATGTTGCAGGTTCTTACGCCGCTTGTGACTGTAGCGAATGTAGATGCTGCAGATGGGATGAGATCCCACTTTTTGATCTGTTCTCATATATATGTATATAGTAAGGGGACCAGTTTAGGACATAGCTATAAATATTTACATTTTGATGTGTTTATCCTCTATATATATATAGCGCCTCCTATGATCAATGCAACTTTTCCTTCCAACTTGCACAAAAGAAAAGGATTCACAATAGTTATGCCTTAATTCCAACACTTTGTTCTTAAATTAAATGTTGACAAGAGTCTATTTCATATCCTATTCCTTCTCTCCATCAGTTCTAAAACGACACCTAAACCAAAAAAAAAAAATAGTAATACAAGATAGTTACTTTTTTTAACTACACATTAGGGAGGAATAGGAGTGCTCAAATTAATTGGTTATAAAACCAGTTAAGCATAACTGTACATAACTAGATATAAAATATCTAGTTAGCTAAAATTAGTTATAAAAATAGAACTATTTTATTGATTAAGTTAAAATTTGATTATTTGATTTTTTTTAACTGGTTAAAAGTAGTTAAATTATATTTAATAACTGGTTATAACCAGTTATGATGGACCGATGAAACTTGTTCATGAGAAACAGAACAATTACAGCCTCTACATCGATCGTATATCCTAATTTCTGTGAGTTTTGAACTTCTGTTCGTAGTTTAGAATTCAAGCATGCGCCTGCATGCTGTGATTACGTTTTTGACCATATACATCATGACATGTCTTTACGCCATCAGGGAGGATCCAATTCCAAATGCCTTTTGAATCAACATCTCTTCATATTAATTTTTATCATAAGATTTTAGAAGGAAAAGACACAACAGCATAAATGTAACAAAATTAATTATTAACACGACAGTGAAGCTGTAACTTTAGTTAATTTTACTTTGTATGTCATGTCATGCAGTTGTTGTTAACACGAGACATGCTAATATTCACATGAGAAGGAACATTTTCATTATTTTAAACTACTTAATTTTAATACATTGTGAATATTGATTACCATTTACTAATATACAAATGTGTCCCGTAAACTATGTGTAGAAAAAGTTTGAAAGTCAAGACTAAAAATATTTGAATAACCAGTTATTTGTTCATAATTGGTTATATAATTGGTTTTAGATATAACCAATTATATATTCATAACTGGTTATATAACGAGTTTTTAAAAACAGTAACTAATTATACTAAATCATAACTAGTCATAGTTATGGTTATAATAATTACTTATAATTTAGTTATTTAATAGTTATGGTTATGGTTATTTGAATAACCAAACCATGAGCACCCCTAACTATGAGTTACAACCTTGAATACTCCTAAGGTAGCATAGAAGAATTTTTTACTAACATCTTCACCTAATGAAAAGGTTTACCACACTAGTCAAGGAACTAGGCACTCATGCATACTTAAAATAAACAGTTACATCATATGTTTCAAAATTTCATTTTCAGTTTTTGTTTGGTTTTGGTTAGCTTTATTTTTATCTTTCACTTGACTTTCATCTCTCAATTAGTTGGCGACTCTAGCCATCAAGAAGCGTCCTTCTTACTATTGATCTGTTACTACCACTAGTCTAAGTGGTTGAACCACATTTTGTTATCAATGGGGTTCATTGATCTCTTACTTATATACCACTCTGATCTGAGTGGGCTGTCTCCATTTTCCCCTTTTCGAAGATGTTACCTTTACCCCTTGGTTGAAAAGTGACAGTCCTTTCCCATTTAGCCAAGGGGGCTTCCTAGCCCTTTCTTTACAACTCATATTGAGTTGTATAAACCTTTCCTTCTATGACATTCTTTTTATGCAGCATTTTGTAAATGGTTCAAATCCTTATCTCACCTTGGTAACCTAGGGGACCTCTCTATAGGTTAAACAATCATTGTAAGCTAAGGGCGCAACTCAGACATGACTAGAACCAAGTAGGTTCTACCCTACAATTACTAAGGGACATCATTTTCATAAAACATATTATTTCCTTGAAACATATTCTTTTCCTTTAAAACATTTCCTTTCCTTGAAAACACATGGAATATCCCCTTCCTTTGCTAAGGAGGCATCCTCATTACATTTTAAGTGTCTTAAGCCTTTTCTTACATAGGGTTCATCATTATACTCACGAAACATCACACTAATAATAAACACAGAAATCAATACAAACCAACAATATTACGGTCATCAAGATTCTAGCACACATGGTATTAAACAATATCAATCATGCAAACATGCAAGCATAAAAGGCAATTACATAAGCACACACACATATACACAACCTTTACTTGAGGCTTGAACAACACTTGTTGTCCAAGGGGTCTTACTTAAAGAGGTGCCTTTGGCTCTTAGCGCTATCCCTCAACACTTCCAAATTACTTCTCTAGATGTCAACTCGCTTAGCAACCGTACACTTTGCATTAGACTTCACTTTCTAAGGCTTCTCTCACTTATCAAGACGGAAGTCTCGCTAAGCAAACCTTCACTTAGTTTTCTAGAGCTCTTCTTGCTTAGCGAGGAAGACCCTCACATAGCGAGGCACCACAAAGTGACAATTTCTGCTCTCTGGACTGATATTTGCTTAGCGATAACAACCTCTAGCTTAGCGACAATTAACCTCTCACTTTATCCTTATTCACATAGAGAGAACATGTTAAGTAATAACTAAATTAGAAGTGCATCCAAAGTAGTCATCACTAATTAAGTCTTTATTTTATCTATGTTAAGTAAATAATTTTGTAATTCAATTTTTTTAAGGATCATTACTTTTTACTGTTTTATTTATTTATTTATTTTGTTGGACTTTATTACTTCTATTAATTAATATCTATTTTAGTAATTATAAGTTGACTCTCATACTTTTACTATTGTTTGTTTAGTTTATTATCTATTCTATATATTTACCTAAACTCAATTATGCAACAGTATATGAAGACTAGGACCTAATGGAGAAAAGAAAATTGGCATATGCTTTTCAATATTATGTGTAACACCCCTTGTTACTATTAAAGATTTTCTTATTAATTAAGAAATTTGTAAAGTAGTTTGATACCCAATTATTGTAAATAACCTTTAAAATACGGGGAAATTTGTCTTCCTTTAAAACATGATTACTTCAAATTCCAAACCACGATCATCCAAAATAACTTATCACCATATTAAACCTCTTTTTTAATGAAATATCGGTCTTAATAAATCAAACTCATTTTATAGGACATTAACTTCATTGTAAACCATGAAACATAACAAAATCTTCCTTAATTAAGAACATCCTCATATCCATCATTATACTATTCTATTACACAGGATATACTTATCCATTTACATTCTTGAAATTAAACACATTATACATTTGAGTCACATATAAGGAATCGATACATCATGATATTAAAATCTAGTATGCCCTCTTTTATAAAAGAAAGGACTGACTCAATGAAAATCCAAAATACCCAATTAACCCATGTAGCATCCTAGAAGGATCCTTGTCTTTCTCTTAAAATGTCTGCCGGTGTCCACAGTGCTTGTCGTAGCTTTTCCATTCCATCTTCGTTGTTTGCACAGGATCATTCATCTAAATATGAAAAATAAAGGTGTATGGAGTGAGTCTCCCTCCTCCTCTAAACCAACAACCAAACGAACTTACGGTCACAAACAAACAAACAACATCAACCATAGTATTGTGGTGCTCTCACGAGTCTCACTCAACAACCTCAACCCATCTCACTAACTTTCCAACTCATATAACTCGTCACAACTCAGGCCCGCTACCACTGGAACTCCCAAAACTCAGCAGACTTACCCAATTTAAATTGGATGACTTGTTGAGAGTACACCCTTCACCATGGTATAATGGTAGGGCTCTCACCAACACAGTTATGTCTTGCATTTGTCGGGGTTGTCAAGTCGACTAATGTGATCTTCCAGTCACAACTCAGCGCCATACCCCCCAAGATCTTATAGTCTGTGATTCATTCCCCAGGTACCACTATGTATGGCCATCCAATCTCTGAGGACTTACTCCTTAACCACTCACCCTTTCGGGATTTATCTTTTACAAGTCTGTGTGGACTTCTCTGCCAAATGTACCAGACAATGACCTTCAATCAACATATGTCCCCTACATATCACACGGAGATCCAACTCTTCAACTATCACAGTGGTCAAACATTACGACCCCGTCTCTCACAAGCACATTGCTCACTGCTCACTGTAGACGAAGCTCCCACACGGCCTCTTCAACACTTGCCCATATGGCTTTTTATTACAAAAGATTATCCTTCCCGAACGGCGTATCATCCACTTCATGAACATATTTCACTTCCAATGGTCACACACGACCCAACGGAAAAGGATTCTTCCTTCTCCTTCCGTTTCTCACAACATCCAATGCAAACAATAATTTCAAACAATGAGAAACGCGTGCATAATGCAATTCACCCATCATAAACCAAGTTCATGATTTCCATCTTATTACATCTTATCGAAATCCTTGCCCACTCTCAAGTCTTATGCTTAATTTAGTCATCGGTTCTCAATGTCCATGCAAAGTCTTGATCTTTCATTCTAAGTCCAAATATCCGACATCGTCCATATGCATTGGTGCCTATTAATTACTAATCCATATAATTATTAGGTTCACACTCTTTTCATTTATAATTAATTCACTACTTCTCGTAGTGAATGACATTAATTGCCAGAACAACACTCTAGCACTACAAATGCGCTCTATTGGTATTAATTTGTTCCCATACAAGAATTCAAGATTCTTGCTCGCCAATCAATAAAATCATCATACAATCCACATGCACAAACAAATTCCAGCACTCATTGCCCGAGGATCACATTCCTTCCGGTCTCTTATTTAACAGTTATAAATAATGTAATTACAAATAATAAGTCAAAAACTCAAGTACAATTAATCAATAATGAAATACACTCATGTTCATATAGAGATACTCCTTTTAAGGTAGAATACTCCATCACAAATACAAATAAGTCAAACAACATTACATACACAACTATTTCAATTGAATTTTATTTATACACAGTGCTGAACTTCCATATCGAAAATTATTTACCATATCAAATCAACTTAAATTTAAGAGATACTTCACAGGGACATTCCTTCACATTCATATTACATCACATAAATTCAGCTCCCAAAGATTCAACACATAAATAATATTTTTAATTTAAAAACAGCTGCTGGATGCACTTTGTAAAACACACTTCAAGAATTTTATAAATTACTAAATCAACTCCGTTTTTTATGAAATTTTACAAAGAGCATCCTTAACATTTAAAATATGACATATAATTTTTCCAGAACCATTAGACCATGAAAATTTCCATTTTTGTATTTAAATACCACTGTTGTCTCCCAAAACAGAGTTTTCATCACAAATTACTAGACTCTTAAAAAGGTCAATAATATATCATATATTTTTCCAACACAAATTTCTTACGATAAAAAATATTTTCCATTTAATTTCCCAACTGTCCAGCATTTCGATTTTTCAAAGAATAAATGAAGAGACATACTTCCCAAGATTTTCTGGCTTTACTAAAAATCAGGAATGGTCCCAGTGATTTATAAAATTGGTATATGGTTCCATTTTTCCAAAGTCATACCCAAAATTTTTATAAAAATAAAAACAGCCCACTTCATAGTTTCGACAGTTTTAAAATATAAATATATTTAAAATAGTTTCAGTGCTCTAAAAATTCTGAAAAAAATACCATGACTTCCAGAGGTATCAAAACTTCAGAAAATGGTTTTACATCACCAAAATCACCCATAAAAATAGGCACGAAAATTATTACATATCAGTAGTACCATAATCAAAAATAGCTCATCACAAGATATTTGGGTATTCACATGGCACCCATGGTATCAACATGCAACCAACAACACCGACAACCAAGAAACAAACAAGAAAAGAGATAATGGCTTAGTTGAGAAGAGGAAACTCCTCCATATCTCCATGAAATCAAAATCCAATCGGTGGGTTTGAAAGTCCTTGAACTCCTCTCTAACATACTAGAATTTGGGGAAGAAAAGCTCTCATCTTGCCCATGAAATCTTAAGAGAGAAGTTGAAGAAATTTAGAGAGAAGGAGGAGAATTTTCATGAGTTCTAAAGAAGGAGAAAAAGCAACTCACACTTTCTCTCTCTTCCCTAAAGGTGGTGGCTAGTTTGTGGAGGGAAGGAGTCTAACTTTTGCTTTTATAGGGGCACCAAAACCCTAGTTAGAAGGGAGCTCACTTTCTCTTAGGGTTAGGGTTTTAATTAATTAGGGCTTTCAAGTCTTAATCCTTGCCTAATCTCATTTAATTAACTCTAGTCTATGTGCACTTTACTAATTAATTTCTAACTAGTTCTATCTAGACTTGAATTAATAAAATTGGGCTTAATTAAGTTTAATTACGTTAATTAAAATTTCTAAATCACTAATTACCTTAGAGCATTTAATTTCACTAATTAAAGTCATTACCAACTTATTAGTAAATTATTTGTGCCATTAAAACTCTAATTTTTCATTCCAGATAAAAGTTTCACATATTTACTATAATGCCATTAATAAGTTTGACCAAATCTCTTCCTATTGACTTTGACCAAGAAGAGTCTATCTTTGACTTTTCAAATTTTGAACTTTCCTCTACAAATTTTTAATGTCTCTACTTAACCATTATTAAGTAATACTTATTTTAATTATTTTCCATATTTTTCTTAATTACTTAATTAATCACTAATTATATTTAATTAATCAAAACATATATTTTCTTATTTAAAACAAATAAATTCTAATTAAATCACTAAAGTACATACTTATTGAGTTGTAATTTTTAGGATGTTACATTATGTAGTTTTCTTTTTTTTTGGGTCAAATAGAATTCATTATCATAGGCCAAGAAAATAAAATAAACAAACCATATGTGCATGGGCTTTTGTTATTAATCCGATTAGATGGGAAAGTAAAAAAATAAAAAAGGCAGAAAACACAAGAATACACACAGCACAAAAAAAAAAGCTAAAAGAAATATAGAAAGACACAAAAACAAAAGGGTGAAGAGGAAGCTACATCAGGATGGCTTCATGGAGCAGGGGGTAAACAGAGGTGGGTATCACAATCACATATTTGCTCTGATGGAGGGCTCTATATGCATGGCAATGCGGAGTTGAAGCTTCTGGTGCACGTGAACGTGGTGTTTGGTGGGACATGTGGCTCGATGAATGGAATATGACTTTTGTCATTGGTGAAGGAAAATAGATCAAGAATGGGTGTGTGCTGGTCGGATAATGGAGGAAATGAGGCTCTCTGTGTTGTATGAGAAAGTTGGTCTACGCCTAGTGAAAGTAAATAGCATGGCATGATGCTAGCATGGACTCATGGCCTTGGGAGCACCAAGTTTAATTCAATGGTAGCAAGAGATGCTAAGTTTTTCAATTTTTTGTTTTGTTTTTATTAGACCATTAAGAATATATATGAAGAGGTAATTATGGATAAAAACAGTAACAGATGATAGAAGTGAACAATGATCAGGCAACTGACAAAAGGAGAAAAAAAAAACCACACAAATGATCTACCAGCAAGCAAATGTACAAGCACCTAGTAGAGAAACCAATGTAAGCACATAAAGGAACTGGCACCCAGTTAGGGGTGGCATATCAATCCATTTATCCATCATCCATTCAATCCATCCACAAGTAAATCCATCCAATCCATCCATTACAAAAAAAAAAAAAAAAAAAAATCAAATGGGTTGGATCCAATCCATCCATTTTATTTTATGGATGGTTAACGATCCATCCACTATTTTTCAAAATCTAATGGATTCTCCAATTAATACTTAATGGATCAAAATTGATCCAACATACTTATTACATATTTACATCATTCTTAAATTTATTTTTTAAGATTATCCCAAAAATAAATTTAAAAAAACTTTTAAACAATATATTTCTGCTGATCCCGGTCAAAGCAGATTTTGGCAGACCTCGCCTAAGGCTACTTTTAGGTCGACCTCAGTCAGGGCATTTTTTTTTGCTAACCTCGGGCGGGGCTATTTTCTGGTCAATGTCAACAAAGGCCAATTTCGTTCGACATTGGCCAAAGCTGTTTTTTGGCCGACGTTAGCCAAGGAAGTTTTTGCTCGACCTAGGCTAAGTTTGTTTATGGCCCACGTCAACTGGGGCGATTTTCGATCCACATCGACCAAGGCAATTTTCGGCCGACTTCGTCCAAGGCAGTTTTCAACCAATGTCGGCCAGAGGTGTTTTTAGCTGATGTCTGCCGGGGCTATTTTCAACCGACGTCGATTGGGAAAGTTTTCGACCGATGTTGGCAATGGCTATTTTTGGGCCTACCTCAGCCATGGTTTTTTTTTCGGCCGACGTCGGTGAGGGTTTTTTCAGCCGATGTTGGCCACGGCAATTCGCCTGACCTCGACTAAGATTTTTTGCGGCCGATATTGGTCGGTCGACATTAGCCAGATTTTTTTTTCGGCCGACATCGGCCAGGGCAATTTTTGACCGACCTCGACCAGGGTTTTTTCAGCCTACATCGATCGAGATTTTTTTCGACCGACGTCAGCTAGGGCAATTTTTGGTCGACTTCAACCAGGGTTTTTTTTGGTTGATGTCGACCGATGTTGGCCAAGAATTTTTCATCCGACATCGGCCATGACAATTTTTGGCCGACCTCGGCTAGGGCTTTTTCTACCAACGTCGGTTAGGGCTATTTTTTGATTGATCTTAGCTAGGGTTTTTTTCATCGACATCGATTAGGGCAGTTTTTGACCAACCTCGGCTAAAGTTTTTTTTTGGTCGAGGTCAGCCAGGACTATTTTTCACCCAATGTTGGCCATAATTTTTTGGCCGACGTCAGCCATTGCAGTTTTCGACTGACCTCGATTAGGTTTGTGTTTTTAGTCGGGGAAGTTTTCAGTCAACATCGGCCAGGGCTATTTTCGGCCGACGTCGATCGAGGCTATTTTCGACCAACATCAGCCAAACTATTTTTTGGTCAACGTCGGCCAGCGATGAATTCGAATGACATCGGTCAAGCCAGTTTTCGGCCGCTAATGGCTAGGTTTCTTTTTAGTCAACATTAGCCGAAGCAACTTTCAGCCGTCATCGACTAGAGTTGTTTTTGACAGACCTCGGCCGAGGCTGTTATTATTTTAAAATATGTTCTTAATTTTTAAAAATATATTATTTTTAAATTTTAAATAATTATTTTTAAAAAGAACATATTATTTTTATGGATGGATTGGATATTCATCCATGAAAATTTTGTTAATGAATGGATATATTGGATGGATTTTTATCAAACATATTGGATTAGATCGGATTTTTAAATAAATTTTTAATGGATCCAAATGGATTGTTTTGATCCAATCCATTTTGATTCGAATTAAAATTTATACGATCCATCCATTTTGCCATCCCTACACCCAGTAGTAGTAGTAATTATTTGTAGTAATTATTTGCTAAGAATGTTAATTGTTCTCCTTAGTTCGTGGCCTTGCTATCTTTGGTTGCTCAGTGAGGATGGGCATTTCTTTTAACATGTTGTATAATATGGCCGACAACAAAAGCTAAAATGTTAATAAAGGAAATGCTAATCAAATTGTTATGAGAAAACTAATTGTGGAAGAGGATATATATAGTTTCGTAAACTTTCTGATAGCCGAGTTCAATTCCTACAGATAAAAAAAATAAAAATAATATAATTATTTGATTTGATTTATCTAAGCAACCTAGGAGAGAATGAAATGTCAATAACGCTCTAATTACGTAGATAGGAGTTACGAAAGTTTTAAGTCATTGTAATGATAATAATACATAAATTGCGAAAGTGAGAGTTGCGATATTTAAGTAGTTCCTTTAACAATTCATTACCACGCATCCCAAAATGGCTTCACTTACATTCAACCCAATAAGTCTATTATGCTCTCTCTCACGTCCTCTTCCATTGCCCTGCATCTCTAGAATGTAAATAAGCACTCAGGTTCATGCAATGATATCAAATAATTTTAAAAAATGATGAATAATAAGAAGTGAATTACATTAATTTAAGCATGATTCATCCCTTGAAGAAGCAACGGATTATTTTTGTATCACACTTTTTCAAGGTTGAAATGTTGTTGAGAGGTTGCTTAATCTTCATTAGAACCTTGTTCTCTTGATTTATTCCTTTGTTTCTAACCATGAAAATGTGATATCTTGAAATATAGGAGCTTCCGTTTGGTATGAATAATGAGTAGTTATATTTGATATTTCACATCACAAGTAATTATTTAATTTAATAGAAGTGTTGTGTGTGCAAATAAATTTATTTACTGTGATTTGAAAATATCATGCTACACGTAATTTTTTTACATGACTGAATATAGATTCTATTTTTTATATTCTTTACTGTACCTAAAAAAGTAAACAAAATAAATAAAACAATATCCCTAACGAGCTAAAGGTTTTAAGAAGAATTTTATGGTCTTTTATAATTTACGTATGTGGATAGGAATTAGTTAATTTAATTCTTGTAAGTGTAGAGTTTTTTTTTTTTTTTTAAATCATTGAAAAAGCTAACAAGAAATAAAGAGGGGGGGGGGGGGGGGGGGGGTGGTTGTTCTTTTGAAAAAGGAAAGAAAGAACGACTGCTGTGTACTTGGGCTTTTAGAAAAAGTCACTAAGTATTTAAAATATTTAAAATGGGTGCTGGAGTCTAGCTAGTTAGGGTACTGTTATAAATATTTCATATAAGGTAAAGTTGACTAATTAGAAGAAAGGCTAAAGATTAAATATTAAGAGATTAAGTTTAAATGTTAAAATAGTACTTTAACTAATGGATTAAAAAAAGTAACGACTGCTGTGTACTTGGACTTTTAGAAAAAGTCACTAAGTATTTAAAATATTTAAAATGGGTGCTGGAGTCTAGCTAGTTAGGGTACTGTTATAAATATTTCATATAAGTTAAAGTTGACTAATTAGAAGGCTAAAGATTAAATATTGAGAGATTAAGTTTAAATGTTAAAATAGTACTTTAACTAATGGATTAAAAAAAAGTTTCGAATGAAAAATCATATAGCTTTTAAAAATCTTCACACGGTGATAGTAAGTGAGGTTTTAAATCTTTATACTTTGTAGATGATTTTTTTTTAGGGAAAAAAAAAAAGATAACGTGAGATCTAGTGAAATTGATATGTTTTTAAATAAAAATTAAAACAAATTGATTTTAGAAATAAAAACTATAAACCTAGAAACTTTATAGTTAATATTATAATATTTTAGATTTAAAATGTCTGAGAAAAATAAGCTTAGACAATCGTTGACCATTTTGGTAATTATTGAGAAAAGATTAATATATATAATACTATCTTTACAAGAAAAATAGAGTAAGGACAAAAGTAACTTCTTGCTTCAAGAAAGTTAAGTTCTAAATTTCTTTATGGACTTAAACATTTAAAATTTTAAATCCATAGGTGATGCAAATAATTAAGATAATTTTATTATTTATTTTTGAAAATATTTAATAATTGTCTTAAAACTATAATGATGTAACTAGCTATTTCAACGTATACAGAAAAACGTCGAAGGTGTGAGAAAAATAGTTGTTAGAAGAATAAAAAGGAATTTTGTTTTGAGATCATGGAAACAATGTGATACTTTACTTGATATTCTTGTGGAGAGGCTCAACCCAGTGGGTGGTAGGCATATTGTTGATTATGTCTAATAAACATAAGGAGAATTCAACCAGTGAATTTCTTGGACCCTATGGAGAGGCTTGGCTTAGATGAGGTGGCAGACATACTGAAAGTATGTCTAATCCACAAAAGGAGGACCTAAGTAGAGTTGATATAATCTTAATGTTGATTTTGGATGAATTGATTGAACATGCATTCTTGCATATGTTGTCGAGCTGCCCCGTGGAACTGTGATCTAGGGGAGGGGAGAGAAGTGGAGGTGGGTGTGAAAACATTGAGTATAGTAGACATGCAATTCCATAAGAGGCCAGGATTATCGCGAATCTTATGTCGTGGTAGCAACTACCCCCGTATGCCTATCTTGACAATGCCATTGTTTTGCTACATATGACTCAGTATCGGTGTTGCCTAGATGGTTTATGGCACGTGTCACTCTTCGGATCTGCGAGGTCCATTATTGGCATTGTATGATGTTCAAGGGACATGTCTGACTAGTCGCTCAAGGTGTTAGGAATCTGCATGGAGTTGTATTTGCATACATTACATGACCTTATCATTTGTGTACACTTGTTGGTTGGCGAAGATTTGGTATATGTATTTATGGTTTTAATTGTGGATGTTGTGTGTGTGTGTGTGTGTGTGTATACATGTGTCGTCAGTAGTGGACTACCTCTTTATGCATGCAAAATCTTTTATGTCTATTTTATTTTTCGAGAACTTACCCTTGCACATATGGTTTGTGCCTGTGATGATCTCGAACAACACATTAGTGGGAGCAAATGGAAGAGGTTCAGGATCTACTCTTTGTAATTCCCTAACTATATTTTGTCGTATGCTCTTTGATGGTTGCCATTACCAAGGTGTCGCTACAAGGGACGGGCGTCAAACGAAAAGCATACTCATCACATACGTATCTTAGGAGGATGCATCGTTCTTAAGTGAGGGACTCTAGATTTATGAGAATTGACTTACCTTTCGAGTCTTCAGTTTGACATCACCTAGCATTTTGACGAATAGTGATATGAAGGAACCTACGCATGAAATGATTGTAGCAATGATCAGAATTGTACCCCACCTCTTTTGTCTTTAGAGCTTCATAGTGGAGGGATATTATCTAGAAGTCTCCCCATTATTATGTTTTTGAGTTTTATTATACCACCAACATAGAGTATGCATGATATATCCCTCTCCCCTTTCTGATGTGTCTTTTACATATGGGTAAACTTCTGGAACACACACTACTGTTGAGTCATAAGACGAATCAGGACCTTCAAATTTTGATTCAATGCAAAATAAATATTAAGTAAAAAGATTGTGTCTTATAAATGCCAACAGATGAAAACGTTTCATTTGTGTCTGTAAGTTATAGATGATACGCAGACAGATGCTTAAGTCTGAAAGAGCATTTAAAGGCATAGTAAATGCACTATCATTTTGTAATCTGTATTGAAGGGAATGTTCATGGAAAATCCTACCTAGGATCTGTCGAAGTGCATAGAGGGAAACAAAAAGAAGAGTCAAAGTATTAGAAGTTCCTCTTGCCTCAAAAGATGCGCTACAGCTAGCAATTAGTACTTGACTGAGCAAGTGATGTGATCACTGCAGCAGAAGGATATGAAGTGTATCTCAAGGAAGATAAACATAGTGCTTTATCAGCTCAAAGTGACTAGTTGGTGACAAGCATTTAATGCTCGCATTAAATGCCCCAACAACTACTCTCCTTCAGACGTTGGTCATACGCAAGTAAGAAGACCGTTTAGAGACAATAGTTACTTCCTCAGCAAGTCTCTATATCAGTGTTATCAGACCCGGCCCGGTCATCGACTCGGCCGGGGTACCGGGTCACTGGGTCAGGGGTCAACTCGGTGAGTCAATGGTTGACCCGCATGACTCGGTCTGTATTAAAAAATAATTAAAAATTCATAACCTGTAAACTTTTTAATAAATTTTTTTCAATAATTTCATAACCTGTAAATTTGTACACTTTTTTTGTGTGCAGAAAAGATAGCTTATAAACTTATACCCTTAAATATTTAAAGTTTAACAAAATTCAACACATTTAGAAGCATAGTTATGAACTTGTTTAAGAATCTTGAGCAACATATTTTATTCTAAAATTCAACATACACAACCTTAAGTTATAATTTAAAATATATCATTATCATCTATTTATTAAAAGCTAAAGCTATCATTGTTGTACACCGGCAGACATAATATATATATAAACCTATTTTATTTAAATAATACAATTTTTTCATTCATCTCACTATTGCTCTGATAAAAAATAATAATTTTTCGAACCAGTAAGTATATTGGATGAGATAAGATAAATACAAGTTTTACTCGTAAATAACAATATAAGCCAAGGAGAAAAGGCAAAATTGGAAGTGACAATAGCTTTATGCCTTTATTATATCAAATCCTAATATGCGATTATGCTTGGTAAAAAAAAGTAAGTAAATATATAAATAACATAAGTGTAAGATATAAATTAAATTTTCTTATATGAGTGTTATTGTTCTCCTGTAAAAAAAAAAAAAAAAAAAATCAAAATTCGTGACCCGCCGAGTCAACCCGGTCACCGGGTCACCGGGTCACATCAAAACCGGCCGGGTCAACCCGGGTCATACCGGGTCGATTGCATAACCGGTCCGATTGGTGACTCGGACCGGTTGGGTGACCGGTTCGCGGGTTATTGGGTCGACCCGGCCGGTTCGAGCCGGGTCTGATAACTATGCTCTATATAGCAAAAGATTTGAAGTGCTGAAGATAAGGAACTTAATTCAAATTACGCAAGCATTCTTTCAAGCTTTCATTCTTTCTCTTATAAATTCTCTAAGTTGTAAAAAGCTTTCAAAACACCTTGAATATCCTAAGAGAAAAAGACTGTGTTCTTATTTTTGTATACCCGTCTGTAAGACGATAATCCAAAGTCTGTGTGCCCCTAACTCAACAAATCTACTGATTTGTTGTAGAGCCATAAGTGGCTTGGTAAGAAAAAATACTTGGGTTTTTAGCTTGGAGAGGCTAGTGTAAGAACTACTTGGGTAGAGCCAAAAGTGGCAGTGAATAATACTTGTAACTTGTGAAAGTTAGTGGAACTTGGTGGTTTGCCAAGAACTGGACATACTCTCGGGGTGAGACGAACCAGTATAAATTCTTATGTTGTCTTTCCTATTCTTTATTTCTTATAACTGCTTAAACTGACTGTATCTTGTGATTTATCTTGTTTTATTAAAAGGTTTCATCTATTGTTATCGTCTATTAACGTTTTCTCTTAAACTATCTTTCTAAACCCATAACAGATGAATCACGCGTTTTATAAAAGTTTGCGAAAATTTTATAAATCACAATTCAACCCCCCTTTTTGTGAATTTTGCCTTTACAGTTTGGTATTAGAGCTCAACCTCTAAGGGTTGAGCACCTGACCGTGTCTAGAGGAAAAGATCCAGATGGCCAGTCACGACAACCAATTCATTCTCGAAGGAGCCTATCTAACAAGGCCTCCAGCCTTTCCTGGAGATGACTATCCTTACTGGAAAGACCACATGGAGATGTACATCAAGTCTAATCAATATCAACCATGGAATGTCATCATTCATGGAGACATCCCCATCACAAGGACCGAAGATCAATTGACCCAAGATGACTACAACATCCTTCAACTCAACAACAAGGCCATATATACTCTAACCTGTGCTTTAACCATAAATGAGTACAAGAAGGTGCATAGACTCAAATCGGCCAAGAAAATTTGGGATTCTCTCTGCACCAACTATAAGGGAACTAAAGATGTTCAACTAAGGAAAACTGCCACTCTGATAAGACACTATGAGAGTTTCTCCATGAAAGAAGGAGAAAGTGTTAATGATATGTTTGGGAGACTTCAGGTTCTTCTCTCAGACCTGGAATCTCTTGGGCACACTTATACTAAAGCTCATATCAATCTGAATATCCTTAACAGTATGCCCAAAGTGTTTGAACCTAAGACCACAGCTATCCAAGAGGCAAGGAACATGAGAACCTTATCTTAGGATGAGTTGCTGGGAGTTCTACAAGTGCATGAAGTGCATTTATAGAATAGAGACCAACTACCTGCAAACAATGCTAACGATTTCGTTGCTCTCAAAGTTGGTGAAACTAGCACCAAAAAGGAAGAAAAGAAAAGAACCCCTAAGGCTCTGAAGGTTCAAGTTGTTCAGTAAGAAGAATCAAACGAAAGCTCTGCCGAATCTACAGATGATGAGGTAGTCCTTATGGCAAGAAAGTTCAAGCAGATGCTAAAAAAGAAAAATAAGTTCAGACAGTCCTCCAGGAAGAAAGACTCCATATTCAAAAAGAAAGATAAGGAGGATAGTCAGGAGATCATCTACTTTGAGTGCAGAAAGCCTGGACATATGAAGTTTGTGTGTCCAAGGCTAAAGAAAAAGAAGTCCTATGGTGGCAAGAAAAAGAAGAAGAGTTTGATGGCCACATGGGACGACTCAGACCATGAGCAAAGCAGTAGCTCAGACGATGGGCAGACAAAGATCTGTCTGATGGCTTAGACAGAAGAAAAAGTTGAGGTAAAAACCTCTGAATCTGAAAGCTCATATGGTTCTTCATTAGACAATGAAGAAGAGATGTCTTATGACGTTTTACTTCAAAATTGTCATATGATCTCTTAGCAATGTAAGAAATTTAAACAAAAACTCAAACAGTCGGTTTGTGAAATAGAATTACTGAAGAAATCAAATGCAGAACTAGAAGAAAAAGTCAAGACTCTTGAGAAGAACCTAAGTCAAACCAGTACCTCAAGTCAGACAGACGATCCATCCATAGTTGAAAAACTAAGGGAGGAAGTAGTCTATCTAACCAAGGATTTTGGGAGATTTCTGGAGAGCTCTAACACTCTCACTATGCTTTTAAAATATCACCAACATCCCTATGATAAATCTGGTTTAGGCTTCGAAAAGGATGCATCTACTTCTACTCAGTCTGATCCAGACAAATGTGACTTATGTGGAAAGTCTAGACACTCCAAGTTCAGATGCATACACAAGAAGAAGCAGATGTCTAAGGACACTAATGCTGCTGGACCCAAGAAGATTTAGGTACCAAAGTCTCAAATTATTCCTATTTTAGATATCCTTGGTAGGAAAAGGCAAGGGTTTGAGTTGGTACCAGGACAGTGGCTGCTCATAACACATGACAGGAGAAAGGTATATATTCCTAGACCTAAAGCCAGTTGAAGGCAGAGCAGTTGCCTTTGGAAGCATGGGAAAAGGACGCATCACAGGTGTAGGTAAAGTTGGTATGTCATCCCTAACCTCCATAGACAACGTCCTATATGTTGAAGGTCTGAAGTATAACCTACTGAGCATAAGTCAATTGTGTGACAATGGTTATATCGTCTCCTTCAATAGGGACAGATGCATAGTTAAAACAGATGATGGTAAGTCTGCATTTTTTGCCAGACGACACAATAATCTGTATAAGATTGATCTTATAGATCTTAGCAAGAAGAAGGTAATGTGTCTGTTGTCCAGAGAAGATGGAAGATGGATTTGGCATAAAAAAAAGTTGGGCATGTGAATCTGAAACACATTTCAAAAATTTTGAAAAATGGTTTAGTATGAGGATTGCTTGAGATTTCCTAGAAAACTCATCTTCTCTGTGAAGCTTGTCAAAAAGGGAAATAGATTAAAACATCTTTTAAATCTAAGAATGTTGTTTCCACCTACAGACTGTTGCAACTCTTGCATATGGATTTGTTTGGTCCTACTAGAATGTTGAGTCTAGGCAGAAAGAAATATGGCTTAGTCATTATGGATGACTATTCAAGATATACATGGGGTATACTTCCTAGGCCATAAACATGAGTCTTTCAAGGTCTTTGAAATATTCTGTAAAAGAGTTCAAAATGAAAAAAAGGTTTTGCATCTCTAGCAACAGAAGTAATCACGGAACTGAGTTTGAAAATGCTGAGTTCAAGTCTTTATACGAAAAGAATGAGATTTTCCATAACTTCTCTTCACCAAGAACACCTCAGCAAAATGGGGTAGTTGAAAGAAAAAATTGAACTCTATAAGAAATGGCTAGGACCATGCTCTGTGAAAACTCTCTACCTAAACACTTATGGGCAGAGGCTGTGAACACTGCTTGTTATGTTCAAAATAGAGTATTGATTACACCTATGATTGAGAAGACTCCTTATGAAATATGCAGAGGAAGAAGACCTAACATTGCTTACTTTCATCCTTTCGGGTATGAGTGTTACATCTTAAACACCAAAGATCAATTGGAAAAATTTGATTCTAAGGTGGATAAGGGTGTCTTCCTGGGATATTTTGATACATCTAAGGCTTATAGAGTTTTTAATACCAGAACCTGAGTTGTAGAAGAATCTATCCATGTTAAGTTCAACGATGGTCTAACGTCTGATAGGAGACTATTAGACCTTGAGGATGATTTTGCAGATATACAGATAGGTCCGTTTGTAGCGCCAAAGTCAGATGAAGTCCAACCACCTAAGGAAATTCTTCCTCAGATTAAACGAATGTCTGGCTCTCAACCACAAATGAAGGATTGGAAATTTGTGACCTATCATCCACATGATCAGATCATAGGAGATCAGAAGGAAGGTGTAAAGACCAGATCATTCTTTAGAAATCAAACATCATATGCCTTCGTCTCAGAAATAGAGCCAAAAATGATAAACGAAGATCTGACAGACGATGACTGGATTTTTGCCATGGAAGAAGATCTGAACCAGTTTACCAGAAGCGATGTCTAGACCCCAGTTCCTAAGCCAAAGAATAAAAGCATCATTGGAACAAGATGGGTCTTTAGAAACAAACTGGATGAGCAAGGAAAAGTGATAAGAAACAAAGCTAGGCTAGTAGCTCAGGGCTATAACCAGCAAGAAGGTATAGACTTCACTGAAACCTTTGCTCTTGTAGTTAGATTAGAAGCTATAAGAATCATGCTTGCACTTGCTGCTCATAAAAACATTAAGCTTTTTCAAATGGATGTTAAGAGTACGTTATTAAATGATTTTATTGAAGAAGAAGTTTATGTTAAACAATCTCCTGGTTTTGAAGATCCCACTTTTACAGATCATGTTTTTAAACTTAAAAAGGCTCTGTATGGTCTGAAACAGGCACCTCATGCTTGGTATGACAGACTAAGCTCCTTTCTCTTAGAAAATAGTTTTATGAAAGACAAAGTAGACACTACTCTTTTCAGAAGAGAAGTTGGCAAAGATTTCATTATAGTTCAAATTTATGTTGATGATATTATTTTTGGAGCTACTAATGAATCTTTGTGCAAGGATTTTTCTGATCTGATGAAAGGCAAGTTTGAAATGAGCATGATGTGAGAACTTAAGTTCTTCTTAAGACTTCAGATCAAACAAGATAGCAAGGGAATCTATATTCATCAGCAGAAGTATACAAAGGAACTTCTTAGGAAGTTCAAAATGGAAGATGCTAAACGAATGAAAACTCCTATGCATGCTTCCAATCCTTTGAGCAAAGACAAATCAGGTAAACCAGTAGATCAAACGATCTACAAAGGCATGATTGGCTCACTTCTTTACCTTATAGCTAGTAGACCTGATATAATGCATAGCATCTGTTTGTGTGCTAGATTTCAATCTGATCCTAGAGAGTCACATCTCAAAGCTTTTAAAAGGATCTTACGTTATCTAGTGGGCTCTACTAACCTTAGTTTGTTCTATAAGAAAAATCAAGATTTCAGGTTAGTAGGATAATGTGATGCAGACTATGCAGGAGACAGAGTTGAACGAAAAAGTACAAGTGGAGGATGCCACTTTATAGGACCCTGTCTCATCTCATGGGCAAGCAAGAAGTAGAACTCAATTGCTTTATCAACTATAGAAGTTGAATAAATGTCTGCTGCCAGTTGTTGCTCACAGCTGCTATGGGTAAAATATCAGTTAAAAACTTACTCTAGTTTTGAAAACAATATACCTATATATTGTGACAATACCAGTGCAATCAACTTATCTAAAAATCCCATACAACATTCTAAGGCAAAGCATATTGAAATCAGATATCATTTCATTCGTGATTATGTTCAAAAAGGAGTTTTTGACATTCAGTTTGTAGATACAGATCACCAATGGGCTGATATCTTTACAAAACCTTTTTCTGAAGAACATTTCGTCTATATCAGGGATCATCTGCATATGCACATGCTTTCAGATTAGTGTTTGCATTCATTAGACGATATCCTTCGTCTTATCTACTTTCATTAATCTGTTGGAACTAATGTGTGTTCAAGTGTACAGATGATAAAGCCCCATGTTCATAACAGTTATAAGTCTTTTCATTTTCTCTCAAAATGTGTGGCACTCTTTTCGCCATGATGAGACAGTTTTCAAAAAGTTTTAATGCCTTTAAATCATTATGATATTTTAAAACTCTCTCTCCTCTATCATCTGGTATAAAAGGATGAAGTACCTAAACAAGAAGGTTCCTTTGATCTTTCAAATTCTCTAAAGTTCTTAAGAGTTTCTAAAAATTTCAAAGATCAAAACTTTCTTCTCTTTTCTTTTCAAAACTTAGTCTCTATGAATGATATGGCACCAAGGAAGCAAGTTTCATCTTCCACTCCCCTATCTGCAACTAAGATGAAGCTACAACAACATTTCCAAAGGAATTGTTCATTCCTGGAAAATGGGCAAGTCTGACCGAGTTGGCGAAGGAAGGATTTGATGTGAAGGACATGTTCACCAGAGTTGGGTGGACCAATTTTATTGGGAAACACAACATCTGGTATCATGACCCTTATGCCCTTTTCTAGGGCACTGCTAAGATGGAAGATGACCAGTGCATTCAGGGCACTATTGGTTAGACGATGATAGAGATTAGTCCTTCAACCATAGCTAAGGCTATTGGGTGTACGGAGGAAGGACTAATTTATGACAAGGAATGGGAGAAGACCATCACTCAAGAGGCGGTGGAGAAGCTTCTCTGTGACAGAGTTCGGCCTGCAAACGAAGACCCGAAGAAACGTGCTGCAGTTGCATAATATACTGTTCAACATTGTGCTTCCCAGAAGGGGTCAAGGGATCATGTAAGCGAAAGGGACAAGTTCTGCATCTACAACATTGTGATAAGAGAAAAGATCAATCTTCCTGATCTGATCTTCTATAATCTGGAGCAAGCCTTCAAGGATCGATTTTCTTCGAAGAAGCAAAAGAACCCCATCCCTTACTGTATATTGTTCACACAACTTATGAGGGATGTTGGAGTTGACCTCTCAGAGTTTGAGGCATCTGGAGGTGCTACTCACGTTTCAAGAACCACATCTGTGAGAATGAGAATAGCTCAAAAGTTTCCTGAGTGGGCTAAGAAGCATGGAGGCAAAGTGAAAAAGGAGCCTAATGAAGAATCTGATGAGCCTGCATCTGTCGCAGAGAAATAGACCCTACCCCAACCTAAGCCTTCACAGACTCACACAAAACCAACCACCAGACGCACCCAACCTCCATCCTCAGACCAACCCAAGAAACCCAAACAACAACCACCTTCAGACCCTCCCTCATCTCTTAAGAGAAAGGTTGTAGAAACTTCATCTGAACCTATTTCTGAACCTTCTCTCAAAAAGCCCTTCACCAGAACCACCAAGATTCGTATTGTCACCAAAGTCAAACTCACCACCTCACCAGAACTCCACCCCAACCTAAACCTCAACCTTCACCTTCCCAAATTCAAGAATCTTATATTGAGATTCCTGATACTCCTCCATCAAAACCTCATCCCTCTCCTAAACCTAAACCTGCACCTAAGCCTAAATCTTCATCCTTTCCTCCACCTACTGACAAGAAGGAAGCAACTGCCATCAGAAAGGCTTAGGAGCTGTCAAAGACGAGGCTGCTAAAAAGGCTAAGTTGGACAAAATCCTTGAGAGGCAAGAACATATTGAGCTGGAACAATATGTGGTAAAGACTATCAAGACTCTATCAACTGATGAAAAAGAAGCCCTTGATGAAGCTGTTCTTGAGTCTATTAAGACTCTGTCTGAAGAAGAATAGAAGCATATAGCTATAGAGGATCTCACAAGGATAGAGTCAGCTATGATTCAAACAGCTGAACTTGTGTCTGAAGAAATTACTATTAATAAGCAAAAGGAATTCCAAATGATCACAGTTGATGACGATCCAGACGAAGCTGAAATAGAAGAATTGAATGAAGTCATTCTTTAGTCTGCATTGATGGCCAGTCCACAAGGTCTAGACTTTGTTGAAAACCAAGTGGAAACTAATGATTCTGGTCCTCGCGCGATCTACAAACCTATCACTGAAGATGATGAGAAAAAGGTAGATGAGCACCTAGCAAAATCTTATGTAGATCGAGCTGCCAAACATATGAGCATTTATGGCAGCACTTCGTCTGTCTCGTTTGATGACATGAAGATGCTGACTGAAGATGAACTATTCAAACGATGCAAATATGCTGCAAAAGCCTCTCTATCTTTAGGGTACATTTTTGGCAGTTTAGCACTAAAGCCCAAAGGCTATGACTGGATCATCAGACGGAGTCCAAACATTCTAGTCCCTACAATTCAACCATCATCAGACCCTGAGATTAATGTTTGCTACTATCCCGGATGGAAGCCCCCAAGGGTAAATGAATGGGAATGCTACAACAAGGAATGGTAGAAGAAGGGTATCTGCACTGATGAGGATCAAGCTTTCATACTTGAATTCTTGGACTACGTCAAGTTATGGAAGAAAAGTGTTCCTGGGATTGATCCCTTCAATCTTCCTAACTATGAAGTCCTTCCAGAAGAAGATCTTCTAGCTCTTTCATGTTACAAGCAAGAACCTCATTTCAAGATTTTCCCTCCACGTTAGATGTCACCACCTGATCTAAACTCACTCATCTTTGAGCATACTCCCCGTGGCCGACGACACTACCATCCTTAAGCTCCAGTCTGGCGAAGACTTTTGGTGCTAACTGATGAAATACCTTTGTTTGAATATGTCAGTCTTCATGAAATCATAGGTCTCTCAGCTTATCTCAACGTGATTCTTCCTTGGAATCATGTTGAATCAGACCGCACTGTCTACACCAAAGATATCAACTTGAACGATCCAGAAGCAAGTCCAACTTTTGATATGTGGGAATCTTCAGAATATACCATAGATCTACACATAAAGCTGCAAACATATAAGGTGTGCACAGACGATGCCTAACTTCCTAAGCACACAATTTCACAATATGGCCTCCAATCAGACCCAATTCAAGCTTGCTTTGGACAAGGTTATTCCAGTCCTTCCAATCTTGAATTATCTGGGTAAGGAAAAGGCAAAAGAAGAAGATGATGCTTCATAATGCAACATTCGTGTTCGTAGAGGCAGGCCCTTCAGATGCGAACTTGGAGCCAGTTTTCAAAAGATAGATGTTGAACGTACGTCTGAGGATTTGAAGACCATCAGACGAGTCAAGAAGTTTGATGCTTTCTACTTTGGTCTGGAACCTGGAGACAAACCTCCTGCAGATGGCTATCATCTGAAGTTTGGAATATGCTTTCAATGCAAAGGTCATCAGCCTTTTCTCCTTGCTTCTAGCACCTCTGAGCTTATGCCATGGAAGTCTAGCTTCTACTATCCATCTGATAGGGACTTTTCTTTTATGGTACCTCTGCCATACTCAACCTTCTTCTTCTTAAAGACTATTCTGGGCATTGTGCAAGAACTAGATGAAGCCATTGTTCCATACAAACCTTCCATCACTGATGAAGAAGTGTATGATCTATATACTGAGCTTTGGGCAACAAGGAAAGCTCTGCGTTAAGCTGTGGAAGACAAGAAAGCATTAGAGACGAAGCTCAAGAAGTGGATCGACATTGATGCTTTCTTTCATGGTCGTCGCCATAGATGCACTCTCAATCCACCAGGATCCCCTATGGTAGTATCATCTGACTCTGATTCCTCTGATTCTGATGGTCCAACTCCTAGGGAACCAGGTTTTGTTAATCGCCATGCAAAAGGGGGAGAAGGGAAAGGTTAAAAGAGAGTGTGAAGAGGAGAGGATGCATCTGAGGGGGAGCTGGACCTGACAAAGATAGGGGGAGAGTACTCTATTTTTTTCTTTATCTGTAAAGACACATCATCTTGATGTGAAAACCTTTAGTAAGATGAGTTGTTTGATTGCTCATCAAACCTGAGTCTTCTTTTCTCTCTATTTATACTCTATGCTTATATTTTCTTTTTTATATATAGCTTTGATACATCTTTTTACAATATTTGCTTGACATCATCAAAAAGAGGGAGATTGTTGAGTTATAAGACGAATAAGGACCCTTAATAATTTTGATTCAACGCAAAACAAATATTAAGTAAAAGGATTGCATCTTATAAATGCCAACAGACAAAAATGTTGCATTTGTGTCTGTAAGTTATAGATGATACACAGACAGACACTTAAGTCTGAAGAAGCATTTAAAGGCATAGTAGATGCACTGTCGTTTTGTAATCTGTATTGTAGGGAATGTTCATGAAACATCCTACCTAGGATCTGTCAAAGTGCATAGAGGAAAACAGAAAAGAAGAGTCAAGTAGCAAAAGTTTTCCTTGCCTCAAAAGACGCGCTACAGCTAGCAATGAGTACTTGACTGAGCAAGTGATGTGACCACTGCAGTAGAAGGATATGAAGTGTATCTCAAGGAAGATAAGCAAAGTGCTTTATCAGGTCAAAGTGACTAGTTGGTGACAAGCATTTAATGCTCGCATTAAATGCCCCAACAACTACTCTCCTTCAGACGTTGGTCATACGCAAGTAAGAAGATCGTTTAGAGATAACGGTTACTTTCTCAGCAAGTTTATATATAGCAGAAGATTTGAAGTGCTGAAGACAAGGAACTTAATTCAAATTATGCAAGCATTCTTTCAAGTCTTCATTCTTTCTCTTGTAAATTCTGTAAGTTGTAAAAAGCTCTCAAAACACCTTGAATATCCTGAGAGAAAAAGACTGTGTTCTTATTTTTGTATACCCATCTGTAGGACGATAATCCAAAGTCTGTGCGCCCCTAACTCAACAAATCTATTGATTTATTGTAGAGTAAGAAGTGGCTTGGTAAGAAAAAATACTTGGATTTTTAGCATGGAGATGCTAGTGTAAGAACTACTTGGGTAGAGCCAGAAGTGGTAGTGAACAATACTTGTAACTTGTGAAAGTTAGTGGAACTTGGTGATTTGCCAAGAACTGGACGTAGTCTCGGGGTGAGACGAACCAGTATAAATTCTTGTGTTGTCTTTCTTGCTCTTTATTTCTTATAACTGCTTGAATTGACTGTGTCTTGTGATTTATCTTGTTTTCTTAAAAGGTTTCATCTGTTGTTATCGTCTGTTAACGTTTTCTTTGAAATTGTCTTTCTAAACCCATAATAGACGAATCACGCATTTTATAAAAGTTTGCAAAATTTTTTATAAATCACAATTCAATCCCCTTCTTGTGATTTTTGCCTTTACAACTACTTTTCATACACTTTGATTATCGTTGGTTGTAGTTCCATGAGGCACATATATTTCCTCCTTATGTTTTATGATCTATGCTCAAGGTATTTTTAGTATATGTTGCATATTTGTTCTAGAAGAGGAATGCTAGCGACACTTTCTCTGACACTCTCTTTCTAACACTTTGTCTGTGATTGGTTGAGATTTGTTGCAAATCACCAATTTTGGTGATCTCACATCTAGATTAGGAGAGAGAATCATGAAATGATAAGTGTGATCCACCAAAATTGTGATTTCCAACAAATTCAACCAATCATAGAGAGGGTGTTAGCTAGAGTGTCAGAAAGAGTGTCGCTAGCATTCCTCTTGTACTAGAATTGTATACAACGTTGTGAGATAGATGGGACATCGTATGAATCGCAAAAAATTTACACACCCTTTTTATTAAATAAATTAATATGAAATTTTCAAAATTAAAATTGAATCTTTTCCACAAAAATTGTTGAATCAGTGTCATATAGTGATAATGGGTCGTTACAAATTCTTTAAATTTAATTGCATATTTATAATAGTTATAAAATCATTACTTTTAATTATTATTATTATTATTATTATTATTATTATTATTATTATTATTATTATTATTATTATTATTATTCATGAAATATATTTTAAGGCAGTGTTAACTAATTTAAAAAAATTATCATCAGTAGTAATATAATAATATTTAATGTTACTACTTAATATTAAAATTATCAAAATTAATATTGAATTATCAGAATTATATAATAAATAACATGAATGTGAGCAATTCAATTTTTCATTAAATATAATTATGTCCGTTAAATTTGATTACATCTGTTAACAACTATTGTAAAGTTTGAGTTTTGAACAACGACCATAAACATTTCAAGTCTCCTTTATTCTCTCTCTATATAGAGAGAGAGAAAGAGAGAAAGAGAAATGGAGAGATTGTTTTTTGAACAATAATGAAATATTAATTCTATGAAAAGTCTCTAGATAACGGTTTATATGATTGTGCTATATTGGTCTACGTATTATTACTTGGAAAACAATTTCTTATTTGTGCATAAAAATGTGATTTAAGTTAATTTATTGCTTTTAGTAAGAGTTGTTTCTAGTCTGTTGACCTTGACTCCTCCTTTTCCTTTTTCTATTTTTTTATGGCCATGGCTGTTGTTTCTATGTGGAGTGGAAAGTGAGAAATTCTTGTCATGTTGCATGAATCATGGATGCAATTGGGTTCTAAATCAATCTTTATCATCTCAAGGTGTCAGTCACACACAGTTTGGAATGAGAGAATTTTAAAAAGAATAGAGCAAGTATTATTATGCTTTGTTTGGATGGCAGGAATTTCTATTAGGAAAATATTTTTTTTTTGTGCAAAAAAAAATTGATACATAAGTTTTGTTTTTTTGGCCTATACATATTTAATACCTCGTAAACTAAAGTCAGAAAAAAAAAACTTAGCTGATTATTTTTGCAGTTACTATTTAAGACTTTATGGACTCTAGTGAACCCAAAAGAAAAATAAACAAATTGGTGTGGTGAATATGATTCAAAGTTTGAGAGCATTTTGATGTTTTTCAGCAAATTTTGGAAAATTGGGAATCGTATATGAAATAAAAATATGGAAGCACAATAACATGATTACATTAACATGGAAGTATAACATAGGAAATAAGATTTTGATGGAGTATTACATCCATTAAGTATATGATATATATGTTACATGAAGGATGGATTGATTTATTTAGATTGGCTAGAAAACGGGTAAATTAGTAGACAATTTTGAACCGGGTTTACATCATACTACATACTGCCTGTTTACATAATTACTGTGGCATTTGATTTCACCTTTAATTCTTCTCAAGTATGAACACCTAAAATTCAAGAATTTCATTAGATTTGTAGTTTTGGAACTTTCAAAAACATAGCAAGATGACATAAAAGAAAGTCAAATAATAGCCGAGCTTATTACAATTAAAATGTATTAGTCCCATTTTTTTTATCTTATTTTTTCTCTAAAAGAAAAAGTTGGACCAAACAAATTTTATAAAAAGCTTTTAAATTTTTAAGGAGTTTATTTAGTAAGAAGTAAAATGAAAAATAAGTAGCTTCTGAAAAATCTACAAAGTGCAACTTCTTTTTTTAAAATAATAATAATAATAATAAGCGAAGTTTTTACATATATCTCACTTCGAATTTAGAAACCTGAAATTTTATCAAACATATTTTATAAAAAGCTTTTAAACTTTTAAGGAGTTTATTTAGTAAGAAGTAAAATAAAAAATAAGTAGCTTCTGAAAAATCTACAAAGAGCAACTTCTTTTTTTTTTAAAAAAAAAACATAAGCGAAGTTTTTACATATATCACACTTCGAATCTAGAAACCTGAAATTTTATCGTTTTCTTTTTCTTTGTTTTGAATAGGTACAACACTTTTCACCCTGATGCTGTGATGCTTTGACAGTAGGTGGTTCTAACATGCGAATGATGAAATTATATATATATATATATATATATATATATATATATATATATATATATATATATATATACTCTTCTATTAGATGAGCTGATAATTTCTTAAAAAAAAAAAATTCACTAAACAACTTGTAGTTTAAAGAAGTTTTTAAGTTAAAAATAAATAAAAGATGACAAATAACTTTTACTTTATTTTACAAATTCTTATTTTAAGCTTTAACTTTAAAATAGCTTTTAAATGAAAAATAAAACTGACAAACACGTCTATCTATTTATGATATATAATTCCTGAGCCATACAACCACACGCTGCCACATCATTCTACTCTTCTTTGCCACATCAGCATAATTGTTTAGGTGTCATTTCACTCTTCAAACTTACACTCACAACATTGGGGAATCACGGATTTCAGAACAGTGAGTTTACATTCTCAAATAGGGTTTGTTAGCAGTTTGCTTGTCTGAAGCAACTTTTTTTGTGCATAGAGATTGCTAGGATGCTGACAGATGAGTTCAGGAAGCGTGTTGTAATAGTGGATACCTCTAATGAATTTGGAGGTGATAGAGATGTTCCTCATGCAAAAATAGACAGGGCCAGGAGGATGCAAGTTCCAAATGTGAATATGCAGCATAATGTTTGTACAAGTCTCCGTTATTTTTGTCTTAGTTGATTGATTCATAATAGGAAGAGATCTAATGTTTTACGATCTTTTGTGACACCATTTTTGTGTATTTATGCAGGTTATGATTGAAGCAGTAAAAAATCACATGCTTGAGACCATTATAATTGGTGAAATTGGAACAGAGCTTGAAGCATTGGTAGCCAGTACCATTGCTCAAATTTAAAGAGGAGTTCAACTGGTTGGAAGGGCACATGCAATGACCATTGAAAACATAATAAATAATCCTTATCTTCAGATTCTTGTTGGTGGCATAGAGGTATACAGTCCTCCGTTCTGGCACCCCTCTTCTTTCAAATGGAATATGTGTAGTGCTTTCACACATTTGTAATATTTATTAAACATTTATTTGAATAGAGCATAACCCTTGGGATGAGGAAGCCAGGAAACGAAAAGTGCAGAAAACAATTCTTGAAAGTAAAGGACCTCTAACATTTGCATGTGCAGTTGAGATTATATCTAAAACTGAATGCCGTGTTCATCATAGATTAGATGCAACTGTGGAAGCCATTTTGGCAGGTAGTCCTCACCCTTTATAATGAAGTATTTCAATTAATATCTACTTCATATAGTATTTACTTTAAATTGAAGTGTAATTAGAAAATCTCCTTCATATATTACAGGAAAACCTCCATTGTTTGAAGTCCGTCAATGAGATTATTCTGCCAATGATTTGCTAAAATATGCTCCAGTGCCTCAAGAAAATCTTGGAGAAATATCTGATTTAACTAACAATAATATCATGAGTTCTGACATAGAATCTGGGAAGGATGATAAAGAGGCTAGATGATTACAAAGCTCTAAAGTCCCATTGCTCATTTTGTGAGCTGTCTTTTACGAAAAGAGCTGTCATTTTGCAAAGCTTAGCAAATTTCTGCTTTTATTTATAAGGAAATGTATTGAATGGAGGATTATCCCCACCAGATTGATGCTCTTATTTTATCAGATGTACAAAACTTGATTTTTTGAATAAACACCCAAATATTCCTTATAAAAATGTCTATCTTAATTATACATTAATTATTTATATAGCTACAAATTAAATACAAGATGCTAGGGACACTCTCTCTAATACTATCTTTTTAACACTCTCAATGTGATTGGTTGAAATTTATTAGAAATGATCAATTTTGGTAGAGAATCATTAAATGATAAATAGACCTACCAAAATTGATGTTTTCCAATAAATTTTAACCAATAAAGAATGCTAGAGAGAATGTCGCTAGCATTCTTCTTAAATATAAATTTAAAATTATTAGATACTTATCAGAAATTACAACATTACCATATTTTATTAAAATTTTAAAATGAGTTTACCAAATTAAATATCTTAATTATCAATTTTTTATTAATATGTAACTGCTAATTAGATACAACTTAAAATTTTTAGTTACTTATTACAAATTATGACAACATTACCACATTTTATTAAAATTTCAAAGCATCAGTTACCACATTTTATTTAAAGTTCATTTTGACACAATTGTTTGAATTGATTTCTGTTATTAAAATATTTATTACAAACTTTAATTTGATTATCATTTTATTTAATGCATTATAACCTAGACATTTTTTTTGGGTAACCCTAGACATATATTTAAATTAATTTAAATCGATTGTTAATTTAAAATAAATTCTAAATTTATAATTTGAAAAACTCTTGCATAATCTACCAATATACTTCAATTATATAATTTAAGAATATAACACTTCAACCATTAGAAGCATTAAAAACGACTATTTATTAATTCTACATAAAAATTATATTAGATTTGTGATAATTTTCCCTTTGATTTATACATGATAATTAGCTATTGGGTTCTCATATAATATTGAATTATTTTTTTAAACAAGCATCAGTTGTATAAAAGGTAAGGAGATTCAATATTTTTATGTAAATAATGGGGCTATACGATATTGGTTTCTCCTCACCGTTGGTAATGTGAGAATGAGTCTTAGTTGAAAGCATTCTCTAAAGTCTTGTAATTACATAGGAAAGAAGACGGCTTTTAGAGAGAAAGTTTGTTACTAATTACAGAGTACTTAATATTTTTTATTTAGTTTATTTTTATTATGACACAATTGTCTGAATTGGTTTATATTATTAATTAAATTTTTCATTACAAACTTTAATTTTATTATCTTTTTCTTTAGTGCATGATACCCTAGACATATTTTTAAATTAAATCGATTGTTAAATTTTTAAAAATATTTATACTTTAATAAACTCATACAAAATCTATCATTATACTTCAATCATATAATTTAATGATATAATACCTTAATCATTGGAAGTATTAAAAATGTTTTTTTTAAATTGTACATTATTATTCAATTCTATTTTACTTTTTTATTTTATCAAGTAATTTTGTTGTGTTTTTTTTTTTACATGAACTATCTTGTAATTCGAATGGAAGAATTCTATTTTCAAATATTTTGAGACTAATTCGCAAAGGAAAATGCTGAAGAGTGCGAATTCGTTTGGTACGAAATCATATATAAGGCAACCCACCGTGAATTGCGTCAAATATCTTACTTTTAATTTTTTTTAATATAATATTTATCCTGTAATAATTTAACAAGTGGATTTTGTATGCATTCGTACTAAAAAAATTTGGTACCATATAGCATTACTGATTCGCAAATATTCATCATATAATATATAAAGTATATCCTAGAAATTAATGTAATTGGTAAGTGAATATTCAAAAAAAATTAGAATATCCAATCTTTAAATGTTTTATAGCTGCAGTAAAAAAAATGTTTTATAGCTATAATCACCCTTTTGAATTTCAAATGTCAATTGGTATCATTATTATATATTTTAAATGTATAACGACTAATTTAATAAAAATTTAAATAATTAGTTATCTTATGCACTATATTAAATATATTACTCTCTTAATTTTAACATCAATTACTATGTTTTAATTGGAAGATGTTATGCAAATAAATTTTACTCTACCTTCTATTTTTTTCAAAAAAAAAAAAAATCCAACAAATTAAAATGAATATCAATTTCTCCAAGACATCAAAAGAGATCACGATGATTAGTGTATGAAAGTACGATGATTAGTTTAACAAATTAAAATCTTGGTAAGTTTATTAGATCAAGGTCTAATCTTATTGAATCATACTACTGGATAAGTAGGTAAACATTTCCTTTTAAATTTTATACATCATTCATAAAATAATTTCATATATCATGTTTAATATTGTTTTCTAAATTTTTTAATATACTTTCTACTATTTAAATATAAAAATACCACATCAACAAAGTTCATGACATTGTCAAATTATTTTTCACATTAATCCTCTAAAAAATATTTTTTTCCAAACAAACTTTATAATCATTTTTCTTTATACAAATGAATCTAAATCATACTCTTACAAAGTGATTAACTTAAAATCTTTTACTCAAATTGTTATAAATATAATATTTTCTCACTTAAATACACATTTTATATTATTTAATTATTTTCATATATAAAACTGATTTAATTCTTTTATATTTCAACAAATGCTATACTAACATTACATATTTTAACAAATGGTACCTTTAAATCAGTCAAAGGAACACGGAAAGGGTTGAGGTTGCTTTACAACTGATGTCATCAAAATCAATGACTTATCCATTAACATTCTTCTATTATCAAATACTTCAAGTTTGGTTTGGATCATTCAAAACTCCATCACAAAGGTCTGATGATAGAACTATCTTAACGTATACAAAAATAATTTTACACAAAATTATAATAAAATAATATCACTTTAATATAAAAAAATCTAATAATCATTATATATTTTAGACATTATTTGTACACTTTAAGCACTCGGATGTGAAGATGTACCTGTCAGTAACAAACCAACAAAAATATGAATATTAGAATTTTTCTTTTTGACAAAAGACGGTATGCAAAGCGATTGAAGCAAAAGATATCCCAACGAGGTTGGCACACCAGAAGCTAGCAATCACCAACAACACACCAAGGATATATTAATAAAGAAGAAAGAACAAGAAAGCGGGGGGACATAAACCAAAACCCGCGAAAAATAGGATCATCTAAACCTATAAGAAGGCATCAAAATTGTGTTCCTATAGAACTCGCGAGCTATGAAGTTGGGGATAGTATCCCACCAACAAGTATCCTGTATAGAGGTTCCATGCAAGGCTAGCCCATCTGCACAAGTGTTACCTTCACGAAAAATATGACCCACTACAAAAGTCATGTTAGAAAGAAAGAGTTTGCAGTTTGCCCATCTGTTTTTAAGGTGCCAAGGAATTAAATTGTCATTGTTAAAAGCCTGAACTACTAACATAGAATCCGTTTCTAGCCAAAGCTTATGCCAACCTCGGCTATGAGCAATCTCAATTGCAGTCATTGCATCTGATAATTCTGCAAAAAGGGCCGTATGAATACCAATGTAAGAAGCAAAGCCCCCAAGAGCAGCAACATTGCTATCCTAAAATACCACCGCAACTTGCAACACTAGGACAACCTTTGGCAGCACCATCGGTATTACACTTTACCCAACCACATCGAGGAGGGAACCAATCAACTTGCTTGACAGAAGAGGCTTTTGGAGGTTGACAATTTACAGAAAAAGCTTTGAAAACATTGAAATCATTAATAGAGGAAGACATGGTTCCTGATGAAAAGTTACTAGAAAGACGCACTTTGGAATCTATGTGGGAGAAGATTGCTTGCTGGGACAGTTTGGTGTTATCAAAATGCAGCTTGTTTCTTTGTAGCCAGATTGCATCGATGGAGAAAGTAATAGCAGCCAGCATAATGTCATGCACTTGAGAGGAGTTGGCTTTTGAGCAAGAATCAAGAATAGATAATATGGAGGTTGTATTGATTAGACATTTAAATTTAGCTTGCAGCCAGTCCCAGATTTTGGTAGCAAACGAGCAATGAAGAAAAAGGTGAGTGGAAGTCTCATAATTTGCCTCACATAAACTGCACATGGACACTACATGGCAACCCTTGCTCACCAAATTATCATCAGTTGGTAATTTGTTTAGGATTAACCGCCAAAGAAGGAATGTTTTTTAGGGAGGAAAACATTTAGCCCAAATCAACTTACCCCAATTGACATTGTTTTGAGATGGGCATAAATGCAAAAAATGCCTGCTTGAAGGAAAGATTTCCAGTATCAGTACCACTCCACATAAGGGCATCCTTTGTAGGCTGTATCGGAATGATCACATTGTGAATATCATTCACAATATCAGGGGAGTGATTTACCAACTCAGGAGGAATGATCCAGTTACCATGAGAGATAAAGTCACTAACCATAGCTGAAAGCAAAGGTTGTAAAGCTTGAGGCACTCCCAAACGGTTGGATAAATTATAAGATAGCCATTTATCATGCCAGAAGCTTATAGTGGTATCATCACCAACACACCAAACTGAATTTTCAATGACATTATTGAAATTCTACTTTATACCAGGCCAAATGGAAGATGCAGAATAGTAAGACACCATTCTACTATTTTTAATGAATCTAGCTTTCATAAGCCATGCCCAATGAAGATCAAAAGTTATCATTTCCCATGTGAGTTTCAGCATAGCCGCCTTGTTGACAGCCTTGATAGAACGTAGGCCCAACCCCCCTCAGTTGTTGCCTTACAAACCTTTCCCCAAGCAACAGTGACAATCTTTCTTTTAAGAATATCTCCAAACCAAACGAAGTTTTTAATCCAACGATCCACATCATTTAAAAGCCCCACAGGTCAAGCATACACCAAAAAACTATGCAGCAGCATTCCATGAATTATAGACTTCAAAATTTGCACTCATCCCATTATGGATAGAATTGCTCCTTTCCAAGCAGCCAATTTGATTTTGATCCTGTCAGCCATGGCTTGAAGATGGGATTTCTTCGGTTTTCCTTTGAAAATAGGAACACCAAGATAGTTAAAAGGAAGAGATCCCATAGAAAACCCAAAGATAGCAGCTAAGCCTTCAGTTCTAGCACGACTAATACCTCCACAAAAAAATCTGGATTTATCAAGACTAATAACTTGACCATATATTTGTTCATAATCTCTAAATAAGCGGCATAAGTTTTTCAAGTTACTTTTGTACCTCTACAAAAGATGAGAATGTCATCAGTATAGAAAACATGGGTTGTGTTTTGGATGGGCAATGGACTAGACATGGGAGTGAGGAGACCATCATTCAGTAGCTTGGTGATACCTCTACTTAAGACATCTTCAGCCAGGCAAAAGAGGAGAGGGGACAGAGGGTCACCCTGTCTAACCCCTCTTTTGCAAGAGAAAAACCCCACTGACTGGCCATTAATGGAGATAGATAACTTTGCAGAGAGTAGAATTGTTTCAATCCAACCATAGAAGACATTATTGAAACCAAATTGATGTAAAACTTTAATGATGAAATCCCAATCCATAGTGTCAAATGCTTTTCTGATATCAATTTTCAGAGCCACGTTGCCTCCAAACACCTTCCTATCCAACATATTAATGGACTCTGAGGCCACACACAAACAATCCCGAATATGATGCCCTTTAATGAAACCTCTCTGGTTTTCAGAAACCACATAAGATAATCTATCAGCAAGAACCTTGGTGATAATCTTGAAACTGAAGTTGGCCATGGCTATTGGTCTATAATGGTCGATTCTATCTGCATTAGGAGATTTAGGAATGAGGGCTACTGTGTTTGAATTGAGGTTTGGAAGGAGCCAACCTTGAGAGAAAAATTGTTGAGTAGCCTTCACTACATCGTGCCCAACTATATTCCAATAATGCTGGTAGAAGTACCCTCCGAATCCATCTGGACTAGGGGCACCATTGGCATTCATGGAGAAAACTACTTGTTTTACTTCATCATTTGAAGGCAAATTGGTCAACATGTTGTTGTCTTCTATAGTAACAAGCTTTGGAATGGCCTGCTTAATCAACAAATTGTGGGATGTTTGATTTTCAGTGGCAAACAAATCAGTAAAATAATTGAGAGCATGTTGCTGTATATCTTCTTTTTTTTTCAAGAATGAGGTCATCTTTCTTAAGTAAATTAATACAATTCTTTGCTTGACGAAATTTGGTAACCTTGTGGAAAAAGGAAGTGTTTCTATCTCCCATCATATACCAGTTCAGAGTTGACTTTTCCTACCAGAAAAGCTCTTAAAAATTCAGAGTTGTTTCCAGCTCTGTTTGGGCTTCTTTTTCCTGATCAATACAGGAGTCAAAGTATCCCATCAGGTTTATCTCATATTGTATTCGGTCAGTTTTCAGCATAGCCTCTTCCACTCTTTTATGAACATTACCAAAATCATCTTTGTTCCAAACACGGAGCCTGTTCTTGAGTAATTTCAATTTCTGACCTAGAATGTACATAGGACATCCCAAAATAGGAGTTCCCCAAACTTCAGAAATTATTCTAAAGCAATAATGGTGATTGGACCACATCTTCATGAATTTGAACTGAGGCTTGAAAACACCCTCATCCTTCAAATGGGATAAAAGGAGGGGGTGATGGTCTGACTTGTGCTTTGTTAGAATGCAACAGGATAAGTTATTCCAGAAAGAAAAGCCTTCGTCATTGCATAAAGCACGATCCAGCCTCATGTCTATACGAGCTTTACCATGCCTCCCATTAGACCAGGTATAGGCCATGCCACGTGTCCTTAGATGAGTAAGATTACAAGAATTTGACCAATTCCTAAAATCATCACAAGAGATTTGGGATGGAAGACATCCTCCATGTTTTTCTTGAGCATCGGGAACAGCATTGAAATCACCAATGCAGAACCAAGGTCCCTTTTGAGAAAGTTGAAGGTTGGCTAGCTCAACCCGAAGCTGGCGGCGAAGGATATGATTAGTGGAGGCATACACAGCTAATCCATAAACAATTGAGTGATTCTGCAAAAAGGAAAAACTGACCTGTTGATTTGAGGAAGCAATTACAGTTGGATTAATGTTAGGAGAACACAGGCACCAGAGATTCAGGATATTATTCTGCCTAGAATTCACTGCAAAGGGTTTCAACCCAAGTTTGGACCAAAAGAAAGAAGGAATCTTATCTAAAGGAATCCAAGGCTCTGCTATGAAAGCCAAATCTGGATTGTAAAGGCCGCAAAGCTTTTTGAGCATCTGTCTTGTAGCAAGATTTCCGATGCCCTTAAGGTTCCAGTAAAGAACCTTCGTTGAGCATAATTTGTAGATCCACCCCTTGAGCAGGGTTTGAGATTAATTTTTCCTTGGGGTTGCTTCCCTGCCTTTTTCAGTTTCTTTTTTTGGGACTTAGAGAGAACTAGGTGGAAATCTTGAGAATTGCCACCCTCCTCCTCCAAATTATCCGAGATTGACAGTTCATCCTCTGAATTATTCTCCTCAACTGTATCTGCCCAAACTTGGACAAAGTTCTGATGTCCTTTTGGGCTTATGGCTGCAAGTCATGTTCTGAAAGTGGAACATCATTGGAAGGTCCAGCTGCTGCAACCGTATCAACTCCAATACCTTGTATATCTATAACAATAGTGCCAGGGTTTGTTAAAACAATTGTATCATTGGATTCTCCATTTACCTCAAGAAGGGCTGTCGTTCTGGCTCAATGATTTGCTCCTTATCAATGTTAGCTTGAGTGGCATGTTCTGGGGACTTTTGACAAACATCTGTAGGGTCAGTTTGATCCTGCATAACTTTTGGGCCACTAGAAGGAATAACATTTTCAGTTGAGTTCCCCGAAGTAGGAATTTGATTACCAGAGTGTAAAGGTTGCTTTCCAGAGTTTGGCTTTTGATTCTGATTTAAATTCTTTTTCTTACAATGCTCCAAATCATGTCCGACCGAACAACAGAAAGAGCAGAAAGGGGGAAGCTTCTCATATTGTATGCCCACAAAGAATGCAAATGATTCTCTCTCCACCAAAATCTCATAAGGAAGTTTCGCTGAGAGATTAAGGTCTACAAGGATTCTTGCAAAATGCCCCATTGTTCTGTGTTTGGTAGCCTCATCAAGAGCAATTGGTGTTCCTACCCCATTGGCGATTTCAAACAAAATCTTTGGCCTCCGGTATTCTTGAGGAAAATTGAAGATTTTAATTCATATCTGGGCATGAGTGTGTCTCATATTGTGTGGGTTAAAGTCAGAGCTCCATTGAGAGAGACGTAGCACACTTGGCTGAAGATTCCAGGAACCTTTTAAAGTCAGGGCATGAATATTAGAATTACAACTGAAAGAGTAAATAAATTATCTTTTTAATTTTTCCTCACAAATAAATTATATATTTTGTTTAAATAATAATGTTATACTTCATCAATTTATATTTCTTTCCAAAATACAAAGTAATATCGGGCATTATGTTTTCACATCTTTCATTTCTTTTTTGGTTAATTTTAATAAGCTTTTGATATTTACACCTCCCTAATTAATAAGTATATCTCCTTTTTTTATTACCAAAATTCCATTTTATATAAATACAATATTAATCCTTTTTTGCACCTCATCTTTATCAATATGTAAACCCTAATTTTACATCTCATCTACATTATTTTTTAAACCTTATTTTTGCACCCAATCTTCATTGTTATTTAAATTCTATTTTAGCACCTCCATATATTCATTACTCTTTAAACCATTTACATCAATTTCCATTCCCTCTCTTTTTTTCTCTATCAAAAATAATATTTTTTTTAACTCAAAATAAAATGTCACTATTAACTAACCAAACATTGCAGGAAGAAGTATGGCTTCAATTATTTTTTATCCTTATTTTCAACAACAACATTAATTGCAACTACAATGTCTCATTCACAATATCTTAACAATTTTCATCTCCTAAATTTTATCCAATATATGTGTTTTCTACATATTAATCTTACACTATTTTTATTTAACAAATATTTTATAAATATTTAATTTTATAATTTAATATAATATTTCTTTTTTAAAACATTTCTAATATTTTAAAATTTTATAATATACATTTATACACCCGTGCAACGCGCGGGTCAATGTCTAGTTAGCTTATAAAAGCAATCAACTATGCATTCATGGATTTAGTACACACACCAACTTATTATATTTACACAATGACTATTTACAAACATGCGTAAAAACCAACGTGACCCATGAGGCACATGTACATTACTATTAAACATGTTTAACACTAAGTGCTTCTGCTAGAATAATAATCATAGATGACATGAAAATACATTCAACTCATAATAACTCAAACAATCCCAACTTCACAAGACGGTGGCGACAATTGGTAAGTCCCCTAATCAACGGGACATGGTGGGAACAATTGGAGGATCTACGCCTTCCCTCTTCCAATTCTCAACGTTACCTTCCCAACCTTTTAAAATAAAGTAACATGTAAATTACATAATTAGTATTTAACATGAATAAATTTAATTTATATAGGTAGATAGATATTAATATTATACATCAATTGGAATTTGAATGGGTATTAATTAATTACTTACCAATGGAAGGATCAATTCCACGGTTTTTGAGTTCTTTGTATTCTTGGATGAGGGAACAAACGCAGCAACAACCATGAAGAAATGAATCAGAGTAGGATTCCTGTGGCAGTGAGAAGAGTCGTCGCAATTTGGATCTGTAAGTGGCACCATATAGCCATCTCGTCCAATGCGTGTCAATATAAATGCAGCACGCTGCATTTTTGGCTGCCACTCGATGCAATTCGTATGGTTTATTAGCTTTCTATTTTATTTTTCTTTCAATTTGGAAAAATAATTATCTTATTAACATGATAAATATCTATTGTAAATATTTGTACTCTGCATAATTCCGCATATATATAGTTAGTAGGGATAGAAACACGTTAAATCACTGACGAAAGGCATTTTGCTTAACCTACATCAAACTTATAAATAGGTTTTAAAATAAGTTTTATTTGTTTATTTAAATATCCTATTACAAAGAAAGCTTTTAAATAGATTTTTAAGTTTTTTCAGACTTTTTAAAAGGTTAGCTCAATTCTTAAAAAAGACTTATATCAAGTAAATAAATTAGGTTTAAATTTTAAGATGAAGAATCAAGTCTATTTTACTTGATCCAACTTTTTAAACTCTAACCTAATTCAGCATAAGGTCTTGGGTTTGAGTCTTGTGGATGAAAAAACATGATTGTAAAAGGAGATAATGGCCAGCTAAATTCTCCGACGAATATTAATCATTGATAAAGTGAATAAATACTTCATATTAATAATATGGTGACAAAAACAATTGAAGATATTTATTAATTTTTTTATTTAGATTTTGATACCTCATACCAAATTAATGGATGATATAAAAGATGAAATATCTTCGTTTAAATATTTTTATTTTTATTTTTCTATAACTTCAAAAGTTTTATTTCTTTAGTTTATCACTATATATAAAATAGAATATTTACTATTATACTGTAATCTTTTGTAACATACATAATTTCATTACTTAGTGAAAAATAATGATATTTTTTTATTTTTTAAGTTCATTTAAATTTAAAAATAACTGTACACGGAAAACTTACTACCTTTTTAAAATATGAACATAGTAATATACGATATAATTCATGCATGACTGTGAGGCCTCTTCTCGTGAAAATATTTCGTGACATATATATAATATTCGTATTGTAAATTTTTGACAAAAACACAACACCCAAAGTAGATTTTTATTGGTTGACTTACATATTGTCCCTCCATCAACTATCTCCGCAATCTGCCCAAAGGTGATGCATGGACAAAACCATGTGAAGCAACCTATATCAATATCGTAGCAAATATATTTCAATGTTCAGACCAACCAACAAAAGCAAGTGCTAGCATGCATGTAATGATTAATAATCCAAAAATCAATAGAAAGAAAAATATTGGACATTACAATGAGAGGGATCTTCCCAACAATCATAGAGGCCAGTGGTCCATTGTCCCTTAGTGGGTTGCTTCTCATATGGCTTGTATGTTTCTGGGTTTGAAGCCATATTGCCAATGCTATAGTGGAAGAAGAGAGAATAAACTTTGTTGGTGATATGCTAATGGGCACTAGGCAGCTCATGCTATATGTATACATATTTTGTATCAATCTATATAGCTAGGCGAAATTGTTTAGTTAGTTACCTGGAGTTTTTAATTTGTTTCTTCTTGGTTACGTGATTACTTGGTTTTAATGTTGCACAAAGGAATTAATTATTGGCTGAGATTTGAAAGATATAAAGAAGATATTAATATTTGAATAAAGGCCTCGTTGAGAATTATAATATTCAAAAATTTTATATTTATCTTTCAGATTAAATTAAACGAATCTCAATTATTTGGCAATATTTGTTGAGTTTATGAGGGACCTATGTTTGATTTCTATAGAATATATATATATTCTTGGAGAGAGGTGTGTCGAAAGCCCTAAGCTAAGGATATTAGTTTCATAACCAGCCTAAAGGACTAAAGTTTGTTGGGATACTTCGAGGTCTCATTGTAGAGTCAAAGACTCCTTATTTTGGTAATATTTAGGGGGATAGGATGGTGTCTCAATTCAAGACAAGGAAAGCCTTCGAGTTCAAAGAGTACGTATAGAAATACTTACATTTATCTTATTCCATAAAGATGAGTAGGGCTCCATTCTTCGACTTGTTATATATGAGACTCTACTTACTCCATTCGATTAACCCTTTAGAATTCAAATATCCTGATTATGGTTATAAAAAAGTATATTTTCCTACATTGATGAATTCTTAAAGAAAACTACATTTTATAGTTTTTAATTTGTTTCAGCTAGGTTACGTGATTAGTTGGTGTAAATGTTGCGTAAAGGAGTTAATTATTGCTGAGGTTTGAATGATATAGCTAAATTGTGATATTTAATGTTTAGTTGACCAAGGAATTAATAATATGCATCTGACATCTGTTATTGGATATTATACAATATTTCTGAAGTCTAATAGTATTTTTTAGGACATGCTGTAAAAAAAAAAAAAATTTAGGACATTCCTTGAATGCGTGTATCTTCATATTGACATGTATTAAGAAAAGAACGGATAAGAGTGATCACCAAGGCAAGAAATTCATATGAAACATGTTACGAAACTTCATGCTCTAGACAACAATACTGCTCGCCAAAAACTTGACGCCGTTATGAGCATGACCTATTTCTGTGCATTTACCTTTCTTTCTTTTTTTTTTTTTTTATTAGCAAAAAAAAATGTATATTGATTGAGGGTACAAGGGATACCCACCCCATTACAAAACAAACAGTTAAACCAAAGAATAACAGTACATTATTATGCTTAACAGACACAATCCTAAAAACTCTGCATAACAAGATCAGTATACACACCCGCAAAAATACGCTTAGCTCCTATACAAACGTGCTCTTCTATTAATTACAGACAACACAAGCACGTTTGACAGTCTCCTTTAAACCCGTTGCAGTGCCATCCTTGGCAAGGCCGTGTACAAGGTCACTTCCTTAGGCCTCCAATTTTTTTTTTTACTATTATTTTTTTTATTTACTATATATAGAATGAATGAAATACTGCAATTGGCTTGACAACTGGTTCAATAACAAGGTCTAATTCCACATACAGTGCCTTTTGCATGCGGTGAGAGTGAATTATGTTCCAATTTTTAAGGTATTAATTTATTTATTTATAAAGACAAAAATTAATAACCAGCATGGCTCGTGTAAGACACTAGTTTTCTTCATGTGATCAGTCACTTAGGATGTGTTTGGTTGGGGGAGAGAGGAGAGAAATGGAGGAGAAATAGTGTGGGTCCCATGTGGGATCCATACCTCCTACACGCCATTTTAATTCAAATATTTATTTCCTAATTTCATCCTCTCTATTTTCATCATTTCAATCAAACACAACATTAATTTGTCTTTTCGCTGCTCTTTTTCTATTCTCACTACCAAATAAAAAAAACATCACATGTGAGCCATGTATTCTTTAATTGATTTCGGCCTTGCGTTTAAACTCTTTTTTTTAAAAAAAAATACTTTTTAAATAAAATAAGAATTTTTAAAAAAAATTTATGTGTTTTTCTAAACTGTTTTTCCTTAAAAAAATAATTTTCTCCTTTTCTTAAGAAGCAAATTGTTCTTACCGACATCTGAGGTGCTCTCTAGACCGATCTCCAACAATCTAACTGCTACTCGATATGCCGAGCTCCTCCAAGCGGTAGGGATGATACCTGCAAAGCCATTCCGACGCTCAAGTCAGTGAGTGAATAAATAGAATTCTAGTAGAGTTAAAAGATAGATTTACTAGCAGAATACCCCTTTAATTATAATAGTAGCGTTTGTTAGTTAGTGGGATAGGTGGTTACCTAGTTATGAGTTAGTGGGCAGATAGGCGGTTAAGTGGTTATTATCCACTAATAACTCAGATAACTGATTTATATCTCGGCCAGTACACAAGCTCCCCAAGCCACGAGTACAGTTTGTTCAAAGTGGCTTAATGAAAAAGTCGATCGAGTTCCTTATGATCGAGATGTTACGCAACCCCACAAGCCGTGAGTGTTGTAAGCAAGAATTGTAAGTTGGAGTGGCTTGATGAAGAAGTCGAATGTTGAATCATCCGGGGGTCTACGTAGTCTAAGATGTAGGAAACACGAGACTTTAACTTAGTGAAATATTGCAATGCCTATGTAGGCCCAGAACAGTAAAGTTGAACTTTGGAAGTTTTTGACTTTGGGAAGTGTTGCACTTGGAAGAGGAATCTGTAGGCCGAGTTTTGCATGTATGAAACATGTGTTCCTTAGAAGAGGATTGTTGTTGGTTGGTTTGCCAATGTAGTTATCTTAGACTTTAAAGAGTGTATTCATTAACAGAGGTCGATCGACTCGATGTTCTTTGTATTTGGCTTTTGATAGAATGCTCACACTCAACCTTTGAGAGATATGAAGGCTTGGACTCGGCCTTTGTAATTCTTAGGCTCTCCTGTTCGAATATTGTAAGGTTGGAACCTATTTGTATATTGTAAGGTCGAAACCTCTTTTTGAATTGTGAGGTCGAAGCTTTCGTAAGTAATGTGAGGCCGAAGCCAATGTAAGTAAATATATCCGACCTTATTTCTCCTTTCGCCTATGAAGCCGATGTAAGTAAATATATTCGACCTTATTCCTCCTTTCGCCTCTGAAGTCGATGTAAGTAATGTGAGGCCGAAGCCGATGTAAGTAAATTATATCCGACCTTATATCTTTTGATGTGTGCAATAAGATGCGAACCTTATTGCATGAGATGCGAGACTGCAACCGATGTATAATAAGATGCGAACCTTATTGTATAAAATCCGACCTTATATCTTTCGATGTGTGCAATAAGATGAGAACCTTATTGCATGAGATGTGAGGCTGCAACCGATGTACAATAAGATGCGAACCTTATTGTATAAAATTTGACCTTATATCTTCTTATGTGTGCAATAAGATGTGAACCTTATTGCATGAGATGTGAGGCCGCAACTGATATACAATAAGATGCGAACCTTATTGTATAAAATCCTACCTTATATCTTCCATCTTCCGATGTGTGCAATAAGATGCGAATCTTATTGCATGACATGTGAGGCCTCAGTCGATGTACAATAAGATGCGAACCTTATTGTATAAAATCCAAACTTATATCTTCTGATGTGTGCAATAAGATGCAAACCTTATTGCATGACATGTGAGGCCACAACTGATGTACAATAAGATGCAAACCTTATTGCATAAGATGTGAGGCCTCAGTCGATGTACAATAAGATGTGAACCTTATTATATAAAATTCGACCTTATATCTTTTGGTGTGTGCGATAAGACGTGAACCTTATTGCATGAGATGTGAGGCCGCAGCCAATGTACAATAAGATGTGAACCTTATAGTATAAAATCCGACCTTATATCTTCTTTCGCCTTATCCCTCCCTTTCCATCCACCGACTTGTTGTATCAGAGAATAACATATGTATGAAGAAATTATAAGCAAGTTAAGACATAGATCAAATAGATATATCATGAATAGTAAAAGGATTTCATTGACAACTGAGTTCAATCACAACAACATGTACATGTGAGATATATTGATTTTTTGCATGTTCAGTATCATATATTGATTTCCTTCAAGTAGTATGCACTGCTTCTACAATTTCTTAAACACTAAGTAAAAGTAATTTAATATTGTAGTAAGATACTACCTCCAGTCCTTATTATAAGGCCCAAGTTAAAAGTGTGGTTTGGTCCTTTTTATAAGGTCCAATCTAAAATGTTTCATGCATTAATTATTTTTTCACAAAATACCCTTAATTAAAGTCAATTCTAGAATGACGTGATAGTGAGAGAAACATAACTCATTAATGTTTTTTGTTTTATTCAAGGGGTAGTTCTAAAAAAAAATACTAATTCAAGACAAATTTAATGCTCTCAACTACATTAACTAATTTTCTTAATCCTGGTGAATTAGTTATTTGGACCTTATAATAAGGACCAGAAGTAGTATTAATTAATTAAACAAAATGACTTAACTATTTTTCATGTATGAACTATCAAAAAATTGAACTGTAAGCTTGCCTAGTATCACCATTATATCTTTCTGATATCCAGCCAAGTAAGATCAATAAATTAGATATTCACAAATTTAATCAAAATATGAAATGAATTCTCCAATAATATGATTATGATGGTAGGTATAATATGGTATCATGATATGATGACGTAATCATTACATCAAAGATTGAATATCTCCTCCAAGAACAACATACATTTGAGCATCATATTAATTGTAGGAGAGACTTTCCTAATCATTTACAATAAGATATAGCTTTTGAAAGTTGGAGTATCCTTGTCAACTAATTTCATAATGTGCCTGTGTCTCACGGTATGTCAAAATAAATTCTCTAACAAATCAGATTAATTTGCATCTTCAAACGAAGTTCCGTAGAACTTATTGGATGTTTGTCTAGAGCATTGATTAAAGACCCAAGGAATGGTTAGTTAATTTCAAGCATGTGACATAATATATGATAGCATCATTACATGATAATAATCATATTTCAATGATAACTTTGTACTTTTAGCATTTAGATGTTTATTAGCATCTATGTAACCCAAGGAATGGTTAGTTTATTGGAAGTGGTGAGATCCGATAAGCGCGGAGCCATGGGTGAGGGTGAGTACGAGAACGGCGATGGATCTTGGAAGACGCTAGAGAGGGGGAGAAGAGGGCATCGTAAAGAAATTACTACGTATTACTTCTCAAAATTCCCTAAGAACTTTACGGAAAGTGATATGTGGAGGGTCTTTCAAAAGTGGGGGAGAGTGTGGAAAATCTTCATAGCAAAGAAAGAGGATAAGTGGGGAAATAGGTTTGGTTTTGTGAGGTTTGAAGGAGTGAAAAATGTGAAAGAACTGGAGAAACAATTAGATAACATCAGAATTGGAAGTACCAAAATCATTGTTAATCTACCCATATTTAACAAACTTCCATTCAACAAGCCGAGAGGAAAGGGGGAAGCACACAGAGAAGGAGAGAAGTTACGGGGCAAGCGAAATACGAGGTTGGATAAAGCAGATGGAAGCAAACATAACCCACTTAGAAACAATACAAAATCTTATGCAGAAGCAGTGACTACAAGAAAAGAAAGTGGCGTGACTAAATGTTGTATTAAAGGTAATAGTCAAGAGAGGTGGAAGGGTCGTGACATAATGGTTGAAGTTCAACACAAAGAATGGTTATTGAACAGCTGGGTTGGTAGGCTAAAAGATTTAACTATGTTTGATAAAATAGCGGAGTGGCCAATGCTGAAAGGGGGAAAAGAGGTTAAGTTCAAACACATGGGGGACGAGATGATGTTGATAACGAGGGTCAACGAAGAAGAGATGAAGGAGCTATTTACTGCTGAAGATGGAGATTTAATTGAGCTCTTCAACATGGTGGAAAAATGGAACCCAAAAATGATTTCAGGTAATAGGCTAGCTTGGTTTACATGTACGGGCATACCAATTGGTTTATGGACAGATGATTGCTTTGAGAAAGTGGTTAACGTGGTGGGAAGTTTTATTTCTACACACAAAGACTCACAGTGTTTGAACAAGGTCGACGCGGTACGTATACTTGTGCGGTTATCAACTCCAGAAACAATAAGATACCAAGCTAAGATCAGGATAAATGGTGACCTGTATTCGGTGCGGTTACTAGAGGAAGTGTGTACCCCTGCTATTTCATGTCACTGCAGGCAATGGAAATACATGAACTCATTGGAGGAGAGCAGTACCGCAGGAAGCATACTAGGTATGGAGTGTGATTCCTCATTCTCGAAATTTGACGGGGAGGTGAGGTTGTTGGAGGACGATGACGGAGGTGACGGCGGGGAGGAGAACAAGAACAATGATCGGAGGAAGCTAAAGGAGGAAGCAACAGTGTATTACCCACTGGTCAAAAATATCAACTCCTTCCAAAATAAAGCTGCAGAAACGGACATACTGTCAGTAGCTCCAGCTAGGGGGATACACATCCGTGACATAGATGGTCATAGGGGGATGGAGAAGGCTCAGAAGAATGTACCTAAAAGGGACTATTCAGGGAGTGAGGAGGAGGAAAGCAATGTTTTGAGGGAGGAAGTGGCGGAGACAAGAAGCACACAAATGAAGAGTCTAGAACACGCAAAATGCTATGAGGTAGATGAAACCTGCCCATTGAAAAATGCATCACAATACAATAGTGGTGGGGCCAGGAGGTTACAGAATGGAGGCGAAGTGAGAATGTCTCTTAGTAATAAAGGTGAAGAGGTGGAGCTGAAGTTACTGGAGTGGGCTAATATGTATAAAGGAGAGTCTCTCGTTAGTGAGCCGTCAAAATACAAAGACCAAGTTACTAGTGATGTAAGGGATATGTTAGGTAAGGGTTTTGGTGGGCCGAAGCCCAGTTCACAAAGTCCTATGGCAATTGGGCATAAAGAGGACCATCCCGAGAGCGTTGGGGGTGAATTAAAGACATCAGGAGAATTGACCTATAATGATGATAAAGGGGCTGAAGTGGACAACGATAAGGAAAATACGGCTCTGGAGAAATCCTGGTCTACTGAAATATCTGAACAAGGAGTTACAAGGAATCTGTTTCATGTGAAGAACAACATCCTAAATGGATCTACACAAGATTGTTCTCAGTCGAGGCTTTCTAAAAGGAGTTTGGAGCATAGGAGGAAGAAACATCTCAGGTCAAAAAGTCTGGAAATGAGTAATTTCTTATCGGATGGTTGTATTAACAATTGCAACAAAATCTTTTGCTTAAACGATGAAGTTGCTGAGGCAAAAAGACTTTGGGAAATCGGAAAAAGCTTGGGGGTCTCTTCTGGAGGGTGCGATAACGAAATTATTGAGAAGTTCAGTCTGATGGAGAAAAGAGATAGAGCAGAAGCTAAGAGGAATTGTAAAGCTAAAGCTGCGGGGGAACATGCTATGTATCAATGAAGTTACTATCCTACAACATGAGGGGGTTAGGAGGTAGGGTGAAGTGGAAGAGTGTGAGAAATATTATCGCTAAAGAAGAAGTTCAAGTTCTGTGTGTTCAGGAAACAAAAAGAGAACATATTAAAGACAGTATTCTTAGTGCCTTGTGGGGAAGTAATGATGTCAATTGGAGGATAAAACCTACAGAGAATTTAGCTGGGGGCCTACTATGTATGTGGAATGATGAAGCTTTTGCTATAGAAAATACTTTTGATGGTGAAGAATATTTGGGATTAGAAGGGATATGGAAAGAGGTGGGGAGACACATTATAATTGTTAACATTTATGCATCTTGTGAAAGTGAGAAAAAAAAGGAGGTTGTGGGAAGAGTTGGAAAATAGAAAGGCAAATACCAACACAAAAGCTTGGTGCCTAATTGGGGATTTCAATTGTGTTCGGTGGCAACATGAGAGACAAGGGGAAAATAGAAGGTCACAAGGGGGTGTGGAAGCTAAAGAATTCAGTGAGTTTATTGAGCATATAGAGCTAGTGGACATCCCGCTTGTGGGAAGAAAATTTACATGGTTTAGACCAAACGGAAGAGCTAGAAGTAGAATTGGTTGAGCATTGGTATCGGAGGAGTGGTTGGATATATGGGAAGGAAGTATTCAACAAGTGCTTCAAAGGAGTTTTTTGGATCATTGCCCTTTGCTTTTGAAGGTATCTAATGTTGATTGGGGACCTAAACCGATCAAAGTTTTAGATTATTGGTTGGAAGACAAGAAGTTTGAAGTGTTTGTAAGGGAGGAGTGGTCAAAATTGGAGATAAATGGTTGGGGTGCTTTTGTGTTGAAGGAGAAATTGAAATGCTTAAAGGCGAAATTGAAGATTTGGAATAGAGACTTGTTTGGCAATGTGCATAGGAGATATAGAGAAGTTGAAGATGAAATGAACAAGTTAGATAAAAAAGGTGAGGAGGTTGGGTTGATTTTGGAAGAATGCACATTGAAGAAGGAATTACAAGTTGAATTGTGGAAGGTTGCTATGTATAATGAGTCTATTCTTAGACAAAAATCTAGGGATAGATGGATTTTGGAAGGTGATAACAACTCTAAATATTTTCACTCAATTGTGAATTAGAGGAGGAGGAAAGGCATGATTAGAGGGGTGAATGTGGGGGGAACTTGGGTGGAGGAGCCAATAAGGGTCAAGGAGGAAGTGAAGAGTTTTTTTCAAGATAGGTTCCAAGAAAGTGTAGGCATTAGGCCGTCTATTGATGGAGTGAAGTTCGAGAGATTCTCGAATTTGGAGAATGATGGGTTGATTGCTCCCTTTGATGAGGTGGAAGTGAAGGATGTGGTGTGGGATTGTGGGAATAATAAAAGCCCGGGGCCCGATGGATATAATTTTAAATTCATCAAATCTTTTTGGCTATTGTTAAAAAAGGACATCATGGGATTTATGTATGAGTTCCATAAGAATGGTGTGCTTCCAAAAGGTTGCAATTCTTCTTTCATTGCCCTTATCCCCAAGGTGGAAAATCCACATGGCCTTGGGGAATATAGGCCGATTTCTTTGGTGGGTTGTATGTACAAAATTATGGCGAAAGTGTTGGCTAGAAGAATCGAGAGAGTGCTTCCTAGAATTCTTGACTCGAGGCAAAGTGCTTTTTTGAGTGAGAGGAATCTCCTCCAAAGTGCTATGGTGGCAAATGAGGCAGTGGATGAAGTTAAAAGAAAGAAGAGGCAATGCTTAGTTTTCAAGGTTGATTATGAAAAACCATATGATTCAGTCTCTTGGGAATTTCTCTTGTACATGTTGGGGAGGTTGGGTTTTCATGCTAAGTGGGTAAGGTGGATCAAAGAATGTTTGTGCTCTTGCTCAATTTCTATCTTGGTGAATGGGAGCCCTACAAAGGAGTTCAACCCACAAAGGGGACTTAGACAAGGAGACTCGTTGGCACCCTTTCTCTTCACGGTGGTTGCGGAGGGTTTGAGTGGTTTGATGAGGGAGGCTATTGAAAAAAGTGTTTTCAAAGGACTGTTGGTGGGCAATGGGAATGTAAATGTCAATCTTCTCCAATATTCGGACGATACTATCTTCATGGGAGAAGCTTCCTTGAACAATGTCTTGGTCATCAAAAGTATTATGAGGTGTTTTGAGTTAGCTTCCGGACTAAAAGTCAATTTCTCTAAAAGTAGATGTGGGGCTTTTGGGGTGGAAGCGGCAAGAGTAGAGACTATGGCAAATATGTTGAATTGCAAAATCCTTTCCTTCCCTTTTGTGTATTTGGGCATTCCAATTGGTGCTAATCCTAGAAGGGAGGTAACTTGGAAGCCAATTGTTGAGAAGTTTGAGAAGAAGCTTTCATCTTAGAGGCACAAGCAACTATCTTTTGTGGGTAGAGTTTGCTTAATAAACTCGGTACTTACATCCTTACCTCTTTTCTTTCTCTCTTTTTTCCGTATGCCTATGGGTGTGGCAAGAAAGATTCAAAGTATTCAAAGTGGGTTCCTATGGGGGAGTAGAGAGGGTAATAGGAAAATCGCTAGGGGCAGTTGGAGAAGCATGTGTTGTCCAAAAAGTCATGGGGGCTTAGGCTTGAAGGACTTAAATATCTTTAATGAAGCACTCCTTGCTAAGTGGGGCTGGAATTTATTCCATCAAGAAGGGACTTTGTGGAGTCAAATTTTGGAATCTAAATATGGTGGTTGGAGAGACTTGGTGAAGGAGGAAGTAAATACAGAAGAATCTATTTGGTGGAGGGACATAAAGAAAGTGTGTAGGGGGGGTAATCAGCCCAATTGGTTCGGTAGCTTGATAAAATGGAAGATAGGGGATGGGAGTAAAATTAAATTTCGGGAGGATTATTGGAGAGGAGGGGATTGTTTAGCAAAAACTTATGCTAGATTATTCCTAAATTCGTTGCAAAAAGAGGAAGTCATTAAAAATATGGGCACTTGGTGTGGTGATAGGTGGGTTTGGGATTTCAAATGGAGAAGGGGGTGGTTTGAGTGGGAGACCACTTTGGTTTATGGAGAAAATGGATTTAGTGCAAATACAAAGGGAGGGATTGGATGAATGGTGGTGGGATTTTGAGCCAAATGGGAAGTATAGTGTGAATTCAGCATATAGAGTGGTGCATGAGTCACAGTGGGGTACTCAACAAGACAACTTATACTCTTTTTTGTGGGAAATAAAGGTACCTCCTAAAGCGATTCATTTAGTGTGAAGGATTATCAAAAATAGGCTTCTGACTAAAGACAACCTTAGAAGGAGGAATGTACAGTTACAAGATAATTACTTCTGCCCTTTATGTTTAGTTCAAGAGGAAACTTGTTCTCATGTTTTTTTCAAGTGCAGTAAAGTGGACGCTTTGTGGAAGACTTGTTATGGCTGGCTCAATCAGTTGACTGCTCTGCCGGATTTACCAGTGGTACATTTGAGGCAACACTTGTTTGGGATGGAACACAAGGATAGGAAAGAAAAATGGTATATAGTGTGGGCTGCTTGTGTGTGGTGTATTTGGAAAATGCGGAACGACTGTATCTTCAAAAATGATGTTTTTGATGCAGGAAAATTGATTCAGGATGTCACATATGTGTCCTGGACATGGATGAGGATGAAGATCAAATCTTTCCAGTTTTCTTTCTTATTATGGTCGCTGAATCCACTTTACTGCCTGGTGGGTGCGTGAGCTGTGCTGAATTCTACTCATATTGCCTCTACTCTCTTCTTTTTACGTAGTTATACAGCAATATTTTGGAAGATTGGCTGCCTGGGGTGTGCATTCGTATATACGCATTAATTGTATATGAATTGTGGTTGATGCTTGTGATGGTATTCGGTCTTTTTTGATCTCCGAGGAGTTGCTGGGGTTTGAGGTGTAATTTTGCCCTCTGTTGCTACACATCGCGTAGATGAATAGCAAGTGGCGGTGGTGGCTTTTCTAAGGATCATAGGTTGGTCAAAGGAGTTTCTTGGATTTTTCATTTTGACAGTTAATGATACACTGTTTTTGGTGGTCTCTGCTGGGAATAGGTCCAATGTTATTTATTTGCACGGTATGATAGGATAGGAAACACAACAGAGATGGTTACAGGGGTTTCTATGGGTGGAAATTTATATCATAGAAGTTTGGATAGGTGGTTAATGTGTATTTATTGCTTTTATTCCGTGATAAATACCTATTAACCACTATGTGTACTGCTTTATGGTACCACTGGTACCTCTTTCATTAATAATATTTTTTTTTGCTGATAAAAAAAAAATGTAACACTAATAGTGTGCTTCATCTTATTATAATGATCGATTACAGGGATGCTACCCAGTATTTATAACTTGCTATAATCATAAAAAAGTGTGTACCTTCTCTTTGTATCGGCATGTCCTTCCCCAAATTAACATCCTAAGAGAATTAAAAAGCTTTCATTCTTTTCATCATCCTCTTTCTGTATTTCATCATGATTTTATCATTAAAATAATAAAAGTACACCAAGTATCACATATTAAGTTCTTGTGGAATTAATAAAGACTTGAAATAATTCTAAATTTGGGCCTAATTTGTGGTTAAAAATATTCAACGAACATCTGATTTTAAACCTTCAGCAGCATGTTAATCACAAAACTAAGGCATCTATTAAGTGGTGCTGATTTTAAAAATCGTCATAGGCATATGCTAGGCATAATCAGCAGGAGCAGTTTTTGACATGTACTGATCAAATACTATACTTGAATTTTTAACACACAGTCAGATGTGTAATTAACAAGAAACAGTGAGATAAGAGATGCCAGTATCAAACTAATTATCTTTCACTGTGGAGCATGTCACCAAAGAAAATAGTTGAGTACTTGAGTTAGGAACACTGCCACCTTGAGGTGGCACCAATATATTCAGACATGTCATATGAGACTATTTCATATATATCCATCTCTATTCACTCGTGGAATCATGGTCAATGTCTTCCTCCTTCCCTGTCACACTCACACTTCAACCATCAAGCATGCTACTCATGTATTAGTTAGTGCATGTTTGGATTAAAGTTTGCAAACTAAGTTTGTAAAAGTATCCCAAGTGTTGCTTCTCCGAAACTGAGTTTTCAGACAAAATTTTAGTCTTAGACATATTTTTGGTGAGTAACTATAAACATGATCCCAAACTCATTTTCCTCTCAAACATACTTTTGGACCCTTCCACCGGAAATCCAAACACACCCTTAATTATACCTTTCATTACTCCCAAGCTCCCCACGCATCCACACACCACCAAAGATAATTAGGTAACATCCAGCCCAATAAAACAAGTTCAAGTGTCTCAATATTAACCAGTCAACATCGAGCAAGAGCAGCCATCAGGTAAATTTCCTTATGACAGTTGAAACCACCAACTAAATAAATGTGCAAATTTTGAAGTAAAAGTTACAAAGCCTTTCTTCAAAGACCACGAATAAGATTTTAATAATTGTTAAGAGTAATACTAGTTAGTTAGAAATAAGTTCTATATATAGAGCATTTAGGTACTGTTAATTGTATCTTTTATCATTTTATCAAATACAATGAGTTACTTTGTTGGTACTCCTTTACTCTTCTTTGAGCTTTATGATCTATGGCCTCATCAAATGGACATTACTTGCATCTCTTCCATCTCTTCTCCTGAGTTTTTTGATAATAATATCAAAGACTATCACTAATACCATGGAGTTCTTTTTATTGTTGTTAAGAATAAGATGGCAAACTAGAAGGGCTGGTTTTCTTTAGGTCCCAAAGATTCAAAGGGTTTATATATATATATAACTAAATTGATACTTGAGATTGCACGAGATATCAGCAGGACCCCAAGCAATTTCCAATTCCAACTAATCATAGCAGAGGAGCTAACACAAAGAAGCCATGAGATTTTCAAACTGTTTAAATGTATCATACTAGACTTTAGAAATGGCCTAAGTGAGAGATTCAACTTTCTGATAAAGTTTTGACTAATCAGAGTCTTAATAGCAAGACACTAGTTATGATGGCACCCAAAAGAGTTTGTGAATACTGCGACTCAAAGACTAGCATTGCTACTAACCATTAAAAACGAGTAACCATCTTTATGGTGTTATCATTTTATCTAGTGTTAAATGTCTAAATGTACGTATGTGTCAATGTGTGAAGCACTATACCACATTTGATGATCACATATTGTTGCAGGTATCAACCTTTAAAGGTATCTTGGTAAATAAAATTTAAATATCATGCCATTTAATATCTTCTTGTGCCATAGACATAAAAGCTATAAGAGAAATATATGTGACATATTGAATTGAATAAAGAACTGTAAGTATGATGTTTACCAAATCGAGTTTGATGGTGTGACCCTTGAGCACCGGAAAAGTATTACATCCAAGTGATATATATTCATAGTTTTTTCTTCCTTATATGCAAGATCAGGGTCATTATTGATCTCCTTCACTGCCCATTTGGGCAAGGGGAATAGTTTCTGTACATAATGTAGTTATGAATCTAACCATTAAAATTTTAAATATTAATTTATTATGTAAAAAAATAATAAATTGAATAAATAGGATTCATGCAGTTTCACTTATAACTGCAGAGGATAAAACCCGTAGTGAGGGCATAACCGCTTACACCATGAAGATACAAATCCTTTTGATTTCTACTAGATGAGTATGATTAAGATAAGCCAAGCACACATATGTATGAGTAAAACTTATGTCACGCTCAAATAAAATATCATCACTGAAAAAAGCTTTAAATGTTACCATTAAAATGCAAGTGTTTTATAATAATAATGTGTCAACACTCGTCAAGATTTCATAATTACTCAAAGTACATGTCTTTAAGTAATACTCCCTCCGGTCCTTTTTATAAGAAACAAAATGGTGTTCTTTTTTCTTCCTAATTATAAGAAACATAGACCCACTTTAAGAAACATAGACCCACTATAATTTCTTTTTGACCCTTCATCTAGTAAAATTCATTAATGAAACACTTATTCATTTCTCATGCATTTATTAGTCTATTAACAATATAAGTTACACTTAATGGTGGAGGTACAGTGTCATTAATGTAACCACTAATAAAATACTTTATCAAAAAAGAGAAAAAATAACACCTAAATATCATTAGCTGACTTCAAAATAGAAAATAATTACTCAAATATATATATATATATATATATATATATATATATATATATATCATATGTATACAAAAATTTAAAAAGCCAGGGGCCAAGTCCCCCCACCCTCTAAGGTGCCTCCTTCCCTGCCAACAATATAACAATTAGTGTATGAGCGATACGAAGGGTGAATAATTACTTTCTTGAATTTCTTTGTGATGAGAATACTCAATTTGAGGAGGCCTTCGTATCCGTATTTATTGATTCATCGGTTGATTGTGTGGCCGGATAAAGTATATCTCGACCCTACGATGGGTGACAAATGTTCTTACCAACTTCTGATTTGCTTGATTTGCTCTCTAGATCGATCTCCAACAATCTGACTGCTACTCGGTATGCCGAGCTCCTCCAAGACGTGGGCGTAGTACCTGCAAAGTCACTCATACACTCAAGTGAGTGAGTGAATAATCAGAATTCTAATAGAGTTAGAAGATAGATTTACCTACAAAATACCCCTTTATTTGTAATAGTAACATTTGTTAGTTAGTGGGATAGGTGGTTATCTAGTTGTGAGTCAGTGGGCTAATAACTCAGAAAACCGATTTATATCTCGGCCAGTACACAAATCATATATGCTTCTTAAAAAATCACTTTTTTGAAAGATGATTTTTTAAAATCGCCTTTTTTTTATGTTTAAACAAATTGACCCTTTACTTTGTTTGAATCGTGTCATCATTTGCATTGGTGATTGGTTTTTCGTGATTGGAAGGGGGATGCAGGTGGCTTCACAATTGTCTTTTCAAAATGTTATTTTTGAGACAGATTGTATCCAATTATTCCAAGCTTGGCAGAAGGATAAGGCTCTCTCCAAATCATACTTTCACGGTGTAGTTCAGGATGCAAAGGAGTTGGCTACATCTATGCATTTGGTTAAGCTTGTCGCTTCAAATTTGGTTGGTGACAAGTTGGCATCTCTTGCTTTTAACTTTGCTGAAATGTATTGGGTTGAGGACAATCCTCATCAGGTTGATTTATTGCTCTCTGCTGATGTACAAAATTTGATTTCCTCTTAATCAGATCAGCCCGTACATTCCTAAAAAAAACAAGTATTAACGTACGAAAATTAAAAAGAATTATAATGTTTTCTTTCTAAATTATCATAAGTAATAGTTAGATTTATAATTAATCTTGTTTTCTTACATATTATTTAATTTATCTTGTTTTTTTTGGGACAATAATTAATTTATTAATCTTGTTAAAACATGTGAATACGTCAGTTTTTAGATTAATTTAATACTGATATATTGATATCTGCATCTATAAGTAAGATTTTGTCTTTTTTTTGCTAATTAAATATGAATTATTTTACTACTTTGAAAACTGCGACAAGTGCATGTGCATCTTTTGTGATTAGACAAGTCTTTTTCATATATAAATTTGCAATGCCCCTTAAGAACATTTTGCATGTGATCCATTATGTCGTGTGGGGTTCGTTTTCGTCCTCGGAGTCATTTCCCTTTTGAAAAAAATTCATAATTCGATCAGTGCATGTGATACATGTCCCCCTTTAAGGTCTCAAAAGATGACGTCAACTACGTCAATCCAACTCAATTCAATCAGTTTTAATCGGTTAAAAAATAAGTTGGATTGTGTTATACCTGTATTCAGAATTGAGTTAAAAATCTCAATTCAATCCAACTTGTAGTGGATTAAGGGTTGGGTTTAATTAACCTATTAGTTTTTTTAAAAAGAAAAAAAAGTTATAAAAAATAAATGATTAATAAGCTGATTTATCAAATAAATAAATAAATAAAAATAATATAAATATAATGCCTATTCATTCTAGTCAAAGCCAAGATAAGTTGATTTGGAAATTGAGCAGGGACGGCCACTATTCAGTGAAGTCTTCCTATTACTATATTACTGAATCCCTGATTGATAATAATTATCTCCGGGAGCAGGGTGATTGGAACCTCATTTGGCGACTTAATATCCCACAAAAAATCAAGATTTTCCTTTGGCGTCTAGCACGGAATTGTTTGCCAACAAGATACAAGCTTAACTCTAAGGGAGTACAATGCTCTATGCTTTGTCCTTTATGTGAAAGCAATCCTGAAACAGCATGGCACTTGTTAATTGATTGTCCTCACGCCATAAAGGTATGGTTTGTTACTGATGTTTGGCAACATTTGCAAACCTTCATCAGTGACTCAAATTCAGTCAAGGATCTCATCTTTCATGCATTAAAGCACCTTGAGAAGCAGTACCAGTTGCAGTTTGCCTCAATTCTTTGGTGTTTGTGGCACGGAAGAAATGAAAAATTGTGGGAAAATATTGATAAACCAGTGGCGGTCTCCCTGAGTCTCACCAGAGACTATCTTTCTCAATGGCATGTCGTTCGTTCTAGGAAAAATAATACATGTAATCATGGTACGTTGTTGTCAACTGTTCAGTCTCCACCGTCTAGATGGAACAAACCACCTGCAGGATTCTTAAAATGCAATATAGATGCAGCTGTTTATGCGGATGAAGGAAAATTTGGAGTTGCAGCTTGTTTCCGTGATGAGCATGGATTTTTTGTTGCTGCTACGACTAAATGGCAGCAAGGAATTCTCCCTGTCTATGAGGCTGAGGCTAGAGCTCTTCTAGAGGCATTATCGTGGGCTAATGACATGCACTTTCATGATGTCCTCTTTGAATTGGACTGCAAACAAGTTTCAGATGGCATCACTTCAGATTCTAATTTGAACTCTGAATTTGGTTTCATTTTGTCACTTTGTAAGCAGAAACTCAATTCTATTTCTAACTCTTCTGTGAGTTTTATTCGTAGACAAGCCAATCAAGTTGCTCATGTATTATCAAGGGCGTCTAGATTTTATACTAGTCCACATATATTTGATCATGTACCCAGTTGTATTGGTGCCATCATTTTGAATGAATTTACATAATCTGTTTGCAGTCAAAAAAAAAATTATCTTAGAACACTTTTTTAGAATTAACCAATAAAATAACATGAAATTCATAGTACTTTATAAAATTTTATGTCCAATAAAATAATATTTAACTAAGCAATCTATAAAAAAAAATCTTAAGAAAAAAAGACTTACTCAATAGGTCAACCCAACTTAACCTATCTCTTAACCCGTTGGGTTGACAGGTTATGTGAGTCGAGTTATACAAATTGAAGGGTTGAATCATCCAACCTAACTCAACTTAACCTGTTTTGGTGGATTATATGGGTTAATCAACTTAATCTGTTAGATTCAACCCACTTTTTCACCAAAAGAAAGATTCAACCCACTTTAACATTTTTTTATATTTTTTTTATACTTTCACTTTGACATTTCTAACCTCAACACTCAAATTGCATCAATACTATTTTATTACATTCCAATTTGAAGAAATAAATTAATTAAGAGTAAATAATAGATATATTTTATATTAGTTATTCAATTGCAAATTATTATTTATAAAATATTTTTATTTGATAAATTTATTAATTTTTATAATAACTATTTAAAAGTCATGTTTATTATAATTTCTTATTAATTAACGTTATGAAAACTTTTAAATTGAAAATTAAACTCATAAACCAATTTCTTAATGAATAGCACAACTCATCAATAAGTGCCCCCGTCACTTTCATCCACAGATAACACTGTCAATTTTTTTTTTATCCGTAGGAATTGAATACAATATACGGTGATTGTGTAGTCTTTAAAATTAAAATAATAATATTATTTAATCCTTTAAATTATCAAATGATAATTATTTTAGTTTTTAAAATTATTAAATGATGATAATTTTAATACTTAAAATTTTAATAATAAGGACTAAAATAATACTTTTACAATTTTAAAAGTTGATCAGTGCTTATAATTTGCTAGATTATTTTAATATACTATTTTTATTAAATATATAGTGTCATAAAACATATTTAAGTCTATGATAATATTAATTATGTTAGTTTTTTACTGCAATTAATTATATGTTAGTTTAAAATCTTTCTTTTTCGTTAAAAATAACTTATCCTGATCCAGTAAAATAATTTACACCCAATGCTTAAAATTTAAACCATACATAGTTGACGTTATAGAGCCCAATCAATTAACTTTAAATTGTTTTTTTTCATATATGTAGGAATAAAAAACATGTACCAAAGGTTTTACAACCATTTACGTCCATGTCCCTGTTCAACCAACTGAGCCATAAAATCCTTTAGTAACTTTAAATTGGGTTGTTTTGTCTTCTCGTGGATGTATGATTCTTTAATATTTACATAGTTATTTTACATGACTTTAATTTTCAGATGTGATAAACTGTGTAATATGGATTCCACTATGCGAAAATTTAACATCAAAATCACTGGAAATATAATTGGAAGATATATTTATAATTATTTACAATTATTAAGAAATTTGTTTATATCAGAAAAATAAAATGTAATTCATATTCATATCTCAAGAAAATAAATATATTTTAAAATAAAAAGAGATAAAAAAATATAATTTAAGTATTTTCTAACAAAGAGGTTAAGACAAATGTAATTTTTGTTATAAAAAGTTATTGAAACAGAGAAACACCACAAAAAACATTAACTTTAGTGACGAATCAATTTACATATAATTTTTAAAATTTTGTCACTAAAATTTACTAGCATCAATATTAATGACAAAATTATATTTTTGTCACTAAATTTTATCACTAATAAATTATTATTTTTAGTAACATACCACAGATAACACTCCATGACCAAAATAACAATGATGAGGTTAGTTATTTGGAGTGAAGGAATTCGCAATTATGTTATTTTCTAATCTACATCTTGTCGTGGGGCAAGAGGACCCATAAAAGCTATTGAGAATATATGTTATAAAAGTAAAAAAAAAAAAAAAACTGAAGGGTAAGGGGAATTTGACGAAATCTCATTATTTAATGTAATTTGCTCAATTTTTTTATCTCATTTTTTTAATTTTATTTTTAAAGGAAAATATTGTATTTTAGAAATGATTAATGTATAGAAACGATATTCTAAAAGTGAATCTAAAAAAATACATTTATTTAGTTAGCATAAAGTAGAGTCATTTCAAAGAACCACAGTGTGTGGATTAATTGAAACATGATTATAATTAGTAGTCTCGAGTTAGAACTTTAAATATGCAGTTGTATTAAATACTCAGAGAGAGTTTGCACTCATAGTGATCTTACACAACTTAAGTAAGTTGCCTCCAAAGAATGATACATGTAAAAAAAAAACCTTGATAAATTTAATACTCAGAATTTATCATAGAAATTAAAATTTTCTTTCTTTTATAGTAATTTGAACGCCTCCAATTGTTAGAAGAAGGAGAAACTAGATTATATATATATTCTAAAAAAAAACATACAATTTTTTTTGAAGAAAAAAGGTTATACATTGACAGTGTAAAACAATTTTATACTATCACTTAATCACATATCATCATGTATAATAAGTTTATTTATTTTTATAATAATTACCTTAAAAATTATACCAACGATGATTTGTGATTGAATAATAGTTTAAAATTGCTTTACATTGTCCATTAAACTCATTTTTTAAACAAAAGTACTATTAACAAATTAAGTGCATCGGGGCTCCATTTTTGTTAGTGAGCACTATTAATAGGTGGACACTCCTTTATTTCATATACTCTATCTATTAACTCCTATTATTTCTTTCCATCTGTCTCTACATCCCTATCACGTGTGTGGATACTTTATCTATTTATTGATTGATTCATATTTTAACATGAATAGTATTTACACTAACAAACTTTTATTTCAAAATAAAACAATTTAATGATAAATTAAATAAGGAAAATTTATAAATTTTTATATTTCTAACACGAAATTTTATTCACTTTCTATATTTTTAAATTATACATAATAGGACTATATATAGGTTACCACCTAATTACTCATTACATTTTTTTACAATGTTGACAGTGAAGTTCAAACTTAAAACCTCAAGCAAACTATTCAAATTTCCTACCACTAGACCAACCTTAATGATTTACTCGTTACATTTATAAACATTTTTTGTCTTCTAGTCTTTTTTTTCTCTTTCAAAATTTATACATTTCAAAAAATGTGAAAAAAACAATTTTTAATTTTTTTTTATAAAAGCAGGGAATGCAACAACATCACAATCAGAAAAGGAATCTCAACTATGCTAGCACCCCATAACCTACCAATCATCTACAAAATCCAGTTAGTAGCCCCAAAACTAGCTAACTTATCTGCACAAGTATTTCCTTCTTTATAAATGTGTGAAAAAAAATGTATATCTTCACAAAGAATAAGACAATTTTACTAACGATATTTCTACTTCTCCAGGGAACCAACGTAGTGTTCTTGAATGCATCAATGACTAGTTGGGAGTCACACTCCAACCATAAAAAATGCCAACCCTTTTGGTGGGCTATGATTCAGTAGCAATTATTGCCACAAAAAGTTTCGCATAAAGGGTTGTTTTGATCTAAACGTAGGAAGAAAAGCAACTAAGAATTGCACTGCCATGGTCTAAGAAGATGCCACCAAGACCAGCATCGCCAAAAACTCCCAAAGTAGATCCATCAATGTTGCATTTAAATAGAGTGCTCTATGCACCAATTGTCATTCCAAATATTGATTTTTTTCACCTGTTCCAAGAATCTAACTCGTGTAGAGAGCGATATTAGGCAACTGTTGTTTGATTGAAGGCCAGATAAAGGAGCTCCCGTAATAAGTTACTAGAGCTTTATTTTTTAGGAATCTGGCTTGAAGAATAGTGGCCCATTGAGAATTTGAGTGTGCAAAGTCCCAAACAAGTTTTAAAGTGGTAGCCTCTTTGATGGCGCTGAAAGATTTAAGACTGAGGCCTACTTCTTCCAAAGGACAACAAACAGTCTTCTAGCCAATTGTAACAATCTTCCTAGTGTTGATGTCGCCTAGCCACATGAAGTTCCTAACCCATTTGTCCTCGGTTTTCAATAAATCCCTTTGTTCAGAATAAATGTGAAAGCTATACAGCAACATCCAATTAATGATTGAGTTAACAAGTTGCACCTTTCCCTTGATGGATAACAAGGTGTTAAGTCATAAGACGAATCAGGACCCCTCAATGTTTTGAATTATGCAAACAAATAATAAGTTTTGAAATCTGTGTCTGAGTGTCTATTAGACAAAAGCTTCGTAGTGTTTTTGCTTCTATCTATCAAACAATGAACTTATGAATGTTTTGTATGTGCCTTTATGAACACTTAAATGCTTTAATGTTCTGATCCTTTGTGTAAAGAATATATATATGTTTTATTCTTTATAGGGTATGTCAAAAGACGATGAAAGAGAAAGATGTCAATTGAAAAGCTACATGCTCCATCAAAGGTGTGTCAAAGCAAGCTGCAATGTACTTGAGTGCACAAAAACATATTTGACCTTTGACACAAGATATATGGAGTGCGGGAATAGCTAGATAAGTAAGCTACTTTATCATAGTAGTTTGATAAGTTGGTGACATGCATTAAATGCTCCAATGGACATCTTTACCAACAAATGAAGACGAAGGCTGTTACAATCATAATGGTTATTTCCAGTTGAAGTTTATAAATAGCTGAAGATTTGAATTGCTCTACACATAAGAGAAAAACCTACACACAAACAAGCATTCTAAGCAATTTCAAATTCTTTGTAATTCTCTAAGTTAGAAACTCAGCTCTCAAAATCATTCGTATATCCTAAGAGTTGGACTTTGTGCTTAAACCTTGTATCCATCTATAAGACGATTAAGTCTGTGTGTCCTAAACCTTATTCAAATTTGTGAGATTTGTTGAAGCTTGAAGAGGCTTTGTTCTAAAGAATACTTGGGTGTTTAGCTTGAAGAGGCTAGTGTAAAACTACTTGGGGTTGAGCCAGAAGTAGCTTGAGAATAAATACTTGTATTTTTATTCGTTGATAGTGGAACTTGGTGGGTTAGCCAAGAACTAGGTGTAGTCTCAGTGGTGGAGACGAACTAGTATAAAAACTGTGTTTTTATCATTTTCGTATTTGTTTTATCTAACCTTGAATTGAATTTTTATCTAACGCGATTTTTCTAAAAGGTTTTTGAGAAAAAATAAGTTTTTTTTAAACTATTGTATGTTTTATAAATTTGCTACTCCTAAAAACTTGTGTTATGTAATACGATATAAGTGTTTTGTTAATATTGAGTCATAAGACGAATTAGGACCCTCAATTATTTTTATTTTATGCAAAACTAATCTTAAGTAAAAAGACTGCATCTTATAAATGCCAACAGACGAAAACATTGTATCTGCGTCTGTAAGAAACAGATGATACGCAGACAGACGCTTAAGTCTGAAGAAGCATTTAAAGGCATAGTAAATGCACTATCATTTTGTAATCTATTTTGCAGAGAATATTCATAGAACATCCTCCTAGGATTTGTCGAAGTGTATAAAGGGGAACAGATAGAAGAGTCAAAGTTTCAGAAGTTTCCCTTACCTCAAAAGACGCGCTACAACTAGCAATAAGTACTTTTCTGAGCAAGCAATGTGACCACTACAACAAAAGGATATGGAGTATATCTCAAGAAAGATAAGCAGATTGCTTTATCAGTTTAGAATGACTAGTTGGTGGCAAGCATTTAATGCTCGCATTAAATGCCCCTCCACCACCTTCCTTCAGACGCTGGTCAGACGCAAGAAAGAAGACCATTTAGAGACAATGGTTACTTCCTCACCAAGTCTATATGTAGAAGAAGATTTGAAGTGTTGAACAACACACACAAACTGAATTCAAAATTCAAGCATTCTTTCAAGCCTTCATTCTTTCTTTCTCTTGTAAAAATTCCATTTGTTAAAAAGCTCTCAAATCACTTTGCATATCCTGAGAGAAAAAGACTTAGTTCTTAATCTTGTATAACTGTCTATAAGACGATAGTTAAAAAGTCGGTGCACCCTTACAAAAACAAATCTTGTGATTTGTTTTAGAGCCAGAAGTGGCTTGGTAGTAAAGAATACTTGAGTTTTTAGCTTGGAGAGTCTAAGTGTGAAAAACTACTTGGGTGAGCCAGAAGTGGCAGTGAATAATACTTGTAACTTATGAAAGTTAGTGGAACTTGGTGGTTTACAAAGAACTGGACGTAGTCTCGGGGTGAGATGAACTAGTATAAAATCCTGTGTTGTCTTTCTTGCTCTTTTATCTCTTATAACTGTTTGAACTGACTCTGTCTTGTGATTTAAATCTATTTTCTTAAAAAGGGCTTTCATCTGTGTACTATCGTCTGTTAAAACATTTTCTTCAAAAACGATCTCTTTTGTTTAATAGATGTTACATGCTATTTATAAAAAGTTTGCAAAAGATTTTATAAATCACAATTCAACCCCTTGTGATTTTTGCCTTTACTGTTTGGTATCAGAGCTCAGCCTCTAAGGGTTGAACACTTAACTGTGTCAAGTGGAAAAGATCCAGATGGCCAGTCACAACAATTAGTTCATTCCCAAAGGAGCCTCTCTAACAAGGCCTCCAGCCTTTCTTGGAGATGACTTTCCCTAATGAAAAGACCGCATGGAAATGTACATTAAGTCAAATCAATATCAACTGTGGAACATCATCATACATAGACATATTCCCATCACAAGGCTTGAAGATCAATGGACTCAAGATGACTACAACATTTTTCAACTCAACAACAAAGCTAGATATACTCTGACCTACGCCTTAAACAGAAATAAGTACAAGAAGATACGTAGACTAAAATCGGCCAACGAGATTTGGGATTCCCTCTGCACCAACTATGAGGTAACGAAAGATGTTCAACTGAGGAAAGCTGCTACTCTGACCAGACACTATGAGAGTTTCTCCATGAAAGAAGGAGAAAGTGTTGATGATATGTTTGGGAGACTTCAGGTTCTTCTTTCAGACCTGGAATCTTTTGGACATACATATACTAAAGCTCAGATTAATCTAAAGATTCTTGATAGTATGCCCAAAGTGTGGGAACCCAAGACCACAACTATCCAAGAGGCAAGGAACATGAGAACATTGTCTTGGGATTAGTTGCTAGGAGTTCTACGAGTACATGAAGTGCATCTGTAGAACCGAGACCAATTGCCTACAAGCAACGCTAACAATTCTGCTGCTCTCAAAGTTGGTGAAACCAGCACCATCAAGGAAGAAAAGAAAAGAGCCTCCAAGGCTCTGAAAGTTCAAACAGAACAATCAGACGAAAGCTCTGCCGAATCTACTGACGATGAGGTTGTCCTCATGGCTAGGAAATTCAAGTAGATGCTGAAAAAGAAAAACAAGTTCAGACACTCCTTTAGAAAGAAAGACTCCATATTCAAAAGAAAAGATAAGGAGGACAGACAGGAGATCATCTACTTCGAATGCTGAAAGCCAGGACATATGAAGTCTGAGTGTCCGAGGTTAAAGAAAAAGAAGTCTTACAGTGGCAAGAAAAAAAAGAAGAGTCTGATGGCCACATGGGATGACTCAGACAGTGAGCAAAACAGCAGCTCAGACGATGAACAAGCAAATATCTGTCTAGTAGTAGAGACAAAAGAAAAAGTTGAGGTAAAACTTGTTCTGAATCTAAAAGCTCATATGGTTTTTCATCAGACGATGAAGAAGAGATGCCTTATGGCGTTTTACTTCAGAACTCTCATATGATCTCTCAGCAATGTAAAAAATTTAAACAAAAACTCAAACAATTTGTATGTGAAATAGAATTGCTGAAGAAATCAAATGCAGAACTAGAAGAAAAAGTCAAGACTCTAGAAGAGAGCCTAAGTCAAATCAGCACCCCTAGTCAAACAGACGATTCATCCATAGTTGAAAAACTAAGGGAAGAAGTAGCCTGTTTAACTAAGGATTTTGGGAAGTTTCTGGAGAGTTCTAACACTCTCACTATGCTTTTAAAATATCATCAACATTCCCATGATAAATCTGGTTTAGGCTTAGAAAAAGATGCATCTGCTTCTACTTAGTCTGATCCAGACAAACGTGACTTATGTGGAAAATCTGGGCACTCCAAGTTCAGATGCATACACAAGAAGAAGCAAATGTCTAAGGGCACAAATGTTGCTGGACCCAAAAAGATTTGGGTACTAAAGTCTCAGATTATTCCTATTTTAGATATCCTTTGTAGGAAAAGACAAGGGTTTGAGCTGGTACCTGGATAGTGGCTGCTCACGACACATGATGGGAGAAAGGTCTATGTTCCTAGACCTAAAGCCAGTTGAAGGCAGAGCAGTTGCCTTTGGAGGCATGGGAAAAGGACGCATCTTAGGCATAGGAAAAGTTGGTATGTCCTCCCTAACCTCTATAGACAACCTCCTATATGTTGAAGGTTTGAGGTATAACCTACTTAGCATAAGTCAATTGTGTGACAATGGTTATATAGTCTCCTTCAACAAGGACATATGTATAGTCAAAACAGATGATGGCAAGTCTGTCTTTTCTGCCAGACGACACAACAATTTGTATGAAATTGATCTCATAGATCTTAGCAAGCGGAAGGTAACATGTCTACTATCTAGAGAAGATGAAAGATGAATTTGGCCTAAAAAGCTTGGTCATGTGAATCTGAAACACATTTCAAAAGTTTTGAAAAAGGGTTTAGTAAGAGGATTGCCTAAGATTTCTTGGAAAACCCATATTCTCTGTGAAGCATGTCAAAAGGGGAAACAAATTAAAACATCTTTCAAATATAAAAATATTGTTTCCACCTCCAGACCGTTTCAACTCTTGCATATGGATTTATTTGGTCATACTAGAATGTTGAGTCTGGGCGGAAAGAAATATGGCTTAGTTATTATAGATGACTATTCAATATATACATGGGTATACTTCCTAGGCCATAAACGTAAGTCTTTCAAGGTCTTTGAAATATTTTGTAAACGAGTTCAAAATGAAAAGGGTTTTTGCATCTTCAGCATCAGAAGTGATCATGGAACTGAGCTTGAGAATGCTGAGTTCAAATCTTTCTACGAAAAGAATGGGATTTTCCATAACTTATCTTCATCGAGAACACCTCAGCAAAATGGGGTAGTTGAAAGGAAAACCGAACTCTGTAAGAGATGGCTAGATCCATGCTCTGTGAGAACTCTCTACCTAAACATTTCTGGGCAGAGGCTGTGAACACTGCCTGTTATGTCAAAAATAGAGTATTGATCAGACCTATGATTGAAAAGACTTCCAATGAACTATGGAGAGGAAGAAGATCCAACATTGCTTACTTTCATCCTTTCGGATCTGAGTATTACATCTTAAACACCAAAGATCAATTGGGAAAATTTGATTCTAAGGTGGATAAGGGTGTCTTTCTAGGATATTCTGATACATCTAAGGCTTACAGAGTTTTCAATACAAGGACCTTAGTTATAGAAGAATCTATCCATGTTAAGTTCAATGATGGACTAACGTCTAATAGGAGACTATCAGATCTTGAGGATGATTTTGCAGATATATAAATAGGTCCATCCGTAGAACCAAAGTCAGACGAAATTCAACCTCTTCAGGAAATTCTTCCTCAGATTGAATGAGCGTCTGGCTCTCAACCACTGACAAGGGACTGGAAATTCGTAACCTATCCTCCATAAGATCAGATCATAGGAGATCAGAAAGAAGGTGTAAAGACCAGATCATCCTTCAGAGATCAAGCATGCTATGCTTTCATCTCATAAATAGAGCAAAAAATGATAGATGAAGCCTTGACAAATGATGACTAGATCTTAGCCATGGAAGAAGAATTGAACCAGTTTACCAGAAACGACGTCTGGATCCTAGTTCCTAAACCAAAGAACAAAAACATCATTGGAACAAGATGGGTCTTCAAAAACAAACTGGATGAGCAAGGAAAGGTGGTAAGAAACAAAGCTAGATTAGTAGCTCAAGGCTATAATCAGCAGGAAGGTATAGACTTCACCGAATCCTTGCTCCTGTAGCTAGATTAGAAGCTATAAGAATCATGCTTGCTTTTGCTGCTCATAAAAACCTTAAGCTTTTTCAAATGGATGTTAAGAGTGCCTTTTTAAATGGGTTTATTGAAGAAGAAGTTTATGTTAAGCAACCTCCTAGTTTTGAAGATTCCACTCTTATAGATCATGTTTTTAAACTCAAAAAGGCTCTGTATGGTTTGAAGCAAGCACCTCGTGCTTGGTATGACAAACTGAGCTCTTTTCTTTTAGAAAATGGTTTTATGAGACGGAAAGTAGACACTACTCTTTTCAGAAGAGAAGTGGGTAGCAAAGGGATCTATATTCATTAACAGAAATATACAATGGAGCTTCTTAAAAAATCCAAAATGGAAGATGCTAAACCAATGAAAAAACCTATGCATGCTTTCAGTCCCTTGAGCAAAGACGAATCAGGTAAACCAGTAGATCAGACGATCTACAGAGGTTTGATTGGCTCACTTCTTTATCTTACAGCCAATAGACCTGATATTATGCATAGCGTCTATCTGTGCGCTAGATTTCAGTCAAATCCTAGAGGGACTAATCTTTGACAAAGACTGGGAGAAGACCATCACTCAGGAGATAGTGGATAAACTTCTCTACAGTGGGTTGAGGCCAGCAGACGAAGACCCTAAGAAGAGAGCTGCAACCATGAAGATCTTTCTCAGGTCTGCCAACATGACCCATATTTGCAGACTTCTTCACAACATGCTCTTCGACATCGTGCTCCCAAGGATGGGGTCAAGGGACCACGTAAGCGAAATGGACAGATTCTGCATCTATAACATTGCCATAGGAGAGAAGATCAATCTTCCAGATCTGATCTTCTATCATCTGGAGCAAGCCTTTAAAGATAGATTCTCCATGAAGAAGCATAAGAACCACATCCCTTACTGTATGTTGTTCACTCAACTAATGAGGGATGCTGGTGTTGATCTAACGGAGTTTGAAGCTCCTGGAGGACTCACACAGGTGACAGGAACCACCTTTATGAGAATGGGAATAACTCATAAGTTTCCTGAATATTTAAAGAAGCAGGGAACTAAGGTGAAGAAAGAGCCCAAGGAGGAATCGTCTGACGAACTTATGTTTGTTGCAGAGACACAAACTCTACCCCAGCCTAAACCTACACAGACAAAACCAACCACCAGACGCATTCAACTTCATTCCTCGGACCAACCCAAGAAGCCCAAACAACAATCATCTTCAGATCCTTCCTTATCCCTAAAGAGAAAGGTTCAGAAGCACCATCTGAACCAATCCCTGAACCTCCCCTCAAAAAGCCTTTCACCAGAACCACCAAAATCCACATCGTCACCAAAGCCAAACTCACCACCTCACAAGAATCCCAACCTGAACCGCAACCTTCACCTTCCTAAAAATTTGAAGCACCCCCTTCTAAACCTCACACCTCTCCAAAGCCCAAGCCTGCACCCAAGCCCAAACCTTCATCTTTTCCTCCACCAGCTGATAAGAAAGAAGCAGACGCTATAAGGAAGGCTTAAGAACTGTCTCACAAGGAAGCTGCCAAGAAGGCAAAGCTAGATAAAAGCCTTGAGGAGAAAGAGCAGATTGAGTTAGAACAATCTGTAGTAGAGTCTGTTAAGACTTTATCAGCTGAAGAACTTAAGAAAAAGGCTGCTGAAGAAGCTTTTGCCCCTACAGCTGACCTTGCAGAGGAAGAAGCAATGGAAGAAGCTGTTCTTGAGTCCATCAAGACTCTGTCTGAAGAAGAATAGAGGCAGGCAACCATAGATGATCTAGGGAGAATTGAATTTGCCCTGATTCAAGCTGTTGAAATAGCGTCTACAGAGGTTGCTGATAAGCAACTGGAGTTTCAAATGCTCACGGTAGACGATGATGCAGACGAAGCAGAAATAGAAGAACTAAATGAAGCTCTTCTTCAGTCTGCTTTAGAAGCCAGCGTCCAAGGTATGGATATTGGAGAAGACCTGGTTGAAGCTGATGACTCTGGTCCTCGCACCATCTAAAGTACAGTCACTGAAGAGGATGAAAGGAAAGTAGACGAGCACCTGGCACAGTCTGACGCAGATCGCGCTGCAAAGTAGATGGCAATATATGGTGGCTCATCATTTGTACCCACATATGAACTTCAGACTCAGACTACTGAAGAATTTCAAACTCTGACTGAAGATGAACTATTTAGATGCAGAAGGTATGCTGCCAAGGCCACTCTCTCTGGGGTACATATATGATAGTCTAGCTCTAGACTTAGCTCCTAAGTATAGAGCCTACGACTAGATCATCAGACGCAGCGCCAACGTCCCACTTCCTCCAGTGCAACCACTAACAAACCCAGACATCAACGTCAGATACTACTATCCAGAGTAAATGAATGGGAACACTGCAATAGGGAATGGAGGAGGACGGGTATCTGCACTGATAAGGATCAAGTTTTCTTGCTTGATTCCATCAACTTCGTATAGTTGTGGAAGAAAGGTATTCCTGGGATTGATTCATTCAATCTTCCCAACCATGAATTTCTTCTAGAAGAAGATATGCCTGCTCTCTCATGCTATAAGGAGGAACCTCAATTCAGGATCTTCCCTCCTCGACAAACGTCACCACCTGCTCTTAACACTCTCATTTTTTAGCACAACCCACCTGGCAGACGAAGCTACCTCCTTGAAGCCTCAATCTGGCGATGGCTCTTAATGCTAACTGATGAGGTACCATTCTATGAGCCGGTCAACCTACAACAGATGATGGGTCTGCTAGCATACCTCAATGTGATTCTCCCCTGGAATCTTGCTGGGCCGGAACGTTCTGTCTATTATGAATATCTTAACTTGGATGATCCAGAAGCAAGTCCAACTTTTCATCTTTGGAAATCTTCATACTACTTTGCAGAGTTATGTATGAAGCTGCAGACATATAAGGAGAAGATAAAGAAATGGCAAAACTCCTTCAGATAGATCCAAAGAAGAGCACTGACGCTGCCTAATTTTCTCGACACACAATTTCATTGTGTGGCCTCAAATCAAACCCAATTCAAGCTTGCTTTGGACAAGGTTATCCCTATCCTTCCTATCTTGAATTATAAGGGTAAAGAGAAAGTTGAATAAGATGATACTCCCCGAAGATATATTCGCGTACGAAGAGGCAGACCCATCATACAAGAGATTGAAGCCATCTTTCAAAAATCAGCTGTTGAAAGAATGTCTGAAGAATTACAAACCATAAGACGAGTCCGAAAGTTTGATGCTTTCTGCTATGGACTGGAGCCTGAAGACAAGCCCCCTGCAGATGGGTATCATCTGAAGATTGGCAAATGCTATCAATGCAAAGGGCATAAGCCATTTCTCTTTGCGTCTAGCACCTTCGAGCTCATGCCTTGGAAGTCCACCTTCTACTATCAATCTGATAGGGACTTCTCTTTTGTCGTAGAGTTGCCTTATTCAAAGTTCTTTTTTAACAAGCTTATTCTGGGGATTCTGCAAGAACCAGATGATGCCATTGTGCCATACAGACCTCCCATCTCTGAAGAAGAAGTTTGTGATCTGTATGTCAAACTCTGGGCAATCAGAAAAGCTCTGCGTCAAGCTCTGGAGGATAGGAAAGCACTTGAGGATGAGCTCAAAAAGTAGATCAACATAGATGCCTTCTTCAAAGCGCGCCACTGCAGATGCACTCTCACTCCACCAGGATCCCCTATGGTACTCTTATCAGACTCTGACTCAGACACCTCTGATTCTGACGGTCCCATTCTTGGGGAACTAGGTTTTGCTGATCATCATGCAAAAAAGGGAGAAGGGAAGAGTAAAAAGAAAGCATGAAGATAGGGACGCATCTAAGGGGGAGCTACATCAAAGGGAGTAAAAAGAAAGCATGAAGATAGGGACGTATCTAAGGGGGAGCTACATGTTGTGATTTTGGCAAGTGTACCAAATAGTGCAAGTAACAAAGGGTAAATAGAGTATCGTATCCACAGGGACTTATACGATAATTGGGTAATTTTTGTAAATTAAGTTGACTACAAATATTGAGAAAATTTAAGTAACCAAATTTAAAGACAATTGCATAAAAGTAAAGAGTAGAAGGGAAGAATTCAGGTTTGAGAATTTTATCTAACACTTTGTAAGCGTAGAAAATGAGGTTTATATCAATGGTGAGAATTCTCGGGCTTTGACTTCATTGAATCAACCTAACATGCATTCCTAGTTATTCCTATTCAATTAGGCATATGTTATCATCAACCCACAATTTATTCGAACCTTAATCCCTTAAGCGAGAGAACCTAAGCCCCTTAATCACACTATCAATCCCTTGAATTAGTGTAATTAATTGACTTGTATTAAGAACGAGGGTTTCAACGATGACCAATAACCTTTCCCCTATCCCTAGGCATAAAGTTCATTGGCTGTTCTCTTTAGTTTGCAAATCAATTGAATTTCCCAATTACAATCAATAAAAGAATCATGCACTCAGGTGATCAAGCCAAGAACAAGCAATAAGTGTAGAAGAGAAATAATAACTGAATTTAATTGAATAGAAAATAATGTAGGAATTACATGAAAGATGATCCAATTACATCAAACCCCAACAAAAGTGGACTTAGCTACGCATAGCCATGGGGGAAGAAGCAAAAGAGAGAAGATCAATGAGGGGTGAAGCCAAACGCATTAAACCCACATCCCGGTGCAATTGTCTCTTTTTCACGTACAAAGTTTTGGATCCCTAGGCTAGAACATAAAATCCCTATTTAAAGCTATGGGCCAATAAGGGTTCAAGCCCAAAAGAAAACAAAATAGAAAAATAGAGATAAATCTCGCAGAGCTCGATGCACAGGTGTGCAAACTCTCTGACTTAAAATTTCAGACATTTTAAAAATTTGCATAGGCACTTGCACAGGCATGTGATTTGGTTTGCACAGGTGTGCAAAACTCTCAAGACTTCCAAAAATGCTCTTTTGCCTCCACAAGACTTCCAAAGCTCTAAACTTCAACCCAAATGATCTTCAACGCATCAAATTTGTCTTGGAAAATCCCCATTGCTTACTCCAAGCTTCAACAAAATTCCTAAAAACAAAAGAAAACAACCCAAGATCAAGCATAAAAGGGTAAAAACTAGAAATTCCTAACTAAACTAAACTTTTATTAAAACTCAACTAAAATGAAGATAAACAAAGCTCAAAAGTATGGAAGATATCAAATAATTGCCCCTAAATCACTACAAAATGTAGGAATATAAGACAATTATCACTACATCAAAGGGGGAGGCCAAGAAAAAGGAAAAGTATTTATTTTTTATGTTTTATGTTTATCATCTATAAAAACACATCATCTTGCTGTGAAAACTTTTAAACAAGATGAGTTGTTTGATTGCTCATCAAACCCGAGTCTTCTTTTCTCTTTGTTTAAATTCTATGTTTATAGTTAATGTTTTTTTGTAGCTTTGATACATCTTTTTTACAATATTTGCTTGGCATCATCAAAAAGGGGGAGATTGTTGAGTCATCAGATGAATCAGAACCCTCAATTATTTTGATTTTATGCAAAACAAATATTAAGTAAAAAGACTGCGTCTTATGTCAACAGACAAAAATGTTGTATTTGCGTCTGTAAGATACAGATGATACGCAGATAGACGCTTAAGTTTGAAAAAGCATTTAAAGGCATAGTAAATGCACTATCATTTTGTAATCTATTTTGCAGAGAATATTCATAAAACATCCTCCTAGGATCTTTCGAAGTGCATAAAGGGGAACAGAAAGAAGAGTCAATGTTTCAGAAGTTTCCCTCGCCTCAAAAGACACGCTACCGCTAGCAATAAGTACTTGTCTGAGTAAGCAATGTGACCACTGCAACAGAAAGATATGGAGTATATCTCAAGAAAGATAAGCAGATTGCTTTGTCAGTTTAGAATGACTAGTTGGTGACAAGCATTTAATGCTCGTTGGTGACAAGCATTTAATGCTCGCATTAAATGCCCCTCAACCACCTTCCTTCAAACGCTGGTCAGACGTAAGAAAGAAGACCGTTTAGAGACAACGGTTACTTCCTCAGCAAGTCTATATGTAGAAGAAGATTTGAAGTGGTGAACAGCACACACAAACTGAATTCAAAATTCAAGCCTTCATTATTTCTCTTGTAAAAATTCCATTTGTTAAAAAGCTCTCAAATCACTTTGCGTATCTTGAGAGAAAAAGACTTAGTTCTTAATCTTGTATACCCGTCTGTAAGACGATAGTTAAAAAGTCTGTGCGCCCTTACAAAAACAAATCTTGTGATTTGTTTTAGAGCCAGAAGTGGCTTGGTAGTAAAGAATACTTGGGTTTTTAGCTTGGAGAGGCTAAGTATGAAAAACTACCTGGGTGAGCCAGAAGTGGCAGGGAACAATACTTAACTTGTGAAAGTTAGTGGAACTTGGTGGTTTTCCTAGAACTGGACGTAGTCTCGGGGTGAGACGAACCAGTATAAAATTCTATGTTGTCTTTCTTGCTCTTTTGTCTCTTATAACTGTTTGAATTGACTCTGTCTTGTGATTTAAATCTATTTTCTTAAAAAGGGCTTTCATCTATGTACTATCATCTGTTAAAACATTTTCTTCAGAAACGATCTCTTTTGTTCAACAGACGTTACACGTTGTTTATAAAAAGTTTGTGAAAAGTTTTTTAAATCACAATTCAACCCTCCTTCTTGTGATTTTTGCCTTTACAGTTAAGGTTTGTGAAAAAGCTTTAAGAAACACAATTCAACTGCTCTTCTTGTGTTTCCTTGTTTTTTACACAAGGAACTTTTCCAAGAGGCAAGCTTGGATTTTAGGATCTTATCCTGTTAGCCACTTGTTAGAGGTAGGAAGAAGTGGCTTTTCCCCAAAAAAATAGGCACACCCAACTAAACAAAAGGTATAGCTTCAATTCCAAAAGCCAATTACGCACGAACTTCAAATCTCCTCTAGGGAGACATAGAGCCTGCAAAAAATTTACATTTATCAAGGCTAATGTACTAAACCTGAGACTTCCCTATAGGCATGAAACAATTGCATCAAATTGTCAAGGTTGTGTTTAGTGCCTCTACAAAAAATCATAATGTCATCAACATAAAGGATGTGACTTGGAGTTGAACATCTTCTAGGACCAACCATGGGAGTAATAAATTATTGTCAACCAAATGATTGATACCCCTACTTAACACATCCTCTGCTAGACAAAAAAGGAGAGGGGTAGGGGATCCCCTTAACTGACACCCCTTTTATAGGACATGTACCCAACAACACAACCATTTATTACAAAGGAGAGCTTGGTTGACTCTAAAATAGTCCTAACCCAGCTACAAAATGTGTTATCAAAACCAAAAACTTTTTAAACATCAAGTAGGAATTTCCAATGGAGGGTATTGAAAGTTTTCTTAACATCAATTTTAAGATCCATTTTAAAATTTATTTAAGATTACATTTTGCTTTAACAAACAATAATTAATAATTATATCTATTTATTTGTATAGTAATAGTAAATTTATTTTTAAATAATTAAAAATATAATTTAAAATTTAATTAAATACTTGTCTTACATTGAAATAAATATTTCTCATGTAAAATAATTAATATTTATTTTCGTATTGTCATACAAAATATAATTATACTTTATCATTTTATATATTTTTTTACTTTTTATGATCCTTTTTAAATTGTATTTTTTCCATTTTTGCAACTATTTAATTCATAATGATATCATTTTATAAATTATATAATGTCAAAAAATGCAAAAAAAGTTTTTTTAAATTTGTTAAAAAATACATTTTATTTTAACAATAAATAATTAATAATTATATTTATTTATTTGTATAATATAGTAAATTCATATTCAAATAATGAGAAATGCTAGTAATATACTCTTTAACACAACATTTTAAACACAGTTTCTCTTATTTGACAAAATTTATTGGAAACACAAATATTATGGGTCTCACGTGTTATTTAATGAATCTCTCATTATTTTGTAATTTTTAATAAATTTTAACTAATAAGAGATTGTGTGGTAGAATGAGTATGTTTGATAGTGTGTGTTGCTACTTGCTAGCATCCCTCAAAAGATAGTTTAAAAGTTTAACTAGATATTTATTTTACATTAAAATGAATACTAGTCACGTGAAATAAGTAATATTTTTCTTATTTTCATAAAATATAAAATTAGATAAACTAGTTTTTTAATCCTTCTAGGCCATCTCCAACACTATTGCTTACAAGGGTTGCTTAAAGTTAAGCAACTTTGCCTAACAAAATTTACCATTTGAGCGGATGACATGGTGTTGCTTATATAAGCACCTTTACTTAACCAATTTTAAACAATAAAAATATATTTTTCAGACCCATTTAAGAAACTCATTTAATGTTTACCATTAGATAAAAAATAGTAAAAGCTTTTGGAGTGTAGGATCCACCAAAAAAGCTCTTAAGCAACTATGTATTGTGGATGCTCTTAGTAATATTTCTAAAAAAAATCTTAAATTAAATACTAAAAAGTATATGCATACATGATGAATATTTTTTTAAAAATATCACATTATTTCTTAAATAATTAATATAACTTTTATTACTCTATAGTATTTATAAGTTTTATTATTTTTAATATCATTTTTACATAATTTAATGAAAGATATTTGAATAAAATTTATTTAATTTAAAAATCTGAATTTTAATTAATAATATGTTTTAATTTTATATGTCAAAATTTCTATAAATATATACAGGATAATACTTTGAATAGAAATATTATATGTATGTATGTATGTATGTATGTATGTGAGATCTTTTTTAATTTTAAATATTTAATATAGGGTGAATTATTTTACTGAATGGAAATTATTTAATAAATAACTAAAATATATTGAAATTTGAATATTAAAAGTTAATTAAGCTATACGTGCATAAATGTGGGATTTACTTAACCATTAATATTTAAAAGCAATTATTTGTAAGATGTTACTTATAAGTATAAACCAGTCCATTGACTTTTTATTTTTATTTGAATAAATAGCTTATGAGTATTCGTTGATATAACATTGTTAATAAATTCTTTTATCGTTAATCCATTTTAAGGTAGGCTGGATAATGTTGGAATAAATAATTTTGATAATTTATTTTAAGTAATAAAATATTAAATGTAATTAAGTTGAGATAATTAAATGTCTTTTTTTATAGATGAGTAAAAATAGTACTCCTCCCATGTGTTCTACATGAGGAAGGGTGTACTACTAATAATTAAATTTAGAGTCCGACATTTTTAATTGAATAGGTTCTAATAAAAACTTTGACCTATTTTATTTTTTAAAAAAAGTCTAATTTAGTCTGAGCTTGATATAGGTTAGGCCATAAATTTTTATCAAATTGCCTCACCAATTTCTATCCCCATACATGAGTGAGGGATGAGTTATTGAAATGGAAAAAGGATATTTATGAAGGAAGCCTATTATTTGACTGTATTTGTAGCTCACATTTATGAACAATTCATTAGTAAGGGTGTCTTGACTATTTTTTGTATGTTTAATCAAACATATTGTTTCTTTCTGATTAATCAAACAGGATTTTTTGTGTGTTTGTTTCTGATTATAAGGTATGAATTCTGTTGGAGGTTCCTGTCACATGTAATTAGTAAAAAGCACAGGAAAGGAAAGAGAGAAGAGTGCCATAAATGGATAATAGGTGGTGGTTATGAGAGTGATAGGTCTCTCTCCAAGAAAATTCATAATCATTGTTCTGGGGTTAGCAATAAAGATTATATATAAATAATAGAAAAATAATCCGTGGATATTTGGATGTTAATTGACACCAGAGTAAAAAAAATAAAAAAATACAATTAAGTATAAATATGATAAATAATAGTACGATGATAAGAAGAAAAAATAGAAAAAAAATTACAAATATTTATGACATGTTTGATATATAAAAAGAAAAAAAAAATTATGTATTAATAGTGTAATAATTTTACGCTATCATCTAATTATAGATATATAGTAAGTTTGTTGACTTCTACAATAATTATTTTAAAAGACATATTAATGATGATTTGTGATTGAATGTCTATAAAAAATTATTTTAAACTATCATGACCATTAAATTCATATAAAAATACTTATATATCATTATTCTATCCAACCAGATTCTCTGCTTTATTAATATTGTCATTTTTATTCTTTTCAGTCAGTTATATTTACCGATTCTTTTCACTCAGGACAGTAGATCGAGTCATATGTAGAACTATCTTATATTTTGGGCTTAGACATTTACACTTTCTCTCACCAAGGTAGGACTAAAGGTAGGCCCACGCGAAGGGACAAAAGGAATGCGTTGTATAAGGAATGTGTGGTATAAATGGCTTCATCATCTCATGCATGCAGTGTTTAAATTAAAAATGAATTTAATTGATATCATTATCAATCTGAATTTTTTTTATATTATATAAAAATCATATTTTTAGAGTATTGCGAAGGGGCAACTATAACTATAAGGAATATGTGGTATAAGAAAACAAGTATAGATTAAGTAAGGAATGTGTGGTAAATGGCTTCATCCCATGCATGCAGTGTTTAAATAATGAATTTAATTTGAAATCATTATCATTTTTTTATATTATATGAAAATCATATTTTTAGAGTATTGAAAAAGTTGTTTATTACCTACAAATAATTGATATGTCAATTCTTTAGTGAAACTTTTTTTTATCTGTAAGAATCGAACATAGGTACCGGAAAATTTACAACAACTCACATATACTCTATTTAACCAAATGAGATAGACCCCCTTAGTTCTCTAGTGAAACTCTTATAATTGATTGCAAATGATTCTTATTAGCCGAATTCATTAGCATCATATATTATCTTTTAAATAAGAACAAAAGTTAGATGCAATTTTATAGGTGTTATTGGTGCTCATTTCTGATCAATAAAGATTTTCATTAAATGTTGATGTGGATTACTGAGGTAAAATTTTGATTCTGATTTGAAAATAGTACTAAAAACACCTATAAAATTGCTTCTTATGTCCTTCAGATAATTATTACGTGATAATTAATTTAAACTATTTTTTATGGCATGTTAGTAAAGTAATAGAGTTGTACCATACACTATCATTGAATAATCACCTGAAGGTGTTTTGTGAAATCACATGCATTAAGTCATATATATATATATATATATATATATATATATATATATATATATATATATATATATAAGGAGGGATCAAATTACACCGGTGTAACTTAAACAACTATTACACCATTCAATAACTTGATATATAATGTGATTTTTATCGATCCAACCGTTGAATTGTATCTACATATTATCAAGATTATCTGTGTCAAATTTTCTCAAAATTGAACAACAATAAGAAGGTAATCAAACGATCCATATTTTAGTATATTTTAAAAAGTTTATATTACGTCGATTTTAATCTATATGAATGAGGTAGCAAATAATTTTGGATTAATATGAAATTTCGTATACATTATCTATGTGAAAGAAACTTTCAATCCAATAGTGGGTTTTAAGAAATCATCATCCAATTCAAAGTTATTGAATGGTGTAATAGTTGATCAAAGTTACATCGGTGTAATTTGATCCCTCCTCTCTCTCTCTCTCTCTCTCTCTATATATATATATATATATATTTAAAATTAGTTTATGATATTTAGTTATAGATTGTTAAATCATTTAATTGATATTAAAATTTGAAAGCATATGAAGATATACTAGATGCATGCAAGGAAAGTGAAGTTCACCACAAAAGATAATATTCAACTAAGAGTAAATGTGATGGAGAGTGAGAAGAGTAAACACCTGAGAAAACAAATAGATTTAAGTGAAATGCAGAGAACACACTAGAAGGAGGGTTGAATAGTGTGTTAGATAAAACCTTAAAACTTTTCACAAAGATGGAGATATTTCAACTTAAGTTTTACAAGGAACTTGCAAAACAGAAGATTACAGGTATCATTCAATAGTTCAAAATAACAGTTCAATGGAACTGTGTTTTAGATAGTCATCCAAGAGAGAAATAAATGTTTTTTCACAGAGTTTTAAAATAAAACTTGCGCGTCTAGTGCCACAAAATAACTTAAGAGATAACTGGAAAGCTAAAATTAATAGAGTAAAACACTTGGTTTATATTGGTTCACTCAACCTGAGCTACATCCAGTTCTCTTCAAAAATAACCTTTTGAAGGGTTCCACTTAATCAAAACTTTGATTACAAACAAGTATTCTCTACCCTACCTTTTCTGGCAACAAGTATTCTCTAGGCCACTTCTGGCACAGCTTTAATCTCCCCCTGAGATTAAAGAACACCAAATATTCTTTGTCACTATGCCACTCCTAGCTTTCCAAACAAATAGTTTGATTCCAAGTTCAAATAAACTCTCACAAAGAGGATATTACAATGTAAAAATAATACACAAAGTAACTTAGCGAAACCTAAGGAATTGCTCTTTTTACACAAGTGTAGATCGTCTAGTCGTTTTAGCAAAGTTTCAGCTCTTAGAAAACTTGAATGCTTCATTGTTGATTTCTTGAGCTTGATCTTCTATTTATAGGCAGCTTGGTGAAGATTTCGGTTGTGGGATCTATGCCTTTGCTACAAACCGTTCTCTCTCACAATCATATGACTATTGCTATGTGTCAGCGTAGGGTGGAGAGAGGGAGGAGACAACAGTACATGCAGCACCTCCACTTTAGGACAGTTTCTGCAGAGAGAAGCTTTTCTGTCCCCGGTGGTACACTTTTGAATTTCAAATGAAATGTCACAATTGATAAGAGAGGGAATGAGGAACATTTTAGAGAATCATCATCGAAAAGCTTAAGTATACTTTCACACATAATGGACGCGTTATATAACTGTTGGATAGAAAGGTAGTCTAAGTTATATAAGCGATTGGACGCTTCCTCGAATGGGCGCAATGTTTGCACACTGGTTTTCACAATATAATTAGACGCTTGTTTTATTACAGCGTGTTGGACGCTGGATTTATACGTTATAAAAGCAAGTTCCAGTTACACATTTGACGCATTATACACTTAGAGATATATTGCCTAAGCTTAAGGAATACAATACCATTAAGGCATTGGACGGTGTGGACCCTATAATACTCAAACATAAAGCATTAGATACTTCAAAATTTAATCTCGTTTGTTATCATCAAAACCGAAGTTTGAGGGGTTGGACATCGTCCAAAGTCTTAGACTCCAACATTAAGCATTTATATATATAGGCCAAGGTATTATTTCAGGTATTATTTCAATAATTTTTATCACAATAATCTTTTATCACATCTTAATTTATATCTTTTATTTATATTTTAACCTAAAATAAATAATTATTTGTTTTAAATATGTAAAAAATTATTAAAAAAAGGAAAATTCTATTGTGTTTGCACATTTTAATAGGTACCTATACCTTTTTTTAGTAGATCAATAAATAAATAATAAATACAGGTACATGTAACTTTCACCTCATAGATAATATAGAATAGATAATACTACCTCCGTCTTTAAATATAAAGACTCTTTTAACTAATTCACAGCCTTTAAGAAAGTTGGTTAATTTAGTTAGTAACATTAAATTTGTTAGGAATTTGTATTATTTTTCCAAAATTATCCTTAAAATTATTGGTACTCATATTCTCTTTCTTCCACTTAATTACTTTCTACCTAATTAATTAATGTGTGCTAGTTTTCTTCTCCAATCCTTATAAGAGAGAGAATGCATTTATCTTTTTAATTCATAGCATTTATTGTAAAGTAATTAAGGGTATTTTGGTAAAAAAATAATTAATGCAAAAGGCGAAAAAAGTCTTATAAAAATGGGTAAAAAAATTTGAGAAAAGAATCTTATATTTAGGGACGGATGTAGTATGACTTATTGTTTAGGACCTTGTTATTTTTTTTTGAAGAGGTATCAAGTTATTTCAATAGTAGAGTAATCATATGGATTCATTTAAAATCTTGTAAATCCATAAAGTCCTTTCAATTCTTATGAATGCATATTTTATAAATCCATTAAAATCCAAACTACGAAATCCTAATCATAAACGTCTTTTAAAAAAATCTTCAAAGTCATTACATTCCTACAAAATCTTTTAAAATCTACAGGACTTTTTTATTAAAAAAAAGTCCATTAAAATCCTAATTGAATACACCCCCGTAACTTTAAAGAGTTACTCCTCATCCTAAATGATTCTCCTCATCCTAACAATTCATTTTCTTAAAATCTAATGGTTCTTGGAGTAACTTGATCCCTTTTTATTTTAATCGCTAAATGATCTCTAGAGTTACTTTTGTTGCCCATCCATTCACACTTTATATTTTTCATGTTTAAAAAAAAAAAATTAAAACACCATTAAACAAAGAGTACGAGTATTTGTACCTTCGGAAATGTGCACCCGCCATCCATTTATAGCAGATGTGGTTAATTATGTATATAAATATGATTAATTTTATTTCACATGTGGTTAATTATTATTAAACATTTCAATGACTTCATAACACTATTAATCACTTGTGAGACAAAGTTAACCACTATTAGACATTTCAATAACCTTGCGGGGCACTATTAACTACGTATCATTAATAATTAGTTGATACAACTACATTCATTTACTCTTAACATTATTAATTCTATTAACCACTTGTGAAACAAAATTAATAATATTTACATACATGTGTAGTTAATCACGTGTGACAATCAGTAACCTGGTAACACTATTAATAACTTATTATATAAAGTTAACTATATTTACACATGTAATTAATCACGTTGATAGTTAATAATATCGTAACAATATTAACCACTTGTAAAACATGGTTAGCCACCAATAAAAACTTTAATAACCTCATGACTTTCCTAATCATATATATCATGACTCTCCTAATCTTATATTAATAATAAAATATAATCACATTTATTCACATTTAACTATTTGTAAATTATAATTAATCATATTTATACAAACAATTAAGTGAATTAACCATATTTTCGAGTAAACGCTGGGTGGGCAAAACCCTTATGTCCGTTTGTCTTTTTCCTTAAAAAAATATAACAACTTTTTACGACAATAAGTTGTAAAACTTAAAAAAAAAAAAAAAAAAAAAGAGGAATCAAATTATTTCGAGAGTAATTTTTAAAAGGTAAACTGATTTTCCCTCCTGTTGTACTGAATCGTTCTATCTTTCCGCTCTCTTCTGTCTTTCTCAACAGATCCTGAAGGCTGTAGTGGATCCTCTCTAACTAACTGTAGATCAATTATTTTTTCTGTTTAAGAACACGACAACAACTGCTTCGTACAGTTATCACTTAATTAATAGCAAACTCATCTTCTTCTAAGAGTGGCATTAACTCTTCAAAAAAAAAAAAAAGGTTCCATCAAACAGTTATCACTTAGCAGCAAACTCATCTTTCTCTCTAAGAGTGGCATTAACTACTATTCGGTTCCATCAAATACAAGATCCAGCTCCATCATTAAGGGTCATTCGTTTCCATTAAACGATGCCGTCGTAAGGCCGAAGGAGAAGAAAAAGAAGAAGAAGAATAGTTGTGTTGTGATTATTTTTCTTTTCAATAGGAATCGATGCAGGTATCAGGTCTTTACAACAACTCATGCAGTCTAGTCAACTAACTGAACTAGACCCCTTGGTGAATAATTGTGATTATGGTAACGAGGAAGGTGTCGTTGAGGCAAATCTTCGCGGAGAGGAGCAAGGAGAGGCTCCTATAGCGTCAGGACCTGTTGCTGAACGGCAACGGTGGCAGTGGCAGTGTTTCGTGTCGCCGATCTTCAACAGCGTGGGCAAGTTCTTCCGCGAGCTTCGGGAGATGGCACGGTCGGATCCGCTGAAAGTGGCGTTCGCGGCAAAGGCAGGGCTTTCGCTGGCGCTGGTTTCGTTGTTCATTCATGTGAAGGTGGAAGAGTTGAGCAAGTATTCCATCAGGGCTGTTCTCACTGTCGTTCTTATTTTCGAATTCAGTGTAGGTACGTACAGAGAAAGCACCACACAGTTTCTCAACTTGAGCTTCCTCTTTTCTTTTCTTTGTTAAAAAGTAATCTTAAGAGAGTTTGCTTATTATAGTATTCTTTTTTTTTTTTTTTTAATTTAATGGTTTTAATGAAAAATCTGTTGTCCATGGCGTGTGTAAAATCACAATCAAAAAGTCTGAGACGTGTGTTAGACACACTGTCCTCAAGGATTTATCCGCGTAAAGCGCAAATCCCCCAGGATTTAACAGACTCTTCCCAATAATAGATTGGGGCAGCAGAACTAGCAAGCTCTCTCATAAAATAACCCAGAATTTACAGTGAAATAATAGAGAGAAAAAGATGTGAGAGAGAACTCTCTAAAGCCATATGAAGCATAGGTATTTATAAAGAAAAGATAGGGTTTCTCAAACTATCCAAGACCAAGTCAAAGATAAGGTGAGACCTAGTTTAATTGACCAAGTCAATAAGACCAAGTCAAACAAAAGAAACTGTTTTTAATAAACAATAAATTAATTTTAAAAAGATTTTTTATATATAAATAAATAAAGGAGTTAACCTTTTGAAATATCCTAAAAAATACAACAATCCCCCACATATTTCAAAAGGTTAAATAAAAAGTTTTTAGAAAATATAAGAAATTCCTGGGTTCTCTTTCTCTTGGATGTAATGCATCGGACCTGGTGTAGCAAGCTATATGAACCAAACCTAGACTGATAAAACTTAACACACAGTGTAATTGGTGTAGCAAGCTATATGAACCAAAGACACTTGGTGTATGCTAGAGGTCTACCAATCACACTACACCCCCACAATCCTTGCCGTTATCGCTGTTGTGCGCTAATAGGCCATGCGCGTGCCCGGTATTCATGAGTGCTCTAGAGATCTCGCCAAGATCTCATACAAGCGGCCCCACTTGACACTCATATAGGTGATTTCATCAAGTGCATGCTGCAAATCATACACCACCCATAAGGGATATGAAAATCATTAAAAACTTTATAAGTTGTTAAACTTTCTCACAACCACATAAAGCTTAACTATAAAGTTTAACCTCTCAATAATGCAGTATCTAGCACTTTCTCACACCATAGGAAGGGACTAAAAAATTAAAAATTGATTAAAATCAATTTTAGTGCTAGCAGAACTGACAAGTGACTTGTTCTTACCCATATGAACCTTCTTCATGGGATCTCCAATCACAAAGGTTGGGTTACCATCACTTGTTTGTTTTCAAATGGCTTAATAAAGTCCCATTCCCCTCGATGTTTCATGCAATAATCTCTTCCCTAGGGATTTAAGTCTGAGGATCGGCCGAATCCATTAATGATTACACATAATAAAAAAAAAAAATTTATCTTTTAAGCAATTGCTTTATCACATTATTTCTCAATTTATATTCCAAAGGAATATTCGCTTAAGTGATTTTTTCAACCACTAAGCCTCATATTAATCAACCATCTCCAGAGTAATAAATTTTCACTCAATTATTATTTATTTGGTTGATCAAGTAACACACCACAACCTAGTGTAGTGACACACCTCTAGTGGATTTTGTCTCATTTGGATCAAGATCCATTTAACATCACTGTAATTTTATAGTGGAAAATCCACCATGTTCAATACCATAATTTATAGTACCTCTCAAGTATCTCATACTATGCTTAACATGAAGAACATCACACTTTATTCTATAACCAAGCAAAATTAATTACTTAAAATATTGCTAATAGATTACACAGTCCCGCTAACTTGTGTCACAAAAGACAGTTACTTTCAAAAGCCACATTTAGAGAACTCACATTCTAAACATCCCATATAAGTATTTTCTTTTAACAAAAGGTGCACAAATATACACTCTACATTGTAAGTATTTTATCAGGAGAAAATTATCATTTAATTTATCACATCATCACTATGAATGTATCATCAAATTCACTGAAAACATTCATAGCATTCATTTTATAATTGAAACAATTACAAGATAACCACCCAATCATCAGTTACCATCTCCTCATAACATATACTTAAATAAAAATCTAACAGCAATTAATATTAACAATTAATGTCAATAACAATTAATAAATTGAAATTAACAACAATTTCATGCCACAAGTGAATATTAATATATTAATATATATAACAATGAAATGTAGCAATTGAATGACAAATGCAATTCTAATTAAATACGCATTCAATTAAAAAGAAATCAAAACGCACTGCATTCACGTGAATTAATATTTACATTAACATTAACGTTATATTAAGTTGAAGAAGAAAAAAAATAAAATAAATAAAACTTAAAAAAAACTTCCACCGTAACACTATCAATCAACGTAACAAGCTAACCTGCAAAATGTGGGTTATTCAATATAACCATAGAAATTTGTTGCCAGTAAAACACCATGAAATACTCATTTTTCCAATAGTAGCACAATTGAAAATATTTAATCAAGATATTCAATCAATTGCCTGTCATAAGCTACCTCTCATATATAGCATTATTCTCACTTAAAGTATTGCCTCAAAAGCAAATAAATGAAAATGCTTAATTGTCAAACCAAATATATATATGGTGACAAAATTGTGAGGAAATCTTAGAACCAATATCTCCAAAACATAAAATTAATATGCTTAACACTTCATAAAGTGATGCATATACTCAGATAAAACTTTAAATTTTAAAACATATTGGTCTAAAAGTGAGTCTCATCTCAATGCAGAAACCGGTGCTCGTATCATCAAAATTATTAATTCCCACAAGCTTTAATACAACACATATATAAAGCACCGTAGGCCACCAATGTCAACCTCTACAAAAAATATACACAAGTAACACAGCACAAATATATCTAATAATTGAAAGAGATGGCATACTGCATCATTGTTTCTAACCTGTGTACTGTTTGCTGGAAACTTCCCCCACGTAACCAAAGCAATAATGCTACCCAAATGTTGATGTCATCGTGGATGCGTAAACGGGCTGAACGGCACCGAACAACATCGCTGCCTATTTGCTTGTTGATCCAATCAAGCAACCGATCAGTTGGAGATCAGCGAGGAGCATGGCGACGGATAATGCTTTGGAGAGAGGGGAACGGCCATCGGGAGCGAGAGGGGAACTCTGCAAGATTGGGATGGAGAGTTTGAGGCACTTGAACAGAAGACGAGAAGAGCTCGCCGACAGCACATTCATTCTCTCCGTCAACTCGTTGAAGGCTCCCACCAGCTCCATCACCATCTTCCCTCCCTCCGACTCCGACACCTCCACCGCGCACGCCCTCAGGGTTGCTCTTTTCAGTTTTGTGATTCCGCGACGAAACGAGAACGGAACGGAACGGAGAGAAGAACGCAGCGACGTTGAAAACCCTAATTGGATTTCCGGAAAGCCCCAAACGGAGTCTCGCAACAGCAACAGCAACAGCAGCGTCACCCCCTGCCACGTCACCCTCACCATCCTCATCAACTGCTTCTGCCACGTCGGCAAGGTCGCTCTCGCCTTCTCCGTCTTCGGGAAGCTTCTCAAGCGCGGCCACCCCTACGACGTCGTCACGCTCAACACCCTCATCAACGGCCTCTGCCTCAACGACGCCACCACAATCCCCTGCCTCTATGTCTTCGTCGACATCAAAATCGACGTCCCTCACTTCGTCCACACCCTCAGCTTAAACCTCCTCGCCAAAGTCAAAAACCTCGTCGTCGCCGGAACCATTCAATTCGCCTCCGCAATTCGCGCCGCCAAGCCCCAATTGGAGGAATTGGGTTTTAGGGTTTTTATTCCTCAGTCAAAGCCGCTCTCCGCAGGTGAGGTTCTGGGTTGCACTGCGCCCAATGTTGTCCGGTGGAGAGGACGTGCCAGACGCACTTGTGGACCTCGAAGTTGTAGTTGGAAGGGAGCACGGAGATTGCGGCGTTCAGAAGAGGGTCGTTCAGGATCGAGTCCGGGATTTTGTTTTTCACGAATCGCTTTGGCTTTGGCTTTGGGCTACTGTTATTGGGTTCGTTAGGGGAAGGACCAGAGCGTTCTCTGCTTCTGCTTCTGACTTCTCCATTGCAGAGAAGACGACTAGCACGGACAACATGTTAAATCCTTGAGATTGTTGTCCATGGCGTGTGTAAAATCACAATCAAAAAGTCTGAGACGTGTGTTAGACACACTGTCCTCAAGGATTTATCCGCGTAAAGCGCAAATCCCCCAGGATTTAACAGACTCTTCCCAATAATAGATTGGGGCAGCAGAACTAGCAAGCTCTCTCATAAAATAACCCAGAATTTACAGTGAAATAATAGAGAGAAAAAGATGTGAGAGAGAACTCTCTAAAGCCATATGAAGCATAGGTATTTATAAAGAAAAGATAGGGTTTCTCAAACTATCCAAGACCAAGTCAAAGATAAGGTGAGACCTAGTTTAATTGACCAAGTCAATAAGACCAAGTCAAACAAAAGAAACTGTTTTTAATAAACAATAAATTAATTTTAAAAAGATTTTTTATATATAAATAAATAAAGGAGTTAACCTTTTGAAATATCCTAAAAAATACAACAAAATCCACTTTTAACTATTTGGAGCAATTTTTATTTAATATGATGATCGCAGGGAGATTAAAACATATGGCATCAAGTGTATTATCTGAACACTCACCACTAGATCCACTCTAGTGGTCTCTTAATAACTTAATCTGTCATCTTTTATTAATATTTAAATTTAATTGAAACTTAGTACACTGGCATCGCCACTATTGGTAAATTTTGTTTGGATAAAATTTTCATTAAATATAAACACTTGTAAAACAACCAATAAAAATAATCTAATGAATTATTTATTATTATTATTATTTTGATGTTTTTGGTAAAATCAGTAAAATTTAATGATTATTATTATTATTATTATTTTATTTTATTTTATTTTTATGTTTTTGGTTATTTGAGTAGGAGCAACATTGAGCAAAGGGTTGAATCGTTCTTTCGGAACGCTTTCCGCTGGAGGGCTAGCTTTGGCTATTGCTGAGTTGGCCATTTCAGCTGGAGAATTCGAGGAACTTATTATCGTACTCTGTATATTTATTGCAGGTGGAGAATAATTTCATATTTAAATGTTCTTTCCAGTAAATATGAAACTACTATTAGTACCATTTTTCCACTGAAACTTCCTCACACATTTTTATTCCAGCACATTGGTAGGTCCTAAGAAATAATTGAGTCGTACTCCTTGCTTAATGCAACCCACTTGAATTTCTATTGATGGTAAAAAGTGAGTAGGAAAGAGCATGTTTTTTTTTTTTTTTTATCGATAGGAATCAAAGATAATATTAAGAGGTTTATAACACTCACGCATTCTTCTCAACCAACTAAGCTAGATCCCCTTAGTAGGAAAGAACATATTTAAGATTGTGTTATATATTTTTCTTTGTGGATAACACATAAATATTACTCCCTCAATTATTTTTAAGCGTTGGATTTTTTTAAAAAAAAATTATTTATCTGTCGTTTTTAAAATTTAAGATAATTTTAATTGTTTTTTTTTCTTTCAAATATACCCTTACCTCTTACCTGACTTTTTATTAATTTATATATTTATCATGAAAATAGAAATGATAAAGTTACAAAATAACTAATATGCATTTCCTATAGAGTAGAAACAAAAAGGGTAAAATAGGAAAATTTTAAATTATTTTATGAGAAACAAAAAAATTTACTATATTTCTTGATTTCTACATAAAAATCTCAAAAAACACTTTAAAAGGAATTGAGGTCATACTTATTTGGCTCCTGCGAGTCTCTATACAAATTAGTTCTACAAATTGTTAAACAAACTAATAAGTTTAGCTTTTTAATGTAATATTATTTTTTTTTTCCCACTTATACTCCTTACAAGTGTCATTGTAACTTTTCAATGTGATATTAATTATAAGATTAGTTTCATAAAATTATTACTCTTTTTTTTTATCTATTTACTAATTTTTCTTGATCTGTGTAAAAAAAAAAACTAGGACGACATTTGTTGTGGGACAAAAGAAGTAAATAACATCTTTAAAGTAACAAATTGTATATTTACTCTATTCTACTATTTTTTTAAAATAATTGTTGTTTGTTACAAATTATTCATCATTTTCAAAAAGACGAGTACTAATAATGTACTCTTTTTTTTGGTATACACTTATAATAATGTACTCTGGTTGCTCTCTAACACTTAACTAATTTTTTTTTTTGAAAAATATATAATATAAGTAAGATTCATTAAGAGGTACTGTAATTTTTATTTATTTTTTAATAAATTTTAACCAACAATAAAAAAATGTCTTGGACAATCAGTTGCTAACATTTCTAAAATGAAAACTAAGGAAATGCTAATTACTCCCCACTCCACCCCCACACACCAGACTTTATCATTGTTTTCTTGGTATCGTCACTAAGTGAAATAAGAGTGTTAATAAAGTAAGAGGACTATATAGTTAAATAGACAAATATTTTCTTCGAAACTGATAGTATTTATTGATTTTTCTTAATCCTTTAGTGAATCCTTAAATGATAATTATTATAACAAATGCTAACAATACATTCATTCCTGCACTCTTTTCGTCAGGCTCTTTATTAATAGTTGAATTTCATTTGATTTCTACTAAAAAGCTTGGGCCAACTAACAAGGAGTCTAGCTCAATTGGTTGAGCATGGTGCGTGAGTGTTGTAAATCCCTTGGTACTGTCTTCGATTTCTACAAATAAAAAAAGACGAAGCTTGGGCCAACTCCTTTTTTAGAAAGAATTGTGTGAAATCCATCAAGTAAAAAAGAGTGTGTAGCTAGCATTTATTTATAATTATTTTGAAACGAGGAAATATCTTTTTGTTTTAATCCATATTTATACCATTTTTGAATTTGAAAATATTTATAAAATTGATTCTTTCAGATCAAATTTCTCATACCATTTTTACACCGTTTAATGGTGGCTTAATTCTTAGTTAGCAAAAGGTGTATAGATTGGTTAACCAAATAGTAATATGATAGTGTCAAACTAATATAAATAAGATAAAAAAAGAGCTTATAGGAAGGTCATAAGGCTATAAAAGCTCTGTAAAAACTCTTCCAAATACCTCCTAATTCATTAACCAATCTATGTAAATCATTAACTAATAATTAAGTCATCATTAGCTGATGTAAAAAATATTATATTTTTATGGTCAAATAATATTACTAACTCTTATGCTTACTTACAATATTTGTTCATAAAAGAACAAATTGGGATTAATGATTTTTCTTTTGTGGGTATGCAGGATTTTGTGCAAGCTTTGTGAAGCTACTGCCTGCAATGAAGACGTATGAATATGGTTTTCGTGTGTTTATATTGACATTTTGTATTGTATTGGTATCTGGGAGTACTAGCAGAGATTTTTTCTCCACAGCCTTATACAGATTAATTCTTATTGCCGTTGGTGCTGGCATATGCTTGTTTGTAAGTATTTTCATATACCCCATCTGGGCTGGGGAGGATCTGCATAAATTGGTGGTGAAAATTTTCAATGGAGTTGCTTCATCTTTAGAAGGTTTGCTTGAATTTCCTCATATGCTCTGAATCCTTGCAAAGTGTTTTTTTTTTTTTTTTGAGTTGTTTATGTGTAGTTACTGTATTTAGGGCTTGTTTGGATCAACTTCTTCGTAAGCATTTCTAGGAGAAAAAAATAAGAAGAAAAAATGAATGAGTTTCTTCATAAGCTAAAATTAACTTGTGCATAAGCTAATTTATAAAAACTGTCTCACATTCTCTAAAAGATGATTTTTTTTTTTTTAATTTATCATAATAAGCTGACTTCAGCTTATGTAGAAACTTATTTCATTTTTTCTTTTTATTTTTTTCTTCTAAAAGTGTTTATGGAGAAATTTATCCAAACATACTCTTAATTTGGTGTTGTCACTTTGAGCTGGTTCTTGTGTAACTTTGTTTAGGGTGTGTAAATGGGTACCTGCAATGTGTTGCATATGAGAGGGTCCCTTAAAAAATTCTTGTTTATCAAGCCTCGGATGATCCACTTTACCGTGGCTATAGAGCAGCAGTTCAATCGTCAAGTCAAGAGGAGACTTTGGTATTCATATTTTGTAATTGTCATCTCTCCCTTATTGAATATAAATGCCAAAACTAGTGGCTACATTTTATGATTTTGTCTTACCTTCGCAGCTAGATTTTGCATCATGGGAGCCACCTCATGGTCCATACAAGACATTCAATTATCCTTGGAGAAGCTATGTTAAAGTCAGTGGAGCTTTGAGGCATTGTGCTTTCATGGTCATGGCAATGCATGGATGCATTCTTTCAGAAATTCAGGTAAAAGGAACCTTTATTTATGTGATTTGTGCTTTTTGTTAGTGTTCTTTGCTAGGAAATAAGATCTACATTTGAATTACAGAATCAACTAGGATATAAGATCTTCATCTAAGAATACAGGATCATGTTGATTGTAACACCCCGAAAATTACAACCCAATAAGTATGAACGTGAGAGATTTAATTAGAAAATTTTCTTGTTGGGAAGAATTGTAACGTTGTGATTTTTCTAATTGTATGATTAAGTGATTGATTAATAATGAAAGAACAAACTAAATTTAAATTATGTTGATTGATATAATAATTAACTTAGTTCTATGTTTTATTATGTGTCATAGTGTTATTATGAATTTTTTTATACTTTTACTGAGTTCCGTAAGTTTTAGGGAGAAAAAAATAAGAGAAGAGAGGTGTTCTTAGAGGAAGATAGGTGCAAAAAGTAAAAAATCTTAATTAAAATCCAAATTCTACGTGAAACAAAGGGAAGCTTCCGATTTTCTTCATTCTTCTTGTTCCTTTCATTCGAAACTCTGTGTTCTCTTCTTCTTTTTCTACTGCTGGCTGAGAGCTACCAAGGAAAAAGGGAAGCCATTTTTGTTGCTTGGCTGGTTGCATGCAAGTTGGGAGGTCCTCTCTTCATCACCAACAGCTCATCTTCTCTTCCTCTCTCTCATCTGAACAAAAAACTCCGTGAGGGGGACTCTTTGTGAATTTTATTTTTAGTCTAAGGGTGGTAGAAAATTAGGGGACTCAACTACCTACAGCATGCCTGTCCCTTTTTGGTTGTTGTTTGTGTTTGTTTGAATACTTGAAAGTGAAAAGTTGATGAAATGGGTTTGAAACCTTTGGCAGTGGTTGTTTGAGTGCATGTCCCGGCTTTAGTGTTGTTTTTGTTCTTTTGAAACTGAGTGGGAAGGCCCTTGGAACAAGGGAATCCATGCCCAATTTTCGTATAATTAATTGATGAGGGGGACTCTTTGTGAATTCTATTTTTAGTGTAAGGGTGGTAGAGAATTAGGGGACTCAACTACCTACAGTATGCCTGTCCCTTTTTGGTTGTTGTTTGTGTTTGTTTGAATACTTGAAAGTGAAAAGTTGATGAAATGGGTTTGAAACCCTTGGCAGTGGCTGTGTGAGTGCATGTCCTGGCTTTAGTGTTGTTTTTGTTCTTATGAAACTGAGTAGGAAGGCCCATGGAACAAGGGAATCCATGCCCAATTTTCGTAGAATTAATTGATGAAGGTTGCATGTTGAAAACAAACCCCAAAACAATGTAACAGTGGGAGAAATTTGTTTTGTATGAAAATATACACAAAAAGGAACAACTTTTATTTTAAGACTACGGAGAGAAAACCTCTTTTTGAAGTTCATTCGTGGCTTTCAAAATGGATGTTCTGTTTTCAAGTTTCCCTGGAACATGTCTCGATTTTTCTCAAATTCCCAGTTGTGTGCTTAATTTTTATTTTTCGTTTTTGAACCATTAAAAGCTAGACAAAACAAGCTTTTTAATCATATAAATTACAAAAATTATCATGTCCAACTTCTAAATTAACTTTTAAAAAGAAACAGGGCAAGGGTTTTTGGAGCTCTATTTTGAGTCTGAAACTTAGGCTGTTAGAAACAAATTTACTGGGAACAATAGGGAAAGAATTTGGAGGCACGAATTACCTTTTTAGAAAGATAAAGATACCTTTCTTCTGTAAAAGGGTCAGCTCAAAACAAGTTTGGGAAGTGGGAGAAATTTACATTTCTTTGAGCTATGTTCAGTGAGCACTCAAAATTCAGGGTTGCTGACTTAGAAAATTTTTATAAAATTTTCTAGATGTTGATTTTATAAGTGGGATACCTTTCTATAAAATAGATTTCAAGAGCTTCGATTTGATATAAAAAGTTTTAAATTTCGAGGTCATTTGCTTGTATCAGTGAGAGCTCACATTCAGTACTGTTAAAGAAAAATCTGTCTTTTTAGTCAATTTTGTTACTATATTGTGTTATTGATGTGATATGATGTATTTAAGCTTGAGAGATGATATTCTACCTCTAAAGGTGAATATTCATCAATATGCTATGTGTTGACTAATTATTTGTGACTTGATTCATTATTCAAATTAATTGTACTATGTATATTGTGGACTGAGACCTGGGGGTGTGAACCCTGGGCATTGTGGAAAAGTTGTGTGCGCATGATTTTGGTGTGTTTTGGATGTTGAATGTGGGGACGAGGATTTATAATCTTCGTGGGAACAAATGAACTCCATGCGGAGCACATTTGTGGAAAACGGTGATTTTGTGATAAAAAAGACGGAAAGTAATGAATTAATCCGTAAAAAGAGTGTGAACTTAGTAATTGATGGTTGGCATAAGTAATTATGTGATCCTTGTTTTGTGTTGGTGAGGATCGAATGAGAAGGGAAACCTTTTCGTTGGGGATCACGTGTGACCGGTGTAATGGATAAATGCTACGCGTCGATTTAGAAGGATAATCTTACGTGACCAGAAGCCAAATGGGCAAGTGTTGAGAGGTCGTGTAGAGGCTTTATCTACGGTGAGCATTATGCTTGTGAGATGACGGGGTCGTAATGTTTAACCACTGTGATAGTGGGGAAGTTTGATCTCCGTGTTGTATGTCTGGGACATATGTTGATTAAGGACTGCCGTCGAGTACCTTTGGTAGAAAATCTCACACAGACCTGTAAAAGGTCGCATGGGATATTTCAACTGCGAGTTATCTGTGAACCAAGGTCGGATTGCGAATGACGCATCACCTGGGGTGATGAGATCATTACAATGTAGCGATAAAGGCAAAGTCCTTATTTATATATGCATATGTGAGCATAGAGGTGGTACCTTTAGCTCGGCGTCAATTTGTCCACACCTGTACCATGTGCAGTGGGAAACCCACATGCGACGAAGAAAGAAAATAAACTCTGTGAGGAGAGTGTTGAGGAATCAGTCCTCGGAGTAATGGATGACCACAGTTGGTACCTGGGAGATGATCGTAAGGCAGGTTGTTCTTGGAGGGTAAGGCACTGAGTTGTGACGATAGATCACGTGGCTGACTCGGCCACCCTGACAAAAATACGAGACATCATCGGTTCGTGAGAGCCCGCCATAGTACCATGGTGAGAGGTGTACTCCCAACAATCATCCAACTCAAAAATGTGTAAGACCACTGAGTTCTGGGAGTTCCAGTGGCAGTTGGCCAGTATGAAATAATTTACAAGACTACTTGTGGAAACGAATAGGTTTCGGGTGTGACCGCTAGAGAACCACATCGTGGTGGCTAGTAGTTTTGTGTGTATTGCTTGATGAAGAAGAGAGTTCACTCTCTGTTTATTTTTTTTTAGGAATTGGTGGCAGTACCTGTAGATGTCATAAAGAACGTTATCTTCATCAAATTCGTCACTTTTCGTTTGGAGGTTGGTCTAACATGCAGGGTTGGGTATTAGTGATGTCTGCTCTGAGTCCCAGGACCCTTTTTCCTTTTCATGTATCTTGGCATGAGTAGACATAGATTTCAGATTTTTGGAAATGTATATATTACTATTACTCTGGAAAATATTTGGGTTATGAAAATCTCTATTTCAAGTATACTTATAATTGAGGCGGTGATATGCAACTTCCAAAATTAATTAATGAAAAGTTTTAAATATCCGATAAAATTCCGATCTATGTTTTATTAACTTCACAATTTTTGGAAAAAATTAAAGTTAGTTAACATGCTTATTGAATTAAAATAAGTTTGTAAATGAGAATATAGGTAAACCCGGATTTAGGGTGTTACATTGATCCTTTAGAGGGGTTGATTTAAACATTACTGAACTTTTGGTTTATAATTGGCTCTGCTCACTGTATATTTATCCAGCTTCATCAACTTGATTTGCAATTTTTTTTAGCTGCTCTTTCATAATGTCTTCTTTCAATCTTTTGCAAGCTCCAAGAACACCAAGCATTACTCCCTCTGTTCTCTTTTATAAGCAAAAAAAACTCATTTTTCTTATTCTCAAATATAAGCAAATTTCAACTACTTTTGTCCTATTTAATGAGACTTTCTTCAAAATACCCTTTATTTAATAGGGGGTTTATACTTGATATCAAGTTCCAATGAAAAGTAATTTAGGAAAAAAACTTGGTTTTTAATTGGGATTGACACAATTTAATGAAGTTAATTAATTTTCTTAATAAATATGAAATTAGTTTTGTTTTTTTTTTTTTTTGCTTATAAAAGAGAACAGAGGGAGTATATAAGAATGTGTCTTCAATTTCCATGAACTCACTATTTGATTAATTTTGAACATTGTATTGACTGCTGTACAGTTAGAATGTGGGTACTTAATAAATGATCAGGCTGAAAATCAGTCAAACACCTAATATTTCTGCAGTGAAAGAATGGAGTTGAGCAATGATCAGTTACATAAATATTGAGGCTTATCTTATAATTTTCTTTTCTATGTATTTGGAGAATGGGAAAATGTTCTATTATTATTTAATACCAAAGAACCAATTCATTAACATCAGGGCAATGAAACGTCCATATTTGTATTAGGAGGAAGATGTAGATATTTTTGAACTAGGCAGGTTAGTTTATTCCAAAATGACTAAGGTAGACTTTATCTGAGCAGTTGAATTTCAGAAGATACTTAGCAATGTTAACTTACATTATTAGCATTACAATTTCCATTTCCTGTTTGATGGCTTGAGTGCCATTCTCTTAAAACATTTCCCAAATGCCAGGTTTTCAGTATTGTATTATGATTTCTGTGAGTCTTAAGACATTCCTTTTAAAATTCATGAATATAGCATCAGTTACTAGTGTATTATCTATTATTCTAAAATAAGGTTCATGAATAATGTCTCTTCTAACTAATTTTTGAACTTGGCAGATTGGTTTATTCCAAAAATGTCTGAGGTAGAGTTCAGCTGAGCAGTTGAATTTCATAAGATACCTAGCAATGGTTAACTTACATGATTAGCAATACAATTTCTATCTTCTGTTTGAGGCTTAAGTGCCATTTTCTTTCGAGTTTAATTTTTATGCACTCTCGGTGTAAATTTTACTTTGTCAACTAATAAAAAAATTTCGTTAGTTAAACTTTTAAGGTACGTTGAATGAATATAATTAAGTTACAAATTCAAATTATTGTGCCAGATGTGTCACTGTCATTTATCAATTGGTTTGGGAAGGCCTGAGAGTTTTGCTGTTTTACACAATCCATAATCAATGCAGTTGTGATACTAGTTTAGTCCATGTTGAAGCCTTCTAGCTCACCTTGAAATTGTGAATCTGAGAATGAAAATCCATGATTTAGAAAATTTTCCTTTGCTTTTATACACATATGTTGGTGTTATATACATTGTTGGTAATCAAATTTCACAAATCAGGCACCCCCAGAAAAGAGAATGGTTTTCAGTAATGAACTTCAGAAGGTTGGTATTGAAGGAGCTGAAGTATTGCGTCAACTTGGAAGCAAAGTGGAAAAAATGGAAAAGCTGAGCAATATAGACATACTCTTGAAAGTGCATGAGGCAGCTGAGCAATTGCAGATGAAAATTAACAAACAATCATTTATTTTGGTCAATTCAAAGAGCTGGCAGGATGCAAAAAAGCCTAAAGAAGTTGAAAATCATGACAATTTGTTGATTGATGCCAAAGACAATAATGAAAATGAAAACAAACCCTCACTGATCTCTTCCCTCAGTGAAACAGGAGCTGATTCAAGGCTTAACATAAACACAGAGCCTTCAGTTCCTGAATTGCGCATTTCACAAAGCATGATGTGCAATAAAATGTCATGGCCACGTCTCTCATCATTTTATGGAGACAACATGTTACTTGAGCAAGACTCCAAAGTATATGAAAGTGCAAGCTCTTTGTCCTTGGCAACATTTGCTTCCCTTTTAATAGAGTTTGTTGCAAGGCTTCAAAATCTTGTGGATGAATTCCAAGACCTCAGTGAGAAGGCCAATTTCAAAGACCCCTTTGATGAACCAATGTTGAAATAGGAGGCAATGGCACTTTTGGACCAAACTTCACAGTCACCTTTATTTCAATATTGGAGGTATGTATAATCTATCACTTTAATGTATATTTGTTATAATCCATCCATAATCTAAAATATATATAAGATAACATAAAAGCTACACTACATTTTTCTTCAATTTTCATTTTTTATTTCTCATAAATTATAATTTTATTTTATTTCTTTCCATTCTTTTACTTCATATCTTTCTTTCTTTCTTTTTATATTTTTTTAAACTTTCAATTTTAATTTTTCTGTAGTCACTTTACTAAATTTTTTAAACAAATAATAATCAAAGTACATTAATTTTCAATAAATTATTAAAAATACATATTTTGATATATGTGTGTGTACGTGCGCTTGTGTGTGTTAATTTTAAATCAAGAAAAATGAACATACACATTAATAACATGCTCTTTAAGTATTTTTTCATTTATTTTGTAAATTTTATTATCTTTTAGTTTTAATCTTGAACATTGTTATAAAATAATATTGAATGATATATATGTAATTTGATTTTTGTGTTTTTAATAATAATATATTTTAATTCTATTTATACTAATAATATTAGTATGAAGAGCATAAATTTTTTTTAAGTTTAATTAATATGCATGTATTTGCATTGTAAAAGTTTTTACATTATCAACTTATAAGAAATCATTTTTTGTACGACTTATAGAATAGTTATTATAAAAATCAACAAATTTGTTTTAAATGACTAGAGATAATAATTCTACTTGAACTTTATGGGTAACTACAAAAAGTATTCATAATGGATAGGATAAATATCCATTCAATGGAGATTGATTTGGATATGGGTACTATAGTACTCACCCCACCCCATACTGACACCTAAGGATCAACTTATATCAGTATAACTTACACCAACTATTGCACTATTAATAACTCTTCGTAAAATGTCAATTTTATTTAATCAACCATTGAATTATAACTATATGTTACCTTGAAGCCCTTGATTGTTAATTTGGACCAAAGTTTGTAAAAAATTGAACAAAAAGTAATCAAATAATCATATTTGTATATATTTTAAGAAGCGCGCACACACAAACAACGTCGTTGATATATTTTGATGTATATGAATAACATCAAATAATTATGGATTAATATAATATTTTGTTTATATGATCTATACAAAAGGAACTTTCAATCGAATAGTGAGATTGAGAATAAATCATCTAATTATAAGTTATTGAATTATGTAATAGTTGGTGTAAGTTAAATTAGTGTAGTTTGATCACACCCTCTATGAGTGTGTGTATTATGAATTATATATTTAATTCAATATCTCATATGTGTGTGTATTATTAATTTAATTATTAAAATGTGGTTATATGAAGTTTCTTACTTCCTTCTGAACTAACTCTACCTTTGAAGTCATTGAGACGTACACATCGTTCTTCTCTTCAGTTGCTGCTAGCTTCCCATTCTACGCTCCAATCGCTAAAGAATTTCACTAGTCCTTGTCCTCGTTCAATGTTATAGTGTCTTTGGATGAGAATATTGCAGTGTTGCAGCAACGTAACCCTTATAGCTCACACAACCTATCCTCGTCGTTGTTTGTCATCCCATCGGAACTATATCCTTATGTTGTATATATGGTGATGTTTAGATTATTTAAAAATGATTATTCAATTCAGTCGTAACAAAAAAAAAGTAATTAATATTTTTTCTATTGATTTTACACTTAAGTAAAGTGAAGGTAATGTAACAACCCAGCTTATTTTCTTACCTTAAATTGTGTTGTGGTTGGTCAATGAAGTGTATAATCATATATGCATATGTACCAAAAAAAAGATTATGTACCAAAAAAAAAAGATTTAAGTGTTTAATTAAGATAAAATATGGTTGCTAAAGAGACATAATAAATTGACTTCAAATAGTATAGAAAATTATTATTAGACTTTCTTTTATATGGAAAAGTTTTATTATATATATATATATATATATATATATATATAGAGAGAGAGAGAGAGAGAGAGAGAGAGAGAGAGAGAGATTATGTATGATAATAATAATAGTTGTTTTAAATAAAATTAGAGAGAAATGCTAGCAATACCCTTTCTATTACACTCTTTTTAACATGTTATTTATTATTAAGTGTAGATCCTCTAAAGTAGAATGGTGCAGTATTTAGTAAAGTAAGAAGACTATTGACCCTTAATCCTTTTAACACTCAAACAATAGAACTTATTACACCTGATCCATTCTTTATATACACCCATATTATTTCTATTTCATTTAAGTAAACCAAAACCCTAATTAACAAAAAAAAAATATAACTCTAAAATTTATCTCAATTTTTAAAATATAATTTAATTTATATTTTAAGAATGAAATAATTTTTCCATTCCCGTTATAGTGGCACCCTCTATGTTCCAAATGGCATTAACTTGGTCTGGTCACGTGATTTTTAAGTAATTTTTTTTCCCAAAACACCCCCATCTCCTCCCCACCTATCGCTCATCTCACCACTGTTGTTGCCGGCACTGCATCATCTATTCCATTGCGCTCTTCCTCTTTCTCCTGCGACCCAGAGGTCCACCTGGCCCATATCTGACTCATTGACATCAAAATCCGAACCAATCTGAGGCCCATTCTTGACCTCTCATTCTCCTTCACTGTCAAAGTTTGCAAAAACAGGGGTTTCTTCTCCCTTGCCTATGACTCCCTCATTGTCTCCATCGGCTACTGCGGCCGCCAGCTCAACTTTGTCACTGGCGGTGGCTGTCGCATCAGGGTTCGTGACTCCCCTTATTTGTATTTGTAGAAACAATGGTAGTGCAGATTGACAATCTCAATCTAAAACGACAGAGGAGTATCATGCGTAATGTTTGAAAAACATAGGGGGTGCATGTGTAATATGTAAAAAACACATGTGGTGCATATGGAATTTTTATACAAGGATATAAATGTAATTCAACTTTTAAAACTAAACATAACTTAACGCCGTTATACGAGGGAGTGTCAAAGAAATGCTTTCAAATGGAGGGATGCCTTATGTAATTCGCATAAAACATAGAAGTAAAATTAATAAACAAATTGGTGTGGTGAATATGGATCAAATTTTGAGAGCATTTTGATGTTTTTGCAACAAAATTTGGAAAATCGGGAATCTTATAGTAAATAAAAATATGGAAGTACAATAACATGATTACATTAACATGGAAGTATAATATAGGAAATAAAATTTGGATGGAGTATTACATCCATTAAGTACATGATATATGTTACATGAAGGATGGATTGATTTATTTAGACTGGCTAGAAAATAGGCAAATTAGTAGACAACTTTGAACCCAGTTTACATCATATTGCACACATTTGTTTCCAAAATGACTGTGGCATTTGATTTCAGCTTTAATTCTTCTCAAGTGTGAACACCTGAAATTTAAGAATTTCATTAGATTTGTAGTTTTGGAACTTTGAAAAATATAGCAAGCTGACATAAACAAAATCAGTTAATAGCCAAAGCTAGTTAGAATTAGAATGCGTTTTGCCCATTTTTTTAAGCTCATTTTTTCCTTAAAAGAAAAAGTTGGGCAAAACATATTTTAGGCTTAAATAACTTTTAGGTCCCTAAAAAATTCCCGTTTTTTGTTCTGAGTCTTTGAAAAAAATTTCATTTTTCCGAATCCCTAATAAAAAAAAATTGATCCAAGTCCCTGCCGTTATCTAAAACGCTATCTAAACCACTTTTTAAATCAATTTAAAGTGCTAGCGTTATTTAAAGTGCTTTAGGGACCAAAAACAAAATAAAAAAATTTATTGGGGACTCAACAGAAAGCACAAATTTAATAGGGACCAAATGCAAAATTTGCTAATATTTCAGGACCCGAAACATATTTAAGCCCATATTTTATAAAAGGCTCTTAAAAGTTTAAGCAACTTATTTAGTATGAAAAAAAATACGTAGCTTCTAAAAAACATCTATAAAGAGGAACTTTTTTATTTATTTATTTTTTTAACTTAAGCAAAGTTTTTACTTATATCACACTTCGAATCTAAAAACCTTAACTTTTATCGATTTCTTTTTCTTTGTTCTGATCAGGCACAACGATTTTCACCTTGAGGATAGGTAATTTGGCTTTGTTGGCATGATGCTGTGATGTGTGTGCGCGCACACGCGTGGGTGTGTGTATTTTTTATAAATATATATACTCTTCTATTAGATGAGATGATTATTTTAAAAAAAAAATACTTTTTTCACTAAACAACTTGTAGTTTAAATGTTTTTAAGTTAAAAATAAATAAAAATTGATAAGTAATTACTTTATTTTATAAGAATGTGTTTAATTACGTGTTGTACATTTTTTTCTCCAAAATTATTTTCCTTTGAAAGTAATTTGGCTCAAAAAATGTGAAATGAATTTTTCTTTTACATTCACGTGAACAATTCATTAAGTTCTATTCTAATGAAAATATAAATACACATAAAGCATGTAAAATAATCAATTTTACTACATCATTACTTTTGAAGAGGAAAAACTTCATCTTATTATTAATTTAGAAGAGGAAAACTATATTATTAATTTGGAAGATGAAAACTTCATGTACTTGTGAAATACAGTAATTCATAAAAAAACTATATATGGATTTTTTTAAACATAAAACTATTTTTGAAACATAAATTATATATGTGGAAAACTAAGTAGAAACTCATTCACTTACCAATAAGAAAGGACTTTCTAGTTCGATTAAGCTTCCTAGTGGCATCAACCACATCCATTCTTTCTTTTGGTGATTCCATAGAACAAGCAAGTCCAATGCTAAAAAGTGAAACTAAGCACTTCTCAACATTTGGATTAAGATTCCAATTGTTTCCTTCCAATGTTGTTGCTTCACCTGTTGGACTAAGCCGTGGGTCCAAAATCTGCAGAAGATTATCAGGAAATGAAATTGCAACAAAGTTATGAAGATTTTGACCATCTTCAAACATTTCATCTGTGGGTCTTCTTCCGGTAAGCATTTCCAACATAAGAATTCCAAAGCTGTACATATCGCCATAAGTTGACACCTCAAAACACACTCCATACTCTAAAATATATACCAAAAATTGTCAATACACAATGCTAATAAATAACAACTTGACACTAAAAGGTATGAGAATTTTAAGAAACGCTAATTAATCAAAACTTAAGAACATACCTGGGGGAGCATAGCCAACAGTCCCCTTTATTCCAATTGTACTTGTTTGCTTAGAAGTGGTACAATTGATGGTTGAGAGAAGTCTGGCTATGCCAAAATCACTCACATGAGCAATCATGTCATAATCAAGAAGGACGTTGCTTGGCTTTAAATCACAATGAATGATTGATTGCTCACATTCATGATGAAGATAATGCAATGCAGAAGAAACATCAATCATGATATTTAATCTTTGATCCAGGCTTAGTGTTCTTTGATGCTCTGCACTTGGTGTGATAGGATGCAACCATTGCTCTAAGCTTCCATTTCTCATGTACTCAAAAATCAGAGCTTTGAATTCTTGACCTTTGTAATCTGTGCTAGAACAACATGTCAAAATCTGAACCAAATTTCGGTGTCTAATATTTTTAAGTGCATTGCATTCAGCAAAGAAACTCTTGTGAGCTCCTTTTTGTTGAAGGTTTAGGACCTTTACGGCAACAACTTTGTCTTCTAACTCAAGAGTTCCTTTGTAGACAGAGCTGAAATTTCCAGAACCTATCAAGTTTGTTGTTGAGAACCCATCAGTTCCGTTGTGTAGACTTTGGTATGAAACTTTAGCCAGCTGGTCAATTGTTGGTGAATCCAAAGATGGTTTCTTACTCCTTTTCCTCATCCAGTAGACAGTTAGAATAATTGACAATATGAGAAGAAAAGCAACCACACTAATTGTCACTGCTATCAACCTGAACTTGTGGTGTTTTGCAAGTTTCTTACCTTTGACAGGGCATGGGGGCAGATGCAGTTTTGAAATACCTCCACAAAGCTTACTGTTTCCAGTAACCACTAACCCACTTACATTTTTAAAGACACCTTCAGTCGGTACCTCACCATCCAACACGTTGAAAGATACATTGAAATATTGTAAGAAAGAAATATTCTGCAGAGCATGAGGAATTGTACCAGACAAGCGGTTTCGTGAAAGGTCTAAACCTAGAAGACTTTTGAGTGATGCCAAAGAGGGTGGTATGATTCCATGTAAGGAATTCCCTTGCAAAAAGAGGTACTCCAACATTATGCATTCTCCGATGGTTCTAGGAATGTCACCAGACAAATGATTCTTAGATATATCTAGCCAATCGAGATTTTTCAGGTTGCCCACTTCTTCCGATATACTACCACTCAATGAGTTTTGTGACAAATCCAACAAGTTTGTTAGAGAGGAAAGATTAAAAATCTCTACCGGAATGGTTCCTCTAAGGTTGTTTTGCGAAAGGGTTAAGTATTGTAACTTTCGGCAGTTTCCTATGCATGAAGGAATATTTCCTTCTAACATATTTTCTTCCATACCCAAATAATACAATTGACTAAGGTTGCCTATGAAGGATCCTATCTCTCCTGACAACTTGTTTACACTTAAGTCTAACAATTGTATGTTCTGAAACTTCCCAAAAGATGTTGGGATAATCCCATCAATGTGGTTATCTTCCATCGTCAAGAGACTTAAGCCAATTAGATTTCCTATTGCCGCAGGGATTTCTCCTGATATCTTATTTCCTCCGAGATATAGTTGATTGAGTTGGGTGGATAAATTGCCCAAGGAATTTGGCAAATGACCTCCAAAATTATTGTTGGCTATAGATATCACTTGCAACTTACTACAGTTCATCAATGATTTTAAAAATTCCAAATCTTTAGTTGAATTGTCACCTAGATTATTTTTCCCCAAAGATAGGAAATAAAGATATTGTAGCTTCCCCAGACTTGGAACTTGTCCCACAAAATGGTTATAACTGAAATCAAGTATTGAAAGGATAGATGCATTTGTGATGGAAGGTGGAATGGGACCTGAGATTCGATTGCTGCTAATTTCAAATACTTGGAGATTGGGTAGGGTGTGGAACATGTTGGGTGGAAGAGAACCATTAATCTGATTGCCCGTACCCAAGATATCAATAAGAGATGACATATTATAAAGACAAGAAGGCAATGTTCCAGTCATTTTGTTGCCAGTAAATCCTATCCCTGTCAAGCTTTTGAGACGACATATTTGTTGTGGTATATCTCCCTCCAAGTTGTTAACACTCACACTGAGAAGAGTTAGGGATGAAAGATTCCCTATGAATGATGGGATTCCTCCAGTTAACTTGTTGTTATAAAGGTACAAAATTTCAAGCTTTCGAAGGGAGCCAATTTCAATGGGTATTTTGCCAATAAGATTGTTCCCACCTAAGTCTAGGATTTTAAGATGAGTGCAACCTGTCAAGTTTGTAGGAATTTCTCCCACCAACGAGTTATTTGCAACAGAGAGTTGCTGCAGTTGTGACAACCGTCCCAATTCATGTGGGATTTTCCCGTAGAAGCTATTGTCTCCGAGGTCTAACATTCTCATATAAGAGAGTTTGCCTACGTGAGGAGATATGGATCCCTTCAACTTGTATCCTCTCAAGTTCAACTCTGTAACTCTTTGAAGCATGGGATTGCAAGTGATTCCATGCCAGTTACAGAAGTGAGTAGAAGTATTCCAAGAGAGCAAGATTCCATATGGGTCAGTGGATATGGATTCCCTGAATTTGAGCAGTGCCAAATGATCAGTCTCATTTCCTAAGGCAAAGGCAGTCGTGTTGGGGCTAAATAAGCATAGTGAGTAGAGTGTATAGAGAGAAAACAGGAGGGCATATATAGACCAAAAGGGAAGTAACAAGAGAGAAAATTGCTTCATTGTGATGAGGAATTGAAGGCTGGTAGATGTGGTAGTGTTTCTATGGTTAGATTGCTTTATATAGAGTTTGGTAATTGGAATGGATCATAGAAGAATCGCATGGTGCTCCTTCTGTTACTTGATTTTGATTGCCATCATTAAAGGTCAAGTCAATAACCAATATTGGCAGTTGTAGAAACTTTATATGGGAGGAAAATAAACATGCCTCCTCAAAAAAAAAAAAAAAATGCCATATACAATATTCCGCAAAAATGCCTTCCTACTCTTTTTAATAATTACCCAAAAATCACACAGCTTTTGTCAACAATGAATGCAATAAAAATACAAAAGATAAGGCTATTTTTGGCCCAATTTTTTTAAAAAACTATTTTAAAATAAAATACAAACTAAGAATCTTAAAATTAAAATAAAATTTGTAGGTGATTATATTTTTTTTGGAATTTCCAATTATGTTTTATATAGTATAAAAATTATCAATATGTCCGATTGTTAAAAATAAAAGAAAGATAGCGAGGTTTGTTTTTTACGTATATATCCACAATAATAATTATTAGAGTTATACTATGCCACTAATGTTTTCTAGGGTACATTTTTTTTCTCGTTCTCTCTATTGCATTATTCACTTTATTTTACGTTTCTCTCTCTCTCTCTCTCTCTCTCTCTCTCTCTCTCTCTTCTCTTATCTTTCTTCTAATTGTAAAAAACAAATATATCAATAACGTGTAGAAGTAAAATTTCTCAAATTAATATATATGTTTTATAATAACCTAAAGTACTTGAATAAATAAATTTATGCATAAAATAATTTCTCCATTATTGTAGCTAATGCACGTGACACCTTTGATTTTGAGTTTAATTTTGATTTTATAATTACGTTTTGTCAAATCATTAAAAATGAATTTAATTTCGGCACACTATCATGAAATTTTTTACACAATTAATCAATTAGAAATCACTCTAGACATGACGTTAAGTGTTCGTTTGAATGTGCATTTGAAAATTTGATTTTGGATGAAATTGATTCTACATGATGAGAAGTTCTTTCATGAGCACAAACTCAACACTTCATCTTTACACGCAATCAATAAAAAAATTGATGACTAATAAAACAAAAATAAAAAATGGCAACTTTTCAAATAAGATAAAAATATAAAGAATCTAATATTCCAAATAAAAAAAGGAAAATCGCGATTTTCTCTCTATCTACGATCTGTCCCTCCATATGTGTGTGTGTGTGTGTGATACAATCTGATAAGAAACTAAATAAAAATATTGAATTAGTATTACAAAAAGGGTCTATGTAAAAATTTGAATGAAGAATGGAGAGACAAAAATTGGAGGTTAGACATTATAGGGGGCTAAAAATACATTTTAACCTAAAATAAAATGTTAGTATTATGCAGTCAAAAAAAAAATGTTAGCATTACAAAAAATCACTGAGTGGAGAATGTTCTACCAATTTAATATTTAGTATTATAAAAAGTCTATGAGTGGAGAATGATCTACCAATTTAATATTTAGTGTTAGCGACAAAAAGTCATTGCTAGGCAAACAATTCCCCCTCCCACCCACCCACACAACCACACATACTAAAAAGATGACATTGCTAGAGTGCTTGATATTAACAAGTGGTTTAATTATATATTTCAATACAATCATCAAAGTAGTGTCTTATCCATCAAACCACGATATACATTGAATCAAAATGATCTACTCTGATGAATCTGACAATTTAAATTAAGAGTTTAATTGCTATGCATTGTTGGTGTAAAGATTTTTACATTGTTAAACAATTACAATTAATAATATGTTTGAATTTTAAGGTAGTTAAGATTATATTCAAATTTTTAAAGATGTGTTTGTGATTAATTGTTGGTGTAAAAAATATTTACATTGTTAGTATACCAATTAAATTCTTTAAACTAAATCAATTAAATTAATTTAGACCGGTTTGGTTAATTGGTTATTTTTAGTTCAAATATGAACTAAATCAATTATAATTAGTTCAATTGTCAGATTTTTTTTTAATCTTATGCCCCAGTCAATTATTTTTAACTTTCAAATTAATATATTTTTCACTTTAGTGCTTAAATTTTTCTCCAGCTTTTGTCTTTTCTTTATTTTTCATTCATTTTAATCTTATTACAAAATTTCTTAATTTGACCATGTTTATTATGTGTTTTTTATCATATTTTTGGTAAAAAAAAAATTAGATGTGTAAAGTGATCATTATAGGAAAAACTATATATTGAATAAAATATATAATTAGTTATTAAAGAATAAAAAATATTTTTACCTTGATTTAATATGAAATTAAAAATAAAATAAAAACAACAATAAATGAAGATAAAAATTTCAAAAAAAATAATAATAATAATTTGTTTTTTTTAGCATAACCCAAGACCAAAACCAAATCAATATGATGTTGATTGGATTGGTTTGGTTTGGATTATTAAAAAAATTAAAAACCAAAACCAAACTAACTGAATTCATTAAATTTGACCATTCAGATTTAATTTTATCTTAAACATGAATCAATGAAATTTTCAAACACCCCAAATAATAATAACATCTGCCTAAATAAGACTACTTTTTTCTATTCATAATCATGGAAATTGAAATTTTAATCACCACTAACTCAATTTTCATTCTCAATTTCCATTATTATTTATATAATGGCGTGTGACTAATGGTGTTTGAAGAAGTCAAATATAATAAGGAAAATAGAACTGACCCCTTATAAGATTGACCATTGAAAATTGAGTTAGTGGGGTTGTACTTACTGTCCATAATCATGATCAAACACAAACTACTCACAAACCCCGAACCAATTAATCACGAACCATGCTCTACAAACATGTATGGTCGCCAACAAATTAAGCCCGAGACGTGTGTTAAACTCACTGTCCTCAAGGACTTATCCGCGTGATGCGCAAGTCCCCTAGGATTTAATAGGTTCTTCCCAGTAATAATTTGGGGCACCAGAACTAGCAAGTTTTTCTAATGAGAATAACCTAGGATTCACAATGAAAAAGTAGAGAGAAATTGATATGTAAGGGCTCTCTAAAATCATATGAAGCATAAATATTTATAATGAAAAGATAGGGTTTCTGAAATCACCTAAGACCAAGTTAAAGATATGATGAAACCTAGTCTAACTGACCAAGTCAAACAAAATATTTGTTTTTAATAAATAGTAAATTAATTTACAAAAAAAAATTCTATATTTAATTAAATAGAAATGTTAACCTTTTGAAATATCAACAAAATTTACAACAATCCACCACCTATTTCAAAAGGTTAAAGAAAAAGTTTTCAGAAAATATAAGAAATTCTTGGGTTCTCTTCCTCTTGGATGGAATGCATCGGAGTTGGTGTAGCAAGTTATATGAACCAAACCTAGACTGATAAGACTTAACACATAGTGTAATTGGTGTAGCAAGCTATATGAACCAAAGACACCAAGCTATATACAATCACACTACACCCTCACAATCCTTGTTGTTATCGTTGTTGTGCATCAATAGGCCACGCACGCGCTCAGTATTCATGAGTGCTCTACAGATCTCGCCAAGATCTCATACAAGCGGCCCCACTTGACACTCATATAGGTTATTTCATCAAGTGCATACTACAAATCATACACTACTTATAAGGGATATGAAAATCATTAAAAACTTTATATGTTGTCAAGCTTTCTCACAACCACGTAAAACTTAACTATAAAGTTTAACATCTCATTAATGTAGTGTCTAACACTTTCTCACACCATAGGAAGGGACTAAAAATTAAAATTGATTAAAATCAATTTAGTGCTAGCAGAACTGACAAGTGACTTGTTCTTACCTATATGAACCTTCTTCTTGGGATCTCCAATCACAAAGGTTGGGTTCGAATCCCCCCGCTAACAAAAACTAACAAATTAACAACTAGCACTTGCCGATAAAAAAAAATCACTTGTTTGTTTTCAAGTGGCTCGATAAATTCCCATTTCCCTCAATGTTTACAATAATTTCTTCCCTATGGGTTTATGTCTGAGGATCGACTGAATTCATTATTGACTTCCCATGAATAATATATTTTTTTCTTTTAAGCAATTGCTTTATCACATTATTTCTCAATTTATATTCCAAAGGAATATATTGCTTTATCATGCTTTTGAGAGGCTCTATGAGAAACGGTAAAATGGCATATTTAACCTTTTTGTGTTTTTAAGCTTAAGCGAGCTCTTCAATTCTTTTCACAAAAATAGTAGAACTGAGGTGTGTCTTTATTCTATTTTACTAATCATAACATTGTAAAATTGTGGTTATTGAATTTTATGCAATCATCGTAAAATATGTTTTTGGTACCTGATAAAGTTTTGAATATTGTTTTTGGTCCCTAATAATTTTTTTTTAACTTTTTGATCCCAATAATTTTTTATTTTGTTTTTTGTCCCTAATTTAAAATGTTATCTAAATCACTTTATTTCACTTTTCAAAGCGCTATCTAAAAAAATTTAGGCACCAAAACAAAATGAAAAAATGTATTAGGGGATCAAAAAGTTAAAAAAATTATTAGGGACCAAAAACAAAATTCAAAAATTTATCACAGACCAAAAACATATTTAAGCTTTCCTTAAAATATAAACGTTTACTATATATCAAAATATTTTATTTTCAAAATTAATTTAAATTGATATTATACTAAATTTAATACACTTACAACATATAATATCATTACAAATTCTTAATGGAAGACAAATTGAATTATTTGGACAAAAATATCACTCTTTTAAATATTTATTACAACTAATAACTTTTCTATGATTAGCCAATTAGCTAATATTGCACGATTATGTTAACGAGAAAAATTACTTACATTAGAGAACTTAATAGCAACTAAAATGCGAATTGCCTCTAGACGTGCAACAGGAGCATAAGTTTCAGTATAATCTATACCTTCCTGTTGTGAGTAACCTTTTGCTACCAACCTCGCTTTGTTTCTCACAACATTACCTACTTCGTCCAGTTTGTTTCTGAACACCCACTTTGCTCCTACAGCTTCTTTGTTGTTGGGGAGTTCTACTAGCTTCCAGACATTATTCTTTTGAAATGGTCAAGTTCTTCCTGCATTGCTTTGACCCAGCTTTCATCTTCTAAGGCATCGTCCACAGTCTTAGGTTCTATTTACGATATGAGTGATGTGTGACCTTGCTGTCGTTAAAGTGAAGATCTGGTCTTGACTCTATCTTTTGGATCTCCGATGATTTGCTCCTCTGGATGATGTTTCTTCATTTGCCAGTTGCGTCCAATTGGTTCTCTTTGTTCTGCTACTGGACCGTCTAGTGGTGCATTGGACTCTTCAACTGAGACATCATGGTTTATCTGATGACTTACTTGCATCGTCCAATCTGAGATCTGCAAATGATTTGTCCAGCTCTGATAATTCCTTATCAGGCTTGTTGTCATTGAATTTCACATGGATAGCTTCTTCAACAACTAAGGTTCTAGAGTTATAAATTCTATATGCTTTTGAAGTTTTAGAATATCCAAGCAATATTCCTTCATTACACTTAGAATCAAATTTTCCCAAGTTATCCTTAGTGTTCAAAATGAAACATTGACATCCAAATGGATGGAAGTAGGATATGTTGGGTTTTCTTCCCTTCCACAATTAATATGGAGTCTTTTTCAATATCGGCCTTATATATATTCTGTTTTGTAAATAACAAGCAGTATTCACTGCTTCAGCCCAAAAGTGTTATCATTCAACATGGTTCTGGCCATCTCCTGGAGTGACCTGTTTTTCCTGTCAACAACACCATTCTGTTGTGGTGTTCTGGGTGTTAAGAAGTTGTGAAGGATACCATTATCCTCACAGAACCTTTGAAAACTCTCGTTTTCGAATTCTCCCCCATGATCACTTCGGACTGAAGTAATGCATACTCCTTTTTCATGTTGAACTCTTTTGCAGAGGTTATAAAAAGCCTTGAAGGACTCATCTTTGTGGGATAGGAATATAACCCATGTCCATCTAGTATAGTCGTCCACTATAACCAATCCGTATCTCTTACCACTTACTGAGGCTGTTCTTGTGGGTCCAAACAGATCAATATGTAACAGCTCAAGAGGTCTAGAAGTGGAAACAATGTTTTTACTTTGAAAAGAACTTTTCACTTGTTTCCCTTTCTGATAAGCTTCACAAAGAAGATCATCTTTATATGACATACTTGGTAGTCCTCTTACGAGGTTGTGCTTATTTAGCTTTGAGATTAACCTCAAGCTTGCATGACCAAGTCTTTTATGCCATAGCCAATGATTTTCTTGTACTGAAACTAGGCATGATGCATTTTGACTTGATAGTTCCCTAAGTTTAATCTTGTACAGATTACCTTGCCTCTTTGCAGTAAAGAGAAGGGATCCATCAAAGTTCCTGACTGTACATTCACCTTTGTTAAAGGCAACATCATATCCACTGTCACATAATTGGCTTATGCTAAGTAGATTGTGTTTAAGACCTTTAACATAAAGAACTTTATCAATACAAGGATAGGGTGGTATACCAATCTTACCTACGCCAGCTATCATCCCTTTCTGATTCCCTCCGAAAGTGACTGTCCCACTAGCTTTGGGTAGGAGGCTTTGGAACATACACCTTTCTCCTGTCATGTGATGTGAGCACCCACTGTCCAGGTACCATGATTGGAGTTTCTTTCCTGCTGTTAAGCATGTCTGCAACAGAGATAATTTTATCCTTAGGTACCCAAATTGACTTGGGTCCTCTTTTGTTAGTTTGAAGGGCATTAGACGCTCCCTTCTTAGGCAGGTGTCTGCATTTGGACGTTATATGTCCAGGTTTCCCACAGAAGTAGCAAACATCTGTGTCCTCGTCATGAATATATTTCTTTCCCTTATATCCATGTCCTGACCTGTCATTTGGTCTCTTACAACCTTCATATTTTAAAATTATTTTAAGGTTGTCAGAGCCCTCAACAAAGTTTGACAGATCCTTCTTTAGGCTGTCAATCTCTTCATGAAATTTTACAACATCATGTGGTTGACCTCTTAAGGAAGTATTTGCTTCAACTTTCAGAAGCTTCTCAACTAGCCTTTTGTTTTCTACTTTGAGATTTCGAATCTCTATGGAAAGATTCATTTCTCTAGTCCTTGAATCCTCACAGGATTTATAGGCTCGAGCAGCATCATTCCAGAGAGTTCGCCTCTCCGCATTTGTAATTTCATGTTGCTTTGAGAGCTCTGTAAACTTTTTCTGTAAATCCTCTTTTTCACTTTCAAGTTGTTTGAAACTTTTCTCTAAAACTTCTTTTTCTTTTGAAAGTGATTTGGACAATTTCTTTAAAGTTCTGTAGGCCTTTGACAGAATAGAAGAGTTTGAAAGTAATTCATGATAGGCTTCTCGAAGTGAATCTAAGTCATTAAAGTCTACCTCATCTTCTTATTCTGGTTCAGAAGAATCTGTTGAAGTGTCTGCCATCAGGCATATGTGTGCTTCCTCTTCTTCTTCATCGTCCGATGATGAGTCATCGTCCAGGTCTTCCCATGTGGACATCAGAACTTTCTTACCCTTCTTTTTGCTGAAGAATTTCTTCTTCTTGTCCTTGCTCTTGTCGAGATCTGGGCATTCTGATTTGAAGTGTCCTGGCTTTTTGCATTCGTAGCATACGATTGGACTCTTCTCCTTCTTTTCTTTGAGGCCTTTCCTGTTTAGGTTTCTCCATCTGGATCCACCTTTCTTCTTCCACATAGCGTGTATCCTCTTGGATATGAAGGATAGCTCATCATTCTTGTCTAAGTCATCATCTTCAGATTGTTCGTCTGATGATGTTTCAGCTTGCATGGCTTTGGACGATGGTGCTTTCTTTGGCTTCTGGACACTGAGCACCAGAGACTTATTTTTCTTACCATCACCATCTTGATGCAGTTCTAGTTCATGTACCTTGAGAATTCCCACTAGTTCTTCTAGGGACATATCATCCAGTCCTTTTGTTGCTCTCAAGGTTGTAACCTGTGGTCTCCATTGCCTAGGCAAACTTCTCAGAATTTTGTCAATATGTTCATAGTTATTGTAATCTTTACCATGTGCTCTAAGTTCATTTAGTATGGTTTGAAACCGTCCAAACATACCTTGTATGTCCTCATTTTCTTCCATACTAAACAATTCATATTAAAGAGTAAGGAGACTGAGTTTGTTAAGTTTTACCTGGGTGGAACCCTCATACGTTAACGCAAGAGTGTCCCACATTTGTTTCGCGCTTTTGAGACTGTGCACCTTGTTGTATTCTTGTTCGCTTAGTGCACACATGATGATGTTTCTAGCTCTGGAGTTAAGATGAAATCTTTGTTTCTGCTCCTCCGTCCATCTAGTCTTTGGGATTTCGATGAGGTTCTCACCAAGTGGAATGTAGTCGCCCATCTCCACAACGTCCCACATGTCAATATGACTAGATTCAAAGAATGCTATCATTCTTTGTTTCCAGTAATCATATTTGACACCCTTGAAGAGTGGTGGTCTGTTCACAACTTGTCCCTCATTTTCCATCTTTCTTAGGATCTTTCCTTTGTACTGCTAAGTACTCAACCCAAGAGGCCGAGCTCTAATGCCAACTGAAATACAGAGAAACACATTAGAAGGGGGGTTGAATAGTGTGTTTTATCTTTTCTTCGAAATCCTTTGTTAAATATGAAGATAGTGTATCTTAAGTTTTACAAGAACCTTGTGAAACAGAAGACTATGCTATCGTCCAATGGTTCAAATACAACAGTTCAATGAAACTGCGTTTTCTCATTTTTCGTCAGAACACACGTAAAATATTTTCGTAAATAAAATGTGTAAAGAAACTCGTTCGTGGTATGTGAAGAGATAACTTAAGAGATTTGCAAGTAAGCTAGAAAGTGAAAGAGTAGAACACTTAGTTTTATACTGGTTCACTCAAACTGAGCTACGTCCAGTTCTCCTTCAAAAACCTTTGAAGGGTTCCACTAATCAGAATCTGATTATAAACAAGTATTTTAACCCTGCCACTTCTGGCTACAAGTATTCTCTAGGCCACTCCTGGCACACCTTTAATCTCCCCCTGAGATTAAAGCAAACCCAAGTATTCTTTAACACTAAGCCACTCCTGGCTTTCCAAACAGAAATTGTTTGAGTATAGAAAGAATGAATAACTCTCATAGAGAGGATATTACAATAAAAACGAATACACAGAATCGCTTAGCAAAGCTAAGTAGAAAGCTCTTTTTCGCTTAAGTGTGGATCGTCCAGTCGTTTTGACAGAGTTTCGGCTCTTAATCAATCTTTTTTTTTTATGCATGAGCTTGTTCCTTTATTTATAGGCAGCTTGGTGTAAAGTATCCGTTGTGGGATCTGTACCTTTGCCAATAGCGGTTTTCTCCCAATTATGTGACCGTTGCCAAGTGTCGGCTTGGGGTGGAGAGATGGAGGAGACAACTGTACGTGTAGCGCCTCCTCTACTTGTACTATTTCTATAGAGAAATGCTTTTCTGTCCCTGTACAATACTTTTCAAAAATTCAAATAGAATGTCATGTTAGAATGAGAGGGAACAATCGAACATTCCAGAGAATCATCGTCGAAAACGTATTGTCGCATTATATAAATTTTAAGATAGGAAACAGAGTGTAAGTTATATAGGCATTGGACGCTTGCTTTACAGAAACATTGGACGCTGGATGTTATACTTTACAAAACATATTTGGACGCTTTGCTTATAGAAATATAAAGTCTAAGTTTGAGAGATACAATACCATTGCGGCATTGGACGACATAGATCCTATAGCACTCAAACAAGACCATTAGATACTTCAAAATTTTTCATTTATTTGTTATCATCAAAACCGAAATTTGAGGGGTTGGACATCGTCCAAAGTCTTAGAACTTAACAAAATATGCAAGGTTGCCATAATAACTTGGTCCAAGATAAAGCAGGAGTAGTTGACTAAAAAAAAAAACAAAAGCTTTCTTAAAAGTGAACTATCCTGAAGAGGAGTGACACCACACTCTCTGATCCAAAAAAAGTTCCACTTGAAGTTGAATTTTCCTTATATCATCAACAATTCCAGGGAATTGATTAGCAAACAGTTGAGGAATGGACCAAACTTGATTTTGAATGAAATCTGCTAGTTTGGCCGAGAGCTCAAACTGTAAATGCTCTGAAATATTTAAAATATTCACAATATGCTCAGATAGCCAAACATCAGTCCAAAAAGATACTTTAGAACCATCACCAATGTTCTAGCAAGAGCTATCATTGATAATGCATAAGCAAGATTTTATGCCAGGCCATATATATCGAGGATTGCACAAAGCTGATTTCAATCTTCCTTTATAAAGATAGCGAGCACAAGCCAAGGATGCCCATTGGTTTTGAAAGGAAACAAAATCCCAACTAAGCTTAATCATTGCTACCTTATTAATCAGCTTTAATGGATGAATGCCCAAGCCACCAGACTTAATTGAAATACACACTTTGTTTCAAGAAACTGTGATCAACTTCCTATTTGATATGTCCCCACTCCTTACAAAATTTTGAATCCACCTATCCATAGTTTGAAGCAAGTTCATAGACCATGAATAAATGTGGAAAAAATAAATTAACATGCCTTGTATAATAGATTGTATAAGCTAAACTCGATCCATCATGGAAGGAAGTGCACCTTTCCACAAAACAAGCTTGAGTTTGATCTTGTCCATTATAGGTTGCAGGTGGATCTTCTTTGGGCTTCCTTGGAAAACAGGAACTCCCAAGTATCTAAAAGGAAGAGAACCCATGGGAAAATGAAGCACCCTCCCTTATAGCTATTATATGAGAGGCAGAGACTACAGATGCATAGAAACGACATTTGCTCAGGCTAAGGAATTGACCTAAGGCTTCTCCATATTCCTAGAATAAATTCATTAAATTCTGAAGTTTTTTTTTGTGACCTTTACAAAACACCACAACATCATCTACAAAAAGAGCATGACTAGGAGTTACAACTAAAGAAGGTCCAAAAATAGTTTGAAGCTTTCCTTGATTACCTAGCAAAGTGATACCACAGCTTAAAACATCCTCAGCCAAACAAAATAGGAGAGATGAGAGGGGGTTGCCTAGCCTGACCCCCCTCATACAAGGAAAAAAAACCTACTGCATTGCCATTAACAAAAAATGACAATTTTGCTTATTGTAAAATCTCATGCATCCAATGATAGAATGTATCATGAAACCTAAAATCTTTTAGGACTTGGAGAAGGAACTACCAATCAAGCGTATCAAATGCTTTCCGGATATCAAATTTAGTAGCTAAATTATTGCCAAATGATCGATGTTTCAACTTATTAATGGCCTTTGATGTGACACAAATACAATCTCCAATATTTCTATCTTTAACAATGCCTCTTTGCTGAGGAGATAGGGTCTTAGGAGCAATATAAGCTAAACGATCTGCCAATACTTTAGTGATCACTTTAAATTGAAAATTAGCAAGAGCAATAGGCCTGTAATTGAAAATTAGTGATCACTCCTTTTAATTAATTGACCTACACAATTATTGAATTCTTGAAACACGGTATGAACAAACCTATAACTAGAATTTCTAGTCAGATTAACGTATGTTGATTAACCTCTTTGCACATATCTTTCTTTTAATTTAGACCCTAAATGAATAGCTAGGGAATAAAGTAGAAGAAAGATGACTATCAAAATGTGGCCTAAGTCTGTTAGTCATTTTAAGAGGCAGGATTAGTGATTGAACGAATATTTGGGGTTTAATTGAAATAAAAATTGGGGGGAATGTAAGGATATGTTTGAAATCGCAACCTTATGTCTTTTTATTCGTTAGAACTTCTAATAATCCTGCTTGCCTGCAACTTTTTCTCATTTTTATAATTAATTGTCAAAACCACTCCCAAATGTGATTCATTAGGCTCAGTTTAAATTTAGTTATTTAGGAACCAACACGAGTCTCTAGGGTACGATATTCAGACTTTAGGTTCACTGTCACTACTGCGTAGGGTACAGTTGCCCTTAAGCGCAACTTTTATGCATCACCAAGCTATCCATGGCTTCCCAACATGCCCAAACCCTTAGAGACATGTTCATACATGTAACACCCTAAGGGGTGTCTTACCTTTTGCCTATTTATATTACTAAATTTTGAAAATTCAGAATATAAGGATATCAAAGTTTACTAGGCGGAAAAATAAAACTTAACATATCTTACATAAATAAATCTAATACAAAGCTATTGACACTTATGTGCAGTACAAAACATAACCAAAAAAGATACTTGAACATAAACTGACTCCCATACATTGGGAGATACAAAACTATAATTATCTTCCTTCATGCAAGTAGCTCCAAGCTTCTTTCTTGAGCTCGTCCATCTGCTTAGCCTATAATAACATGAAATTAAAAGGGATAATACATAATGTCTCAGTGAGTGCTCTAAAGACTCTAGGTTGATTTTCTATTCTAGAGACCCTTTTTCTTAACTCTCATGGCTTCTCATTTCTTTTCTTGATACTCATACTCACAACTACAATCTTAACATCTCTTCATTTATCCCTAAGTTGGACCAATCTATACATATACATAAACAGATCCCAATCAAGGAAAAGGAAAGAAACTAAACTTTATATACTTTGAAAATACTGTATATAATTACCATAATTTATAACAAAAACCCGGTTCATATTATTTATCAATAACCACCAATAGACAACACTATCATGAGTCACCCATCTCATAGACATAATATAAATCCTCAACTAACATCAACAACATAATACAAACACCAACATCCATCATCAAAATGATGTATATCAGAAACCATTAGACAACCCCAATCATCAAGACTGACTCTACTCCATGGAGTTTCAACATCTTATGAGCGGTCCCTCATAGGCCCCATCCCTTACCATAGTCTGTATATTCTGATCATTCAGGGAGTCCCTTGAGTTGACCCTATAGGGAAAGTGTGGTTTTAGCGAAAATAGACAAGTGTTATAATGGCTTACCTCTGTAGGTTTGTAAGACCTTACATCTCTATGGATTCTCCACTCGTCTATTCTATAGGCCCATTCCTGTTAGCCATCACAAAAACCCCAGTACTAGGTTGAGAGCCCACCAAGTACCCTCAACTTACGTGCCTACTCATATGTCTATGCACCAATTGTGCACCCCTATGCACCAACTGTGCAAATACAACATTCGGAATATTTCTGGGCACCAACTATGTGCACCCATCGTATTCCAGTGGCAACATATTTGGAGTCCCTTACAGTCTTAGATACGGTACCTCCGTACCTACCATCTCCAATGGCCTAACTTAAGTATCCAAATACATCTCAACAATCCACAATCCTTAACCACGACAACAATTCATCCCCTATACACTAAAAGAGTCACTAAACCTCTTGGGAAGTAGTTCTTAACACTCCAACACCCCATTCGGAGTCAAAACATAGGGGTGGTACTTGGGAAGATATCACACTAGGACCCCCAAGTCGCTTTAGTGGGCCGGAGTTCTAGCGTGAAACTCACCCTTCCAAGTATACCATTTTTCTATAAAAATCTTCCCAAAGGACATAGCTAATTCCTCTTTAACATATAGGGATGGTTCCAACACATAGTTCACATACACATCACTTATATCGTCATCTCATCAACATTCTATTTCAATTTCTCAAAACATCATAATCTCTTTAATATCACATTCAAAAAATAGTAATTTATATTTCTTCATGTATATATATATATATATATATATATATACACACACACACACACACACACACACACCTTATTCAACATTGATAAATCTAATGCACATCACTATATTTTCATAAGAAAAACATAAGTCTAAGTGGCTCATGTGAAGAATAAGAAAAACATATCTTCATCTCATCAATAATTCATACTAAATTTGTATAAATATTTAAAATCATTTAAATATTCAAAAAGGGAAATATTTAAAGAGAATTTAAAAATAAATAAATTCTAGCCCAGTCGGCCAAAATCATGGCCCAGCTAAAGCTCCCCTGAAGTTGTTTATTCTATATTGTCACATCTCTGGCCTAGCTGAACAAAATTTTGTTTGGGCCAAAACCCCCTGGAGCTTAATGCTCCATTCTAACATATTCTGGCTCAGTGAACCAAATTTCAGCTGAGCTGAAACTCCTCTGGAGCTAAATACTCTATTCTGACACATTTTGGCCCAACTGAACCAAATTTCGGCTGAGCCGAAACTCCCCTAGAGCTGAATACTCCATTCTGACACATTACGCCCAACTGAACCAAATTTTGGCTGAGCCGAAACTCCCTTGGAGCTGAATATTCCATTCTGACACATTTTGGCCTAGTTGAACCAAATTTCGGTTGAGCCAGAACAGAAATGGGGCTGTGAATTTGCAAGCTCCATGGCCATCAATGGCATACCCACTCATCCCAAGTATACAAAATCAAACCCTAAACACTTCTATTACATTTCCAACAGATTGATTTACCTGAAAAACCCCTTAATCAAACATAATCACCAAAACCCAAAATCTCCAAACCTAAGGTTCAAAAGAGAAAAAGGGGAAAACATGCAAATCAAAAGGATAGGGAAGGACTAGGGGGAAACACTCACCTCCAAGACATGTAGAGAAGAGTTCCGGGCATTGGGTCTTCAGATCTCTACTCCATTTCCTTCTTCCTCTTCTTCTCCTCTTCTCCTCCTTCTCTCTACCTTTCCCTTTCTTTCTTTCTTTCTTTCTCTAACACTCCCTGCTCTCATCTATATAAAGTGTGTGGTGTGTGTGGCTAAGTGGGCCTTGGCTCACCTTGGGCCTTGGCTCCCCATCTAGATCCTTTTATCCCATTCTTGACAACTCCTATAAAAAAGGTAACTATTATTAATAATACCTAAGGGTATCCTTTAACCATTGGCTATTCCATAAAAGATGTCTCTTTATTATTTATTTCTAAGGTCCTTAAATTAGGGATGTTACAATACAAACTTTTACATTAACCAACACTGTTCACAAACATTTTAATATCTCATACACAAACCAAAGCAAGGTAGAGCTTCCCTTACCTAAAGAGTCTTCAAGCTTAGATTTTTGAGAAGATGAGATAAAGGAGAAGCCTTGAGGTCAATAAAAGAGGACTTTCTGAAACAACAACACCTCCCTATAACCCATGAAAACATAACCCAAAACAACACAAATTAGAGTTTGCCCAAATATCCATTATTGGTCAACTTATGGAAAGGAGAACAAAGAGAGAAAGAGAGCTCACCATCCAACAATGGGTCACAAGCTTAATTAAGGAAGAGAGAAGAACAACATGTCTTGAAGGGAGATCAAGTTCCATTCTTAAGAGAGCTCCTTATGGGTGGAGGAGAACATGCGAGAATGAAAGAGCTTTGAGAGAAAAGAGGGAAAGAGAACATGAAGGGTTTATAAGAGAAATGAGAATGCCTTCTTAGCAATAAGGGTTGCTCATCAGGAATAAAAGAAAAGAGAAAATGAGCTCTCCTCACTAAATCCCATGGCCCAAACCAAAGTCATAACACAACTTAACCCACCTTTCACAAACAACACAAAACATCATCCACTTGATTTATATTTTATTTTTCAACACAAAGAATTTAATTCTTCTTACCGTTTAATTAAAATAACTTAATCATCCATTAAGAAAATACATAGTATTACATTGCATGTCTACGCGCTTGTTGTTGTCTCTTACACGCATTGCAATTATTAATTATTTTCTTTTGTCTCCTAAATTACTTTCTTGAACTTGAGACATTATTTTCAAATTTTTTTATTCTGGTTTGAAATTTTGCCACCGTGTTATTGCTTTTGGTGGTGCATGATATGTTCCAAAACATATTCAAATATAAATTTCTTTCCATATTATATTGCCTTGAGTATGTTTTGTTTTGGCACATTTATTTGAAAGACATTTCTGTTTCACATGTTTGTTGTGATGTCCCTTTGTTACAATGTAAAAACTCTTTTAATCATAGTTTTAAAACCCGACTCGAACTGGCATGTCTGGCCAGGAATCAGACCTCTGTCCGGTTCGAGCTTGTTACTGGATCGGAAATGTTATTAACTCGGTATGACATCATCAAACAAATTAAAAATTGGTAAAAATCGGTCAAAATTAGTGCTGGTTGAACCAACTTTTCCATATTTTCCATTCCGCACTTCAAGTCCCGTGCTGTGTCCTTACACCTGTTGCAAACTAGCTACTCTCTTTGAGTCCTATGCTACTCCCTCTTGTAGTATGTGTAAGTGTGTAACAACTAGCATGTACCTGCAGTTACTTTAGGCACGATATTCAACACTTTCATGTTGTGTTGAAAATAGAATGGTGAAAATTCAAAATTTGAAAAAAGTTTTGCATAAGATGGGAATCAATGTCAAGTTCCATGAATTAAACATATGAATTTTACCACTAGACCAATGCACTTATCTAGAAAAATTGTGGCAAATTTTATTTATATACAATATATTATACATAATTATATATATTAAATATACACCGGGTCATGCAGTTCAATTAGTGACACACTGGTTCGACTATTGGCCCGATGACCCAGTGCCTTGACTGGGTTGAGCACTAGTTTGATTTTTAAACTATGCTTTTAATTCCCTTTTATTTAATTAACTAGTGAAATAATTGATATGTAAATTCATAAGACTCATCCTTCTTATCTTTTCTTGTAAAATAGAAAACGTGATTATAACTCGTTAATAAAATGCACAAATAAGAAAGTTTCACGAATCGTCGAATATTTTTTAAAATTGAAAGAAAGACATATACATAACTTACTAACTACATCACATTTGAATATAAACCATCATCATAATTTCATAATAGAAAGTAATATTGCCAACCATCATGAATCCATCAATGGAAAATATATAACCCATGATATAAGTAAAAGTATTTCAACAGTGGTAACCAAATGATTTTTCACATACAAAATGCTTGACCAAGTCTACCCATGATAAAATACAAAAAAGGGGAGAAACTAAAACCAAAGCAATCATCTAATTACATCTATATCAATCCTAGTTGAACCTAAACCCAAAATACAACTATGTAGTTGAAGTGAATCAGTCGGTCACTCAAAAGGGGGTTGAATAGTAGCCCTTTACTGATCTGGCTCTTTTTGCACTAGCACACTAGCTTCTGAACTTCTCAGCTTTGAGAATCAGAAGACTAGTAGGAGTAGCCTATTCCCTTACAAGTACTTGGATATAATGATGAGTACTATGACAAATCACCAAGTAGACTTGTTGGTTACTGCTTCAAAGGCTTCTCACAAGTTATACAAAATCTGTTAACTACAGTTTTTTGGTTCTCACTTGGTTGCATTGAGTAGGGTTGCTTCTTAATTATAAAATAGTTTTATAAAAACCCCTTGATCAAAGATCAAGTTTAAGTTACAAAATAGGCATTTGCAAAAACAAATTTAAGTGCATAACAATAGTAAATGAGAAGTAGCAAAGAAGGAAACAACACACCAATGATTTATCCTGGTTCACCCAACCTAGGCTATGTCCAGTCCCTATTGTAGGCTTTACACTAAGACCAAGCACCCTGTAGTATTCTTTCTTTCCAGAAGCCTTCACAGGCTCCTAAAACTAGGTATTCTTTCTTTCCTAAAGCCTCCCTAGCTTTTACAACCAGTATTCTCTAAGCCTTTGTAGGCTCACCCAAGTATTCTTTCAACAAGCCTATTCAAGCTTAACCCTCAATAGCACTTGCTATTGGACATACACACCTACCTGTTATGTTGCCTAGACCCTAAGAAGCCACAATCCCATTACTGCCCTTCCTAGTTCTCTTCAGCAGCACCTTTGTTGGACACACAACCACCTGCTGTGTTCCCAAAACTTCAAAAGCAGTAGTCACCTAACTACTCTTCTGAGTTCTCTTCAATAGCACTTGATACTAGCTACACACAGCTACCTGTTGTGGTCCCTTCACACCAAGGGGGTGGTGGACAAAACACTTTTGGTTTAGGCATAACTGGCTTTAACCTAGAGTGCTATGGGCTAAGGAAGTTCCTTCAGATTGGGGTTTGTCAACTGACCTTTACCCACTACTTTGGCAATCTTCCTAGCATTTAGCTCCTTCGCACTTTTAGAGACATGATTAAGGAGCTAGCCAATCGTAGCCATTGGAGGTTTAATTCAAATGTTGTTGCATTATTGCCCATGTTCATACAGGTAGTCATTTTGCTCAATTCAACCTCAACCATACAACTCATTAAGCTGTCTTTTTCATCTCTGCTCTTACTCCACTATCATCAGCTTTCACCATATTTCTGTTGAAGGATCCGTTGAGAAAGATCCGTTGGTGCTAGCTGTGATCTTGGTGGCTGAAAAACAAAATCCGTAAGTGCACGGTATCGTCAAGTAATAAAATCTTTCCACAGGGACCGTGTATTTGGCTATGTGAAATTGCAATTTAAATAGAAATAAAACGGACGAAGATTGATTTTAAAAATGAGAATTGATTATGGGAAATTGTAAAATATAAAAATTATAGAAGACGAAGCATTTTATAATGATTAAAACTTAAATTGTTAAAAACTTTAAGGATTGGGGTTCATGCTACGACAAATAATAATTAATTAAATTACCCTTGTGCCCTTATGAGCCTATTGAAGGCAAATTAACTTTAGGTACCCTTCATTCTCTCTCAAGAAATGGGTGTATCGAACCAAATTGACCCCTACTCTTGTGGTTTCTATGTTTAATTATACCCTTTAAGCACTTTGTTAATTTGTTTGTTCCTCTTAGGGCTTAACCTACTGTCGTTGTTTCACACGTAAGTTCCTTCGTATGGTTCCAAAATTATAGGTTCACCTCTCAGTTCATCCCCAAATCACTGTAATTATGTCAAACGTGGGCTAATTTCATTCAACATAAATAAAGCAATAGAAAGGAATCAAGAGAACAAGAACAACACAAGGATAATAGAAAATTAATTCAGTAGATGTTCATAGGCTATGCCCAATCTTAGAAACAGAAAGACTACTCACGGGTAGCCATGGAAGCAAAACAGAAATTCAGAAAAGAAGATAACGAACCAAAGAAGAGAAAGAGGATCAAAATTCTAGCTCTCTTCTCAAGCCCTCAGCCTCAAAAGTGCAGAGCCTTTTCCGAAGTTCAGAAGGGTATTTAAAAATAATGGGCTAAAAAGGTTCAGGCCCAAATACAAATAAAAACTTAAAACTAATTAAAATTCATGTCTGTCGCGAGTCAACAGATGAGAAAGGATAAAAATCGGTGCTAGTCACGGTCGTAATCCATCTCTCACGAGCGTGATCATGCTGTTGCGAGTCAACAAATGAGCAAGGATAAAAATTGGTGCAAGTCACAGTTGTGATCCATCGCTCACGGCCGTGATCCCTACTGCTCGCTCCAAAGCTTGCTCCAACAATGTGGGTCACAAGTGTGAATTGTACCTCACAGCTATGAAACTTCTCAAGGCATCTACAATCTCCAACGATCCATCCAAAGTTCTCGCAATGCCTCTCTAACTTGCAAAAAGAGCCCCCCAACTCTAAAATTAGTACCTAAAAACATAATAACACCCAAAGAATAGCTAATTCCACAAAAGATAGAAAAGTAGAGAAAATTAACATAAACTAAGTCCTAAATGCTACAATGTGCAAGTAAAACTAAATGAAATGCAATGCAAATGTAATATGAAATGCAACGCATCAAACAACCCCAAACGTAAATTTGCTTGTCCTTAAGCAATACCTGTGGCACTCAAGTAAAACATATGAATTCACAAAATTTGGATACAAGGTCAAAGGGAAGTACAAACAGCAATCTCATCAAGCCTAATTAGAGGCTAGTTCTCCAAAATCAAGGTTTGCAAAGACAAGTTCACTCCTCTCATTCCACTCAAAGTGTTTAAAGGGTAAGAACAATTTTCTTAGTCTCACACACCTAAGGTACTCAACCATAGGCTTGGTAAGGAACCTCATCTCCACTAAAGTATTCTACCAACGAGGACAAATTACAAGGTCTTTTATTTGGATGTAATGGGGCTGGGTGAAATTAAAAGGTAGGATTAGAAAGAAATAAGGAAAGCAAATGGCTACAAATGAGTCTTAATACCCTATCAGAAAATACGTCATGCAGTTGTAATACAAGGGTACCATACAATCAAAAATCACATTTTGTTTCCTTTCTCTTCATCCTTTCATTATGAATTTGGTCTCTTTCATCCAACCAGTTTGACATCACAATTTTTGTTTTGTGTCAAGCATTGTTGACACATTATCATTCAACTTTTTTTTTGTGTCAAACATTGTTGACACATTATCATTCAACTTTTGATCCTTTCAAGTTTTTCATAAACCGCTTCCTTTGAAGCACTAAGTCAGTACCAACAATTCATTAGTGAGCTGCTCAATGTACTTCTCAAGGATACCAAGACTATATAAAACAAATAAGCAACAAGGTACTAAGAAAATAATAGTGTATGGCTCAAGGGGGCAATTAAGGGTCAAATTCAATTGAAGTCAGGAGTCTAAAAGAAAATTCCTAATTGCCTTGATCATATTCATCCAAGCAAGCAAAAATTTAGCCTCAACAGATTCCAAATCAAGTTCTAGAGAGCCCAACTAAGAATTAACACTCAAACAAGACAATGCATAGGCTCAATTCTCACTTATGTGGCTCAAATCGATGCAAAACAAGACTGGAGAATCATGGTAATTTTTCAACTTGCCAGAGATCTTTCACACAAATAGGTTGCTGCAAGGCTTAAAGGAAAATGCATCCAATCTTGTAAATACAGACAAATCAGGCACACATAGAGATGTAAATCTTTTGGGTCATTCAATGTGTAAAGGCAAATGCTAATGTATACATGTGAGTCATACCTTTGATAATGCCTAAACATGTGAATGTATGTGAAAGCATATATGAAATAAAAATCTAAACATAAATGCATGAGGGTATAGTGAATGCAATGCATGAACCTAGCAACCCCAAACTTAAAACGTACATTGTCCTCAATGTAAAAGGCTAAAAGTAAGGGAAAGAAAGTGGAACTCACTAAGGAGATGGTGGAGGGAAATCCTCCGAATACCGCCATTGGTGCCAATCATACATTTTTGTTGTCGTGCTTCCGTAGGCTTTAGGCGGGCATCCAATGATAGGGTAGCAACAATAATTTGGTTGTTGTGAATTTTGGTGGAGAGGAGGCTGCTATGCACGGACAAGGAAGAAGGAAGAAGTGCGCAACGCAAAAGCTATGCATAAATTAGGTTAGGAATTTTTTTTTTCACAGTTTTGCTAGTAGCACTCCCATGTTACTATCGGCACCCCCTCAGCCTTTTTTTTCATTTTTTTTACAAAAATTTTCTTTTGTGACTCGTGAAACAGTATGTGTCACGGCTGTGATCTGCCATTCACGACCGTGAAATGCTCTAGGGGAAAAATTCTTCATCTTTGAGTCTCAAGAACGGATCACAGGTGTGAATCATGGCTCACGGGTGTGATTGGTACTGGTTTACACCCTGAGAATCTTTAAAAAATGCTACAATAACTGCCAAAGACACGCAAAAAAATGCAAAACTAGTATGATAAAAGAAGTATACAAATTAAAAGGAAGAAATATAAGGTAAAAAGCATTGGGTTGCCTCCCAAGAAGCGCTTGTTTAATGTCATGAGCTCAACGCCTGAAAAGATTAATCTTTGACAATTGGGTGAGGATAGGAAAGTGTCACTCCCTTCTCACTTGGTTTCCCTCCTTCACCCAAGATCTTAAGGCTCTCCAATCTACGCCTGTGGGGAGGGAATGTAAGGTTCCCTTTTTGGCGCACATGTTACCTTTGGACTATCCTTTGTAGTAGGATCCCTAGAGGGTTGCTCTTTGGTTAAACATGGCTTAGGTAGGATCCTCAACAGGGCACTTGGTTGCCTTTTGTTTCACCACTTGGTCCAATGAATCTACCCTGCACACAGAATTCTCAACAACTGGAACATTGTTAGCTTTAAACAAATCAAATTCCATGGTGTTTTCCTCCATAGTTAAGGAAAGCTTACCCTTCTTTACACTTATTTTAACATCAGCTGTTGTTAAGAAGGGTCTACCTAAGATAATGGGGATTTTGGAATTCTCCTCCATTTCTAACACCACAAAATCACATGGATTAAAACAATCCCCCACTTTAACTGGAACATCGTCCACAATTCCTATAGGATGTTTGACGGATTGATCCGCCATTTGCAATAACATATTGGTAGGTTGTAACTCCCCAATACCAAGCTTTTTATAAACATATATGGGCATAAGACTAACACTAGCCCCCAAATCACACAAGGCTTTTTCAAACCTCGAGGACCTAATAACACATGGTACAGAAAAACTACCTGGGTCCTTAAGCTTAGGAGGTAAACTACTCTGAACAAGGGTCACAGTCTCAAGCTCATTGGTCTTTCTCCTATTGGCCAAAATATCCTTAAGAAACTTAGCATAAATAGGCATTTGTTGCAAAGCTTCTATGAAAGGAATATTGACATAAAGTTGCTTAACCATCTTTAGGAACTTCCTAAATTGTTGGTCTCACTTAGACCTTGCTAACCTTTGAGGAAAAGGAACAGATGGTTGGTAAGGCTTGGGGAAAGCAAGTGGAGTTGCAATTTCTTTTTCAAAAACATGTTCCTTTTCTACTTCAACCATAGGTTGCACCTCCTCTTGAACTTCCTCCACAACCTTTTTAGCTCGGTTAGACTCATGTCCACCTACCACTGTACCTCTCCTAGTCATTATTGCATAAGCATGCTCAGTAGGATTAGTCTCAGTCTTACCAGGAAACTTACCTGTAGTGTGGTTGGAGTTAGGGAGGTATTGAGCCATCTGATTAAGTTGTCCTTCCAACATCTTATTATGGACAGCTAAGTCATCCATTCTAGCAGTCAATTCCTTAATGGAATTACTCATTGTCTCATTTGTCTGTTGTTGGCTAGACATGAATTGCTTTTGGCTTGAAACAATTTCTGTCATCAAGCCTTCAAGCTTAGACAGTGGCAGTTGTTGTTGATCCTGCTCTTGTTGGAAACCTTAACTGCTAAAGCCCTGGTTGAAATTGGAGTGTTGTTGATAGTTTTATTGCCTACCACCCCTTTGACCACCCAAACCTTGATTGTTCCTGTAAGAGAAGTTTTGATGACTTTTCCATCCTTGGTTGAAAGTATTTGAATAAGGGTCAAATCTTTCCTTCTTTGGGTTGTCATAAAAGTTATGGGTGGCAGCAACATTCTCTACACTCTCCTTTTGACCCTCAGGCATTCCTGATTGACAGTCAATGGTTGTGTGCCCCTGTATACCACAAACTTCACAAAACATATTAGTAGCACCTATTACATTCACATTTGCTCTTTTAATTTTATCAATTTTCTAATTAAGCGCATTAAATTTAGCCAAAATGAGATCAACATTATTTACCTCATACTTACCTGGAGCAATCTTCTGTGAAGTGCTGCCTCTTTTGCCAACCCATTGGCGTTAGTTTTCAACTACCGCTTCAATGATAGCAAGTGCCTCATTAAGCAGCTTATCCATGAATGATCCAGCAGCTGCAGAATACAACAACATTTTGCTTGGGTAATTCAACCCATTATGGAAGAAATGGATTGTCAATGATCTCTTAAGCCCATGATGAGGGCAAGCCAACAATAGCTCTGAAAATCGCTCCCAAGCATCAGGGAAGGACTCAGTTTCACCTTGGCGGAAATTTGTAATTTGCCTCTGCATCTCATCTGATTTGTCTTTGAAGATGGATAGTACTTATCAAGGAAGGCTCTCTCACATAGAGCCCATGTAGTAACAGTAGCTCTAGGGATAGACCTCATCCATCCCTTCGCCTTTCTCGTTAAAGTGATAGGAAAATGGCACAAGAGCAATGCATCTTATGAGACCCCCTAGAAGTTCTGGGTCTCACATATCTCTAAGAATCCCTCCAAATGTTCAGTAGGGTCTTCAGAAGGTGACCCACTAAACTGATTCTATTTAAGCATTTGAAGGAGGGTAGAAGGGATTAAGAAATTTGCATTCCCGATATTTGGGCGAACAATCCCTCTAGGTAACCCACGGATGATTAGGGTTGCATACTCTGTTAGAGGCCTATTTGCATAACATCCGCCTCTTCTTCAACCATCACTAGTTTTTGTTTTTCAATAGTGACGATGTTTTGCTTCTAAGCTTTTCTCCTTCTTAGGAAAGTTCTCTCGATTTCAGGGTCACCTTCTACTAGTTCTCCAAGACAAAGAGATCTTGGCATACACTAGATAACACCCTGCACAAGTAGAGAAAAAGTGTGAAGTCTGAACAGGAATAAAATAAAAATTAAAAACAGAAATATGTAAGGAAATCACGAATGAATTCCAAATAAAAAGCAATTATCACCGAGCCAAGAGACACAATCCCCTGCAATGGCGCCAAAAACTTGAAAAACAAAATCCGCAAGTGCACAGTATCGTCAAGTAATAAAATCATTCTTTCCACAGGGACCGTGTATTTGGCTATGTGAAATTGCAATTTAAATAGAATTAAAACTAACGAAGATTGATTTTAAAAATGAGAATTGATTGTGGGAAATTGTAAAATATAAAAATCAATTATAGAAGACGAAGCAATTTATAATTATTAAAACTCAAATTGTTAAAATCTTCCAGGTTTGGGGTTCACGCTAAGACAAATAATAATTAATTAAATTACCCTTGTGCTCTTATGAGTTCCTATTAAAGGCAAATTAACTTTAGGTACCCTTCGTTCTCTCTCAAGAAACGAAGGTGTATCTAACCAAATTGACCCCTACTCTCATGGTTTCTATGTTTAATTAGACCATTTAAGCACTTTGTTAATTTGTTTGTTCCTCTTAGGGCTTAACCTACTCTCTTGGTTTCACACCTAAGTTCCTTCCTATGGTTCCGAAATTATAGGTTCACCTCTCAGCTCATCCCCAAATCACTGTAATTATGTCAAACGCAGACCAATTTCATTAATAGAAAGGAATCAAGAGAACAAGAACAACTCAAGGATAATAGAAAATTAATTCATTAGATGTTCATAGGCTATGCCCAATCCTAGAAACAGAAAGACTACTCACGGGTAACCATAGAAGCAAAACAAAATTTCAGAAAAGAAGATAACAAACCAAAGAAGAGAAAGAGGATCAAAATTCTAGCTCTCTTCTCAAGCCCTCAGCCTCAGAAGTGCAGAGCCTCTTCCAAAGTTCAGAAGGGTATTTAAAAATAATGGGCTAAAAGGGTCTAGGCCCAAATACAAATAAAAACTTAAAACTAATTAAAATTCACGTCTGTCACGCGTCATGGGCATAATCCGTATCTCATGGGCGTGATCATGCTGTCGCGAGTCAACAAATGAGTAAGGATAAAAATTGTTGCCAGTCACAGTTGTGATCCATCTCTCACGGTCGTGATCCCGACTGCTTGCACCAACAATGTGGGTCACGGACGTGAACTGTACCTCACAGTTGTGAAACTTCTCAAGGCATATACAATCTCCAGTGATCCATCCAAAGTTCTCACAATGCCTTTCTAACTTGCAAAAAGAGCCCTCCAACTCTAAAATTAGTACCTGGAAACACAATAACACCCAAAGCATGGCCAATTCCACAAAAGATAGAAAAGTAGAGAAAATTAACATAAACCCAATCCTAAATGCTACAATGTGCAAGTAAAACTAAATGAAATGCAATGCAAATGTAATATGAAATGCAACGCATCATTGGCTTCCATATGAATTCGAATTTTGAATCATAAGAAGTTTTCTAGGGATTGTTTCTGCAGCAAGTCTTCTAGAGAAAAATGGTTTACTGCTTTTGACAATCTCTCTTCTACTATTGGTTCTTGGTTCTTTTTCAACTAGGATAGTTATGTCCTTTTAGTTCCTACAACTTGGACTATGTCAAGGATCATAAGGATTAACAGCATCAGGATTAGTGTTGTTTAAGCACTGATGCATCTAACTGGTGTGTGCTTCTAGAGTACGAGACACGTTTGTCTTCATGTTCCAATTGCAACACATTTTTTTATGATCCTTAAGCCATGTGTAGCTTATGATATCTACCCCTTGACTCAAGCTATCCCCAACATCATGCCTTTGATCATATACAACTTTTGATGTCTGCACTTTGACCCGGAAAACATGACTACCTTTCCAACTTCTGAATAGCTCTCTTTCTGGTAGTCTTGCTTCTAATTGCATAATCTATGTTATGAAGAAACTTCCACTGTAGGCTTATGTTTCACACATGTGCTATGCTTCTGAATATGTCATGTCTTAATAAGAACCCTTAAAGCAACCATTAGTAGCTAAGTTTAGTAACTTCGATTTTGCTTCATAGTGGTCTGTCATCATTAAAACACTTAGTTCCTGGAGGGACTCTGTCTCAACAATAGTATCCTTAGAGGGATCCTCAACCTTGTCCTCAACAGCAATGGCCACTCGGTCCGCACTAAGTACTTGGCCTGGCAGCAGAAATCCACACTAGGTAAGCGACTTAAAAGGTGGGAAAGCCGAAACTGATATGACACTCCTCAAAGAAGGAGAATCATAAAACTAGAGCACAAGGTCGAAGTCAGCAGTAGGGAGGGTCAAAGCAGAAGATGGAGAATAAAGGACACATACATAGCTCGGTGCATGAAGATGGCTAAGGATAATAGGCATATCTGCTCGTACTAGTTGTACATGTAGACCATCAACGTCTAGCATGAATGAAAAATGAACCGTCTCCCAAAACGTATGCTTCTCGAAAAATGGATCGTGGACCCAACGACCATCAAGGCAACGAATTGCCATCATCATCACCAGATTGAAGCTGTCCTGCCATCCTTGTTTGTAGAAAAATAAAGTATGGGAGTGAGATTCCTTCACTCTCTTATAGATCACAAACATTAACAAACCTTACGGTTCCACTCAAGAGTATAACCTCCTTAAGATTGTTGACTTTTATGATAACTACTTCAAAAGTTATATCAATGGTGATTTGTGATTAGACAACAGCGTAAAACTGTTTTACATTATCAGTGCATGACCATTAAATTCTATAAAAAAATGTTTATTTTTTATTTTTGTAATAGAAAATTAGGTACTAAATTTATATAATCAAGTTTAATAAATAGTTTTTATTTAGTTGATAAAATAAATAAATTATATTTTTCAATCTCACAACGCAAATCTTATTTTATTAATTTTAATTTTGAAAACTTTTTGTTAAAGTTACAGTAATTATATCTTTTTTAAGTTATCTATATAATTGGAAAAATATATACATATATATATATATATATATATATATATATATATATATATATATTTAATCAATTTTAAACGGTGTTTTAGTTTTCATGTATATAATATTGTTTAATTCCAAAAATAAATTTTGAAATTAATTTTAATTTAATGTAAAAACTTTTATATCATCATAAAAGTCATTATTTTGAATAATATGATATTTTATGATTGATTCAACTCTTATATTATTAATATATTTTAATTATATATATAAGTCTTTTATATCCTTACAAAGAGTAAAGTACTTTTTTTAATTAGTCCATCAAATTGTGTTTTGTCGCTTATTTTAGTCCGTCTATTAAATACCCAAAAAAAACCTCATTAGTTAAAAATGATATATAGAGGTGTTGAGATGACTTATCAAGTGACAATTAGGATTAGAACAATCATTTTGGCCTTAGGTCCTAGGGCTAGCCCACTTAGCTCACCATAATGGCTCTAGGGGCTTTTAGCCAACCTAATGAGGGGGTCTTAAAAGCCCCCAACCCACACAACCCCACTTAGTATAGGGTTAGCACTAAGGCTTAACGAGGGTTAGCCTACAAGTCATGCTATTCCAAAAATTTTTTTCACAACAGTCCAAAAATATATTTTCAATTTAGCCTTTACAAGAATAATTTTAACTCAGCCACGACCAAAGAAATTTTAACTCAGTGTCGGCCTGAGTAATATCAACTCAGCCTTAGCCAAAATATTTTTAACTCATCTTTAGCTAGAATAATTTCACCTTAACCTTAATGAGAGCACTTTTAGCTCGGTCTCGACCAGGGCATCCTCAACTCAACCTCGACTGAAGTATCTTCGACTCAACCTCAGCCAGAGATCTTTGACTCGGCCTTGGCCAATGCATCATTGGCTTGGTTAGGGCATTTTCTACCCAGCCTCCGTTAGGGCATCTTCACCTCAACCTCAGTCAAGGAATCTTTCGAGCAGAGCATGTTCAACTCAGCCTTGGCTTATGCATATTTTGACTAGCCTCGTTAAGGGCTATTTTCAGTCGATCAAAATTGGGACTATTTTCGGCCGACCTTGGTTGGAGCATTTTGTGTTGACTTGAGGTATGGCATTTTTGGCCATCCTCAGTAGGAGTTAATTTAGGATGCTGAACTATGTGGCTATTACACGGGCTTCTTTCTTCAAGGGATAAAATGAATAAATATAACTTCTTTTTACATGGATTAAAATGAAGTTATATTTGTTGATTTTAGTCCTTACAATGAAAAGCTAAACTACAAAATGTGTTGTTGCCTCATTTCATTCTCTGCCCATCGCCACCACCACCACGAACTCGTCGCCACACAACGAACCCAAGCCCCAACCACGAAGCGAGAGCCACCATCTCCATTCTCTGCCCCTTCAAAATACCCTAGATCTCCCAGCCACAACCTTGCTGCACCACCTTCAAACCGCCATCACGGCCTTCAAAATTTATAAATATCCAACCTCTTAAATATAATCTCTAAAAGTGAAAGTATTTTACTTTTTACTGTTTTTTATTTTTTCAACTTCTAATGTAATAGTATTATACCTTTTACTTTTAATATTAATTGATTGATTAAATTTATAAATATTCAATCCCTTATATATAACCTCTAAAAGTGCCTAATGATCTTCTTACACAAAGGCAAATACTCAATGTTACATAATGCTTACCAATTTTTAAAACAACAATGTTACATTATTGGCAAATATACCAAATTGTGCAAATACTATAAAATGGAAAGTCCAAGTTTCCAAGGGACTTGTTCAATCTTTGGCAATTTACAAACTTTTTACTTACTAGACAAAATATAAAGGGAACTTGAAATAACAATGATAAAGATGAAAAAGAAAAGTTGGAAATAAAACTAGTAGAAAGGATTTTTGTTTCCAAAGATCTAAATTGCGAAAGAGAGTTGCGATAAACAATTACAACAAAAGTTGGGGTTCGACTTCACTAAACAACTCCCTCATACATACACAAGCTATTAATCAATGTTTATCATTCATTTGTTATCACTAACTCATAAAAATTCTCAATCCCAATTGCTTATGAGAAGAGCCTAAGTCCCTTGACTAAACTACCAATCCCTTGCATAGCTTAGCCAAGTTACTTGCTTGAAGAAAAGGAGTCAAAGGTGACTAATGAGCTTTGCTCTATCCCTAGATACAAGACCCATTAAGTGCTCTTCTCTGGTTCATAGTTCAAATACAATTTCCAATCGCATTTAAACCATAAAATCAAGCAAAGGGTGATCAAGCCAAAGCAAGCATTAAGCAAAGAAGCAACCACGTAACAGTGAATAATAAACATATATTAATAACTCAAAAGATATATATGAGTTTAGGTTTAGTTACACTAAACCCCAATCAAGGGGAGCTCAGCTACTCATGGTTAAAAGGAGCATAAAAAATGGTGAAGAGAAGAAGAAGAAGAAAAGTGGATGAATGGGAGTGTTCCATGTAGCTTCACACGTTCCAAAACCTAGGTCAGAGAAGAATGTTCTATTCCGTTGCAAAAATCCCATTTAATTGCTTTGTCTTTTGTCCATAAAGTGTTAGCACGACAGTTCTGGCCCAACGAGAATTATGGCTCGTTGGGCTAGACCTTCAAGAATGATCACTGGAACAATTCTGGCTGGGTGCACCGAATGGGCTCGCTAAGCTAGCCTTCCTTTCTCAAAAATTGGCACTCTTTGTCAGTTTTGAGCTAGGCTAGCCTATTCATTTAGCTGGGCCATAAATGCCTCCAAAAAATGAAGTGCTACTGACTCGTTTTCGGCCCAACGATCATTAGTTTCAGTTGGGCCATAATTTCTTGTAGAGAATGGTTGCTTTTTGCCTTGTGTTTAGCTTGGTGAGACTTTTTGTTAACTGGGCAAATAGGAACTTTCTGCCTTGACCTTGATCCTGAGTTGCTGCAAAACCTAGCTCCAATTTCTATATATCAAAATACTAAAAACATGAGACCGAATTCCAAATTTACATAACTAAGTAGATGTCTAAAAACTAAATTTTTTTGAACTAAAAAGAGGTAGAAACAAGGGTTTAAATAAGGGATAAATGAAATAATTACACTTATGTGTACCAAAAAGGTAAGTATAAAATTCATTTATCAAACAAGAATTAGATGCAAAGTTTTTTTTTTGGAAGTCAATCAACTCATATTATTTCATGCAAAATGATGTCTGCAATACAAGGCGGTGCATAAGTAAATAATTGGGGACCAGCATAGAAACTAGAAGCTCGAGCTAATGCATGAGCTACTAAGTTTGCTTGTCTCCTAATAAAGCTAAGTTGACAATTTGGCACTAACTGAATAAGTCCTTTACACAACAAAATAATCACCTCAAATTCAGAGGTGTCTACTTGTTGCTTATGAATCATCTCCACTACTTGTTGATTGTCCAGTTCTATGAGAACATTTTCTTCCCCTCGACTGATCACCCATCGTAGAGCTTCCAATAATTCAAGCGCTTCACCCTCTTTAACACTAGGCATACTCTCCTTACACTGCATCTTTGCCTGGACAAACTAGCCTTGGGAGTTTCTCAAGCATATACCAATGCCAAAATTATTGATATAGTTGAAAAATGTTGTGTCCACATTGCAATTCATATACCCGTTTGGTGGAGGGGACCACTGCACACTAGAATGAATTTGTCTATTATTAGGTGGCGGGGTACAACTCCAGCAAATGTTGCATAAAATCATAGCAAACTCATAAGCTTTGTTATTTTCTAACCTACTACAGATTTCAAAGACAATATCATTAATGATTCAGCTCGATCCACAATTGGCTATATAGTATGCCATACCCTAGCTACTACCCATACATATACTTTTTCACACCCAAAGAATAAGTTCCAACAATTTTCAAGATTCGATTCACACAAAGCACAAATACCTGGACATGCAATAGCTTTTGACTATAGGTTAAGTGTCGTTAGGAAGCATCTCTACAAGCCCTCCAGACCAAGTTCTTCACTCTCGAAGGCACAGTCAATTTCCAATTATCCTTCCATTGACCTGGAACACGTAATTAACTGGTATCCACCATGCTTTCACGAAGATGATAATATTATGTTTTTAAGGAGTATCTTCCATCCTTACTCAACTTCCAAATTCGAGAGTCCTCCATTTGAACATCAATAAGAGGGATTCTCAAGATGTTGCAGCTCTGGTACCGAACTGTTGGTAATTTTCTGCCATGTTGGAGAATAATTGTCTGGCTGCAGCTGGTGTTTTGTCTATCAATGCTCCACCACTGGCTACATCGACCATGCTTCTTTCCATTGGCAGCAATCCTTCATAGAAATACTGAATGAGGAGTTGTTCACTAATGTCATGATTAGGACAGCTTGCACACAGTTTGTTGAACCTCTTCCAATACTCATACATAGTTTTTCTAGAGAGTTGCCTTATGCCACTGATGTCTTTTTTGATAGCTGTTATTCTAGAAGCAGGGAAGAATTTCTCCAGAAACTGCCTCTTCATTTCATTCTAGCTTCTAATGGGTTCTAGATACAATATAGCCAATCCTTTGCTGTGTTAACTAGGGAGAAAGGAAAGGCCTTTAGCTTGATATAATCTTTAGGAATTGAATATGGTCGCATGGTGGAACAGGCCACATGAAATTCCTTAAGGTGCCTATGAGGATCTTCACCTACAAGACCATGAAACTTGGGCAACAAATGGATTAGTCCAGACTTAAGCTCACAATCCACATCTATTTCAAGATAATGGATGCACAAAGGTTGATAACCAACATCTGGTGTAGTCTATTCCCTCAAAGTCCTTTGTTGGTCAGCCAAATTATCAACAATTAATTCAGATGCAGTATCACTAAAAACAGTTTCAGAATCAGAATAAGAGACAGAAATAGAGCTACTACTACCAAGTTCTACACTACTATGAGCACTACTATGATCAACTACATAACTACTCATTGCATGTCTATTCAACCTATGAAATGTCCTATCTATCTCAAAATCAAAGGGATACAAATCACTAGGATCAGACCTAGTCATGCATAGTGACAAAACACATTGACCAATGTAACAGTAAAAGCTACTAGCATAAGCTATAGGAGAGATAATGATCTGGAAAATGTAAAACCTATGAAAATAATTTTTAAAAATTACCAGAACACCACAGAAAAATTCCTAAAAAGATTTATGATCTTCTGTAATTTTTTGGTGATTTTTAAAAATCACAAAATTAAAAAAAAATTTCAAAAACGGCACTTAGAGAAGGAATTTGGCAATTTGGACCCCATTTATGCATAGTAGGTCCCTTATAGGGGGACTTGTGATCCTTGATTTTTTTTAGAGCCCTCGGTCAATTTTCAGCTCAATCTGAGTTAGTCACCCAGGAATTTACCACAATACCCTTATGCTTAAAACTCCTGCTTAGAGAAGGAGTTTGCCAATTCTGACCTCAACCTAACCCCATAGGGGTTAGTTTTGCTCAGATGGGGGGATAAACTTTTGCGTACCAAGTTGTGCAACCAAAATCCACAGTGAGATCACCTTGCGTCGCAACTTTGGCGTAAGTGCCTACAAAATTGAAAAACAGAGCAACAACTAAAACACTACACATAAATGGTTAGTATGACTAAGATATATTCACAAACACTATATATACACGAATTAAAAACATAATGCAATGAATTGTGTCCTGGCAACGGCACCAGTTTTGATAGAAATTGCCGAATTACTACCAAAAGCATTGAATTCTCCAATAATTTTATAGAACAGGGGCCAACTCAAGTCATTCTTCCAAAGACACAATTCATCAAACACTTGGTATTAACTCGAAATAGGGGGATTTTTGCAGAATTTAGAAATTCAAAATAACCGAATCAAATTAAAGGAACAGAAACAGAATGAATGAAGCACAACCCAAGGATCCTGATTCAGGCAAATCATTATAGTTCGACAATTGATTTACGAACCCTATAAGATGATCGTCTCATATTCAATCACGAAAATTGAAATACAATCACATTCCCAAATTTAAGTGAATTAAAGCACATATTCGCAATAACAAGTATTCAATCGATCACCTATTCCTAATCCAAATTCGAATTCCTAATTATAATCATGATCATGATCCAAATTCAGAAACTGAAACTCAGAAAAGAGGGGAACATGAATTCAAAATTTAGAAACAAGGAACACAAATTTAGCATCCTCAATTGGAATCTGTGGGTTGGAAAAAGGATTTAGTTCTCCATGATCATCATCACTAAAAGCTTCAAGAGAAAGGAGAAGAAGGAAGAAGAAGAGAGAAAAAGAGAAGAACCCTTGATTCTAAATCTGTAAAATTAAAAGTGTAGTGTAAGTGTTATGTTTACAAAGAGAGTAAGTATATTTATTACATGGGCACTAAAAAAATCTGGGCTCTCCCTAATCATCTGCAACCCACTCACTGAACCACTAAAAACATATTAAAAAGTCTAATTGGGCCATTAAACACAAATAGAGCCCAAAATGCTAAAAATTAAAAATTCAATTGCAAGGGCGTCATCTTTCAGCTCATTTTTTACCCCTAACAACTCTGAATTGGCCCAAGCCTGTGAGTGACAAACTTGTAAAGCTCTTCGTTGTCTTTCCAACAAGACTAGAAACGCCTCAATTGGAGGTCGGAGTCGAAAGTTATGACCTAAACAACAAGACAGTTCCAAAATGAGAAAAATTACAAAATTAACAAATGTTGACACTTAGGCCCAATCTCACAAAACTCACTTAAGAGTGTAACACCCTTATTTTTATTTTACTAATTATAAATATTTTCCTATAAATATTACTAGGAATTATGTACTGTATTTAGAGAAAATTTTCTGTAGATATTTCCATAACAAAACCAATACAGTTCTATTTAGAAAATTTTTCTGAGTCTTTTGATACCTTTGTTTTCTTTTAAATTGACAGTTGGTTGGACAGTTGTGTCAGGCAGCTATCCAGGATAAATTTTTCACTGTAGAATTTTAGAGTAAACTGTATCTTAATTAAAAGATAATTGAATGTAGAGTAAAAATATATACAGTTGAGAAATTAAATTACTTGTTGACTGGACAGTTACGTCAGAAAGTTGTCCAGGATAAATTTTCAAGTGTAAAATTTTGGATTAATCTATAACTCAATAAAAAGGTAATTGAATATAGATGAAATATATATACAGTTGAAGAATCAAAATGCTAGTTTCGAATTATTAGAATTTTCTGAGAGTTAGGACTCTAAGGAATTATTACGGTAAAATTTTAAGGTAGAAAATTAAGATAAAATCTATATGACATCTATAGAATTATCTATTAATTATAACATACTTAGAATAATTATTAAAATTGTTTAACTAAGAAAAAGAAAAATAAAAGTATTAACCAATCAAAATTTGACAAATTGACATTTCTAATGTAATTAAATTAAGCTAATTAGACCTTGATTAAGAGATAGTTAAGACACTACCCCAAGGTTTTTGATAGTGAGGAATTTAATGGTGGTGTTAGTTTCTTCAAATTCTAATTAGTTTGTAAGATAATTAAAAAGCCCTAGAATTTTCTAGAAAATGCTACTTTTTCCTACTTTTTTTGACTAATTAAACAAAGCAAAAAGCAAACCAAACAAGGCACCAAGTTGAACGTCCAAGTGGGCTGAATTCTGGCCAAAATTAGCTGCCCAAAGCACTGCAGTGGACGTGTGGTGTTTATTAAATTTGGTGCAGAAAATTTTGTTTATAAAAGCATAAGACAATCAAAGATAAAGAAACCAAAAAAACTAGTTTTTCCTTTCCCACAAACCGTGAGCTTCTAAGGCAGCTACAGCCCCCATTTCACTTCATCTTAAACTCCATTTTCTCTTCATCTTAGTTTCTAAATTCAAGAAAGAAACCCATCTCACCTTTCCCCCCCTCATCCAATTTCAATCGGCCAAAAAGGAAAGAATTAGAAGAAAACTCTAAAAATTTCAAGAAACCAAGGGAGCAAGGGAGAAAAGGATTCAAGGTTTTCTTCATCAAACTTAGGATTTAAGGTAAGGATCTAGGCATTTAATTTCAATTTAGAACCCTTGGAATTAGAAGAAAACATGTTGTAGGGGTAGATTCAATTTGTGACCTAGAATCATTAAAAGTTGAAATTGATTTAGGGGTTTTGTGTTTTTGATGCTAGTGATTGGAATTTATGGATTGGAATGATGTTTGATTGAATTTTTTATGTGTTGTGATGGTTGAAATTTTGGGTTGTTTGATTTTGATTGAATTGTGATTTGGTTGATTTTTGGTTGGAATTGGAGTTTGTTGCTTTGGAAAACATGTTGGAAATGGTATGTATACCATTCGGCCAAGCTCAAAATACAAGGGATACTATGTGGAAATTTTTGTAAAACCAAGGGCAAAATGGTCATTTTACATGTAGGGACACATTGGGTATTTTAGAAAAAGATTGAGGGTAATTAGGTAATTTCACATTTAGATGACACAATTGGAATTTTATAAAAAGATTGAGGGTAATTAGGTAATTTCATAGATTCTAGAACAATTAGGGACATATTCGGAATTTCACAAAAAGATCAAGGGCAAAATGGGAAATTTTAGAAAATAGTAAGGGTAATTTGGTAATTTCACCCTTTGAGGGCAAAATTGGAATTTTAGAAAAAGATAGGGGTATTTTAGTGAATTTTTATAATTTTTATGTGATTGATTAATATTAATTATTTGTTTATTAGCATCATTATCATATTGCACAAGCCTGAGTTCTTGGAAAATATAAAGATTTCAAATGAGAAATGAGTTTTTAAATGAGAAATGATTGTGTTGACTAACCGGGACTGCGGTAGTGATGGAAAATGAATATTTTTGGGGGAATTGATTTCCAGGACTGTGATGACTAACCGGGACTGTGGTAGTCATGATAATAAAGAAAGGATTGATGTTGACCAACCGGAACTGCGGTGGTCATGTATTTAAAAAGATGATTGAGATTTTGAACTGAGAATGTGATAGTCCTGAGAAATGATGGGTGAGCAGAGTAAGTTAGACAGGACCGTATAGTCTGTGATTATATAGTCTGTGGGGTGAAGGATATTGGCAATTCCACATGTGGCTGGAAACTGGACTGAGTTGCGGTCGTGGTGGCCTTTCGGGTATCCTGATCTCCTAATTCTATTTAGCTTATTCGCGTTTAGTATGGGCTGATAGCTGAATTGCAGTGCGTAATGGTAGGCCAGTTACTTACTAAACACTCAAAGGGGAAGTCTCCATGGAGCAAGGTCAAAATGATTTTATGGTCAAAAGGATTTTGAGTCAAAACTACATTTGCTTTATAAACTTGCATTTTCATAAAGCATACGACATTTGCATTATTTATGTGAATTCTTAGTTATGAAATGAAATGTCATTGATTGTGATTGTTTTCTGTGTATTAGAAATTAAATGCCTTATCCGGTAATGCTGTCCCTAGACTCTAGGGAAGTTTGAATTACAGGTACTTTGAAGATTAATTAGAAGTTAAAGATGCAGATATTTTTCAGAGCTATAGGACTGGGTACTTTTGGTTATATATACTATTTGTATTAATTAGGAATATTTTGTAGTAGTATTTCTGTAAATTTTAATAATGTAAATTATAATGATACATCTTGAACTTTAATGGATTGTATTTATTTTATTTAGAAATTTTTTTTATGGATATTAGATGTAAATTAATTAATTAGAAGGGGGGTTACAAAGAGGGTCAAAATCAACCATAAAAACATGTAAAATATGTGCAAAATGGAACATTAATCAATGGTTAATTATTCTCTATCAACGATCTACACTTGAGCAAATAGAGTCTCTTTCTTAGCTTTGCTAAGTTAAGTTGTAATTTGATATAAATTGTAATATCCTCTTTGTGAGAGTTTTTTGATTCATTTTATTCAAACTGTTGTTTGAAAAGCCAGGAGTAGCTTAGTGATCAAAGAATACTTGGGTGTTCTTTAATCTCAGGGAAGATTAAAGGTGTGCTAGAAAAGTGGCCTTGAGAATACTTATTATAGTCAGAAGTGGCAGGGTATAATACTAGTTTGTAATTAGTGTTTGATTAGCGGAACCCTTCAAAAGGTTTTTGAAGGAGAACTGGATGTAGCTTAGGTTGAATGAACCAGTATAAACCAAGTGTTTTACTCTCTTGCTTTTAGTTTAAACCAAGTGTTTTACTCTCTTGCTTTTAGTTTAACTTGTTTATCTCTTGTGTTTATTTTTTGCACATTGGACACACAAGTCTTGCTTTATAAAATTGTTTGTGAAAATTGTTTTAAGCTATTGGACGATCTGTTAAAACACAGTTTCAACACAACTGTGATTTTCAACCTTTGGACTGTCTCACAAACTCTACATTTTGCAAATCCCTTGTGAAATCTGATTTTAAAGAAACCTCCATATTTGAGAAAAGTTTTAAAGTTTTATCTAACACACTATCCAGCCCTCTTCTAGTGTGTTCCCTGCATTTTAAAAACTACATTTGTGGCATTGATTTTCGGTGGCAACCCTCCCTTCTCCAACCATGATCTACACGCTTGTATGACTTCAGGACCACACAACTCCCAGAATCTCCTAAAAAATGTTGGGTTCATACCATCTGGGCCTGGATATTTATCTGGATCCATGTCGAAGATGGCACTCCAAAACTCCCCATCCTCAAAAGGTTTAGTCAACTCCATATTATCCATCTCTGATACTCGCGGTTAAATGATATTAATTACAAGATCACAATTATCCACCACATTCAAATCAAATAATTATGAGCCATAAGACACATACCTTCCATATCCTCCCTCATCGAGCCAGCCATCCTCATCAACAACTTTTTTGACCTTATTTCGAGATTTCCTTACAGATGAAGCAGCATGGAAGAATTTAGTGTTGAGATCTCCATCACGAAGCCAATGTGATTTGGCTCTTTGGCACTAATAACTTTACTCCTGAACTGGTAAGCTACTCAATTAGTCCCTTACCTCATCAAAATCCTTCGTAGACTTTTCATCATGGGCCCTTATTAAGTGATCAAGCTTCTTCTTACACTACTTTATGCAGGCTATGAACTTTGACCGTTTTTGCTTACCCCACCGACTCAGTTTCTCCAAACACTACGATATTTTGTCTAACAGATTCGTCTCTCCTGAGTCCACCCAACTGTTAGTGACAATATCATTAAGGTCAGGTTCATTCAGCCAGGCATTTTCAAATGTGAAGTATTTAAGGGACCTCTCTCTATGCCTATCACACAATCTCAACAATTAGGAAAGATTCTCAACCAGTCCAAGGTAGCCATAACCCTATCCAGCTTTTCCTCAACCATATGACCAGTGCCCCTTCCTCGAACCCAGGTATAAGGGTAATCCCTCCAACTCCAGATCAATCAAATTACATTCTAAGACTGTATCTCAAAACCCTCGAATCTACCAGCTAGGGTGCTCTACTCGGCCATATTTATCCTCCCCTGATAGAATGTCATTAAAGTCTCCAAGGATGCACCATAGAAGAGAGGAATCCTCTACCAGTGCATGAATCTGATTCCAGGCATCCTTTCTTCTGCTTCTTTCTAGATATCCATAATACCCAGTAAGCCTCCACCTCCCCAACCTTTCATGGGAGACTTCCACATTTATAAAGTTTGTTAAGTAGTTTAGAACATGGTAGTCAAAAGAATTCTGCCATAAGAGTGCCAACCCTCCACTTCTCCCTTCCTATCAACTACAAAAGCTACATCAAAACCTAACTTGACTTGTAATTCCTCAATCTTATTTGCGTGAACTAAGGTTTCACATAAAAAGATCACATTCAGCCTATGTGACTAATGTTTGGGTTTCAAGGTCTATAATTTCATAAAAAATTTATGACCAAGAGCGGAAATAACCCTTTCCCATGGATCACGCATTACTCGTGAATCAGTAAGGGTTTAGACAATTACCTTTATAGCGTGCTTTCACATTAACTGGTTGCCTTTGATCACAAAGTGTCAAAGCAACGATGCCTCTACTCAGTCCACGCGAGCAATGATCAGAGCGAGGTCTCGGTGCTAGCCGATGGCAGACACGTAGGGGTTTAGAAAGAACTCACAATAGTTTTTTTCTCATGCGTCATGAAGTAAGGTATGCACCTCTTTATATAGAAACATGTGCTCTATCTTAATACCATAAAGTATCTTATCAAATCTAATTTGATTATTAACTTATCAAATCTTATTTGATTTAGATAATTAATTAAATCATATCTAATTAATTATCTTAACATCTTATGTCTTATTTAATTAAATCTCATTTAATTAAATATGTTGTTTAATTAATTAAATCACATTTTATTAATTAATTAAATCACATTTTTATTAATTAATCATGAACTAAATTAAATCACATTTAATTTATTCATCTGCTCCAATAAATAACTCTATGCGTGTGACCCTATAGGCTCCCACTAAATTGGCAATAATATTATCACTATAATATTATAGACAGTGATTAGCATCTAGCAATACATCACTACCACCCAGCCTATGAGATAATCGGTGATTCGATTTCAACCTTTACGACAACTATTTCCACTGTGTAGCCTTTGTCCCTTCATCCAAATGTCTTGATTGAACACGAGGCATAAGAGTGTCATCCTCATTAAGTTCAATCATTTAATTCTCAATACCCAAGTAGACGTTTAATTACAAATAGACTCAATATCTCATATTAGTCCATTTGCGCATGGTCATGCATATTGTACGTCTCACTCTATCAAGAGGCCTATAGACATAACTCCTGTTATGTAGGAGGGAGGAATCCTATCTACATCACTCACATTCCTCAACATGATTCATTGCATGCCCATGTACTACCTTCATAATTACCCTGTTATAGATGACGTTTGATAGCATTAAAACATACAACTCCTACATGTAGGAATCGTAGTGACTTCAAGTCGAAGGACTACTATCACCTTATGGTTGCCATGAGAAGCGCTTATGACACTTACATAACTATTATGAAGCCTTCTCATTGTGGTCTGTCTAGTATAAATATTACTCCTCATATTTATATTTATGTGTCAGCCTAATATCTCATATCCATGACCTGTGAGATGTGGTCATCATGCTACTCACACAATAGTCTTGACGCATCATTATTATCTTGGTTAACAACGATACTTTGACTACAGACAGTTTAAGAATCACATTCTATTATTCAATGAATCTCACATCATCGAATAGCCCGCCTATCCTAAGGACGTTACCATATTATACAACAAATACTATAGTAATTGAAATACCTCATATATAAAATATATAAATCAAAGTCGTAATAAAAATGTAGTCTAAAATGGATTGGCCACTAGGGCTAACTCCAACAACCGAATGAGGTCTTTGAGTATGGGAACTGCCCTCCGGTGACCCAACCCGGGGTAGTTCTAGCTAATGATACTCATGATCCCTGGTAGCCCTAGTTGCCAGGGGTCTGCCAATAAAAAAGAAATCTCCTTATCCATTGTACCATCCTTAGCACTCTCCTCCACAACCACTTTTTGCATGGGGCTATCATGCACTTGTTTCTCCAACAAGTTACCATTCATATGTCTTCTTTTTTCCTCCACAATCACCTCCTCAGATCCTTCTCCTTCTGTGTTAGTTACGCTAAATGCTCCCACTATCATAATTAATTTTGAATGATTACAATTAACTACCATCATCATCGATTTCTAAAAAGGAGAAATAATTGCCTCTTTCCCTTTTTTATTGGCCTTCGCAACTGTCGGGTCCGCAATTATGGTATCATTTACTGGCCCATTATTGTTGGGCCCACCATGGCTACCATTGCTCGGTGCCCTTAAAAACCCTACCTCCACCATCCCTTCCTCCCCACAAGTCTCCTCTCCTAACATCTGCTCGAAGCTCCGAACCCCAGGCCCTAAAGCCATCATCTTTTTCCATATCAAACCATTTATCACAGAAGCTCACTATGTGCCCTAGATATCAACAAAGATAGCAAAATGTGGTCAGTCGTTCATATTTAAACTAAACAACTTTCCACTCTCCCCCCGGCTTCTTTACCTTCTTCATAGTCTTCATGGGCAATCTTATGTCCATCAACACTCTAATACGCTTGTAGTTCTTCCTCAAAGATGAGTTATTTTTGGCATCATATCCATATAGTTACCAATAAATTGACCCAGGTGTTTACCCACTGCTTCTGACATAAACCCTGCTAGCAAGTTATGTACTTGTATCCAAAAAGGAGCATGAACCAAGGGCACCTGATTTGGTATACCTCTAGGTTGGAGGCTTCCTAGAATGAGAAAATGGTTATCAAAAGACCATGCCCTCTATCAGAATTTTGTTGAGATCCACTTTATGATAAAACTAGAACAAGAAAACCCCTATGTCTACCTCTTTGATGGTTACCCCCTTGTCTGGCCTCTAGATTGCTTCCATTCTTTCTTTCATGATATGTGTTCTAATCTGCTTCTCCATAAGGAATCTGCCAACAAGACATACATCCAAATCCACGTTCCTCTCTATGTTATCTTCCACGTGGAAGATTAGCCCGTCTTCCGCCTCCTCTACCAACCTTGCACCAATTCCATACTCTCCTCTCCATTAACACTATGGTTCAAGCAAAGGCTCTCACACATAGAGAAACCCTAAATGTTCACTCATAAGACTAGACTCACAAGATAAAAAAAAAACCAAGCTCTCACTGAGGAGAGAATATACGACATTCATAATTAGATGCAAAGTTAAATAGTAAGATATTTAAAGTTGAGATAAAGTTCATTTTTATATTCAACTTCTAATGTATCAGAATTATACTTATTATTATTTATATTGATTGATTGCAAAAATAATTGAGAGAATTAAGACCACTATCTCAAAAATAAAAATTGCCCTTAATAAAATCTTAATAAAATTTATAAATATCCAGCCCTTTGTGCAAAACCTCTAAAAGTAAAAGTATTATATTTTTACTATTTTTTTTTCATTTTCTAACATGTCAATATAATACTTTTTACTATTTATAGAATAGTTTTCCAATAATTAAATTATTCATGAATTTAAAAGTAATTTAGTTTCAATTTTAGAATTTATATCACATATTCACTATTGAGAGAACTAAAACTTTTAAATATCTATTATTTATTATTATATTATTCCATGATAAAATTGCTTTAATAATTGTTTAAAATTTAATTTGGACTACAATAGTAAATTGATCATTTAAATATTTTGACCTTCTTAGTAATTGTTTAACTGTTTTAATTGACCATTATGATTCTTTCAATTTTTTTATTTGTACTCACAAATATATTAATTTGAGGAATTTAACATAAAACATACACCAAATATTGAATCACGCAATCATAATCTTTATCTTATATAAAAAAACAAAATTACAAAAATTTAAAAGAACATTTAGATAAGATCGGTTTTTATAAATTAAAAAAAAAACATAATTATATGACCAAAATATGTAAAGACCACAAACAATCTAATTTTTCCTAATGATCTTTACATTATCAAATGAATTGTAACTTCCAACAAGGCGATGGTCTGAGTGGTATTAGGCTCGGTCCTCTTAAGCAAGATCTTGGGTTCGAGCCTTGTGGATGGAAAAAACGTGGATGGGAGGGGAGATCCCACTAAAATTATCTTAAAAGTCATAACGGTGTTTTGTGATTGGATGACAGTGTAAAACTATCAATTTTTTTCAAATTCTTATTTGAAATTGCTTCCTGAAATTGCTTAATTAAAAAACCTGAAACATGAATTTTTTTAATGTAATTGATGAATGAGAAAAAGGGTTATGCACTGACAGTGTAAAACAGTTTTACATAGTCATCCAATCACAACCCACCATGTATGATAAGTTTGTTGACTTTTACAAAATTATCTTAAAAGTCATAACGGTGATTTCTGATTGGTTGACAGTGTAAAACTATTTTACACTGTTAGTGTATCACCATTAAACTCTTGATGAATTGACAAATGTTAATTAATTGACAAAATGACATACAAAATAAAATTACAAAAATGACCCTATTTTAGACCGAAAAAACTTTCCTTTTTGAGATCCCAACACTTCTACTTTTATATATATAAAGATATACTTAATCTTCTTAACTACATAATTTTTTCAATTTTTCTTCTTTTATCTCTGTTTCTAGATTGAGTTTCAAATAAATTATCTTATATCATAATTTAAATCATTAATTGCAATTTCAAAATATAATTTATATATTTTAAAAAAATTGATTTATTATTAATTTTAATTATAATATAATTATATATTTATAAATATTTATTTCTTATAAATTTTAATTATATAAAAAAATTTATCAACTACATAAATAAAATACTAATTAAAAAATAAATGTTAACATTATAAAAAGTCTTTGGGGAATGATCCACGAAAATAATATTTCTGTATTCGTCGTCGAAAATGTAATACTTTAGTCTACTATATTATTACTTTAGAAACTTAAAAGAATTTTATGTTGACCACATTACTGATATTGCTCATCGATGACGATGAGTAGTTTATGAGTCACCTCTTGCTCCAACATAGTTTGAATCAGACAAAGTGAGAGGAAAGCAACTGGATGCAAGAATGAAAGTGGGTAAAAACAAAAGTATCTTTAATAAATTAAGATTAAAGAAATTTACATATCGTTCATTTTAGAGTATAATTTTGATTTTATTTTTCATGTAATTCTCTGTTGTCTTTTTTTAATTTTGTATTAATAAGTAATAAAAAAATATAACATTTATTTTACTTTAATTTATTTATTTATATTGTTTCAAATTAATTAATATAAAAATCTCTTATATTTTAATAATGTTACTTCTCATGAACACTTACATTTAAGGAAGGTTGATGGTGAAATTCGAACTTGAAATAGGTATAAACTGGCGCGTTGTGTAAATTAGTAAAATAAATATCGTATGCTTTCAATTATACAATATATATTAATTTTTATAAACTAAATATTTTATATATTTAATTATCTTTCAAAAATATATGATTAGGTAGCTAATCATATAATTAACTCATTTTATAATTAGAATGGGATGAATTAATTCTTAGAAATTTAAATTATATTTTGGTTAACATAAAAGATAGAATAATTATGCATAATATTAGTATAAGATGAACTATGCACTGATAGTGTAAAATGTTTTTACATTGTCATTCAATTAAAATTACCTTAAAAGTTATACTAACAATAATTTTTAATAGATTAATAGTGTAAAAGTTTTTACACTGAGAGTGCATAGCTATTAAAATCTTAGTATAAGAGAAAATAGGTTTTGTAATGACAGTAAAAAGGTCATCCAATCATAAATCATTATGTATGCTAAGTTTGTTGACTTTTTAAAAGTTATATTAACAATAATTTCTTATTTGCTTGATAGTGTATAAGTTCTTACACCGATATTGCATAGCCATTAGACTCTTAGAGTAAGAGAAAATAAGGCACGCACTGACAATGTAAAAAGTAGTTTTATATTGTCATACAATTACAATATTTTTTTTTTAAGAAAAATAGATAAGAACTACTGTTGTATATTAAACATGATTGAAATCAATAGTTTTTGTTAAGAATTTAATAAGTATGCATTGCAGTGTAATATTTTTTATACTATCAATCAATTAGAAATCATGCGTGGTATGAGTTTTAAAGTAGTTATTATCAAAATCAATAAATTTACCATACATAGTTATTTGTGATTGGATGGCAGTGTAACGAATACACTATCAGTTTATATCCTATTTTTTCTTTCGTTAAATATAAAGCTATCTTTTGAGACAAAATTATGATTTTCCAATTTGGCGATAAAGCATGATACAAAGTTATCTCTCAATTTGAAAATTAATATTTTTTGTCAAAATTAAAAAGTCAAATTGACCCTTTAAAAAAAATGTCAAATTGATGTTTCCAAATTAATCAATCAGTTAAAAAATATTTATACTTTAATATTCAAACAGAAACAAATAGTTAGCAACTTAAGTACTTAAGATGAAATGAAAAACTAAAGTATTAAAATATTCAAGTTGTTAACCATACATTATTTGAAGAAGTAAAGAGAGAGATATAAAAAGGGAAGAAATAAAATTTGACGAAAGTCTTAAGATATATAATATTTAATAGAGTTAAAAATTAGAAAAAAAAATTAATTAAAAAAGCATTTGTATTGAGTTTATAATATAAATAGATAATAAATTAAAAATAATTATATCTTAATACTCTATTTATTTATAAGTAAAAGATTAAAGATATATATAGTTGTTTATATAATAAAGCATGACTAGTGCAGTTTGAAGAGCACAAAAATAATTTTGAAAATTGATAATTTTTAGTAATTAATTACTAACCTCTTTAGCATGTCTTCACAAAAATGTAATATTTTAGTCTACTATATTACTCCCTCCGTCCCAAAATGAATCACATTTGGAAAAAAAAAATTGTCCCAAAATGAGTGTCGCATTTGGCTTTTCAATGTAACATTAATTACTTTTTTCCACTAATACCCCTAATAAGTGTCACTTTAGCTTTTCAATGCAATATTAATAATAAGATTAGTTTTGTAAAGTTACATCTCTCTTTTATTATTTAATAGCTTTTTTTGGTCTGTGTAAACAAACATAGATGACACTCATTTTGGGACGGAGGGATTTCACTTTTAAAAAGAATTCAGTATAATAGAATTTTAGTCTATATGTTCTTTCATTACGTTCCATATTATATTGCGCAATTGATTTTAATGAAATGATTTAAGCCTTGTTAGTCAAAAAGAAAAAAAAAGTGTTACCTGTGAAAGTCATTAATTGCAAGTCAAGCATTCAAAAACAAAAAGTCACTGTAAGTCAAGCATTCCTGAAAGAGGTCACAGTAAGTCAAGTCAAGTGTACCAAAAAAAAAAAACGTCATTGGCATTTGGACCAAAACTACCTCAGGGTAATCTTTCGTAGTTTCAATTGGACATAGAGTCTCTTTTGGATATAAACACATATAAATAAAATTAAGGAGGTAAAATAAATTAAAATTAAGAGAGAACTTCATTCTACAAATTAATTTATAAATACGTTAATTTTAATTTATTAGCATCTTTTGTGCTGCCACTTAGTCCTTTAATAAATTATTTATTTGATGTTTGTGCGTGATGTATGTAGATGAATTTTTCTTTTAAAGTTTACTATTTTATTAATCTATTCAAATTTTCTTATATTTTTCATTAATCATATGTTAGACATTTTTCAGTTTTTATCAATTTTTAATATTTTCAATCATTGTTTACTTTTAATCTTTTTTTAAGTTTATTTTAAGTTTTATGTATCTTTCTTTTATGTAATGAACGACACTTTATGCCAAGAATTTGTATTAAGTTTTATAATAGATTTTATGTTTTAGTTTTCGCTTGATCTATAATGTTTGTATATTCAAAACTTCCATGTCCTGAAAACCTAGGCATAGTAATTAAGGTAATGCCATTAAGGGTATTACAATAAAAATGAAACTCATACTTTATAATTGAAAGCACAAAATATTTATTTTATTTACCAATTTAAATAGCATATTTATTATAAGATCAAATCTCATCATCATCCTTCCTTAATTTTACATGTTTGTGTGTTGAAAGTGTATCTTTTGATGACATTTACTAATTAAAGTATTAAAAGAATTTTCAGATCAATTAACTTGTAACAATATAAATAAATATGGTTAACTAAAATATTATATTTTTTAATTACCTGGTAAATTGATAATTAAATAATAGTATAAGAGAATTATGTGAAAATAAATTAAAAAATAAACTTTAAAATAAAAGAAATTTGCATTTCTTTATTCTTCATTAAAGATACCTTTTTGGGTTAAAATTCTCTTTTAGTCTCGCATCTAATTTTTTTAATTTTAGATTGGTCCTATGTTTAAAAGGTTTCACTTTGATAATCCCTCAAAGTGTTGTTGTTAGACCAAATTAGTCCTTGCTATAGGTGGGTGTATAGATCAATGTTGTAATGAGAATTGGAATAGATGCATGAGGACTTAAATTTAATCATCATTGCTGTCATTATAAAATAAAAATAAAAAAAAGACAGGATAAAACTTGGAGCAGGTTGAGAGAGTTTTGTAGGACCGATAGGTGACTACGAATCCAATTTGCTTTCAAAGTCTTGTTCTTGCACCCAATGTCATCAGTATAATACTATTTTAGTCTGCATGTTCTTTCATTATGTTCCATATTGTATTGCGCAATTGATTTTTAATTAAATGCTTTAAGCCTTGTTAGTCAAAAAAAAAAAAAAAAAAGTGTTACCTGTGTAAGTCATTAATTGCAAGTCAAGCATCCAATGTCATTCCTCTTACTTTCTTCAATTCATACTCTGTACGACCAACAGGTGACTAGAAATCGAATTTTCTTTCAATGTCGTGTTCTTGCATCCAATTTCATTCCTCTTACTTTCTTCAATTCATACTATGTAGGACCAACTATGGTGACTAGGAATCCAATTTGCCTTTAGCCCACAAAATACGCATCAGTGCAGCGATATCAACAGTTGTCAACATAAATATCTCTTAAACCAATAATGTTGGAGACTAAAATATTACTTTCGTGGATCATTCTCATCTTTTTATAATGTTAATATTTTATTTTTTATAATTAATATTTTAGTTTGCGTATTATATATGATAAATATTTATTTTTATAGAATTAAAATTTATAATAAATGAATATTTTTAAATATATAAATTATATTTTAAATTTATAATAAATAATTTAAATTATGACATAAAGTTATTTTTAATTATTGATAATTTCTTTAAAAGAAAAGATTATTGAAATTGAATATAGAAATAGAGACCAAAGATGATAGATTGAAAGAGATGTGCAATTAAGAATATTAAGTATTTAGATAAAATAAAAATAATGGTTTGAGATAATTGAGAGATAATTTTGTTGGCTAGTTTTGGAATATTAAGAATGTTTAATTTTTTTTTTTGACGGAGTTAAGAATGTTTAATTAAGAGAGTAAAGAGAATGTATCTCAAAAGAAAAAAAAACAAAAAAAAGAGAGTAAAGAGAATGAGTCTCACTCTTTTAATTTATTGTGTCTTCTTATTTATATTATATGAGTATATTGCTTTTTTTTTTTAACTGATTTTTTTTTTACTGAACAGGAGTATATTGCTAAAGGTTAGTAGTTACCAAAAATTCTCTAAGATTTAATTTGACTTCTTACAACTATGCTAGTCATGCTTCATTATCTATACCATTATATAAAGGAAATACCATTCTCAGTAACCACTTTTTTGGTCTCAACATTTTTAAGGCCATTTTACCCTTAAATAATATATAGATGTAATAGTTACTCTTAATTCTTTTCCACTTTTTTTGACATCCTTTTTCCCCTCAGTTTACATAAACCACCCACTACTACATTAACCTCCACTCCCAAACTTTTTATAACTACTTTCATAAACCACCCACTACTATATAACCTCCTTTATCTCTTTTTTTTTCAAAACAAAAAAAAAACAAATATAGAGAAACTGTGAGGCATGAAGTACATCTTTTTTTCCTAGTATAATAACTAAATATCTTTACTGCACTATGTGCTGATTAAATTTTTTATTCATAAGTTAAAAATATAGTGTCATTTTAATAAACTAAGATTTAATTATTTCTTAATTTATTATCTATTTATATTATAAACTCAAAATGATTATATAAATGTTATTTTTATTTAATTTTATCCAGTTTCCTCCTTCTTTTATCTGTTTTTACTTCTTCAAAAAATGAAAATAAGGACGTGTTATAAAAAAAAAAAAAAAAAAAGGTATAGTTAATAACTTTAGTATTATCAATATTTTAGTTGTTTGATTTCATCTTCTAAAAATTATTAGTTTCTCTTTGAATATTAGAGTATAGATCTTTCTTTATCTGATTGAATGAATCATTGAGAAAGATCAAGCTGGAAAAGTGACTATTAAATATGACGAAAAACTGATTTTTAAATTCTGATAGCTTTATATTATGCTTTATTGTCAATTTGGGAAATCATAATTGTCTCAAAAGATAGTTTTATATTTGACAAAAGTTTAACCCACTAGAATCTGTCTAGTGATGGAGGCTTTGATATTTTGCATGATGTTTTAGTTCATACTTCATAGTATTGACAAAATCCCTTAATTTATTTATTTATTTTTGACAAAAAGTAGTTTGAATATTGGGTAATTTATATATTTCTCTTACTGCTGAACTTATGGGGATTATTTGTGCTATTGAGACAGCTTCGTGGTCAAGTCTTTGGGTAGAGTGTGACTCCAAGATAGTGGTTTTGGCTTTCAATTCTTCTGATTTAGTTCCCTGGAACCTGAGAAATAGATGGCTAAATTGCATTCAACTAACAAAAAAGATGAATTTTAGGATTTCACACATCTTTCGTGAAGGCAACAATTGTGCAGATAAGTTGGCATCTCACGGAACTAATGTACATACGTTTCAGTGGTGGGACTCCATTCCTAGCTTTATAAGGAATGATTTCTTTAGAGATAGATTTGGACTTACTAATTACAGGTTTAGTTATGATATAAAATTAATTGTATCATAAGATTATATAATAAATATTTTATGTGAAAGGAAATAAAAATCATAAATAAAATCTCATTCCTAATATTTATAATTTTTCTCTTCTTTAATTTTCTAATATTATACGAAAGATGAAAATGGAAGGGGAGGAATTGTGACCCCCTCTCCTTCAAATTTTTTAACTAAATATATTATTTTAAAAATAATTCATCCACTATTCCCTCATCCCTTCCATTTGTTTTTTTATCTAGATTTGTCGAAGATAAAGCAAAGAAAATTCTATATATTTAGAATTGGCCGGTACAAATATGATATGGTATATTTTAATAATTTGAATTGAGATCATACCCAAATTAATCTCTCAAGTTTTTTTTCTTGGTATAATTAATTTCTGAAGTATGAAACAAAGAATTTAGAACTGGCCGGTACAAATATGATATGATAGATTTTAATAATTTGAATTGAGACCTTACCCAAATTAAGCTCTAAAGTTTTTTTTTTTCTTGATATAATTAATTTCTGAAGTATGAAACAATGAATAAACATTTTTTTGGGGATCTTTGATCGAGGCTCGGTGATCTCGGATGCTCTGCACTTGGTGTGAATGAATCCATTGCTCTAAGCTTCCATTTCTCATGTACTAAAAAATTAGAGCTTTGAATTCTTGATCTTTGTAATCGGTGCTGGAACAACATGTTAAAATCTGAACCATAGTCACATAATTCGCAATACTCTCAGTACGTGGTACGGGTATGCGGTACACAACCTCAGAAAGAATTGGTACGTGAGGATAATACATAGTTGATATGTTCCGATACGCTATTTAAATTTACAATATATTTTAATATATAAGTTAGCATATTACCAATAATTTTTTTTATCTATCTAAAAACTATAAATTACTCAAAGTAAAATTTAAAATATCATAAATAAAAAATAACTTTTAAAATTATAAATAAGATAAAATATTATAAATTACTCAATAAAAGTATTAATTAAATAAGATAAATAAGTCTATATTTTAAAATGTAAAATTGGGTATATTACTATATTTCCATGTTCTGATACCTTTGATATTTTCACTACTAAAGATCGCATGTTTCCTTGGTGGTTTGGACTTGAAAAGTAGTGGAATATGCAATTTGGTTAGTGACTTCATGGTGGTGACTGGTGACTGGTGGCCTTGAAGGTTCACGGTGTTGGTGGTAAGAGAGAAGAGTGGAATCTCAAGGGGTAAATTTGGAAATTGAGGAAGAAAAAGCAAAAAAGAGAAAGAAAATTAAGAAAATAAAAAATCTACCTGTTGATTTAAAAATTATAATACCAGATGGTCCATATCAACTTTTCCATGGTGGGAAAAATGTTTTCCTTTATAATTATCCAAAAATCACACAATTTCTTCGTTAAATATAAAACTATCTTTTGGGACAATTATGATTTCTGAATTTGACAATAAAGCTTGATATAAAGTTATCTCTCAATTTGAAAATAATATGTTTCATCAAAATTTAAAGTCAAATTACCAATTAGACGTTCCCCAATGAATCAATTAGTTAAAAATGTTATACTGTAATACTCAAACAAAAACTAATACTTAGCAACTTAAGTGCTTGTGCTATATATAATTAGAAGATGAAATCAAACAACTAAAAAATTAAAAATATTCAAGTTATTAACCATGCCTTAATTTTTTTCTAACACGTTCTTATTTTGAACTTTGAGGAATTAAAGAGAAGTATAAAAAGGGAAGAAAATTTGACGAAAGTGTTAAGATATAAAACATTTAATGAAGTTAGAAATTAGATTAAATTAATCAAAATCATTTACATAATCATGTTGATTTTATAATATAAATAGATAATAAATTAAAAAAATTATATCTTAATACTATATTATTCTGTATCAATAAAAGATTGAATATATCTAGTTATTTATATAATGAAACATGACTAGTTTGAATGTCAAATATAACCTTGAAAATTGAGAATTTTTATTAATTAATTACTAGCCTCTATTTTTTTTAAAAAAAAATACTAACCTCCCTTTAACAGCTGTCTTCATCACCAAAAATGTAATATTTAGTTTACTATATTTTTTTGGTATGTTTTAGTCTACTATATTACTAATTCAAAAGATGATGGCTTCAGGGCCTGGGGTCTGGAGCTTCGAGCAGATGTTAGGAGAGAAGACTTGTGGGGAGGAAGGTGGCTAGGGGAGGATAGGGTTTCGAAGGGCACCGAGCAATGGCAGCCATGGTGAGCCCAACAATAATGGGCCAGTAAATGATACCATAATTTCGAACCTGACAGTTGTGGAAGCCAATAAAAAAGGGAAAGAGGTAATTATTTATCTTTTTTAGAAATTGATGATGATGGCTGTTAGTTGTAATCATTCAAAATTAATTGCAATAGAGGGAGCATTAGCGTAACTAATGTAGAAGGAGAAGGATCTGATGAGGTGATTGTGGGGGGAAAAAGAAGATGTATGAATGGTAACCTATTAGAGAAACAAGTGCATGGTAGCCCCATGCAAAAAGTGGTTGTGGAGGAGAGTGCTAAGGATGGTACAGTGAATAAGGAGATTTCTTTTTTATTAAGTATACCTTTATTTAATAACGTCCTTATTTTCATTTTTGAAGAAGACCATTTTTTAAATATAATTTTTGTTCATAAAACTATACAAACAGAGATTTAAAATGATATAAGTTTTGAAAATTTTCATCCACAATTGCTAATTTAACTAATTTGGTTTAAACAGAATTCATGCATAGATCCCAAATTTCAAACCTGAGACATAGGTCTTAGAAAAGAAATTACTAGGAAAAATGTAGGAGTAATTAGGATTCAAGTTTTACATTTTCTGAAATATATGAATGTTAGATTTTTACCATAAAAATTTGAGTTAAAATCTCATTTGGGAAGGTTGAGAAAATTACACATCATTGAAGTATGCTCACTGTGAGGGGAATACTGATGTGTGAACTTCTAGGAATTTTTATAATTTTTGTAGATTTAATCTAAGAGTGTGGGTTACCTTTTTGAAAAATAAGCTTTAAGGGCTTTAATTTGATATAAGAATTTCACCAAACAAAAATCATTTGCTAAATTAATTTTGGATAGAGATTAGGTGCTGCCAAAGAGGAATTCTATTTTAAAAATTGCCTTGATATGTGATATTTGAATTATGATATATTTGAATGTGTAGATTAATTATAAATGTATGCATGCAAGGCAGTGGGTAAATTTGACCTTTGCCTTAAATGATTGTAAGACCCTTGGAATGTGAACCTATGGCATCTCTATGCGTGTAATTGTGCATTTTGAAATGCTTTGTGGTATAGTCACATGGATTGTAGTGTGAATTGAAATTCTCTGTGATGTCTATGATCTATGAGCATAAGACTTGAATGCGAGTGCTTATGTGGACTAGGACTCTGTCCTAGTAATCCGGGAAAATTTTACTGGCAATAATAATAATATAAATTCCAATAGTGAGAACAATTAATTTAGACTTAAGAATTTATTTATTTTATAAGCTTAATAAATGAACTATTTAATTTGTGCTTTGGACTTAGATAAATATTCAAGGACCCTTGAGTGGAGGAATCGTTGGTAAGTACTAATTATTAAAAACCTTAGAAATTGAGAGGGTAAGGCACAAATAAAATGTAGTAAAGAATCTTGATACGTGATGGTGATATGCGCCTTGAGAGTTGTGCAATGAGGAAATATGTGTGTACGGCGGATTTGTGAAGGAAGTCACGTGGGGCAATTCCGGCTGGGAGAAAGATGCAAAGATGTTGGCGGAGATCGAACGACGTGGTCACCAATGGATGATGGAGAGCATATTCTCGTATGGTATAAATTTTTGTTAGAGCCAAGACAAGGTCTTGAGCTTGGCATCAATTCGACTCGTCTTATACCACCAGTAGCGGAAACCCATGATGACGAGCAAAGATAATCTCCGCGAGAGAGTGTGTGAGGAGTAAGTCCTCGGAATATGAATGACCACAGATTGGTACCTGGGAGATGATCGTGAGGCAGTACGACCTTGGAGGGTAGGTGTCGAGTTGTTACTACATTCACACAAACTGACTTGGCAACCCTGATAATAACCACGAAAAAATCTCAGTTGGTGAGAGCCATCCTCATACCAGGGTGATGGTGTACTCCCAATAGTCATTCCACTCAATATATGTAAGACAACTGAGTTCTGGGAGTTCCAATGGCTGCTGACCAGTGCGTTACAATTTACAGATAAAAGTCTTGGAAACGAGTAAGTTCTGAGTGTGAACATTAGAAAACCACACCGCAGTGGTTAGCAGGATTGTGTGTATGACTTTCAAAGTCGTTCAGTGTGGTTGGTTTGATGAAGCGAAGAGTTCACCCTTACGTTTTTGTTTTAGGAGCCGATGGCAGTACCTGTGGAGATCACAAAGGGCTATCCTCATCAGTTTCGTCGATCTCATCATCATCTGTCTCTTCGGAGTGTCCTTGAAGAGTTCATCGACACCCGCTACTGTTTATGAATGCCACACCATTCGAGGAGTTCACATTGGTCTGACGCTTCCCGCCTTTCGCCAAACCCCTCTTATGTCAAAGGATTAGAGACGTAATTGGGTGAGAGTTAGTCAGGGGGATCCATCGCTACTCATGAACTTAGGGAACACTGAGTCCTAAGATCTGAGGAGGATTGAAGAACCTTGAGAAAGATTCCGTGAAGGATCCTATGGACAATGACCACTAGATTATCTTCTCAGCGATCTTGTTAGAGGCCCTCCGCCATCCTATTTCTTTGGATTAGTTTAACTTGCAGGGTTGGGTTTAGAGATGACTGCTCTGAGACTAGGTTTTTCCCTTTTATGTATTTGAATACGGGTAGACCTAGGTTTCAAATTTTACTACATATATTCAGTTTTCATACTCTATTACCCTATGTATTTGGTATATACCTTGAGCAATGTGTATATGTATATATGTTACTATTGCTCCGGAAAACATTTTGATGTATGAAATTCTCTATTTTATCCATACGTGTATACTTGATAACCAACAAAATTATCTCGTGTTCTTTATTTTATTAATTCAAAATTTAGTGCCCATTTATGTTTGAATGGCATTGCAATTAGTTTCTGTAACATCCCTAATTTACGGACCTTAGAAATAAATAATAAAGAGACATTTTTATGGAATAGCCTTTATATTTAATGGTTAAAGGATACCCGTAGGTATTATTAATGATAGTTACCTTTTATAGGAGTTATCAGGAATGAGATAATAGGATCCAGATGGGGAGCCAAGGCCCAAGGTGAGCTGAGGCCCACTTTGCCCACACACACCACACACTTTATTTAGATGAGAGAAGAGAGTGTTGGAGCTAGAAAGAAAGAAAGAAAGGGAAAGATAGAGAGAAGAGGAGAAGAAGAGAAAGAAGAGGAAGAAGGAGATGGAGCAGATATCTGAAGACCTGGTGCCCGGAGCTTATCTCTACATGTCCGAGAGGTGAGTGCTTCCCCCTAGTCCTTTCCTATCCCTTTGATTTGCATGTTTTCCCCTTTTTCTCTTTTGAACCTTATGTTTGGAGATTTTGGGTTTTTGGTGATTCTGTTTGATTAAGGGGTTTTTCGGGTAAATCAATCGGTTGGAAAGGTAATAGAAGTGTTTAGGGTTTGATTTGGATGCTTAGGTAGCCATTAATGGGGTTAAAAGCTTAGAATTTCGAAGAAATGTTGCTGCAAAATTTGCAGTTTTAGCTTAAGCTAAAATTTGTAGCTCAAGCTAAATTTCAATAGAATTGGGTCTGCGCGAATTTAGCTAAAGCTAAAATTTTTAGCTCAAGCTAAATTTCGATAGAATTGGGACTGCACAAATTTAGCTCAAGCTAAAATTTGTAGCTCAAGCTAAATTTCTAGCTAAAGCTAAATTTTCTTGCTTAAGCTAAATTTAGGCATAATGTTTTATTTTACCTTAAATGCTTTGTTGAGAGTTTCCAAAACAATTCCAAGTGCATATAAAATTATGGTATGAGTTTTTATAATTATGTTAAAGATGATTATAAGTTGAAATCGTGTAATTCATATTAATATGTGATTGTTTGAGATATGACAATCGAAAGAGAGAATGTCTTTATTGTTGAGATACATATGTTTAGATGAGATGATGACGATGATGAATGAGGTATATATATATATATATATACATGAAGAAATATAAATTACTATTTGTTAAATGTGATATTAAAGAGATTACGATGTTTTGAGAAATTGAAATGGAATGTTGATGAGATGACAATATATGTGATGTGTATGTGAACTATGTGTTGGAACCACCCTTATATGTTAAAGAGGAGTTAACTATGTTCTTTGGGAAGATTTTTATAGAAAAATGGTAACTTGGGAGGGTGAGTTTCACGCCAGAACTCTGGCCCACTAAAGCGATCTGGGAGTCTCGCCTAGTGGCATATCTTCCTTAGTACCACCCCTCTGTTTTGACTTCGAATGGTGTGTTGGAGTGTTGAGAACTACTTCCCAAGAGGTTTAGTGACTCTTTTAGTGTATAAGGGATGGATGGTTGTTGTGTAGATTGTGGTTTGTTGAGATGTATTTGGACCCTTAAGTCAGGTCATTGAAGATGACGGGTACGGAGGTGATGTACCTAAGACTATAAGGGACTCCAAATATGTTTTGCCGCTGGAATACGGTAGATGCATAGTTAATGCACAAAATATTTTGAATGTTGTATTTGCATAGTTGGTACATAGGTGTGCACAGTTGGTGCACAAACATATGAGTAGGCACGTAAGTTGAGGGTGCTTGGTGGGCTCTCAACCTAGTGCTGGGGAATTTCACAGTGGCTAACGGGAATGGGCCTATAGAATAGATGAGTGGGTGAATCCCTATAGATGTAAGGTCTTGCAAACCTACAGAGGTAAGCCACTATAGCACTTGTCTATTTTCGATAAAACCACACTTTCCCCGTAGGGTCAGCCCAAGAGACTCCCTGTTGACTCCTTGGCAAGCGTACCAAGTCGCGCAATAGTATTTCGATAAGTAGAGTATCATTCTCCCAAGGGACTCGCGCAATACTTGGCAAAATAGCAACATTCACTAACTATGATTATAAAAAACAATTATGTTAATTGGAATGCAATGTAAATAGCAAGAACTTAAATAAACAAAAAACTAAAGAGTAAAATAACAAGAAAATCTTTTTGGGTAATTTTTACGAACACTTGGAATGCGATAATAAAGGGTAAACAACAAAGAATAAATGTGTTGTGGCTAACTTCACCAAACCATCTCCTCATGCATACAAAGGTCACTCATTTAATTTAAGGTTCATTTATTATCATCAACTCACAAAATACTCAAACCCCAATTCCTTGGATGGAAAGAACCTAAGTCCCTTAACCACACTATCAATCCCTTGAATTAGTTCAGCCAAGTAACTTGCTTTAAGAAAAAGAGTTAAAAGATGACTAACAAGCTTTGATCTATTCCTAGCAACAAAACCCATTAGGTGTTCTTCTCCATTGCAAGGTTCAAATACATTTTCCAATGACTATTCAAACCACAAAAATTAAGCAAAGGGTAATCAAGCCAAGGCAAGCATTATGCACAGAAGAGAACACTTAATAATGAACAATAAACATAGATTAATAACTAGAATGCATACATGAAGATGGGTTCAGTTACATCAACCCTAACAAGGGTAAACCTAACTACCTAGCTACAAGAAGAAGAAGAAGAGAAAAGATACAAAACATGAAGGAACTTGGTAGGGAAGCAATAGAGAGCAAGAGAGAGCTTCCCAGCCTCAAATCTTTCAAGCCCGGCCTCAGCAAAATAAAAGGAAGATGTTGGCTTTTGGCTTTCAGAATATGCTTCCAAAGATGTTGGCTTGAACTTCCAATGACTCATGCTCCAAATTCTTTAATTTTTCTTCTATTCCTACAACAAAATATCAAAAGCTAGTAAAACTCCTAAAGGATTAGCAATATTAACACTGCTTCTAAATCTAAATAATAGTTAGATTAGCCTAAAATTGATTAAAACAAAGTTCTAAGTCATGAAAAATGTAAGATAAATGCTAAGATATGTAAGCATATAAAGCATCTATCACTCCCCGAATGGTCAGAGAGTGCAACTATGTTAGGGGATGGGGCTTATGGGGGACCGCTCATATGATGTTGAAACTCCATGGAATAGAGTCAGTCTTAATGATTGAGGTTGTCTAATGGTTTATGATATCCATCATTTTGATGATAGATATTGGTGTTTGTATTATGCTGTTGACGATAGTTGAGGATTTAAAATATGACTATGAGATGGGTGACTCATGAAGTTATTGTTTGGTGTTGGTTATTGATAAATAATATGAACTGGGTTGTTGTTATAAATTTTGGTAATTATATACAGTATTTTCAAAGTATATAAAGTTTAGTTTTCTTTCCTTTTCCTTGATTGGAATTTATTTATGTATATATATAGATTGGTCTAGCTTTGGGATAAATGAAGAGATGTTGAGATTATAGTTGTGAGTATGAGTATCAAGAAAAGAAATGAGAAGCCATGAGAGTTAAGAAAAGGATCTCTAGAATAGATAGTCAACCTAGAGTCTTTAGAGCACTCACTGAGACATTATGTCTCATCCCTTTTAGTTTCATGTTTTTATAGGCTAAGCAGATGGATGAGCTCAAGGGAGAAGATTGGAGTTGCTTGCATGAAGGAAGATAATTATATTTTTGTATCTCCCAATGTATGGGAGTTAGTTTATGTTCAAGTACCATTTTTGGTTATGTTTTAAGTTTTATTTTTTTTCCGCATAGTAAACTTTGATATTCTCATATTCTAAATTGTCAAAAATTAGTAATATAAATAGGAAAAAGGTACACACCCATTAGGTTGTTACAGTTTCTTGCGAACGTAAATAACCCGTTTTAATTATTAAGTGGAACACAACTTTTGAACTTAAAATTTACATAAAACTTCTTTTTTTTACAATTTGGCAAAATTCCAACTTATCTTTTTACAATTACATTTGATTTGCGAAATTAAACAAACTTTGGCGCTTTGTAAAATGAATACATAAAAAATCTCTTCTTTCTTTTACGAGGATTAAATAAAGTAACACACATATGAAATTAAAATGAGTTTAAAATGCAAATACATGTAAACCTGGATTTAGGGTGTTACACGCATCATCTCTTGATGTGAAAACCTTTAATAAAATGAGTTGTTTGATTACTCATCAAACCCGAGTCTTCTTTTCTCTCTATTTATACACTATGCTTATATTTTCTTTTTTATATATAGCTCTGATACATCTTCTTACAATATTTGCTTTGCATCATCAAAAAGGGGGAGATTGTTGAGTCATAAGACGAATCAGGACCCTCAATAATTTTGATTCAATGTAAAAAAAATATTAAGTAAAAATATTGTGTCTTGTAAATGCCAACAGACGAAAATGTTGCGTCTGTGTCTGTAAGTTACAGATGATACGCAGACAGACGCTTAAGTCTAAAGAAGCATTTAAAGGCATAGCAAATGCATTGTTGTTTTGTAATCTGTATTGCAGGAAATGTTCATGGAACATCCTACCTAGGATCTGTCGAAGTGCATAGAGGGAAACATAAAGAAGAGTCAAAGTAGCAGAAGTTCCCCTCACCTCAAAAGACATGCTACAACTAGTAATGAGTACTTGACTGAGCAAGCGATGTGACCACTGCAGCAGAAGGATATGAAGTGTATCTTAAGGAAGATAAGCAGAGTGCTTTATCAGCTCAAAGTGACTAGTTGGTGACAAGCATTTAATGCTCGCATTAAATGCCCCAACAACTACTCTCCTTCAGACGCTGGTCATACGCAAGTAAGAAGACCGTTTAGAGACAACGTTTACTTCCTCAGCAAGTCTATATATAGCAGAAGATTTGAAGTGCTAAAGACAAGGACCTTAATTCAAATTATGCAAGCATTCTTTCAAGCCTTCATTCTTTCTCTTGTAAATTCTCTAACTTGTAAAATGCTCTCAAAACACCTTGAATATCCTGAGAGAAAAAGACTGTGTTCTTATTTTTGTATACCCGTCTATAAGATGATAATCCAAAGTCTATGCACCCCTAACTCAACAAATCTATTGATTTGTTGTAGAGCCAGAAGTGGCTTGGTAAGAAAAAATACTTGGGTTTTTGGCTTGGAGAGGCTAGTGTAAGAACTACTTGGGTAGAGCCAGAAGTAGTAGTGAACAATACTTGTAACTTGTGAAAGTTAGTGGAACTTGGTGGTTTGCCAAGAATTGGAGTAGTTTCGGGGTGAGACAAACCAGTATAAATTCTTGTGTCGTTTTCTCTGAAACTGTCTTTCTAAACCCATAACAAACGAATCATGCATTTTATAAAAGTTTGTAAAAATTTTTATAAATCACAATTTAACCTCCCTTCTTGTGATTTTTGCCTTTACAACTACTTTTCAGACACTTTGATTATTGTTGGTTGTAGTGCCACGAGGCACATATATTTCCTCCTTATGTTTTATGATCTATGCTCAAGGTATTTTTAGTATATGTTGCATATTTGTTCTAGAAGAGGAATGCTAGTGACACTTTCTTTGACACTCTCTTACTAACACTCTGTCTGTGATTGGTTGAAATTTGTTGGAAATCACCAATTTTGGTGGATCTCACATCTAGATTAGGAGAGAGAATCATTAAATGATAAGTGTGATCCACCAAAATTGTGATTTCCAACAAATTTCAACCAATCATAGAGAGGGTGTTAACAACAGTGTCAGAGAGAGTGTCGCTAGCATTCCTCTTGTTCTAGAATTGTATACAACGTTGTGAGATAAATGGGATGTCACATGAATCACAAAAAATTTACACACCCTTTTTATTAAATCAATTAATATGAAATTTTGAAAATTAAAATTGAATCTTTTCTTTAAAAATTGCTGAATCAGTGTCATATAGTGATAATGGGTCGTTACAAATTCTTTTAAATTTAATTGCATATTTATAATATTTATAAAATCATTACTTTTAATTATTATTATTATTATTATTATTATTATTATTATTATTATTATTATTATTATTATTATTATTATTATTATTCATGAAATATATTTTAAGGCAATGTTAACTAATTTAAAAAATATTATCATAAGTAGCAATATAATAATATTTAATGTTACTACTTAATATTAAAATTATCAAAATTAATATTGAATCATCAAAATTATATAATAAATAATATGAATGTGAGCAATTCAATTTTTCATTAAAGATAATTATGTCCGTTAAATTTGATTACATTTGTTAACAACTATTGTAAAGTTTGAGTTTTGAACAATGACTATAAACATTTCAAGTCTCCTTTATTCTCTCTCTATATAGAGAGAAAGAGAGAAAGAGAAAGGGAGAGATTTTTTTTGAACAATAATGAAATATTAATGCTATGAAAAGTCTCTAGATAACGGTTTATACGATTGTGCTATATTGGTCTACGTATTATTACTTGGAAAACAATTACTTATTTGTGCATAAATATGTGATTTAAGTTAATTTATTGCTTTTAGTAACAGTTATTTCTAGTCTGTTGACCTTGACTCCTCGTTTCCTTTTTCTATTTTTTTATGGCCATGGCTGTTGTTTCTATGTGGAGTGGAAGGTGAGAAATTCTTGTCATGTTGCATGAATCATAGATGCAATTGGGTTATAAATCAATCTTTATCATCTCAAGGTGTCAGTCACACATAGTTTGGAATGAGAGAATTTTAAAAAGAATAGAGCAAGTATTATTATGCTTTGTTTGGATGACAGGAATTTCTATTAGGAAAATATTTTTTTTTGTACCAAAAAAAATTGATACATAAGTTTTGTTTTTTTGGCCTATACATATTTAATACCTCGTAAACTAAAGTCAGAAAAAAAAAATCTTAGCTAATTATTTTGGCACTTACTATTTAAGAGTTTATGGACTCTAGTGAACCCAAAAGAAAAATAAACAAATTGGTGTGGTGAATATGATTCAAAGTTTGAGAGCATTTTGATGTTTTTGCAGCAAAATTTGGAAAATTGGGAATCGTATATGAAATAAAAATATGGAAGTACAATAACATTATTATATTAACATGGAAGTATAACATAGGAAATAATATTTTGATGGAGTATTACATCCATTAAGTATATGATATATGTTACATGAAGGATGGATTGATTTATTTAGATTGGCTAGAAAACGGGCAAATTGGTAGACAATTTTGAACCGGGTTTACATCATACTACATACTGCCTGTTTCCATAATTACTGTGGCATTTGATTTCACCTTTAATTCTTCTCAAGTATAAACACCGAAAATTCAAGAATTTAATTAGATTTGTAGTTTTGGAACTTTCAAAAACATAGCAAGATGACATAAAAGAAAGTCAAATAATAGTCGAGCTTGTTACAATTAAAATGTATTTGTCCCATTTTTTTTATCTTATTTTTTCTCTAAAATAAAAAGTTGGACCAAACAAATTTTATAAAAAAAGCTTTTAAATTTTTAAGGAGTTTATTTAGTAAGAAGTAAAATGAAAAATAAGTAGCTTCTGAAAAATCTACAAAGTGCAACTTCTTCTTTTTTTTTTTAAAAAAAAAAAAACATAAGCGAAGTTTTTACATATATCACACTTCGAATTTAGAAACCTGAAATTTTATCAAACATATTTTATAAAAAGCTTTTAAACTTTTAAGGAGTTTATTTAGTAAGAAGTAAAATAAAAAATAAGTAGCTTCTGAAAAATCTACAAAGAGCAACTTCTTTTTTTTAAAAAAAAAAAAAACATAGGTGAAGTTTTTACATATATCACACTTCGAATCTAGAAACCTGAAATTTTATCGTTTTCTTTGTTTTGAATAGATACAACACTTTTCACCCTGATGCTATGATGCTTTGACGGTAGGTGGTTCTAACATGTGAATGATGAAAAAAAAAATACATTTATTATATATATATATATATATATATATATATATATATATATATATATATATATATACTCTTCTATTAGATGAGCTGATAATTTCTTTAAAAAAATGTTTTTCACTAAACAACTTGTAGTTTAAAGAAGTTTTTAAGTTAAAAATAAATAAAAGATGACAAATAACTTTTACTTTATTTTATAAGTTCTTATTTTGAGCTTTACTTTTAAAATAGCTTTTAAATGAAAAATAAAACTAACAAACACATCTATCTATTTATAATATATAATTCTTGAGCCACACAACCACATGCTGCCACATCACTCTACTCTTCTTTGTCACATCAGCATAATTGTTTAGGTGTCATTTCACTCTTCAAACTTACACTCACAACATAGGGGAATCACGGATTTTAGAATAGTGAGTTTACGTTCTGAAATAGGGTTTGTCAGCAATTCTCTGAGATAGGTTTTGAGCATGACCCACTTCTTCCAATGGTTTATCACAGAAACGATGCTCTTTCGAGGCAGGCTATTTTGGGGGACTATATAATGTCTTCCACCGTGTGTAACTAATATGTATCGTTAGATTTTGAGATCAATGTGGGACTATCGTACAACCGTCCACACTAGATTTTTTTTTTTAAAAAGGGATTTTTTTCTGTTTAAGTTTTTTTTTTTAAAAACGACCATTCTTCTCCGTTGTTACTTATTGATGTGGGACTACCATACAACTGTTTACACTAGATTTTTTTTTTTTAAAAAAGGGATCCTTCTTCTTCTGTTTAAAGTTTCTAGTGGTTTTTAACTATCGCAAATTTTTTGGCAAACTAAAACTGTCAGAAATGTTAAAAAATAAAATCAAAAATCAAAATCTCGAACACTAGATTTTCTGAAATCACAAAAAATGTTACAAAAATAAACATTTATGACCACCCAAAAATTTGCAGCGGTTAAAAGTCACTAGAAACTTAATTAGAAAATTTTCACACACACAATTTATATCATCACTTAACAGTTGAAATTAATGTTAGGGACTAAAAATAGAACAAAATAATTTATGATGGACTAAAAATAGAACAGAACAGAACAATTTATAAGAGACTAAAAATAATAAAAAAATTTATGAGGGACTAAAAATAAAAATCAAGATAAAATGACGGACAAAAAAATGGAAAGAGAGGCGGAAACAAAGCAACAACGAAAAAGAATGGTCGTTTTAAAAAAAAACTTAAACAGAAAAAAAATCCCTTTTTTAAAAAAAAAAGTCTAGTGTGGACGATTGTACGGTAGTCCCACATTGATCTCAAAATCTAACGGTGCATATTAGTTACGTACGGTGGGGGACATTATGCAGTCCCCCAAAATAGCCTGCGTCTGCTCTTTCAAGAAAGTTGACGTCCACATATATGGGTTTTCAAGGGTGGAGGGAGGGGGACTCGCATGACCCCCTTTAAATTTATAAAAAAATATATTAAAAAATAATGTATGAAATTACTATGTTAATTGACACGTGGAGAGAAAAAAGTGTAGATATGATAAATAATATAATGTGATAGAAAGAGAGATAAAGAAAAAATGTAGGTTTTAATAGATTATTTGTGATGTTGAGATGTTCACATATAATTATCCAAAATTATTCTATCCATATAATTGATTTTTTTTCATATATATAAGAAACAAATAACTAATTTATCAAAACTAATAAAAATAATTTAGTTAATTTTAATTAATAATGTCATAGAATTAAATAGTTTAAGTCGATAGTTTTTTCACTAATGAGTGTGACTTAAAATGTTAATAGGTCAATGAATGCATCTCCTTATGAAATGATTGAGTGTCTCATTAATAAACTTCATAATAAATTAAGAGTATAAAAGAAAATATACAATTAAAATCTATGTTTCTATAACTAAAACTAGAAAAATATATCTATTGTTTCTTATATAAAGAATAAAAAATAGTATTATTTTTGTACTCAATATAGTTATATCTTTTTATTTAAAAAAAATGTTATATATATATATATATATATATATGTATATGTGTGTGTGTGTTAATTTTTTTATATTACATGCATACAGAAATTTAAATTTTATTTATTAAATTATATTTTTTGGCCCCCCTCGAGTTTAATTTCTGGTTCCGCCCTGTTTTCAACGGCACCCCGATCTCTTTCAGTAATCACGGAATCGAGAGAGAGTTTACGTATGCATATGGTGGAGTCGCAGACTTGACGTGGTTCACGTAGACGTATGTGTCATTTCTTCTGCAGTTTTTTTTTTTTTTTTCACTCCACATACGTAGAATGGGGGAATCGTGGAATTGAGATAGTTTACATATACAAATGGCTTTTTTCAACGGTGATTCTTTCAATGGCGTATCTTTGAATCGAGGATTGGAGAGAACTCACGTTCACATATGTGGGTTTTCAAGGGCGTTCTGATCTCTTCCGATTATTGCATAATAGGGAGAGTTTAACTATGTGAAGCTATTTCAAGAGGCTAGATGATTACAAAGCTCTAAAGTCCCATTGCTCATTTTGTGAGCTGTCTTTTATGAAAAGAGCTGTCATTTTGCAAAGCTTAGCAAATTTTTGCTTTTATTTATAAGGAAATGTATTGAATGGAGGATTATCCCCACCAGATTGATGTTCTTATTTTATCAGATGTACAAAACTTGATTTTTTGAATAAACACCCAGATATTCCTTATAAAAATGTCTATCTTAATTATACATTAATTATTTATATAACTACAAATTAAATACAAGAGAGGAATGCTAGGGATACTCTCTCTAACACTCTCTTTTTAACACTCTTCATGTGATTGGTTGAAATTGATTAGAAATGATCAATTTTGGTAGATCTCACTTGTAGATTAGGAGAGAGAATCATTAAATGATAAGTAGACCTACCAAAATTGATGATTTCCAACAAATTCCAACCAATAGAGAATGCTAGAGAGAATGTCGCTAGCATTATTCTTAAGTACAATTTAAAATTATTAGATACTTATCAGAAATTACAACATTACCATATTTTATTAAAATTTTAAAATGAGTTTACCAAATTAAATATCTTAATTATCAATTTTTTTATTAATATGTAACTGCTAATTGGATACAACTTAAAATTTTTAGTTACTTATTACAAATTATGACAACGTTACCACATTTTATTAAAATTTCAAAGCATCAGTTACAACATTTTATTTAAAGTTCATTTTGACACAATTGTTTGAATTGATTTCTGTTATTAAAATATTTATTACAAACTTTAATTTGATTATCATTTTATTTAATGCATTATAACCTAGTCATTTTTTTTTTGGGTAACACTAGACATATATTTAAACTAATTTAAATCGATTGTTAATTTAAAATAAATTTTAAATTTATACTTTGAAAAACTCTTGCATAATCTACCAATATACTTCAATTATATAATTTAAGAATATAACACCTCAACCATTAGAAGCATTAAAAACAACTATTTATTAATTCTACATAAATATTATATTAGATTTGAGATAACTTTCCCTTTGATTTATACATGATAATTAACTATTGGGTTCTCATATAATATTGAATTATTTTTTTAAACAAGCATCAGTTGTATAAAGGGTAAGGAGATTCAATATTTTTATGTAAATAATGGGGCTATACGATATTGGTTTCTCCTCAGCATTGGTAATGTGAGATGAGTCTTAGTTGAAAACATTCTCTAAAGTCTTGTAATTACATAGGAAAGAAGACGGCTTTTAGAGAGAAAGTTTGTTACTAATTACAGAGTACTTAATATTTTTTATTTAGTTAATTTTTATTATGACACAATTGTCTGAATTGGTTTATATTATAATTAAAATTTTCATTACAAACTTTAATTTTATTATCTTTTTCTTTAGTGCATGATACCCTAGACATATATTTAAATTAAATCGATTGTTAAATTTTTAAAAATATTTATACTTTAATAAACTTATACAAAATCTATCATTATACTTCAATTATATAATTTAATGATATAACACCTTAATCATTGGAAGTATTAAAAATGTTTCTTTTTTAAATTGTACATTATTATTCAATTCTATTTTATTTTTTTATTTTATCAAGTAAGTTTGTTTTTTTTTTTTTTACATGAACTATCTTGTAATTAGAATGGAAGAATTCTATTTTCAAATATTTTGAGACTAATTCGCAAAGGAAAATGCTGAAGAGTGCTACGAAATCATATATAAGGCAACCCACCGTGAATTGCGACAAATATCTTACTTTTTATTTTTTAATATAATATTTATCCAGTAATAATTTAACAAGTGGATTTTGTATGCATTCATACTAAAAAATTTTGTACCATATATCATTAGTGATTTGCAAATATTCATCATATAATATATAAAGTATATCCTAGAAATTAATGTAACTAGCTTAATAACCCTGCCTTGCACGAGTGTTGAGTTTATAATTTATAATTTTTAATGCATTTTTTAATTTTTAATTTTTTAATATATGTATGTGTTAGTAAGTTTATGTAAAAAATATATAAAATTAATTATAAATATTGATATATATTTAAATAATTTTATATTTACACATGTCTTATATCATTTTAATTTATATTAACATTTGTTTTAGAACATTATTATCTTTATAAAGATATTTGCATTAATATATAATTTAAATATATACATAATTTTAATAAAAATATTAATGATAACAAAATTTATAATATATTTTGTAATTATTAATTTTTCTTTAAAAAATATATTTTCATCATAAAGAAGATAAATGTCTAATGTTAATTATTAAAAAAAATTGTGGACAATTGAACTTATAGATAAGTAGATTACAATAAAAATATTAATGATCAATACAAAAATAAGATAATGCATATAATGATATTTTAATCATATTTTATTTATGCTAATAACTGAGATACTGTAAAATTTTCTTTAGTAATTTCAAGTAGGCATGACAAAGAGCCCTGAATCCGTAGGTACCAACCCAAATCCAACCCAACTTTGATGGGAATACCCACTTTGACCGGGTACAGGTTTTATCCTAATTTTTTTTAATGGAAAAGGGGGTGGATATCTAACTATCCCAGTACCCATACCCACCACCATTATATTTTTTTTTTACAAATTTTTTGTCACAACATATATATACAATTAACTATAATTTTATTGTTATAATTTTATTTTTATAATAATAATTAATAACAAATTTAAAATTATACATTTAACTTGTCTCTTTTATACTCGAACCCACCCCGCTTATTGTGAGGATGGGGACGGGAGTGTCAAACCCGTCCCCTATCCGTTCCGTTGCCATGCCTAATTCCAAGTTGATTTAGTTCATTTTTAGTTTTACTTTGATGTAACATTATTATCCTTATGTTTAGAAAATAATTAGGTTATTGAAGTTCGTTAGTTATAATTCAATTCATGATCATATGCATGAAAGTAAGACTTGATCAATAACTACTTAATGTATCATTATGGACATAACAAACAATAAACTATAACACATTATTAAATGGTACATGTATACATTTGAATCAAAATATATGTTTATGTAGTAATTATATTTCTTATAAAGTATAATATTTCTCTATAAAGACAATATGTTCGTAATATATTAAAAATAAATTTAAAATGTGTAATGTTATCTTTATTTAAATTATTTAAAATATAATTACAAAGTAATAATTATAAATATTAAAATGTAATGTTTTAAAACATATAAAATAGATTTTTTAAGCCTAGATAAATTGACATATTAGATATATCTTTTAAGGTTTATTTAATTAAATTATTGTGCCTAAATAAAAAAATATTCATATTAATTATATGATGTTGATTATTTAGGGAAATTTGATCTATTTTGATCGGTGAGTTTTGAGGAGAAGAATATTTAAAATAATTTAATCGACTTAATTATGTTGACAATAGATAAAAATGAGAAGTTTAAATAAAAAAAAAAGAATTGATGGAGAAAAATCAAATTTACTTAATTTTCACAAATAAAAGGACTCAATTAACTTGAAAAAAATTGAAAGATTAAAATTGTACCTAGAGACAAAATAGAATATAAGGATAAAAGGTAAAAATAAACCTATTTTTAATTTTGAATTTTAAATATTCCTCAATACATTCTGAAATGAATTTTAACATTTGTCTCACATTCACGTTTATCTAATAAAAACACAAGATATGATAGAAGAATTCATATTCATAAATATTTAACAAATTAATTGTAAAGATTGACCTATTTAAATTTAATTTAAATTATTCATTTTAATGACATGATTATAATATTGTAACAAAATAATGGTAAAGATTGATATAATAAAATAAATCTTGCTATATTTTTCAATTTAAATTTACTTTAAATTTCAAACAAAATATATAATAGTGTTATTTATTAATTTGAACCAAAATATATATTTGCATTACAAAATTATGAAATAAAAATAAATCTAATTGCAAGATTTGAATAAGAATATAATTGTGTTATCAATTTTAATTTTTAAATTACAAAAACTATATTGATTAGAATTACCCGAATTAATATAATCATGAATTTTTTATGAATTAAAAATGAAAAGAAAAACTATTGGAATTTCAAGTAGAAATTTTTTTCGAGATGCCTAAAATGAATCTTGCGAGATTTTAAATTTAAATTTGAATCAAAATATATATTAGTGATATTAATTAATTTGAATTAGAATATATAATTGTATTATCAATTAGAATGCTTAAATTGTGAATGATTAATTAATTAATCACCTTAATTACTATAATTGATGTATTTTTATGAATTAAAAATAGAAAAAATAGACATGCGTGCTTAATATTTATAATAATAGTTTATATTTTAAAATAAAAATTTGAATTTAATTAGTATTATCGATTAATATGAATTAAACAATTTCAAATCATAAATATCATAAAATATTGATAATGTTCGAATTTTATTATCATCCACGCATGTATATATAGATATTGTTTAAATTATCAATTATATATTTGCATTATAAAATTATGCGATAAAAAGCGATAAAAAATTTAATTGCACGATTTCTTTATTTAAATTTGTTATGATTTTGAATTTGAATATGAATTTAAATTTAAATTAGTGTAATCAATTAATATGAATTAAACAATTTAAAATTTCAAATCATATATATCATAAAATATTGATCATGTTCAAATTTGAATATGAATATGAATTTAAATTATTGTTATCAATTAATATGAATTAAATAATTTAAAATTTAAAATTACAATAAAAATAAAATCGTCTTCATTTCGGCGGGAAAAGAATCAATATGGTATTGTCACGTGGCATCAACCTACGTGGCAAAACCTTCTTTTATATAATATAATTGAATGAATTGATTGTTTAAATTATCAATAATAGTTGTATTATAAAATTATGAGATAAAAAAATCAAATTGCACGATTTCTTTATTTTAATTTGTTATAATTTTGAATTTAAATTAGTGTTATCAATTAATATGAAGTTAACAATTTAAAATTTAAAAATACCATAAATATCTTAAAATATTGATCACGTTCAAGTTTGAATATAAATATGAATTTAAATTAGTGTTATCAATTAATATGAATTAAACAATTTAAAATTTAAAATTACCATAAAAATAAAATCCTCTTTATTTCGGCGGGAAAAGAATTATGGTGCTGTCACGTGGCATCAATCCATAGAACAAAACCTTCTTTTATATAATATAATTGATAATTGATTGATTGGTAAGTGAATATTCAAAAAAGATTAGAATATCCAATATTTAAATGTTTTGTAGCTGCAGTAAAAAAAATTGTTTTATAGCTATAATCATCCTTTTGAATTTCAAATGTCAATTGGTATCATTATTATATATTTTAAATGTATAACGACTAATTTAATAAAAATTTAAATAATTAGTTATCTTATGCACTATATTAAATATATTACTCTCTTAATGTTAACATTAATTGCTATGTTCTAATTGGAAGATGTTATGCAAATACAAATTTTACTCTACCTTCTATTTTTTTCAAAAAAAAAAATCCAACAAATTAAAATGAAATATCAATTTCTCCAAGACATTAAAAGAGATCACGATGATTAGTTTATGAAAGTACGATGATTAGTTTAACAAATTAAAATTTTGGTAAGTTTATTAGATCAAGGTCTAATCTTATTGAATCATACTACTGGATAAGTAGGTAAACATTTCTGTTTAAATTTTATACATCATTCATAAAATAATTTCATATATCATGTTTAATATTATTTTCTAAATTTTTTAATATACTTTCTACTATTTAAATATAAAAATACCACATCAACAAAGTTCATGACATTGTCAAATTATTTTTCACATTAATCCTCTAAAAAATATTTTTTTCCAAACAAACTTTATAATCATTTTTCTTTATACAAATGAATCTAAATAATACTCTTACAAATTGATTACCTTAAAATCTTTTACTCAAATTGTTATAAATATAATATTTTCACTCTTAAATACACATTTTATATTATTTAATTATTTTCATATATAAAACTGATTTAATTCTTTTATATTTCAACAAATGCTATAATAACATTACATATTTTAACAAATGGTACCTTTAAATCAGTCAAAGGAACACCGAAAGGGTTGAGGTTGCTTTACAACTGATGTCATCAAAATCAATGACTTATCCATTAACATTCTTCTATTATCAAATACTTCAAGTTTGGTTTGGATCATTCAAAACTCCATCACAAAGGTCTGATGATAGAACTATCTTAACGTATGCAAAAATAGTTTTACACAAAATTATAATAAAATAATATCACTTTAACATAAAAAATCTAATAATCATTATATATGTTAGACATTATTGGTACACTTCATGCACTCGGATGTAAAGATGTACCTGTCAGTAACAAACCAACAAAAATATGAATATTAGAATTATAACTGAAAGAGTAAATAAATTATCTTTTTAATTTTTCCTCACAAATTAATTATATATTTTGTTTAAATAATAATGTTATACTTCATCAATTTATATTTCTTTCCAAAATACAAAGTAATATCGGGCATTATATTTTCACATCTTTCATTTCTTTATTGGTTAATTTTTAAGAAGCTTTTGATATTTACACCTCCCTAATTAATAAGTATATCTCCTTTTTTTATTACCAAAATTCCATTTTATATAAATACAATATTAATCCTTTTTTGCACCTCATCTTTATTAATATGTAAACCCTAATTTTACATCTCATCTTCATTATTTTTTAAACCTTATTTTTGCACCCAATCTTCATCGTTATTTAAATTCTATTTTAGCACCTCCATATATTCATTACTCTTTAAACCATTTACGTCAATTTCCATTCCCTCTCTTTTTTTCTCTATCAAAAATAATATTTTTTTAACTCAATAAAAAAAAGATCACTGTTAACTAACCAAACATTGCAGGAAGAAGTATGGCTTCAATTATTTTTTATCCTTATTTTCAACAACATTAATTGCAACTACAATGCCTCATTCACAATATCTTAACAATTTTCATATCCTAAATTTTATCTAATATATATGTTTTCTACATATTAATCTTACACTATTTTTATTTCAACAAATATTTTATAAATATTTAATTTTATAATTTAATATAATATTTCTTTTTTAAAACATTTCTAATATTTTAAAATTATATAATATACATTTATTTGCGCGGGTCAATGTCTAGTTAGCTTATAAAAGCAATCAACTATGCATTCATGGATTTAGTACACACACCAACTTATTATATTTACACATTGACTATTTATAAACATGCGTAAAAACCAACGTGACCCATGAAGCACATGTACATTACTATTAAACATGTTTAACACTAAGTGCTTCTGCTAGAATAATAATCATAGATGACATGAAAATATATTCAACTCATAATAACTCAAACAATCCCAACTTCACAAGACGGTGGCGACAATTGGTAAGTCCCCTAATCAACGGGACATGGTGGAAACAATTGGAGGATCTACGCCTTCCCTCTTCCACTTCTCAACGTTATCTTCCCAACCTTTTAAAATAAAGTAAAATGTAAATTACATAATTAGTATTTAACATGAATAAATTTAATTTATATAGGTAGATAGATATTAATATTATACATCAATTGGAATTTGAATGGGTATTAATTAATTACTTACCAATGGAAGGATCAATTCCACGGTTTTTGAGTTCTTTGTATTCTTGGGTGAGGGAACAAACGCAGCAACAACCATGAAGAAATGAATCAGAGTAGGGTTCCTGTGGCAGTGAGAAGAGTCGTCGCAATTTGGATCTGTAAGTGGCACCATATAACCATCTCGTCCAATGCGTGTCAATATAAATGCAGCACGCTGCATCTTTGGCTGCCATTCGATGCAATTCATATGGTTTATTAGTTTTCTATTTTATTTTTCTTTCAATTTGGGAAAATAATTATCTTATTCACATGATAAATCTATTGTGAATATTTGTACTCTGCTTAACTCCGCATATGTATAGTTAGTAGGGATAGAAACATGTTAACGAGAGGCATTTTGCTTAACCTACATCAAACATATAAAGAGGTTTTAAAATAAGTTTTATTTATATATTTATTAATTTAAAAATCTTACTATTACAAAGGAAGCTTTTAAATAGATTTTTAAGTTAAGTCAGACTTTTTAAGAGGTTAGCTCAATTCTTAAAAGGTGTTGGCTTTGGTGCCTTTCTAAATTGATGGGTTCAGTACCGTTTAATATAATTTTTTATTTTATTCTTCTTCAAAAAAAAAATATAATTTTTTATTATTTTAAATTTTAAAATATTTGGAGGGACCATTATATATATAAAAAAAAAAAACTAAACCTTTATTCACAAAAGTTTTTAAATTTAATGGAACTTCTTATCCTAAAAATGTAACTGACTTAATTATCTTTAATGTGTAAATAATGACCTTCAAAATTGATTTCTGAGATCGTAAAAAAAATGTCACTATGACTACAGCGTTGAACTTCTTTTTGGACGTGAGAAAATGTTAATAAAGCATGAATAGGCATTGTAGCTTTCAATTCTTATCCTTTGTAGAAGAGCCTCCTCCATATTGATACATAACATAATCTTTCAAAATAAAAAAAGAGTATCGTTGTTTCGTTCTTGTTGACGAAGGTTTTCTGTACATCGAAATTGAGCATTGCATCTGCTTGCAACACTTGTTCCATTTCATCGCCAATTAACATTGGATTTTGTTTTTACAAAAAGCCTAAATGCAAAGGGCAGAGGAAAATAGAAATAAGGATCTTGGAGGGGGAAGTGGATTTGGGGTCGTCGTGTCAAAGAAAGAGGTGGTAGAGGCAATTGTTGTTTGCATTCCAAAGTAGTAAGGCACCATCTCAGGCTAGGAAGTTCCATGAAGAGGTGGTGGCACCATGAGCGGTGACAGCAATAGAGGACTTCGAGGAATGTTTTATATAGATGTACATTTTATGAAGTTATAATTAAATAAAATATTAAATTGAAAAATAAAAAATATTATCTATACATGGCAATAGGTTATTGGTTTATTCAATGAAGGCACCAGAACCCTTCAAATTGTGAAGGTACCACAGAATTTACCTTATATCAAGTAAATAAATTATTAAATTTTAAGATGAAGAATCAAGTCGATCTTACTTGATCAAACTTTTTAAACTCTAACCTAATTTAGCATAAAGTCTTGGATTGATTTTTTTTTTATTACCATGTTATTGGTATGGAGTTTCACTGTCTTTGTGAATGACTAATCTCCGTCGGGGAACCTGGCTGACCACCTTTGGTAGGGTCTCCCCTCCCAACAAGATTTTTTTTCCATCCATAAGGCTCGAATCCGAGACTTTGCTTAAGGAGACCGAGCTCAGTACCATTCGAATCAACGATTTGTTGGTATAAAGTCTTGGATTTGAGTCTTGTGGATGAAAAAAATGGTTGGAAGATGAGAAAATGATCAACTAGGTTCTCCAACAAATATTAATCATTGACAAAGTTAATAAATGCTTCTTATTAATAATATGGTGACAAAAACAGTTGAAGATATTTATTAATTTTTTTATTTAGATTTTGATACTTCATACCAAATTAATGGATGATATAAAAGATGAAATATCTTCGTTCAAATATATTTTTTATATTTTTCTATAATTTCAAAAGTTTTATTTCTTTAATTTATCTCTATCTAATAAAATACAATATTTACTATTATACTGTAATCTTTTGTAACATATACATAATTTCATTATTTAGTGAATAATAATTATATTTTTATTCTTTAAGTTCATTTAAATTTAAAAATAACTGTACACGGAAAACTTACTGCCTTTTTAAAATATGAACATAGTAATATACGATATAATTCAGGCAATTTCGTTATATATATATATATATATATATATATATATATATTGACAAAAACACATCACCCAATAGTAGAATTTTATGGGTTGACTTACATATTGTCCCTCCATCAACTATTTCCGCAATCTGCCCAAAGGTGATGCATGGACAAAACCATGTGAAGCAACCTATATCAATATCGTAGCAAATATATTTCAATGTTCAGACCAACACCAACAAAAGCAAGTGCTAGCATGTAATGATTAATCCAAAAATCAATAGAAAGAAAAATATTGGACACATTACAATGAGAGGGATCTTCCCAACAATCATAGAGGCCCGTGGTCCATTGTCCCTTGGTGGGTTGCTTCTCATATGGCTTGTATGTTTCTGGGCTTGAAGCCATATTGCCAATGCTATAATGGAAGAAGAGAGAATAAACTTTGTTGATGATATGCTAAAGGGAACTAGGAAGCTCAACTATATATATATTGTATCAATCCATATAGGCGAAATTGTTTAGTTTATTACCAGGAGTTTTTAATTTGTTTCTTCTTGGTTACGTGATTACTTGGTTTTAATGTTGCATAGAGGAATTAATTATTGGCTGAGATTTGAATGATATAAAGAAAATATTTGAATCATGAGTGTGACTTATTTGGCAATATATGTTGAGTTTGTGAGGGACCTAAGTTTGAGTTCCATAGAATATATTTTTGGAGAGAGGCAAAGTATATTTTCTTACATTGATGAATTCTTAAAGAAAATTACATTTTATAATTTTTAATTTATTTCTAATAGGTTACGTGGTTAGTTGGTGTCAATGTTGCGTAAAGGAGTTAATTATTGGCTGAGATTTGAATGATATAGCTAAATTGTGATACTTAATGTTTAGTTGACCAAATTGTGATACATCTTGTGTCATAACTTCAGTTTCTATTATATACTATCCTTTTTGCTTTGAAAAAAAATGTTTAGTTGACCGAAGAATTAATAATAGAGTAAATTACAGCAACACTTCCTGAGATTTCGTGTAATTATATAAGCATCCCCTGCCTTTTTAACTATTACTTTCGTCTCTCCTGTATGGGGTGTTAGTATAAGGTTTTGAGTGGGTGTCAGTATAATGTTTTCAAACATATAAGGGGATGTTAGTGTAATGTTTTCAAACTTAAAAGGAGTTAGTGTAAGAAAATAAAAAAGAGTGGAACTATGCGTAATTTGATAAAAGTTCAAAGTGTATTGCTGTAATTTGTTCTTAATAATATGCTTGTGACATCTGTTATCGGATATTATTTAATATTTCTGAAGTCTAATATATATTTTTTAGGACATTCCTTGAATGGATGTATGTTCATATTGACATGTATTAAGAAAAGAACGGATAAGAGTGATCAGCAAGCAAGAAATTTATATGAACATGTTACGAAACTTCGTGTTCTAGACAACAACGTACACTGCTCGCCAAAAACTTGATGCCGTTATGAGCATGACCTATTTTTGTACATTTACCTTTTTTTTTTTATCAGAAAAAAAATGTATACTGATTGAGGGTACAAGAGGTACCACCCCCATTACAAAACAAACAGTTAACCCAAAGAATAACAGTACATTATGCTTAACAGACATATTATACTTCTATCCAACAACCAGATTTGCATGACCTTTCATTCTATCTGATAAAAAGGATACTCTTTCTTGATCTAAATATATAAGAAGAAGAAAAAATTGTTTTACGCTAACTAAGAAAGTTGGTTAACAACATATAAATACACCAATTTCAATTAAAAAATAAGTTGTTGTCCTAAACTGTCATTCGTTGAAATTTGATATCAAGAATAAGAAGTCATTGGAATTAAAATCCCTATTAAATGAAGGGTATTTTGAAGATAATCCTATTAAATAAACTAAAATTAGTTGAGATTTGTTTATATTTAAATCTAAAATTCAAGTCAGTTTTTTTTGTTTATATTTGAAGTTGGAGGGAGTATTATGTAGCCCTCTTTTGCATCCTAAAAACTCTGCATAACAAGATCAGTATACACACCCGCAAAAATACGCTTAGCTCCTGTACAAACGTGCTCTTCTATTAATTACAGACAACACAAGCACGTTTGACAGTCTCCTTTAAACCCCTTGCAGTGCCATCCTTGGGAGCGCCGTGTACAAGGCTAGGCCATTAAGGCCACTGCCTTAGGCCTCCAATTTTTATTCTTTTTACTATTATTTTTTTTATTTACTATACATAGAATGAATGAAATACTACAATTGGCTTGACAACTGGTTCAATAACAAGGTCTAATTTCACATACAGTGCCTTTTGCATGTGATGAGCGTGAATTATGTTCCAATTTTTAAGGTATTAATTAATTTATTCATAAAGACAAAAATTGACCAAGGGGTCTAACTCAGTTGGTTGAGTAAGGTGTGTGAGTGTTGTAAACCCCTGATACCTGTCTTCGATTCTTATGGATCAAATAATAAAGACAAAAATTAATAACCAGCATGGCCAATGTAAGAAACTAGTTTTCTTCATGTGATCAGTCACTTAGAATGTGTTCGGTTGGGGGAAAGAGGAGAGAAATGGAGGAGAAATAGTGTGGGTCCTATGTGGGATCTATACCTCCTATACTCTACTTTAATTCAAATATTTCTTTCCTATTTTTATCCTCTCTATTTTCATCCTTTCAACCAAACACAACATTAATTTGTTTGTTTGCTACTTTTTTTCTATTCACACTACCCAAAAAAAAAATCACATGTGAGCCATGTATTCTTTAATTAATTTCGGTCGTGCGTTTTTAAAAAAAAATACTTTTAAAATAAAATAAGATTGTTTTTAAAATTTTTTTATGTGTTTGTCTAAACTGTTTTTCCTTAAAAAGATATTTTCTCCTTTTTTTAAGAAGCAAATTGTTCTTACCAACATCTAAGGTTCTCTCTAGACCGATCTCCAACAATCTAATTGCTACTCGGTATGCCGAGCTCCTACAAGTGGGGGGGTGATACCTGCAAAGCCACTCCGACGCTTAAGTCAGTGAGTGAATAAATAGAATTCTAGTAGAGTTAAAAGATAGATTTACTAGCAGAATACCCCTTTAATTATAATAGTAGTGTTTATTAGTTAGTGGGATAGGTGGTTACCTAGTTACGAGTTAGTGGGCAGATAGGCGGTTGAGTGGTTATTATCCACTAATAACTCAGATAACCGATTTATATCTCGGCCAGTACATAAGCTCCCCAATCCATGAGTATAGTTTGTGCAAAGTGGCTTAATGAAAAAGTCGATCAAGTTCCTTATGATCGAGATGTTACGAAACCCCACAAGCTGTGAGTGTTGTAAGCAAGAATTGTAAGTCGGAGTGGCTTGATGAAGTCGAAATGGTGAATCATTTGGGGGTCTACATAGTTCGAGATGTAGGAAACATGAGACTTTAACTTAGTGAAATAATGCAATGCCTATGTAGGCCTAGAACAGTAAAGTTGAACTTTGGAAGTTTTTGACTTAGGGAAGTGTTGCGCTTGGAAGAGGAATTTGTAGGCCGAGTTTTGCATGTACGAAACATGTGTTCCTTAGAAGACGATTGTTGTTGGTTGGTTTGCCAATGCAGTTATCTTAGACTTTAGAGAGTGTATTCATTAAAAGAGGTCGATCGACTTGATGTTCTTTGTATTTGGCTTTTGATAAAATGCTCACACTCAACCTTTGAGAGATACAAAGGCTTAGACTCGGCCTTTGTAATTCTTAGGGTCTTAACCTGTTCGAATATTGTAAGGTTGGAACCTATTTGTATATTGTAAGGTCGAAACCTCTTTTTTGAATTGTGAGGTCGAAGCTTTCGTAAGTAATATGAGGCCGAAGCCGATGTAAGTAAATATACCCGACCTTATTTCTCCTTTGGCCTCTGAAGCCGAAGTAAGTAAATATATTTGACCTTATTTCTCCTTTCGCCTCCGAAGTTGATTTAAGTAATGTGAGGCCAAAGTCGATGTGAGTAAATATATCCAACCTTATATCTTCCAATGTGTGCAATAAGGTGCGAACCTTATTGCATGAGATGCGAGATTGCAATCGATGTATAATAAGATGCGGACCTTATTGTATAAAATCCAACCTTATATCTTCCGATTTGTGCAATAAGATGATAACCTTATTGCATGAGATGTGAGGCCACAACCGATGTACAATAAGATGCGAACCTTATTGTATAAAATCCGACCTTATATCTTCTTATGTGTGCAATAAGATACGAACCTTATTGCATGAGATGTGAGGTCGTAGCTGATGTACAATAAGATGCGAACCTTATTGTATAAAATCCTACCTTATATCTTCCGATGTGTACAATAAGATGCGAACCTTATTGCATGAGATGTGAGGCCTTAGTTGATGTACAATAAGATGCGAACCTTATTGTATAAAATCCGACCTTATATCTTCCGATGTGTGCAATAATATGTGAACCTTATTGCATGAGATATGAGGCCGTAACTTATGTACAATAAGATGCGAACCTTATTGCATAAGATGTAAGGCCTCAGTCAATGTACAATAAGATGTGAACCTTATTGTATAAATTATGGCCTTATATCTTTTGGTGTGTGCAATTAGATGTGAACCTTTTTGTATAAAATCCAACCTTATATCTTCTTTTGCCTTATCCCTCCCTTTCCATCCATCGACTTGTTGTATTAGAGAATAACATATGTATGAAGAAATTATAAGCAAGTTAAGACATAGATCAAGTAGACATATCATGAATAGTAAAAGGATTTCATTGACAACTGAGTTCAATTACAGCAACATGTACATGTGAGATATATTGATTTTTTGCATGTTCAGTATCATATATTGATTTCCTTCAAGTAGTATGCATTGCTTCTACAGTTTCTTAAACACTAAGTAAAAGTAATATAATATTGTAGTAAGATACTACCTCCAGTCCTTATTATAAGGTCCAAGTTAAAAGTGTGGTTTGGTCCTTTTATAAGGTCCAATCTAAAATGTTTCATGTATTAATTATTTTTTCACAAAAATACCCTTAATTAAAGTCAATTCTAGAATGACGTGATAGTGAGAGAAACATGACTCATTAATGGTTTTTGTTTTATTCAAGGGGTAGTTTTGGAAGAAAAAAAATACTAATTCAAGACAAATTAATGCTCTCAACTACATTAACTAATTTTCTTAATCCTGGTGAATTGGTTATTTGGACCTTATAATAAGGACCGGAGGTAGTATTAATTAATTAAACAAAATGACTTAACTATTTTTCATGTTTGAACTATAAAAAAATTGAACTGTAAGCTTGCCTAGCATCACCATTATATCTTTCCGATATCCAGCCAAGTAAGATCAATAAATTAGATATTCACAAATTTAATCAAAATATGAAATGAATTCTCCAATAATATGATTATGATGGTAGGTATAATATGATATCATGATATGACGATGTAATCATTACATCAAAGATTAAATATCTCCTCCAAAAACAACATACATTTGAGCATCATATTAATTGTAGGAGAGACTTTCCTAGTCATTTACAATAAGATATAGCTTTTGAAAGTTGGAGTATCCTTGTCCACTAATTTCATAATGTGTGTGTGTCTCACGGTATATCAAAATAAATTCTCTAACAAATCAGATTTGTATCTTCAAACGAAGTTCCATAGAACTTATTAGATGTTTGTCTAGAGTATTAATTAAAGACCCAAGGAATGGTTAGTTAATTTCAAGCATGTGACATAATATATGATAGCATCATGACATGATAATGATCATATTTCAATGATAACTTTGTACTTTAAGCATTTAGAGGATGTTTATTAGCATCAATAGTGAGAACTAAGGAAGGTTCTTTTCTTTTTCTACTTACTTTGGTTGAGTCGAGTTGTGCCGTATTGAGAATACAACCATGATGTGATAAACTTTGCGTTAGCAACACACACAAAGGGCTGTTGGATCATGCCATAGGTATAGTTGAGGAGGGAAGAAAGTCATTTACTGTCACTTATTCTCATTCTCATTAAAAAGATACCAATATTGTATGTACTTCACCATTCAATTTTGCCAAACATCCCACCTGCTAGCTTAAGGAGCCTTCCCCCAATTAACATTCTAAGAGAATTAAAAAGCTTTTTGTACTACTTGGACTCGGCACTTCACAGAGTAGACGACTTGGCCGTCTAGCGTAAGCCTACTCGGACCAAGGCAGTTATAATAGAAAGTATATCTTATTAAAAGATAAGATATACAAAGATTAAGGCACAAGATTATGATAGAAGATAAACCTATCTCTATCATAATTAACGAGATTTGATAAGATTCAATAAGAAAATAACCCTATGAAATCTATCTTTCTACACTTTATAAATACAAAGGTACTCATTCCAATCAAGGTACAAAGTTCTATACCCAGTTGTGATACCTATCTCCTACCTCTGTGCCTCTAACTTCAGCGTCGGAGTGTCTTTGTAGATACACCCCCACCATTCATTAAGGAGATCCCAAGGGAGCCACCGCACCGGAACACTTACCAAATCTGGTAAGAACATTTGACGCCCATCGTGGGGCTTGGTGAAACTTTTCCCAGCCACACCAATCAATGCGAAACAATCGCGATGGTAGCAACCCAAGACAAAATAGTGAACCTTGAAAAGCTACCACGAGTGCTGGAAACCATAATTAAGGGAACACCAGCACAGGGGGATACCCGTGAGAGTAACCCCAACAATGTGGCACCCATTCTGTGCCGGGTGCTTGAGAATCACCCGTTAATCCAAGCCCTGCAAAGGGAGGTAAGCACGCTGAAACAAAACAACGCAAAGGAGATAGAGGATCTTTGCAAGGAGAACCCTAATCTCCGAGAGTAATACCAGAAACTATAGGAAGACCAAAACGTGCACTCGGCTACCCATGCGACCGCCCACAAACAACCCGACCGAACAAAACTAGACAACACTACCTAGAGCGAAGCAGACCGAATAACAACCCAAATGGAATCCAGACCTATTTCCACTTTGCACACAGTCCTAAGATGAAATGTGATGTTGGAGACAACGAGACGACACCCGTTCGTAGATGGTATTATGGAAACACCACTACTGGCCGGGTGGAAACCCCTGTCCACGGACCGTTACGACGGCCTAACAGACTCGGACGAGCACATCGACGCATTCGTCAGCAAGTCAACCTCTACACAAATGATGACTCCATCATGTGTCGCATTTTCCCAACCACGTTGAAGGTAGCAGCTTTGAACTGGTACACATGCCTTCAACCGTATTCGGTTGACTCTTTTGCCACCCTGGTCGCTCGTTTCGGTGCCCAATACACCATGAGCCGGCCTCACCACCTGATAGTAGTGGCCTTGGCCAACATTCAGAAAAAGAACAACGAATCCCTTAGGGACTTCATAGAGAGATTCATTGAGGTCTCAGTTAAAATATGAGACTTGAATCCCCAAGTCGCATTGACCGTCATGCTAATGGCCTTGAAATATGGACCCTTCTCAGATAGCCTCTGCAAGAAGCCGCCACATGATATGGATGAGCTTAGAGCGAGAGCAGCAAGGTACATTCAGATGGAAGAGATGACAAAGTTCTAAGAACGCATTAGAGGGGAATCCCGAAAAAAGCGCAAGGAATGCGAGAAAATAGCAACAAGCCGAAGGCGGACTTCTAACAGCAAATCCAGGGCCAAAAAGCCGCCTCGTGCAAGATTCACTCACTACACTCCCTTAATAGAAAGCAGAAGTGAGTCCTAGAAGAGGCTTGCAATGCCGAACTGACCAGTTTACCTACTCAAAATCGGTCCCCAGAAAAAGCGGACAGGTCCAAGTTTTGCAGATACCATTGAGTGCACGGACACTCCACTGAAGATTGTACCACGCTGAAGGATAAGATCGAAAAACTTATCCAAGAAGGCAAGCTACGATGTTTCATCCGAGATGACAGCCGGAAGTCTGAGCGAGAACGAACTCGAGTTGAGGGGGAAGATCGCGACAGAAAATCTCGCCCCAACAGAAGAGATTCATCAAGAGGAACCGACTAACCCTCCTAAGACTCAGCTCTGGGGCATTATCAATACAATAGCAGGAGGATTCATCAGAGGAGGGAGCTCGAGCTCGACAAGGAAGAGACACCTACATGACATCCGGTCAATCAACTCGGCCTCCATAAAATCGAGAGCACCGAGAAGCCTACCCCTCATAACTTTCACTGACACAGATTTCGAAGGAATAGAACCCAACCATGATGACCCGGTGGTGGTAAAGGTCGAGGTCGCCAACTTCCTAGTATGCAAGGTCCTTGTAGACCAGGGCAGCTCAGCTGACATCTTGTATTGGTCCACCTTTAAATAATTGGACATCCCCAAAAGCAAGATACAACCATACACCGAACAATTAGTCAGATTTTCAGGCGAAAAATTGGACACCAGAGGGTACATAGACCTCCTCACCACTTTCGGAGAAGACAAAGACAAGGGGTCCAAGACCATTATAGTCAAGTACCACTTAGTCAACACCTTCACTTCATATAATATTCTTATAGGCAAACCTACACTCAATGAGTTAGGAGCAGTGATCTCAACCCCACACCTGGCAATGAAGTTCCCTAGCTCGAAAGGGGAAATAGTAATAGTAAAAGCTGATCAAGAAACAGTCCGCAAGTGCTACTTGGAAAGTCTAAAGATAGCCAGTGGCAAAAAGGTTCCAGAACCAAGAGTGATGCACGTAGCATGCACTTCGTTCATGGTTGATAGATGCTTTATATGCTTACATATCTTAGCATTTATCTTACATTTTTCATGACTTAGAACTTTGTTTTAATCAATTTTAGGCTAATCTAACTATTATTTAGAAGTAGTGTTAATATTGCTTATCCTTTAGGGGTTTTACTTGCTTTTGATATTTTGTTATAGGAATAGAAGAAGAATTAAAGAATTTGGAGCATGAGTCATTGGAAGTTCAAGCCAACATCTTTGGAAGCATATTTTGAAAGCCAAAATCCAACATCTTCCTTTTACCTTGCTGAGGCCGGGCTTGAGAAACTTGAGGCTGGGCTTGAGAATGAAGAAATCACCCTTTGCTTGCTGTCAACCTGAGGCTGGGCGTGAGAATTGCTGAGGCTGGGCGTGAGAACCTTCGAGCTGCACCCCTGATGCCTTTTCTGAAGCTGAGCGTGGGAAGACTTGAGGCTGGGCGTGAGGGTGCTGATGTGGCTTAAGTGATGCGAAAACAAAGATATTTAGGAGGGAAAAGTGGTCATTTTGGAATTATTGACGTTGCAGACCTGTTCTTGGCTTGGAGTGACACTTGGAGAGCTTCCTTTGGGTTCCCATGGCTTCTACTTCAAGTTTCTTCCTTTCTTCTTCATTTTTGCTGCTGCACATGTCTATGTGTAGCTAATTTCACCCTTGTTGGGGTTTGATGTAGTTGACCCAAAACTCATGTATACTCTCTAAGTTTTTAATCAAAGTTTATTATTCATGTTATGTGCTTTTCTTTCTCTTAATGCTTGCTTTGGCTTGATCACCCATTTGCTTGATGTTGTGGTTTGAATCCGATTGGAAAATGTTTTTAAACCTAGAAATGGAGAAGAGCACCTAATGGAGTTTGTTGCTAGGAATAGAGCAAAACCCATTAGTCATCTTTAAACTCTTGTTCTTCTCTCAAGTATCTTGGTTGATTTATGCAAGGAATTGATAGGTTGGTCAAGAGACTTAGGTTTTCACTCTAAGGAATTAGGGTTTAAACATCTTTGTGAGTTGATGATAACATTTGGATAATGAACTTGATTAGTGGCTTTTGTATGCATGGGTGAGTGGTTAATGAAGTCAAACCCCAACATCTCATATTATTGTCGTCAACTCTCTATTTTCCGCATTTTACTTGCTTGAGAAAATTCCAAAAACAGTTTCTAGTTGATTTAATTGTCAAGCTTAGATTTTTAGTGCTTTATTCCTACTTTAAATCCATTCCATTGCAATTTTATTACTTATTTGTTGTTCTAGTAAGTGCCTTATGCAAATAGTCAAATATTGAACAAGTCCCTGTGGATACGATACTTGGACTTACCAAGATATTACTTGTACGATTTGGTTCACTTGCCAAGGAGCTATCAAGTTTTTGGCGCCGTTGCCGGGGACTTGTGTCTCAATATTTGGCAATTAGCATATAGATTACTTTCTAGACTTAACCATTTTATTTATTTTTTGTTTAGTTCAGTTTTCATTCCAATTTTTAGCTTGTGCTAATTCTCTTTTCTAGTGTCTTTTGCTTTGTTGTATGCGAGGTAAGGTTCGGCAAGAAGAATTAATTCCCTTAGATCAAGAAATTGAGAAGACTTGTCGCAAGAACAACGCTCTCCGCAAGAAGCAAAAGCAACTAGAAAAGCGAGCTAGGCAAGAAGCTATCTCTTCACCTCCATCTTCTCCACCTCGAACACCATTATCTCTTTTACCTCCTATCATTGAGGAGCCCAATATGGCGGGAGATGAAGCACAACCTCGCCGCACTCTTGAAGAATATGCTACAGTTGTTGGTCCAAGATTCTTTACTAGCATTGCCAGGCCAGAATTGGAAGTCGCCAATGTGTCTATGCCGTCTACTCTCATTACCTTGATCAAGTGCAACCAATTCCATGGTTTGCCTCATGAAGATCCTTATGCTCACTTGGCCACCTTCATTGAGCTTTGCAATACAGTCAAGATTGGCCAAGTGCCGGATGACTACATTCGCTTAAATATGTTCCCTTTTTCGCTTGCCGACAAAGCCAAGCTATGGCTCAACTCTCATAAAGAGCATAGCTTGCACACTTGGGATGAAGTGGTGTCAAAGTTTTTATACAAGTATTTTCCTCAATCCAAGACTACTCAAGGCAAGACGGAGATTTTCTCTTTCCATCAAAGTGTGGATGAATCTCTTAGTGAAGCTTGGGATCGTTTCCAAGGCCTATTGAGAAAGACCCCTACACATGGATTTAGTGAACCTCTCCAACTTAACATGTTCATAGATGGATTGAGGCCATAAACTAAGCTTATGCTTGATGCCTCGGCGGGTGGGAAGATCAAATCAAAACCTCCGGATGATGCTATAGAGTTGATTGAGAACATGGCCTCTAGTGATTATGAAGTTACTCATGATAGAGGCACAACTTCCAAGAAGGGAATTCTAAAGCTTTGTTCACAAGATGCCATTTTGGCACAAAATAAGCTCTTAACCCAACAAATGGACGCCCTCACAAAGCAAATTTCTACACTTCCACAACAACTCAAATTGCTAAATTCTAATCAAGGTCATTCTCAACAAGTGATGGGTTGTTCTTTATGTGGGGGAGGTCATGAGAATGGGTTATGCATGATTCAAGAAGGGGCACATGAGGAGTTGAACTACATGGCCAACCAAAATCGCCAAGGTAACTTTGGGAATTATGGTCATAACCAAGGCCAAGGCCACGGTCAAGGCCAAGGTTGGAAGACTCATCCGGGAAACAATTGGAAGCAAGATCAAGGTGGATCTTCTAATAGACCTTCTCACCAAGGTCCAAACATATATGAGAGGGCTAGCAAGCTTGAAGATACTTTGACTCAATTCATGCAAGTGTCCATTTCAAATCAAAAGAGCACCGAAGCTTCCATCAAGAATCTTGAAGTTCAAGTTGGTCAACTTGCAAAGCAACTAGCGGAGCAAAAGAGTGGAAATTTCTCGGTCAACACTACCCCTAATCCCAAGGAGAATTGTAGTGCCGTTATTACAAGGAGTGGAAGAGGGGCTGGTTTGAAGGATGATGAAGTTGAGAAGAGTGAAAGAGTATTGAGGGAAAATGAGTGTGGAGAAAAGAGTGAGGAAAAAGAGGAGGTAGAAAAAAATAAAGAAGAAGAGAAAAATGAAAAAGAGAGTGATGAAAATGAAAAAATAGATGAGGGAGTAAGTGCGCGGAAATGCAAAAATCAAATTGTAAGAGAAGGAAAGAAGGTGATGAAGGAAGTGCCCGCTAAGGAGTTGCCATACCCTCTAGTTCCTAGCAAAAAGGACAAGGAGAGGTACTTTGCTCGTTTCATGGATATTTTCAATAAATTGGAGATCAACATCCCCTTTGGAGAAGCTCTTCAACAAATGCCTCTTTATGCCAAGTTCATGAAAGATTTGTTGACCAAGAAAAGAAAATATGATGAAAATGTGACTATGAAATTGGGGGGAAATTGTAGTGCAATTATTCAAAAGACTCTTCCTCCAAAGTTTAAAGATCCCGGAAGCTTCACCATCCCATGCACCATAGGAGAGCTATCAATTGGCAAAGCTCTCATTGATTTAGGGGCGAGCATCAATTTGATGCCCTTATCTATGCTCACAAGAATTGGCAACATGGAGGTGAAGCCAACAAGAATGACCTTGCAACTTGCGGACCGCTCTATCAAATGTCCCTATGGAGTAATTGAGGATGTTCTTGTCAAGGTGAAAGATTTCACTTTTCCGGTGGACTTTGTCATAATGGACATGGAGGAGGATAAAGAGGTTCCCATTATTTTGGGAAGGCCTTTTATGATGACCGCCCAAGTAGTTGTGGATATGGGAGTTGGCCAACTTCAACTTAAGTTAGAAGACCAAGTGTTGACTTTTAATATCTTTGAAGCCATGCAACATCCTAGTGACCACCAAGATTGCTTTAGCGTGAATACTCTTGATGAAGTGGTGGTTAGTGCTACAAAGCAACTACATGTACATTCACCTCTTGAGAGGGCCTTGATTAAAGCTTTTGATCATCTTACCTTGCAAGAAGAGAAAGAAATTGAAGAAATTTTAATGCAACTTGAAGTCCTCAAGGAGATCCCACCGGGGGAGGAGGAAATAGAAGACTTGAAGAAGGATGAGAGGGTAGAGAAAACAAAGCTTGAATTGAAAGTTTTACCACCTCACCTAAAGTATGTGTTCTTAGAAGGCCATGATGAAAAACCGGTGATTATTAGCAACTCTTTGTCCAAGATGGAGGAAGACAAGCTTGTGAAGGTTCTTCAAGCAAACAAGGAGGCTATAGGGTGGTCTCTTTCCGACCTTAAGGGAATAAGTCCATCCTATTGCATGCACAAGATAATGCTTGAGAAAGATTACAAGCCAATTGCACAACCTCAAAGAAGATTGAATCCTACTATGAAGGAGGAAGTGAGAAAAGAAGTGCTAAAATTGCTTGAAGCCGGAATGATCTATCCAATCTCGGATAGTGCATGGGTAAGCCCTGTGCAAGTGGTGCCTAAGAAAGGTGGGATGACTGTGGTGAAAAATGACAAAAATGAATTCATTCCCACAAGAACGGTGACCGGGTGGAGAATGTGCATCGATTATAGAAAGTTGAATGATGCCACTCGGAAGGATCATTTTCCTCTTCCATTTATGGACCAAATGTTGGAGAGGTTAGCGGGGCAAGCTTATTATTGTTTCTTGGATGGCTACTCCGGATACAATCAAATAGCTGTTAATCCGGAGGATCAAGAGAAAACAGCCTTCACTTGTCCTTTTGGTATTTTTGCTTATCGGAGGATGCCATTTGGGTTGTGTAATGCCCCCGCGACCTTCCAACGATGCATGCTTGCCATATTCTCTGACATGGTGGAGAAGTGTATTGAAGTGTTCATGGATGACTTCTCCGTATTTGGTCCTTCATTTGACTTGTGCCTAGCAAATCTTGAGCTAGTGTTGAAAAGGTGCATTGAAACCAATCTTGTATTGAATTGGGAAAAATGTCACTTCATGGTGCGTGAAGGCATAGTGCTAGGTCACAAGATCTCCTCTAGAGGGATGGAAGTTGACAAAGCCAAGGTGGATGTGATAGAGAAGTTGCCACCTCCAAGCAATGTGAAAGGAATCCGAAGTTTTCTTGGTCATGCGGGTTTTTATAGGCGGTTCATAAAAGATTTCTCAAAAATTGCAAAACCGCTATGCAACCTTCTCAACAAGGAGACTCCTTTCAACTTTGATGATGAGTGCTTGAAAGCATTCAATGTGCTAAAAGGGAAGCTTGTGTCCGCCCCGGTGATTGTGGCCCCTAATTGGAAGCAAGACTTTGAATTGATGTGTGATGCGAGTGACTATGCAGTAGGAGCTGTTTTGGGGCAGCGGAAGGACAAAGTGTTTCATGCCATTTATTATGCAAGCAAGGTCCTCAATGATGCCCAATTGAATTATGCTACCACCGAGAAGGAGCTCCTAGCCATTGTCTATGCTTTAGAGAAATTTCGGCCTTACTTGATTGGTTCAAAAGTCACGGTGTATACCGACCATTCCGCCATCAAGTACCTTCTCACCAAGCCTGATTCAAAGCCTAGACTAATCCGATGGATCCTTTTGTTGCAAGAATTTGATTTGGAGATCAAAGATAAAAAGGGTAGTGAGAATTTGGTAGCCGACCATCTTTCAAGGCTTGTCAATGAAGAGGTGACTACACAAGAAAAAGAGATTAGAGATGAGTTTCCCGATGAAGTTTTGCTTATGGTGAAGGAAAGACCATGGTTTGCCGACATGGCCAATTTCAAGGCCACCGGGGTAATTCCTGAAGATATGACATGGCAACAAAAGAAGAAGTTCTATCGGGATACCAACTATTATGTGTGGGATGATCCATATTTATTCAAGATTGGGGCGGATAATTTATTAAGAAGGTGTGTATCTCATGAGGAAGCCAAGAATATCTTGTGGCATTGCCACAACTCTCCCTATGGAGGCCATTACAATGGAGAGAGGACAGCTGCAAAAGTCTTACAATCTGGCTTCTTTTGGCCCACTATATTCAAAGATGCCCATCACCATGCCCAAGCTTGTGACAAGTGTCAAAGGACGGGGAATATTTCCAAGCGCCATGAAATGCCACTTCAAAACATGTTGGAAGTGGAGGTTTTTGATTGTTGGGGTATAGACTTTGTTGGACCCCTACCATCTTCTTACTCCAATGAATACATCTTAGTGGCGGTGGATTATGTCTCCAAATGGGTTGAAGCAGTAGCTGCCCCTAAAAATGATGCTAAAACCGTCATTAAGTTTCTCAAGAAGAACATCTTTGCTCGGTTTGGAGTGTCAAGGGTACTCATAAGTGATGGAGGGTCACATTTTTGCAATGCTCAATTGAAAAAGGTGCTTGAGCATTATGATGTCCGTCACAAGGTAGCCTCACCCTACCACCCCCAAACAAATGGCCAAGCTGAGGTTTCCAACCGTGAGATCAAAAGAATCCTTGAGAAGACCGTAGCATTTTCAAGAAAGGATTGGGCTACGAAGTTGGATGACACTCTATGGGCATATAGAACGGCATTCAAAACTCCTATTGGTCTCTCACCCTTCCAAATGGTGTATGGCAAAGCATGTCACTTACCGGTTGAGATGGAACATAAGGCCTATTGGGCCCTCAAGTTTCTCAATTTTGATCCATCTCAATCGGCGGAGAAGAGGAAGTTGCAACTGCATGAACTTGAAGAGATGAGGCTCAGTGCATATGAGTCCTCCAAGCACTACAAGGAGCGAGTGAAGGCCTATCATGACAAGCACATAGTGAAAAAAACCTTTCAACCGGGACAACAAGTTCTTCTTTTCAACTCCCGGTTGAGGTTGTTTCCAGGCAAGCTCAAATCCAAGTGGTCGGGTCCATTCATCATCAAGACGGTCAAACATCATGGAGCTATTGAAGTAGAGGATCCGACAACACAAAGAAGTTGGGTGGTAAATGGCCAAAGACTCAAGCCATATTTGGGTGGTGATATTGAAAGACTCACTACCATTGTGCTTTTCAATGACCCTTGAGGTCTTTGGCCTGTCAAGCTAGTGACGTTAAACAAGCGCTTACTGGGAGGCAACCCAGCATTTCTCACCCTTTCTCTTTTTAATTTTCTGTCATTTGAGTTAGTTTAATTGTTACTTGGTTTATGTTGTTTAAATTTTCTGTTATGTTTTTGTTTTGGAGCGTTAATTGCTCATGTTTACTTGGCATCATTGGTGCACATGTTGAGAGAGTGTCAAACAAGCTTTTCCTTGGTAGTTCTTGCTCTTTTTGTTAAAAGAAAATTCTGCAGAAAAAAAAATTATGCAGCTGGTTTTTATAGCTTGAACTAATTTGGAAAAGCTTGATTTGTCTCAATAAGTGAAATCATTGATGCAAAGCGTTTGAGTGTTGATTTAGTAAGTTGCTTTGTGCTTGTTTTATTTGATCATGCTGAGAAGATTTGAGAGAGTTGGTTGATTTAAGTTTGAGGTGTTCAAAGCTTGACTCATGTGGAATTCAATTTAAAAAGCTGAATCTTTTTGTTGTAAATTGAGTAAAAAAAAAAAAAAAAAATTTTTGTCAATTTCAAGCTAAGTGTGGAATTATTTCATAATTGTTGTCATTTAGATACTTAGCTTTGTACATTCTCATGTCTAATGTGGCAAGTTCAAGTCCCTGGAGCCATTAATTTGTGTGAGCTTATTGCCATTGTGATGCCATGCATCACTTTCACTAATCCAAGTTTGGCAATTTAATTGCTCAGGGACCAAATTTTGATGCCACCAAGATCAAGCCTTTCATCACACATTAAGGCAAATTCAACGTGGTTTTTTGAATTGGAAGTGCAATTGTGCACTTATTCTATGCCATGCGTCACATATAAAGGAGCATATCATGACTTTGCATGTTGATTTACAAGTCTTTTATTGAAGTGCAATTGCTGCACTTATTCCCTGCCATTGACGTGAACATGGTCATGTTCAACATGATTTTGTGCTGCCAACTAATTGGTCTAAGGACCAATCATGTGCTGCTGCAATGAGCCAAGAATCACATGATTTTTTTTTAAAACCAAGTGGTGGCATTGCTTTTGGCATGCAAGTCTGCACTTAGTCTTGACATAATTGAAGCCATGCGTCAATTGTAAAAAGCTTTTCGTGGCAATTTAATTGATCCAAGACTAAGCATGTGCTGCCACCATGAAGCCAAGTACCATTGAATCATAAATCAAGTGGTGGCTTTAATTTGGAGTGCACTTTTGCACTTGACCACGGGTTGACATATTTGGCACTAGGGGGCAACATTTGTTGGCTGCATTAAATTACTCCCAGGGGTCCAATTTGTCTCAGCCAATAGGAGGCTTGGCGTCAATTTCTTCACGCCATGCATGGCCAATTAATTGATAAGCAAATGTTGCAAATTGCCACTGCCTCATTGACGTCCAGCGTTAATTCCTCCAAGCCAGGCGTGGCTATTCCCCTGCTGCAGTTTTAATTTCGAAATTTTATTCAATTGTCTCGGGTTGAATCACGCTGGGCCTCATTTCCTCCAAGCCAGGCGTGGCTATTCCCCTGCTGCAGTTTTAATTTCGAAATTTTATTCAATTGTCTCGGGTTGAATCACGCTGGGCCTCATTTTCTCCAAGCCAGGCGTGGCTATTCCCCTGCTGCAGTTTTAATTTCAAAATTTTATTCAATTGTCTCGGGTTGAATCACGCTGGGCCTCATTTTCCCCAAGCTGGGCATGAGCCTTGGATATATAAGCAGCTGAACCATTTCATTTTACACTTCACTTCTTTCTTCATTTCACAGCAGCCCACACGCACAGCACCTTCTTCACACCACTTTCTTCTTTTCATTTTCATATCAATTCAAGCTTCCTTCCTTGTGAGTTTATTTTCTTTCTCTAAATTGTTTCATTCTCATGCATTTCTCTCATTCTATTTCTCTTGTTTCCACTTTGTTCTTAGGTTGTAACATGTTGTTCTTTCCTTATTTATTGGAACATTGTTACTTGTTTCCCATAGTTTGAATGTTCATTACTTGCTTTTCTTAGTGTCTCTGGTTGATCTCTGCTATTGGGTTGTTCTCTTTTTTTGTTTTTCAAATTTGTGGTTTTACACATGTTCAAGTTTTTCTTTTTCCTTCTAATTTTAAGTGTGCCTTCTAAGTGTTTGGTGAATTGCCTAAGTGAAATTTTCTTGTGATTTCTCACTTGTTTTGTGATCCTTAGGCTTAACTTCACTTTCTCTTGGCTTGTTAAGGCTAGTTTTATGGTGTTGAATCTTGTGGTGTTTTGGTACTTTCTTTGTTAGTTAAAATTTTCTTTCTTTATTTCCCTTGTGTTTTTAGTTGTTTCTTTTTATTGTAGTTACTTTTTCTTCTTTTTTTTTCTGTTGCCTTGTGTTAGTCTTAGAACTAGTTCTTGTTGTTGTGTAAACCAAGTTTGTTTTTTGTTTTTTTCTCATTCTTTTGTTGTTGAGTTTTCTTATTGATATGTTCTCTTGCGTATTTGCTTTAGAATGGCTACCCCTCAAACTAAGGTTTATAAAAAAAGGAAGACCACTGCAGCTGGTTGTTTATATCCTCCAAGGCAGAACCCAAGGCCCGAATTTCAGAAGTACTACTACAAATCCAAGGCCCACGAGGAGCTCTATAAGACCTATGAAAACAGGTCCTTGATCATGGAAAGACAAATTAGGTTGGAGCCTGAGGCATTTCCTGAATTTCAAGATGAGCTAAAAAGGAGAAATTGGACACAAATGGGGACTTATCCAATTCCGGCCAATATTGCGTTGGTTAGAGAATTCTACTGCAATGCAAGGCAAATTGAAAATCAAGATTCTCCTTCTTTTGTAAGCTTTGTCAGAAGCAAGCCCATCCCATTCAACGCGGAAAGAATCAATAGAATTTTGGGAACTACTTTGACCCTAGGCTCATGTATGTATTCCAGGATAGTAAAGAAGGATGAAGTGAGTTATTCTGAGGTGGAGAAGGTCGTTTGCAAGCCGGGTTGTCAATTCACATATACTGATAAGGGAAATATCTCTCACATTTTGACCCAAGACCTCACACCTATTGCCCGACTTTGGACAGCTTTCATCCATTCCAACCTTTCTCCATGCTCGCACAGATCAGATATCCAAGCTGAGAGGTCTATCCTGTTATACTGCATCATGAAAAAGATAAAGATAGATGTTGGCAAGCTCATTGCTGAGGAAATCCAGAGTTGTGCTAACCAGTCCGGAGCAGCTTCCTTAATCTACCCTTCTCTGATCACTATTTTGTGTCAGCGCTCTGGGGTTGCAGATGTGCAAGAGCCTCCCTTTTTGAAGTTGGGGCAACCAATCCATAAGAGTTATATCATGCAGCATTGTTATACAGAGAAGGTGCAACAGTCACGCAGTGGACCTGGATCATCTTCTCAAGCTCCACCTCTCCCCCGTCCTTCAGCCTCTCGTACACAGAAAGAGTGTCTAACAGCCCTGCAGCAAGAAGTTGTTCACCTAAGGGCATTCGTTCAGCAAACAGCTGTTCACCAGAATGCAGTTTCACAGCGCATAGAGGAACGACAAGAAGCTCTTTATAGATACTTATCCAGGGTGACAGATGGAATGCATGACTTGTCTCTTCACATGCCCGGTTTACCCCCGGGATACCACTTTCCATCAGCTGCTGAAGTTTCTGTTGATGTGGCTTGGCCACATTATCCTGGGGACCAGGATAATCCCCAGGGAGGAGGAGGGTCTGCTGCTGCTGATAGGAATGTTGATGCACACTGGGAAGAGGAAGGAGTGGAGGAAGGCTAATCTCTTAGCCTGATGTTGAGGGAGTCATATTATGTTTTATGTTTTATGTGTTTTGTCTTCTGTTTATGTTGTATTTAGTTGTTATTGTTTAACTTATGTGATGTGCTAGATTTTAAATTCCAGTTAATGTGTTTTTAGATTGAGCATGTGTTAAGTGTGTGGTTTGAGATTTCGGCACAATTTCAGTCATCCATTGCATGAGTTCTTGATGATGTTAAATTCCATTGTGATATGATTATATTCTCGTGGTTGTACTCCGATATTCATAATTGGATGCTTTGTAGTATTCCGTGCGATTAATAAGTTTGGCATGATGTTGTTGAAAATCATTGAGTACTTGTTTTAACCGTGTGAGTATTTGAGCTTCCATTGATTTATTTGATTGAGTGCCACCATTGGAATGCGTACAATTGGTTTTGCTTGAATCTCTATTACCTTGAATTGCATATGCTTGTTGAGAAGTGATCAAGGCATGTTTTTGTGTAAATTTTAGCCACTGGACCAAATAACTAACCTAACAATTTGTTGTCCTTTGCATGATCCCCTTTGAGCTAAACACATTTTTTATTCTTGAATCCTTGAGCCTAAAAGAAAGACAATTGCTTCCCACACCTTAGGGATAGGAGAGCAAGTTATTTTCTATAGTGGATTGCAAGAGTTTAAGTTTGGGGTTTTCTGTGTGATTATCAAGAAAGGATAGCAAAGTTGGGAATCTTTATGTGGTTTCTTATTTTCAAGTCACCCTTGTGTCAAAAAAAAAAAAAAAAAGTTTGAAAAGTAAACAAGGTGGCTCAATAATTCTTGTTTTGATGTTCGTCAAGGTTGTTTCTAGAATTGGGATGGATGGAATGAAGGTTTTCATTGAACTTGAGAAGTTGGAATTGTTGAATGAATTGTGATCATAGAAGATGCTCTCCTATTCTCTTATGGTGTAATTTTGCTTATCCGGAAAAACCAATATTCTTTGTAGCCCAGCCAAGATTCAACCTAATAAAAGACCTTTGTGATCTTTGCATGCATGTGTGGTTTTATGGTTTCTTTTGAGATGAAAAGCAAAACTGAATTGTGTGGTTTCAATGTGTGTGATTGAGAGATACACTTGCTCGGATACACTTGTGTGCTTGAGAGAAACATCCTTTCTGTGAGGGAACAAGTGCTCTTTGGTTTTTCAATTTCAGTCATTGCCATGCTTGTTAGTCTCTTAAGGAATTATTTGCTTTTGTATCTTGTTGTGAAATTTTGTGTGGGCACCATAGGGTATGGTTATTCATTTTGGAAATTCTTGCTCAAAGACTTGAGTTGAAAGCATGTGTGGATGGATGTGATGTAGTGCTTGAATTTCAAACCATGTTCAGTTCTCTTTGCATAATTTTATTTTAAGTTGATGTTATAAGTAGGTTGTTTATGTTTAGTTGTGTAGCTTAGTTTTATTTTGCTTGAGGACAAGCAAAGCTCTAAGTTTGGGGTGTTTTGATAGATGCTTTATATGCTTACATATCTTAGCATTTATCTTACATTTTTCATGACTTAGAACTTTGTTTTAATCAATTTTAGGCTAATCTAACTATTATTTAGAAGTAGTGTTAATATTGCTTATCCTTTAGGGGTTTTACTTGCTTTTGATATTTTGTTATAGGAATAGAAGAAGAATTAAAGAATTTGGAGCATGAGTCATTGGAAGTTCAAGCCAACATCTTTGGAAGCATATTTTGAAAGCCAAAATCCAACATCTTCCTTTTACCTTGCTGAGGCCGGGCTTGAGAAACTTGAGGCTGGGCTTGAGAATGAAGAAATCACCCTTTGCTTGCTGTCAACCTGAGGCTGGGCGTGAGAATTGCTGAGGCTGGGCGTGAGAACCTTCGAGCTGCACCCCTGATGCCTTTTCTGAAGCTGAGCATGGGAAGACTTGAGGCTGGGCGTGAGGGTGCTGATGTGGCTTAAGTGATGCGAAAACAAAGATATTTAGGAGGGAAAAGTGGTCATTTTGGAATTATTGACGTTGCAGACCTGTTCTTGGCTTGGAGTGACACTTGGAGAGCTTCCTTTGGGTTCCCATGGCTTCTACTTCAAGTTTCTTCCTTTCTTCTTCATTTTTGCTGCTGCACATGTCTATGTGTAGCTAATTTCACCCTTGTTGGGGTTTGATGTAGTTGACCCAAAACTCATGTATACTCTCTAAGTTTTTAATCAAAGTTTATTATTCATGTTATGTGCTTTTCTTTCTCTTAATGCTTGCTTTGGCTTGATCACCCATTTGCTTGATGTTGTGGTTTGAATCCGATTGGAAAATGTTTTTAAACCTAGAAATGGAGAAGAGCACCTAATGGAGTTTGTTGCTAGGAATAGAGCAAAACCCATTAGTCATCTTTAAACTCTTGTTCTTCTCTCAAGTATCTTGGTTGATTTATGCAAGGAATTGATAGGTTGGTCAAGAGACTTAGGTTTTCACTCTAAGGAATTAGGGTTTAAACATCTTTGTGAGTTGATGATAACATTTGGATAATGAACTTGATTAGTGGCTTTTGTATGCATGGGTGAGTGGTTAACGAAGTCAAACCCCAACATCTCATATTATTGTCGTCAACTCTCTATTTTCCGCATTTTACTTGCTTGAGAAAATTCCAAAAACAGTTTCTAGTTGATTTAATTGTCAAGCTTAGATTTTTAGTGCTTTATTCCTACTTTAAATCCATTCCATTGCAATTTTATTACTTATTTGTTGTTTTAGTAAGTGCCTTATGCAAATAGTCAAATATTGAACAAGTCCCTGTGGATACGATACTTGGACTTACCAAGATATTACTTGTACGATTTGGTTCACTTGCCAAGGAGCTATCAATGGTACAACCAACGGAGGAGACCGAACTCGACCCCAGGGAGGCGAGTCGAGAGCAGAACCCACCGAAGAGGTAAAGTCCTTCCAGTTAGGGAAAGAAACAGGTCAATGCACAAAACTAGGGACTCAGCTGACTAGCGAAACCAAGAACGCAATCACCCAAGTCTTATCAAAAGACGCTAACCTGTTCACATAGTCAGCAGCCAACATGCCCGAAATCGACCCAAACTTCCATTGCCACAAACTCACCATCTGCCCAAAGGCTAATCTAATCTCCCAAAAGAAGAGAAAGCTTGGGGCTGAGAGAGGAAAAGCGGTCGGAGAGGAGACTAAAAAGTTACTCAACGCCACTTTCATAAGAGAAGTACACTATACCACATGGCTAGAGAACGTCGTGATGGTGAAGAAAGCAAATGGCAAGTGGAGGATGTGTACTGACTACACAGACCTTAACAAGGCATGTCCCAAGGACTCATACCCACTGCCGAGTATTGATAGGTTGGTGGACAGAGCATCCGGTTATCCCATCTTGAGTTTTCTGGATGCGTATTTCGGTTACAACCAGATACCCATGTTCCCACCAGATGAGGAGAAAATGACATTCATAACCGGTACGGCTAACTACTGCTACACGGTAATGCCATTCGAGCTAAAGAACACGAGTGCAACATACCAACGTCTAGTGGACAAGATATTCGCAGAGCAACTCGAACGAAATCTAGAAGTCTATGTAGACGACATGGTAGTCAAAAGTCAAGACCTTAACTCACATTCAGGAGACTTAGCCGAAATATTTGATGAGATCATAAAACACAATATAAGGCTAAACCCAAAGAAGTGGGTATTCGGAGTACAAGGCGAAAAATTCTTAGGCTTCATGCTCACACACAAAAGCATAGAAACCAACCCTGAGAAATGTGCAGCTATCATAAACATGAGAAGCCCGAGTAACATGAAGGAAGTACAAAGGCTAACTGGAAGGCTGGCGTCCCTATCCCGATTTTTGCCAAAAGCGGCAGAGGTGGCTAGACCCTTTTACTAACTCCTCAAGAAGTAACAAATATTTGAATGGAGTGAAAAGTGTGAAGCGAACTTCCTAAAATTGAAAACGCTACTTACCTCACCACCAATCATAACGCGACCTGAACCCGGCAAAGACTTAGTGCTATACCTAGCAGTCTCGGGGGATGCGATCAACTTGGTCATCATCTAAGTAGAAAAATAGATGCAAACACTAGTCTACTACGTAAGTCGAGTGCTAAAAGATGCCAAAACAAGGTACCAGATGATCGAAAAGTTAGCATTAGCCTTGGTCACTTTAGCATGACGGCTACGACTGTACTTTCAGAGCCACCAAGTGGGGGTACGAACCGACCACCCAATACGCCAAGTGTTAAGGAAGCCAGAACTCGTTGGAAGAATGATAGCCTGGTCAGTGGAACTATCAACGTTGGGCATCAAATATGAACCGATGGGACCTATCAAAGCCCAAGGCCTAGCCGATTTCATCGTAGAGCTTGCACCAGTAGAAGAGGCACCCTCTCCATGGTGGATCCTCTACGTGGATGGCTCCTCAAACACCAAAGGCAGCGGAACAGATGTCATAATCAAAAGTCCCGAAGGGATTATTTTAGAACAGTCACTCAGGTTCGATTTCGATGCATCTAACAATCAAGCCGAGTATGAAGTCCTGTTGGCTGGGTTGAAACTTGCTAAAGAAGTAGGAGCAAGGCACCTCAGGTGCTGGAGAGACTCAAAACTAGTCACAAGGCAAATGAACGGATCCTATCAAACGAAGGACCCCCAGATGACAAGGTACTACCACCAAGCTTCCCAATTGAAAAACGAATTCACCGAGTTCGAACTCAACCATATCCTAAGATAGCAAAATGAAATAGCCGACCTGCTATCAAAATTGGCAAGTACAAAGAAGAAAGGCTAACACTGAACTGTCATACAGGAGATGATATCCGCTCCAAGTATTGACAAAGAAGTTTCCAATATCAACCCAGTAGACCGAGAATGGATAACTGAGGTATGGAACTTCTTGAAAGGAGGAACCCTCCCTAAAAACTAAGAGGAAGATAGGAAGATTAGAAGGAGGGCGAGTTACTATGTGATAGAAGGAGAAGACCTTTACAGAATAGGCTTCTTCACACCATTGCTAAAGTGCATTACGAAGGCACAGGCCGAGTATGTGGTGAACGAGATGCATAGAGGAATATTTGGAATGCACTCAGGAGGAAAAGCCATGGCTACCGGAGTATTACGAGCTGGATACTACTGATAGACAATGCACCAAGACTGCGCCAAATATGTAAGAAAATGTGAAGAATGCCAAAAATATGACAACATATCTCACCTACAAGCGGAAGAACTGCACAACATCACGGCACCATGGCCCTTTTCCATGTGGGGAGTGGATATCTTAGGACTATTCCCAATTGCTAAAGGACAAGTCAAATTCCTCCTGGTCGAAATCGACTACTTCACGAAGTGGATTAAAGCCGAACCTTTGGCCACCATTGCAACACTATGATTTTCATAATGTATGATTAAGTGTTTGATTTAATATACAAGAGGAATTAAATTTAGATTTATGTGTTTAAACAATTTAAGTGGTAAAGTATGTGAGTGGCCTGTGAGTTGTTTTGGGTTGTCTTGATACCCCTTGAGGTCAAATCCTAGTGAGAGATGAGTAACCAGAGAGAAATTTCTAACATAAAAGAGCTAGGGCTTAAGCGCGGGTAAAACTAAGCTTAAGCGAGAGTAGGCTTAAGCGCGGTTTCACCTGAGCTTAAGAGTGAGTGTCAGAGGGGATGAAGTGGGTCTCTAGAAGTGGCGCTTAAGCGAAGTTTTAGTGGTGCTTAAGCCAGGTTTTCGTGGTGCCTAAGCGAGAGTGGTCGTGGGCCAAAGGTTATATAAAGAGAGAGTTATACTTTCTCTCATAACACTCTCTCTTTCTTCCTTTTCTCTAGAGCTCCCCCTTCCTCTTCTCCTTTTTCCCAATCCCTCCTTCTCATAGAGTCTTCTCAAGGTTGAGGCTTGAATTCTTCATGGGTGGTGGTTCCTTCTCCTTCCTCATTTGAGTTAGTGGAGCTTCCATGGAAAGTGAGCTTTTTTCCCCCTATCCTTCCTTTCTTTTGGTTTGACCCATGATGGGTTTTGCTATAGAAACCCTCATGAGTGTTGTTTTTAGTTTGTATTCCATGGGTGTGGTGAGTTAGTGATGTTGATCAGAGGAAAACCACTTAAGTGGGCCTTAGGATCTCTTGTTCCATCTTCTTCTTCAAAAAGTCTAGCATGGGAAAGCTTGTAAGGTAAGGGAAGCTTGCCTTTATGTTTGTTGTATGTTTGGGTGTTTTTGGGAACCTTCTATGGTGTCGTTTCGGTGTTGATTTGGTATAGGAAACATGTATTTATGAGTGGGATTCGAATTGAAGTTGATTTGGAACCCATTGGAGATGAATTTTGTAACTTTCGAAGTTCTGCAACCTTGTGTCGCTTAAGCGAGGAGTTACTCACGCTTAAGCGAGACGGGCTGCAGAGGAAATTTGATTGCTGGTTTTCAGGCTTAAGTCGGGTGGATCCAGGCTTAAGCATGGATTGACTCAAGCTTAAGCGCTAGAACCAAAATAAAGGAAATGGTCCCTGGAATTCTCGCTTAAGCGAGAATTTAGTGGCGCTTAAGCAAGAAAGCATATTACAGACTTGATTAGAATGGTTTCCAAATGAATTTTAATTAGAATTATCATAATTATATGGGGATTATTACATTGATTGAGAAGTGAGTATGAAAAAAGTGAACTTAGATGAGTTGTGAATGCTATAAATGATTACTTTGTTGAGATGTCTATAAATTGATAATGATGTTGTGAAATGGAATGTTGAATATAATGTTGAGAAGTTTTTGATGTTTCAAGAATTTGAAATGAAATATTAATGAGTATGATTTTGAAAAGATGATGATGATGATGTATGTGAACTATGTGTTGGAACCATCCCTATATGTTAGAGAGGAGTTAGCTATGTCCTTTGGGAAGATTTTTATAGAAAAATGATATACTTGGGAGGGTGAGTTTCACGCCAGAACTCCGGCCCACTAAAGCGACCCCGGGGTCTCGCCTAGTGGGATATCTTCCCAAGTACCACCCCTATGTTTTGACTCCGAATGGCGTGTTGAAGTGTTGAGAACTACTTTCCAAGAGGATTAGTGACCCATTTAGTGTATAGGGGATGGATTGTTGTCGTGGTTGACGATTGTTGATTGTTGAGATGTATTTAGACCCTTAAGTCAGGCCATCAGAGATGGCTGATATGGACGTGCTGTATCTAAGACTGTAAGGGACTCCAAACATGTTTTGTCGCTACAATACGGTGAATGCACACAGTTGGTGCACAAAAATATTTCGAATGTTGTATTTGCACAGTTGGTGCATTGGTGTGCACAGTTGGTGCACAAGCATATGAGTAGGCATGTAAGTTGAGGGCGCTTGGTAGGCTCTCAACCTAGTGCTGAAGGTTTTTGTGGTGGCTAACGATGGGCCTATAGAATAGACAGGTGGGCGAATCCCTATAGATGTAAGGTTTTGCAAACCTTACAGAGGTAAGCCAATACCCACACTTATCTATATTCGATAAAACCACACTTCCTCCATAGGGTTAACCCAAGAGACTCCCTGAATGGTCAAAGAGTGCGACTATGTTAGGGGATGGGGCTTATGGGGGACCGCTCATATGATGTTGAAAACTCCATGGAGTAGAGTCAGTCTTGATGATTGAGGTTGTCTAGTAGGTCATGATGTACATCATTATTGATGATGGATGTTGTTTGTATTATGTTGAGGATTATGGTAGTTGATGTCAAATCTGACTTATGGTGTTTTTGGCTCATGATTGTGAGCGATGATGATTTATGTTATTGATATTTGAGGATTCATGTTATAACTTTGTTGTATGAACTATTTGATATGGTTGAGCCTTGATGGTGTTGTTTATTGGTGTTTATTGTCGAACTGAGTTTTGAGTTTATGAACTAAGTTTTGTAAAACATTTTCAATTATTATGTATAGTATTTTGAAGTATACAAAATCTAGTTTTCTCGACCTTTTCCTTAATAATTGGAAATTCACTTATTTACATATATGTATAGTTTTGTTTGGTAAGCTTACCCTTGCGCTATTTGCATGTGTGGTTGGTGCCTGTGATGATGTCGGACATCATGTTCGGGGGAGCAGATGGCTTTTTAGGTGGATTCTTCTTCTTGGAGGCTTGGTAGATGGAGTGAGAATGGGATTGAAGATGCGTTCTCTCCTTTCTTTATTTGGTCTATATAGTTATATGTATATAGATGACCAGCTTAGGTTTGTCTTATGTATAAGCTCCAAGAGTTGTTTGTAGTTAAAAATATATCTTCTTTTAGTTTTGATTTAGTCATGTTTTATAATGCATGATTTGCATCTTGAGTTTTGAACTTTATTTATTGTTTTTGGAAGTGTGAAAAGTTCACGTAGTATTTTCGTAGGTAAACTAATGAAAGAGTTTCTAAACTAAATAAAAATCAAAGAACCTTAGCCTTAGTAGTTATGTAACGTAGGTGGGTCGTTACAACCATCACGACCGACAACGTACAAAAGTTCGTATGGAAAAGCATCATCTGCTGATTCGGCATTCCCCACTCAATAATATCTGACAACGGAAAATAGTTCATTGAAAAGAACCTCGGGATTCGGCACCAGGTGACTTCAGTAAAGCACCCTTAAACCAATGGGCAAACTGAAGCATCAAACAAGGTCATACTAGGAGAATTGAAAAAGCTAGTCGGCAACGCCAAAGGATGCTGGGCTGAAGAGCTTCCAGCCATCCTTTGGGCATATCGCTACATGTCGCAATCCATAACTGGGGAAACACTTTTCCGACTCTTATACGGATCAGACGCCATGATACCAGTAGAAGTTAGTGATCCCTCGTTACGATGAGCAAACTTCGTTCAAGAGAGCAACAACTAATCACTAAGGCATGCACTCGACATGACCAAAGAAACCCTAAACGAAGTTCAAATCAGAGCAGAGACCTGGAAAAGAAGAGTCGAGAAGAGATATAATAACAAGATCAAGCCAAGAAACTTTGAAGTCGGAGATTTGGTTTGGAGAAAATGCAGAGAAGCAAGAAAAGCAACCAGAGAGGGCAAACTGACAGCAAATTGGGAAGGCCCCTTGAAAGTAACCGAGACACTGGAAAATGGAGTCTACCGACTAGAGCATCCATCCGGAAAAGCCATCCCTCGTACTTGGAATGCTACTCATCTGAAGTTTTACTACAGCTAGAACATTATAAATGGTGATGTACTCTTTTTCATACTTTGACATTTTTTTCCCAAGAGGTTTTTTGTCAAAGAGGTTTTAACGAGGCACACTCGACTTTCATTATTAATAAAAGTTCCTTTTTCCATTACATTATCTTAATTCGCATAAGACTGAGTAGACTAACCGGATACTCGGCACAAAAAACCACTTAAAGTGAGCGACATTCGACATCCCAAAAGGAGAATGACGAACCTCGATAACTAGCTCTCGAAAGACTAAGTTATGAAAATAAGCTAACCGCGTAGACCTATACAGGATACGAAAAAATAGTTAAGCTAAAAAATCGCATAGACCTCTAACAGGATACGAAAGAATAAGTTAAAAATCATGTAAACCTTCAACGGGATACGAAAAATGACTTAAACCAAGAACGTAGACCCTAATCGGCTATGAATCATTGATACATGCGGACAAATAAAGGCACCATACTTAAGAGAAAATCAAATTTCATTAAGATAAAGGCACCCTGTTAGATGGGCTGGGTGTGAGCCTTTTACAAAAAGAAAACAAATAAAAACGCGTAAAAGATAAGCAGCAAGCTGGGCAGGTTGGGCCGAGTCACCTAGAGCCTTATCGTCCAGGATGGCCGACTCGTCCACCAACTCCCCCTGTTTGTTGACATCCTTATCGATATAAAAAATAGAGGTATCAGCATCCTTAAAAAAGAATCAGACTTGTCGAATTACCTTCTTGAACCTACTTCACAAGTCAAGATGACCTCATCCACAGCATCACCCAGGTCGGCTCTTAGCTTGGCCTCGGAGTTAGCAGCATCTAGCTTCACCCGATCAAGCTCTTGATTGAGATGCTCCACCTTGGCTTGAAGATCCTGCTTTGAATTCTCGACAGTAGTCAAAGAAAGCTTCAAGGCCTCCTCTCGGTCTTCTGCCTCCTTCAACTTGGTTTCTGCTGCCTCAAGGGACTTATGAGACTTATCAGCTAACTAAAGTAGAGTCTCGTTAGCCCGAGTAGCATCCACCAAGGCCTGCTCGGCCTTCGAAGCAGTCTCTTTGGCCATGGTGAGCTTGCGGTGACCACGATCAAACTCTTCAGCCCAAAATTGGGCAATGACCAAAGAACGAGCCTAGAAGCGTGAAATAGCCTCCATGGAAAGTCGAGGCCCGACATCCCTCAACAAGTCCCGGTCAGCTTGACCTAGATTCTCGGAACTGATGAGGGCTTGAGGGTTAAAGTCTTTCCCCCAAAGAGAAGTTTGCCCATCCTTCACAGAAAGAAAGGCCAGATGCCTCTCAATGGGAGAAGCTACAGTTTGAGCAGGAGGCGGACTCGGCTTCGCCTTCTTCGAAGGGTCGTCTTCCCCCTGAGCAGCCCTTTGGTTCTTCCTCTTTGGTGAAGGAGGAGGAGGAGGAAGAGGAAGAGGAAGAGGAGATGGAACTGGAGAAGCAATTTGGACCCCCTCGGCGGCAACGTCTTTTCCCTTCAATTTCTCAAGCCAAAGCTTTTTAGCATTCTTGTAATCAAACTTACCCATCACAATTGCAAAAAAGGAGGAAAAGTGATTAGCAAAAATAAACAAAAGAAAGAGAACCAAATAAGCAAAAATGTACTCACGATCCCAATCGGCTCTCGGAGTCTTAGAGAATGGAATCTCAACTATAATTTGACACTTAAGTAGACGAGGAAGTTTACAAAGCTCGACCATGTCATCTTGGTCCCCAGGAGACATATCCACTATCTTACAAGATAATTGCTTATTCAGAGACCGAGTCCAGTACAAGGGAAACCTGGACCTTCCCCGCCTATCAAATAAATGGAACATCCCGTCCTTCCCTGGTTAAACTCGGAAAAACCCTCCCTTGAAGTTTTTCCAAGAGAAGGTGTAAGGACCGAGTAGAGATTTACCTGGGATACCAGTTAAGGAAACCCAACCGCCCTTCTTATTCTCTTTCACTGTGTAAGGAAAAAGAAACTTAGGAGCGGTAGGCGTAATGAAGAATTCATTACACAAAACACTAAAAGCACACATAAAAGCCCAAACATTCGGATGCAACTAGGTAGGAGCAACATTTAACACTCGGAGGATGTCATACTCAAATTTGTCGAAAGGAACGATGACGCTAAGAGAAGAGAATAGGGCATCATACATGTAAGTATAGTGAGACTCACATGGAAGGGCCCAAAGAAAGACGTGTTCACTCGGACTACAAGGCTAGGTATGAATAATACCCGGCACATCCGAGTGGCATAACTCAATCTCCTCAAAAAAAGAGAGAAGAGACTCTCAGGTCTGATACCGAGAAGCATAACTCCCTACCTCTTCATTTACCCTAAAATAACCTAGAAGAGTAATAGGAGGATAGACCTTTTTAGGAGGCTTGGGATCATTAGGCCCGAGTGGCGGAGGAGGAACAGACTGAGCATGGCGACGAACCAGAGGAACCTCCTCGGTAGCCTCCGAATCATCTATAACCACAACCCTCTCAGCGGGAGTGGCCAAAGGCACTTCCACCTGTTAAGAAGGAACAGAAGGGCGAACTACTCCCTCAGGGATAACATTTGACGCTGAAGCACCATCGCTAACCCCACCGGAGTTACATCGAGGAGGCAAAACCTTGCCACTGGAATCCTTTCAGATTAAATGCACTTCTGACGACAACATTCTACCACCGCCAGATAGCCCCAAATCCTCAAAAAAAGAAGACATGGTTGAGGAAAAAAGAACGGAACAAGGGGAATAGAGGGCATACCTGGGTTGAGAAAGAAAAGGAAGAATAAGGCAAGGAGGAAGAGGAAGAAATGGCTGAGGAACAAGGGTCGCCGGAGAAGAAAACTCAAAGAAGAAGGAGAAGTCAACGAAAGTTGCACAATGACCCTTATATACAGGTCCAAAAGCTTCAAATACGAAAGGACGAAGCAACTTGAACCGTTGGATCAAGACCCTTCGCCAAACGAATCAACAGCTGGGGAGACTTGAGACCTTTGGGTATCTCGAGGATATTTTTGAAACTCAAAAATAATCATTGCTGCTACCCTCGGGAAACTTTACGAGTTAATAGGTCTTAAACGATGCGACCACTCGAAAATGAAGCGACGCAGCCTTTCAAAGCGAAACAACGGGGTCAAATCCGACAGAATGAGAGGGGTAAGACACAAAGCCAACTCGGTAAAATGAAAATTCGAGATTTTGCAGGGTCACCACTTAAGCTCTTACATAGCTGTAGAGCTTGGGGGGCATGTGTACAACTCGGACTTGGCACTCCACCTAGTAGACGACCTGGCCGAGTAGTGTAAGCCTCGGACCAAGGCAGTTATAACGAAAAGTATATCTTATTAAAAGATAAGATATATGAAGATTAAGACACAAGATTATGATAGATGATAAACCTATCTCTATCATAATTAACGAGATTTGATAAGATTTGATAGGAAAATAACCCTATCAAATCTATCTTTCTACACTCTATAAATATAAAGGTACTCACTCCAATCAAGGTACGAAATTCTATACCCAGTTGTGATACATGTCTCCTACCTTTGCGCCTCTAACTTGAGCATCGGGGTGTCTTTGCAGGTACACGCCCCACCATTCATCAAGGAGATCCCGGCGGAGCCACCGCACCAGAACACTTACCAAATCTGGTAAGAACACTTTTCATTCTTTTCATCATCCTCTTTCTGTATTTCATCATGATTTTATCATTAAAATAATAAAAGTACACCAAGTCTCACATATTAAGTTCTTGTGGAATTAATAAAGACTTGAAATAATTCTAAATTTGGGCTTAATTAGTGGTTAAAAATATTCAACGAATATCAGATTTGATGCCTATCACCCAAACCTTCAGCAGCATGCATGTTAATCACAAAACTAAGACATCTATTAAGTGATGCTAATTTTAAAAATCATCATAGGCATATGCTAGTAGGCATAATCAACAAGAGCAATTTTTGACATGTAGTGATCAAATACTATACTTGAATTTTTAACAAAGTCAAATGTGCAATTAACAAGAAATAGTGAGATAAGAGATGTGCAAGTATCAAACTAATTACCTTTCAATGCGGAGCACGTCGCGAAAGAAAATGGTTGAGTACTTGAGTTTAGAACACTGGGTGGCACGAATATATTCAGACATGTCATATGAGACTATTTCATATCCATCTCCATTCTCTCGTGGAATCGTTTGGTCAATGTCTCCCTCTTTCCCTATCACACTCACACTTCTGCCATCAAGCATGCTACTCATGTATCAGTGCATGTTTGGATCAAAGTTTGCAAAGTTAAGTTTGCAAACTGGGTTTGCAAAAGTATCCCAAGTGTTGTTTATCTGAAACTGAGCTTTCAGACAAAATTTTAGTCTTAAACATACTTTTAGTGAGTAACCAAACACGATTCCAAACTCATTTTCCTCTCAGACATACTTTCGGATCCTCCCACCGAAAATCCAAACACACCCTTAATTATACCTTTCGTCACTCCCGAGCTCCCCACGCATCCACACACCACCAAAGATAATTAGGTAATGTCCAGCTGAATAAAACAAGTTCAAGTGTGGCTCAAAGTTAACCAGTCAACATCGAGCAAGAGCAGCCATAAGGTAAATTTCCTTACGATAGTTGAAACCACCAACTAAATAAATGTGCAAATTTTGAAGTAAAAGTTACAAAGCCTTTCTTCAAAGACAACGAATAAGCTTTTAATAATTGTTAAGAGTAATACTAGTTAGTTAGAAATAAGTTCTATATATAGAGCATTTAGGTACTGTTAATTGTATCTTTTATCATTTTATCAAATACAATGAGTTACTTTGTTGGTACTCCTTTACTTTTCTTTGAGCTTTATGATCTATGGTCTCATCAAATGGGCATTACTTGCATCTCTTCCATCTCTTCTATTGAGTTTTCTGATAATAATATCAAACACTATCACTAATTCCATGGAGTTCTTTTTATTGTTGTTAAGCATAAGATGGCAAACTAGAAGGGCTGGTTTTCTTTAGGTCCCAAAGATTCAAAGGGTTTATATATATATATATATATATATAGGAAATATATCTAGTGAGAGGACTTATCTTATATGAGAGTGAGAAACCAATATTGATCAGTAGATCTTATTTGAATGGTCAAGATTAAAACAAACTACGTCATGTGAGTTTTTTAAAATGTCACATGACTTTTTAAGTAGTCACATAACATTAAATCTTGACCCTCCATGTATGGTTATATGGTTCAGATTTAACCCTCTCACTCTCATATAAGATGTTTTCCTCTCATAAGATATGTCCTATATATATATATATATATATATATATATATATATATATATATATATATATATACTTGAGATTGCACGAGATATCAGCAGGACCCCAAGCAATTTCCAATTCCAACTAATCATAGCAGAGGAGCTAACACAAAGAAGCCATGAGATTTTCAAACTGTTTAAATGTATTATACTAGACTTTAGAAATGGCCTAAGTGAGTGATTCAACATTTTGATAAAGTTTTGACTAATCAGAATCTTAATAGCAAGACACTAGTTATGATGGCACCCGAAAGAGTTTGTGAATACTGCAACTCAAAGACTAGCATTGCTACTAACCATTCAAAACTAGAAAACCATCTTTATGGTGTTATCATTATTTGTAGTGTTAAATGTCTAAATGTATGTGTCAGTGTGTGAAGAACTGTACCACATTTGATGATCACATATTGTAGGTATCAACCTTAAAGGTTTCTTGGTAAATAAAATTTAAATATCATGTCATTTAATATCTTCTTGTGCCATAGACATAAAAGATATAAGAGAAATACCTGTGACATATTGAATTGAATAAAGAAACTGTAAGTACGATGTTTACCAAATCGAGTTTGATGGTATGACCCTTGAGCACCGGAAAAGTATTACATCCAAGTGATATATATTCATAGTTTTTTCTTCCTTATATGCAAGATCAGGGTCATTATCGATCTCCTTCACTTCCCATTTGGGCAAGGGGAATAGTTTCTGTACATAATATAGTTATAAATCTAACCATTAAAATTTTAAATATTCATTTATTAATTTATTATGTAAAAAAATAATGAATTGAATAAATAGGATTCATGCAGTTCCACTTATAACTGTAGAGGATAAAACCCGTCGTGAGGACGTAACCGCTTACACCATGAAGATACATAATCCTTTTGATTTCTACTAGATGAGTATGATTAGGATAATCCAAGCACACATATGTATGAGTAAAACTTATGTCACGCTCAAATAAAATATCATCACTGAAAAAAGCTTTAAATGTTACCATTAAAATGCAAGTCTTTTTATAATAATAAAAAGCTAATGTCAACACTGTAAGAAAATACATACGAAGAGCGACACATATTTTATATGAGTTTAGAACACCAATTAAAATACTTACTTGTTGAAGACATTAGCGGATTTACCGGGCATGCCTGCATTGCACAAATCCTTAAAATTGAGAAGCCAGGCCTTCCTTTCAATCCTAGGTTTTCAATGGGACAAATCCTAGTAAGCTATTGAATGACGTGATGGCAAATGGGACCTAACCTTGCTATTTATTAACCCTAGGCACCTCCCATTATAGGCCCAGTATTTCGGCCCACACTGTTTCCCACACTAATCACATTTTTAGCGGGCTTAAGTATCATTAAATTAATCATAACATTAACTCGTTTTTGACAAAACAAAATATTACAATTAATTTTAACCCACATAAATTCATAGGAAAATTCTAACAAACACCAGTCAAGATTTCATAATTACTCAAAGTACATGACTTTAAGTAATACCATATTATGTAATGTATATATAAATGCTTTTCCAAGAGTAATTCATGATCATATTGCAAGGAAGAAGGTCGGTAATTTATATCGAGATTAAAGCGGCTCATTTCAGGAAGAAAGGTTGATAATTGAAGCCGAGATCGAAAATACTCGAACGCTAACTTCTTACGTCAACTGCAACAGAGGCACTTCATGTCCATGAAAAATTAACTAACCATTATCGTAATTATTCACACAATTGGATATTAATTGACAAGTGATACCAACAATTCATATAATCATCAAATTTGATCTAAATTTAAAAAAAAAATTTGACATTATTTGATCTAAAATATTTAAATGTTCCTAAAAATGTATAATTATATTAGTAATTTTAATTTATCAAAATATTAATATATAAAATATATTTAAACAGAAAACAAATTAAGCATTTTTCTAAGACACAAGATTATAAATACTAGTCATTAGTTTTACATGTCACAAAAAAATTTCATGACCAATATATAATAAAAATTAAAATTCCTTTTAGACTCAAATATAAGAAAAAATAATTAATTTTACACTAATTAAAAAAGTAGTTAATATCATCTAATTTTACTAATCTCATTAAAAAAATAAGGTTATTCCTAAAATATCCTTCATTGAAATTTGATATCATGAATAAAAAAAAAGTCATTGAAAATAGAATTGCAATTAAATGAAGAGAGTTTTAAGAAATGTATCATTAAATAGGAAGAAGTTAGTCAAATTTACTTATATTTAAGTCTACCATACAAGGCCATTTTTTTCCTTATACAATGTTCATAATTAAACTTCATTATTTCATTGATAAATGTGAATAAATGACTTTTAATTTTAAAATTATTTTTTATTAGTAAAATTTTCAAATTATTTATAATCAAATCAATATTAATGGATGACTAATAAAGACTTGTAAATGTAATTCGAATATATGAACAGATGAAAAGAAAAATACTATTGAAAAAATAAATGATATTCGAATATATTATCTAAAAAGAGAAAAAAATACAATTATCTTCACAATAAATACAATAAAAAATAAAAAGATATAATTATCTTCACAATAAATATTATAAAAGGAGAATAAAATACTTTATCAAAAAAGAAAAAAAATAACACCTAAATATTACTAGCTGACTTCAAAATAAAAAATTATTACTCAAATATTAATATATATATATATATATATATATATATATATATATATATATATATATCATATGTATAAAAAAAAAAATAATTAAAAAGCCAGGGGGAACAATGCCCCCCACCCTCTAAGGTGCCTCCGTCCCTGCCAACAATATAACAGTTAGCGTATGAGCGATACGAAGGGTGAATAATTACTTTCCTAAATTTCTTTGTGATGAGAATACTCAATTTGAGGAGGCCTTCATATCTGTATTTATTGATTCATTGGTTGATTGTGCGGTCGGGGAAAGTTTACCTCGGTCGGTTGATTGTGCGGTCGGGGCACCAAATGTTCTTACCAATTTCTGAGGTGCTCTCTAGACCGATCTCCAGCGATCTGACTGCTACTTAGTATGCCGAGCTCCTCCAAGCCGTGGGAGTGGTACATGTAAAGCCACTCCGACACTCAAGTTAGTGAGAATAATCAGAATTCTAGTAAAGTTAGAAGATAGATTTACCTGCAGAATACCCTTTATTTATAATAGTAGCATTGTTAGTTAATGGGATAAGTGGTTACCTAGTTGTGAGTTAGTGGACAGATAGGCGGTTGAGTGTTTATTATACATTAATAACTCAGATAACTTATTTATATCTCGGCCAATACACAAATCATATATGCTTCTTAAAAAATCACTGTTTTAATTTTTTTTTAAATCTTTTTTTATTTTTAAACAAATTGATCCTTTACTTAGTTTGAATCGTGTGATCATTTGCATTGGTTATTTATTTAATTTAATTTTTTTTAATATAGAGCAGATTAAGTATCAACGTACGAAAATTAAAAAGAATTATAATGTTTTCTTTCTAAATTATCATAAGTAATGGTTAGATTTATTATTAATCTTGTTTTCTTACATATTATTTAATTAATCTTGTTAAAACATGTGAATACGTCAGTTTTAGATATATTGATATCTGCATTTATAAGTAAGATTTTGTTTTTTTACTAATTAAATATGAATTATTTACTACTGTAAAAACTGCGACAAGTGCATCCTTTATGATTAGACAAGTCTTTTTCATATATAAATTTGCAATGCCCATTAAGAACATTTTGCATGTGATCCATTTTGTCGTGTGGGGTTCGTTTTCCTCCTCGTCCTCGGAGCCATTCCCCTTTCGAAAAGATTCATAATTCGATCAGTGCATGTGATACATGTCCCCCTCAATTCATTCTGTTTTTAATCGTTTTTTTTTCTTTTTTTTCTTACTGAATTTTTAATCGGTTAAAAAACGAGTTGAATTGAGTTAGATCTGTATTCAAATTGAGTTAAAAATCTCAATTTAATCCAATTTGTAGTGGGTTACGGGTTGAATTGAATTAACCTATTAATGTAAATAAAATAGTACAATTATAATAATATTATCTTACTGAATTGTCTTAGCATAATTTTTTCAAATAAATTAATAAAATAATATATAAAATTTATAATACTTCATAAAATATTATGTCCAATAAAATAATATTTAACTAAACAATCTGCCTTCAAAAATGGAAACTAAACAATCTATAAAAATAATAGGTTTAAATATTTTTTTAGTCATGAAATTGACCCGAATCTTGTTTTGGCCCCTGAAATTTAAAATTGCTCTTTATAATCCCCGAAATTTTTAAAAATGTTGGTTTTGGTCCCTAAGGTCTAACGGTGTTAACTGGTTTTCATATTATTAAACATTCTTCCACACTTGTGTTCATCATTTAAAGTGTTTAACTTGGATTTCTTTTTTTTTATGTAACCTTGCTACAATAATGTTTAAAAGCGACCTAGTTAACGTTATCAGACCTCAGGGACCAAAACCAACTTTTTTCAAAATTTCAGGGACTATGGAGCAATTTTAAATTTCAGGGACCAAAACAAGATTTTGGTCAAATTTCAGGGACTAAAAAGATATTTAAGCCAAAATAATATTCTGTTAGTTTAAAATCTTTCTTTTTCATTAAAAATAACATAAAAATCCTGATCCAATCAAATAATTTACACCCAATGCTCAAAATTTAAACCATAAATAGTTGACGTTATAGAGCCCAATCAATTAACTTTAAATTGGGTTGTATTGTCTTCTCGTGGATGTATAATTCTTTAAGACTTACATAGTTATTTTACATGACTTTAATTTTCAGATGTGATAAACTGTGTAATATGGATTCCACTATGCGAAAATTTAACATCAAAATCATTGGAAATATAATTGGAAGATATATTTATAATTATTTTCAATTATTAAGAAATTTGTTTATATTAGAAAAATAAAATGTAATTCATATTCATATCTCAAGAAAAGAAACATATTTTAAAATCAAAAGAGATAAAAAAAGTATAATTTAAGTATTTTCTAACAAAGAGTTAAAGACAGATGTAATTCTTTTTGTTATAAAAAGTTATTGAAATGCATCACACACCACAAAAGAACACTCCATGACCAAAAGAACAATGTTCCTTGGTGGAGTGAAGAAATTCGCAATAATGTTAATTTCTGATCTACATCTTTTGTTTTTTTTTCTTCTGAATTTCTGATCTACATGTTGTCGTGGGGCAAGAGGACAAAAGCTATTGAGTATATATATGTTTCGTCCAAGCAAGCATCATTACATAATTAGCCATGTCTTGTAGGATGCCATTATTTATAACAAAAGTGTTTTCAATGATGTCATGAATTAATGATACTTTGGCTACATCGGGTACCAATAATGCTAGCTAGTGAAGAACTAGGGTCACATACATTTCTATCAACCTATCTTCAAGAAATTGACAAATTGTTGTGATTGTATACTTTTAAACAATAACAATGCATATACAACATCTCCAATGCATGTCAAGCTAATCTTCAGTCTGTTGCAGTTTCAATAATGTCTGAGTGTTTAAAAATGAATTAGAATCAAGGCAAAGATCTACGTGGTTTAATTACTTTTGTTTTTTTGGGAGGCTTAATTACTTTTATTAATCCCACTTCAAATGCTTTATCCAAAAAAATAAAATCAAATGACTGGACTAACAAAAAATAATTATTTTTTTTAAAAATCAAATTATACTAACTCCATTGAGGTTTCTTGAGATTGTATATGGTCTCCTCTTTTTTATTTTTTTTTTTATTTTTACCTTTACAACAATCTCTTCGTAAGAATACATGGTATAATATTTTTTAAATAATAATTAAAGAGTTAGTATAATTTTTCAAACAATAAAGAGAGATTAGTATAAGAGTAAAACGTTGAAGGGTAGGGAGAATTTGACGAAATCTCAAAGAATTTAATGTAATTTGTTCAATTTTTTTACTTCATTTTTCATTTTATTTTTAAAGGAAAAATAATATATTTTAGAAATGATTAATGTATGGAAGCAATATTTTAAAAGTGAATAAAAAAATACATTTATTTAGTTAGCATAAAGTAGAGTCATTTTAAAGAACCACGGAGTGTATGGATTAATCGAAACAAGATTATTTTAACATAATTAGTGTCTCGAGTTTGGATTTTAAGCTGTGTTAAATACTTGGATAGAGAGTTTGCACTTATAGTGATATTATACGGTTCAAGTAAGATTGTCTCCAATGAATGATACACGTGGTCTCTAAAAAAATAGTCATTTTAAAGAGTAAATATCGGTGTTTTATAAATAAAAAAAACTTGATAAATATAATACTCAGAATTTATCGTAGAAATTAAAAGTTTCTTTTTTATAGTAATTTGAACGCCCCCAACAGTTAGAAGAAGGAGAAACTAGATTTGTTTTATATATATTCTAAAAAAAATACAATTTTTTAGAGAAAAAAGGTTATGTATTTACAGTGTAAAACAACTTGACATTATCATTCAATCACATATTACATATAATCATGTATCGTAAGTTTATTGACTTTTACAATAATTATCTTAAAAATCATATAAACGATGATTTGTGATTAGATAATAGTTTAAAACTATTTTACACTGTTAGTATATGACCATTAAACTCATTTTTTAAACAAAAGTACTATTAACAAATTAAGTGCATTGGGACTCCATTTTTTTTTAGTGACCATTATTAATAAGTGGATACTCCTTTACGTCATACACTATTAACTCCTATTATTTCTTTCCATCTCTATTCACATCCCTATCATGATTATTTCTTATATATATATATATATATATATATATATATATATATATATATATATATATATATATATATATATATATATTCTGATCTCTCTTTAATTATATGTGTGTGGATCCTTTATTTATTTATTTATTAATTTATATTTTAACATGAATAGTATTTTTTATAAATAAAACAATTTAATGATAAATTAAATAAGGAAAATTTATAAATTTATAAATTTCTAATACAAAATTTTATTCATTTTTTATATTTTTAAATTATACATAATATGCCTATAGGTTACGACCTAATTACTCATTACATTTGTTTTTACAATGTTGACAATGAAGTTCGAATTTAAGATCTCAAGCAAACTATTCAAACTTCCTGCCACTAGACCAACCTTAATGGTTTACTCGTTACATTTTAAAACTCTTTTTTATCTTCTAGTCTTTTTCTTCTCTTTCAAAATATATACATTTCCAATTATGTGAAAAAAATATTTTATAATTTTTTTTATAAAAGCAGGGAATGCAACAACATCACAATATGAAAAGGAATCTCAACTATGATGGCACCCTAGGACCTACCAATCATCTACAACATCCTATAGATTAAAATAGAAAAATAGAAAGAGACAAAAGATCATGGGGGAACTAGACCAAAATCCATGGAAAAGGATAAACAAAACCTAAAGTTAGGAAGACTATTCCTACTGCGGAAGAAAACTAACCTAATGAAACTAGGAACTAGGTCTTACCAAACCAAACCAATCTAGTTAGTAGCCCCAAAACTAGCTAACCTATCTGCACATGTATTTCCTTCTTTATAAATGTGTGAAAAAAACAATGTATATTTTCACAAAGAATAAGACAGTTTTTCTAACGATTTCTACTTCTCCAGGGAACCAACCTAGTGTTCTTGAACACATCAATGACTAGCTGGGAGTCACTCCAACCATAAAAATGCCAACCCTTTTGGTGGGCTATTTCAGTAGCAATTACTGTCACAAAAAGTTCCGCATAAAGGGCTGTTTTGATCCAAACATAGGAAGAAAAGCAACTAAGAATTGCATCGCTATGGTCCTGGAAGATGCCACCACAACCAGCATGGCCAAGAGCTCCTAACACAGATCCATTAGTGTTGCATTTAAATGTTCCACAAGAAGGCAGAAACCAATTCACTTGTTTCGCCAAGAAGGGTTTAGGTGGGTGAATATTAGCAGAGAAGGCCTTAAGAATGTTGAATTCCTCCAATGATTGGGCCATATGACCTTTAGAGCTTAAACCCGCTAAAGAGGTAGCCGAGAGCGTCAGGTTAAGCACAAGGGGTTGAGACCGAAGCTTTGTTGAAATGCTTTTGGTTTCTATTGAACCAAATCACACAAATAACATTGAAAATTGTAGCAACGATAACATCTTTAAGTTAATTACTCCAGTTCTTGTCCACAACAACAGGGAGGAGAAAGATGTTAAGTCAACATGGCAGTTAAGAATGGATTATAACCAAGACCAAATGATTGACACAAATTGGCATTGGAAGAATAGGTGGACCGAAGATTCCTCACAAAAATCGCACAAGCTACATACTTAAACAATGATGCACCCTCCAAATTTTAGATTGTCATCCGTGGGCATTTTTCGGCCGAATAACCACCACAATAAAACAGATTCTGAAGGCGGGATGGTTTTAGACTAGATAAGGTTTGCCCATGAAAACTTTTGACCAGGTGAAGGGAAACTATTTCAAGGTCAAGAAACCATCATCAGCAGGTTGCCAAATAGGTGAGTCATCCTCAAGAAAATTTGGGATAGTGACCTAAGGATTGTAACAACTAAGTGAGGAAAATTAGAGCTTAGTATAGTTTGAATTCTGGTAGATGAAATCACGGACTGATGCCTGCAACTTGCGTTGTATGCTAATAGGGAGCTATTAAGTGCAGCCGCAATAGAGTGCTCTATGCACCAATTGTCGTACCAATATTATTTTTTTTTCACCTGTGCCAAGAATCCATCTTGTGTGGAGAGTGATATTAGGCAACTGTTGATTGATTGAAGGCTAGATAGAGGAGCTCCCCGTAATAAGTTACTAGAGCTTTATTTTTCAGGAATTTGGCTTGAAGAAAAGTGGCCCATTGAGCATTTGAGTGTGCAAAGTCCCAAGCAAGTTTTAAAGTGGTAGCCTCATTGATGGCTCTAAAAGATTTAAGACTCTCCTTCCTCCAAAGGACAACAAACAATCTTCCAGCCAATTGTAACAATCTTCCTGGTGTTGATGTTGCCTGACCACACAATATTCCTAATCCATATGTCCACAGTTTTCAATAAAGCCCTTGGCTAGGAATAAATGTGAAAGCTATAAAGCAGCATCCAATTAATGACTGAGTTAACAAGTTGCACCTTGCCCATGATGGATAACAAGGTGTTAAGTCATAAGACGAATCAAGACTCCTCAATGTTTTGATTTACGCAAACAAATAATAAGTTCTGAAATCAACGTTTGAGTGTCTATCAGATGAAAGCTTCGTAGTGTTTTGCATCTATCTATCAAATGATGAACTTACGAATGTTGAGTCTGTGCATTTATGAACACTAAAATGCTCTGATGTTTTGATTCTTTGTGTAGAGAATATAGTTTCATTCTTCATAGGATCTGTCGAAGAGGATGAAAGAGAAAGAAGTCAATTGAAAAAGCTACATACTCCATCAAAAGGCATGTCAAAGCAAGTTACAATGTACTTGAGTGCACCAAAGCATATTTGACCTCTGACACAATATATGGAGTGCGGGAATAGCAAGATAAGCAAGCTACTTTATTAGATTACTTTGACAAGTTGGTGACATGCATTAAATGCTGCATTAAATGCTTCATGGACATCTTCACCAATAACAAAGATGAAAGTCGTTACAGTCATAATGGTTATTTCTAGTTGAAGTCTATAAATAGCTAAAGATTTGAAGTGCTCTACACAGAAGAGAAAACCTACATGCGAACAAGCATTCTAAGCAATTTCAAATTCTTTATAATTCTCTAAGTTAGAAACTTAGCTCTCAAAATCATTTGTATACCCTGGGAGTTAGACTTTGTGCTTAAACCTTGTATCCGTCTATAAGATGATTAAGTCTATGTGCCCTAAACCTTATACAAATTTGTGAGATTTGTTGAAAGTTGAAGATGTTTTGTTTTAAAGAATACTTGGGTGTTTAGCTTGAAGAGACTAGTGTAAAACTACTTGGGATTGAGCCAGAAATGGCTTAAGAAAGAATACTTGTATTTTTATTCATTGATAGTGGAACTTGGTGGGTTAGTTAAGAATTGGGCTTAGTCTCAGTGCTGGAGACGAACCAGTATAATAACTGTGTTTTTATTATTTTTTATGTGTTTTAATCTAACCTTGAATTGTGTTTATATCCAACGCGATTTCTCTAAAAGGATTTTGATAAAAAGAAGTTACTTTTTTTTAAACTATCGTTTGTTTTATAAATCTGCTACTCTTAAAAACTCATGTTTGTAAGACGATAAAAGTGTTTTGTTAAGGTTTGCAAAAAGGTTTTAAGAAACACAATTCAATTGCCCTTCTTATGTTTCCTTGTTTTCTACACAAGGCACCTTTCCAGGAGGCAAGCTTTGATTTTATCTTGTTAGCCACTAGTTGGAGGTAGGTAGAAGTGGCTTTTCCCCAAAAAATAGGCACACCCAAACAAACAAAAGGGATAGCTCCAGTTGCAAAAGCTAATTGAACACAAACTTCAAATCTCTTGTAGGGAGACATAGAGCCTACAAAAAATTTACATTTATCAAGGCTAATGTACTAAACCTAAGACTTCCCCATAGGCATGAGAGAATTGCATCAAATTGTCAAGGTTGTGTTTTGTGCCTCTACAAAAAGCATAATGTCATCAACATAGAGGACATGACTTGGAGTTGGACATCTTTTAGGACCAACCATGGGAGTAATAAATTATTGTCAACCAAATGATTGATACCCCTACTTAACACATCTTTTGCCAGACAAAAAAGGAGGGAGATAGGAGATCCCTTTGACGGACACCCCTTTTATAGAACATGTGCCCAACAACACAACCATTTACTGCAAAGGAGAGCTTGGTTGACTCTAAAATAGTCCTAACCGAGATACAGAACATGTTATCAAAAGTAAAAACTTTGAAAACATCAAGTAGGAATTTCCAATGGAGGGTATTGAATGTTTTCTTAACATCAAATTTGAGAGTCATAAAATTTATTTAAGATTACATTTTACTTTAACAAACAATAATTAATAATTATATCTATTTATTTGTATAGCAATAGTAAATTTATATTTAAATAATTACAAATATAATTTAAGAATTTAATGAAATACTTGTCTTACATTAAAATAAATATTTCTCATGCAAAAATAATTAATATTTATTTTCTTATTTTCATACAAAATATAATTATATTTTATCATTATATATATATTTTTTTACTTTTTCATGATCCTTTTTAAATTGTATTTTTCCATTTTTACAACTAAATTCATAATGATGTTATTTTATAAATTTTTCATAACTTTCTATACATTCCTAGCATGATTGTTTTCTTATGTATATAATAATTTTAAAAAATGAAAATGATAATTTTACTATATATATATATATATATATATATATATATATATATATATATATATATATATATATATACTCATACATACATCAATGTTATTTTTTCAATTTATATTTTAATAGAATACTATTAACACTAAAAAAGTTTTAATAGTAGGCTGGATAATGTTGGAATAAATAATTTTGATAATTTATCTAAGTAAAAAAATATTAAAAGTAATTAACTTGAGATAAATGTCGTATTTTTTAGATGAGTAAAAATAGTGCTCCTCCTATGTGTTCTACGTGAGGAATGATGAAAATAGGTTGGGCTTTGTTAGGCTTGAGTCTGGCTTTAGGATAAAAAAAATATGGTTCGAGTTTGACCTATTTATCTATTAAGAACTTTTTTTTAAAGGCCTGATCTGACTTACATAAAAGCTTGACCTGATCTACAAGCTTATTTAAAGGCTTATTTTGTGATAAAATTTTTTGATTGATTATTTTGTGATAATTTAACACCAAGATAGACATAAAAATAGGTATGTTAGGCTTTATAAGAATTGAGTGTAACTTATTTATATGATAAAATCATATTTAATTTTAAGGTATAATATGACATTTATGATAACTTATTTAAAAACATATTTGCAATAAGACATTTAAATAGGACATGTTCCGGTAGCCACAATCCCACATCGCTTAGGAGTCAAGGCGAAGGGTAGCTTATAAACATCCTCCTCCCTTTCAAACCCACCGAGGCGCCTTTTACAAGGACAAAACCGTGACAGTCCATCGAGCACCTAAGCGAACAATACCTCGGATGGCGTCGTCACCATCACCATCACTACCACTGCCGTCGCCACCTCCACCACTGCCACCCGTACCATTCCGCCACTGCCACCACCACCATCACCACCACTGTCACCCCCACCACCATCACTGTCACCGTCACCTTCACCACCACCACCACCTCTGTCACTGCCACCACCACCGTTCCTCCACCGCCATCGCCACCTCCACCACCGCCACTACTGTCATTGCCACCACTACCATTCCGCCACCACCACTACCACCATCACCTCTGTCACTGTCTTTACCGCCACCACGGGTTTAATTATTTTTTATTTTGAATTATTTTTTATGTGTTGATATTTTTTTATGTTGTATTATTTCAAAAGGAAGCAAGATAAGATAACATGGTTGACTCATTTATCAATATTCAATTTGTAACAATTTTTTAAAAACTAAACAAAAAAGAACTGATACTAAAAACTCAAAACTAAAATTGGTTTTAATTTTTAGAAATTTCAAAACTAAAGATGGAAAACCACCCCGAATGGGGCCTTAACTTTTGATCAACAACTATATGTTTCTTAACTTTTATACTTAATTATTAATTAAAATAAAATATTTTAAATCATTTTAAATTGAACTAAATATTAACAAAATATTAATTTTAGTTATTATTGTTTATAAAATATATTTTAATAACTAAATTAAAAAATAAAATAAATTTATATATATAAATAATAATTTACTTCTTAATTTCTAAACTTAATTATTAATTAAAATGAAATATTATGAATTTTGTAACAGCACAATTTTCTCAACTAATGATTTCAAAGTGATTGAAAATAATTATGAGACAAGATTATTTTTTTTATATTCTTGAAAATTTTAATTAAACAATATGTATGATTTTTCTATGTGAATTTCAGTTGAAATTTTCACTAAACTGAGATTGTATGTTGACTAACAGTGTAGAACTACACTGTGAATGTGAGCAAACAGTCAAAAAGCCTATAGAACTAATTATGATTAAATGTTATTGATTGTAATTAAGTTCTTGTTAGAATTAATTAATTAGTTCTAACATTGATAATTTAATATATTTTATTATACTTAGATACCCAATACACAGTCTAAGGAAACTTTTAAGAGTTGGTAAATTTCTATGAAACCATGAGATTAATTTAAATGCATCATTAACACATTTAACAATATCATTAAATCATATATGTCAAGGTTAATTAAAGTTTAATTAATAAAAAGAGGTAAAATCCTATCTTTAATTTAACTAATCCTACTTTAGTCATTTTTTGTCAAACATTCAGAAAGCAAATCTTACCTAAAATGGCATATATTTGGACGTCCACCTTTTTCATCCTATTACCCAAGAAAATTTTCTCAACATTGCCTTAAAAGCCACCAATCATCCTTTACCCCTAATTACCTATGGATACAAGCATACCTTGTCAATATTTCTTTTAGTCTCTTCTAGTTAGCCGAGACCCTCCTTCCCCACCTCTCCATCGGTTTTGCTTCCCTCCCCTAATTGTGCAACTTTTGTAACTTAACAAGATTATCAAGATTCAAACTTAACAAAACCATATAAAGATTCAGATTTTACTAGCCTTGTGGTGGCAGTTGAAGCCGTGGAATGCTAGAGAGCCATCCTTCTCCATCTTTTGAATTTTCCTTCTCTCATTGTAACTTCATAGCTCTCCCTAAGAGGTAAGGGAGCGAGCTTACTTACCTTCTTATTTTCCATTAGTTTCTATATACACAACTAAATTAATAAGATGAATTTCTTAAAATTTGGTAGAGGTTGTTTGTTATTAGATCTATGATTATCAAGGTTGAAATGTTGCTGAGAGGTTGCTTAATCTTCATTAAAACCTTGCTCTCTTGATTTATTCCTTTGTTTCTAACCATGAAAATGTGATATCTTGAAATATAGGAGCTTCCGTTTGGTATGAATAATGAGTAGTTATATTTGATATTTCACATGACAAGTAATTATTTAAGTTAATAGAAATGTTGTGCGTGCAAATAAATTTATTTACTGTAATTTGAAAATATCATTTACATGACTGAATATAGATTATATTTTTTATATTCTTTACTGCCCCTAAAAAAGTAAACAAAATAAATAAAAACAATATCCCTAGTGAGCTAAAGCTTTTAAGAAGAATTTTATGGTCTTTTATAATTTACGGATGTGGATGGGAATTACTTAATTGAATTCTTGTAAGTGTAGAGTTTATTTTTTTTTAAATCATTGGAAAAGCTAACAATAATAAAAGAGGGGGGGAAGAACGACTGTGAAACCCCCCTTCTAATTAATTAATTTCCATCTAAAATCCATAAAAAAAAATTTACAAATAAAATAAATACACTCCATTAAAGTTTAAAGTTTGTCATTATAATTTACATTATTAAAATTTACAGAAAATACTACTACCAAATTATTTCTAATTAATACAAAAGTATCTAAAGCCAAAAACACCCATTCCTATAGCTCTGGAACATGTCTGCATCTGTAACTTCTAATTAATCTTTCAAATACCTGCAGTCACACTCCCCTAGAATCTGGGGACAAAATTACCGGATCAGGCATTTAATTTCTCATACAATAAAACAATTTCAAACATATACATATCATAACAAAGTAATTAGTCACACACATAATTAAATGCAGTATGATTTATGCAATGCAATTTTTGACTCAAATTCATTTTGACCCTGCTCCATGGAGACTTCCCCTTTGAGTGTTTAGTAAGTAACTGGCCTACCATTACGCACTGCAATTCAGCTATTAGCCCCTACTAAAGGCAAATAAGCTAAACAGAATTAGGAGATCAGGATACCCGGAAGGCCACCACGACCGCATCTCAATCCAGATTTCGGCCACATGTGGGATTGCCAATACCCTTTACTCCACAGACTATATAATCACAGACTATACGGTCTTGTTTAACAAATTCTGCTAAACCCAAAAAAATCCTTTCTCAATCATTTTCATTTTTACATGACTACCGCAGTCCCGGTTAGTCAACAAATCATTTCTCAATCATTTTCATTTCACATGACTACCGCAGTCCCGGTTAGTCAACAAAAGTCATTTCTCATAGATCAACTCAATTCTCATGACTACCGCAGTCCCGGTTAGTCAACATAATTCTTTCTCATTTGAAACCTTTATAAATCTCCCAAAAAGACTCATGCAAATGAATTATGTTCATGATCGCAATTAAATAAATAATTTGTACACATTAACATACAAGAATATAAGAATTAAGCAATTTATCTTATAACATTAGTATTTTAGTAAATTATCAATTAAATCACTATTAGGTAAAATTACTAAAATACCCTTAATCTTTTTCCAAAATACCCAATGTGTCCCTACATGTAAAATGACCATTTTGCCCTTGGTTTTTCAAAAATTTCCACATAGTATCCCTTGTATTTTTAGCTTGGCCAAATGGTATACACACCATTTCCAACATGTTTTCCAAAGCAACACTTCCAATTCCAACCAAAAATCAACCAAATCACAAATTCAATCAAAATTCAACAAACCAAATTTCAACCATCACAACACATTAAAAATTCAATCAAACATCATTCCAATCCATGAATTACAATCACAAGCATCAGAAACACAAAACCCCTAAATCAATTTCAAGTTTTCATGATTCTAGGTCACAAATTGAATCTAACCCTACAACATGTTTTCTTCTAATTCCAAGGGTTCTAATTGAAATTAAATGCCTAGATCCTTACCTTAAGCTCTTTAATTGAAGAAAAAGCTTTGAATTCCTTTCTCCCTCACTCCTTGGTCTTGTAGGAATTTTTTGAGATTTCCTCCAATTTCTTTTCCTTTTTGCCGATTAGCTTAGGGTTTAGGAAGTTTGGATGGTTGGGTTTCTTAATTTGAGTTGAAATGGTGAAGTTAAGATGAAATAGAATGAAGAGCTGCAGCTGCTGGGTGAAGAACTCAGGGTTCTGTTTTTCAGCAAAGCTAGCTTTGTGCCTTTTTCCTTTTTAGCTTAAGTTTTAAGGCTTTATTTAACACTTAATTCACCAAATTGAATTTTTTCTTCAAGTCCACTGCGCTGCACGTCCAGCAGCCCCTATTGGCCAAGGGAGATCAGTTCTCCAAGCTTCCCCATCCACTTGGACAGCCAAAGGAGTGCAGTAAGTGACTTGCCTTCCAAAAGGTCAAAAGTCAACATTTGTAGGTAATTTAATGGAATTTTCTAGAATAATTTAGGGCTGTTAATTATCTTACAAACTAATTAGAATTTGAAGAAAAAAACACCACCATTGGATTCCTCACTATCAAAAACCTTGGGGTAGTGTCTTACTTATCTCTTAATCCAAGCCTAATTAGCTTAATTTAGTGACATTGGAAAAACCTAAGTTGTCACTTTTTGATTGGTTAAGGTTCTAAACTAAATTTTTCTTGGTTAAACATTTTTAATAATTATTCTAAGTATATTACAATTATTAGATAATTCTATAGATATCCTACTAATTTTCTCTAAATTTTCTGCCTTAGAATTTTACTGTAATAATTTCTCAAAGTTCTAACTTTCAGAAAATCCTAACAATTCGGAATAAGCATTTTAATTCTTTATCTGTATATATTTTTAATCTATATTCTATTACCTTTCTATTAAGTTATAAATGAGTCCAAAATTCTACACTTGAAAATTTATCCTGGATAGCTGTCTGACATAGCAGTCCAGTCGACAAGTAATTTCGGCAAAACAAAGACATTTAAAGATTCAGAAAATTCTTTTGAGTAGAACTGTATTAATTTCATTAAGAAAATATGTGCATAAAGTTTCTATAAAATACAGTGCATAAGTGTTTATAATGTACATATATAAATGCGTACAAATAGTAAAATGAGGATGTTACAGACTGCTGTGTACTTGGGCTTTTAGAAAAAGTCACTAAGTACTTAAAATATTTAAAATGGGTGCTGGAGTCTAGCTGTGTAGTTAGGGTACTGTTATAAATAATTCATATAAGTTAAAGTTGACTAACTAGAAGGGGTTAGGCTAAGGTGGAGTTTGCAACACTTTCTCACGGTACTGTTATAAATAATTCATATAAGTTAAAGTTGGCTAACTAGAAGGGGTTAGGCTAAGGTGGAGTTTGCAACACTTTCTCACCGGTGAGAAAGTGTTGCTTTACCTGCTGCAATAGTTTACCCACCAGTGAGAAAGTGGTTTTTACCTGCTATCACCGGGAGAAAAAAAAATAAAAAAAAAAATATTTTGATAGTAGGTAAAAAACTTGCTGCAGATATAGCCTAACCCAATTAGAAGAAAGGCTAAGGATTCAATATTAAGAGATTAAGTTTAAATGTTAAAATAGTACTTTAATGGATTAAAAAAAAGTTTCGAATGAAAATTCATATAGCTTTTAAAAATCTTCACACGGTGATAGTAAGTGAGGTCTTAAATCTTTATACCTTCTAGATGATATTTTTTTAGGAAAAAAAAAAAAGATAACGTGAGATCAAGTGAAATTGATATGTTTTTAAATAAAAATTTAAACAAATTGATTTTAGAAATAAAAACTATAAACCTAGAAACTTTATAGTTAATATTATAATATTTTAGATTTAAAATGTCTAAGAAAAATAAGCTTAGACAATCGTTGACCATTTTGGTAATTATTGAGAAAAGATTAATATATATAACACTATCTTTACAAGAAAAATAGGACTTTTTGACTAAAATGGGTAAAAAAAAAAAAACAAATTACGTAAAAGGTGTTATCTGAAAAGTATTTACATGAGATGGGTTGTTTTGGCCACATAGACTCAACAGAAGGCGCCACACTGTGTGGCACTTTATGCACAGGAAATTTTGAAGAATAGAAGGCGCCACTCTGAGTGGCACCTCCAGTTACTTTTTGTCCACCGGGTGGCGCCACACTGTGTGTAGTCACAGGAGGCGCCACACTGGTGGTCTTCTCCTGTTACTGACGGTTTGCAGGCGACGCAGAGCAAAAGGCGCCAGGCAGTGCAGCTTCACCTCTCCTGCAGACACTCGTGAAGAAGGCACCAGTCAACCGTTCGCCTCTAGTTTTATAGGTGACAACTACCTATGTGGCGCCTTGTGGTTGGCTACATAATCGCTTATGGAAAATTTTGCAAATGAATGTAAACGTATTTTATGATGAATTCATTGAATGTGAAAGTTTGTGTTTATTACAACAGTGAAATGGTTGATACTGTTGATGAAGGTACAAAATTTATTAATTGTGAGGCAAAGCCTTTTGAAGTTACGAAAGACATCAATTAGCTCTTTTTCACCGTTGATGTCTTTCGTAATGGGTGTCTGAAGAATAGGGTTGATGTCTTTCGTAACTTCAAAATGCTTTGCCTCACAATTAATAAATTTTGTACCTTCATCAACAGTATCAACCATTTCACCGTTGTAATAAACACAAACTTTCACATTCAATGAATTTATCATAAAATACGTTTATATTCATTTGCAATTTTTTCCATAAGCGATTATGTAGCCAACCACAAGGCACCGCATAGGTAGTTGTCACCTGTAAAACTAGAGGCGAACAGTTGACTGGCGCCTTCTTAATGGGTGTCTGCAGGAGAGGTGAAGCTGCATTGCCTGGCGCCTCTTGCTCTGCGTCGCCTGCAAACCATCAGTAACAGGAGAAGACCACCAGTGTGGCGCCTCCTGTGACTACACACAGTATGGCGCCACCTGGTGGACAAAAAGTAACTGGAGGTGCCACTCAGAGTGACACCTTCTGTTCTTCAAAATTTCCTGTGCATAAAGTGCCACACAGTGTGGCACCTTTTGTTGAGTCTACGTGGCCAAAACAACCCATCTCATGTAAATACTTTTCAGATAACACCTTTTACGTAATTTGTTTTTTTTTAACCCATTTTAGTCAAAAAGTCGAAAAATAGAGTAAGGACAAAAGTAACTTCTAGCTTCAAGAAAGTTATGTTCTAAATTTCTTTATGGACTTAAACATTTAAAATTTTAAATCCATAGGTGATGCAAATAATTAAGATAGTTTTATTATTTATTTTCGAACATTTTTAATAATTGTCTTAAAACTATAATGATGTAAATAGCTATTTCAACGTATACAGAAAAACGTCGAAGGTGTGAGAAAAATAGTTGTTAGAAGAATCCTAAGGGATTTTGTTTTATGAGATTATGGAAACAAGGTGATACTTTACTTGACATTCTTGTGGAGAGGCTCGACCTGGTGGGTGGTAGGCATATTGTTGATTATGTCTAATCAACATAAAGAGAATTCAACCAGTGAATTTCTTGGACTCTATAGAGAGGCCTGGCCTAGATGAGGTGGCAGACATACTGAAAGTATGTCTAATCCACAAAAGGAGGACCTAAGTAGAGTTGATATTGATCTTAATGTTGATTTTGGATGAATTGATTGAACTTGCATTCTTGCATATGTTGTCGAGCTGCCCCGTGAGACTGTGGTCTAGGGGAGGGGAGGGAAGTGGAGGTGGGTGTGAAAACATTGAGTATAGTGGGCATACGATTCCATAAAAGGCCCGGATTATCGCGAATCTTGTGTCGTGGTAGTAACTACCCCGGTATGCCTATCTTGACAATGCCATTGTTCTGCTCTATATGACTCAATATCGGTGTTGCCTAGATGGTTTATGGCATGTGTCATTCTTCGGATCTGCGAGGTCCATTAATGGAGTTGTATGATGTTCAAGGGACATGTCTGACTGGTCGCTCAAGGTGTTAGGAATCTCCATGGAGTTGTGTTTTCATACATTGCATGACCTTATCATTTGTGTACACTTGTTGGCTGGCGGTGATTTGGTATATGTATTCGTGGTTTTAATTGTGGATGGTGTGCGTATATATATATATATATATATATATATATATATATATATATATATATATATATGTGTGTGTGTGTGTGTGTGTGTGTGTGTGTGTGTGTGTGTGTGTGTGTGTGTGTGTGTGTGTGGTCAGTAGTGGACTACCTCTTTATGTCTTTTGTGTCTATTTTATTTTTCGAGAACTTACCCTTGCACATGTGGTTTGTGCCTATGATGAACTTGAACAACGCATTCGTGGGAGCAAATGGATGAGGTTCAGGATCTACTCTTTGTAATTCCCTGACTATATTCTGTCTGCATGCTTTTTGATGGTTGCCATTACCAAGGTGTCGCTACGAAGGATGGATGTTAAACGAGAAGCATAGTCATCACATACGTATCTTAGGAGGATGCATCGTCCTCAAGCGAGGGACTCTAGATTTACGAGGATTGACTTCCTTTTTGAGTCTTCGGTTTGACATCACCAGGCATTTCGACGAATAGTGAGATGAAGGAACCTACACATGAAATGATTGCAGAAATGACCAGAGTTGTACCCCACCTCTTTTGTCTTTAGAGCTTCATATTGGAGGGAGATTCTCTAGAAGTCTCCCCATTATTATGTTTTTGAGTTTTATTATACAACCAACATAGAGTATGCATGATATATCCCTTTCCCCTTTCTTATGTGTCTTTTACATATGAGTACACTTTTGGAACACATACACACTACTGTTGAGTCATAAGATGAATCAAGATCCTTAATAATTTTGATCCAATGCAAAACAAATATTAAGTAAAAAGACTGTGTCTTATAAATGCCAACAGACGAAAACGTCGCATCTACATCTATAAGTTATAGATGATACACAGACAGACGCTTAAGTCTAAAGAAGCATTTAAAGGCATAGTAAATGCACTGTCGTTTTGTAATCTGTATTTCAAGGAATGTTCATGGAACGTCCTACCTAGGATTTGTCGAAGTGCATAGAGGGAAACAGAAAGAAAAGCCAAAGTAGCAGAAGTTCCCCTCGCCTCAAAAGATGCACTACAACTAGCAATGAGTACTTGACTGAGCAAGCGAAGTGACCACTGCAGCATAAGGATATGAAGTGTATCTCAAGGAAGATAAGTAGAGTGCTTTATCAGCTTAAAGTGACTAGTTTGTGGCAAGCATTTAATGGTCACATTAAATGCCCCAACAACTACTCTCCTTCAGACGCTAGTCATACGCAAGTAAGAAGACTGTTTAGAGACAATGGTTACTTCCTTAGCAAGTCTATATATAGCAGAAGATTTGAAGTGCTGAAGACAAGGAACTTAATTCAAATTATGCAAGCATTCTTTCAAGCCTTCATTCTTTCTCTTGTAAATTCTCTAAGTTGTAAAAGCTCTCAAAACACCTTGAATATCCTAAGAGAAAAAGACCGTGTTCTTACTTTTGTATACCCGTCTGTAAGACGATAATCCAAAGTCTATGCACCTCTAACTCAACAAATCTACTGATTTGTTGTAGAGCTAGAAGTGGCTTAGTAAGAAAAAATACTTGGGTTTTTAGCTTAGAGAGGCTAGTGTAAGAACTACTTAGGTAGAGCAGAAGTAGTGGTGAACAGTACTTGTAACTTGTGAAAGTTAGTGGAACTTGGTGGTTTGCCAAGAACTAGACGTAGTCTCGGGGTGAGACGAACCAGTATAAATTCTTGTGTTGTCTTTCCTCCTCTTTATTTCTTATAACTACTTGAACTAACTGTGTCTTGTGATTTATCTTGTTTTGTTAAAAGGTTTCATTTGTTGTTATCGTCTGTTAACGTTTTCTCTGAAACTGTCTTTCTAAACCCATAACTGACGAATCACGCATTTTATAAAAGTTTGAGAAAATTTTTATAAATCACAATTCAACCCCCCTTCTTATGATTTTTCCCTTTACAGTTTGGTATCAGAGCTCAGCCTCTAAAGGTTGAGCACCTGACCGTGTCTAGAGGAAAAGATCTAGATGGTCAGTCATGACAACCAGTTCATTCCTGAAGGAGCCTCTCTGACAAGGCCTCCAGCCTTACTTGGAGTTGACTATCCTTACTGAAAAGACCGCATGAAGATGTACATCAAGTCTAATCAATACCAACTATGGAACATCATCATTCATGGGGATATCCCCATCACAAGGCCCGAAGATCAATGGACCCAAGATGACTACAACATCCTTCAACTCGACAACAAGGCCATATATACTTTGGCATGTGCTTTAACCAGGAATGAGTACAAGAAGGTGCGTAGACTCAAATCGGCCAAGGAAATTTGGGATTCTCTCTGCACCAACTATGAGGGAATTGAAGATGTTCAACTAAGGAGGGCTACCATTCTGACCAGATACTATGAGAGTTTCTCCATGAAAGAAGGAGAAAGTGTTGATGATATGTTTGGGAGACTTCAGGTTCTTCACTCAGACCTGGAATCTCCTGGGCACAATTATACTAAAGCTCAGATCAATCTGAAGATCCTTGACAGTATAACCAAAGTGTGGGAACCCAAGACCACAATTATCCAAGAGGTAAGGAACATTAGAACCTTGTCTTGGGAAAAGTTGTTGGGAGTTCTATGAGTGCATGAAGTGCATTTATAGAACAGAGACAAATTGCCTACAAACAATGCTAACAATTTCACTACTCTCAAAGTTGGTGAAACTAGCACCAAAAAAGAAGAAAAGAAAAGAACCCCCAAGGCTCTAAAGGTTCAAGCTGTTTAGTTAGAAGAACCAGACGAAAGCTTTGTCGGATCTACAAATGATAAGGTTGTCCTCATGGCAAGAAAGTTTAAGCAGATGCTGAAAAAGAAAAACAAGTTCAGATAATCCTCTAGGAAGAAAGACTCAATATTAAAAAAAAAAGATAAGGAGGATAGTCAAGAGATCATCTGCTTTGAGTGCAGAAAGCCTGGACACATGAAGTCTGAATGTCCAAGGCTAAAGAAAAAGAAGTCCTATGGTGGTAAGAAAAAGAAGAAGAGTTTGATGGTCACATGGGACGAATCAGACAGTGAGCAAAGTAGCAACTCAGACGATGAGTAGGCAAACATCTGTCTAATGGCTAAGACAGAAGAAAAAGTTAAGGTAAAAACTTTCTTTGAATCTGAAAGCTCATCTGGTTCTTCATCCGACGATGAAGAAGAGATGCCTTATGATGTTTTACTTCAAAACTGTTATATGATCTCTCAGTAATGTAAGAAATTTAAACAAAAACTTAGATAGTCTGTTTGTGAAATAAAATTGCTGAAGAAATCAAATGCAAAATTGGAAGAAAAAGTCAAGACTTTTGAGAAGAGCCTAAGTGAAACTAGTACCTCAAGTCAGACGGACGATCCATCCAGAGTTGAAAAACTAAGGGAGGAAGTAGCCTGTCTAACCAAGGATTTTGGAAATTTTCTAGAGAGCTCTAACACTCTCACTATGCTTTTAAAATATCACCAACATCCCCATGATAAATCTGGCTTAAGCTTAGAAAATGATGCATCTGTTTCTACTCAGTCTGATCCAGACAAATGTGACTTCTGTGGAAAGTCTGGACACTCCAAGTTCAGATGCATAACAAGAAAAAGCAGATGCCTAAGGGCACTAATGCTGCTGGAACCAAGAAGATTTGGGTACCAAAGTCTCAAATTATTCCTATTTCCAATATCCTTGGTAGGAAAAGGCAAGGGTTTAAGCTGGTACTAGGACAGTGGCTGCTCACGACACATGACGGGAAAAAGGTCTATGTTCCTAGACCTAAAGCCAGTTGAAGGCGGAGCAGTTGCCTTTGGAGGCATGGGAAAAGGACGCATCATTGGTGTAGGTAAAGTTGGTATGTCCTCCCTAACTTTCATAGACAACTTCCTATATGTTGAAGGCTTGAAGTATAACCTACTGAGCATAAGTCAATTGTGTGACAATGGTTATATCATCTCCTTCAACAAGGACAAATGCATAGTCAAAATAGATGATGGCAAGTTTGTCTTTTCTGCCAAACGATACAATAATCTGTATGAGATTGATCTTATAGATCTTAGTAAGCAGAAGGTAATGTGTCTGTTGTCCAGAGAAGATGAAAGATGGATTTGGCATAAAAAAACTTGGGCATGTGAATCTGAAACACATTTCAAAACTTTCAAAAAAGGGTTTAGTAAGAGGATTGCCTAAGATTTCCTGGAAAATCCATCTTCTCTGTGAAGCTTGTCAAAAAGGGAAACAGATTAAAACATCTTTTAAATCTAAGAATGTTGTTTCTACCTCCAAACTGTTGCAACTCTTGCATATGGATTTATTTGGTCCTACTAGAATGTTGAGTCTAGGCGGAAAGAAATATGACTTAGTCATTATGGATAACTATTCAAGATATACATAGGTATACTTCCTAGGCCATAAACATGAGTCTTTCAAGGCCTTTGAAATATTCTGTAAAAGAGTTCAAAATGAAAAAGGGTTTTGCATCTCTAGCATGAAAAATGATCATGGAACTGAGTTTGAAAATTTTGAGTTCAAGTTTTTCTGCGAAAAGAATGGGATTTTTCACAACTTCTCTTCACCGAGAACACCTCAGCAAAATAGGATAGTTGAAAGGAAAAATCGAACTTTGCAAAAGATGGCTTGGACCATGCTCTGTGAAAACTCTCTACCTAAACACTTCTGGGCAGAGGCTGTGAACACTACTTGTTATGTTCAAAATAGAGTATTGATTAGACCTATGATTGAAAAGACTGGTTATGAACTATGGAGAGGAAGAAGACCTAACATTGCTTACTTTCATCCTTTCAGATGTGAGTGTTACATCTTAAACACCAAGGATCAATTGGGAAAATTTGATTCTAAGGTGGATAAGGGTGTCTTCCTGGGATATTCTGATACATCTAAGGCTTACAGAGTTTTTAATACTAGAACCTTAGTTGTAGAAGAATCTATCCATGTTAAATTCAATGATGAACTAACATCTGATAGGAGACTATTAGACCTTGAGGATGATTTTGCATATATGCAGAAGGAAATTCTTCCTCAGATTGAAAGCATCCTATGCCTTCATCTCAGAAATAGAGCCAAAAATGATAAACGAAGCTTTGACAGATGATGACTGAATTTTAGCCATGGAAGAAGAACTAAACCAATTTACCAGAAATGATGTCTGGACCATAGTTCCTAAGCCAAAGAAAAAAGCATCATCGGAACAAGACGGGTCTTCAGAAATAAACTGGATAAGCAAGGAAAACTGATAAGAAACAAAGCTAGGCTAGTAGCTCAGGGCTATAACCAACAAGAAGGTATCGACTTCACTGAAACCTTTGCTCTTGTAGCTAGATTAGAAGCTATAAGAATTATGCTTGCATTTGCTGCTCATAAAAACAGTAAGCTTTTTCAAATGGATGTTAAGGGTGCGTTCTTAAATGTTTTTATTGAAGAAGAAGTTTATGTTAAACAACCTCCTGGTTTTGAAGATCCTATTCTTACATATCATGTTTTCAAACTTAAAAAGGCTTTGTATGGTCTGAAACATGCACCCCATGCTTGGTATGATAGACTAAACTCCTTTCTCTTAGAAAATGGTTTTATGAGTGGCAAAGTAGACACTACTCTTTTCAGAAGAGAAGTTGGCAAAGATTTCATTATAGTTCAAATTTATGTTGATGATATTATTTTTGGAGCTACTAATGAATCTTTGTGCAAGGATTTTTCTGATCTGATGAAAAACAAGTTTGAAATGAGCATGATGGGAGAACTTAAGTTCTTCTTAGGACTTCAGATCAAACAAGATAGCAAGGGAATCTATATTCATTGGCAAAAGTATACAAGGGAACTTCTTAAGAAGTTCAAAATGGAAGATGCTAAACCAATGAAAACTCCTATGCATTCTTCCAATCCTTTGAGCAAAGATGAATTAGGTAAACTAGTAGATTAGACGATCTATAGAGGTATGATTGGCTTACTTCTTGACCTTACAACCAATAGACCTGATATCATGCATAGTGTCTGTTTATGCCCTAGATTTCGGTCTGATTATAGAAAGTCACATCTCAAAGATGTTAAAAGGATCTTACGTTATCTAGTGGGCACTACTAACCTTAGTTTGTTCTATAAGAAAAATCAAAATTTCAAGTTAGTAGGATACTGTGATGCAAACTATGCAGGAGACAGAGTTGAACGAAAAAGTACAAGTGGAGGATGCCATTTTATAGGACCCTGTCTCATCTCATGGGCAAGCAAGAAGTAGAACTCAATTGCTCTACCAACTGCATAAGCTAAATATGTGTCTGCTGCCAGTTGTTGCTCACAGCTGCTATGGGTAAAATATCAGTTAGAAGATTACTCTAGTTTTGAAAACACTATACCTGTATATTATGATAATACTAGTGCAATCAACTTATCTAAAAATCCCATACAACATTCTAAGGCAAAGCATATTGAAATTAGATCTCATTTCATTCATGATTATGTTCAAAAAGGAGTTTTTGACATTCAGTTTGTAGATACTGATCACCAATAGGCTGATATCTTTACAAAACCTTTGTCTGAAGAATGTTTCATCTGTATCAGGGATCATCTGCATATGCACATGCTTTTAGATTAATGTTTGCATTCATCAGATGATATCCTTCATCTTATCTATTTTCATTAATCTGTTGGAACTAATGTGTGTTCAAGTGTATAGACGATAAAGCCCCACATTCACAAAGGTTACAAGTCTTTTTGTTTTCTCACAAAACGTGCGCCGCCCTTTTCGCCACAATGAGACAGATTTCAAAAAGTTTTTAATGCCTTTAAACTGCTCTTTTATTATATTTTAAAACTCTTTCTCCTCTCTCATTTGGTATAAAAGGACGAAGTACCTAAACAAGAAGGTTCCTTTGATCTTTCAAATTCCCTGAAATTCTTAAGATTTTCTAAAAATTTCAAAGATCAAAACTTTCTTCTTTTTTCTTTTCAAAACTTAATCTCTGTGAACAAAATGGCACCAAGGAAGCAAGTTTCATCTTCTACTCCCCTCATCCGCAGCCAAGATGAAGCTACAGTAACATTTCCAGAGGAGCTATTCATTCCTAGAAAATGGGCAAGTCTGACTGAGTTGGCGAAGGAAGGGATGTGAAGGACAAGTTCACCAGAGTTGGGTGGACCAATTTTATTGGGAAACACAACGTCTGGTATCATGGCCCTTATGCCCTTTTCTGGGGCACTGCCAAGATGGAAGATGACCAGTGCATTCGGGGCACAATTGGTCAAACGATGGTGGATATTAGTCCTTCAACCATAGCTAAGGCTATTGGGTGTGCTAAGGAAGGACTAATTTATGACAAGGAATGGGAGAAGACCATCACTCAAGAGACAGTGGACAAGCTTCTCTATAACAAAGTTCGGCCTGCAGACGAAGACCCAAAGAAACGTGTTGTAACAATGAAGAACTTTCTACTGTTTGCCAACATAACCCAAGTCTGCGGACTCTTGCACAATATGTTGTTCAACATTGTGTTTCCCAGAATGGGGTCGAGGGATCATGTAAACGAAAGGGACAGATTCTGCATCTATAATATCATGATTGGAGAAAAGATCAATCTTCCTTATCTGATCTTCTATCATCTGGAGCATGCCTTCAAGGACAAGTTTTCTTCGAAGAAGCAGAAGAACCCCATCCCTTACTGCATGTTGTTCACACAACTTATGAGGGATGCTAGAGTTGACCTCTCAAAGTTTAAGGCATCTGGAGGTGCTACTCAGATCTCAGGAACCACATTTGTGAGAATGGGAATAGCTCACAAGTTTCCTGAGTGGGTTAAGAAGCACGAAAGCAAAGTGAATAAGAAGCCTAAGGAAGAATCTGATGAGCCTATGTCTGTCGCAGAGAAACAGACCCTACCCTAACCTAAGCCTTCATAGACTCACACTAAACCAACCACCAGACGCACCCAACCTCCATCCTCAGACCAACCCAAGAAACCCAAACAACAACCACCTTCAGACCCTCCCTCATCTCTTAAGAAAAAGGTTGTAGAAACTTCTTTTGAACCTATTTCTGAACCTCCTCTCAAAAAGCCCTTCTCCAGAACCACCAAGATTCCTATTGTCACCAAAGCCAAACTCACCACCTCACAAAAACCCTAACCTTAACCTTAACCTTCACCTTCCCAAACCCAAGAATCTGATATTGAGATTCTTGATGCTTCTCCATCAAAACCTCAGCCCTCTCCCAAACCTAAACCTGTACCCAAGCCTAAATCTTCATCATTTCCTCCACCTGCTGACAAAAAGGAAGCAACTGCCATCAGAAAGGCTCAGGAGTTGTCAAAGAAAGAGGCTGCTAAAAAGGCTAAGTTGGACAAAAGCCTTGAGAGGCAAGAACAGATTGAGCTGGAACAATCTTTGGTAGAGTTTGTCAAGACTCTATCAGCTGACGAGTTGAAGAGGAAGGCTACTAAAAAAGCCTTGGCTCTTGCAGATGAAGCTACAAAAGAAGAAGCCCTTAATGAAGTTGTTCTTGAGTCTATTAAGACTCTGTCTGAAAAAGAACAGAAGCATGTAGCTATAAACGATCTGACAAGAATAGAGTTAGCTATGATTCAAACAGCTGAACTTACGTCTAAAGAAATTATTGCTAAGCAAAAGGAATTCTAGACAATCATAGTTGATGAAGATGCAGATGAAGATGAAATAGAAGAATTAAAAGAAGCCATTCTTTAGTCTGCATTGATGGCCAGTGCACAAGGTCTAGACTTTGTTGAAGACCAAGTGGAAACTAATGATTCTAGTCCTCACGCCATCTACAGACCTATCACTGAAGATGATGAGAAAAAGGTAGATGAGCACCTAGCAAAATCTGATGTAGATAGAGTTGCCAAACAGATGAGCATTTATGGTAGCACTTCATCTGTCTCAGTTGATGACATGAAAATGCTGACTAAAGATGAACTGTTCAGACGATGCAGATATGATGCAAAAGCCTTTCTATCTTTAGGCTACATTTTTGGCAATCTAGCACTAGATCTAGCACCAAAGCCCAGAGGCTATGACTGGATCATCAGACGGAGTCCAAACATTCCAGTCCCTACAGTTCAACCACCATCAAACCCTAAGATTAGTGTTCGCTACTATCCCAGATGGAAGCACCTAAGGGTAAATGAATAGGAATGCTGCAACAAGGAATGGCGGAAGAAGGGTATCTGCACTAATGAGGATCAAGCTTTGCCACTTGAATTCCTGGACTACGTCAAGTTTTGGAAGAATGGTGTTCCTGGGATTGATCCTTTCAATCTTCCTAACTATTAAGTCCTTCCAAAAGAAGAGCTTTCAGCTCTTTCATGTTACAAGCAAGAACCTCATTTCAGGATCTTCCCTCCATGTCAGACCCCACCACCTGATCTAAACTCACTCATCTTTAAGCATACTCCCCGTGGCCGACGACACTACCCTCTTCAAGCTCCAGTCTGGCGAAGACTTTTAGTGCTAACTGATGAAATACCTTTCTTTGAACCTGTCAGTCTTCACAAAATCATAGGTCTCTCAGCTTATCTCAACGTGATTCTTCCTTGGAATCATGCTGAATCAGGCCGCACTATTTACACCAAAGATCTCAACTTGGACGATCCAGAAGCAAGTCCAACTTTTGATATGTGGGAATCTTCAGACTATACCATGGATCTGCGCATGAAGCTGCAACCATATAAGGAGGAGATTAAAAAGTGTCATAACTCCTTCAAACAAATCCAAAGGCGTGCATAGACGATGCGTCACTTCCTAGGCACACAATTTCACTGTGTGGCCTCCAATCAAACCCAATTCAAGCTTGCTTTGGACAAGGTCATTCTAGTCCTTCCAATCTTGAATTATAAGGGTAAGGAAAAGGTAGAAGAAGAAGATGATGCTCCACAATGCAACATTCGTGTTCGCAAAGGCAGGCCCTTCAGACGCGAACTTGAAGCCATTCTTCAAAAGATAGATGTTGAACGTACGTCTGAGGATTTGAAGATGATCAGACAAGTCAAGAAGTTTGAAGCTTTCTGCTCTGGTTTGGAACCTGAAGACAAACCTCCTACAGATGGCTATCATCTAAAGATTGGAACATGCTTTCAATGCAAAGGTCATCAGCCTTTTCTCCTTGCGTCTAGCACCTCTGAGCTTATGCCATGGAAGTCTAACTTCTACTATCCATCTGATAGGGACTTTTCTTTTATGTTTCCTCTGCCATACTCAACCTTCTTCTTCTCAAAGACTATTTTGGGCATTGTTTAAGAACCAGATGAAGCCATTGTTCCATACAGACCTCCCATCACCGATGAAGAAGTGTATGATCTGTATGTTGAGCTTTAGGCAACAAGGAAAGCTCTACGTCAAGCTCTGGAAGACAGGAAAGAATTAGAGACTAAGCTCAAGAAGTGGATCAACATTGATGCTTTCTTTCGTGGTCGCTGCTGCAGACGCACTCCCACTCCACCAGGATCCTCTATGGTAGTATCATCTGACTCTGATTCCTCTGATTCTGATGGTCCAATTCCTGAGGAACCAGATTTTGCTAATCGCCATGCAAAAAGGGGAGAAGGGAAAGGTAAAAAGAAAGTGTGAAGAGGAGAGGATGCATCTGAGAGGGAGCTGGAGTATTCTATTCTTTTCTTTCTCTGTAAAGACACATTGTAACACCCCGAAAATTTCAACACAGTAAGAGATTAATTAGAAATTAATGGGAATTTAATTGTTTTTTTAAACAAGAAAAAGATATGTTTTGAGTAATTAAATATAGTTAGTAATTAATTGAGTAAATAAGAAAAATAAAGGAAAATAAATAATATGAGTAATTCGTTATAATGGACAAATAGGAAAAGATTTATAAAATCAAAGATATAGCATTCTCTGTAATTAAATTGTTTGGGTTATTTTTTTTCCTTATGTGCAGTGTAAAATGTACTTAATATCCAAGTATTCAAAATTTGTCTGTGAGTGGTGTAACAACCCGTCTACGTTACATAACTATTAAAGCTAAGGTTCTTTGATTTCCTTTTCTTTTAGAAATCTCTTTCATTAGTTTACTTTATGAAAATATTGCGTCAACTTTTCGCATTTCCATAAGTAATAATTAAAGTTCAAACTAAAAGAACATATAATTTTAACTACAAACTACTCTTGGAGCTTATACATGAGACAAACCTAAGCTGGTCATCTCTATACATAACTCAACTAGGGAAAAGAAAGTAGGAAAAATATCTTCAATCTCAGGCTCACTCTATCTACCATGCCTCCAAGAGGAAGATCCACCTAAAAAGCCATCTACTCCCCCGAACATGGTGTCCGAGATCATCACAGGCACAAACCACACGTGAAAACATTACAAGGGTAAGCTTACCAAACAAAACTATACATAATAACTGAAAATGTTATATAAAACTCAATTCATCAATAAACACCAATAAAAAAACACCATCATGGCTCAACCGTCTTAATTAGTTCATACGACAAAGTTATATCACCAATTACTACCACGAATCATCAAATCTCATGGATTTTATTCAGTCAACAGAAGTCACAATCTCAATCATCAAGACAACCACTAACATCCCTCATCACAAGGTGATGAATAATATAAACCACTAGACAACCTTAGTCAACAAGACTAACTCTACTCCATGGAGTTTCAACATTATATGAGTGGTCCTCATAGGCCCATCCCCTACCATAGTCTCACCTTTGACCATTCATGGAGTCCCTTGAGCTACCCTGTGGAGGAAGTGTGGTTTTATCGAATATAGACAAGTGTGGGTATTGGCTTACCTCTGTAAGGCTTGCAAAACCTTACATCTATAGGAATTCGCCCACTTGGCTATTCTATAGGCCCACCGTTGGCCACCACGAAAACCTCTGACACTAGGTTGAAAGCCTACCTAACACCCTCAACTTATGTGCCTACCCATATGTCTGTACACCAACTGTGCACACCTATCCACCAACTGTGCAAATACAACATTCAGAATATTTCTGTGCATCAACTATACACACACATTATTCCAACAGCAAAACATATTTGGAACCCCTTATAGTCTTAGATACGACACCTTCGTACCCGCCATCTCTAATGGCCTGACTTAAGGATCCAAATCCATCTCAACAACATCAACAATCATGATAACAATCCATCCTCTATACACTAAAAGGGTCACTAAACCTCTTGGGAAGTAGTTCTCAACACTCCAACACGCCATTCGAAGTCAAAACATAGGGGTGGTACTTAGGAAGATATCCCACTAGGCGAGATCCCCGGGTCCCTTTAGTGGGCCGGAGTTCTGGCGTGAAACTCCCCTCCCAAGTATACCATTTTTTTTCTATAAAAATCTTTCCAAAGGACATAGCTAACTCCTTGCTAACATATAGGGATGGTTTCAACACATAGGTTACATCATCATCATCATCTTTTCAAAATCATACACATTAATATTTCATTTCAAATTCTTAAAACATCATAATCTCCTCAATGTTACATTCAACAAAGTATTCATTTATAGCATTCACAACTCACCTAAGTTCACCCTTTTCATAACCACTTCTCAAAGAATGTAGTAATCCCCATATAATTGTGGTAATTCTAATTGAAATTCATTTGGAAACCATTCTAATTAAGTCTGCAAAATGAATTCTCGCTTAAGCCCCACTTTACTCTCGCTTAAGCTAGAATTTTATAAATTAATTACTCATTTCCAGGGTTCCTCGCTTAAGCTAGCATTTTCCTCGCTTAAGCTAGAAATTTTGGCGCTTAAGCTAGGACAGCTTTCTAACCAAAAATGTTCTCTGTCCCCTGTTTCGCTTAAGCGAGAACCACTCTGTTCTTAAACAAAACAGGGTTGTAGGACCTCGAAAACATGCTTAAAACTTCTCAATGGCTACCAAATTCATTTCAATTCGAATTTTACATCAAACATAACATATGTTCATCATTCCACACTCAAAAACAACATTCCAAGCATAGAATATACAAATACGCATTCAATCATATTAAAGCTTCCCTTACCTAAACTTTTTGACTCAAAACCTTAAGGAAGAAGCTAGGGAGGAGACTTGGTGATTCAAGAATGATCTCTGCCCAACTTTGGCTATGAAATCAACTAGAGGACACCTAAATCAATCCCAAAATAAGCTTCAATCAAATTTTCACCCACCAACCAAGATTCCACATGAAACCCATCTCTCATGTTCTTGGTAGGAATTGAGAAAGAAACCAAGAGATCAAGAATGGAAAGGAATTGAACTTACCAACTTAAAATCAACTAAAGAGGCTCTAGAGAAGAAGAAATCAAGCTTCAAAATGATGTAGGAATCAATCTTCCATTCAAGAGAAAGAGAGAAAGCTTAGAAGGAAAGAAAGATGAACGGACAAGATAAGGGAGAGGAAGCTTCTTCTACGTTCAAGCTTGGGAGAATTTCAAATATTTGCTATCAACACCTATGTTTCCTTTAAGAACACCCCCTCCTCTTACGTTTTTTTTCTTTACAACTTACGGAACTCATGTAAAATCCCAACAACAACCTTACCCTTTAAGCCCAACCATACATGAAATATTATCAACAACACTTTAGTACATAACAAAACGATCTATTTATTAATTCTTTTATACATTTTATAAATTTTAATTTTAATTTCCTCTTGCATTATTAATCAAATACTTAATCATACAATTAGAAAAATCACAACGTTACAAGTGGTGATCTGGTATGCCTGCTAGTAATTAATTGAGCTGAGATTAATTACTAGTAGCAAATATTTAAAATATCTATTGCTATGTACTAATTAATTAATTGGTTGCAAATGGGTTTTAATTATTTTAACTATTTTAATTATTTTAAATTATAGTGACTTGCACGGTAAGTTATCTCTTATAAAAATTTATCTGTGGATTGAATGTTGAGGTATCTAAAAATGAAATTCATCTATCTGTGGTAACTATTAAAAATAAATAATAAAGATATCTGGAAATAAATTTCTTTGTCTGTGGTTAATTGTTAGTAATAAATAATAAAAATATTGGTTGTTGTGTATTAATTATTTATTTGACTAAAAGTTTATTTTAACCGTTTTTTAAACTTGCACGTCAAGTTACCTTTCATAAAATTCATCTGTGAGCTATCACTCTACAAAGAAAATTTTATGAAAGTTATTTAAAAGTTTTATTTCATAAGATTTATAAAAATTATTTGATGTTTAAAAATTTTAGTTTTGAAAATTAAATTTTGTGTTTCATTCCGACTACACAATGTAATTCTACACTGTGTAGACTGTAACACCCTAAAAATTTGCAACTAAAGATATAGTAGATATTGTGTTAGTGTATATTGTAACAACTAAATAGATATTGAGATTAATTACAATTGAAAATTTAATTTAGCTAATTAAGAAAGATCTAAAAACTTGGTATGATTTTATGTGGCAAATTTTGGTAAAATTCTAAGTAAACTAAAATTTAATTATATTGTGCATCATTATACTATGTAAATTTATATTGTGTAGAGATAATTCAATTACACGTTCCCATAAGATAATTATTCACAAGTGAGATTTAATCTAATTGATTATGAAAAATTAGATTGTATGTATGTTATTTCATGTGACAGAATTTAGTGAAATTATAAAATTATACTGTGTAAAATTAGACTGTATAAATTTACACTATTTAAATTAATACTGAGTAGGATTAATTTGAATTGCACAATGTCCTAGATAATTAGCACAAGAATTAAGGTTAATTAGTGTGAGATTTACCATTTTTGGTTAAAGCAAAATTACCATTTTTACCTAAGTCTACTTTAACCATTAATAGCTAAAATTTTCAAAAGCAAATTAACCAAAAAAGGACCATTACTTGGCCGGATGAGCAAAGTCCCCTTGTGTCCACCAATTGCTTCAATCTTCACATTTTTAATCTTTGGTTTTATTAAAAGCCCCTGGACAAATGAATTAACTCACCTCTACGTGTAGCCTTATAGTGCCAGCTTCAAAGAAAAACAATAGGACATTTACTTGCTGCCACCGTTAACAATTCAAGTAGAAAAACCAAAGTGAGGAACTTAATTTGTTTTGGTGCTGGCTGTGAGGTTAGGTGAGAGAGAGGGGATAAAAGAAAAAGAATTTCTTCTTCACACTTGCTCAACCTTGTTCTTGAGGATTTTCCAAAGAGTGCTAGGGTAAGTTAACTTAAATCACTATTCCATCTACATTTTCTCTTCTAGAATTCCAAGATCTTCAATCCTATGGTTTTGATTTTTCATTTTTGGTGACTAGGAAATTTCTAGACACAACAAGTGTCTATTTCTTGACTTGCTTGAAAATTTTGTGATCACCACTTGAGATATGGAGGGGTTTCTACTCTTTCTCTAAGCTATTCCTTTTATTTGGTTGGTTATGGGCTGTTGTTCTTGGTAACTATATGTGAACACCATGAGTGTCATGAGACATTTTGAAAACCTTGGAATGAGTTAAATGCTATTTTCATACTGCAGTATATTTTGAATTTTCGTGCTCATTTTTTTAAAAGGTTTTGGTGATGTAAATACATTTTTCTATGTTTTGATGCCTCTGGATGTCGTGGTAAGTGTAACCCCACTTTCTTATAAAACATAATTTAACTATTTAATTTATATTATATATTTATTTCAAAGTTCTGATACGTTCTCTTACAATCCAAAATATGTTCTGTAATTTACATCACTAAAATTTATATAAACACTGCTACAAAATAATTCTAAGTACTACAAATATTGTCTACCCAAAATATTCCCATCCTACAACTCTGGTGATCTCTGCATCTTTATCTTCTAACAAATCTTCAGTCACCTGCAATTTAAACTTCCCTAGAATCTAGGGACAAAATTTACCTGATCAGGCATTTAATTTCTCATACAATTAGAAACAATATCAACCATGTACATTTCATATAACAACTAATCAATCACATACATAAACAAATGCAGTATGATTTATGCAAATGAAGTTTTGACTCAAAATCATTTTGACCCTGCTCCATGGAGACTTCCCCTTTGAGTGTTTAGTAAGTAACTGGCCTACCATTACGCACTGCAATTCAGTTATCAGCCCCTACTAAACGCGAATAAGCTAAACAGAATTAGGAGATCAGGATACCCAGAAGGCCACCACAACCGCAACTCAGTCCAGTTTCCGACCACATGTGGAATTGCCAATATCCTTCATCCCACAGACTATATAATCACAGACTATATGGTCCTGTTTAACAAATTCTGCTCATCCCAAAAATCCTTTCTCAATCATTTTCATTTTCACATGACTACCGCAGTCCCGGTTAGTCAACAAATCATGACTACCGCAATCCCGGTTAGTCAACAAATCATTTCACAATCATTTTCATTTCACATGACTACCGCAGTCCCGGTTAGTCAACAAAAGTCATTTCTCATAGATCAACTCAATTCTCATGACTACCGCAATCCCGGTTAGTCAACATTTATTCTTTCTTTTCTTTTCTTTCTTTTTCCTTTTCATGGCTACCTCAGTCCCGGTTAGCCAACATCAATTTTTTTTCACTCAATCTTTATAAATCCCCCAAAAAGACTCATGCATATGCAATATGTTAATAATCACAATTAAATAAGTAATTTTAAACAATCACCTACAAAAATATAAACATTCAACAATTTCCAACATCATTCACAACACAATCAAGCCAAATCAAGCAATTTCAATCCAACGACAAACCAACCAATCAATTTCAATCCATCACAACACATCATCCAATCAATCAAACATGGTTCCAAACAATTATTTCAAGCTTCTAATATCAATTATATAAAAACTCAAAATCAATTTCATCTTTTCATGGTTCTTGATCAAATCTTGAATCTAAACTTAACAACATGTTTTTCTACATTCCAAATGGTCTAAAATGAAATTAAATGCCATGATCCTTACCTAGAATCCTTAGTTTGATGGAGAAACCTTTGAATCCCTTTTCTCCCTTTCTCCTTTGTCTTCTTGAAATTTTAGGATTTTTCTCCCAAATATTTCTCTTTGACAGTAATGAATATGAGCTCTCACTGATATAAGCAATTCATATGCACAAACAAATTCCAGCACTCTTTGCCCGAGGATCACATTCCTTCCGGTCTCCAATTCACAGTTAATAATAGAACAATCATTAATAACCAATAATCCAATAACTCAAACTCAATCCATCACAAATCATTGCATTCATATTTCTATGGAAACTTCCCTTTTTAGGTGAAATTATTCCTTAACAAATACAATTAAAGGCATTAAAACCAAATACACAATTAATACAATTAAATTTCATGTGGACACATAGAGCTGTACACACACACCAAAAATTATTTGATACATCATATCAATTTGAAATTTCATGAGATTTTACAGAGAAACTATACATCATTCATATTTCATCATATAAATTTATCTCACGAAAATTCAACCCACAAATATTATTTTTGAATTAAAAACAGTGGCTGGACATGCTCTGTAAAACACCCTTTTACATTTTTGGAAAAAAGCAAATCAACTTTGTTTCATGTGAAGATTTACAAGGTATGTCCCAAACATGTGAGATAACATATGGAATTTTCTCAGCACCAAATACTTATTCAAAATACCCTTTTTGTATTTTTAAAGCATTTCTGTCTCAGAACAGAGTCTCCCATATAAAAACATAAATAATTACCAAAATTTCCTATAAAATTCCGATAAAATTCACAGATATTCTAAATAATTCAAATAAGGTTAAAAATTTTTCTCATAGCCAAATTCGCTCAAAAAGGATATTTTCCCCATTTAAATTCTCCACTGTCCAGTTTTCGTTTTTCACAACAATAATTTTCTAAAATTACTTCCCGACTTTTCCTAACCTTGAAAAAATTCAGAGATGACCATCATGACACATAAAATGAACTCATGGTTCCATTTTTCCAAAATCACATCCCAAAATTCTTGTAAAAATCAAAACAGTCCCATTCTCAGAATCAACAGTTTTTGAAAATAATTCCGGTAAAAATAGTTACAGTTCTCAAAAAAATCTGAAAAAACTACCACGACATCCAGAGGTATCAAAACATAGAAAAATGTATTTACATCCTCAAAAACATGCACGAAAACAGAGACAAAAAATCCACACAGTCACAGGACATAAATCACAAGTAGCTTATTTCGGATTTTTCAAAATAACCATGGTATTTATAGACCATCAACAACAGCCACAATCCATATTTAACAAGAAAACAAGAAAATAGCATAGGGAAAAAGAAACCCCTCCATACCTCACGGAATCAAAATCTAATCGGTGGGTTTTGAAGCTCTTGAACTCTTCTTTTAACATATCCAAAAATGAACGACGAAAGATGAAAATTTGATGCTCAAAACTTAGAGAGAAGTTAGAACTGAGTGGAGAGAAAACGGAGACGAATCGAAGAAAATCAGATTTTCGGAAAGCTTCAGGGAGAGCAAGGGTTTTAAATTAGATTTTTACTTTTCGCACCTTACTTCCTCTAAGAACACCCCCCCTTCTCTTTTTTTTTTTTCAACTTACGGAACTCACGAAAAAGTTTCGAAAATCCTCACAATAATACTAACTATATTTTAATTACTCAAACATATCTTTACTTATTTAAAAGAAATAAATTCTAATTAAATCATAACTCAATCACACAAATATATATTTATTGAGTTGTACTTTTTAGGGTGTTACAGTAAGTTTTTTGGAATTTTTAGAGTACTGCAACTATTTTTACCAGAATTATTTTTGAAAACTGTTAAATCTGGAAAATGGGATGTTTTGAATTTTATAAAAATTTTGGGATGAAAACATGGAAAACTGGAACCTTGAGTTCACTTTATAAATCATGGATACCATCTCATAATTTTTTTAAAGTCAGAAAAACGTAGGAAGTATTTTCACCAAATTAGTCTTTAGAAAACCGAAAAGCTGAACAGTGCAGAGAATAAATGAAAACAATTAATTTTTATGAGAAATTGGCTTTCATAAACTTATATGATGTATTTTGAGCCATGTGTAGTGTTCATGAATTTTTCTAGAATTTTTTAAGCACTTTTTGTAATTATTGGTATTTTCTCAATGTAAGCTCTGTTTTGGAACAATAATAAAATTGAAATTCAAAAAGGGAATTTTTCATGGTTGGTTTATGCTGAAAAAATTATATGTGATGCTATACATGCTTGGGATGATCTCTGGAAAATTCGGTGGAAAAAGGACTTGATCTCATATTTTCTAAAATTCTCGAAACGCATTTTACAGAGTGTGTCCAGCCTCTGTTTTTAAATCAAAGTAATTAGTTAGGAATTGAATTTTTGCCTGAGAATTTCATGTGAAGAAATATGTATATTAATGAGTATCTCTACAAATTTTTATGAAATTCTAAGTTGATATAGTTTGTCTAATAATTTATGATGTGTGAATTTAGCTTTATGTGTGTAATTGTAATGTACTTGAAAAATTGCATAAGTGATGTTGTTTGACTTATTTGTGTTAATGACGAAGTATTCCACCTAAAAAGGGGAAACTTCATATAAATGTGAGTGTATTAATTTTTGATGATTTGTGCTTGAATTGTGATTTATTGATTATTGTCGTTTATCTTATTTATAATTGTTTAATTGGAGACCGCGAGGAATGTGATCCTCAGGCAACGAGTGCTGGAAAAATTTGTTTGTGCATGTGATTTGTGTGATAAATTTTTGTTTTGGGGAAACAAGAATATTGTATTCTTGTATGGGGACAAATGAACTCCAACGGAGTGCATTTGTGATGCTAGAATGTTATTCTAGCGACTAATAACATTCACTATGAACAATAATGAATCAATTAAAAGTTAAGAGTGTGAATTTAATAATATAATGGACTAGTAATTAATACCTATGAACATGGACGATGCCGGATATTTGGACTTAGAATGAAAATTAGGACCTTTGCATGGACCTTGAGACCCGATAACTAAAGCAAGCATAAATCTTAAGAGTGAGCAAGGATTTAGTAAGATATAATAAGATGGTGAAATCATGAATTGGGTCATGATTGGGTGAAGTGCATTATGCACGTGTGTCTGGTGTTTTGAGAAATTATTGTTTGCTTTGGTCGTTGTGAGAAATGAAAGGAGAAGGAAGAACCCTTTTTTTCTCTGTTGGGTCACGTGTGACCATTGGAAGTGAAATGTGTTTGTGAAGAAGGCGACACGTTAATTGAGAAGGAAAACCTTACGTGATCGAAAGCCAAATGGGCAAGTGTTGAGATGTCGTGTGGAGGCTTTATCTACGGTGAGCATTGTGCTTGTTAGATGATGGGGGTCGTAATGTTTAACCACTGTGATAGTGGGGGAGATGGATCTCCATGTTGTATGCCTGGGACATATGTTGATTGAGGATCGCCGTCGAGTACCTTTGGTAGAGAAGCCCACACGGACCTATAAAAGATGAACTCTGAAGGGAGTGAGTGGTTGAGGAGTCAATCCTCAGAGATTGGATGGCCTCACAGAGTGGTACCTGAGGTGTGCTCGTTGACTTGATGTTTCTTGGGGGTCTGGCGCCGAGTTTATGGTCGCGTTTTCCACAATGCCAACTTGGCAATCCTTACAAATGCAAGGCATAACTGTGTTGGTGAGAGCCCTACCATTGTACTGTGGTGAAGGGTGTACTCCCAGCAAGTCATCCAACTTAAATTATGTAAGTCCACTAAGTTATGGGAGTTCCAGTGGCAGCGGACCCGAGTTATGATAAGTTGTATGAGAAAGAGAAATAGAGAAATGGATTAAGGACTTTTGAGTGAGACTCGTGAGAGCACCACTGTGAAGTGGTTGATGCTGTATGTTTGTCTGAGACTGTAATGGTTGTTTGTTTGTTAGTTTAGTGGAAGAGAAGGGCTCACTCCGTATGCCTTTATTTTTCAGATTTAGACGAATGATCTTGTGCAAACAACGAAGATGGAATGGAAAAGCTAAGACAAGCACTATGAACACGAGTGGACGTTTTAAGGGAAAGAAGAGGATCCTTCTAGGATGCTTTATGGGTTAATAGGGTGTTTTGGATTTTCATTGAGTCACTGCTCCGAGTCTCAGTCTTTTTCTCATATAAGAAAGGGTAGACTAGGTTTTAATATCATGATGTATCGATTCCTTATATGTGACTCAAATGTATAATGTGTTTAATTCCAAGAATGTAAATGCATAAGTATATCATGTGTAATAGAATAATATAATGATGGATCTGATGATGTTCTTAATTAAGGAAGATTTTGTTATGTTTCATGGTTTACAACGAAGTTAATGTCTTGAGAAATGAGTTTGATTTGTTAAGACTGGCATTTCATCAAAAGGTGTTTTAATATGATGATAAGTTATTATAGATGATTTTCGTTTGAATTATGAAGCAATCACATTTTAAAAGAAAACAAATATCCTCGTATTTTTAAACGTTATTTTCAATGATTGGATATTAAATTTCTTCACAAATTTCAATAATAAATAAGAAAATCTTAAATAGTAATAAGGGGTATTACATAGACTAACTTGACACTCAAGCTATCAAATCCTCCGCCCTACAGCTAATGAGATTTCATGCAGCCCACTCCCAATTTTCTCTCCCATCCCACCACCAAACACCCTCACACACCTCACATCACTCATTCAAACTTAACCTCTAACCAACCAAAACCACTTACCATCTAATCACTCACACAACCACTCATCCAAGAGAAGAAAGAAAGACAGAAACTCTCCTCCCTCTCTCTTCTCCTCTTAGCAAAACCACACACACACACAGCCACACCTCCATTGAAGCTTCATTTCAAGCTCTTGCATGCACCACCTAGAGGCCTCAAATCAAGAAACTTGTTTGGAGACTTTTCACCCTCTCCTCTTCCTCTTCCATGTGAGTTGCCTAGTGTGGTAAGGGGACTCTTTTGTGGATTCAAAGTGGCTGGAGGTGGAGGATCCAGCCACTCTTGTCTAAAATGCCTCCCTTGTTGGCTGAATTGGTGAAGAGTATGATTGCATGTGTGTGGTTGTTGTTTGTGTTTTGAAATCTCCTTTGACAGTGGCTGTGGTTGTGTTCAAATCTTCTCCTCATCTCCTTCTTTTTCTAAAATTCATGGGATGGCTCCAATACAAAGGAGACCATGCCCAAAATTTGTTAGAACTCATGCATTTTCAAAATTCGAAAAAATGTGTTGGCAGTGGCTGTCTCATTGTAGAAGCCTTGGACAGTGTTTGTGTTTTTTAGCATAACTTTTGATCTAGCTGTTAGATTTTGATGAAGCTTATCCCCAGTTGAAGTAGACTCAAAATGCACCAACTTTGCTTTTGAGACCATTGCGAGATAACCTCAAATGAAGGTTCATCCATGACATGCAATGGAACCGTTATGCTTGGGAAACTGGCTCGGGCAATGGTTGTTTAACGTAGAAGCCCTGGACAATGTTTATATTTTTATGTATAACTTTTGATCTAGCCATTGGATTTTGATGAAACGTGTCCTCAGTTAAAGTATACTCGAAATTGACCAATTTTTCTTTTGATACCATTGTGAGATAACCTCAAATAAAGGTTCATCCGTGACATGCAATGGGACCGTTCTGCTTGTGAAAGCTGGTTTGGGCAAGGTTTGGTTTTTGAGCTTTTAAACCAAAGTAATGACCGTTTTTTAAATCTAATTTTTGTTCATAAAACTAGATAAACAGAGATTTAAAATGATATAAGTTTCAAAAATTTTCATCCACAATTGCTAATTTAACTAATTTGGTTTAGACAGAATTCATGCATGGATCCCAAATTTCAAACCTGAGACATAGGTCTTAGAAAAGAAATTACTGGGAAAAATATAGGAGTAATTAGGATTAAAGTTTTACTTTTTTTCTAAAAGATATGAATGTTATCTTTTTACCATAAAAATCTCATTTGGGAAAGTTGAGAAAATTACACATATTTGAGGTATGCTCATTGTGAAGGGCATACTGACGTACGAACTTCTAGGAATTTTTATAATTTTTGTAGATTTAATCTACGAGTGTGGATTACCTTTTGAAAAATAGGTTTTAAGGGCTTTAATTTGATATAAGAATTTCACCAAACAAAAATTGTTTGCTAAATTAATTTTGGACAGAGGTTAGGTGCTGCTAGAGAGGAAATCTATTTTAAAAATTGCCTTGATATGTGATATTTGAATTATGATATATTTGAATATGTAGATTAATTATAAATGTATGCATGCAAGGCAGTGGGTAAATTTGACCCTTGCCTTAAATGATTGTAAGACCCTTGGAATGTGAACCTAGGGCATCTCTATACATGTGATTGTGCATTTTGAAATGCTCTATGGTACAGTCACGTGGACTGTAGTGTGAATTGAAATTCTCTGTGATGTCTGTGATCTATGAGCATAAGACTTGAACGCGAGTGCTTATGTGGACTAGCACTCGGTCCTAGTGATCCGAAAAATTTTTATCGGCAATAATAATAATATAAACTCCAATAGTGAGAACAGTTAATTTAGACTTAAGAATTTATTTATTTTATAAGCTTAATAAATGAACTCTTTAATTTGTGCTTTGGACTTAGATAAATATTCTAGGACCCTTGTGTGGAGGAATAGTCGATAAGTACTAATTATTAAAAAACCTTAGAAATTGATAGGGTAAGGCACAAATAAAATGTAATAAAGAATCTTGATACGTGATGGCGATATGCACCTTGATAGTCATGCAACGAGGAAATATGCGTGTACGGAAGATTTATGAGGACGTCACGTGGGGCAATTCTGGCTGGGAAAAAGATGCAAAGATGTTGGCGGAGATTGAACGACGTGGTCACCTATGGGTGATGGAAAGCATATTCTCGTATGGTATAAATTTTTGTTAGAGCCAAGGCAAGGTCTTGAGCTTGGCGTCTATTCAACCCGTCTTGTATCACCAGTAGCGGAAACCCATGGTGACAAGCAAAGATAATCTCCATGAGAAAGTGTGTGAGGAGTAAGTCCTCGGAGTATGAATGACCACAGATTGGTACCTGGGAGATGATTGTGAGGCATTACGACCTTGGAGGGTAGGCGTTGAGTTGTGACAATGTTCACACAAACCGACTTGGCAACCCTAACAATAACAACGAAAAAATCTCAGTTGGTGAGAGCCCACCTCATACTAGGGTGATGGTGTAACGACCCATCTTCGTTACAGATTTGTTATACTAAAACATTTTGATAAATATAATATGAAACTACCTAGAAATTTTTTTCGCATTTTACACTCACATATGTATCTACTTTCCTACACATAATGTACATCATCATATCATGGCTTTACAAAACTTAAAATGTAAGCCACGTGTACATACTTCTCTTACAATATCCCATGCTCGCTCCATCTACCAAGCCTCCAAGAGGAGTTCACCTAGAAAGCCATCTGCTCCCCCGAACACGATGTCCGAGATCATCACAGGCACAAACCACACTTGCAAACATTGCAACGGTAAGCTTACCAAACAAAACTATATATATAACTGAAACCGTTATACAAAACTTAGTTCATAAACTCAAAACTCAATTCATTAATAAACACCAAAAAACAACAATATCATGGCTCAACCATCTCCAATAGTTCATACAACATAGTTATATCACCAATTATTAACATGACTCGTCACATCTCATGGATTACATCAAATCAACAAATGTCATAAATCCTCAACTAACATCAACAACATTAACCATCACCATTCATCATCATGAGTCATATACATCATAAGTCACATCTCAACATAATATAACCACCAACATCCCTCATCACAAAGTGATGTACAACATAAACCACTAGACAACCTTAGTCGACAAGACTGACTCTACTCCATGGAGTTTGGACACCATATGAGAGATCCCTCATAGGCCTCATCCCCTACCATAGTCACGCCTTTGACCATTCAGGGAGTCCCTTGAGCTGACCCTATGGAGGAAGTGTGGTTTTAATCGAATATAAACTAGTGTGGGTATTGGCTTACCTCTGTAAGGTTTGTAAAACCTTACATCTATAGGAATTCGCCCACTTGGCTATTCTATAGGCCCACCGTTAGCCACCACAAAAACCTCCGGCACTAGGTTGAGAGCCGACCTAGCACCCTCAACTTACGTGCCTACTCATATGTCTGTGTGTAACACCCTAAATCCGGGTTTACATATATTCTCATTTTTAAGCTTATTTTAATTCAATAAGCATGTTAACTAGCTTTAATTTTTTCCAAAAACTGTGAAGTTAATAAAACATAGATCAGAATTTTATCGGATGTTTAAAACTTTTCATTAATTAATTTTGGAAGTTGCGTATCGCCACCTCAATTATAAGTATACATGAAATAGAGATTTTCATAACCCAAATATTTTCCAAAGTAATAGTAACATGTACATTTCCAAAAGGTATTCCAAATACATAGGGTAATAAAGTACGAAAACTGAATATACATGCCAGCAATCTGAAACCTAGGTCTACTCATGCCAAGATACATGAAAACAAAAAAAGATCCTAGGGCTCAGAGCAGACATCACTAATACCCAACCCTGCATGTTAGACTAACCTCCAAATGAAAACTGACGAAGTTGATGAAGATAATGTCTTTATGACATCTACAGATACTGCCACCAGTTCCTAAAAAAAAATAAACAGAGGGTGAACTCTCTGCTTCATCAAGCAATACACACAGAACGACTTCAGAATTCACAAACACCTACAATCAACCACGTCGATGTGGTTATCTACCGATCATACTCGATACCTAATCGTTTTCATCACTAGAACAATTTACTTATCTTTTACTGGCCAGCTGCCACTGGAACTCCCAGAACTCAGTGGTCTTACACATTTTTTAGTTGGATGACTGTTGGGAGTACACCTCTCACCATGGTACTATGGCGGTCTCTCACCAACCGATGATGACTCATAATTTCTGTCGGGATTGCCAAGTCGGCTATGTGACTAGCGTCACAACTCGGCACCATATATCCCCCAAGGACTGCCTCCTTACGATCATCTCCCAGGTACCAACTGTGGTCATCCATTACTCCGAGGACTGACTCCTCAACACTCTCCTCACAGAGTTTATTTTCTTTTTTCGTCTCCTGTGGGTTTCCCGCTGCACATGGTACATGTGCGGACGAATTGACGCTGAGCTAAAGGTACCACCTCTATGCTCACATATGCATATATAAATAAGGACTTTTCCTTTGTCGCTACATCGTAATGATCTCATCACCCCAGGTGATGCGTCATTCGCAATCCGACCTTGGTTCATAGATAACTCGCAGCTGAAATATCCCACGCGACTTTCTTACATTCTTGAAGTCCCAGAAATCCGTCGTACTCTCGTATCTTCATAGTACGACTCTCAACTCACATAAGTCACAGCGCATCATTTGTTTTTATTACGTTTTATGTATATTCCTTACCCTCTCAAGTGTCTTATGATTTTTATAAAAAAAAAAAAAGATATTTATACTTACCATAAGGGTTCATTTATTAAGTTATATTTAATAAACTAAAAGAAAATAAAATAAAAATATCTTAGATCATTTAAATGTGCTCACTGTACAAGTTGTATTTATCTTTGAATAGCAATTTTGCTATTAACACTAGAAATCAATTCTAGTTACCACAAGTACTCGCGTCGAGTCTTGTAGACACACACACCGCCAAACAATTTTACCATAAAATTCACACTACAGTCAAGAGACCGTATCACCAAAACAGAGAAAAATCACACTTTTAATATCAAGTGCTCAAGGTTTTCCTTCCTGAGACTTAAACAAATAAATCAAAATATAGTTATATCATATCTATTATCTCACATAATCAAAATATTAGTAGAAGAGTAAAATGACAAAAGTACACATTTTGATGATCATATTTGGCCATTGAGTCAAATTTTCATTGGCAGTACTGAATGTGAGCTCTCACTGAAACAAGCAAATGACCTCGGATTTCAAAATTTTTTATATCAAATCGAAGCTCTTGAAATCTAGTTTATAAAAAGGTATTTCACTTATAAAAACAACATCTAGAAAATTTTATAAAAATTTTCTAAGTCAGCAGTCCTGGATTTTGAGTACTCACTGAACATATCTCAAAGAAATGTAAATTTATCCCACTTCCCAAACTTGTTTTGAACTGAAATTTTTACAGTATAAAGGTAACATCTTTATATTTCTAAAAAGGTAACCTTGTCTCCAAATTCTTTCCCTATTGTTCCCAGTAAATTTGTTTCTAACAGCCTAAGTTTCAGACTCAAAACAGAGCTCAAAACCCTTGCCCTGTTTCTTTTTAAAAATTTAATTTAGAAATTGGACATGATAATTTTTGTAATTTATATGGTTAAAAATATTGTTTTGTCTATTTTTTAATGGTTCGAAAACGAAAAGGAAACATTAAGCACACAACTGGGAATTTGAGAAAAACCGAGACATGTTCCAGGGAAACATGAAAACAGAACAGTCATCTTGAAAGCCACTGATGAACTTCAAAAAGACGTTTTCTATCCATGATGTCAAAATAAAAGTTGTTCCTTTTTGTGTCTATTTTCATTCAAAACAAATTTTGTGAAAAACAAACGGTTGGATCTCCAAAAAATCGCAAAACCGTGGGAGCTGTCAAGGGACACGCGAATCTAACAGCCACTGTTCCATTGTTTTGGAGTTTGTTTTCAACATACAACCTTCATCAATTAATTCTACGAAAATTGGGCATCGATTCCCTTGTTCCAGGGACCTTCCCACTCAGTTTCAAAAGAACAATTGGTTTATATTATTAATTAAAATTTTCATTACAAACTTTAATTTTATTATCTTTTTCTTTAGTGCATGATACCCTAGAGATATATTTAAATTAAATCGATTGTTAAATTTTTAAAAATATTTATACTTTAATAAACTCATACAAAATCTATCATTATACTTCAATTATATAATTTAATGATATAACACCTTAATCCTTGGAAGTATTAAAAATGTTTGTTTTTAAATTGTACATTATTATTCAATTCTATTTTATTTTTTTTATTTTATCAAGTAAGTTTGTTGTGCTTTTTTTTTACATGAACTATCTTGTAATTAGAATGGAAGAATTCTATTTTCAAATATTTTGAGACTAATTCGCAAAGGAAAATGCTGAAGAGTGCAAATTCGTTTGGTACGAAATCATATATAAGGCAACCCACCGTGAATTGCGACAAATATCTTACTTTTTATTTTTTAATATAATATTTATCCAGTAATAATTTAACAAGTGGATTTTGTATGCATTCGTACTAAAAAATTTCGTACCATATATCATTAGTAATTCGCAAATATTCATCATATAATATATAAAGTATATCCTAGAAATTAATGTAACTAGCTTAATAACTCATGCCTTGTACGAGTATTGAGTTTATAATTTATAATTTTTAATGTATTTTTTAATTTTTAATTTTTTTATATATGTATGTATTAGTATGTGTATGTAAAAAATATATAAAATTAATTATGAATATTGATATATATTTAAATAATTTTATATTTACACATGTCTTATATCATTTTAATTTATATAAACATTTATTTTAGAACATTATTATCTTTATAAAGATATTTGCATTAATATATAATTTAAATATATACATAATTTTAATAAAAATATTAATGATAACAAAATTTATAATATATTTTGTAATTATTAATTTTTCTTTAAAAAATATATTTTCATCATAAAGAAGATAGATGTCGACTAATGTTAATTATTAAAAAAAAATTGTGGACAATTGAACTTATAGATAAGTAGATTACAATAAAAATATTAATGATCAATACAAAAATAAGATAATGCATATAATGATATTTTAATCATATTTTATTTATGCTAATAACTAGGAGATTGTAAAATTTTCTTTAGTAATTTCAAGTAGGCATGACAAAGAGTCCTGAACCCGTAGGTACCAACCCGAATCCAACTCGACTTTGATGGAAATACCCACTTTGACTGGGTATAGATATGGGTACAGGTGTTATCCTAATTTTTTTTAATTGAAAAGGGGGTGGATATCTAACTATCCCGGTACCTATACCCGCCACCATTATATATTTTTTTTACAATTTTTTTGTCACAACATATATATACAATTAACTATAATTTTATTTTTATAATAATAATTAATAACAAATTTAAAATTATACATTTAACCTATCTCTTTTATACTCGAACCCACCCCACTTTTTGTGAGGATGGGGACAGGAGTGTCAAACCCGTCCCCAATCCGTTTTGTTGTCATGCCTAATTCCAAGTTGATTTAGTTCATTTTTAGTTTTACTTTGATGTAACATTATTATCCTTATGTTTAGAAAATAATTAGGTTATTGAAGTTCGTTAGTTATAATTCAATTCATGATCATATGCATAAAAGTAAGACTTGATCAATAACTACTTAATGTATCATTATGGACATAACAAACAATAAACTATAACAAATTATTAAATGGTACATGTATACATTTGAATCAAAATATATGTTTATGTAGTAATTATATTTCTTATAAAGTATAATATTTCTCTATAAAGACAATATGTTCGTAATATATTAAAAATAAATTAAAAATGTGTAATGTTATCTTTATTTAAATTATTTAAAATATAATTACAAAGTAATAATTATAAACATTAAAATATAATGTTTTAAAACATATAAATAGATTTTTTAAGCCTAAATAAATTAACATATTAGATATATCTTTAAAGATTTATTTAATTAAATTATTGTGCCTAAATAAAAAAAATATTCATATTAATTATATGATGTTAATTATTTAGGGAAATTTGATCTGTTTTGATTGGTGAGTTTTGAGGAGAAGAATATTTAAAATAATTGAATCGACTTAATTATGTAGACGATAGATAAAAATAAGAAGTTTAAATAAAAAAAGAGTTGATGGAGAAAAATCAAATTTACTTAATTTTCACAAATAAAAGGACTCAATTAACTTGAAAAAAATTGAAAGATTAAAATTGTACCTAGAGACATAAAATAGACTATAAGGATAAAAGGTAAAAATAAACCTATTTTTAATTTTGAATTTTAAATATTCCTCAATACATTCTGAAATGAATTTTAACATTTGTCTCACATTCACGTTTATCTAATAAAAACACAAGTTATGATAGAAGAGTTCATATTCATAAATATTTAACAAATTAATTGTAAAGATTGACCTATTTAAATTTAATTTAAATTATTCATTTTAATGACATGATTATAATATTGTAACAAAATAATGGTAAAGATTGATATACTAAAATAAATCTTGCTATATTTTTCAATTTAAATTTACTTTAAATTTCAAACAAAATATATAATTGTGTTATTTATTAATTTGAACCAAAATATATATTTGCATTACAAAATTATGAAATAAAAATAAATCTAATTACAAGATTTGAATAAGAATATAATTGTGTTATCAATTTTAATTTTTAAATTATAAAAACTATATTGATTAGGATTACCTTAATTAATATAATTATGTATTTTTTATGAATTAAAAATTAAAAGAAAAACTATTGGAGTTTCAAGTAGAAATTTTTTTCGAGATGCCTAAAATGAATCTTGCGAGATTTTTAAATTTGAATTTGAATCAAAATATATATTAGTGATATTAATTAATTTGAATTAGAATATATAATTGTATTATCAATTAGAATGTTTAAATTGTGAATGATTAATTAATTAATCACCTTAATTACTATAATTGATGTATTTTTACGAATTAAAAATAGAGAAAAAGAGACGTGTGTGCTTAATATTTATAATAATAGTTTATATTTTAAAATAAAAATTTGAATTTAATTAGTATTATCGATTAATATGAATTAAACAATTTCAAATTTCAAATCATAAATATCTTAAAATATTGATCACGTTCAAATTTGAATATGAATATGAATTCAAATTAGTGTTATTAATTAATATGAATTAAACAATTTCAAATTTCAAATCATAAATATCTTAAAATATTGATAATGTTCAAATTTTATTATCATCCACACATGTATATATAGATATTGTTTAAATTATCAATTATATATTTATATTATAAAATTATGAGATAAAAAATTTAATTGCATGATTTCTTTATTTTAATTTATTATAATTTTGAATTTGAATATGAATTTGAATTTAAATTAGTGTAATCAATTAATATGAATTAAAAAATTTAAAATTACAATAAAAATAAAATCGTCTTCATTTTGGTGGAAAAAGAATCAATATGGTATTATCACGTGGCATCAACCTACGTGGCAAAACCTTCTTTTATATAATATAATTGAATGAATTGATTGTTTAAATTATCAATAATAGCTGTATTATAAAATTATGAGATAAAAAAATCAAATTGCACGATTTCTTTATTTTAATTTGTTATAATTTTGAATTTGAATATGAATTTAAATTAGTGTTATCAATTAATATGAAGTAAACAATTTAAAATTTAAAAATACCATAAATATCTTAAAATATTGATCACATTCAAATTTGAATATGAATATGAATTTAAATTAGTGTTATCAATTAATATGAATTAAATAATTTAAAATTTAAAATTACCATAAAAATAAAACCTTCTTTATTTTGGCGGGAAAAGAATCAATATGGTACTGCCACGTGGCATCAATCCATAGAACAAAACCTTCTTTTATATAATATAATTGATAATTGATTGATTGGTAAGTGAATATTCAAAAAGATTAGAATATCCAATCTTTAAATGTTTTGTAGCTGCAGTAAAAAAAAAAATTGTTTTATAGCGATAATCATCCTTTTGAATTTCAAATGTCAATTGGTATCATTATTATATATTTTAAATGTATAACGACTAATTTAATAAAAATTTAAATAATTAGTTATCTTATGCACTATATTAAATATATTACTCTCTTAATTTTAACATTAATTACTATGTTCTAATTGGAAGATGTTATGCAAATACAAATTTTACTCTACCTTCTATTTTTTGCAAAAAAAAAAAAAATCCAACAAATTAAAATGAAATATCAATTTCTCCAAGACATCAAAAGAGATCACGATGATTAGTTTATGAAAGTACGTTGATTAGTTTAACAAATTAAAAATCTTGGTAAGTTTATTAGATCAAGGTCTAATCTTATTGAATCATACTACTGGATAAGTAGGTAAACATTTCTTTTTAAATTTTATACATCATTCATAAAATAATTTCATATATCATGTTTAATATTGTTTTCTAAATTTTTTAATATACTTTCTACTATTTAAATATAAAAATACCACATCAACAAAGTTCATGACATTGTCAAATTGTTTTTCACATTAATCCTCTAAAAAATATTTTTTTCCAAACAAACTTTATAATCATTTTTCTTTATACAAATGAATCTAAATCGTACTCTTACAAAGTGATTAACTTAAAATCTTTTACTCAAATTGTTATAAATATAATATTTTCACTCTTAAATACACATTTTATATTATTTAATTATTTTCATATATAAAACTGATTTAATTCTTTTATATTTCAACAAGTGCTATACTAACATTACATATTTTAACAAATGGTACCTTTAAATCAGTCAAAGGAACACCGAAAGGGTTGAGGTTGCTTTCAACTGATGTCATCAAATCAATGACTTATCCATTAACATTCTTCTATTATCAAATACTTCAAGTTTGGTTTGGATCATTCAAAACTCCATCACAAAGGTCTGATGATAGAACTATCTTAACGTATGCAAAAATAATTTTACACAAAATTATAATAAAATAATATCACGTTAACATAAAAAATCTAATAATCATTATATATGTTAGACATTATTGGTACACTTCATGCACTCGGATGTGAAGATGTACCTGTCAGTGACAAACCAACAAAAATATGAATATTAGAATTACTACTGAAAGAGTAAATAAATTATCTTTTTAATTTTACCTCACAAATTAATTATATATTTTGTTTAAATAATAAAGTTATACTTCATCAATTTATATTTCTTTCCAAAATACAAAGTAATATCGGGCATTATATTTTCACATCTTTCATTTCTCTATTGGTTAATTTTTTAGAAGCTTTTGATATTTACACCTCCCTAATTAATAAGTATATCTCCTTTTTTTATTACCAAAATTCCATTTTATATAAATACAATATTAATCCTTTTTTGCACCTCATCTTTATTAATATGTAAACCCTAATTTTACATCTCATCTTCATTATTTTTTAAACCTTATTTTTGCACCCAATCTTCATCGTTATTTAAATTCTGTTTTTGCACCTCCACATATTCATTACTCTTTAAACCATTTACATCAATTTCCATTCCCTCTCTTTTTTTCTCTATCAAAAATAATATTTTTTTAACTCAATAAAAAAAATATCACTGTTAACTAACCAAACATTGCAGGAAGAAGTATGGCTTTAATTATTTTTTATCCTTATTTTCAACAACAACATTAATTGCAACTACAATGTCTCCTTCACAATATCTTAACAATTTTCATCTCCTAAATTCTATCTAATATGTATGTTTTCTACATATTAATCTTACACTATTTTTATTTCAACAAATATTTTATAAATATTTAATTTTATAATTTAATATAATATTTCTTTTTTAAAACATTTCTAATATTTTAAAATTATATAATATACATTTATACACCCGTGCATCGCGCGGGTCAATGTCTAGTTAGCTTATAAAAGCAATCAACTATGCATTCATTTTTTTTTTAAAACTATGCATTCATGGATTTAGTACACACACCAACTTATTATATTTACACATTGACTATTTACAAACATGCGTAAAAACCAACGTGACCCATGAGGCACATGTACATTACTATTAAACATGTTCAACACTAAGTGCTTCTGCTAGAATAATAATCATAGATGACATGAAAATACATTCAACTCATAATAACTCAAACAATCCCAACATCACAAGACGGTGGAGACAATTGGTAAGTCCCCTAATCAACGAGACATGGTGGGAACAATTGGAGGATCTACGTCTTCCCTCTTCCACTTCTCAACGTTACCTTCCCAACCTTTTAAAATAAAGTAAAATGTACATTACATAATATTTAGTATTTAACATGAATAAATTTAATTTATATAGGTAGATAGATATTAATATTATACATCAATTGGAATTTGAAAGGGTATTAATTAATTACTTACCAATGGAAGGATCAATTCCACGGTTTTTGAGTTCTTTGTATTCTTGGGTGAGGGAACAAACGCAGCAACAACCATTGAGTTCGAATCTTGTGGATGAAAAGAACATGGTTGGGAGGGGGGATCCCACTAAAGGTGGTCAGCTAGGTTCCCTAGCAGAAATTAGTCATCAGCAAAGTTGGTAGATACTCTGCACCAATGTCATGATTACTCAAAAAGTCAACTTAATGATTTAATATATCAACTAGTATTTTAGTATGTGAATTGCACAAAATAATTATTTATTTTATATAACTAAAATTTCTAATAAATAAATACTTCTAAATATATAAATTATATTATAATTAAAATTTATAATAAATAAATACTTTTGAACATATAAATTGTATTTTCAATATATGATAAATAATTTATACTGTGATACAATATTATTTTTAATTATCATTATAACTGCTTTTTTTTTATTTTAAAAAAAGGCCAAAAAAGCTGATATATTACCCCCGACACAACTATTCAAAATGTGGAAATGCCAACACGCTAGAAACTGGCATAATGCAACCCGCGCACCGAACAAACTTATAAAAACAAAACAACTCTTCACATGTGACAGCACCCCAATCTTCGACGCATCAGTATTTAAATTTGCAGCAACAGTAATAAACCGTGAAAAGGCTTAATGGGTCCTCTCTCTCTCTCTTTATATATATATATATATATATATATATATATATATATATAACATATTCTTGTGGACAAAATTTCCGACATCGAGGAGACATTGCTTTAGGAATCTTGTTTTAAGAAATCTTCATCATGTATTTGTTTATCAATTTCTTTAGATGCATTGGTACTGAAATTTTCGTTAAAATTGCTTTTAACTAATTCAAATTGAAATCAGAAGTAGAAAGCCACTCTCTTTCCCTATTATTAAAAAAAATGGGTAAAATATGTTTTTTTGTCCCTGTACTTTCAAAAAAACTTGGTTTTAGTCTCTCCCCTCTAATTGGTGTTAATACTATTAACGGAAATACAGTTTTCGGTGGCTATAAACTGCCACAAAATATACATTACCCATGTATTTAAACTCAACATCATTGGCGGTTAAAAACTGCTATAGATTATTAAAAAAACAGACACAATGTGTCATCGATAATGGAAGAGATGAGTTTCTCGTTGAGTTTGAGTCTATTTTTTTTTAATAATCTGTAGCGATTTTTAGCTGCCAATGATGTTAAGTTTAAATACATGAAAAATGTGTATTTTGTGGCAGTTTATAGCCACCGGAAACTATATTTCCGCTAATAGTAGTAACACCATTGGAGGAGAGGGACTAAAACCAAGTTTTTTTGAAAGTACAAGGACTAAAATGGTTGATTCAAAAGTACAAGGACTAAAACTAAGTTTTTCTGAAAGTACAGAAACTAAAAACATATTTTATCCAAAAAAATAGATATAGGTAGTTTTAAATGTATGACAACTTCAATAATTTTGAATTTAATATTTAACTATTTTGGTCTTCTCAAAATATTTGGTCAAGATTTGTTGCTCATAACTTTTAGCCTTTTAGTTATTTCTATCTCACTAATGTAATAAGACTTATTCTCTAACACTGTGTTTGTTGGGGGAGAAGAAATAAAGGGAGGGGAGGTAGGTAGGTAAAAAAAGAAAAGAAGAGAAATAGGTGGAAAATAGGGTGGAAATAAAGGATGTTTGTTAAAGAGAAATAGAATAGAAGATAGAGAAAATATTTGAATTAAAGATGTTTGGTAGGTAAAATAATAAATAAAGATAAATAGATTTATAGTAGTATGTTTTTATCCTTGGTGCCTTATTTGTTTTTATTTAAACGTAGTTTCACTGTGTAATTCAAGGGGCACCCGAAACTACCATAATCGATTATATGGCCTAGACAAAGAGTCAAAATTTTCACTAGCCATATAATTGACTATGGCTTGGCCATAACAGATTATATGGCATCAGTCAGATATGGAGTTCAGTTATGGGGGTCATATAATCGATTATGACCCCCACATCATCGATTATATGGCCTTTGACAGTTCTAATTATTTTGTTACATGGCCATATAATCGATTATGTGGGGGGCATAATTGATTATATGGCCCTTACAAGGCCTTTTTTCTACTGACATGAACATATAATCAAGGGACAAAAAAGAAATCTTGCATGAACAGTGTTTTAATCATTGCATTTTAGAGAAAAAATTTGTAGCATGGGACCCATGTGGGTCTATCAATTAGCGCACACATAATTCAAATATTTCGCACATATTTCCCCTACCAAACGAATGAAAACCCATCGGAATCTCGCTCTTCCGCACTCTCCCCTCCCTTTCCATGAAATTTCGTCGCTACCAAACACATGCTAACACTCCTCCTCAAGTTCAATCATTTTGGTCCAATTATGACTTTTCATCAATTTCTAGCTGATGCTCATAGTACAGTTTTTTTTTTTTAATGTCATTGGTCTTAAGAAAAAAAAGTTTTAATGTCATTGATTTGCCTTCTCATTTACTAATTAATTTTTGTCTTTTTTTTTCCTTTTTCTATTTTTTATTTTTTTGCTTTGTCTCCTTTGCTGTTCAACCATTTAATTTTTTTATTAGTCTTTTTTTTTCCCTATTTGGACTTTAAGTCATTCCTTGAATATGGTAACTAATATTATATTGGAATTTGTGTGAATTATATATAGGCTTAATTGTATTTTTGGTCCCTCAAATTTAGGTTATTTTTGTTTTCCGTCCCCCAAATTTAAATTTGATTTTTTTAATCCCTCAATTTTTAAAAATTGCTCTTTTTAGTTCCTCACGTGGTCAAAAACCGCCACAAACTGCGCATCCAAATGGTCAAAAATCAGTTAGGAGGGACTAAAACTAGTAGTTTTTGAAATTGAGGGACTAAAATAAATAAATTTAAATTTGAAAATGACCCAAATTTGAGAGAACAAAAACATATTTTAGTCTTATATATAATATTCCAAGAGTGTAAGAAAGTGGATTAAAAAAAATTTAAGCTTAAGCTACTTATTTGTCCAAAATTAATTTGACACATTGGACTCACTATTCTACAACATAAATATTTATTGGTTTCTAATAAATAAAAATAAAACAGGTGAACTCTTGATTCTACAAAATAAATATTTATTCGTTTCTAATAAAAATAAAACAGGTGAACTCTAAAACCCAAGCTTAATTTGAAGTACAAGTTCAAGTTAGAGATTGAATGCAAATGATATATGTTAAAGGACAGTTGAAGAATACCTAGTTCACTCAAACTAAAAAATATTCTAATTTGAATTGATAATTTCATATTAATTTATTTCAAAATAGTTTTTAGTAAAAAAAATTAATTTGTATAAAATCAAAATCACCTAAAATTAAACTTCTTTAAACGGAGATGCTACATACATGCCCTGGTTTATACGTTCATTGCAAGTGTATAAATTTTATTTTATTGCTATTGACAAGAGTTGGTACTTGTTTATTTTTGTGAAGACTTGACAAACTTGATACGTCTCCTACCAAGTGAAGACTCCTTTTTTTTTTTTTATAGAACCAAGTGAAGACTCGGTGAAAACTTTTTCTCTGTGACTGATTACTATATTTTAAACCCATACGACGGGTTTGCTTAAATTATATATGTTTTATATTTAGTATTTATTTAAAATATATATGTACACAAGTAAAATTAATTTAATTATATTAAAATTGAGTAAGATGATTATTATATTTTAAATTGAAGAGATATTGTCTTAAAAATATTAAACCTATAACCCAAAGGGTTGGCGCAGTGGTGTAAGGCTCCGCTGCTTTCACATATGGGGGAACGATCCATTTAGCGGGGAGAACCCATGTTCGATTACTTCCGTGTGCGAAATTTCCTTGGGCCAGCGGTAGTCACGCACCGCAAGCGGGATTAGTCTCTGACCCAGTGCGTTGGAGAACACCCGTGGTCTCTGACCTAGGATAAAAAAAAAATTAAGCTAATAAAAATTTATTATGATTTGTTCTTTCTTCAAGTAATAATAGTGTTGTAATATGTAACACCCTAAAAATCACAACTCAATAAGTATGTACTTATGTGATTTAATTAAAATTTATTTGGAATTTGTTTGTTTTAAATAAGAAAAAAATGTTTAGAGTAATTAAAATAAATAGTGATTAATTAAGTAATTAAGAAAAATAATGGAAAATAATTAAAATAAGTATTACTTAATAATGGTTAAGTAGAGACATTTAAAATTTGTGACGGGAAGTTTAAAATTTGAAAAGTCAAAGATAGACTCATCTTGGTCAAAGTCAATGGGAAGGGACTTGGTTAAGTCATTATGGTATTATGGTAAATATGTGGAACTTGTGTCTAGAATATAAAATTAGAATTTTAATGGCATAAATGACTTACTAATAAGTTGGTAATAACTTTAATTAGTGAAGTTAAATGTTTTGGGGTAATTAGTGCTTTAGAAATTCTAATTAAGGTAATTAAACTTAATTAAGCCCAATTTTATTAATTCCAATTTAGAAATAATTAGATAGAAATAAAAAATAGAATTAGTGATTTATATGACTTAATTAATTTGTTCACTGCTGAATTAATCCTAAGTGTCAGATTAATTAAAGAATTAATAAAGTTGATAGAAACAATTTATTAAGGATTTAATTAATTAAATTGGGTCATAGAAAGATATTAATTAGAGGGAGATTGAATTAAAAATTCCATTTACATGTTTATTAGGGGCTCAGATGACCAAAATTTCACAGAGACTCAAAATCCGGCACTGCGAAAACCCTAACCCTAAACCTAATGGGCCCAGTTGAAAAACCAACATGATCCCTAATGCATAGAAGTGTGAGTTGGCCCTAGGAGAGAGAGGGAGGGACACTTTTTCACTTTTGCTTTTTCTCTCTCCTATATGTGAGTGTGTGTGTCACTTGTCTCTCATTCTTTCTTTTCTTCTTCTCCAAGTTCTCAACTTTCTCTCCATCTTCTCTCTACAAACCTCAACTTCTCTCTAGGATTTAGGCACCCAAATCTAAATTTTCACCGTTTAAATTTTGATATTTCGTAGAGGAAGCCTAGAGTTACTCACCAAGCTCACTTTTGTTGCATTTGGGTGTGAAGGCTAGAAGGTATGTTGAATTGATATAAAATCACAATTTATAGTTGAGAACACCTTCCAATATTTATATAGTAATGTAAAGATTGAGAGGATAATATATTTAATATGTTGTGTAAGGTAATAAATGATTTAAATATGTATTGAATTAGCTGTTATATCTACTACATCTAAAGTATGATAATGATATTAATTGACATTTGATATTAATGTATAAATTTAAAAAAAAAATGCTTACCTTTTCATCTAGTAATATAATTTCCAATAACATTGGATCTTTATCATTTTGCCTTGTTAAAGTGAAACAACTTGAACTTTGAGAAACCAATAATTGTAATTTGTGTTAAGGTCTTCGAGAAATTGATATTCAATTTTAATTTGTTGAATTGATATAAAATCACGATTTATAGTTGAGAACACCTTCCATTATTTATATAATAATGTAAAGATTGAGAGGATAATATATTTAGTATGTTGTGTAAGGTAATAAATGATTTAAATATGTATTGAATTAGCTGTTATATATGTACTACATTTAAAATATGATAATGATATTAATTGACATTTGATATTAATGTATAAATTAAAAAAAAAAAGTTTATGTTTTCATCTAGTAATATAATTTCCAATAACATTGGATCTTTATCATTTTTCCTTGTTAAAAATATTCTATAGTCATATAACTTCAACTTTGAGAAACCAATCATCGCAATTTGTGTTAAGATCTGGGAGAAATTGATATTCTATTTTAATTTGTTGAATTGATATAAAATCACAATTTATAGTTGAGAACACCTTCCAATATTTATGTAGTAATGTATAGATTGAGAGGATAATATATTTAATATTGTGTGTAAGGTAATAATTTAACAAATGATTTAAATATGTATTGAATTAGCCATTAAATATTTACTACATTTAAAATATGATAATTATATTAATTTACATTTGATTTTTTTTTTGTAGTTATTGACATTTCAAAATTAAATGACACTTAATTTGCAAAATACTTATTTTATATTTAATTTGTGTACTATAAATTTTGACATAGGCATATGATTGAGAATATATTGAATGAATTTTATATATAAAAAAGTTTGAGAAGTTAAATGTATAAATCTATTAAATATTGGATGGATTAAAATACTTATTGGAAATGATATTATAATATAGGATATAAAAATAAATCTAATAGTAATGTACAATTAAAGGCATATGTTTTTAATTCTTCAAAGGCTAGAGTTTAACAGGTGTATATTTTTTTTAAGGATTAACGGAAGTACATTGATAGATTAGGCATTGGTCTAGTAAATTTAGTTATATTTTAAAATTATAAATTTAAAATTTATTTTGAAAATAATTGATTTAAATGAATTTAAATAAATATGTGTAGAATATCATAATTAAATAGGATAATAATGAAATTACTGTTTGTGTTAAATATTTTAATATGAAAAATCAATCCAGCAATTGTTATAATGAAATTTTAAAACGTGATATTGTTGTTACAATGGATAATCAGCTGATAGTTTTAAATTATATTTAGTTAACAGTTTTATAATAATCATTAATTTGTAATTAAAAGATTCAATTTCTTCCATCTGGAATTAAGAAAAGTGATTGCTAAACACTCCAAATCTTGTTTCACAGAACACACATTTTATCGCAGCAATTTAAAAATCTACACCCATCTGCATTGAAAAATTAAAAAAGCAAAGAATTCAATTCAAATGCAATCTCCATAGGCAGAGGTATGAAAGTTTATTTCGTAAGTCTTTAAATATCTAGTGTAGCATAGAGACATGAGAATAATTTGTGCCTATATCTAATGCTACTTCTCTTGCTCTTCTATGTTTCGTGGACCTCCAAGTGCTGGACTTCATTCAAAACCATAGAATTTAAACGCTTTAAAATTTAAGTGTTCAGAATTAAAAGATTTATGACTATTCATAATTCTACTTTCATACAGTGATATCAATTTTTAGCTGAGTATCTCCGAGAAGGGATGGCAAATATTAGTAGTTGGCAAATTCAAATGTTGCAGACCATGCAATTAGAAGTTATTATTTATTAACTTCTTCAGAGGAATCCAAAATAGTTTTAAAATAATAGTAGTAGTTAAAATCACATAAGTAATATAATAAATTTGATGAAACAAAATAAAACAAAAGAAGAAAGAAATGACAATGTTGTAAAGGAATTAAAATAGAAAAAATTAAAAAAAAATAGAGAAAAAGGAAACGAATAAAGATGCCAATAAAAACAGGATTATCTTAAGGGGTTGTCAAAATAAAAATATTAAACATTCCATTTGAAATTAGTACGTACCCAAATATCATAAGAAAAAAAATTAATTAATAATTATTTGAGGTAGAAGAAAGGATAATTAAATGATGGTGAAAAAAGACATAAAAAAGAAAAATAAATGCATATTCAAAAGTGAATAAGTATAAAAAAGAATATAACAGAGGTAAGAAAAATATATAAAAATAATCTTAACTATGGAATAGAGAAATAAGAATTATATAATTGAAACACAAATATAGAAAACAGACATAAATAGTAACTTTGGGGTTAAGAACATTCACAAAATTTGATATCAGCTTTTATCAAAATTCCTGTCTCATGTTTGAATTGTCTAAAGCTTTCCATCACAATGGAAATGTCTTCTTGACTGATCTTTCCCATTTCCTTCAATTTATATACAATGAACTCTGCTGCATCACTGAGGAAAAATATGTACTCCTTGAGTGCAGTACCTGCTTAAAAAAACTTAATGACAGTTTAGTAACTGATTAATAGAATTTGTTTCAGACTTTAAACTCCTTGAGAGAATGATATGGAAACGTTTTAATGACAATCTAGTGACAGTTGAAATGATTTTGTTTAAGACATCAATCAGTGTACAACAGACGGGTGAAATGAGAAGAGTATGCCACGTAAGCAAAAAGGCTGAAATGGATGAATCTCTGCTTTCTGAAAATCTGAGATGGCAATGTCACAGCCTGCGTCTCAGAATTTATATATTATAAATAGATAGATATGTGTATTATATAACTACTTCCATGCTTCTGCCATAGGATGCAACATCTGCCATTAATAATAAAGGAAGATGTTCACCATGTACTCATCGGTACTTTCAAGTTTCAACAGGCCCTTACAATCATTTGACACTCCTATTGATTCAGGCATTAATCATGTATGAAATAGCATAATTAAGAACCTTATGCCATTTCATTCAGTTTCCTTTTTGCATTTAATCTGTTTTACCAAAGTGAATTTGCTATTAGGGGTGGACACACACAGGACCCAGTATAATCACAAACCAAACCATCCTGAACACAAAATCAGAGTTGCATTGGGTATTCGGTTTGGATCAGGTAAAAATTCTTCTAATATGATTGGTTCAGGTTGGATCCCAGGTTGATAAAATTCAAACCTGTTCAAACACCATTTTTTCTTTTTTGTATTTAAATATTATTATTTTATTTGTTTTTTAAATAGCTTTTATAAAGAAATTCTTCTGTGACCCTGTGACCCAACATGAACCAACCCAGATGTAATATAAAGTTGGTTCAGTTCAGATTAAGAACCAAAAATTGCCAAAACTGACAAATAAACTAAATTGTGATCTTGATTGCATGATTACTAAATCAGTAAATCTGTTTCTGTGTTGCAGTCTGGAAAGGCAAACCCTGGACAGGAACTGCACAAGATTTTGACGGGTGAATCAAGCTCTGGAGAAGACATGCTTAAATCTGTCAACTTGAAATCTGAACATATTGTCCTTGAAACTGTTAATAGACTGGAAGCTGCTATATTCTCATGGGAAGAGAGAATTTCAGAACAAGTTCTAACTGGAGAAGACGCACTAAATCCTTTTGTATTTGGGTTTATCTTACTCATTTACATTGCTTGCTGCCTACCCCCAAAAGTCTGAAAATTCCATGTTATATTCAGTTTCAAACCAAAAAGAGAACAGGAAAAGGTAAATAAAAAAGCAAAGGAAAGTATCCAATTTGTTGAGGGCGAATAGTTTGCCATTTTTCAAGTTGTGCGATTTATGGCATACATTCAGTGGTAATGTGGTTTCTTTCTGTTTCTGTTGGATATTGCACATTCCATTTTGGAAGCATATTCCAGAGTTCTAGCAAATTTAGCCTTCAGCATATTGTCTAGAATAAGAGATATATATATATTGCTTTCATGGGATAAATCTCTCTCAAACTTGGGTGGTTGGTGCACAGCACATATCAGGCAGTCCTTACTTGATAAGGTGAACAAGGTTGATGGACAATGTTGTAATTCTAGCTGTGATAGTACTTCTGATTTAGAAGTTTAATTCCTCAATGGATGCCAAATTCAGCTCTGTAATAGTTACACCAAACTGGAGTTGTGTCTGGTGCATTAGTAGAGAGGCTTGTACAAGTGTCTCCTCAAAATTCTCGATTGTGGCTTTTGTTTGGTTCCTTTTGTTAATGTTTTTGTTATGACTACATAAGCAAACTGATAGGTTTGCCTTCCCATAAATTTTGGTTGGTTTTATATCTAACTCTACACAATCCTTGGTCATACATTGTGGTTTTTATATTTGAGAGGTTTTGTAGGACGGACTTAACAATCAAGAATGTTTAGTTTGATGTTAGCACATGTTTTAAGATTCTCAAACTGGGAAGGGACAATGGAAAGCTGCATGTAGTGAAAACGGCGTTCGGGGGAGAGCAAATGAGAAAACTTGCACATACCAAATGTTTGTCATCCCTATGTTTTGAAAATCACAAATGAAGAATTGACTTTGTTAGTATGTTTCAACACAATAATCAAGAAGACTCTGGCTATTTTTGTAATTGTAAGTTAAATATAAAGAAGCTTGTATTTGTAGGCATAAGGGTATGGAGAATGTCAGATGGACTTAAATATTGCTCGATTATAAACTTCTACTAAGAATATTGGAAAGTGTAGAACAAGTATTATCCTCTGCTTGGATGACAGGGATTTCCAATAGGAAAATGTTTTTATTGACAACAAAATAAAATAAAAAATAGTTTCCTTTAATTTTGAGGTGTATATATAAATAAGATAAAAAGTAAGAGATAATGATAATTGTGTGTGGTATATAATTCTACGGTGTCAATATTTTGATATTCACGCAATGAAACTGTTTCTACTATTCTCATTCTCCATAAGAAAAGACACAAGACAAGCGGGGCCACTGAGTTACTATCCTTTAAAGTTGGATTTTTTTTTTTACTATAACTTAAAAATATGCAGCAGAAAAAATACTGTCAATTACAAAAATTGAAAGATGTTGAATGCTAGGACAAACAAATAAAAAACAAATGCTAGCTACAAACATACATGAATTACATTAAAAACAAGACATAGTTTGGATTAAACAAGAGTAATTACATCAATGAATGTTTTTTACATGTCATCATTGATGTAATTTCATACAGAAACCTTTCTTTTTCACCTTCATATATGGATTTAATGCCTCGTAAACTAAAGCCAGAAAAAAAACCTCAACTAATGATTTCTTCACTTACTATTAAAGGGTTTATGGACTCTTTCGAACCCAAAAGAAAAATAAACAAATTGATGTGGTGAATATGGATCATTGTTTAAGAGCATTTTGATATTTTTGCAGCAAAATTTTGGAAATCACAAACATACGAAATAAAAATATGAAAATAAAATAAGTATACTAATTGGATGGAGTGGTACATCCATTAAGTACAGCATATATGTTACATGAAGGATGGATTGACTATATATAGATGGCTAGAAAACCGTGGCAAATTAGTAGAGAATTGTGCACCCAGTTTAACTTTATTGGGAATACATCATACTGCATACACATGTTTCCAAAATGATCATGACTGTGGCATTTGATTTCTACTTTAATTCTTCTCAAGTATCAACACCTGAAATTCAAGAATTCCATTACATTTGTAGTTTCGGATACTTGAAAAACATAACAAGATGACAGAAAAAGTCAAATTATATATCTACATATATAAAGAAAATCTGGTAATAGCCCAAGCTAAGTAGTTAAGGGTACATTTAATTATCTCTTAAAAGACTGTGTACATGACATGAGAAGAAAATGCGTAATGATAGTTTTTGTTTTCACACTGACGAATATATTCGTTAAGTTCTATTCTAATGAAAAGACTGTTTTTTCACAAAAAAAGAAAAAGACTGTTGTACATGTCATGACAAAAAAATATGAAATGAATATTTTTTACTTTGATCTAAACATTTGTTACATTTCATTCTGATGAAAATCTAAATACACATAAAGTATGTAAAATTCTCAATTTTCCTATATTTTTAATTCATTTTGAAGAGGAAAATTTTATGCACTTGTGAAATAATTCATAAAAAACACAGGACAAAAGAATAAATTATGTATGAATTTTTTAGGCTTAAATATGATTTTAGTACCTGATAAATTTTCAAATTTTCTTTTTGACACCTAATAATTTTGTTTTAACTTTTTGTTCCCTAATAAATTTTTTATTTTGTTTTTGGTCCGTAAATTTGTTCAGATAGCACTTGAAAAGTAAAATAAAGTGATTTAGATAACACTTTAGGGATGAAAAACAAAAAAAAAAATTATTACGGACCAAAAAGATAAAAAAAGGACTTAAATATGTTTTTGGTCTCAGAAAAATTGTCGGATTTTGTAGTTGGTTCCCAATAAGTTTTTTCTTTGCGTTTCTCCCTTGAAAACTTTATATTTTGTATTTCATCCCGGCAATTACATTGACTCCGTTAAGTGGTCCCTGAATTATTTTCAGATATTTATTTTTTTCAGGGATCAAACGCAAAGAAAAAATTTATTTGGGACCAAATGCAAAATTTGACAATTTTTTAGGGACCAAAAATATATTTAAGCCTAAAAAAATTATTATAGATAAAAAAATTCAAAAATATATCAGGGACCAAAAACATATTTAAGTCAATTTTTTATGAAACATAAAACTATTTTTTATAATAATATGTGAAGAATTTAAGTAGATCCCCATTTAACTCACCAACAAGAAAGACCTCCCTGATTCGATTAAGCTCCCTAGCGACATCAACCATATCCATTCGTTCTTTCGGTGATTCCATAGAACAAGTAAGTCCAATCCTAAAAAGTGAAACTAAGCACTTGTCAACATTTGGATTAAAATTCCAATTGTTTCCTTTCAATTTTGTTGTTTCATCTGTCGGAAAAAGTCTGGGATCCAAAATCTGCAAAAGATTATTAGGGAATGAAATTGCAACAATGTTATGAAGATTTTCACCATCTTCAAACATTTCATCTGTGGGTCTTCTTCCGGTAAGCATTTCCAACATAAGAATCCCAAAGCTGTACACGTCGCCATAAGTTGACACCTCAGAACCAACTCCATACTCTAAAATATATACCAAAATTTGTCAATACACAATACTAATAAATAACAACTTGACACTAAAAGATATGAGAATATTAAGAAACACTAATGATTCAAAACTTAAGCACATACCTGGAGGAGCATAGCCAATAGTCCCCTTTATTCCAATTGTACTTGTTTGCTTAGAAGTGGATCCATTGATGGTTGAGAGAAGTCTTGCTATGCCAAAATCACTCACATGAGCAATCAAGTCATCGTCAAGAAGGACATTGCTTGGCTTTAAATCACAATGAATGATCGATTGCTCACATTCATGATGAAGATAATTTAATGCAGAAGCTACATCAATCATGATATCTAGTCTTTTATCAAGGTTCATTGTTCTCGGATGCTCTGCACTTAGTATCATAGGATGCAACCATTGCTCTAAGCTTCCATTTCTCATGTACTAAAAAATTAGAGCTTTGAATTCTTGACCTTTGTAATCCATGCTGGAACAACATGTTAAAATCTGAACCAGATTTTGATGTTTAATACTTTTAAGTGCATTGCATTCAGCAATGAAACTCTTGTGAGCTCCTTTTTGTTGAAGGTTTAGGACCTTTATGGCAACAACTTTGTCTTCTAGCTCAAGAGTTCCTTTGTAGACAGAGCTAAAATTTCCAGACCCTATCAAGTTTGTAGTTGAGAACCCATCAGTTCCGTTGTGTAGGCTTCGGTATGAAACTTTAGCCAACTGGTCAATTGTTGGTGAATCTGAAGATGGTTTCTTACTCCTTTTCCTCATCCAGTAGATAGTTAGAATAATTGACAATATCAGAAGAAAAGCAACCACACTAACTATCAGTGTTATCAACCAGAACTTGTGGTGTTTTGCAAGTTTCTTACCTTTGACAGGGCATGGTGGCAGACGCAGTTTTGAAATACCTCCACAAAGCTTCCTATTTCCAGAAACCACTAACCCACTTGCATTTTGAAAGACACCTTCAGTTGGCACCTCACCATCCAACATGTTATAAGATACATTGAAATAATATAAGAAAGAAATGTTCTGCAGAGCATTAGGAATTGATCCAGACAAACGGTTTTGTGAGAGGTCTAACCGCTGAAGCCCTTTGAGTGATGCCAAAGAGGGTGGTATGATTCCATGTAAGGAATTCCCTTGCAAATAGAGGTACTCCAACATTATGCATTCTCCGATGGTTCCAGGAATGTCACCAGACAAATTATTCTGAGACATATCTAGCCAATCGAGATTTTTCAGGTTCCCCACTTCTTCTGGTATATTACCACTCAATGAGTTTTGTGACAAATCCAACAACTTTGTGAGAGAGAAAATATTAAAAATCTCTACAGGTATGGTTCCTCTAAGATTGTTTTGCGAAAGACATAGATATTGTAACTTCTTGCAGTTTCCTATGCTTAGAGGAATATTTCCTTCTAACATAGTATCTCCGATATCCAAAAAAAACAATTGACTAAGGTTGCCTATGAAGGCACCAATCTCTCCTGACAGCTTGCTTTCAGCCAAATTTAACAGTTGCATATTCTGAAGCTTCCCAAAAGATGTTGGGATATTCCCATCAATGTGGTTATCTCCCATCACCAAGAGAGTTAAGCCAATTAGATTTCCTATTGTTGCAGGGATTTCTCCTGATATCTGATTTCCTCCGAGATATAGTGCATCGAGTTGGGTGGATAAATTGCCCAAGGAATTTGGCAAATGACCTCCAAAATTATTGTAGTCCATAGATAAATGTTGCAACTTACTACAATTTGTCAATGATTTTAAAAACTCCAAATCATAAGTTGAATTATCACCTAGATTGTTATGACCCAAATATATCCTACAAAGATATTGTAGCTTCCCCAGAGTTGGAACTTGTCCCACGAAATGGTTATAACTGAAAGTAAGTGTTGAAAGGATAGATGCATTTGTGATGGAAGGTGGAATAGTACCTGAGATTTGATTGCCAGCAATTTTAAATTCTTGGAGATTGGGCAGGGTGTGGAACATGTTGGGTGGAAGAGAGCCATTAAATTCATTGCCTGTAGCTGAGATTATAGAAAGAGATGACATATTATAAAGACAAGAAGGCAATGTTCCAGTCAGTATGTTGAGAGCAAATCCTATACTTGTCAAGCTTTTGAGACGACATATTTGTTGTGGTATATTTCCCTCCAAGTTGTTAGCAGTCACACGGAGAAGAGTTAGGGATGATAGATTCCCTATGACTGATGGGATTCCTCCGGTTAAGCTGTTTGTATAAAGGAACAAATGTTCAAGCTTTCGAAGTGAGCCAATTTCAATGGGTATTTTGCCAATAAGATTGTTCCCATTTAAGTATAAGATTTTGAGATGCGTGCAACCTGTCAAGTTTGTAGGAATTTCCCCCACCAATGAGTTATTTTCTGCAATGAGTTTCTGCAGTTGAGACAACCGTCCCAATTCTTGTGGGATTTTTCCGTAGAAGCTGTTGTTTGCGAGGTTGAAGTTTCTCATGTAAGAGAGATTGCCTATGTGGGGAGATATGAATCCCTTCAACTTGTATCCCTGCAAGTTCAACTCTGTAACTCTTTGAAGCATGGGATTGCATGTGATTCCATGCCAGTTACAGAAGTGAGTAGAAGTATTCCAAGAGAGGAAGATTCCATATGGGTCAGTGGATATGGATTCCCTGAATTTGAGCAGTGCCAAATGATCAGTCTCATTTCCTGATGCAAAGACAGTCATGTTTGGGATAAAGCATAGTGAGTTTAACGTAAATAGAGAAAACAGGTTAACATATATAGACCAAAATGTAAGTAACATGAGAGAAAAATGCTTCATTTTGATGAGGAATTGGAGGCTGCTAGGTTGGATGTGATGATAGAACAAGTGCATGTTGTTCCTTCGGCTACTTTTGATTACAATCATTAAAGATCAAGTCAACTCACCAAAAAAAATGTCATGTCAATAACCAATTCCCAATTGCAAATAATTTATATGGCAGGAAAATAATAACTTATCAGTAAGAAACATCCAATGATTCCAAAGAAAAATCCTTCATACAGCGTACCAAAGCCGTCATCCAATAGTATTTGTCTATTTTACCATCATGCCCAGCTTTATACGTCCCTACCAAGTGAAGTTGGTATCTTAATTTATTGCTATTGAAAAAAGTTGGTACCTGTCTATTTTACCATGACTCTTTACATGCCCATCTTTATAGAAGTCCCTACCATATGATGTCTTGACGATTTTCATTTGTTGCCTTTAATAAAAGTTGGTACCTGTCTATTTTACCATGGCTAGATCAATTTCTTTTTTTCATTTTTTTTCATAAAGCTATGTGGATTTTGGTACACCAGGGACTTAGTTATATATCTCAGAGAATATGGGATTGAAGCATATCACATATCTTATCTCCGCTTGGTATCAGTTCCAGACTTTGACGACATGAAAGGAAGTGAGAACAAATAAGATTAAAGGTGTATTTACTTAAAAATAAATATAAACCCTGAATCCATCAACATTAATGTATATTTTTTGGGGTATATGATGCATATGATAATTTGAGAATTACAGGGGATAAGTATAACAAAAAGCAGCCAGAATTTTACACTATATGATTGGAATAAATGAAAAAAGGTTGTACATGGAAGAAGTCTGGACTGGCTGCCCGCGTTTGGAGCCACCCAAACACGCACTTGATGATGAAAAAATACATGTTGAACCATGATAAATTCTTTTCCAGAAAATCTAATTGTATAATTTTCATATGCCTTTCTCCTAATTGTTGATGCTCTTTTTCTGGAACAAATTATACTTAGGTTGGAAGCTAGTTATACATTTACCAGTAAAAAATACAGACTTTAGCAGCAACTAGAAGAGACTTGCAGGAAGCATTAAGTAAACACGAATAAATGGTGAGCCAGTCAAGTCATTCCCTTGCACGCATTAATTGTGAAAGTCGCTTCAATAAATTACACATTTAGATGGTTTTGGATTTCTTCAACTCATAATAGGTCCCATTCCACATACAGGTATTGCACTTAGGTTGCGTTCAGTTGCAATGAAAGAGGAAACTTTCAGCTGCAAGTGAAAGGAAAGCATACGAAAATGTAAATTTACATCTGTTTGGTTGCATCGAAATAGCAGTGAAAGTGTATAAAAATAAGCGGGTCCCACAGTGAAAGTTTTTACCTCAAAGCTGAGGTGAAAGTGCACCGAAAGTACATAGTGATTCGGTGTCCATGAATTGTCCAAATACTGCCCCTCCTCTTCACCGATGCCCGTAAGAGAGAGAGGCTTGCCACAAGCTGAATATAAAGTCTCAGGGGCATAATCAAATATGCTCTTCACATAATTGATTATGACTCCTTGTAAAAAAAATAATATAGTACCAGGCATATAATCGAATACGGCAAGTCATATTCGATTATATGTTTGTTAAATTAAAAAAAAAAAAAGAACTTTCGAAAAAAGAAAACGTTGGGTAAAATGGAAAATTTATAAATACTTAATTTTTGTTTTTTATTATTCTTATTTACCACATCACTTTAATTCAAATCTTTCATTTCTTTTCAACTCTCTTTCATTTCTCTTTCATCTCTACCAAACAACCACACTTTCCACTCTCTTTCATCACACTTTCATCTCTCTTTCATCCCTTTTCATTCCTCACACTTTCATCCCTTTTCTTCCTCCTCAACCGAACACAGTGTTAATATATATGCATTCTGAAACTTTCTGGCATACTAGGAAATTGGAAACCAACATAAGTCATCGATGCAGTGAAACTGACATGACATAAGCTCAGTAAAATCAGGTGCAGTTTACATCTTCTATATGGTATGGTTCTATATTATCATTCTCATTGTCAGTTGTTTTGTTAGGAAGTATTCCAATAAATATTGTTTATATTGATTTTTATTTTGTCATTAATGGTTGTGTTGTTAAACATACCAATATGTCAACCAATAATACTGATTAATTTGAATATTTCATATGAAACTTTCATATGAAATATTAAAAAAAAATTCAATTTCATGTCTCAAAAACCAAAGTTATTCCCTGCTATTTAGCCCCTTAATATTAAAGACAAGTTTATGGATCCCCAATAAAATAAAATTAAAATTTGGTACGGTGATTATGGATTTACAAGCATTTTGATTCTCTGCATTAAAATTTTGAAAATCATGGGAAATAAAAGTAAAGGAAGTACAAAAAGTCCACTACTTAGATGGAGTATTACATACATTAAGTATATGATAGATGTTACTTGAAGGATGAATTGATGCATTCATATATGAGCAGATAACTCTGGTAAAGTAATTAAACAATACCCACCATACTGCAAAACACATCACTGTCAACACCTGAAATTCAAGAAGAAGCTGGATGCCTTTGTAGTTTTTGAATTTTGAAATACATAGCCAAATGGTGAAAAATGAAATATTGTAGCTACATAAGCAATTATCAGGTAAGAGCCAAAGCCAGTGGCATATGCAATTAACAGAATTAAGCATCTAGCAATCTCATGTTTAGTTATTCTAAAATATTATTCTCTTTTTAGGATAACTAACATATTCTTATAAATTGACTAAATGTGTAGTTAAAAATTAATAATTAGTAAATAAGAATGTATTTTAAAAAAACTATACATTTTTTTATAATTGACAAATATTCTTTTGTTTTTGTTTTGAGTTCTGAGTATCGTGCTTTTGAGAGGCTCTATGACAAACGGTACAATGGCATATTTAACCTTTTTGTGAGTTTTCAAGTTTAAGCATGCTCTCCAATTCTTTTCACAAAGGCATAACCAATTAGTCATAGTGTCCATATCAAGTTTTAAAAGCTGTTTTAGGAATGTCTTCAGGCCTAATCCTAATTTGGTGGTATCCCGACCTAAGATCAATCTTAGAGAAAACCAAAGTTCCTCTAAGTTGGTCTAACAAGTCATCTATCCTAGGGAGAGGATACTTGTTTTTCAGTGTCACTCAGTTAAGTTGTCTATAATCTACACATAACCTCATGCTACCATCTTTCTTTTTCATTAGAAGAACAGGTGCTCCCCATGGAGACACACTAGGCCTAATGAACTATTGGGATATCAACCCTTCTATTTGTTTCTTAAGTTCACTAAGCTCTAGAGGTGACATCCTATATGGTGCAATAGAAATTGGTCCTGCTTCGGGAACCAAATCTATAGAGAATTCCACCTCTCTCTTTGGGGGTAGAGTGGTTACCTCTTCAGGAAACACATCCTCAAAATCCTTAACAATTGGAATTGTTGCAAGTTCTAACTTAACCTCTACTTTTGAGGAAAGTAACAAAAGAAAAGCTTGACCCCCTTCCACTAGACTTTGGGAGACTTAAGAAGTACAAGAGAAAAGTATGGGACTTGACTTGGGATTTAAACAAACATTACTTGGAAATTCCACATCACGTTTAAAACAGTTCAACACAACTTGGTTGGCAGAAAGCCAATCCATGCCTAGAATAATATCTAATCCTTGTAAAGGTAAACAAATTAAATCAATAAGGAATTTCTTATCTTGGATTATAAGGGGGCACTCTTTACAGACATGCATGGCAGGGATACAATCCTTAGCAGGGGTGGAAACATTTAACAAGACAGGTAAAGATGTGACATATAATTTCAAATGGTGAACACAATCATAGGAAATAAAGGAACTGGTTGCCCCGGAGTCATACATAACATCTAAGGGAATTTGGTGGAAAAGGCATATACCTTGGATGAGGTTGTTGACCTTTTTGGCTTCCTCTCCACTCAAGGTGAAGACTCTCCCTTTAGTGATAGGTGCTTGGTTAGAAGCTCCCTCCTTCTTCAACAGTGGGCACTCCCTAGCAAAATGCCCTGGTTGTTGGCACTTGTAGCACACGTTTTGTCCCATCAAACATGCCCCCTTATGGCTCTTTCTGCATTTGGGGCATGCATTTGCCTTAAGGCCTCCCTGAGTTGCCACCTTCTTGCCTTTGAATCTTTCCTTCTTAAATTTGGCATTGAAAACAAATTTCCCTTCTTCACCCTTCCTCTTGGAACCTTGTTGTCAATCTTCCTCTACCTTGTTTAGGTTTCCCTCCGCTATAAGGCACTTGTTGACAAGAAGAGAATAGTCTCGAATTTCCAAGGTCGCAACTTGGCTCAAGATATCGGGCTTCAACCCTTGCTCAAACTTGATGGCTTTCCACTCATCATCCAGTTGGTTGCGAAGGTGCCTTGAGAATTTGGCAAGTTCTTCAAACCTGGCCATATATTGGCCCACGGACAAGCTCGCTCACTTGAGTTGTAGAAACTCTGCCTCTTTTTGATTTCTAACACTATGCGGAAAATAATTGTCAAAGAATGTGGTCCTAAAGTTCTCCCAAATGATGGGAGTCCCTAAGGCCAACATCCTTTCCTTAGCTCCCCTCCACCAATTTTTCGCGTCATCCTTTAACATAAAGGTGACATAAGTGACTTTTTGCTCCTCTGTTCATGGTATCACCTTAAAAATGCTTTCCATCTCTTGTAACCATGACTCTGCAGTTGAGGGGTTATACTCCCCTTTGAAGGATGGAGGTGAGTTCTTTCTAAATTATGCAAACCCGACATTCAAAGCCTCACCCCCTTGAGCATGACTATTAGTGGAGCCGCCTAGGGTTCCCCTCAACACTTGGTTGATCAAGTTGGTAGTTGCAGTAGCTTGCTCCCTCATGGCATTTGCCATCTTCTCCATGCCCGCCAATTCAGGAGTACGGGTGTTCCTGAGTGGTCTTCCTCTTCCCGCCATATTCCCCACCTATCCTACACCACGTATTGAGTTGATCAGGCTCAATATCCAATAACAAGTAAGGTAGAACCAATGGCAAGATAAGAAAAAGACAAGATTACGCTCAACCAATCTAGCTACTAACCCATACTTTAAATATTGTCCACGGTCCAAATGATTGAACTGCTCTGATACCATAATGTAACACCCTAAGGGGTATCACTCTATAAATTACATTTTAATCAACAAAAGTGGGTAATAAGACATTTTTGATATCATTACTCAGGAATTTTGATGTTAAAAGTCGTACATCATTCTCAAGTAACCTCATCATATACATGTCAAAAGGCATTTCCAAACATATGGGACCCTATACCAAAAGATATAACTACATAACCAATTATCTCAAAAGTAATAAGCTAAAAGACATTAAAACACAAAATATAACATTGTCATGTCCAAGAGTCTTCATTCTCCATAACCTGCTCAATCTGGAACATGGAAACTAAACTAATGAGACAAAGTCTCGGTGAGTGCTAAACAAGCAACAATATACTTATGTGACCCATAGATGCATCATAAACATATATAACTTTACTTCAACATTGGCCTAAGCATAAACATAAATTTAGACATCACTTTTGCATGCTTTACATTATTTCTTTCTTTGTCTTTTTCGTCCTATGGCAAGTATTGAGCTCAAACATTCAAGGAGCTACCCCTTTGATCTTATGCCATGACCTCGTATTTATATCCCCCTCCTGTCCGAGGGGCCTTTACCACATCTTTGGGGATGGGAAGTGACGGAACCCCTCCCATCATCCAAAGAGTGTACCTTTAATCTTTGCACGTCTTTTCTCTTTACTTAAAACTTTTGGTTTTCCATTGGTGTCCAGAATGGTCAATACCTCTTTATTCCAATGGGGATTTTCTTTTATTAACATGTAAACACAAACATATAGTACCCACAAGTAGTATGTCATAATGAATAAACATCAATGTAATGTCATAAAAAGTAAGAATGGAAAAGGAGTTCCAAGGGTCCCAGATGGCTTAGCTAGGGGTACTGCTAGCTTAGCCATAACCTATTGGAGAAATCTCTAGAGGACGGATGGCTTAGCCATAGGTTCTACTAGCTTAGCCATAGCCTATTTGAGAACTCTCTGAAGGTCGGATGTCTTAACCGGGGATTTCGCTAGCTTAGCTAGCCTGTTTGATAACTCTCTGTAGATCACATGGCTTAGCCGGGGCTTTCGCTAGCTTAGCCACAGACCTGCGATTTTGCATATCACCCGCTTTGCATTTATACTCACCCAAGGCCATTAATGGCTCAATCAACTAGTTCAAAACATCAATAATGACTCATAAATGAATTCTTAAGCTTTTAAATATCATCCCAACACCAAACAACCCATTAATCATGCAAACATATAGAAAATCCCTAAACCCCCTTTGTTAGAGTTCAAACTCAAAACCCAACAATCCACCCACAAAACTACATGATCAAGAGGAACAAGGGAAAGGAAATGAAGGGGGAGCACTCACTAGATGATGCCAAGAGTGTGGATGTGTGTGGGTATCCCTTGATCTTGGTATCTTCTTCTTCTTTCTTCCTTTTCCTTCCTTTTCTTCTTTTCTTCTTTCTCCCTTCTCACTTTCTAAGTGTGTGTTTTTGTGTAGTAAGTGGGGTGGGGTGGTTTTTCATGACACATGAGGGATGTGGGCTTCCATTGGACCTCTTGGGTTATTTCTCATCTATTATAACTATGGTCCATCAAACTTTCATAATACAACTAACATCCAATAATCTATAAAGTACTCATAAAAGGCATACTCATTTATTCATCTCATTATATATTATTATTATTATTATTATTATTGGGGATGTTACATTGACTAAAATTGATATATTAATAGAGAATTACTATAAATATAATTTACAGAAATAATTAATTTAGATTAATTTAAAATATGATTTGTTGGATCAAATCTTAATATATTAATAGATAGTTAATATAAATTATGGGACCCTTTTATATTTGATTGTCCATTATATTTTGTAGTTTAGGATAAAAAGCTAACTTTTTACTTTTTACTTACTTTTTTTGGTGTTGAGCTAACTTTTTACTTTAATGATTCTTTAGATGTCTTATGATTATCCTTAATTAAAATCAAATTTTAATTATTTGATTATTACTTGGTTTAATTGAATCTCACTGATTTAAATTAATATATAATTTTTAGTAACTTTTATATGTTCAATGAAATTAATTTTTTTACAGCAATAAAATTAATATGTTAATAGACAATTATTTAGAATGTCATTTGTATTCAAAGGCCTAGGACGATTGACTGAAGCACCTGCATTTGGATAATTGATTTCTTCAGCATCCATCTCAAATATCCTCATGTCAAAGTGTTTTTCCCCCACACAGTGAACCACAACAAAATGATCAGACTTCATATCTTAAAACTGGATCATCCAGTTGCCCTGAAATCTCAAGTTCAATCACATTGCTACATGGGTCCAGTGCATATGTCGTTCCCTGATCCAGAACAATACAAAAAACAATGGAAAAAAATTCTCATTAAAAATTACAAATAAAAAATAATAAATAAATAAATTAAACAAATAATTACAACAGAAATAAAATGTAATTAATAAAACAAAAGAAAGACCTGATGAGGGGATAATTTGAAACAAATATCCTAACTATGCTCTGTGACTTGAATTTGTTTGGAGATGCCATCTAATTGTAACACCAACTTTTTTATTTTGTGGATTATAAAATTGATTGAAATAACTATAAGAGATAATTAAATTTAATTTCATGAAAAATTTAATTAATAAATATGTGTGATTTTTCGGTGTAAGTTTCACTAGAAAATTCTATTGAAACCAGGACTACGTAGCAACTGACAGTATAAGAATACGCTTTGAAAGAGAACAAACAGTCAAGAAAAGTGAATGATTTAATTATAATTAGTCTCTAATAATTATAATTAGGGATTTATAAAAATTTTATTTTACTTCGTTACTATTGATTAAAATAATAATATTTTAATGCGAATCCAAAAAATATGATTATGAAAACTTTTGGAGAGTTGGAAAAATTCTGTTGACATTCCAAATATTCTTATTTGTACTAAATTAGAATAAGTGAATCATATATTTATTAATTCATAATTAGCAATTCAATTAGAATTTTATTACCTTGCCATTAATTTTTTGACCTAAAGTCAATTGTACATTCACCACCAACTACCCACATACTTATTTGGTGCCAATTCAAAGACATAGACCCATGATTTTTGCTGACCAAAAACGCATGGCTTGATTCACGTTTCCTTCATTTACTTGGCTAAATAATTCCAAAGCAAAAGACGCTTGTGTACTTATAAAAGTAAAAGCATCACGAGAAACTTGCTCAAATTTTCTTCCTTATTCACGTGAAGCTCCAGCACTTCTTCCTTGTCTCTTAAATTACTGATGTACGTACATGTTATCTGAAATGAAACTTGGGCTTCTTTTCCATTTTCAAGTTGGCCAAAATTCAAACACAATCATCCTAATATTTTGCTAACAGGCACGCAGGTCAAGTCATTTGTGGTCTTTTTTCTCTTTTTATTTTTATTTTTTAAGAGGTGTCATTTGTGGTCTTATAGATAGCTATATCTGTGTTTCGAAATAGAAAAGTTTCTAAAATATTTATTTTGTTAGGACTTATCTGTTATTCTAGTACATATAAAAGAATAGTTTTCCAACTTTATTCTTATTTCTTGATATTTGCATTAAATATTTAAAATATCAAATTTGACTAATGACACATTTAATTTAATAAATATTAAATTTTATTGATTTAACCATTATATTAAAAGTTTTTTTTTATGAAACATATTAAGTTTATAAAATTTTACATAATTTAAAAATTAATTTATATTACACTTTAACATATCTTATTTGAAATATAAATATTTTTCTACCATTAAATTACATATCTAAGAAAGTTTAGATTATCTAAAATTTAATACATATCACAATTCAGTTAGTTAAACAAAATTTAACATTTATATAAAGTTAAATATAGTATTAATTGATGAGAAATTAAGTTATATACTAACCGTATAAAATAGTTTTGCACGGTCATCCAAGCATAAATAATCACGCATGATAAATATGTTAAATTTTACAATAATTACATTAAAGCTCATATCGACAATGATTTTTAATTAGTTGACAATGTAAAAGTTTTTATTAGAATTATTTTATTAAATATAATTTTATTTTATTATCTATTTTTATATTTTAAATTAAAATACAAAACTTAGCGAATGAGACCCACTTTCACATCTTTTTAATTGGACTTTCTTCAATGTTTTGTCTTTTCTCTTTTAGAGTTGCATTTCACAAACTATCTCATTTCCTGGTGCAAAGGCAGCTGTGTTTTGACTAAAGCAAAGTGTGTTCAATGTAAAGAGGGAAAACAGGTGGACATATATAGACCAAAATGCAAGAAACATGAGTGAAAAATACTTCATTTTTGATAAGGAATTGGAGGTTGATAGATGGTGACGTTTCTATTGTTAGATAGATAGCTATATAGAGTTTGGTAATTGGATTGGAGAATAAGTGCATGTTGTTCCTTCTGGTGCTTTGATATTGATTACCAACATTAAATGTCAAGTCAATAACCAATTGCCATTTGGCAGATTCTTTATATGCAGGAAAATAAATCCAATAAATGATAACTTAAACGTAAGAAACATGCAATGATTCCGGAGAAAAATCCTAGCGTTTTCCTACCCAAAAGCCAAAAAGCTTTGTCAAATTGTATAAATTAAGCTACTTTTGAGACAATTTTTTTTTATCAGCAAAACAATACTTTATATATATATTACTGCAGGAATAGGTACAAGAAGATACCCGTCCCAATAGTAGATGATGGGTTACAAAAGAAGTACATGTATACTGTTATGTATATGTCTACAGCAGTGGTTAAATTATATTAATGTTACTGTGTACAACAAAAATATCAAATAACCAAATACTGCAACCCGCAAATAAAAAAGAACCCATAAAGGAGTAGTCGAGCCTATATAAAATTAGAAGATGAATTGAAATCAAACCATGAAATAATAATATTCAAATTATTAACTATACCTTTTTTATATAACACATCTTTGGTTTCAATTTTGAAAAGTAAAGAGAGATAAAAGAAGGAAGAAAATTTGATGAAAATGTTAAGATATATATTAAAGTTAGAAATTAGATAAATTTAATTAAAATAAAATTTATATAATGATGTTGAGTTTATAATATAAATAGATATCAAATCAAATATCTTAATTTATTGAAATAATAATATATTTTTTATTTTTCTTTAAAAAATTTGACCTGCATAAAAACCACTCTATTTTATAGGAACCAAAAAGTTATTTAAACCATATACATATTAAAATGAGTAAAGAATGAAATGGTTGAAGTTATCTATCCTGTTAAGCCTTTTGACAGAAGGGCATAAGAACCAAATGACACTTATTGGTAAAAGAATGAAACAGTAGTATTTTAAAATTTAAATTTAAATGAAGATACACATTTTAGTTTTATATATACTTTATTGTTATTTTCTATTATTAATATATTGTTTTAAAATTTATATAAGTTATGTTTATGAGTAATGGGTCCTCTATAGATCTACTTATAACATATTCTTGAGGAAAAAATTTCCAACATGGAGGTAAAATTGCTTTAGAAATCTTGTTTCAAGATATCTTCATCATGTACTTGTGTATCAATTTCTTGAGATGCATTAGCACTGAAATTTCCGTTAAAATTGCTTTCAACTTATTCAAATTGAAATCAAAAGTTCCAATTCTTTAGATTTGCTGAACCGCATCATATGTACACTTACATGTGAAAAGAAGAAAAAAGGGCAACAATGATACAAAGTAGATTGAAGCTCAACCAATGAAAATTCAGTAGCCACTATTGAGAACATTGACTTGTATTATTACTAGGAAAATCCTTTGTAGACTTAAAAACAATGTTGTGGAGACTAGAGACTAAAAAAAACCACATACTTTTGTTTGTGTGAAAGAAATTTTTTCATAAATATATTTTTGCACACTAGCTATTTTTACATTAGTTATTAACATGCCAGTAATTGTTGGTGCGTATTGTATGTAAGAACTGGGATTAATGGTAGATCAATTACTGCTATAGGGCAATTAATCTGGTATGAATAGAATATTTACATGCATGGGTAGTTATAATAATTATAAAAAAAAATTCAACACTAATTTTATTATATCATATTAATATACTTTGAATTTCTTATTGATTAGTTATATTAATAAAGTGCGTTGATACAAAAATTGTTCACTATTATGCGGTGATCTCAATATAAGAATGATGTCTGAATTTTAGTATATATACACAGCAAAACCATTTACCCACTAAGATGATAGCATTTTCTAGTTTGAGCTGTCGCAAAAGTAGAAATGTTACCTATTAATCAGATAATATATCGATCTATTTGTTGAAAACAAAGCATGTTACAGCAGAGCTAAATAAAATTTATGTTGTTTAAATCATTCAACGAAAATTTATCATAAAATTTAGATAGTTGAATCATTGAACAAGAAAAAAAAAACATGAGAATTTTTATTTATATTTAATGAATAAAATTTGGCCTTCTCTCACTTCTCAATCTTCATCTCTTCGGTTTTTCATTAGTTTTACATACTAGTTATTGTATGTTTGGTTTTATAAGCTAAAAGACATGATAAGTTAATGTGGATAAGTTAATGTGATTTTGTGCCCAAAGGAAAAAAAATTTATGTCTGATTGTTTTTAACTAAAATTAATTTTGTTTTTAGGTAAGAAATTGTGTTTAAATCTTTGCCAAAATGTGAAAGAATGAGATAGTAGATTTAACTGACCTGTTTATTAAAAATATCACAATATTTTAAACTCTTGACTAGTGACGAAGCAATTTAGAAGTAGACAAAGCCACCCTCTTCCCCCCCTTTTTTTTTTTAGAAAAAAAGGATATAGGTAGTTTTTAACTTATAACACCTTCAATAATTTTGAAATATTTAATTATTTTGGTCTTCTCAAAATATTTGGTCAAGATTTGCTACTCATAATGTAAGACTTTTTCTCTAGCACTCCTCCTCCAGTTCATTTATCTCGACCCAATTATGACTTTTCATCAATTTCAAGCTTATGCTCATAGTACAGCTTGTGAGTAGAGTGTGAAGAGAGAAAACAGGTTGGCAAATAAAGACCAAAATGCAAGTAAGTTGAGTGAAAAATACTTCATTTTGATAAGGAATTGGAGGTTGATAGATGGTGATGTTTCTATTGTTAGATAGATAGCTTTATATAGAGTTTGGTAATTGGATTGGAGAAGAAGTGCATGTTGTTCCTTCTGATGCTTTGATTTTGATGACCAACATTAAATGTCAAGTCAATAACCAATTGCCATTTGGCAGATTCTTTATATGCAGGAAAATAAATCCAATAAATGATAACTTAAACGTAAGAAACATGCAATGATTCCGGAGAAAAATCCTAGCGTTTTCCTACCCAAAAGTCAAAAAGAAGTACATGTATACTGTTATGTATATGTCTACAGCAGTGGTTAAATTATATTTATGTTACTTGTACAACAAAAATATCAAATAACCAAATACTGCAATCCCCAAATAAAACAGAACCCATAAAGGAGTAGTCGAGCCTATATAAAATTAGAAGATGAATTGAAATCAAACCATGAAATAATAATGTTCAAATTATTAGCTATACCTTTTCTTTATAACACATCTTTGGTTTCAATTTTGAAAAGTAAAGAGAGATAAAAGAAGGAAGAAAATTTGATGAAAATGTTAAGATATATATTAAAGTTAGAAATTAGATAAACTTAATTAAAATAAAATTTATATAATGATGTTGAGTTTATAGTATAAATAGATATCAAATTAAATATCTTAATTTATTGAAATAATAATATATTTTTAATTTTTGTTTAAAAAATTTAACCTGCATAATCCACTAAAATTGGCTTAGTGGTGAGAAGTTTGGATAATATTAATATGTACGAGGACATGAGTTCATAGATTATAATTTCAGTGTGACTATTTAAAAAAAAAATTAATCCATGCACAGTGTGGTAAAGATATTTAGTTATATGATATAATGAAGCATAACTAGTGTTGTTTGAAGAAATCAAATTTAATCCTGAAAATTGGAGAATTTTTAGTTACTAGTAACTTCCTTTTTGCAATCTATCTATCTATCTATTTATAATATATAAATCCTGAGCTACGAGTGACCATTTCAAAAGGAATTCATTTATCAGATAATTACTTACAATTAAGAGTATTAGTAACCTTCCATTTGTCCATTTAAAAAGATTCAATTATAGTTTTTTTTTTTGACAGAAGATTCCATTATAGTTAAACTCATTTATTAGATAATTACTTTTAATTAAAATGTATTTGTAACATTCCATTTAATTCGTTTAAAAAGATAGTTAAAAATATGTTCTTGCGGCATATGTGCATGTTGGTTGCGGCAGAATTACTGGTTTGGTTTTATACAGGGATAAAAGCATGACAGAGCCATTCAAAAAAATCACGCTGGAATATTACTAATATCATGATGTATAGGGTCCTAACAAATTCCATTTTGGCACGCAAGCAAATTTTCCAAGGGCATTGTTATGTCGATACAGTGGGACAGTTAATTTCTTGGCTATTTTGGATTCAATGATGAAACCATTTACAGGGAGCCGTGGGGTAGATACACTTTGTTTTATAAGATTATTTTTTTTATAGATACTTGCATTGGTAGACAAATATTTAGTTTTGGTTATTTTTTGGGGCTGTTTTGGTTGTGTATTTTGGAATGGCTGTGCTATAAATATTATGGTAACTAGTGGAAACACAGGCGCTGCCGCGCCTGTGTGTCCGCATTTTTATTTCGCCATTACATTTTATTGTGTTAAAATTGATATGTTTTAACAATTTTTCTTGTTATATGTATTAATGTATATATTAATTTTAGTTTAAGATATTTTTTGAATACATGTTTATTTATACATATTTTTTTACTTCTTATGCCTTTACTATGATAGTATATATGGTTATTCAGCATATAATTTTAAATATCTGAGATATATGAAGTTGTCATATTGTTTCTTGCTCACATTGTGTCTTGTGACTCAGATTAGGTAACATCCTTATTCCTTTCCATTTTCTCACATTTTCTTCTTCTTAAAAACTTCTCACTCAAATTGTTGTCTCTTTCTGTCTAAATAGAAAATGAACTCATAATATAAATGAAAAAAAATAAAGAATGCCATAAAATATGAAGATGTTTACCCATAATAACTAACCTCTTCAGATTGACAACAAAATTTTAAGTAATATTTTTAAATATTAATATAGAATGTGTGTCCTGTTAGAGAGATGAGTGTGTGGCATAAGTAAATCTTAATTATACATTTAAAAATAATGATTAAAATTAAATTTAATTAAAACAATTTTATTTTTTACGTATGATTTTAACTAATTTACTTCTGATTTTTCATGTTCTTTACTAAATATCAACACTTATGTTTTTAAAAACATATTATATTATTTAACAATTTAATAAGTTAAAATTATAATGTCTTTTACTGAAGAATTTTTAAATATTAATAAATTATTATGATCTCACTACGTTTAACAATAGTGAAAAAAATAAACGTCTTTAAAAACACATGAAATTATTTAACAATTTAAGTTTTTATGAATCAAATTTTTTTAAATATGGAGAAGGTAGAAATGAAGACAACGGAACAAAAAAAACATCAAATGCAAGTGTATAAAACTAAGTTAAAATGATTTATTGTTAGCATAATAGAAGTTCTTATCCACTCAATTACATGCCCCTTAAAAGAAAAATACAATAAAATAAAAAGTAGATGGATTACATTGCATTCTGTCATTGTGCCTGCTTGAGGCATGTAGAGAAAAAAGAAAAGAAGAGAAAGCAATTGGTAGAAGAAATATAGAGTCTCACATTTAAGAAAGTACAAAAAAAAATTAAAAAAAAAAGCTTAATTGAAGAACTGAGCTTCTCAGGATTTGCAGCAGTTTTTTTGGAGATTAACAGCTGCTTTTAGTAGAATAGAACCGATAGAATGTAACTTTATGATAGTTGATGCATAGATTAGAACCTGCACAGTGACAAAATAAAATAAAAGGTTAATTCAAGAACTATCACGTTAGCACTACCAAATTTCACTATTCTACCTCCTACGTAATTCAACATTGTTAAATGAATATAACATGTTAAAAATTATAACCTGGTTAGCAACTTTCAACCATTTTTCTTTTGAATTCTGCTCAATGAATGACACACACCTGATAAAAAAATAAAAATAATCTTTTTCTCGGGGTCAAAGATAAAAAAAAAAAAAAAAGCAGAACAATATATAACAAAAATAATATAGGAATCATTACAGAAATTGAAGAAACTGCATAACACAAAACTGAAAACCCACATAAAAAAAAGCCACATTGCTCACCAAACAACTTCACTATAAATGGCCAAAACCACCATCCCCAAACAACTTCACTATAGCCAGTTGATGCAGATCCCGAAAAACTCTCATGGCTCACTAACAAAGTGTATCACAAAATGGGTTTAAATTTTAACAACTGAAAATAAAAGCCTCCCAAAAAAATTTTTGGAAAAATTCAACATTTTGAAACAACAATTCACGGTAACCTGACCTGTTTTTCCCATGATTTCTACCCCCAGCGGCTGCCACATCTCACCTTGGCTTACAGTGTTTAGTTGTCAGATTTGTGCAGCAAAGTTTTTAGAAAATGGGAAATTGAAGAAAATAAAATTACATGGTTGGGTTAACAGAATTCTGAATCTGCAAATATGAAGCAATATACATACCATTTTTTCTGAATAAGAACCTTGATTGAATAGGAGTCAAAGGCCAAGAGTACCAAGTGCACACAGTTTTCAACACTGAAACCATCAATGGAACATCATCTTCAAGGCTCTGCAAATTTGCCATTTGTGCTTCGCACTCTTCCCCCTCCTCCATTTGAATGCACAAATGTTGTGTGAAAGTGGGTATAAGCAAAAGATTGTGAGATGTGCATGTGTGTCGTGTGCAGTTACTAAAATAGCAGTCACAAAAATCTGTACACCAAAAGTTTGGCGGTTTATATTAGGAATTTTTCAAATAATTTCAAACAAATGTTTTGAGGGTAACTAACTATGACGTGCGAAGAGTGAGAGAAAAAACTGAAGAGAAAGGAGAAAAGATGAGTGTGCAATTACCCATTATC